>OX438838.1:2500-2402500 GCA_949315975.1 Eudonia truncicolella | reverse complement strand
AAATCAACGTGTAAAATAAACGCGAGTAGATCCTTAAAAGTTGTTTTACTTAAAACAATTAACTACCTTTATTACACATAGGGTTTTGAGTGCAATCTGTTTGTTCATTCAAATTGTTTATATGTATTGTATTATATTGTGTATATATTTTATATGCACAGTGATCTTGAAATAATCATAAAAAATATTATTAGAAAAAATTCAAACCTACTTTTCACGGCAAGTAATGTTGTGCTGATAAGTTATCGATAAAAAGTTAAAGTTACATAAAGTTGGCTTTTAAAATTTACGTCCTGACGAAACGTTAGGATAAACATTAATTAAATCTAATGTGTAAAGTAAACGCGAGTAGATTCGTAAAAGTTGTTTCATTTTAATGTGTAGTGTTCGCGTAAACTTTAGAAAACTACTTTTTATTGTGAAACTTATACCCAACCATTTTGTAATATTTTCCATAAATGGTGATAATAAATTTTAAAAGCTAACTTTATGTTACTTTTTTTATCGATAACTCATCAGCACAACTTTAATTGCCGTGACAACTACTCCACGCACGGATATCTTTCGCCACATCCTTTTCCGACTGAATGCTCCAATTACAAACACCGTAGTCTACAAGTGGCCCAGTTTCCAGCTACAGTTCCATAAATGATGCGTTTAATGCTACAAATTTCTCTTATTACGAAGCAATTAAGTATTGCTTTTGAAAGAGTTATTGATACGTTCTTGCCGCAGCTGCTAACAGCTGCATAAATAAATTGTAAACCACTTTAATAATCTAAATTATTAAAGTTGTTTACAATTAAAAGCAACCTAAACTAAACTAATAACATATTTTAGTTTTCTTACCGTTGTTATTTCACCATATAGTTTCAGAGTTCAGTGTAAGTTTGAAAGTCTTACATCGTACATAACTTCCAAATAGTGATGTTCAAGATAAAATTTTACTAGAAAAAATCAACCAGCCTCATGAAGCTTAAGTGGGAATCGAACCCGCGACCTTTGGTGAATCCTGAGCTAGTTGATTTTTTCTAGTAAAATTTTATCTTGTATATATTTTTACAAACCAGAGGTGAGGTTAAGTTTTTAAAAAATACCCGATAACTCACAATATGAAAAATTTATTAACAAAAATAACTGTTAGCAAAAAGAACAACTTAAGTAACCTATCTGAATTTAGAAAGCTGAAGCTATGCCTATTTAGTACTACAATACGTCCGTCACGTCCAACCGTCAGCCGCCAAGAGAGCGCTGCTGATTTTTTTTTTTTTTTGTTTACCCAGGAAAAAATCTGCTCGCAGATTCCGTAGATCCGGGGATTGCCTTGTCCTTTTTCTAAAAAAGGATTAAGACAGACCCGGTAAAACAACCTGGGGTTCGCCTTTAGCCTTTAAAAGGGCTGCGAAGGCTACCGGAACGCACGCCCCCCGAAGGTCGGGAGGCGCGGTTGGCAGCGCGCTGCTGAGCGCTGCGCTTGTATTTATGTGGTACGCCCGCTCGGCCCCGATCCGATCCGAACCCTTCGGAGAATCTAGTAGGGCACGGGGACGCGCACTTGTGCGCGATGCCGTTCCCTCTAGTTAACCTCTGAAGGTGATTCGTTTCACACGGCTTGAGGGACCCTTTACGTTCCTCGCCGCCCCCAAAAAGCCCGGTGAAGCTGAAAATGCCGCAGCGGCAATCAGCAATCTCTCTCCAAAAAAAAAAAAAAAAAAAAGGCCCCGGCTGTAGCTCGGGGGTAGGGTGAACTGGCAAGAATATATTATATATTATAGCATTGTGAATGCAAAATTTGTGTTGTGTTTTGAATATATATATGTGATGTATGGCACCAAATAGTTTGTGTAGGGCATGTGGAGAGGAAACGGAGTCAATGCAGCACCTACTGTATGACTGCGACTCTCTGGCTAGGAAAAGAATGGGACTCCTGCTGGGGTCGGCCTATCCGAACCGGAGGACTTCAGGCTCTTCGCTCTTGAGGACGTTGCCAAACTGATGGCATCTATCTTTACAGAGGAAGAAGAGTGAAAGGATGGTATTGCACAAAAGATCCCGATGGATCGAAGTGTTACTGCGAGAGGGAAACCTCAGCAGGCCCCACTAAGACAAGATAAAAAAAAACTATTTCTATTCAAGTAAAGAATTGAAAAGAAGAAATAAATTCAATCTGCTTTAGGAATTCCCACAAAATGAGCACATAGGTAGATTGAGTCATAATAATCCACCGCACTTCGGCCACTGCTTTCTTACGACAACGACCGGTACCAACGACCAGCATAGATATGTCAATTTGGTCACCCATCCGGTGATCCGGCATTGCAAAAGATTGTCGTCGTAAGGCACTAACCACTGCGCTTATAGCACAAGTTTAATTTGAAATTTCATCATCATCATCATCAGCTCATTTTGTGTTCCTATTGCTGGGGCACGACCCTTCCGTACGGATGTATAGGGAGAACGGGCCATAACCATCATGCGGGCGGGATTAATGGTTGTTAACGACTGCACGGATTCAACATTTGATCACGCTTTATTTTCGACTAGATATGTCGCTCAATTAGATGTCGTTTCAGGTCGTCTTATAAGCGCAGGGCATTGACTACTAGTTTTTTGTTTGCCATTTTGGCATCACATCAGACAGCAGGCCAGGAAATGACGTCAGAGCGTCGCCATCGACGGATACTTTGTGGAGGACATCATCATCATCAGAATTTTAATGGCAGCATTTTAACTCTCCTAGTTCGTCACCAGGAGGAACTGCTTCAAATTCTCGTTTTAATTTTACGTCATCGAATAAATACCAAGCACTCTAACATTAAGAGGATTTCGTTATAAAATATATTTGGCCAACTCAAAATTAAACACATCTTTAGATATATAATGGCAGGTCCCTTGAATTGAGTCTGAATAGAAAACGTCTCTCACCCACGAGCCAGTCCGTTAATTTGACACAGGTCTAAGTAACGTCATAACATGTTGCTACACCTCACACAATGCGGCTATTTACTTTAAAAAGCATCCGTGGTAACTTATACCTTGCCCGTAACTTAACATTGTTAGGGCTGATATACGAAGGATTTTAAAAATCACAGAACATGAAAGTCAATCGTTTTTATGTGTATGTATAATGATCACACTTACTTTTTATATACTCGTACGTATTCACTATGCAGCCCTCTTTGAGGAATCCGCGAAGTTCGAGATCAAGTTTACTACAAATATAAAAATGGAACGCGTTTTTTTATTATGCAAATTTAAAAAAAAACTAAGTTGTATACTTTGACTTCTTGGCGGGAAAGTGAAGAGTCATGTCTGCGGTTTTGTTTTATTTTCTAAAATTTGTGTTATGTCGAATATTAATGTGAAATATTGGTGGATTATTAACCGTTAAGTGTTCGTGAGTGTGCATGAGTGTTGGCAAATGAAACAAGACAGTGCAACGTCACTTTTCAAATTCTCTCAAGAAGTCTGCGTGAGGGCTTAGTAAAGCCCCACATCTTTACTGAGATACTCGAGGGGTTGGGGGGTATATCATTTCTTACTTCCCATTTCTATTATCATTCATCATCATCAATATAATATTGTTTATTTATGTATTACAATGAAATTAAGAAACTAATGACATGGCAGCATGGTCTATGACCTTAGCCGGTTCCTTAAGGAACAAACTAAACTTAAAAATAAAAAAAAACTTCTAAAACATTTGGAAATTTTAAGTGGAAGTTTTTTTTTTTGTGAAATTGTGAAACGCATTTTTGAATAATGTTATGACAATAAATACACAGTATTCTGTACGCAATAATATTTCTATTTGAAGAAGGCAAACATTTCATTATTAGTTAAGTACCTTAGAAGTTGGGGTTGAATATGGACAAAGAGAACATGGCCTTTGTACTGCAATACATGTACTGAAACCCCTAAGGGATGAATATGGACAATATTTACGGATTCATGAGTAGGTATTTTTATCAAGGGTTGAAAGGGGTTAAATATAGACTAACCGTGTTTTGGTAGTAATTTTGATAATATGATTTATAATTCAAATAACAAAAAAAACAGTTACAAATAATTAATATTGTAATATTGTTTATAGTTTAGTTGTCGATGTTTCTAGCAAATATTGAAAGCGCAATATCTTTTTGTCAACCCTGTGCCTTGTTGTGGACGATCATTACTGCATTACGCACAAAGCTAGTGAAACTGCGCAAGAGTCAACAGGCCGCGACCATATCTTGGACCCATTGTTTTATAGCTATCAAATTGTCAACCCCTCTTCTTAGTCCGATGTGGGGTTCCGCAGATAAAATAACCGTTCAAAGCGATTTATTGACTCTTTTACTAACAGCACAGAATCTAACAGGTACCTCTACAAGTCACAAAACACCCTCAAAACCTCAGCCATGAGCACGAGCGTCTTGCGACGCGGCGAGCAGGTTTCCAGTTCATTGCGCGTTAAACTATGGCAGTCAAAGTCAACAATGATAGAAGGAATACAATGAACTAGAAATCCACTCCGCGTCGCGCGACTTGGCCGAGCGGTAAGAGGCATCTTTTACATCATATTAAACAGTAATGTTATACTCGTAATCTCACGCAATATGAGCATAGCAATTTTTTATATGAATATAACGTGTGAAATTGTCATGTTACTTTTAAAAAAATAGTAGCATTTTGGTGTTCCGACAGGTAGATATGAGTGAACCAGATCCTCAGTATGTTAGGATTTTGAATAAATTGAGATTAAGGCCAAGAGTTTATCCGTAGAGAAACGTAAAGGTGAATTTTATCGACGCAAAACAGAAGACCTTAACAATTTGATGTTACGGAACCTTAATATTTTCGGAACGTCTCTCGCTTGTCGATTTCAATCTTTTTTATAAACTTTGCTTCTTCCTTTGAACAAGCAATGTGTGTTCTGCCATAGTGCGGTGGTCTACGTGTACCAGTTATGTGTTTAAAAAAGTATAGATGTGCTATTTTGTGGTATTTTTTCGTGGTGCACCTTCACAGCCAAAGGGAATGTGGCGCAATAAGTAATGCTCAGTTCAACGCCAGCCTGAGGGACTACTCAGTGCAAGAGCATGATGCTGTGAGTGATTTCATTTTTATATCATTTATTTATTAAGAAAAAATTGTTGGAAAATTAATAACAACAAAATTATAAAGATAGAAAGTATGTCAACACGTGGTCGATACAAGTCTTTAACAAAAAGTTTTCTACCCTAAAAGACATCCTAAAAGAAAAAGTTGAATGAAACTTTTTGATTTTTATTTGATATTGGGTTTTAATTTGGGTTTTCTTTTATTGAATGTTTATGAATGAATTAATGAATTCATTTATTTCCAGGCAACAATAAAGTTACAAAATAACAGGCCCATAGACAAATACCTTATAGACTAACATATACATACTAATAAACAATTTTTGTTAGTATATAGTTTTTTTTTTTTTTTTGGAGAGAGATTGCTTATTACCGCTGCGGCATTTTCAGCTTCACCGGGCTTTTTGGGGGCGGCGAGGAACGTAAAGGGTCCCTCAAGCCGTGTGAAACGAATCACCTTCAGAGGTTATCTAGAGGGAACGGCATCGCGCACAAGTGCGCGTCCCCGTGCCCTACTAGATTCTCCGAAGGGTTCGGATCGGATCGGGGGTTCGGATCGGATCGGGTAGTATATAGTATATAAGCCGAGTGGCTTAAGGAACCCTTTAAGTTTCTTTGCGCCCTAAATAGTCCAGTGACGCTATAAAGGCCGCTTTAGGCTTACAGAAAACACTTTTAAAAAAACTGGGGGAAATGGCTACTTAAATTAACTAAACGAGTATTTCCTTGTCTCGTCTCTATAATTGGTCATTCGCTCAGAAACGGTTCTAGAAAATTACTGAGCACCAACAAGAAATCAATTGCATTTCAGAATGCAACCGAAGTGAAGACGCTACAAAAGGAATACCAGAGGTATGCTCATTTCGCACCGATCAGCACTCCCGTACGATTCAAGGTAAGAAAGAACTAAGAAAAATTATGTTCGTCTTGTCTGTGTTAAGTTTAAAGCTTTTTTAAAGCATTTTTGTATATTTTGAATAATGTTGTTTGTTTAAAACAAAACCATTTTATTTCATGCAAACTCTGTGTTTTAAAAAATATTTTTTTAATACTGAGTTTCCCATTTATTATTATTATCGTTAAGTTTCAGTTAACTACTAACGTAAAAATAGTATTTATATGTTTTTTCTATACTAATTAAAGGTTGTTTGTATGTAGGGGGTAATATCCAGAACTAATGAACCAATGCCATAAAATCTTTTTCTATAGAAAGCTACACTATATAGCTACATATAGGTTACAATTTTACCTCGATCAGAAGGTGAAAGCAAAAAAACTGATCGATCATTGCAAATAACGCATGCACCACCTACAGGTAGTCTCGAAGCCCAGACAAACCAATATATATTTGCTGAATTAATTATTCCAATCAAAATTAAATTGCCTATAATATTATGCATATTAACCACAAAGCGAATAACGTCGCGCAGAATTGATAGCAAAAAATATATCGTGCGCGGTATTGTATCGGAAGCCGGTTGACTCACGTCCGGATCGGCAGATAAGCAGAAGGTCTACTCCGTTCCGATCGGCCTGATATAATCACAAAAAAAAAGTATATGCGCAAACCAATACAGTAATATTAATGTACTTTTGGTCAATTTCTAATATTTTAATATCGCTTGAGAACTGTAGGGTATGAGTAATTTGTTAGTATGAAGATTTTGTAAACCATAGTAATATTTGATGGATTATGGCTATGATTATTAATCACTGAGGAGGTTCTTTTTAAAACTTGTTTATTACACTTTCAATAAAACTGTTTTTTTTTTGTTTGGTAACATTTAAATTTACACTCCGCGAATATAAAATTGGGCCAAAACTTGATAATTACACCAGAAAAAAAGATTAAATGGCATGATTTCGTCAAAAATAGATTATTCCACGTGACAAAAAAAATTACATTAGCCATTCAAATATACGTTTTTGGAACAAATTATAATAAATCTCGAAGTTATTTAACTATTTTAGTCATAATTGCAACAAAACATATTTTGTCCCGATATTTTTCAGTTAGAACTTTATGTTATTTTCTTTTTAATATGGCAATCTGAAATATTTGTTTTTGAACGATTGACAACACTCGTGTACGTGGCGTTTGTTTGACAGTTTAGACACAAAAGTCATATCATTGGACTTCTTGGCGGGAAAGTGAAGAGTCATGTCTGCGGTTTTGTTTTATTTTCTAAAATTTGTATTATGTCGAATATTAATGTGAAATAATGGTGGATTATTAACCGTTAAGTGTTCGTGAGTGTGCATGAGTGTTGGCAAATGAAACAAAACAGTGCAATATTACTTTTCAAATTCTCACAAGTAGTCTGCGTGAGGTCTTAGTAAAGCCCCACATCTTTACTGAGATACTCGAGGGGTTGGGGGGTAATATCATTTCTCACTTCCCATTTCTATTATCATTCATCATCATCTATATTGTTTATTTATGAATTACAATAAAATTAAGAAACTAATGACATGGCAGCATGGTCTATGACCTTAGCCGGTTCCTAAAGAAACGAACTACACTTAAAAAAAAAAGTCATGTCATTGTCATGATTGTCATCGTCAATTGTCAACAATATTATTTCTCTAAATTTGAATTAATCCTGGCATCTAACAAAACTTGATTATTCCAATTAGCCGCGTCAAAACTAGATTATTCCATTTCAAATTTTAGATTTATTCAAAATATATTATTGCAAAATTTTTGAATCGTGTACAAAGCAATTGTTGTCGTCTACAATAATGCATCAAAATTTCGGGTTAAAAACATAGCTGCATACCTAAAATGACCTAAAAAACTATTTTCTCAGATTGTGCAAAAACACAAAAAGTGGAATAATCAACTTTTGAAAAGAACCTCCTCTAGAATGTTGGCATTTTTATTGAGAATATATATTTGTATTTGTTTTTGCTGGTTAGAATAAGTAAGTGTGAAGATCTTGTTAGCCTGAGTAATAGTGAGTAATAGTTGATGATTAAGGCTATGATAATATTAATGAATGTTAAGTGTTTTTTATATATTTTAGCGTTTTATTAACGCTTAAATATACTTAAGTAAAATTTTTTTTTAAATTTTTTTTATTTTAAAAAAAATTTTACTTAATGAATGTAGGCATTTTTATTGAAAATATATTTTTGTATTCTCCTTATAGTAAATGCTTAGAAAGAGTTCTTAAGAACTTCCTTGGGATCCTTGGAATAGGCATAAACGAAGATATTGTCGCGTCGCGGGCGATGCTAGTGATATATTGAAATAAAACTCTTTGGCGAATTCACACACGTTTATTTATACAAATTACTTCATATTGCTGTTTTAAAGAGTCCTTAGAAAATAAATTTCTTGAAATAGTTACTAAAAGCTAGGTTGTCAAGAAGGGTTTACAACCAAGAGAATGCCTACTCAGCAAAAATTACACCGACCTTTATCACTCTGTATAAAATGTTACAACTATTATCACATTATACCTATATGAATAATTGTTAACGGTATTACTACTCTAATAGTATGAAAAGATTCCACATAATGTTGATAAAGTTTATTAAAATGATTTAGGTATTGCACGTAAGTGAACCTTCTGCTCTATTCTGTAGTATTACTGGCTTAAAGTGGACCCTGGAGGTACCTGCTACTGCAACCTGTTCGACTATTACGCTCGTGGGATCTGAATGATTGTGGATATTATAGTTTTTTTTTAATATCGATGCAGTTCAAACTGGGTGAAATAGAAACTAAGTAGGTATATTATTATGGTATGAAGAAATCAAAATTTCAAAGTTTCATATAACTAGTGACCAATTGTAAGAAGCGTGACGTCACCAACTTAGTTTTCTCACCTACCACCAGTTAAATTATTTTTCCCTGTACACGAGCCTTCCCTATGGATAGAACCACATAAAGAACGAGCTTTAAACCACCACGCGGGCTCAGTGCCGATTGACTGTTGGTAACGACTGCTAATGCTGCCGGGGCCAACGGCTTTACGTACCTACCTTTAAGATCCTTACCTACAATAATATAAAATTACCCATATAACGACAAGAAAAAATAACTGCATACAAAACAACGTGTTACAACGGTGATACCATCGTCATTTCATTGAATTCCCATCATTTATCTTTAATTGCCCACATTTACTCTGACAAGCAGCAATTTGCTGTTTCAAAGATCTTTTAACCAAAGAAATTTAAACTCAACTCTTACAGCTATAAGAACCATCCAAATAACATACTTTACATCACACTGTTACTATCTGTAACAGGTAAAGAAATATATACTTTGCTTACCTTGAAATACGGTTCAGTATAATCAGGTATGTATACATTTCCCATTCTTAAATACCAGTGAGTCTTTCCCGTGACGGCCTCGACCTTAGTCAGACGAGATCAGTTCTCGGTACAGTGAATAACATGTCCGAAAGTCCGAATACAGAGTCGGCGAAATGGGAAAATGATAAATCTAGTTTGAGTCAGCTTCTATGTAAAAGCTTTTAAAGGTCCATGAACCAGATGCAATTGTACAAGGAAAACCTTTTGAAGGAACTGTGTTTAGTATTTCCTCCTTATTACTGATTTAACTTTCACTCCTTTCTAAACAAATTAGGTAAACATTTGTGTTGCAAACACCTGTCTTATGAAACCAATTTGTACTTGTTTATACGTTACTGAGATAACAATCACAAAATTAGGAGCATGTTGTGAAGCAAGCTTTATACATCCCTAACAACAGGAGAGGCTGAGGAAGACCCCAAGATATCTGGTGGTCAAAAGTATAAAAAGACCTAGACCGGGCCCAGCTGAATCCAGCAACAACACAGGACATAAAGTCCTGGCGCTTCAGAACGAGGAGAGCCGACCCCAAATAATGGGATAAGGAAAAGACAGAGAAGAAGAAGAAGAAGAATAAGTAGAATCACAAAATTTGTAACTCCAATAATATCAATATCAATATCATCATCAGCTCATTTTATGTCCCCACTGCTGGGGCACGAGCCTTCCCTATAGATGGATAGGGAGAACGGGCCATAGACCACCACGCGGGCCCAGTGCGGATTGGTGGTTGTTAACGACTGCTAATGTAGCCGGGACCAACGGCTTTACGTGCCTTCCGAAGCACGGAGGAGCTCGAGATGATACGTTTTTGGTCATCCATCCGTTGACCGACATTTTCGAAAGTTCCTTAACCTCAGCACTCGCAGGCCGGGCGCGATAACCACTGCGCCATCAAGCTCCTAGCATGCCAGCATATAACACACATGTCCAATATAACATGCCCGTTTTTTTATCTAATTGCATAAGGGATAATCGCACTTGGTCTTCAACTCACCTGATGTTAAGTGACGATAAGGCGGTGGAAGCGCAATTCAGACACTTCGTACAGAGTATTGTGAGTTCAAAAAATAAATTATTGAGTATTGAGCACTCGGTTTGGTTATGCAGGATTTGTTGCTGCATCACCTGAGTCTGTCGCCATAACCACGGTAATGATATGTTATTAAGGGTTTGTCGGGCACTAGAGAAACGATAAAAAAGGATCAAATTTACGTAAAAAAATAAATTTAACGCAAATATATTCCCTCTTCTATAACTACGCCGAGATGGGTGGACGTTATAACCAAGACCGTGGGTTGCACGTGGTGGCCCAGACAATTTTTTTTTATTTTTTTTTGAGAGAGATTGCTGATTGCCTCTACGGCATTTTCAGTTTCGGCGGCGAGGAACGTAAAGGGTCCCTCAAGCTGTGTGAAACGAATCACCTTCGGAGGTTATCTAGAGGGAACGGCATCGCGCACTAGTGCGCGTCCCCGTGCCCTACTAGATTCTCCGAAGGGTTCGGATCGGATTGGGGAGCGGAGCAACCCGAGGGCGGGGAGGGACCTCGGCTTGGGTTGACCGGGCCGTGGAGGAGGAGAGAAGCGCCCAGGTACATGTCTGTACCTGGTGTAGAGCGAGTGTGAACCGGTTCTTCGTACCCTTGTTCTACGAGTACGGTGTCTTGGGCCTAAACTGGTGTGCATGTTTAGTGTATTCTGTAAATGTGTGCTGTCATTTAGAGGATCGGGCGGGGGGCCCAGACTAGCGCGGAATCGAGGCGAATGGCATAAGCAAAGAGATACCTATGCCCAGCAGTGGGTCGAGAGGGGCTGATGATGATGACTACTACTCTACTCCTTGGAATGGAACCCAGAACTTCTGAACATAGACCGCAATTGACAGTGAAAATTAAGAATCAGATGCGCAAAAGCCTTTAAATAAAATACTATGTACTTAATCGTTTCGTTGTAAACGTTACGATAACATATTACAAAATAAAGTTCCAAGAAAAACTAATTTGAACGAACGGTATTCTATCAGTGAATGCCGTTGCTCTCTGACTGGAGTTACTGCACATGTAAGTACACTGAAAGAGTTCGTTGCCCCGGTTCCTATAAACTGAATACTCGTGTATTGTTTGGCTAGACAGTTTTAGACAAGCAACATTATCAACGAAGTTTTCAACGGGATTTAACGTAAACTACTAAGTATACCTATACTGA
The DNA here is from genome assembly GCA_949315975.1 of Eudonia truncicolella. Lineage (NCBI taxonomy): Eukaryota > Metazoa > Arthropoda > Insecta > Lepidoptera > Crambidae > Eudonia > Eudonia truncicolella. The sequence goes on along the minus strand of OX438838.1, from coordinate 2,390,865 downwards.
GTTACTATTCTAAACATATCTTTTTGTATTTATAAAATTTATAAAATACAGTGAAAAAATTAAACGCCCAACCGACCCAGCCAGTAGGCTTACTATTGAACGCAAACTCAATCTCAATACAATTCCAATGCGATTAATATTTATCGATAATGGGATAGTTCCGCAATTTCGGAACGCTCCATCTCGACAATTGCGTGGAAATAGAGTGAACAAAATATTATCGAGATGGGGCGTTCCGAAATTGCGAAACTTATCCCAATATCGATACATATTAATCGCATTGGAATTGTATTGAGATTGAGTTTGCGTTCAAGAGTAAGCCTACTGGAGTCGCACCTGGGTCTTCCACAATCCGCTGCACTGACCGCTATGCTACCGGGAGGGGATATCTTTTTGTATCTGATGGGAAGATGCTTAAAGACACGATCAACCCGAGCCGAGGTGCTAGACTTTATCTATCTAGAAGGCTAAGAATACCTGCCCATCTAGAAAACCTACGAGAATTGTTTGCTCATTACCGCTTGCGGTACTTTAAGTAAAGAGGTCTTTTCTCTGTGGTAAAGGTCATATGCGGAGAACAACATAAGAATATTTATTAATTTAGAACATGTGAAAAAAAACAACTACAATTCTCAACCATAGAGCAACAAGTTCAACACTCAAACATTACCAACATAACGGGAGTGATACACCCAAAACAACCGTGTCTAATTTAATTTCACGCATTACAATGGTGGTGGTGTTCTTGGGCGTCAAAGCTACGATCAAAACCCCTTATCTAAAGTCGTGTGAAAAAGTTCTTCCAATGACTTGGCTACCGAACCGTGATACACCGACGACGTCCAGTAATTGGTCTTAATTGCTTAACGCCGACGAAGCGATGGACTATCGACCATAAAAATTTGTTAACTTAGATTTTTTATTTTGTTTTTTCACATGTTGTGGTTGTTTTCTATATATTTTTTTTGTGTTTATTTGTAATGGAAAGTGTCGCTGTAAGGGAGAAAAGAGCTGGACACTTGCTGAGTTTCTTGCCGGTTCATCCCAGTACAAGATCTCCCGCCCAGAGTAGACTTACGAACCGATGGCACAGTGACATTCACAAGAGCTTCTTGTAGCCTAAACTGAATAATTGATTTCGAATATTGAATTTTTGAATTTTTAATAATTGCTTTTTATTCTGTCAATGGATTAAAGCGACAAATGGGTATTTTTTTTTTCTTTACACGTAAATCTTGAAATACTTATAAATATTCATAAAATTTTATAAAATACAGTGAAAAAATTAAACGCCCACCCGACCCAGCCAGGAATCGGACCTGGGTCTTCCGCAATCCGGGCGGCTGCACTGACCGCTATGCTACCGGGAAGGCTGACGTAAGCGCTGAATTTTGTCACTGCTATTTTAATATTTTTGAGTGCTTTAAGCGGCACTAGCGCCATCTATCCAAACGGTTGTTGCAACCGATGGCCATGCAGATTCATCTTTGCAGATGAAATACCACAAATTTGATAACACAACGCTACAGTAAATTTTCCTTTTTTTTTTTTTTTTTATTTTCAAGTGCTAATTGCTGCACTGAAGCTAAATTAAATATTCATAAAATTTTATAAAATACAGTGAAAAAATACTTACTTATAAAATTACGAAATAAGGAATATGTAAACTAGCATAAGTTTATATACCTACTCATAAAAAGGGCATTATTTAAAAATACCAGTTTGATAACTTAATTATTTTTATATTGTTTTCTAAAGTTTACGCGAACACTACACATTGAAATTAAACAACTTTTACGGATCTTACAAGCTTACAACCACCAAAGAAACCAAACCAAAAGAACCAAAAGATACTGTAAGCTCTTTTTGCGTAAAACGGAACGCACGTGATTAAATTTAAATGAGGGTATACAAGCTACTAACTAATTATGAGACGACCAACACCTCAGTCTCCCTGTGACCACGGACCCTGCAAAGGGTTCGAAACGTCAGGATAGACATTAATTAAAACTAATGTGTAAAATAAACGCGAGTAGATCCGTAAAAGATGTTTCCTTTCAATTAGTTATTTTTTTTACATGTTGTTGTTGTTGTCCTTAATATTTTGTGTGTTCATTTGTTTAAGAAAGAATCCTTCTATTATAGAGCAATTTTCAATATTTTGACATAAAAGAAATGGAGATAAGATATGCCCTCGCTGAGTTTCTTGCCGGTTCTTCTCAGTTCAAGGTCTCCCACCCTGTAGACTCACGAAAAGATGGTATAGTGATATTTGTAAGAGCTTATTTTTGTAGCCTTAACTGACTTAGCCTAACGCTTGTAGGCCTAACTGAAAAATTTTGATTTTGTAAGTTTTTGAAAATTAATAAATATTGACGCCTTCGTTGCCGAAAGACCTAAATCCCTAAATCCGGTCGATCCCAAGTTGAACAAAGTGTGTTTTAGATTTTTGATGTGGTAGTATAGTAAATAAGCGAGGCCTTTGTCCGCATCAGGAGCACGTGAGTAAATATATTTACTCATGTGCCAGCATTTATGTTAATAACTAAGTAGATTTTATTAGGGTCTAAAAACATTTAAAAAAAATGTATAAAATTAAAACTAAATGATAGTTTCTTGTGAATCTATACCTGCAACCAGCGGCTTTATGACAAGTACACAAACAAAGCCTAACAAATAAATTAAAAATACTCACATCTTATCTTACCAACCAACCAATAGGTACTACCTACTTACCAAAGAAAATAAAGGATATGAGAATATAAAACGAAATTACCGATTTAACATTATGAGAACTAAGAAAAAGAGCCTTGTTGTGTGATGTTTAAAAAATACATATGTCTTTTAAAGATTTTTTGTATTACAGGAAGTCCCAGATAGTGCGCTGGCGCCGAGCCTGAGTTACGGCCGCGGGATGTCGCATCACAACCATCATGGTTGGTTTAACAATATATTTTTTTAATAACCGCCCTGTGGTCTAGTGGCTAAGACCACCGGTTTAGACCCAGAGGTCCCGGGTTCGATTCCCAGCGGGGGATACATGTTTGTGTACTCGGTTTGGTTGGTGGTAGGGCTTGTTTGTCCGCCTGGCTAGCTACCACCATCTTATCTAAATATGTCGGCATAACATCAATGTTTGTAGCATTGTTGTGTTCCGGCAGCTAGAGATAAGATAGCCAGTACCTCACTAGTTGAGGATCCCAGGTGACGTGAAATTATTTTATTTTGTCGTTTTAAAATCTTTCATGGCTTAAAGGTTTCGAAACGTTGACTTTACATATACCTTGGTTACATAGTGACTATTTTTTATGAGACGACCAACACCTTCGTCTCCTACAATGCGAGTAATACGTAAAGTCTTTATAATTTAAATCTGGCTGTTTGCATAAACTTCAGTGAACAACTTTTGAAGTATTTTTATTATTTATTGGTATTTATCAAATCAATATTATAAATACATATTCTTAACAGAAGTCTTAAGGGTTTCATTTTTCCAGGCTATGGTTTAACTGACTACGAAGAAAGTCCTCACATTGGCTATGGCTATGAGTACCACTTTCCGGACGAGCACGAAGGTCACTACGACGGTCACCAACACCTCAGTCATCATCATCATCATTCAGACCATAGTCTCGGTCATCACGACCATCACGACCATTACGACCATCCCTCGTATCATGACGATCACAAACACGGCCACGGATATCATCATAAACATTTTGACCATGTAAGCGATTAGTTGATAATTAAAGTAGAATTAATATTTGTAAATTAGTTAGCAATATCTAGGTGTAATTTTAAATTTCTTTAGATGATAAGTAATGGATGCTATTAAAAGGCCAGCACTTGCAATTTTAAAAGGCAATGTATTGTTATCTTCTTTTAAGTATTTGGCTGTAAGCTTACCTTATTAAATAAAAAAATAAATAAATTCGTTTAACTAAGCTCGATGGTGGCGTGACAAGTGCTTAGGCACAGAACCTTTACGTTCCAAGATAAGCAACTTTCGAAATGCCTGTGAGTCAACCGGTGACCAAGTTAAATTATCTCGATCTCCTACGTGCATCGAAAGGCACATTAAGGCGACACATTGGAAAACATGCACCAACTTTCGTCGAATAGTATCCGACTATAAGAAGACTAAAGTAAACTCGTGTATTTGCTTCCTCAAATACACGATTGTATAATTTTGACTCGATCAAATACTTTCGAAACACCTCTAAACAATCACAATTGAAGATTAGCCGTTAATGTTCACGGAGGCGTCGCCGTTTAGATTAGTTTAGGTTTAGCTGTTGGGCTCGGTTGTTATCAAACGGCGGCAGTCGTTAAAAGCCGACAACCCTCATTTGGACAATCGTGGTCGGCCATGCATGCCCCAAACTCCTCATGCGCTGTTCCAATTGCCAGTGTATTAGTGTATTTGTTATTGCGTGACATGCAAACTTTGGACCTTCATTTCATGTTAAGTGATGATGCGGCCGTCTAAGCTGCCAAACAGGCATGAGGTCCAGTTGATACTTAGCAATCAGTGAAGTCAATTGATGTATCATCAATATAATCATATACTTGCGCGTTGCTTACCCTGAGACCTTCCATATCTTCCAATGGTAATTTAACTGGATTCTAACTTTAAAAAGGAATACAGCATTATTAGCATGTTCACCGTTAGAGAATCACTGTACGCTTAGAGACATAAATATATTATTATATGGCGTAGCGAAGGTAAATAGCTATAACGGTAAATATAGCGGCAGTACTAGCTTCGTTATCTTATTTTTTCTACCTAAGTACTATTATAAAAAACACATGGACTTTGCTGTACAAGCAGTGAAATCTCTATATTAGGTACACAAATATTTTACTGAAAGATTTCAGTATTGAAAAAGAATATGTTGGACTCGTAATTTATCTATGTTATCCAAATTTTATAAACGATAGAAAAATATTTTTTATGTTAAATTTAAGACGTAAGAAGACTTACGAATTGTATTGGATTTACGACAAATTTATGATTATTTTAGCTTTTTTTTCAAAACATTGGTTTGATTGTAATGTTATATAATCGATCGATTTTACTGACTAATTCAATACTATGCAATGCATTTTTTTTAACACAATTGAAAAACACATATCTGTTGTATACTTCATTAACAACAGCAAGATATGTACTCGATGTTAGAACACCATTCACTAACCAATAAGTTGAAGGTTTAGGCGTAATTTATGCCTAGCCATACAGGATATCAAGAATTACGATAGTCACACCTACAAGTAGTGTTCTCGTTATATTTATTACATTCCCACTCTTATTACAAAACCAGTAAATGCAATATTAGAGCGCAAGTAATTTTTTTATTTAAATTGACTTCAGAGTAAGATTGACAAAAAAATCCTATCACGAAGAGAAAACGATAACGCATTGAATATGATACATCGATAATCATAAAGTTTCAAACTACCAAAAAAACTTTAATCTCTACCCATATTATATTTAAGCAGAAAGTGAAGAATATGAAGTCATTTATGAAAACGACATACAATAAGACGATATACCTACGCAAAATGGCTGGCAGTGGTTGGATGAGAGTAGCCGAAGATCGCAGTGGCACGCATTGGGAGAGGCCTATGTCCAGCAGTGGACTGAGTGGGCTGATTATGATGATAATTATGACGATAAGAATTAGACTGTAAATAAATGTCTATAACTTACTTTACAGTGTTTCAACAAACTTGTCAAGTAGAATTCAAAGCATTTTACTGTATTTACACGTCACAATGTTTGTTGCATTTGTAAAATTATTATTCATACAGATGTAATGACGTCAAAGTTCAACGTGTCTTTTGATACTACACATATTTCTTACCGTAATACAAATCCTCCTTCAGTACGGTGAAGGATGCTAAGCATTGTCCCAACTTAGTAAAAGGTATTTTCTAACTACGACCCATAATTATGTATTAATCTAATTGAATTTCCACCTTAGTGTGGTCGTAAATTTTATCAGGTTTTCAAATATTCTTGGCAATGTTTCAAACAGAAAGAAACGTAACAGGAACGAATTTGAACTAATTAACCCATATAAGATCGTCTTTCATCAGTGTCCTTAATTGTCTCTTCCAGGCTCTAGCTGCAAAAACAGTGCTCTGGCCAATCGCTGGGATAGCTCTATTAGGCGCTGCAGCTGCTTTAGTAAGCAACCCTGTTCTTCTCCAACTAGGAGTGGTCTCCGGGAAAAGAAGGAGGCGAGAAGCCGAAGATTCTATAGCAGAAATGCTGCCTCCTTTCTCCAAAAAGGATTTGGTGAGTTTTGAAGACTATAAAATGGACAAGCTGAATAATCAAAATAAGGAAAACAAAAGAAGCGCTTTAAAAACAGTTTATAGAAAAGCTGTTGATATAGTGGAAAAGGAGACATTGTTAAATAGAGCTATGAAGAATTATAGATTGATGAAACAAGAAAGCCCTAAGAAGCCTATTCAAACATTGTCTGTTAATAATAAAGACCCGGATGGTAAACAATACATCCCAATACCATTGAAATTTAGGAATTGATTGTTTTCTCATAATTTTTTTTTCGTTTATTACTTATTAATATTTTGTTATAGATATAATTTTTTTTTAATAAATCTGAGGCGGGAATTGTCTCAACATATTCCTTAGTTAATCATTAAAGTCGTTTACATTAGGTACGTACAATACTAATAACATGCTTACCGTATCCGAAAAACTGTTACCAACTTCGAAAAACTTGATTCAGAGATTCACTTAAAACATTTTAGAGCACACCACCACACACAATATTGATTTAGCACAACATAAGCGGAACTACATACAACAATGGCACAGTTAGAAACCAAACACACAATATTAATTTGTTCAATATTGACAAAACAAACGTAGCACGGCGATTGTTTGAGCTAATGTCACCGGGATCATACGGACGATCGCAGTGAAGTGAGCCGAGATACTGAGCCGAGACGCCTTCTCAATGAAGTTGCAGCTTGGCCGAACATGTGTGCGTGACACTTGCTCGGGCGCAGCACAAAAAAAGGAGAGGAGACCTTAGAAGGTAAGCTTCATAGAAACGCGTTCGAGCAACGCACACGTAGACAACCTCTCACTGCGCTCTCAAAGACACAGAATCTCGCAACAGCTGCGCTCGGAATTGTCTGAGATGGTCTGAAATTCCGTGAACGTGAGATGTCTGTGTGCGTTGCTCGAGCGCGGTACGTATTAAACGTACCTTCTGGGGTCACCTTATTTTGTGCGCAGGCTGTTGAAAAACTCGCTCCCATTTAGCTTGGACATGTGTGTGCGCCGACAATGCAGCGATAGCTAGCACGCATCCTTTAACCCTTGTTCTAATGGCGATAAAGGACCTTTTTGTGTTCACTTTTTTTACGACACGTTTCATACCAGCCACTGGTATTTAATTGGCCAAGCTCTTATAATCATAGCACTACAGCTGATTTTGTCTTGTTTTTTTTTTAGTGGTTATATTGCGTATGTGGGCGACTGTGTTAAATGTTTGCCTGAATGTTATGCATTTTGCGATCGATAGAGGAGATGACTGTACATATTTATATAAGTAAGCGGTATGACGCTGCGTCACATCACAGATCAAACGGAAGTATTACATTCCTTCGATATTGTGGCATAGCACGCAACATGGTAATGTAGTATGTGGTTAACTTATTTGGATAAAACTAGCTTTTATAATTAATTCACAATGCAAATGACTTAGGTACCTACCATGAACACACGTACTATTAGATATAACATTGAATTGGCGCCTTTGGCTTTCAAAGTAAAAAAGTAAATAGTGTTGAATAATTTCGGCGGGCTGGTTAGAACCACGATAGCTCAAGAGCACCTGACCCGGTATGTCAGAAGGGTGCAGGTTCAAATCCTGCTCGTGGAAATTTTTTCAACATTGTGTTATTGTAATTTGTTTCGCAACAAAATTTGCGTTAAAATTATATAAACAAATTAAAAACATTTTACATATATGTCATTTACCTGCAACATAACACATAGGTTTGAGATACAGCTGAAGATTATATCCGATTTTATTCGTTAATGTTACTTATAATGGTCTTTTTGCTTGATCGTTTGGTTACTCGGAAGGATGTAAAAATATTGAGCACGCAGATGTTGAAGCAGATGGATCAAACGATAAGATAAAAACAAAACAGGTTGAATATAATTAGTCAACCTTCCTCCATTGCGATCAAATAGTTTTACACCGGACTGGTGAGACTGGTCTCAGACCCAGAGGCGCCGGGTTCGATTCCTAGCAGGGTACATTTATACTTGTTTGGTTGGTAGTAGCAATTGCTATAAAATTTAAAATTCAAGTTCAAAATTCCAAATCATTTAGTCAGTTTAGGCTACATGAACTTTGCTTTTATGAATGTCATCGGTGCCATCAAGAAACGTAGCCTATTTTCCCTTTCCGTCACAGAATCAAGATATTGGAAAAGGCCTATCATAGAAGGATAGCTTTCTAGTAAATTTATTATCAGGTTGACAGCCGTCGGACACAGACACAATAGAAAATCAATTGTTTGTCGGTCAAATGGCGTTAAGGTGTTAAATCTGCCTGGTTAGCTACCATACCGTCGCTACCTACTTAGGTCTGTCGCTATAACTATAATTGTGCTTAATAGCATACTCGTCCTTCGACAATCCTACTAATATTTTAAACGCGAAAGTTTGTAAGTATGGATGGATGTTTGTAACTCTTTCACGTAAAAACTACTCAACGGATTTTAATGAAACTTTCCTCATATACAGACCATGACCCAGATCAGCATATAGGATACTTTTTTTTTACTGTAGGCTTTGCGAGCGAAGTCGCGGGCAACAACTAGTTGGATATAAAATTTCCAGTTCCTCTGAGTTTGAGGATTCTGGGTGTTGTCTGTCACTTATTATCAATTGCAATCTCTCGGCTGTCATGTAAAAAATACATGTAGCACTCTGTATCACTTAAGTTCTCTAAAAGTATCCAGAAAATATAATTTCGTGGCCAACGAATCTACCTAAGTACTCTTTAGGGTAAGTAAATATTTACTATTTACATACTCTTTTCGATGGGCTAAGTTGGGTAAGTCCTAAGCATTTTAAATTGTGTATGTAATATTTAAATTTAAAAAATTATGTATAATAAAAAAGTTTAACAGAGAAATTTTAGAAAAAAATCGCTCAAGTTTTATTTTTTCATGTTTTATATGTGTGATATTTGCAAAATAGTGGTTTTTTTTTCTTACAACGAGTGTCTTGGACTGACATCTCTTTTCACAACATCAAAACTTACGTAGTATTGCTACGTTTTAGTTCTTGGTAAAGACGCCAGAGTCAAGCGTTTTAATTTACACAACCTTAGATAGATGGCGCTAGCTCATACTCTATGAAACGCTTGGTTCATTTTAGGCAGATAGATGGTATGGTGCAATAATTCTAGTTTGAAATCTAGATAATTATGTAATGTATTTCTAGTTTGAAACCTATCAAATATTCGGGGTTTGGCTGGCAAGAACTTAGAAATAGAATTATCAAAAAGCCAGGTAATTCATGTATTTTGTATAACTGAGCATTGGTTATGAAGTCATGACACATCGTTCCATGTAGGTAAAAAAATTCCAACTAACAAGCGCGTACGTGCGAAGCTCAGCTATTCACGGCAGTTCTCTAATATTAGTAAGAAGCAATATTAAATACAAAAATCGCAACGACATAGTAGACCTATCAGTGGAGCGTAACATTGAACTATCGTGTGTGGAGTTCAATAGTTTTGTAATAGTGTGTGTATACCGACCCCCATCGGGCAATTTCAATATTTTTGAATCAGTAATGAAAGACGTACTTAGAAAATTAAAAAAAAAAAAAAAAAAATTTGTTTTAGTATGTGGAGATTTTATTATAAATATTTAAAAACCAAAAACCTCCAAAAGCGTTTTGAGACTTCTCCCAGGCATCAAACATATGTTTTATTAGAGCAACACCTGCTTCATTAGTAGATAGTTCTAATTCTAAGTCCTTGCCAGCCAAACCCTGAATATTTTGATGTATAATAGTAACAGATGTGGGCTTGGCTTTTGTCTTAGACTAGTTTAAACCTGAGGTTGTAACCTTATTACTAGTTGTAAAAATTGCATTAGTAGAACTACTAATGATTTAGTTATTATCATGAAAAGACTTAGTTATACCACCTATAATTGTATCATGTATATTAAAAGCTAACAAATTAGCTATCTGAATCCTACATTTCTTAGAAAGATATATAGGTATCGTCAAGCTAAAGTTATTATTGAATTTATTAATATCTAAATATAAAATAGTGTCACTATGACGACAAAATTAAAAAGTAATTTTAAGTCATAAATGCGCTTATTAACTAAATAGGTTAAATTTGTACAATAGGCAAAAGCGCTGACTATTAACCTGCAATTCGTATCTGATTGCAGTTTTATCAAAATATTAAAATTATTTATAATGTCACGTTTCCTAGTATATGAACTGTCACCACACAATACGATGACATTAGTGGCATTAAATGTACAAATATTAGTCATTGGATGGTTAAGATTTGCATTCATAAGCAACTCTAAGCCCTGACAAAGTTTATCTGAGTACATACCTGTTTTTCTTACTAATTTAGTTACATTAGGTTTATGTATTGTTTAAGGAGAGGGCGATGTAGGACTGGGAACCAAAAAAGACAAGTTTTGTGACTTTATCTGAATATTAGAATTCAACGATAAAGACTCTTTGTTTATGTTCATTACTAATGGGCTATTGGCTTTCCAGACATCGATTGACAGCAGCTCCGCACGGACATCACACTGCCTGATTTTAAAATCGGGCATTGTGTGGCCACAGTGAAAAAAAAAATAACCACAGAAGAGGATAAAAAGAGGCGGTGAAGTAGTCCGCCACTATTATCATTTTTGATTATCAGTCAATACTTTCCGACTGCAGGGCAAAGACGGGAGGTCTTTGCCGTGCAGTCTGCTCCTTCCCTCCACCTATCTTTATCCTGACTAGTTCGAGCCAATTCTTGTGAAGGAATTCAGCTCATCACGCCATTTCTAGGCTTTCCACGTTGTCGTCGTCCGTTTGTTAGGACCCATGATGTGACAACATTTGCCCAAAATTCACATAACTTGCATTTTTTTAAAAAATAAAAAGAGTTACACATAATTTCTTTATTTCTGTTATTCCATAAAATTACATCTCTTGACGTCATCGTTGCAAATGTTCCCACGATATCAATTCAACTTGAAGCCAAACTGGAATTAAAATTAAAAAAATTAAAACGCTCCTCCATTGAGTTTTGCATTCATTGTTAAAAAAAATATTTTCCTTTCATTAATATTAAGTTAATAATTACCAGCTATAATGTTAAATACATTTATTATGATAATAAAAATAATACATATCTATCTATATATCTATTTAATTGATTGATTTTTAATCAATTACTGTTTGTTTGTCTCGCCATCATCATCATCTCAGCCAAAAGACGTCCGCTGCTGGACAAAGGCCAAGTGTCTCCACTACGACCGGTTTGTTTTTAGTACCAAATTTCTACTTAATGTCATAATTATAGTCTTTGGAATAGTGTTGATAAGTTAGGTGTTCGTGAAAGTGATGAGTGGTGATGATGATGAATATCATTCTGACCTTAGGTGCTGTCTCCACAGTGCACTTGAAGATCATACCAGCCCTTTCGCAACCCTTTTCTCCGTCGCTCACTGCCTCATCGTTAGCTAAAAGATAGAAAAATCTATTAGTACTTCTTGTCAGTTGATAAAAGTCTGAAAAATATACAATAAAAACAGTCCACACAAAATCAGTCGAATTTTTTTAAAGTCTTATTACAACCTTTCTTTTACTTTTTTAAAAATTTTATACCTCACTTTAATAGCTATGATTTTTGTCAAATTATAATCATAATTAAAAAATAGATTTCTGCTGGATTTTTTTTAAATTCCTGCAATCATTTTAGTACACCCTAAACAAAGGTCGATCACCTTTGTCAAACACACCTTGGCCGCAACTACTGTCTACTGCAGTAATGAACTATTTAACCCTTTTGTGGCCATATAGATGCCACCATATTTTAAACCTTAAGTAGTTGCAATAGAAATTAAAAATATATAACGCAGTATCAGTGAAAGGGTCTTACTTTTTACACAAATGTCGGCGACTTTCTTCGCATTCTCCAATCTCTTCTCATCGCCGTTCTTCGAGAGTTCAGCTATTTTGTAGGCGTGATCCAAGCTATACAAACCTTTTTCTGTCATCTGAAACATAAAAAGGATGTCTATTACACAAATAGATACATGTATGCACAACAAATTTAATACTGTTAAGAATGTAATATTTTAATGTTACCTACTTAACTTCACATAAACCTTTCTAATGGACTAGATTTCGTACAAATTGTATTAAAAAACTTTTTATTAAAATAACTTCTGCGGCTCCGATCATTAAAAAAAATATTAGTTTTACTAATTTTTATGTGCAACTCGCACTTAACCAAAAGATTGCCACTAAACATCTCCATCTGTTAGAAATCGAGCCCTTCTATTTTTTGACTGAAGAAAATGGCTATCCAAATCAGATGATGATCAGATGATTGATGATTTGAAGGGAGATCCCTTAGAGGTCCCTTGGAGGTCCCTAGGAGGAGGTAGCCGATGTTCTGGCCAACCCGCTAAAACCTCAGTACACCCTTTTACCGCTCTGGTGGTGGGACCCTGAGCACTATGTACATTCGCGCGACCCGCCGCAGTGGTTCCTTCTTAGACACACTCTATGAGGCGCTACATACAGCCCCCTAGTGCGAACGGTATGCCTCTATACCTTGTGTACTATTTTATTGATCTGGGTCCCAGGCCTTATGGGAATCCACGGCAACGAGATGGCGGATGCGCTTGCCAGGGAGGGCTCGGAGACCCAGCTCATTGGTCCTGAGCCGTTCGTAGCACTTGCACCAAGTACCATTAACAAGGCCTTAAAATTACATCGAAAATAGGCACGGCATCGAATGAAAAGAGCAGCCTGGTATGAAACATTCCAAATCCATATTTGGCGAAAATGCCTTAGGACGGAGTAAGTTCATATGCGGAGGCAGTAAGTTGTAGTTGCACCTTTCAACAAATAGTTTGTGTAGGGGGCGTGCGGAGAGGAAACGGAGTCAATGCAGCACCTACTGTGTGACTGCGACTCTCTGACTAGGAAAAGAATGGGACTGCTAGGGTCGGCCAGTCGGTCGGACTTCAGGCTCTTCGCCCCTAAGGAAGTTGCCAAACTTATGTCATCTATCTTTACAGAGGAAGAAGAGTAAAAGGATAGGGTTGCACAAAAGATCCCGATGTGTCGAAGAGAGGGAAACCTCAGCAGGCCCCACTAAGATAAGATAGCTAGGACGGGTAGAGTTACCCGTGGTGCAGCCGTACACCGAAAGAAATCGAATACTGAAACTGTGGGGTGGTAGCGAAATAGTCTAGCCAAGAACACTCGATCAAAGAATTAGTGGTCACAGTTAGCAAGTACGATACAGATACGGGCTGATTATGCTGATCATGCGCTTACCACGCCGTCCAGTTTGTACGCGCACGCCAGCAGGCACTTGACTTCGGGCTTCTTGGGAACCACGAGCTGCTGCAGCGCCGTCAGCTCCGATATATCTACGGGGTGATCCTTCATACACTTCATCACCAGCTTCGTAAAGACAGTTTTTATCTCCATCTCTGTCAGGGGCTGATAGAAAAAGTTATAGTAGAAAAAAAAAATGTTACTTAGTATGGAAATTCATATCTTTCGTGTTTTACACGTGGAATAAAATTACTATGAAAACTCATTACTGACGTCATGGACTATTGGCTCGTAATATAATAGTCGTTCTTTTGATGCTGTGTTATTCAAAATTAGATCGTATGTTTTACTCCGAACATGGCAACCATTTTTTTTTTGGAGAGAGATTGCTGATTGCCGCTGCGGCATTTTCAACTTCACCGGGCTTTTTTGGAGGCGGCGAGGAACGTAAAGGGTCCCTCAAGCCGTGTGAAACGAATCACCTTCATAGGTTATCTAGAGGGAACGGCATCGCGCACAAGTGCGCGTCCCCGTGCCCTACTAGATTCTCCGAAGGGTTCGGATCGGATCGGGTGGCAACCAAGGAGATAACATACTTACCAAAGAGTTTTATTTAAATTTCGAACTGGCTTGCAAAAACAAAGCTTTTTACAGTAAAAAGAAACAAAGGAGCATAATATTGGTGCGTGCAAAGTGTTCTCTACTCCATTGACTGGTGTATTCAATTCAATTTTTTTTTTATTCTCAATCATATAGTCAGTTTAGGCTACAAATAGCTCTATGAACCTCATTATGTCATAGGTTCGTAAGTGTACTCTGGGCGATAGACCTTGTACTGAGAAGAACCGGCAAGAAACCTTCCACCTTGTTAGAGGCTTTATCATCACTTAATATCAGGTCAGATGAAGGTCAAGTGCTTATCCGTAAAAAATATAAATCTCGACCCGCTTTCCGTGTTAAGCCGTTTTGGTCCCCGTAAGTCGATAAAACCCAGGTCCCTTTATTTCAATCAAAGATTACAAAAACTATAGGGTGACTACTTACTTGAACATATCCAACTAATGAAGCCACAAACAATATTTTGAACAACATTTTAAAGATATATGTACCTATACCTAACCAGTCTGATGGGAAACTGTAGTTTGGTGAATTTTCAAATGATTCGTGCTTTTTATACCTGTATGTACGAGTTTATGTTTGAACTAATGTATGATTAATGAAATTGCCCTATTAAGATATAGATCAAAGTTCATTTAAAATAATAGAGGAAATGAATTAAGTATTATATTTGAAATGGAGTCACTATTAATTTTCGCATACCTACTACATGGATACATTTGGTATTGTCTGTTTACTATTACTGACCCCTCCTCCCCACTTTATATGAATGTTTAAAGTGTATGGGGAGAAGGGCAAGCTAAAATAATAACCCCCCCCTTTCTTCTCCACTCTTTTAAAACTAACTTTCAACGTCTCCGGCGGCGCTGCGGAAATACGGACCCCACGCCCTTGCGAGTTGAAATTTTCAGTTCCGCAACAGTTCATGAACCTCACCAATTCTACAAATCAAACCGCTGTAATAATTTTTGTAAGACTCCAAATTATAAACAATACAAGAGAAAAAAAAATGTAATATAAATAATATGTAGTGTTAATTCCGCTCAATCACTCGTTTATCCAGCTTGGATTCAGTACGCATACACCGCACCTGCCCGCAAAATATATGCATATACAGAAGAAACAATGGCTGCAAGCGAACATGCACACCACCACCGATACCCGACACGTGTTTCGCGTTTCGCCCCTCCACGGGACAACACACCAACACGGGACGACAAAACAAGAGACACGGAATATCTATTCCAAGCTTAGACTCTGTTTCCTCGTAAGGTCTTTAGTGTTTTTTAGCATTCACCAGCGTCAGTTCTCAGCAGAAAACCACGACTCCAGCCGGCGCGGCGCGGATTAGTGAGGTATTCAGCTTTGCTCTCAAGAGCGATGGTAAAAAAAACTCTCAAACACGAATACAGGCGAAGTTAGTAAATGGAAAAACCACACAAAAGATGGCCGTCCCGTGGCTCATAATAAATTCTTGGGTCCCGTCCGAAACATGCTCTTAACACAAAACTTTACCACACTGTCCATTGTCTTGATCCGATCCGAACGCTCTCGGATAAGTGTTTTTTTATATATTTTAGCGTTTTATTAACGCTTAAATATACTTAAGTAAAATTTAAACACTGAAAATGTTGACTAAAAAACATAAGCATCTAGCACTGAAAAATTTCGACGGGTGAAAGCCAGACCTCGGTAGCCAAGTGGTTAAGGCAGCCGCCCGGAATGCGGAAGGTGCGTGGTTCGATTCGTCGTCGTTGTCGTCTTTTTTCAGTGTTTAAATTTTGCTCTCGGATAAGCTAGTGAAGGTCGAAGAACGCTTTCGTGATGCCATCTTCTCTAGAAACCCTCTGGGATGCTTAGATCACGGGGTTTGTGGAAGAAACCCTTTGAGGAGGTATTCACCCTAAGTTTCTCACCTCCCAAAAACCGTCCAGTTACGCTGTAAAGGCCATAGTACAAAACCAAAAGTTTTTGGTTGGTTTTATAAGAGCAGCATTTTAAAAACGATTCTATTATTGTCATATCAACGCTGTTTGGATTTATGTTGCTTGTTCAGTCCATTATGACGAAAATAGGAACTTCACTTCGTAAACCCGACTGGGTTGTGTAATCAGTGTGGTGTAACTACAAGACCACAGAGGTGGTTAAGTTCTGTGGGCCGGCAGAGTGAGGTTAATTGATGCTGCGTTGTTTTCACGCTACACCAGTTGTATTCGCGTCTGGACTCCATTTCCACTCAACATCAGGTGGAATGGACTAATTTGCCGTGCTAATTATAAAAAATATAAAAAAGTGACGGTGAGTGTGGCACATAGTACAAATCTGTATTAAATTAAAAAATAAAAAGAGTTCAGCATTACAAACAATAATTCATTTATTTCTGTTTTTATTCCAAGAGTTTACATTTATTATCGTCATCGTTGCAAATGCTCCTACGATTTCAATTTAACTTGAAGCCATACTGAAAATAAAATAAATATATTAATAAGGTATCACAAAAAAACTTATGCTACTTTTCTTTTCAAAGCGTATTATTGTCGTGGCTTAAAATCGGCATATTTTAGGCGGGAAAGTGTAGGTGCTGTAAGATAAGATAAGATAAGATAAGATAAGATAAATTTTTATTGCCATAAAATTGTGTAAATACATAGCAGGTGTTAAGCATAATTGGGAACAAACAATTTACCCTAGTCGGGCATGCAATTTTTAGTGGGTAGGTATATGTTACATAGAAACAGCCACTATGCTGTTTTTGTACCGAAATATTCAGTCAAACTGTAGAACGCCTTATCTATAAGCCATCTCTTTAATTTAATTTTAAAACAGCTTAAATTTACTGAGGCTTTTTGATCTGTGGGCAGATGATTGAATATTTGGATTCCGGTTACATAGGCACTCTTGTGATACAGGGCATTGTTAATATTTGGTAAATATAAGTCATATGCATATCTCTTCCGCAAATTACAAATATTTGTGCTTTTACTTTTAAAATACTGGATATTGCTTTTTATAAAAACAGCCATCTCCAACACATATATACCCGTCAGTGTCAAATAACCCTTTTCTCTGAAAACATTTCTCAGAGTCTCATCAGAGTACATACTGTAAAGAGTTCTCAAGCATTTCTTTTGTAATATAAAGGTAGATTTTACATTAACAGAGTTTCCCCAGAAAATAACTCCATAAGTAAGAAGAGGATAAACTTGGCCAAAATAGGCGGCTCTGGCTACTTCTACAGATGATGTTTCCGCAAGTATAGATAGGGCATAGCAGTAGCTCGATATTTTATTATTAATTTTAGTTATGTGCGACTTCCAATTTAAATGCGAGTCAATATTTACACCTAAAAAATTTATTTCATCCACAATTTCGATGATTGACTTGCATTCAGACGTTATATTTAATTTAATTTGATTTGTTTTATAGTTTCTAAATTGTATTACTTTTGTTTTGGAAAGATTTACTGTCAGATTTAATAATTTTAGAAAACGTATGGTTTCATTTAAAGTTTTAATTATTTCTCTTTCAAATTTAATGTTATCATTTTGATTATTGGGTATGAAAATTGTAGCATCATCAGCAAACATGACACATAAGTTGTTTGTGATATTCGGGAGTTCATTCACATATACTAAAAAAAGAAGAGGGCCAAGAATACTTCCCTGTGGTAGACCTAGGAGCATCTCTCTAGGATCAGAATTTACCTGTTTAAATGTTTTTGTTATTTTATCAAAAGTATCTATTTCTGTGTATTGGTCTCTATTTTTAAGGTAGCTTTCCAGTAGTTTTAGTGTTATTCCCCGAACACCTAATTTATCAAGCTGATATAGAAGGGTTTCATGGATTACGCAATCAAATGCCTTAGACATGTCCAGAAACAATCCAACACATGATTTCTTTTTATTCAAAGCTTCCCATATATCTTTTAGTGTTGTAAACATTGCTAAAGTAGTTGATTTTTGTTTCTGAAAACCAAATTGATTTGTGTTTATTAAGTTATTCTTATTGAAAAAGTTTAAAAGTCTGTTATAAATGGTTTTTTCAAAGATCTTTGAAAAACTAGATAGTAGTGCTATAGGCCTGTAGTCCGTTACGTTACATTTGCTTCCTTTCTTAAACAATGGTTTTACCTTAGCTCTTTTTAATTCATCGGGAAATACACCCGTTTCAATCATTAGGTTTAGAATATATAGAAGAGGTTTACTGATGTATTCTAGAGAACGTTTTATAACTTCTATTGGAATACTGTCATAGCCGCAGCTCTTTTTATTCTTAAAACTCATGACAATCTTCTTTAATTCAGTTTCATCAACAGGGGTAAGAAACATGCTATTTGAGACTACATTAGAAGTCCGGTAGTTATTATTCAAAAGAGGGGACAAATTTGCGGTAGTAAAATGGCTATTGAAAATCTCGGCCATATCCTTTACGTCGGTCACTGTACGGTCGCCTATAGTGATCTTATTTATAGTGGGTTTAAAATTGTTTACTGGAGTAGTTAGATTTTTTATTAAATTCCATGTTGCTTTATTTTTATTTGTACTTTTGTTTATTAATGAAATATTAGATATTCGTTTAGCTTTACGCGTTACTGACTTTAAGACTTTACAATATTTTTTATAATATGGGATAAGATGTGCTTTATTTTTATTTATAATTTGTTGATGTAAACTTCTTTTTATCTTGCTTGCTCTATATATGCCTTTGGTTTGCCAGTTTCCTTTTCTCTTATATGTTACTCTAATTTTAGTCATAGGTATACATAAGTTGTAAAATAAATTATATAACTTTGAAAATGCAGCGAAAGCCATGTTTACATCATTGTACAAATAAATATCAGAAAAACTTAACTGTGAAATATAATTTATAAATATTTCTATGTATTTATCTATATCTCGCCTATATATATACCAATATTTTTCTATAAAACTTTGACTACATGGCACACATATAAGTTGTCCTGAATGATCAGATAAGCCAAGATGTAATACTTTCGAGCTAAAGGTCTTAAAATTAGTTATGATATTATCAATACAGGTACTTGACTCAGGAGTAATTCTAGTTGGCTCATTTATTGTGAACTTAACATTATATTTAAGCAAAGTATTTTTTAATATTTTACATTTTGATGTGTTACTATCAAGAATGTTTACATTGAAGTCCCCAGCAATAATAACTTTTTTCTTTACATAGTGTGAACGGAGAGTAATTTTATGTAATAGTTGTTCTAAAGCTCTAATGAATATATCAAAGTTAGAAGTAGGTGTTCTATACAAACAGATGACAACATAGTTCAATTCAGGTAACAGTATACCACAACATTCGAAGTTTGTTTCCATACATAGTGAGTCAATACATTGCAGTAGTTTGAAGTGAATATTATTCGTAATATATATGCAGACACCTCCCCGAGACTTTGTCCTACAAAAGGATGCAGCCATGGTATATCCAGGTATTTGCAAAGAACTTACATCTCCACACCTCAAGAATGTTTCACTTAGACATAAAATATCAATATTTTGTGATTGTGTGAGTATCTCTAATTGACTTAGCTTGGATCGAACACCCTGTACGTTTTGATGGAAAACAGATAAACCTAAGGTAGTTGAATTTATAGTGTTTGAACCATTTTTGAAACTTTGATTAGATACGAAAGGGCGATTTATTCTGATTTCCATCTGAATGCAGAATTGTTTTATTCAATGCCGGCAAATGACAATAATACTCAGAAATAGCCAATACTAGGTCATCTAAATCTTTTATAATTACTCTGTATCCACTATTTTTTAATTTTCCTGAGTACTTTGAGAACATGTTGTAAGAATAATCAACATTCTTATTTGAGTCTAAGATATAACAATATTTGTGTTTTTTATTGTCCTTATATAACAAATCATTAAATATTTCTATTCTCTTGTTAAAAAGATTTGCGTTAAAACTTAATTTAAAAATTGGGGCACACACTATGACATTTGTATGCTGGACAGTTAACAACTTTTGTCTTAATTGTTGCATTATAATATTATAATTTTTGGATACATTGAAGTCGGTATCACCTAAAAATATTATACAATAGTCATTCAAATCAAAATCTTTGAGTTTACTTTGTAATCCGCTTGACAGTTCATTTATACTTCCTCCTGGCATACGA
Source organism: Eudonia truncicolella (assembly GCA_949315975.1). Classification (NCBI taxonomy): domain Eukaryota; kingdom Metazoa; phylum Arthropoda; class Insecta; order Lepidoptera; family Crambidae; genus Eudonia; species Eudonia truncicolella. The sequence continues at coordinate 2,370,484 of OX438838.1, read as the reverse complement.
TAATGACATAAGTCATAGTCTCCAAAATGACTTCTCAATATAGTTGATGTTTTGTTGCTTTCGATACCACTTATTAGGCAAAGCTTCGCTTTTAAGTTGTCTCTTATGTTGTCTTCATGGTGATGTGTACGACGTGTTGAAAGTTTACTACTTGTCTCAAGAGGTGGCGTTGTACCAATATTTTTATCTAATTCAGACTCATTGTCATAAGAATCTTCATATTGTGATAGCGACTTATTTTTGGAGTGATTTTTTCTTAAACGTTGTTTTTTACTTTTTGTATGTACCAATGGCGTAGACGTTCGCAATATGTTTTATTTTAAATAAATGTTTTGCAGCATTAAGTCTTAATTAATTGTGAATATTAAACAATTTTCGAAGGGAACATCAATAATTATTATTCGACACTGACTTTTTTTTTTTTTGCTTGACTTTACTTACTGTAATTTTTCCTTAATTTTACAATGGCTAATGTGCAAACCGTACAATGCCATTTCATAAATAAATAAATAATAAATATTAAAATGTCATCTGACCTTAGGCGCTGTCTCCACGGAGCACTTGAAGATCAAACCAGCCCTATCGCAGCCCTTTTCTCCATCGCTCACTTCCTCATCATTAGCTAAAAAGAAAACGCATAAAAAGTTTAGAACCATGGTTGACCTGTTACACTGTTGACCTATTGGTGTTGATATAATGAAAGTTGATCTAAAGAATGTTGTTTTTAGGTTCCAATCCCGTTTCATAATGTCTGATTAGGAGATACTTGGCAGTTAAAGTGACAGTTTTGTATGGACTATCTGTCAAGTAAACGCTAATGGGAACTTACTTGTAGATGGTGAAAGAGGCCCTAAATGTTATAAAATTAGGAATTTTTTTTTCGTTTTCAGATTTTTTTTACTTTGTCCCTTACGTCAATTGAGTTTAAGATCGTCGATATATTATTATGGAGTTAGGACGACTTCTCACTGCATGTAGTACCAGCATCGCGTCCATTTGGATGCGTGTTAGTAAGAATTAACATATAACGACCCCTGTAAGGAAAAACATTGCAACTAAAAAGGTAGGCGATTTTGAATCACTGTCAAGGGGTAACCACGAGCTCATAGTAGCAGTGATACTGCAGTTGTGAGAACGAGACGGCGTATATACAAGCGTCTCTTTTCCACAACTGCAATAATACTGCTATATGAGCTCAGAATCATGGGGTATATTCTTGGTAAAAATATGACTGATAACTCCAATTTCCAATTCATTCTCGTTTCGCTCGTCGCGCAGGACGCACGTCTCGCTCGTGCTCTGTCGCGCGCTCGGTCGCGTTCCGTTTTCTTGTCTCGGTTCATTTTACTGTGTACCGGTACGGCTCCGGTGCATAGTACGTCGCGTGTAGCGCTCTCGACGCAATTTTCATTGCGGGAGCGCTCTTTCACTGTTTCAAAACGGTAGTTGTCTTGGAAGACTACGCTTAGTAGCCAACTGGTGGATACTTAACGGTGCCAACGAAGCCAGTTGGGGCACTGACCCGGCTGCCCTCCTGACCCTCCTGGGGGGAAAACACTCCGGAAGAGTTCTGGCAAAGTTGGCCTTGGGGGATCTCTTAGTCAACTCAGAACTATTCTTAACACTAACCAATTTAGGTACACACCCTACGGTGAATTGATTTTCACCGGAGGACAACACCTAGGGCCATTCAGGCAGTAGGCTCCTTTTCTCACTCACGCCTCCCTGTCTGTGACGGGGAGGGTCTGACACAACACACGCATCCTAGTGCATGGTTTTAGACCGTGCGCTAGGATGGAGCTCGAGGTGATCGAGTCCTTGCTAGGACAAAATCACCCCGAGGCGTTGCAGGTCCTTAAGATCGCGCATAACATCCAAAAGTCCTCCCCCGCGCCCTCCCCGCGTTACTCGCCTTATGCGAAACCCGCCCAAGCGCCCGCCGCTTCTTTAGCCCCTACGTCCAACGCGTGTCCCGTTGATAGGCTTATCATTAGGTTAGGCCAACCCTTGTCCCCGTCCGGTCCCGAGTTTGAGATGGAGGTTTGTCCCTCCACCTCCAATGCGAGACAGGATAGCCCTCCCGTCTCGGACTCCGATCCCGATGTAGTTACATCGGACTCGGAATTCGAGACCGTCACCCGTAAAGGGAAACGGACCCGCAAGTCCGCCCCTGCCTCCGTCCCTCCGCCTAAGGCCGCTAAAGCGAATAGCGCGCCTTCCTCCCGCCCTTGCTCCCCTAGGCCCGAGCCGAGCCAGCCGCGCAAGGAGAAAAAGATCCCTCCAATCTTTGTCCAAACGACAAAAGATTTTAACGAGATTTCGCGATCTCTGAAGGCCCGACACAATGTCATCCCACTAAGGAACCGCCTTATTAAAGGCGCTAAAGGTGACCCAGAGATGGTCAAGGTAGAGCTCGCTACCGTGGCCGACTTCCGCTCATGCACGGCGTTTTTACGCGCTAATAACATGCCGTTCCATACGTACTCGCTCCCCGAGGAGCGAGTACTATCAGTCGTAATCCGCGGCCTTCCCACGGATTGGGACCCAAAGATAGTCCTTGACGACCTTAAGTCGCAAGGCTACCCCGTCCTTGACGTGACCCGTATGCTCGGCAAGGACAAATCTCCGTTGAGCCTCCTAAAGGCAAATTTAGAAAATACCCCCGAGGGTAAATCCATTTTCAATGTCAAGACGATCGTAGGCTTCGATCGCCTTTCGATTGAGACCCCCCACAAGCGTGGCATTGTTGGTCAATGCCACAAATGCCAACGTTACGGGCATGCCGCCCGTAACTGCTTTGCACGCCCCCGGTGCGTTAAGTGCTTGGGCGACCACGCCACGGAAGCGTGCTCTAGGCCTAAAGCGCCGGCGCCGGTCTCCGTCGACCCGCCCGGTTGCGTGAACTGCAGCGCTTTGGGACACACCGCGAATTATCGCGGCTGCCCCAGAGCTCCGCGTAGTAACGCAACCCGCGGGTCGGGACCGCGCCGTAACCCCGCGACTCGAGCTCCGCCGCCTTCACAGATCGCGAAAGTCTCGCTCCGCCCCGCGGCCCCCTTACCACCGCCCCGCAATCCGTGGGCCACTCCGCGGGCTTCCCAGCCCGCGGCGGTGGCCCCCGCGTCAGACTCGCTAGTCGACTTTCCCGCGACTGGCCCGGCTCGTGTCCCACCGCCACCTCCGGCTGAAACTCCAATGGAGCTAAGCCTTCCCGAGGCCCCTCAGGCCGTAGCCCCAAAGGCCAAGGCCCCTAAGGCCAAGGCCACTAAAACCAAGGCCCCTAAGGCCCAGCCCACCAAGCCTAAACGGCAAACCCCCGCCCCTAAGGCAGTCATGTCACCCAAAGCTCGCGCGCAACATTCGTTTGCCGCGACTGTAGGTTCCCTTCCGGTAACCTTCTCTTCCATGTCTACGGTTGTCGAACTTGTAAAGATTTATCGTTACAAGGACGAGATCGCAGAGGTGGAAAGAAAGTTGCGCGAAGCCGCCTCTTCCCCCGACGCTTGTCCCGCTATGATCATAGCGACAATCTTTAACGATCACGGTCCCCTGTTGGACAAGATCACGTCCCTTCTTGACTCTCTTAAAGAATCATAAATGGATAATACGCCCCCTCAAAGAATTAAGCCCCGCTCTCTAACGGTTGCGTTTTTCAACGCGAACGGTCTCAGTAGTCAACGCGACGAGGTGTCCGATTTTCTAACCGAACACGCCGTCGACGTTTTTCTAGTACAGGAAACGTTCCTAAAACCATCCATCCGAGACCCTCGCATGGCTAACTACAACCTTGTCCGTAATGATAGAGTCGGCCGCGGTGGCGGCACTCTTATCTATTACAAGCGGTCGCTTCATTGTGTCCCGCTCGATCCCCCGCAGCTATCCGATATGGAGGTATCGGTCTGTCGGCTAGGCATGACGGGCCACCCGTCTATCACTATCGCGTCCGCGTATCTGTCCCCTAATAAGCTTCTCACGCAACCCGATCTCGAGGCGCTGTTTGCTATGGATAACGCCGTCATTATTGCCGGCGATTTCAATAGCAAACACGCTCAGTGGAGTTGCAACTCAACCAACCGTAACGGTCGGGTGATGAGCCACCTCGCTGAGTCGATGCTCTTCGATATCGTAGTGCCAATGGAGGCCACTCACTATCCGTTAGTGGACAACTACTCCCCTAACCCGTTAGATATGGCGTTGCTAAGGAACGTAACCTTACGGTTGCGTTCCATAGAAACGATCCACGCGCTCTCCTCCGACCATAGGCCGGTGGTTTTACAGTTAGGCCCCCCTACCGACCCCACCCCCGTTATTAAGGTGGTGACTGACTGGGATAAGCTTGAGAAATTACTCGAGCCTACCGCCAGTGAGTCACTAAACCAAATCCCCGATAGCATTGTCTCGCCTCACGAGACAGTGGCCGCGGTCGACGCCCTCAGTAGTCATCTCACTAACGCTATAAGCGAATCGTTCCGGCGGGTTGTTGCGACGGGTGACCATCGCTTCAAACTGCCGGACGATGTGAGGCAACTGTTGAGGGCTAAGAACGCCGCCACGCGCGCTTACGACTCCTATCCCACTTCGGACAACCGAGTTCGTATGCGCTCTTTGCAGCGCGCTGCTAAAGAGCGTAATCAAGAGCTCCGCGGTACGAATTGGGATGGCTTACTTAAAGAGATCTCGCCCTCTCACCAAGCTTATTGGAAGTTGGCGAGAGCCTTTAAGTCGGATACAGTCACTTCTATGCCCCCGCTTAACAAACCCGACAACTCGATCGCCTTTGACGACGACGAGAAAGCCGAATGCCTCGCCGACAGTCTCGAGTCTCAATGCTCGCCTAGCACTCTCCCAGTCCCTCAGGACCATGTAGACATGGTCGATAGGGAAGTAGATAGACTCTCGTCCCTCCCCCCAACCGCAACCCTCCCGCCTGTTACGGAGGATGAGGTGCAAACGCTCATTAGACGACTCAAACCCCGTAGTGCCCCCGGGGCAGACGGCATCTCAAATAAGATCCTTAAGATCTTACCCGCCCAGCTTATCCTTTTAATAGTAGCCATCTTCAATAGCGCCATGTCAAACGCAATCTTTCCCGCTGCGTGGAAAGATGCGGTTGTCATAGGTATCCATAAACCCGGTAAACCGCGTAACGCCCCTTCTAGTTATCGCCCCATCAGTCTTCTCAAATCGCTGGGAAAACTGTACGAACGCGTTCTAGTATCCCGCTTAAGGGACTTTGTGTCCTCTAACAATATCCTCATAGACGAGCAGTTTGGGTTTCGCCCCAAACACTCGTGCACCCATCAATTGCACCGCCTCACGGAGCATATTCTATCCGGCCTCAATAAAAGGGCCCGTCCCAAGGGCACCGGAGCTCTTTTCTTCGACGTTGCGAAAGCGTTCGACAAAGTTTGGCACAACGGCTTAATTTATAAGCTTTACCAATTTGGCGTGCCAGACAGACTCGTGCACATCTTACGAGACTATTTGTCGGATCGCTCCTTTCGCTTCCGCGTCGAGGGAACGCTCTCCGCCCCTCGTCCCATTCGAGCCGGTGTTCCGCAGGGATCCGTGCTCTCCCCAATCCTGTTTGCGCTTTACGCAAACGATGTTCCGAAGACTCCACGCGTAGAGCTAGCTCTATTCGCGGATGACACCGCGCTATATTCCACTGGTAGAGATAAAGTCGCGGTTTCCAACCGACTCCAAAAGGCCGCCAACAACCTCGGCGTTTGGTTTCGCAAATGGCGGATTGAAGTTAACCCCGAGAAAAGTGCCGCAGTGTTCTTTTCTCGAGGTAACGACGATCGTCGCCCTCCTATAGGTTTATTTGACTGTGCTATCCCTTGGGTAAAGCAGGTGAAATATCTCGGTGTCACCCTCGATAGAAGGATGACGTTTGCGCCTCACCTTAAAATCGTCCGTAACAGGGCCGCGTTCATATTAGGTCGATTATTCCACCTTATAGGCAGGCGGAGTAAAATGTCTCTTAGACATAAGACGACAATTTACAAAGCCTGCATCCGCCCCGTCATGACTTACGCTAGCGTAGTTTTCGCGCACTGCGCGCCCTCCTATTTGTATCGTTTACAAACGCTACAAAACCGATTCATGCGTGGTGCCACGGGTTGCCCGTGGTACTATCGCAACGTAGATCTCCACCGCGATCTTGATCTTCCCACTATCAAAGACTTTATCAAGGACGTTTCCATACGTTACTTTGATAACGCCCCCCACCACCCTAACCCGCTTGTTGTGGCGGCCGCCAACTATAATGTTGGAAGCCTTCCACCAACAAAACGGTTCATGTCTAGGCGTCCTAAGCACGTCCTAGATGACCCCGACGATCCCATAACGGTTGCGAACGCCCCCCCGCCCGATCCTCTAAATGACAGCACACATTTACAGAATACACTAAACATGCACACCAGTTTAGGCCCAAGACACCGTACTCGTAGAACAAGGGTACGAAGAACCGGTTCACACACGCTCTACACCAGGTACAGACATGTACCTGGTCGGTTCTCTCCTCCTCCACGGCCCGGTCAACCCGAGCCGAGGTCCGTGCCTTTAGAGGCGCCCTCGGGTTGCTCCGCTCCCCGATCCGATCCGAACCCTTCGGAGAATCTAGTAGGGCACGGGGACGCGCACTTGTGCGCGATGCCGTTCCCTCTAGATAACCTCTGAAGGTGATTCGTTTCACACGGCTTGAGGGACCCTTTACGTTCCTCGCCGCCCCCAAAAAGCCCGGTGAAGCTGAAAATGCCGCAGCGGCAATCAGCAATCTCTCTCCAAAAAAAAAAAAAAAAAAAAAACTGATAACTCAAATGCTCAAATGCTGAGCTTCACTGTTCAGTTCAGTTTCACTGTTTTTCCTTGCAGGTGTCAAAAGTTTCTTTGAACTAACTTTTTACACAAATGTCAGCGACTTTCTTGGCATTCTCCAATCTCTTCTCGTCGCCGTTCTTCGTGAGCTCCGCTACTTTGTACGCGTGCTCCAAGCTGTACAAACCCTTCTCTGTCATCTAAAACAAAAATACAGTGTCTGTTAGGGTCGTTAGGCCGTTCACACCACTAGCTGTTCGGGTTACGGCTAAGGCCCCTTTTTGAAGTGTTAATAGTTATTATACAACAGCTTTTTTTATATAAAAAAATATAATGCTTGCAAAAGCGGATCTTAAGAGTGTATTGTGGGAAACTGTTCGTCTTCAAATCTATTCTATGTTAATAATTAGAATAGAATAGAATAAAATACTTTATTGTACACATAAAAATAAAGACACATAGGTACATGCTAACAAAGAAAAAAAATTAAAGTCGTTCAAAGGGCGGCCTTATCACTAAAAGCGGTATCTTCCAGGCAACCTAGGGATGGAGAGGATAAGATGGAGGCGTTGAAATAAAAAAAGTGTACAGTAATAATTTATTACATAAACATACATACACATATATACACACATACATATATACATACATATATACAACCATATAAATATGTAGAACATATATACAATACCATTTAAGAACAAAAAATAAGTACCTAGTGGACTAACAGAAGGATTACAATGACAGGTAGTGATCTTTGACGAGTTTCTTAAAACTTTGCAGACTTCGCACGTCTTACAGACACAGGCAAAGCATTCCACAGGCGAGCTGCATGGACCGTAAATGATTTGTGAATTGTGAGAGAGGAATACAAGTCGGTACCAACAGAAACAAGTCACGATATATAAAAAAATAACATGAACATACAACGCAATCCGGGTGGCAATGGCAACTGTACCGTTATCAGTTTTGATATAAATTTATGTAGCTTTATGAATGCAAAATAATTACTGATACGGGCTGACTATGATGATGAAGTTGGTGATAAGCATACCACGCCATCCAGTTTGTACGCGCACGCCAGCAGGCACTTGACTTCGGGCTTCTTGGGGACCACGAGCTGCTGCAGCGCCGTCAGCTCAGCTACCTCCACGGGGTGCTCCTTCAAGCACTTCATCACCAGCTTTACATAGTTGGCCTTTATCTCCATCTCTGTCAGGGACTGGTAGAAACAGTATATTACTGCAGCGGCCGGCAAAACAGCTATGGACGGACGTGACAATAAGGGCCGCGTAGTCGGGTCAAATATACATCAATACCATCAATACCTGGTTGCGACAAAGGCTTGTATAGTACTTCTCAAATAATATGGGGAAATTCAAACTAACTATAGATATAGTATTTATCTATGTACCCACGAGTAGAACTTCGATCAAAGAGACTAATCGACGGGGTATAAGAACATTTTCACGCGCCAGCAATACGATTATGTTCGTTTATTTAACTTTGTACAGTTTTGTATTTGCGAGCTAGTTTGAAATTTAAATAATATCCTTGGTAGGTTACCTCCTTTATTTTATAACTCATTTTCATTTTCATTTTATTTCATCTCTATAAATAAAATTCTCGTGTCATAGCAACTAGCATTGTGAGGAGTATGCTCCTCCGAAACGGCTCAATCGATTTTATTATTTTTTTTATGCATTTGGTAGGTATGAGAATATGTCGTAAAGTATATTTCATATCGCTGGGTGATTAGGGTGTCCCTATCCAGAAAAATTATATGGCATAACAACGTTTGCCAGGCCAGCTAGTAAGATATAAAAACCAACTCGAGTCCTCCGTGCTTTGGAAGGCAAGCTAGACCGATGGTCCCAGTTGTTGTCATTAGACAACATCGTAAAAAACCCACCAGGATACTCTATTTCAAACTACAGCTATAAAAATAATAGTCTACTTACTTGAACATATCCAACTAATGAAACCAAAAAGAATGTCTTGAACAACATTTTGAAGGTTCTGAATAGCTTACTAGTCTGATGAGAAATTTTTGAGCATTTTCTGATAATGCGTGTTTTATACTATAATACATGAATAATGAAATTACTAAGATACAAATCATTGTCTTTTTTTCATTATTTCAAATTTGATTTTGACATTGAAGAGGAAATTAATAATTATATTTTAAATTGGGTTTGCATCATCGATCTATATTTTTTTCCGCAGGTACTCATAATATACTTTTCTAACATTTGCTATTGTTTTGTCCTGTTCATTCCGTGCTTCGGAAGGCACATTAATCCGTTGAACCCGTTATTGGGCTAGCCTGGTGGGTCTCACAATTTCACGGTTAACTTACTTTTTAGAGTGACCAAATATTTATCTATACTAATATTATAAAGAGGAAAGCTTTATATGTATGTATGTATGTATGTATGTGTGTATGTTTGCAACGACCGATCAAAAAACATATTTCACCATCCTTATCTTATCGTAGTGGGGCCTGCCGAGGTTTCCCTCTCGCAGTAACACTTCGACCCATCGGGATCTTTTGTGCAACCCCATCCTTTCACTCTTCGTCCTCTGTAAAGATAGATGACATAAGTTTGGCAACGTCCTTAAGAGCGAAAAGCCTGAAGTCCTCCGGTTTCGGATGACGATTACAGGTGCCATTTTACCCTAGTTTGGCTAACGGGTTGCTCGAATCGCCTGCTCTTTATTGAAGTTGACAGATTCGGTTCTGCAAAGTTTTTGGATCCTCATTAATCCTCAAATTTTCAGTACACCTACTGCTGTATTTATTAATTTAGAACTAACGATATAACACGTGTAATTATAAAAGAAACAAAGACACAATATAAAACAAAACAACAGAAACCTCACAAATAAACAAAGAAAAAGCTTGGAATTGATATTCTGTGTTTTGTTACCTTCATGTAAACTAAATTAATTTCAGATTAGAGTAAAACAGACAAAACACGGAATAACTATTTCATGCAATTTTTCTTCTTCTTCGTTCTTTGTCCATTTGTAAGTAGGGATGTCGAAAATGAAAAAAAATATCGATATTTTTAAAAGTATCAATATCGATCTCGATATATTGCGAAAAAAATATCGATATATCGGTAAAATTTTTAACTGACTTTAAAAAAGCAGGAGGTTCTTCTTTTGTTAATAAATTAATTTAGGTCAGCCTAGCCCAGTAATAAAAAGAAGATTTTTTATTTTAATCATGAAAATCTCAAATTTAACAAAGGAATCAGTCAAACCAGTATTTGTCCGGCAGCGAGAGTATTTTAGATCAAGGTATCAAAAGCAACGCACTGACAGTGACAGTTATTAATGTAAATCAGCCCAACAAAACAATAAGTTTCGTGATGAGATGATTATAAATAAAAAAATATTGATTTTGAATTTACGAATTTCTATATTGGTTATCAAAATATCGTTATCGATATTTTTTCAACAAGCTTATAAGGCCATAAGGGCCTTCTGAAGATGCGATAAGTACAGCCTACATATATTTATCACTACGTCTATGAATACATCATCATCATCTCAGCCAAATGTCGTCCACTACTGGACAAAAGCCTCCCCCGAGGATCTTCACAACGAACGGTTTCGTGTTGCTCGCATCTAGCAAATGAATGAATTTAGGACAAATATCGCAAGAGTTTCTGGACTGTAAGGTACACTATAGCACATCAGACTACCACAAACTTTCAAATTTCCTCAATAGACTTTGAACTTTATGTCTAGGGCATATGGTAAAACATTTATTGAAGAAATTCGACAGTTTTGGATAGATTGATATGTACCTAGGCGTTTGTACTACCTTACAGGGTGAGTTAGTGTAAGTTTTGTATACTATCCGTATTCATTCGATTACGTCTACGAAAACGAAAATTAGTACGGCATTGAAGCAGCGCTTTCTGGCGACATACGAGAAGAATAAAAATTTTGCCATACAAATGCTCGTTTTCGTTAACGTGATCGAATGGCGAATGAAAATCGCAGTTGGCATCCAGACTACCAAAAATTGTCAAGTTTCCTCAATAGATTTTGAACTTTACGTCTACAATAAGGTTACCTAAACATTTATTGAAGAAATTTGACAGTTTTGGATAGGTTGATGTACAGGCCTTGTACTAACATAACTGAACTTACTTTACTACGTAACTTTTATAAGACTCGAGGTAACGAAGAATACAAAATAATAAGTACCTAATAATATTTATTGACCAATGACTAATAAGAGTTGCATAACTAATTAAAGTTGAATGCTAACAAAATAGACCAAGGGGGTAGGTAACCACGAGCTCTTATGGCAGTTGTGGAAAAGAGACGCGAATATATTCGCCGCTACACGCGTCTCGTTTTCACAACTGCAATAATACTGCTATAAAAGCTCATAGTCAGGGGGCAGGGCTGATGACGCCTTTGAAAATGGTAAAAAATAAAAAATAATAGGATGACAAAAGGAAATGGAAGAGAATATAACAATAATGAAAGGAAACATAATTTACGGGCGATCTGAGGTCGGGAAGTGGAAGGGGGTGAGTTTTTAGTTTATATCGATTTCCGACAAAACTACAAGTGTTATGGAAAAAAGTTAATGTGTTAAAATGTGTTAAAGAATTTATTGACAACTAGCTGGATTTTACTGACATATAACTTATTGAAATTTTGATTCTAGACATTTATTTATTATTGCAATCTTGATTCCATGTAATGTTATTAATATCATTAACATTGTAAACGATTTGCATGCTATTTTATGAGCGAAACATGAGCACCTTTTATTGTTTAATGTTATCATTTTATACCATGTTTTGTGCAAATAAACGATTTATTATAATTATTATTAATAATAATTGTAGAATTATATGCGAAGATGCCTATTTATTGCTTTTTTAAGAAAATTATATTTCGTGAAAAAAATCAAATTTTGTAAAAGATAAAAATAAAAAACCAAAAACTTGGTTATTTGAATTTTTCACATAAATTTTGTGGTTATGTGAAAAAAGTGTAACTACAAAAGTTGTAGATCTTATTATTATCTACAATTTTGCAAAAGAACTTTTTTCCATAGGACTTGTAGTTTTGCCGGAAATCAAGATAAACCGTTTTTACCCCTTAAAACCGACCTTCTCCCACTTCCCGACCTCAGATTGCGAGATTATTCTGTGAGATTATACAATACATTGAATTAAATAAAAAAGAGTTAAGTATAATTCTTTTATTTCTGTCTGTCTGTGTTATTCCATGAGTTTGCATTTCTTACTGCCATCGTTGAAAATGTTCCCACGGTTTTAATTTAACTTGAAGCCAAACTGAAAATAAAATATAAAATAAAAATATAATAGAAGGTAGCACAAAATAAAACATTTTTCTTTTCATAGCGGATAATATCAAAAAGGGATTTATTGGCGGAAACGTGACCGATTTGCAAATTTTTCTTATCTTCAAACAATATGTTTTTTTTTAAATATTAATGTGAAATAATGGTGGATTGTAATGTAATGTAACCGTTAAGTGTCTGTAAACGTGTTGTAAAATGGTTATCTCAAGAATTCCACATAACTTCAGGTTACTTTCCTTTCTCAATTAAGCCTTACATCTTTACTAAAACTTAAGGGTTTTGGAACGAAAATTCATTTAATCTTTTGACATTAATATTATTAAACCATGAAAATAATAATTTTACGTTTATTTTGCCTTAGGTTTATAATGACTAACGTGCAAACCGCTCATAGCTTATTAAATTAAAAAAAATATCAAAATGTCATCTGACCTTAGGCGCTGTCTCCACGGTGCAATTGAAGACCATAGCAGCCCTTTCACAACCCTTTTCACCGTCGCTTACGTCCTCGTCGTTAACTAAAAAACGCAAAAAGAACGTTTACTTCAGGCAGTCAGCAGTGGAAATTGAACGACTACTTTACTTTTTTGTTTTTTATTGATTTGACGACCACATTACATAGTTTTATTAGTTTAATTTTTCCACAAAAACAGCACTGAACTTAAAACAGCACTAACTCCTTGACTCGCGACGTTCACGACGCGCAGTACTAGCAGATCTTCTCCGATCCGAACTCTTCGGAGAATCTAGTAGGGCACGGGGACGCGCACTAGTGCGCCATGCCGTCCCCTCTAGAAAACCTCCGAAGGTGATTCGTTTCACACGGCTCGAGGGACCCTTTACGTTCCTCGCCGCCCTCAAAAAAGCCCGGTGAAGCTGAAAATGCCGTCTGAGGCAATCAGCAAACTCTCTCAAAAAAGAAAGCAGCAAATGTAGATAGTGATGTTTGGGCAGCAAGGCATTAATAATACATTATTAATTAATACTTATTCCTATAGAACTAACCTAGACTTATAAGTTATTCCGTGTACCCACTTTGCAACGTTAGTCGGAACGGGGGTACTAAGCCGAAAGCAGGGTAAAGTACTTATACATGATAGTGAATAATTTTTTTTCTAAGAACTTTTCCCCAAAAATGGATAATTTTAGATTAACAGCTTTTTTAAGATTTCAAAGCTAGGTAGGCAAGCTTTTTATAAAATGTTTTTGTTTTCTTTATTTAACTTTAAGCAATTATTTTGCGAGACAAATAAAAAAACGCAAATGTTGAAAAAAAAAATTTCCACAAGCAGGATTTGAACCTGCACCCTTCTAACATACCGGGTTAGGTGCACTCCCAATTGAGCTATGGTGGTTCTAACCAGCCCGCCGAAAATTATATAAACAAAACAAAAACATTTTATAAGAAATATTCTTTGAACTAACTTTTTACACAAATGTCAGCGACTTTCTTGCCGTTCTCCAATCTTTTCTCGTCGCCGTTTTTCGAGAGCTCAGCTATTTTGTAGGCGTGCACCAAGCTATACAAGCCCTTTTCTGTCATCTGAAACAAAAAGATATCGTCAATAAGAAGGGCCAAATGCTCATGGTGCTAACAATGGTGAATGTGAAGATACGTTGTGAAAGTTTCATGTGATTCGAGAAAGGAATATGAATTGGTACAGCGCACATGACAAGTGACGGTCTGTGAAAAGAATTTTCCTTGGCTGTGATACGAACCCACGAGTTTTGCGGCAGCCTTCTTCCTCGTTAGTGCTATTTCGGTTACGATATTATTATAGCTTTGTGTGTTTCTATAAATGTAAAATAGCAAAAGTTTATTTCTATTTTAATTATTTTTTCTTCTTTTTGATTTAATGTCAAAACTTCGATACTCAAAACATCGCATAGGTACTCTACCGAATTCTCCTCTTTGAATTAAACCGGAGACCTGCCGGGTTAGCTCTGATATGGTTCAGCCAAAAAAGGATGTATACCACGCCGTCCAGTTTGTACGCGCACGCCAGCAGGCACTTGACTTCGGGCTTCTTGGGGACCACGAGCTGCTGCAGCGCCATCAGCTCCGCTACCTCCACGGGGTGCTCCTTCAAGCACTTCATCACCAGCTTCGTGAAGGCAGTCTTTATCTCCATTTCTGTAAGGGGCTAGTAGAGACAGTTTTAATGATAGCTTTAATAGTTCAATTTAGAGTTTATAAAAATATTGTATTTTTTTATTTCAATCTACGGTTTATAAAAACAATAGGGTAAAGACTACTTACTTGAACATATCCAACTAATGAAACCACTAACAATATTTTGAAAAACATTTTAAAGATACTATGAACCAAACCGATAGGAAACTGTAACTTTTACGAGTATTCTATTGATGAGTGTTTTTATACCTTAAAAATAAAATTACCCTATCCACTATGATACAAATCATTGTCTTTTTTATTATTTCAATTTGAATTTAACAGAAAAAGGGAAATTAACCATTATATTTGAAATTGAGTTTACAGCGGTTTCCACTCCACACATACATCATTAGATTATTCTACATTTGCTATTGTCCGTTTATTATTCCGTGCTTCGAAAGGCACGTTAAGCCGTTGGTCTTGTTAGCCAGAGTAACATTAAGAAAACGATAGCGAAGTTCGAAAAGAATAAAATGTATGGGATTGACATAAGCCGCGCTAAATCACGTGATCAATCTTATGTTTATCCCATACATTTTGTTCTTTTCCAACTTCGCTATCGTTTTCTTAATGTTACTTTGGCTACCACCCCTGGTCAGACACTGACAGTGGATAGCCTTCCAATCTATTATATATACTATATACTATACTATATTGTCCACGTGGAAAGGTCTGACCTCAGCATCAGAACTTTCTTATCATCAGAATGGGCTCTGAGGCTTCTTTGAGATAATTATATATTCTCTATAGATCCACACCTACAGTAAGAAGAATACACTTCAGATTATACATAGAGTAAGAAGAATTTGTCCTCACTACACTTCAAATTATACATAGAGTAGGTAATTCATTTATTTTCTTAAATTTGTATTATTTTAGTTCATATTTTGTTTGATAGTAAGCAGTTTTTATGCAATACTATTATGCTTTTCTCAATATGTTTCTTTCTAATATTCTACCGCGCACAACGAAATTTGGTGACTCGTTGTTTTTCGCACCTCCATGAAATGGAATAGTCTACCAGCAATGTTTTTTACTCCTTCCTATGATATAGGGTCCTTTAAACGAAACATGAAAAGGCACCTTGTGGGCCGGCAGAATGAAGGTGATTGATGCTGTGTTTTTTTTCACTCTGCACTTTCTACTTAACATCAAGTAAAGTGGAGTCTTTTGCTGTGCAAATTTAAAAACAAAAACTTTTACTTAATATTTACTTTTTTTTGGATATTATTCAAGTGAAATTTTTAAAAAGAAAAAGTTACAGATTCTTTTAAAAATGGAAATAAATAAACTGAAGTTCAATGTAAGGTTTAAATCAGTTTAAATAGTTTTTATTCTCAATAATTACAAATAGCCACTTACATGTAAGAGAATAAAAATTATATAAACAAAACCGTACACTAGAACAATATTTTCATAATTCAAAATGATTTCCTTATAATATAACGTTTGTATAAAATCAATGTAGCACTTCAGGAGGTGTCCACAAGTCATCATCTTCACGAAAAGTTGAACTGAAAAAAAAAACAATAATTTTATACTCATCTCGTTTTTACAACTGAAATAATATTGTAGTAACATGGCTTTAAAAGCTCATGATAAGGCTAAATATTATGTGAGTGACAAATATTACCAAAGGCGCCTGTTCCACGCTGCATTTGAAGATCAGCGCGGCTCGTTCGCATCCCTTATCGCCATCGCTTACTTGTTGATCGTTCACTGCAAAAAAAGGAGAAAGCTAAGCGTGACATGTGGGTCTAACGAGGCGTGAAGAGGTACCTTGTGGACCGGCAGGGTGAGGGTGACTGATGCTGCGCTGCACCAGTTTTATGTGCGTCTGGACATCATTTCCACTTAATATCAGGTGAAATGTAGTAATTTGCCGTGCTTTTTTTATTTAGTTTTTTTTGTTTTTAACAAGGGTAGCACTGTTTGGGCCTTTTCCATATACCAAGCAAGTAGGATATAAAGGCCAAGCGTCCGTTTCATAAAGTAACTCTAAATGGCAATACGCGAATTCCCTTCGTCGCTTTTCATATAGGTACCTACTTTTTTTTCTTTAAGTTAGGTCACAGGGACCACGGACAAAGTAACAAAGTAACATAAAATCAATGTGTAAAACAAACGCAAGTAGATACGTAAAAGTTTTACTCAAAATACTCTTTAATTTTTTTATAAGTTCTAGGCCAATTTTTGTTTACTTACACTACAAATAAGGAAACGATATTTTAGTGTTTTATCTAAACAAAGTTTAAAGAAAAAAAGACACAAATGTTGAAAAAATTTTTTTCAACATTTGTGTTTTTGTAATTTGTTTCGCAACAAAATTTGCGTGAAAATTATATAAAAAAAAACAAAAAACATTTTATGTTTATAGTATAATACTCACCAGTTTTGCAGGCATCTGTGAACTGAAATGCGTTCTTCATCTTTTCGGGATCTTCGGAAAAATATTTTTCACTTATCTTTGTTAGACCTTCCACTGACAACATGCCTTGGTCATCCATCTAAGAAAAATCAATTGTTTGAACACTTAGAATAAAATTAAAACAAAAAGGGAAGATACGGCATGCGTTTATTTGTAGTCAATCAAAATATAGTCTTACTCAACTACATGCAAAGACTCAACAGGCACACCTATAAAGTGTAAATCGAGCGAGCGAGACAGGGCGGTAAGTTTCAACGTCAGCGCGAGGGACTCAGCGAGTAGCGCGTTGACGTCTCGGTCGCTTCGCAACAGACAAGTCCGATCCGATCCGAACCCTTCGGAGAATCTAGTAGGCGCGATGCCGTTCCCTCTAGATAACCTCCGAAGGTGATTCGTTTCACACGGCTTGAGGGACCCTTTACGTTCCTCGCCGCCCCCAGAAAAGCCCGGTGAAGCTGAAAATGCCGTAGAGGCAATCAGCAATCTCTCTCAAAAAAAAAAAAACTGACAAGTACGACTGATTCCGACGCTAATGTTTACGCAGATGCTTTTTCTCCCTCACACAAACGACGGAATTGTATTCAAGAGCGATGTAGCATGATGTAGCCTGTTCGCTCGGCAAATTGCGACTGAAGTGAAATTGTGCCTTTAAGCTTAATTTTAGCGGCGCACTCGCGAGACGCTAGTGCCGTATCTTCCCGTTTTGTTTTAATCTAAGTTTGAGCACGGTATCAATCGCAAGTGACCACTTAACTATGTAAGATAAGATAAGATAAATAAACTTTATTGCAAAAATAAAACATTTGACAAAAAAACTACATAAAAATACACGTACAAAGGGCGGTCTTATCACTAAGAGTGATCTATGTATCACATAACGTAGTATTAGCTTATTTTAAATTTTCGTTTGGTTGGTGACATTTTGTTATTTGTAACCACCGGCAGCCCAAATAGGTGATACCTTAAGCTTTCTTGCTAGAATATATTATTTCACAAATAACTCAGTATAATCAGGAATTTCATTAAATCTTTAGTGATATAAAATCGAATTGAATATCCCAATTAACAGAATACTACCTAGTTTCATAATAAATAACTAACCTTCTTGATCAATTTCATTTTGGGACAGGCATTATCAAGGCAATTATGCTATATCGTAGACCGCCATCACTTACCGTCAGGTGAGATCGCGGTCAAATACATGACTATAGAGAATTTAAAAAAGTCATGTCTAGAGATTGCAGAGAATCCTCATTTCTCTGCGACATATAGAAAAGATAAAAGTCCACCTGGTTTCCACCATAACCATACCATAGTCGTCCTTACGTCTATGTTAGTAGCATTTTGTATTCAAACAGTTGAGTATAAGATAGCCAGTTCTGCAGTAGTTGGGAATTCTAGGTGAATGCTTCTACCTACGGCCTTATCATCACTTAACATCAGATGATAAAATGTTTTTTTTTTGTTTATATAATTTAAACGCAAATTTTGTTGCGAAACAAATTACAAAAACACAATGTTGAAAAAATTTCCACCAGCAGGATTTGAATTAAATTATATAAACAATAAAAAAACATTTTATAAATAGCTTGCCTACTTCTTAACTGATCTTTAGTATTTGTAAAAATATTATAATCAGGTGTTAATGACGGTAGTTGTTGACATTGAATGGGTGCCTTTGGCTTTCAAAGTAAAAAGTAAATAGTGTTGAATAATTTCGGCGGGCTGGTTAGAACCACGATAGCTCAATTGGAAGAGCACCTGACCCGGTATGTCAGAAGGGTGCAGGTTCAAATCCTGCTCGTGAAATTTTTTTCAACATTGTATTTTTGTAATCAGATGATAATATGAATACCCAGAGCTTACGCGTAGAGGGATTAAAAATAATAAAGTATTAGTGTTGTATTTGGAATAAGTTTTGAATTGGGTGTTTCAGAAGCTATCAATAAGACTGTCTATAAGAAATATGATAGCATAACCATGCAGAACTATACATCTAACTTTAAAGATAAAACCATTTTAATCCGTATTTCACATACAGTGAAAAAAATGGCTACAATGTGCAAGTATTAACTACATACATCCATTTAGTAATTGCTCGGACCGTGAAATTACCTGTCTCGTGTAACCTTGAAATGGTGAATTGTGTATGATTCCATACGTTGGTTCATTATTATTTAGATATCGTTATCTAATAGTACCTTTTTGTGACATCCTGTATTTTATACGAATGGTCACATTACCAGACCATAAAAATAAATGAATGAATAGAAAGAAAAGATTTAGTTATAACTATGAAATTTAACTAAACATTAAACGTCTGCCGCATGCCTGATGCGCTGTGGGTCAAAATCTCCACAACGTGTGTGTCCTTGTACCAAGCAGCGGAACAGCACCTGCACGCACCCTGCCTACGTCCCAAAGCCAACTTCCTGTGGCAGCACCCCACATCATCATCATCATCATCAGCTCATATTTGTCCCCACTGCTGGGGCACGAGCCTTCCCTATGGATGGATAGGGAGAACGGGCCATTAACCACAACACGAGCCCACTGCGGATTGGTGGTTGTTAACGACTGCTAATGCAGCCAGGACCAACGGCTTTACGTGCCTTCCATGATAAATGATAAATTTTTGGTCACCCACCAGTCTTTGCGAAAGTTGCGCAACCTCAGCACGCGCAGGCCGGGCGCGTTAACCATTGCACCATCGAGCACCCCACAGCGTGATCAAGATCACGCCGCCGCCGCCGCAGTCGACGGCCGCGTGTCTGGTCTAACCTAGTCCTCGTCGAACGCGACACCACTCTGCTTCAAACCAAATCTTCCCCTAAAATCGCGTGCCCTCGCTGAGCATTAAGCGACCGACGGATTTACACCCTGAGCTGAATAAATTTGGTTAAAATAGTTTTTTTTTTATTCTGAAACTGGAGTGCTCAACAGTAGTCCTGAGACAGCAGGCGGCGGTGTCGTGGTATATCACGCAAGTGGTGGTGGGACGAGCTGCTAGCTAGACGCCTGCATAAAAACTGGTAAACGGAGGCGAAAAATCGTAAGAAATGGCGGAAATGGGGGGAGACCTTTGCCCAACAATGGATTAATATAAGCTTACTTTTTTTTTGAGCGAATTTGCTGATTGCTATAGACATTTTCAGCTTCACCCAGTTTTTTTGGGGGTGGCGAGAAACTTAAAGGGTTCCTCAAGCCGTGTGATACTAAACGCCGTCAGAGGTTTTCGAGGTTTTCGAGGGAACGGCATCACGCACTAGTGCGTGTCCCCGTGCCCATGATTCTCCGAGGGGTTCGGATCGGATCGGGAGCGGAACAACCGGGCGCCGCTAAAGGCTAGGATCTCGGCTCGGGTGGGTCGTGAGGGCAAGCTAACTGTCACTGTATTAAACATGGAGGACTACACTTCGCGCTCCGGCTTGTTGCGCCTGTTTGTTATACCATATCAAAACAAATGCAGTAGATAACATATTTAAATCCATGTAAAACTTCTTACCATCCCAGCAGCTCTATACGCGCAGGCAAACATGCACTTAGCATTCTCATTGTCGGGCATCTTCTTTTGTTGCAACTGAAGCATATCGTCAGGGGTGAGATTGTGCTTCTGCGAGCATTCTATCAGCATGTTTGTGTACTCCTGCTTCAATTCTTCCATGAGATCCGCCTGGAACCGATGCTGAATTAAGGTTAGGGTAAATATATAATTCTTAACGTACGTTAATAGCTACTAAAAATATCAGGTGGAATTTGGAAATGAAAATGGATTGTCCTGGAAGCAGATTGGGTGTCTGCTTTTTTAAGTAATATTTGGTGAGATAGGTTCCCGTCGGCATTTTCTGCCTAGAATAACTGGGACAAGTTTTCTTTTGGCTGGTGATGGTAGTTGCCAAAACGGAGCCAGACGTGGCGGACAGTCGCAGCATGAATGCTTGAGTGGAAGCTCTTTAGCAGTTCTACTTCGTTTCTACACAGGTGTGCAAGAGGTAGTGTTACCCTTGGGGTTTGGGCGCTTAGTTTTTTATCCTTTGTAGCTTACTGGCTAAAAAGTCTGATAAAAACAACCATAGATTATCGCTGTTGTCCGTCACTACTCTACATCTAGCCATGAACTTATCAAATTATATTTTCTTTTTTTTTTCTGTATAGGCAAGTATTTACCGCGAACTCGCTTGACGGTAAGTGATGATGTGGTCCAGGTTGCACGTATCCGGAAACCGATCCAACTTACGTAGGTTTATTAAAGAACGATCTATCTAGCTAGCTATATACGAGTACATACCTTTGCATAAACATTTATAAAAAGGGACAGGAAAAATATTTTAAACACTGTATCCACCATTTTGTTCACTGGCATAGCGACTACAACGTGTGAATGTGTGATATATTTTAAAAATAATCTTTTTTATATGGCATATGATTATTGCAATTTTCTGTTAAGCAATAATAGATAATAACCCTTAAAGCTATCTTATTTATGTATCTCACACTCGTCTCCCATCCAAAATTCAATTCAATTGCTACTGTGCATAAGGTTGCCAATTCGAGGTAGGAACAGTTATAATGTTTTCCATAGTTCTTTTGATGATGCAGTGTGCTGACAATACAGATTGGTGCTTATTGTTAAAAATCAATTGTTAGGGTTGTTAATTTGTTGGTTCATATAGGTTTAGTTAGGTTACATAACTTTTTGTGAATATAATACAAATAAACAAATCACGGTAGCCGAATATGAATGCTCTGGTAAAACGCAATTTAATGTGGTGTGGTAAATCAAACCCATTGCCAAAAATAGACTATTAACGTACCTACGTGAGTAATGGATTTTTTTCTTATATTATTATTAAAATTATATAATCCAAATTATTTATTTATTTATTATTTATTTATTTATCAACGAACAAGTAAGGATATTCTAGGTATTGATTTTGGGTTGGGGTAAAACAACAGGCCAGCCCTCATTGATTTAAAAATTATTTATTTGTTCCGTTTTCGTTTGCAGCTTGTTAAAGAATTGAGTGCTGGCCTTATTGAAGCCTCCGGTGACAAATAGGCTGGCAGCTACCTCTGCCAACGTATTAGCTTGGCTATCCAAAGAGTTAATTTTGCCAGCATTCTTGGGACCGTTCCCATGAGCGCACAGCTGGCCTTAGGTTTTATTTTGTCTATAATTAAGTTATGTTTCTTTTCTGTTATTACTTTTATAAACTGAGGCATTTCCTTTAAGTAAATCATATACCAAAATTACCTTTAAAAAGAATATGATAATTTTTTTTAAGATAAATAGGACTCAGCCTCTGCTTTTAGTCTTTAGCAACAACTGTTTTTAGTCTTTAGCCACCAGCTTCCATATCTTCCGTCATCCCGTAAATGTCAATAAAAATCAATGTTTTTTTGATAAAAGATTCAGTAGTTTAGTCTAAACAAATTATTTGCCTGTGAAAGCTTATCTATACTAATATTATAAAGAGGAAACCTTTGTATTTTTGTATGTATGTATGTATGTATGTTTGTAACGTATAAACTCAAAAACTACTGGACCGATTAACAAAATTCTTTCACCATTAGAATGCTACATTAGCTCAGAGTAACATAGGCTATATTTAAAAAAAATTACCCGTGCGAAGCCGGGGCGGGCCGCTAGTGTTGAATAAAATGATTCGACTTTGACAAAAACTGTGTCGAATAATGGGCTTAAAGTGTCGGACACTGGTGTCACTACAACGCACGTAGTATGTGGATGATTGCCTTTATAATATAAATACATGGAAAGGAAATGATGCAATTGGGGGAATGCCCACAATAGGGATTTCTCTAACACAAAGACCACATACAGACGACGTTATTTTTGTGCTTTTGGAACGAGGCAGACCTCGCAGACTGGGCGCGTTAACCACTGCGCCATCGAGCTCCTCAACCTATATGAAGCCTATATAAAGCGTGTAAAAATAAAATGTTCATTAGATATTAGAGGCGCAGTGGTTAACGCGCCCGGTCTGGGAGTTCTGAGGTTAAGCAACTTTCGCAAAGACCAGTTATCGGATGGGTGACCTAAAATTTATCTTCTCGAGCTCCTCTGTGCTTCGGAAGGCACGTCAAGCCGTTGGTCCCAGCTGCATTAGCAGTCGTTAACAACCACCAATCCGCACTGCGCCCGCGTGGTGATTCATGGCCTGTTCTCCCTATCCAACCATAGGGAAGGCTCGTGCCCCAGCAGTGGGGACATAAAATGAGCTAATGGTGATATAGGTAACTTGTGCTATTCATAGTCACGTACAAAAGTAATGCTGTGTAATAGTGTGTCGTCTGTTAGAGGCCGTACTGCATACCTATTAATTAATAGGTATGCATCCTTAAGCGTACATATTATGATTAAACTAGGTCAACCAGAGCAGATTTAAATCTTCAGATCAGATTTAAATCTCTACTGGTGTTATCTATATAAATAAAAATGAATCGCTAAATGTATTGCTAATCGCAAAACTCGAGAACGGCTGAACCGATTTTGCTGATTTCTTTTTTGTTGTGTTGGATGAAGTCTGAGGAAGGTTCTTATGGAGAGAAAAAACGTAAAAAATACGAGAAAAATAGTAAAAACAACAATTTTGTTTTCCCATACAAAGTCTACTGGACCGATTTAAAAAAATCTTTCAACATTAGAATACTACATTAGGGCTGAGTAACATACGCAATATAAAAAAAAATGTCCACCTGTGCGAAGCAGGGACGGGCCGCTAGTATTTTATAAAATTTTTTTTACTCATTTTAAGAATACATTTCATTAAAAATTCACTGGGCTCGTCTCGCTAGAAAACTGCATCGACTATTGAAAAGGATTTTGTGAGAGTTAAACTTAGACCACCGACAGGAACCCATACTTATTATAAGTTCAATAGTATTATTATAGACTAGTTGACCCGGCTGACTTCGTGCCGCTTTGACAGTTTCCATGACAACGAAACAAACAAATCATTTTGTATTGGAAAATTAAATTGTCGTTTTTAGTATTTTCTGTTACTTATTATTTATGTTTCTCACCGTTTGAACCTTCCCTGAACTTCCACAAATATTTCAAAATCAAAATTAGCCAAATCGGTGTGGCCATTCTCGAGTTTTAGCGAGACAAACGGACAGAGATTTGTAATATAGTACGGACGTATAGTACGGACAGATTTTTTTATAGATAATTAAGGCCATTTTTATTAATAATGATTATATAGTAGCCTAGTTACATTCTTGTGTACAATTCACGCGAACACTACACATTGCAATGACACACTATGTACTTGTTCTTTTGTATCTTGTCTTTATTTTGCTCCGAGATAATCGCAGTTGTTTTCAAACCATCATGCACGGTCCTTAGTAATGTTAGTACTCTTGTAAACAGGTAGAAAGTGGCAGATTCAACCGATTATCATAGTGTCACCTTTGCTCAACACTTTTAGCCCATTGTTCGTCACCAGGTTTCATCGTCTAAAAAACAATATAAATTTTCATTTAAATTTAACTGGAAGCAGTTGGTCTATATTACAATATACAGACGCCTGCACATCAACCTACCACAAACTGACAAATTTCCTCAATAGACTTTGAACTTTATGTGTATGGCATATGGTTGGTAATGTATTGAAGAGATTTGACAGTTTTGGGTAAGTAGACGTGCTGGCGTGTGTACAAGATACATTGTTTGTTGCCAGAAATAAATAAAAGTTATTTCATCAGGTGTTAAAACGGTCTGCGGGACTAGCGTTCGAACTTTTTTGATGTTGTGTGGGTTGTTGCTAGAATCCGGTAGGTGAATGGGGTTGATCACAGGATGGGATGTTCCCGACCCGCGTAACTGTTCGACACCCGTCTACCGCTGGGCGGGACCATGAGTACTTGGAGAGTCTTTCACGGCTCGCCGCATTAGCACTACCCTAATTATTGTTTTTTAACTCAGTAATAGTAACTTAGTAATTGTAGAAATTCCTACCATAGGAAGTACTGGTACATTCTGGATATATGTAGCGATGGTGGAAAGGAAAAACAACTGATAGGTACGCCATTTTACCAACTGTTCAGCTGAGTTGTTCAACGTTTTAACTTTTATATTTATCAATGTTTTGTTTTGATGTTTCGCATGAATATAATATTGATTGTTTCCTATATCGATAAAGAGAAAAAATTATTGCAATTCGGATGTTTTTTCTTTCCACCACCGATATATATTTTAATTCCACATGCGCACTGCACTATGTCTTAAACTACTGGCTTTATTATCAGTAACTGTCAGAATACAAGTATAGTTACAAACGGAGATGATCTTAACATTTTTTCCATCCTTGAAGTAATGACAATTGCTTTATGATATTTGACAGCAAATTAGTACTTTACGACAAAATTGCGTGCTAATTACACGACCAAGTCAATTCAAAGGACTTAATGATATATTCGAATACCACATTACTTAATAATATGTGTGCGGTACTGACTATATATTCGTGTGGTTGCCACGAAAATTTGTCAAATACAACAAGGGTTTTAGTAAGTCCGTATATCAAGCAGTACCAGTAGAGAAAAATATTTTTCAAAATGTTCTGGCAAATCATTTTATGTTCCTTATACTTTTTGGCCATTGCACCGTATTACACAAATGTGAGTACTAATTTCATTTATGGTAACTAATGATAACACAAAAGTTAATTTATCAAAACATTTAACTAAAGATTTTGAAAGTTATTTGAAAAAATGATTTTGAATTATTTATTTTTTTCAATGAGTAAATAAGTTTGTTATATATTTATTTATTTGGCTTTTCAACAATGTGTAGAATGTTACAATACAAGTATTCTAGTGTCACGTTACTTATAGAAAAGCTCCATACGCACTACAAGTATAAATAAATCTCCAAAATTACCGGAGACAACTATTTCCATCGAATAGGAATATATTTCTCTAGCATAGAAAAATCAATATTATTTCATTTTTATTTCCTTCTATATTTTAACGTAGTTAGTTTACTGAAGGCTCAAAAATACCTACAGATAGTACTCCAAACGTTTCCAAGGAAAAATTAAAACGAAAACTAGCTCTTAGTCTGATTTTTCATAACAAAAGTACGACGACCTACTCCTTAATTCAAAAACAACAACCACTACTCAATTTGAACTAACTTTTAAACGTATGTTCTTTAGGCGATGAGCGCAGACCAGCAAGCCAAAATAAAGGCCCATTTCGAACAAGTCGGCATGGAGTGTATGAATGATAATCCCGTCACTGAAGGTGACATCAATGACCTGAAGAGCAAGAAAGTGCCATCGGGAGACGGGGCACCATGCTTCCTCGCTTGCGTGATGAAGAATATTGGAGTGGTAAGTTTTTTACGTGTGTAGTCTTGTAGTTTGTAGTGTAGGACGCCCTCAGACTAGATGAAGCAACGATCTTCGCAGGGTGGGTAGTAAGAGCTGGATGAGAGTAGCCACGGATCGTGCTCAGTGGCGTGCACTTGGAGAGGCCTATGTCCAGCAGTGGACTACAGGCTGATGATAATGATGAAGATTTTTTAATACAAAAATGCTATATTTTTATGTTTAAAAAAACTTTCAGCACAAAGTAACGTCTGATTTTAGTTTTTTGAAACACATATAGATATTTATAATGAATTACGTATATTTCTTATAATCGTAATCGTAAGTTGTTTAGAGTGTTTATCACGTAAGCTAATTTATAATTACTGTGAGAAAGACCTCCTTATTTAGACCAGATTAGATAATATTGATATCTGACTTTTAATATTACAGTTAAAATCAGATGTCAGTAGAACAATTGCAGAGTTAATTTTGAACCACATTAAAAATAGTATAAAACAGCAAAAATTACTAAAAAGGCTAGCATTAATTATAACGATGGGCACTCAACAAATGGAATTCATCGGAATTCTTATGACAATTTTCATTATTTACAGCTAGACGACGCTGGTATGCTGCAAAAGGAAACAGTTCTAGACCTCGCTAAAAAAGTCTTTGACGATGAGGAGGAACTCAAGAACATTGGCGACTACTTACACTCCTGTTCACCAGGTAAGCCAAATAACTAGACCAAGAGTATTGAAATCACCATTTTCTGGAACACAGAATAGCTCGAGAAAAATTATCTTCAATCCATCATCGATTCATCGGGATGCTCAAGTTAATAGGTATTTGTAATTTAAAATATTGTTAAGTTATTTTAAACTTGTATAACTTGGTAACGGCTTATAATTTTGTAAATGTCGTTACTTCAAAACTGTGGAGTTTCTTGCGCCCATCCTTGTTCACAGTTAAAAAACAGACAATGGGTAGTAGGTAAAATAATTTTTGGACAATTCAAAAGCACTTTTCTAAAGTTTATTTGAAAAAAAAGTTTTACTTTGACTTAACTTTGAAAATAGTTTGGCATATGTATCAAATATTTTACATCAAAGAGTCTTTGTTGAAGTACAAACGTGTGTGACAAAACATTACGGACGACTTCTTGGCGGGAAAGTGAAGAGTCATGTCTGCGGTTTTGTTTTATCTTCTAAAATTTGTGTTATTTCGAATATTAATGTGAAATAATGGTGGATTATTAACCGTTAAGTGTTCGTCAGTGTGCATGAGTGTTGGCAAATGAAATAAAACAGTGCAACGTCACTTTTCAAATTCTCTCAAGAAGTTCGCGTGAGGACTTAGTAAAGCCCCAAATTTTTACTGAGATACTCGAGGGGTTGGGAGGTATATCATTTCTCACATCTCATTTCTATTATCATTCATCATCATCATACTGGAAGGAAATATTGTTTATTTGTGTATTACTGATGAGTAAGAAAAATTACTTTGACACTGGCTAAAGTGCTAATTGCACGAAGCCATCAATAAAAGAAAAACAAAAACAAAACATTTCGGACAAAACAAAAATGACTTTGAATATCATGTTTCAGTAAACTCCGAAGCTGTCAGTGACGGCGCTAAGGGATGCGACAGAGCCATGCTCGCCTACAAATGTATGCTGAATAACGCAGATAAGGTAATATTCCGTTTCTCTATCCTTATCACTAATCCTTTTTGATGGCATCCTCTGGCGGTGTCTTATTATGCTTTTTTTCCAATTGGATATATGAGATCCAGTAAAATTTCTAGGCAAAGAGACAATATATATAAGGCCTGAGTAAGAAACGAGCAAATGATACCCATCATCACCAGCGCATTTAATGTCCCCACTGCTGGGGGTGCCATAAACCACCACACGGGCCTAGTGTGTGTGGATTATCGTTTGTCAATGACTGCTTATACAGCAAGGACCCACAGCTTTACGTGCCTTCCGAAGCACGTTGATGCTCGAGACAGTAAATTTTTGACAACCCATCCGATAACCGGCTTTTGCTAAAGTTACATAACTTCAACATTCGCAGACCAAGCGATCAGACTCTATTATTTATTATATATTATTACGAGTATTTACTAATCATTATTATATTTTTAACTTTCCAGTTCGGCATTGAATTGTAAGCCTCAGAACATTCAGAACTCTACACAAACGCGGAACGAAGTGAATCTGGCAATATTGAAGTATTAAATTGAAGAATATAAAGATATAGAAAAGAAAGATACCTTCCTTAATAAATGTGATAATAAGATACTCATCTTTTTTGAAAAATCGTCCTGAATTCAATTTACTAATGGATTATTGGCAAACGTGTCACGGCTTTTCTAAACATAGCTTAAGTTATTGTAACATACGATGTATAAATAATAATATTTTTGTATAGTTAGTGCACTAAATACAAAAAATGTACCAGTATATTGTGTTTTTTATTGGCAAATCCTAAACAAACAGAAGTATTTTCAGTATCTGTAAAATGTAATAATATTTACGCTCTGCGTTTTTACAATTTTTACTGTATTATGTAATGTAAACGAGCAAACAAAACTTTTTTTTTAAGTAACATCATCTCATCTCATCATCTCAACCAAAAGACGTCCACTGCTGGACAAAGGTTTTCCCCAAGGATTATCATGTGGGGTATTTGCCGTAATCGCCACGCTTGGCAGGCGGGTTGGCCATCGCAGTGGGTTGAGAGTTAACCTCAGAGAGATGCTGCTGCTCATCCTCTGGAATGGTCCCTTAGTCGGCTTCTACGACACCCACGGGAAGAGATGGGGTGGTCCAATTCTTTATCCCCGGCACCACATAGGGAAGTAACATCACACCTTAGATATTGTTATTAGAATGCGTGTCTGGTAACTGGGAGCAGCTCTTAGTCGAGTGGTAAAGTGATACCACGTAATTCCTACTTCTACAGAGGTACAAGTACTATTAAGTTTTGTAATCAGTCCGAGTTCGTTGAAAATTCAATAATCACCTCCTCCAAATAAAGGAAAGGGGTGTCGACACCTGCTATGTCACGACAGAAGCAGCGACCACGTTGAGGGAAAGAATGTCTGCAGAAGCATGTTACAGTTTAATACTTCTAAGGATTTACGTTCTTCAATGGCCACCTTTGCCTTAACTAGCCCCTCCAAGGTCAAATTCTCAAAAACGTCTCGTCACGTTCCTTTGTGTCTATACAAATTGTCATCAAATCTTGAATGATCAAATCGTTTCCAATCAATTTCCGAGCGTGTCAGATACGAAGGCTGCGTCCACAGGATATTGACTTAGCAGACGTTTGATATATAAGTTTGGGGCGATGGGTGGAGCATCAGTTGTCTCCGCTGGTTTGAACACTTTACTTATCAACATGTACAAATTCGGTGTTCGTTTTGTGTTGTTCGCGGCTCTTTTGGAGTTAGTCCTAGTAAGTAGAAAAAATATCAACTTCTTAAAAAGCATAAAGTATGTATAGTAGTATATTATTTAAAGAAATTTTAGTTGTCTTGTAGTCCTAGATTTTAGTAAACATGCACAATAAAATTTATCTGTCATTAACTCTAAAGCTAAGTGGAATTGATAATTTCTTTTGGACAAGACAAAGGTTTGCATCCTAAAATATGATCAACACAAAAATCAGAAACTAAATGTGTATTGGTACATTCCAGTCGATAAACAACGAGCAAATAGGCGAGATTCAATCGAAGTTCATCTCAGTGGGAGAGGCATGCGTCAAGGACCATCCCCTCACGGAGGGAGATATTCAAGCCTTCAAAGAGAGGAAGTTTCCTGAAGGCGAGAACGCCCCTTGCTTTGCGGCATGTGTCCTGAGAAAAATTGGTTTCGTAAGCGAACATTTTTTTTTACTTCATATTCTACTTTGAAATAAAGTTATGTCGAGTTTTTTAAAGACATGATTGGTATAACTGAGCATTATTTTTATATCATCATCAGCTTGTAAACGTCCCACTACTGGACTGGAACGCTATACTAGCATAGTGAAAGGTTCATTTATTCGTTTTGGCTACCGCGCTGGCCGCTGCATGTTGCACGTTGGTGGGCCTAGCCTTCCAAATGGAGAATTTTGATATTTTCTTATGACACCCATCCGATGACCCGACACAACGAAAGTTCTGTAACTTGCTAATGCAATGCCGACCAATCAACCAATCAAGCTCCTCATCAAGCCCCCTTTTTTAAATGTTGTATGTTTTCTTTTACTTTTACTTAACAGTTCGATGAGAAAGGAAATCTTTCCCGAGAATCCGCACTGGAACACGCAAAAAAAGTATTCCAAGATGGAGGCGAAATAAAAACAGTTGAGGACTTCATCGACACTTGCTCTAAAGGTATCATTTTTGTTGTCTCTCATATGATTACTACTTCAATAAGCTTTTCCATTTGGTACAGAAAATGTTATATTACTATACTTTCTCTCTAATTTCTAGTTACTTTGATTATTATAACTATTTTATAAAGTATCATTATACGAGTTTTATGGCTATAAAATCCAGCTAAATAATTGGGCAGGAATTGAACAGCCGCTCTGTTCAATACCTGCCCAATTATTTAGCGCAAGATCTACCTACGGTTTTATTAGCATCAATAGTGTCAAAATAAATTATATTTATTCGAAACAAAAACAAAGTACATTAAAATTAACGCTAGTGCGATTAAAACTGCAGTAGTGATAGACTGCGTAGCAGTCCTTAACGTTTGACGACACGGTAAAAAATCATCCCTCCTTAAAGCTCGACTTACTTTTAGGTTTGGTACTTCGTTTATCTTCATTAATTAGAAAAGGTTATTTATTTTTAAATTGAGTAACAAATACCATTATTGTTTCTAACACAGTTTATTCAATTGTTTCAGTAAATGAAGAAGTTGTTTCGGACGACGAAGCCGGCTGTGAAAGAGCAAAATCCCTGTTCGGCTGCTTTGCTAACAACTTAGATAAGGTACCTATGGCGTTAAATATTTATCTCTAGACCTAGTAATCATGTAATGGTTTAGAGTTCATCAAATCATCATCGTCATCATTATCATCATCATCGGCCTATATCAGTCCACAGCTGGACGTATAAGTAGAAAGCACGAGCTATTTGTTGTGCCAATATGTCGAACTGTTGCGCGAGCCCGCTCCCATGTCCCGTGTTCCTTGCCTGCGCTTTTAATGCTCTCCTGGACAGTATCCCTAGTAGCCAGTAGATTGAGATTTGTTTGAGGACGGATCTTATATAAGAACTTGCGGTTTGACGTAATTTTTAAAGTACGCCTGCACATCAACCTATCCAAAACTGTCAAATTTCTTCAATACATGTTCAACCTTATGTCATTTACGTAAAATTCAAAGTCTATTGAGGAAATTTGACAGTTTGTGGTAGTCTGATATGCAGGCGTGTGAACCTTCTTTTATTTTATTTATATTTTAATAAACTTAATCATTGTAATTGGTTATGTAACCGTGATGATATTTTAATTGATATTTTCAGAATGGTGAGATAATACCTGTGTCTACAAAATGTAAAATTCATGACTTTATCTGTTACAGTTCGACTTTTGAGAAAAAGACGCAAAATGGAATAATACAACAAATCAAATGGACAAAATGAATTCGGCCTAATTTAAATCTATCGCTATTGGATTGTGGACATTTAGATTAAGTTATTTTAATATCAATAATTAAATAGTTAAGTTGCATTTCAATGTTTGTAATTTTCTTTCTTAGTTTAGTTACCCTTTAAACTCAATCACCAATCTACACAAACCTAAATAATATCACTATTATTTTGTAAAGAATATAATACTTACATAGTTTAAAAGATTAATTAATGTATAATATATAGCGTTAAATAAACTTTAAAAATGAAAAGTGGAGAAAAAAATAAACCAACCCAATTGAGCTCTACTAGTTTTTGCACGTCTTTTGATACGTAAAGTTTTATCAGAGTGCTTATAGAGTGAGCTTTTTTAACGGTTAATTAAAAAATTTTGCTATTAAAAAAAAGCTATTTAAAATTTAATGTTAAATAGCATTTTAGGTTTTCTATATCTACAGCCTAAACGACTTCTCAATGTGATGATAATATTCGTTTTCATTGTGAGTTCATCTGAAGGCCAATCGATATGTTTATTTTGCAGTAAACATTGCTATATTTATATTGACACTGATAAATTCTGCGACCAGAGTGGTTTAACTGCACAGATACGGTTATACTTAATGAAGTTTTCATCAAGTTCAAGATTGGAAATTAGTATTAGAAAAGTATGATAACACCTTTTTTAAATATACATTTTTGGCACCTATTCAACCTATATACATTTATCAGTGAACAAACAAGTTCTCATTCATTATAAGTGATTGATTAATACATATAGAGGTCTATTCTTCTTTCTAGACTAGTTGTTTCATGTTAACTCAGAAGGTACGTAAGGTAGTTATGAATTTAGTCACAAAACATAATATCTATCTATTTATTAGCCATGACTTTCTGTCTGCTTGCATCATTGCCCTGCAGTCGAGAAGTAATGACTCATAAAAAGATAGATAAATTGTTTCGTTACTTAATTCTTCTCCAACTTATTACTTCCATTCACCTGTCTCTCTCCTAAACTATTTCGGGCCAGTCCCTTGTATGCAAGTCCAGTTAATAAAAAAAAAACAAAATATAATAAAAAAACATAATTTATTAATAAACAGAAACAAAACACAATAGCTTAAAATAACTCTTATATGTCATGGCGGCCATTTCTTCAAATATCCAGCGATTTGACTTTTAGAAAAATTTTCATCAAAAGTCCAAGTCGAAGCCAAACTGAAAAACAATGAAAAACATATATATTTCTAAATTATTATACAAAATAATAAAAATAATGTGATAGTAGCATTTAAAATTGATAAAGGAAAAATACGAGTAAAATAAAGACGCCATACTGGAAAAAGGCGAGATTTGCCCGAGTCAGTATGTTAGTATTAATTAACAGGTAGAAAGAAAAGAAGATCCGTTTACAGTGGTTTATTTCAATATAGAAAGAAAGAAACAAAAGAACGAAAGAAATTATTTATTGACGATCACACAGACATAACAGAAAAAACCAATAACAAGAAAGTAGCGTTTGCGCGATCCTCATAAACCGACATGTAAAGTTAAGGGATCTCCCAATTCAGCCGATTCTTCTACACAGGCGTTCAGCTGTCGTGAACGTATAGCAGTCCAATAACAAACCACAGAATAAGAAATACTAACTACCAAACTTGAAAGATGCATGAAGCCCTTACCGCTCGGCCACGACCACTGAACATTGGTATCTTGCGACGCGGCAAACAGATTTCTAGTTCATTGCGTTCTTCCTATCACCGTTGACTATGACTGACGAAGTATTACACACAATGAACTAGAAATTCGCTCGCCGCATCGCTAGACGCTGGTGCTCGTGGCTGGGGCTTTATACTCACTCTGGCTGCGTTTTGCGTCAAGCATCCAAAGGCAAGCTGCGCTCGGTCACATCCTCGGGTGCCATCTGCTGTCATTTGCTTGTTCACTATAATTTAAATCAGTTACTGCATTTTAATAGTCTAAAGGTTTAGACCCAGAAGTCCCGGGTTCGATTCCCAGCGGGATGTTTGTTTACTCGGTTTGGTTGGTGGTAGGGCTTGTTTGTCCGCCTGGCTAGCTACCACCATCTTATCTAAATATGTCGCCATAACATCAATGTTTGTAGCATTGTTGTGCTCCGGCAGCTAGAGATAAGATAGCCAGTGCCTCACTAGTTGAGGTTCCCGGGTGAAGTGCGCTTCCATCATTGGCCTTATCATCACTTAATATCAGGTGAGATCAAGGCACTGTGGTTACCCGTAAAATATTAAAAAAAATTAAACATTAACCCCTTATTCATAAAATAATTCACCATATTCACTTAAAGCATTATTTAGTTAATCGTTGTTTTGTCTCTTTTTCCCATATTCAAAATAACGTTTGTGTGACGTTAACAAAACAATATTTAACTAAATAATGCTTAAATAGTTTTTATGAATAAGGGGGTTAGTGCTTTACAAATAAACAAAGAATAAGGTCCGAATAGTTCGAAACTCCTTGTTTTGTTCCTGTCATGTAAACGTCATTTCAAATTAGAGTAAAACAGACAAAAAAAAAACGAAATAACTTATCGGACCTTATTATTTGTTTATTTGTAAGACACTAAATAAATAACCATAGTTTAAATACCAGTGACACTAATTACACAATTGCAAACTAAGCAGTAACATATTAGCATATAAACATTTTTTAAACTAAGTATACTAGTTGGTGTATTATTCGTTCGCGAAGACTACAGTAAAAAAAAAGTAAAAAAAAGTATCCCATATGCTGGTCTGGGTCATGGTCTGTATATGAGGAAAGTTTCATTAAAATCCATTCAGTAACTTTTACGTGAAAGAGTAACAAACATCCATCCATACTTACAAACTTTCGCGTTTATAATATTAGTAGAATTAATGTATGCTCCAGAAGAGACCCCGGGTAATGTGGTAACCCTACACTTCTCCCATGCCATCGCCCAGTTATGAAAAGCTCAACGAAGGAAGACCTACCCACTAAAAATATAATGTTCCCACGTGAATGGCTCGGGAGATCGGGAACGAAAACAGCAAACACCGACTTATATTAGCCTAGCCAACCGTTCAGTTAATGATAATCTTAGTAGTCCTAGTAAGAACTCTATATTATTGTAATTTCTACTCAAATAAAACCGGTCACTATCGAAAAACCGTACAAATGCAAATACCAACCAGAGGAGCAAGTAGTAACAATGTCGTTAGCATTCTTAAAATGTTCCTCGCTGTCCTTGAATACTTTTTTAGCACTCTCTCTTGCAGTTGATGGGTTGAGGTTGCCCTTGTCATCCATCTGAAACAAATTGATTACTTATAAATATAATGTTTTAATTTCTTCACAAGAAGGAAGAAGAATAATAAGAGTGGAAAATAAAAGGAAAACCCATGCTACGTTTTTACACAAACTTTTTCTTGTTTCACATTTTTTAAACACATCCTTTTTACTTCAGAAGTAAAATTATAATACGTGTATGGGATATCTTGCTCCTATCAGTTTCTTTTTACAAGGAAATCACCACCACAAACTACCATCCTCCAATAACTGCAACCAGCAAAACTACTGTACTGAAATGTAATAAAGCTTCTTGTTTATTTTTGGTTATTTGATACTTGTATGGCATTTGACCACCAACCTGACTAAAAGTGAGCAATATGTCGCCTAAGGTGTTACAAGCTTACAGAGGATGCCCATTCACTTTTGCCTTGAAAAGATCCAGGCTGTAGTGATTAGAGAACACATGAGCAGGTAGCGCATTTTATTCTTTAGCGGTTGGCATAAGGAAGTATCTAACAAACCGCTTGGTACGGACAGGTAGAAAACGTCGACAATGTACGAGAAGTTGGTCTACAAACTGCGTCTTGTACAGACGCCTGCACATAAGACTATCCAAAATTGTCAACTTTTCCTCAATAAACTTTCAACCTTAAGTGACAGTCATACAGTACAAAGTCTATTGAGGGAATTTGACAGTTTGTGGTAGCCTGATGCTGAGCAAGGTACACACGCCTTGTACCGCGCGTGTTTACCTTGATGGTGGAAGGGAATTGGACGAACAAGAGTGCAGTTCAACTATTACTATTCGGAGTGATAAGCTGTAGTAATACATACAATCCCAATTTTCTTGAACAAGCAAGCAGCGAAACATTTAGCGTCTTCCCCGTTTGGTATCCTCTTGTCCTTGAAGGCGCGGATGTCGGACAGTGAGAGGGGGTGGTCTTTGATGCAGTCCAGCCCCACCGCCAGGAGCATCGACTGGATCGACGCCTTCTGTTCCGCTGTTACAGCCTGTGATCAATAAAGAAGTTTAGCAATGCCTTTGATGAGGTTCTAGCCGATTTTTCTATAAAAAGTCCCAACCGTTCGACCCAAATGCCAAGTTCGCCACTATGTGAATTTTAATTCATTTGAGGTTAGAGAACCGACCGACCATCTGAAGAATTGGAGTTGCGGTCTTCGAAGTTAACATCTTTTGCAAGTCCTAGTCATCGGATGAGAGACCAAATTAAATTATCTAGAGCTCTGGCTCTGTGCTTCGGAACAGCAGTCGCTTAAACATACCACCCCCCCCCCCCCCAAATCAGCGTGGTGGCCTCGATTTCTTCATTCGCTATTGCTCCATCTGGACAGCAGTGGGATGATTAGTCATTAAACCATTAGGAGAGTGATAATTTATTTTTAAATATGTTACACTTACGCTAACTCGCCTCGCACAAACCACGAAGGCTGCACACATTACCACTGCCTTGTACATATTTAGCATTGTTCACACAACTTGATCTTCTTCCACCAATGAACCAACAATGCTGTGACACTAAACGCCAACCTATTTTATACTGAATAATCTGAAGCGTGATGCGACGGAATGTCGCGTACATACACATATTTTGAGTAACCCTGTCCTTCGATTATGTAGGAAGCACGCTTTAAATTAGACAAAGTACGGGTATAACCCCTACGGTCACACGTAACAGATAAAAAGCCAAGTACATACAGGACATTAGGCGTGGAGTTCCGTAGTAAGCATTGCTTAAAACACTTGACATTGAATCAGAAGGGTAACTTTGAAGTTTGAATTACGGTAAAAGAAACGTTACCTTATTGCATTTGCTTTCTAAAGTTTTCGCGAACACTAAACATTCAGATGTCCGAGCATAACTCGGTTTTACCAACGACCCCTAAGTTTTAGGTGACGGTTTGTGAAAACTAGCATTACGCTGACATTGCGTCAAAGAGAAGCTGAATGAAGCGTAACTGTATGAAAATTAGTCAATAGAAATCTTTAATTTTAAGGTCTCTTATAATGGTTAATTTTTGCACAGCTATGCTTTATTCAGCTCCTCTCGGCTTCAACAATGGAGTCAGCCTTAGCCTCCTTTTTTGTTTCACAGCAGAGTAACGCTTGGCATTCACCTCACCTGATGGTGAGTGATAAAATAAATGAAAATAAGACGAAAAGTAAGCGCATTTCACCCATAATCCTATGCTACTGAAATTGGAAAATATCTTTTGTACCTGTTAGTTGTCGGAAATACATGCTACCAGCATTGTGTAGTTATGGCGACAGACTTATAGGGGGAAATCAGCCAGGTGGACTTAAAACAAGCAAGCTCTAAGCAAGCCAAGTGTATACTATTGTGTGCCCCATGGAAGTTGAACCTGGGACGTTTAAGTTTGAAAGATCGGTGGTGTTAGCAATAGGTCACAAAGACGGTTCAAACTGTTTAAAATTTTTGTAAGTTTTAAATTTTAAATAAAATGATAAGCATGTAAAAAAAATCTGTCTAAAGTGTCAGAGATGTCAAATTAACGAAAAGCCTTTTGACCACTAATTGAGTGTCAACCGAGTTCTTCCCGTAATAACACGTATTGTGAGACTCCATTTTAATTTCTATCTACCGTACACTTTCTACCCTTACCACTAATAAAAAACACTTGAAATTGGCTAAATGCTAAACGCGAAGCCATTAATTAAGATAATTAATTAAATAATTGACCACTAACCCCACATTTTATTTAACATTACATGCACTTTTGCTGTTCCTATTTTTTAAGATCCTTATGCTTACTTTAAAATCAACCTACTATGTAATTACTAATTTAATTGACTAGCACGATGTCAGATAAAATAAAACTAATTTTTATATTTCCTACTGCCGTCTAATCTTCACTGTGACGTGCCCGTCATTTTGTCAAGATTGGATTCGGTGCCGGAACGAATCCTTAGACAATAGTGCTGAGACTGCCCAAAGACACATGCGGAAATACAGTTAGCAACAATGTTTATGTGGTGTACCGTCGACACCAACATAAGAACGATTCTCGCGCTACTTCGCTTCACCCACTATTCTCCGAACTCCACTCCTTGACTTATTAATAGTTTCATCTCCCAGCATATTGCGAAGCACGGTCAACCCCGACGCTTTCTCGTATCATGATCTCATATTCTTGTCCTATAAAGTTCGTCCTCCTAAATAGACACCCCAAGTCATTCTTCAGCGCAATTTTAGTGGTATGGATCAACAAATGTTCCGTGATGAGGGTTGTAATATCGATTGGTCTCCTGTTGTACACGCTCTGTTTGTTGATGAACAAGTTAATATTTTTAACTCACTTGTTACCCAACTGTATGACTAGCATACACCATTTCGAGCTGTTAAGATCAAGCATATTCCTGCACCATGCCTAACTAACGATATAAAGGTGTTAATGCATAAAAAAGCCAAGTTCGACCAAATTACCACAATAGAGAAAAATATTCTTAAGTTCGTAATCGCTGCAATAGGGCGTGTAGGGATGCATTACGCCGCCACATACATAACTCAGTAGAAAATATCGACACTCCAAAAGTTTGGAAATTTCTTAGGTCGCTTGGAATTGGTAAGGCAAAATATAATTCTATTTCATATAATATAAATATTGAGCCACTAAATCTCAATTTCTCCTCTTCAGCGTTTATCGTTCCCTAAAATATGGTTGAGCGAAGCGATGGCTGATTCATATGTCATACTCGTGAACGGGTGCCGCCTGTGGAAGCTGGTCTGCTCTTGCATACTTATCTTATTTTTAATATTATTTACTATAACTTGACTTTGTTTTTCTTAAACAATTTTTGACTTTTATTAGAGTACTGTAGTGGTACTGTATGACATTGTGGAAATTGGAACTTTTACCTGAGGTAAATTTGTTAATTTTGTTTTTTTACATGTGGTTGTCTTCTATATTTTTTTTATTTTTATGTGTTTATTTGTGATGGAAAGTGTCCTGCTAAAATAGGGCATTTTCCAATATTTTTAACGCTGTAAGGGAGAAAAGAGCTGGACACTTGCTGAGTTTCTTGCCGGTTCTTCTCGGTACAAGATCTCCCGCCCAGAGTAGACTTACGAACCGATGGCAAAGTGACATTCACAAGAGCTACTTGTAGCCTAAACTGAATAAATGATTTTTGAATTTAAATTGAATCAGTGATTCCGACAAAGCCACAACGTTACACAAATTGTCTACCTTACCAGTTCTTAATTTTACTCCCTTTGCATTTGACCAACTATCGGATTGCGACGTTAAGAAGAGCTTGTTATCAATAACTTCCAATGGTGTGGGTAGTGACGGTATTAGCCGCAATATGTTAGTACCGATCCTCGACATTGTCCTTCCAGTCCTAACAGTCCTTTAAACTTTGCTTACTCTGTTGGACTTCAGCAATGCCTTCAACACCTTTAACTTTGAAATTCTTTTAGCTTTACTTCGATTACTTAATATATCTCTAACGGCAACTGATTGGTTTCAAATTTATCTGAACGGGTGAAGGCAGCGAGTTCGTCTTGAAGAAAAGTTCTCTTCATGGTGTGACTCGATGGCTGGTGTCCCTGAAGGTGGCGTATTGTCTCCTCTTTTGTTTGCAACCTTCATCAACTCTGTTTCAGAAAGGCTTTCTACTTCCTACCTATATCCAGACGATTTACATATATATTGTCAGGCACCACTCGTCAATCTTGCCGAAGCTATATTGACAACCAATGCAAATGTGGGACTTCTCGTTGATTGGGGCCGAGCCTTCGGACTTAGAGTCAATCCTGAAAAAACGCAGACTACGTAGTTGGCAGTTCCAAATTGCTCTCTTGGGTTGACTGGGAAAGCAACCCCAAAGTTAACTTTGATGGCGTGGACATTCCCTTCAGTCAATCTGCCACAAATTTGGGTGTGGTCATTGACAGTTGCTTGGGTTGGGGGCCGCAACTGCAAGCTGTTAGCCGCAAGCTTTACGCATCGTCAGCATCCTTGAAGAGGCTGCGGAACTTTTTACCCACTACCACTAAAATTGCGCTAGTGCAATCTCTGCTGCTTCCAGTTCGAGATTTTGCTGACGCCTGCTATCTAGATCATACAGAGGATCAGCTAAATAAACTTGAGCGTCTTCAAAATGTTTTTATTCGGTTCATATTCGGCTGGCCATATATGGATAGATTGGTCATATTTGCGACCATGTATCTGAGTACCGCTTAAAACTCAAGTGGCTTTCTTTTCGTCTTCGCCAGAATACTCATATACTCTCCTATTGTTTAATCGCACCTATCCTTCTTATCGAATATCGAATATCCTTATAAAGGAACGTTTTGTTCAGGTTCGCGCTCATTACGGTCATCAGAAAACTTAAGCCAAGCAAAACACCCCCACACTACACAGCGCCACCTTTTATGATTGTTATTTTGCCGTCCGAGCTGTTCGTCTCTGGAACTCGCTTCCAGTTGCGATCAGGCAAAATCCATTCACACATTTAAAGAGCTCGTGAAAAATACTACCTTTCCGATTAACCCTGTCCTGCTGCAAAACTGCCATATCCGCTAATTTTCTACCTTAGATTACTATTATGTTTAAGTAGGTTTGTTTATATATAATATTTATGTATAAATATTTATCATTATCATTATATTATTATTATGATTATACTCTTTATTTATTTTCTTTCTTAAAACTACATTTTTACAATATTTTAATATAAAAACAATAAAACATTATAAAAACCTAAATCTTGAGTACCGCCAGCAGCAGGGCAGGGCCCAAGCTACCGGTGGTCAGGGCTGCAGAGTGAGGAACCTCCTGACAATACGTGCCGTGTCAAGGAGTACTGCTTTCTGAACCTGAACCTTGATCCAACCATCAAGCGAGAGCCTCTTAAGATGTTGGTCGAGGCTCTTCGCTATCAGACCGTTCGCTGAAATGACTATCGGGACAATAATGGTTGAATCGACATTCCACATGGCGGTCACCTCGTGAGCTAAGTCAAGGTACTTACTGAGCTGGTCCTTCTCGGCTTTCACGAGGAGGAAGTAGCCAGAATAATTCACCAGCAACTTGCTCTTGGATATGGCCTTGTTGAATCGGAGGTGCCGTACTATAAATACGCACCTGCGCCAGTACTCGAAAATGGTCATGCAACGCTCTACTGGGATCGCTCTATCATTACGGACAAGACTATTGTCGCCAATAAACCTGATATCGTGGTGGTCGACTGGTTGACACAAGACCGTGGTCCACTGCCGCATACATGACATCAAAAATGATTTTAAAGTTATACCAATTTTATATAACTCTAAACCATTATATTTTATAAATGAAGCAAAATAATTATTATAATGATAAATATATATTTATCATTATTATCTTTATTAATTTTTTCTCATATAAATTTACATTTTTAAATATTAAACAAAATAAATAAAACATTTAAAAATATAAAAATATAGGGGTCCGCCGGCATCGGGTCGGATCCAAGCTACCGGTGGTTAGGGCTCCAGAGACATTATTATTATTATTTTGCTTCATTTATAAAATACACATTATTCTAGTATGTTTTCGTAGTTCCACCTCTGATCTTACAGTTTATTAGCTCTCTTCATCCGACTGGTTGTCTGGAAGAAGTCGCTTGAAAGCGATAAGACCGCCAAATTGTAACTTTTTAAATTTTTATTTTTTTTGGTTCATGTTTTGTAGTATTGCAATAAAAGAAATAACTGTCTATCTCTCTATATCTATAAGTTAACAGAGAATATAATGATAAACGTATGAGATAGACATAAAGCCAAATTCCTTTAAACATATTCCATTTCTATTCTATTAGCGTTTTGCCATTTACTAGGACTGCTCATTAATTTTGTAATCAGCTAAAATCAGCTTTTTTATGAAGCTTTGTTTTATCCCAGTGCTGGGCAAAGACTTTTCTCGTCATCGTTGATACTGTTTTCGCTTGCTATGTTCTTAATATTTCGTTCAAATTGGTTCAAACATTCAATGTGAATACGTCACTAGCACATATACACTAATACAAAGCTAGGAATCTTATTTGCTTTCCAAATATGGGTAACAATATAAATAAAAGTTCGTTTCTTAATAATCAATAAACTTTATGAAATAAACAAGTATAATGAACCAATATATTTCGGTATTTCGTGTGTCGTGGAATCGAAAGTTAACCATTATCCAGGTCTTACAGGATTACATCTTAACGACGAGAGACCACCAACTGCGAACAAAATCATTTACGGATTAAGTGATTACTTGCCCTACAAATCTACCGTAAACCCGGTGTTGAATATTCTTTCCTAAAATTTTTATAAAATACAGTGAAAAAATTAAACGCCCACCCGACCCAGCCAGGAATCGAACCTGGGTCTTCCGCAATCCGGGCGGCTGCACTGACCGCTATGCTACCGGGAAGGCTGACGTAAGCGCTGAATTTTGTCACTGCTATTTTAATGTTTTTGAGTGCTTTTTAGCGGCACTAGCGCCATCTATCCAAACGGTCGTTGCAACCGATGGCCATGCAGATTCATCTTTGCAGATGAAATAAATTTTACTTTTTTATTTTCAAGTGCTAATTGCTGCACTGAAGCTAAATTAAATATTCATATTTTTTTTATAAAATACAGTGAAAAAATTAAACGCCCACCCGCCACCTTCTTACTAAAAACAAGTGATATGACAAAATATCGTCATATATGTATACAAAAGTAATAGGTTATACCTTTCTTAGTGCTAGACAAAAGGCCTCCATAATTGCTATCAAGTCGTCATCGTCTACAATTGATGGGTGTTGGCTCAATCACCACGCTAGCAAAATGGTGGCGCATTTCACGCGGTAGTTCCTTGACTGTCCTCACAGTCACTAAGGAACTGGCTATCTTATATATAAAAAAAAATACTTTTCAATGTTTCAACTGAAGAATGTATAAAAGTTGAGCACAACAATTTTAAAAGGTACACGTTGACAGCTATAGCATAATGAACTGAGACACAGTGCCTCCACCCAAAGGCGTTTTACGTAATTTGCTATAAAAAAAAATAAAAAAAGATGTCTACAAAAGTAACATTAACATTTACAAACTGACTGAAAAAATCTCTTAACTATCAAAACACAACAAAACACAATGATATACAAGATGATGTCCCCAAGCTGGTAATCGAGCCCGGGACCTCTGGACATATCCAGAGGTCCCGGGCATGAAACAGATGGTGCTATCCACTAGGCCACAGAGGCGCTTAAACTTCGTACTTACCTCGCCTTTATGTTTGGCCAAACATGCCAGCGCTAACTTGGATCGCTCGCAGCCGGCTTCACCATCAGACACCGATTCATCGTTCACTGGAAACAAATTAGATGATACAGGACATGTTACTTCACTATGAAGAATTTATGGTTGCTTTATTGATGGCTAACTAAGCAGGGAAAGAAACACATATTATAAACTAACCCATGTTACCTGAAGGAAGTGGAAGACATTATTATATCATTGAGTGGAAGAGCATCCTTTACCTCAATTAATATTTTCTAATAAGACTAGGTCTTATCACGTAACGATGTCCCACTTTATAAAAAATCCTAAACAGTCAACTACTGAGACATTAGCAATCTTCTTCCTGACTTACTGATATTCAATTTCAGCAATTATGATGTTAGAATGTACTCCATCCTACTTTGCCAGGAGTTAATATATTATATTATACATATAATTAAAAACAATAAACTAATATTTTTTTTCGTGCGGAGGCTGAAATATCAACAACGAAAAAGCGATGATGATGATTTGTAAAAATATTATGATCGGGTGTTAATGACGGTAGTTGTTGACATTGAATTGGCTTTCAAAGTAAAAAAGTGAATAGTGTTGAATAATTTCGGCGGGCTGGTTAGAACCACGATAGCTCAATTGGAAGAGCACCTGACCCGGTATGTCAGAAGGGTGCAGGTTCAAATCCTGCTCGTGGAAATTTTTTCAACATTGTGTTTTTGTAATTTGTTTCGCAACAAAAATTTGCGTTAAAATTATATAAACAAAACAAAAAAAAACATTTTAACGAAAAAGTGTTAGCTTATATACGTTTAGTTGTGCGTTTAGTACCTACCCAGAGTTTAATATAAACCTGCCGTGCTAATGTTAAACTTAGGGGAAGTATATGAGAAATAGATTATTTACCTTTACCGCAGTCTTCGTTCTCTTCGTTCGTAAGGTATTTCTTGCTCAGAATTATCACTTT
This sequence comes from Eudonia truncicolella, assembly GCA_949315975.1. Lineage (NCBI taxonomy): Eukaryota > Metazoa > Arthropoda > Insecta > Lepidoptera > Crambidae > Eudonia > Eudonia truncicolella. Next base: position 2,326,178 of record OX438838.1, on the reverse strand, counting down.
TTCGACATCGAAAAGGCCTTTGTCGTTGACCTGAAAGACATTTAACATAATAATAAATAGCGATATTAGTGATCGACCTGTTATCACGGACTGGACTATTAATGCCAATTAGCCTGATATCGTGTTGACAGATCGATTGACGCGCCAGGCAATGCCCATCGACATCACCATTAACTGCCTCTGTGGTCTAGTGGCTAAGACCACCGGTTTAGATCCAGAGGTCCCGGGTTCGATTCCCAGCGGGGGGTATATGTTTGTGTACTCGGTTTGGTTGGTGGTAGGGCTTGTTTGTCCGCCTGGCTAGCTACCATCATCTTATCTAAATATGTCGCCATAACATCAATGTTTGTAGCATTTTTGTGTTCCGGCAGCTAGAGATAAGATAGCCTAGTTTAGGATCTCGGGTGAAGTGCGCTTCCATCGTTGACCTTATCATCACTTAACATCAGGTGAGATCAAGGCACTGTGCTTACCCGTAAATATAAAAAACCCGTAAAAAGAAAACCCATTCCCGGTAGCATAATGATTAGTGCAGCCGCCCGGATTGCGAAAGACCCAGGTTCGATTCCTGGTTGGGTCGGGTAGGCATTTAATTCTTAGTATTTTCTTAAATAAACTGTTGGTCTCACTTCTTGTCATAAGATAACCAAGTCGCATTAGGCGAGACTGGTGGGTTATAAGATTTTGTTCACGTGGGAAAGCCTAAACCCAGCATTGGGACTTTGGATTTATTTACTTCCAAAAGGATTCTGACATTGCTGAAAAGGAAAAACAGCTTTTTAATATTACTTCAACTTTTTTATTTACTGTCGCTGCTTGGAAAACGTTATTTGTACAGAGAACATAGCAACTGCAATATTATAAACGCGAAAGTTTGTAAGTATGGATGGTTGTTTGTTACTCTTTCACGTAAAAACTACTGAATGGATTTTAATGAAACTTTCCTCATATACAGCCATGACCCATACCAGTATATAGAATACTTTTTTTTTACTGTGGTCTTCGCGAACAAGCGAAGTCACGGGCAACAACTAGCATTATTATATTGCAATGAAAGAATAATACTCACAACACCAGCCCTTTTTAACACGCATCCAATGAGGCAAGGGTTGATATTGTCGATGTTCTTATTCTCTTTGGCCGCCTTTATCTCCTCTTCGCTGACTCCATACTCCTTGTTGCATTCCTGTAGGTGCTCCAGCATGAAAGCTTCTATCGCTACCAGCTCGTCTTTTGTCAATGCCTGGATTCAAAACTAAGAATGGTAAATATAAATAAAATAAAAACAAAAGCACATCAGACGTCTCCTTTCCCCTTGAATTTTTTTAGTCGCAGAACAGTCATTACTAAATATCAAATAAAAGGATATCGAAAGCGCAATCTAGTAGGGCACGGGGACGCGCACTAGTGCGCGATGCCGTTCCCTCTAGATAACCTCCGAAGGTGATTCGTTTCACACGGCTTGAGGGACCCTTTACGTTCCTCGCCGCCCCCAAAAAAGCCCGGTGAAGCTGAAAATGCTGAAAATGCAATCAGCAATCTCTCGCAAAAAAAAAAAAATTGATTAACGCACGCGGTCTGTGATTGCTATGGTTAAGCTACTTTCGCAAGTGCATCGGATGGGTGTGCAAAAATGTATCATGTCGAGCTCCTCCGTGATTCGGAAGGCACGTAAAGCCGTCACGGCTGCATTAGCAGTCGTTATTAACCACCAATCCACGCTGGGCTTGCTTGGTAGTTTATGGCCCGTTCTCCCTATCTATCCTTATGGAAGGAGAGTCCCAGCAGTGGAGACATAAAATGAGCTGGTGATGATGATGAAATACCTAATGTAGAACCGAGTTACGAGTTACTTAATTAGCAGTAGAAAAAAGACGAGTAGTAAAGACTCTTCTGTAACTGAGCCTGACATACGAGCATAAGGCCTGCCTGACGAAAGTGGCTATATACTGCGGCCCATGGACACTTTCTAGTCTACACCAAGGGTATCACGCGCGAAGACCCGAAAGACCCGAAAGACCGAAGATTTTTAAAAACACCCATGTTAATTTTAAGTTAATTATTAATTAGCCTTGTTAAATAATGAGGACAAAAGGCTTAGACACATTCGTCTTAAGCCAGGTCTAATTTTAGTCCACTTTAATAATTATCTTACTAACTAATAGTGAGCAATCCAAATGGGTCAGTACGGGGAAGGCCAAAACTAAAATAGATACAGAAATAAAATAAGGTACAGACGGCAGCAGATCAACCTACCACAAAATGTCAAATTTCTTTAATACATTTTGAACCTTAGTGTTTGGGTATAAAGATCAATATCGATTAGAGAAATTTGACAGTTTTGGATAGGTTGATGTGCAAGCGTGTGTACATTATATTGCCATAGAATTGTGTAAATACATTTAGAGCAATAACCTACCTACTACAAAAAAGAATCATGTCGAAGACCTTAAAGTTAAGTAAAACTAAAGTCAACTTTATAATCAAGCAATATCTCTGCATAGAAACATCGAAGCCATGAAGCTGTAGATATAACAACTTCATGATCGAAACAGTACCACAGTTACTGTACTCGTAGTTGTCATGTCCCAGGACATAATAATCCGAACCCTTCGGAGAATCTAGTAGGGCACGGGGACGCGCACTAGTGCGCGATGCCGTTCCCTCTAGAAAACCTCCGAAGGTGATTCGTTTCACACGGCTTGAAAGACCCTTTACGTTCCTCGCCGCCCCCAAAAAAGCCCGGTGAAGCTGAAAATGCCGTAAAGGCAATCAGCAATCTCTCTCAAAAAAAAAAAAGGACATAATAATACCATTATTATACGTCAATGTTTTTTGACGAGGAACGTCATAAGTTGCGTCAGAGTTAACGCTTGCGGATATTGGTAATTAACTATTGAATCAATAGGACTAAGCAGAGAAGGTTTTTCCCTACCATTTGCCAAACGCATCACGCGATCTTCTAACAAGGAACTAAGAAGAATACGCTTGTTAGTGTCATGACACCCATAATTATAGTGTACAATAGAACTAGATGTATATCTCACGTTAAAGTAGAAATATAATTGTAATATTTGATTGCGTTGTGTTATGTGAAGTTTTTTCTTCGTAATTAATTTTAAACAATTTTCATTATTACTTGATGCTTTTTCTTACTCGTGTTTTTGCTTATATATGTCTTTATTTATTTTCTAAATAAAACACAACCAACAGACATTAAGGATGTAAAAGTATAATGTAAAGCTTAGCTTTCCCACTGCTGGGCAAAGGCAAAATTGAAAACAAGTCATCGCTATATTTGATGAGAGTAGACATAGTTTAAGAAGGTTATTTTTCCGATATCGTAGTCTTATTTTAAAGTCCAAGAACATACAGTTATGTAAAACATATCTATCGTTGTAATAAATATACCAACATCTTCAGAATATATTAGTCCACTGCTGGTCATGTAAATCAATATAGCTATATTACCAAAACTAACATTCTGGTACTTTGAATGATTTCGAAAATATTACCTCAATGAACAACCAACAACCGCTTTACACCTAAGAGAAACCCTTTACATATGTCTTATTTAGAGCAGTCTAAACTATATTACAGTATTTTAGATTTTATCAAGGAAATTTGATTGTGGAAAGCTACGGACATAAAATATGGTTTGTATGTGGTGGTAGTACACTCTGGCGTAAACCTCTGTAACAGGTTCCTACGCTAATGGACTTTATATCACTAACTAGACCATCTTTTCTCAACCTTTTTAGATACGCGATCGCGACCTACTAAATAGCCAAACAAATGTTGCGACCCTACATTTTCTTACATATTCATAAAAACTATTAAACTATTTAGTTAATCATTGTTTTGTCTCTTTTTCTCAAATTCAAAATGACGTTTGTGTGACGTTGACATGTTGGATGGCTACTACATACTTATGTTGCTTAAGCTGTAAGCTTCTCGTCTGTGGTAGCTTTAAAAACAAAATATAAATAAAAAATCTGTTTAAACATATAAACTTTATCGCTAGACTTTACGCCGGTTTCTAGTGCTGCCATTTTCGGAGCCCGGGTTCGATTTCCGGTCGGGTCACTGTAGAAAAACGAACGATTGCCACGGATCTGGGTGGTTGTTGTACCGTCGTTGTTTCTGATTTCCATAACAGAAGTGCTTCAGCTGCTATCATTGGAGACAGAGCAATGTATGCGATGTTGTCAAAAATTTTTTAGACTATCTTTTTGGCGTCAAGTAAAATATAACAAAGCAACATAGAACCTAAACCAGATAGAGTTTCTAGCGGCTTCTTATCGATACAGAACTTCCTACTAGATATAGGTTGCCACCATTGAGTTTATATAAAATAATGCTAAGATTTTAAAGTCAAAAATATTTTGATTAAAGTCAATTTTGAAAAAAAAGTTTATTTACTTTGTCGTTTCTTTTTCGTTTAGTTTCTCCCGAAACTTCATACGCGCAAACACCTGTATCCCGTGATCCTGATAGAATCTCTAGCCTACTTGAAAGTACCTGCCTGAAAAGTGTTAGCGTAATCAGTCTGAACTGCTCCGTTCATGTAAATCGACATAGAAAATGTAAAACAATTGGTACCTACGCACCTTAACACTCAAAGCCGCGGCAAGCACACCCAAGCATAGAAGCACGTACTTCGCCATTATTATTTTTAATGAAAATAAACAAATGCAATCGTATAAAAATAAGTGGCCAGTCACGCCAAGCACCGGACAAGATACAACTGCTAGTCGATGTACTCCGCCCTTTTTATATAAATACTAAGCGCAATTTTCAATGATTATAATTACGCCGCTCTTCTCACGCGCATGAAAAATGGCCGGCAAAAAGCGTAAATGCGATACAAAAAAAAAACTGTCAGCGACCAATTTATTTCATTATGTTGGTTTGTTAAGTACACCTACTTAGAGGCAAATTTGGTGTGCATTATCGCATCAATGACATAATTTGGTAGCAATAAGTTGCATGATTGTTTAAGAGATACAGAGTTTACACAAATCACATAATGTTTATATTAATATAGGCAGTTTTGATTTGCTAGTACATGGTTCTAGTCAGTCAGTTACGTTTTGGAATCCAGACTGTTACGAGTTTGTCGTAGCGGGCGCGCGTTAGGATTTAACAATATTTTTATTTGTATGTATGTTTTTTTTTCAGCTACAACCCGGTTTTCTCTATAATTACAGGTACAAACCAAGCAATTACAAGGTGTGTTGTCTGTACATGGTGTGGAGTAATTTCAGAATCTTCCAGTTGCATGAACTTCCTCACAATTCGGCAGGTATTAAGGATAGCAGCTTTCTGTCATATATTTACTGTATTCTCTTTCTGGTCTATTAATTCCAGGTTTTTTTTGATATTTTTTGTACTACGCCGGTGGTAGAGAGAAGAATGGGGACGATATACATTTTTTATTATTGTTATTATTAATTATTTCTCATATAAATTTACATAAACTTTAAACACAAACAAAAACATTTTATAAATAGCTTGCCTACTTCTTAACTGATCTTTAGTATTTGTAAAAATATTATGATCAAATGTTAATGACGGTAGTTGATGACATTGAATTGGCGCCTTTGGCTTTCAAAGTAAAAAAAAAAGTAAATAGTGTTGAATAATTTCGGCGGGCTGATTAGAACCACGATAGCTCAATTGGAAGAGCACCTGACCCGGTATGTCAGAAGGATGCAGGTTCAAATACTGCTCGTGGAAATTTTTTCAACATTTGTGTTTTTGTAATTTGTTTTGCAACAAAATTTGCGTTAAATTTATATAAACAAAACAAAAACATTATATAAAAATATTATAAAAAACCTAGCCTAGGGTTTTTATACCCTCCCCTCCCTCTTTCCACCTATCTCTATCCTGAGCTAGTTCAGATTGAAGAATTGGTTTTAACTAAATAAAAATTAAAGGTCATAATTAAAACAAAATAACAAAAAAAAACAAATAAACAACAAGGCACTAAATAATAGTTGGTCATTCATGTAACTGGTCAGTTGTTTCTATAGTTGTTGGTCATTCATGTAACTGGTCGGTTGTTTCTATAGTTGTTGGTCATTCATGTAACTGGTCGGTTGTTTCTATAGTTGTTGGTCATTCATGTAACTGGTCGGTTGTTACTATAGTTGGATATTTTTGTGGCTGGACGATAGTATAGTTGGTCATGTATCTGGTCGGTTGTTTTTAGAGTTGGACATTTTTATAGCTGGTCAAATTACTGATTGGACTATTTTGAAACGATGGACGTTTTTCTTTTTAGACATAAGTCGTGCAAAGGAAACAAATTATATAATTAAATTAGGTATTTAAAAAAATATCCGTGACTGTAGAAAACCACGGACCTTTGTAGTTTCCCTGTATCTTATTTAAATATATTGAAAATTCAAGTTATGTTATATTTATTTATTTATTCAAAAAATTCAAGCAAGCTTACAGTCTCAAAGCGCTTACAAGCTAAAATTAGATAAATAGGTACATATGCCAAAATACTACTTAACCTTACAGAATACAAACTTACTTTAAGTTAGATACAATACATAACTATAAAATTAGAATAAAATTGAACTATACTATGTCAAATTGTTGGATTAGGCAAGGATGGAGGTTATGTTAGAACAATTCATATGTTTTTGTTAGTTTTACCCATCAAAAACTCATCACGCTTGCCAATTGAGGATTGGTGATCGTGATCACAAACCTGGGTTCATACAGCAAGAAAGACACATGTGCCTGACCTGATAATTGAACCCAGTACCTCAGGATATCAGGTCGAGCGCTTTGTCCCTCGACCACCTAGGCCACCGAGACAATACAACTTACAATTGTCCTTACATAGTAACTATGTTGTTACCTGATATATGTTATCATTTGTGTATTTAATGTATTTCTTCCTTTACATAGCAATTGCGTTACCTAGCTAACAACTCGCTGCTGTATAATTATGTCCAGTGATTAAATTGACAGGTGAACTGTACTGGATTCGATTTCCATTGGAGCGGAGGGACGCAGTAAGTTCTATTAATATGTTATGACAAGTAGGTACTCTATAATAAATGGCCTTTGTTATTTTAAAATGTGTAACGTCTTAATCAGACATCTAGTCTTCGACCGTATTTTATTAAAAAACTGACATATTTTTTGTAACATATAATTAAACATCAATTTCATCTTTCGGCACTCCTTCTCCATATTAACTTTAACTATGGCAAATCTTACACTCTTCTATGCGTGAAAGGCTGCAATGCTGGTCGTTTCTACACGTATTTAAAATCATATTGCCATACTCCTCCGAAACAGCTCAATCGATTTTCATGAAATTTTATATGTATATTCGGTAGGTCTGGCAATCGGTCGTAATCTATTTTTTATACCCCTAAATGATAAGGGTGGTCCACCCCAATTTTTTGTTTAATTTTTCAATACAAAATGTTCCTATCTTTTTTTAATAATTTAAGAAAATTTTTAAGCGTTTCGCATAAAATGGTTCAATATGGGCTTTTTAAGACGTTATCCTTTTCGAAATATTACTAACAATATTCTACCGTTGATTGATGGGTTTGACCATTCTCCTTGTTTTTAATTCAAGTGTATATAAATAGAACCAAACCAAGATCAACTATAATTCAATATCATTAATGCATGCGCCATCGAGTCATAATTTAATTGTTCTGACGTGAATAATTATGGAAACCTACACGAAGGATTTGTTGGCAGGCAAGGCTCTTAGACAATATAACTTCATACACATTAATATGTTATAATCATCACGTCGTCATCGCCAGCTTTTTTTATGTCCCCACTGCTGGAGCGCAAGCCTTTCCTATAGATAGAAACACCACTGAGAGAGCGGGTAAACCACCAAGCCGACGCTGCGCCGCGCCCGCACAGTAGGGATTGGTGGTTGTTAACGACTGAGCTGAGACCAACGCCTTTACGTGCCTTCCGAAAGACATACATATTTTATTCCTTCATAATAATCAGCGCACATCAGTCCTCTGCTGGATATGTCCAGCTAAATTGGGAGAGGCCTATGGGCCTCTCCCAATTTTCATTCGTTCATCATTAATTTTTAAGTAAACCGCATTACAAAGGTCAAAACACTTATAATAATTATGTTTTTGATTATAACTCTTTGGGAATCGCTTGGCTTTTTGGGAATCTTTTAGCACACCCGAAGAAAGAAAGAAGATGGGAGCGCACTTGAGCTAGAATCCAAACCACTGAATTAGTCTGTCCTATCTACAAAACCAATTAATAGCTAAGTGTAGTTTTATTTAATCTTAAACATTAAAAGCCAAAGTCTCAGTTAACACCGCTTTATTTGTATTGTTCTTTCCACGACCAAATTGACAGATTAGCGTTTTATTTCACAATGCCATCGTAAGTCTCTGTAGTAAGTGTTACCAACCTAGTAATATTACCAGTACAAAAAGGATAACAATATTATTATATTAATAATATTGAGGAAAACATTTATTATAATCAAAGTTAATTCTCTTATGAAATAATTGTTAATCTTGAACACTTAATAAAATTGATGAATTATATTAAGTATTCAATTATCAAGCTTTCAGGTGAAAGTCACATTATAATAAAATAGTACTCTAACACAATGCAACTTAGATTGTAATTATATTAACAAACAGATGAGATAGTTTCAGTGGTAGTAAGAACAAGCTCTAACTAACGCTACTAAAGTACCTACAATAATTTTACAAAAAAAATATGCTATCGTATCTTTACTGTAGAATATAAAGAAGCTTCATCTCTCCTTTCTTTATAATTGCGTGTCTAACAAAGTCCATATTTTGGTTTTAAATTTTGTAACCATTATCAAACTACTTGTTATATGCACATTATGGTTTTACACAACAATATGTTGAGTATTGTGTATTATTGCCCTTTTTATTGCACTGCATTCTCGCGGGTCCGGGGCAACACGCAAGTTATGTGGGGCTCTTCCGTCTGCTCCCCGTCCAACTCTGAGAAGTTGAACGGAGCACAGGGCATAGGTACTTACTAAAAACGCAGTACCATCCACTTGCGGAGGTGGCTCGGGGCCACGGATAGCAGGCCCTACCCCGCGCGAGTATTATTAATCTTCATGAGTACTTCGTCTGAAATCCTCGTTCACTGAGAATCTTTTTAACGTATTTCTAACTCCTAGAACACAACAATGCTGTTAACTTTGTTGTTAACTTTGTAATAAAAGCAACAGTCGGGCAAGATGAAGTAGATAGCAAGTAGACGTAAAATAAATCCTAACACAAACCAAACCGCGTACACTAAATAACCATTTTGTAGTGTGTCCCGTGCTGGTCTGGAACGTGAAAAGAATGTTTCAGCTGCTTCACTTTCCGTACATGTCTTATGAGCCGACTGAAGGAAAAGAGTTCCAAGATGCTCGCGCATCATGCGATCGGCTAGCAACCCATTACTGATCGAGTATACTCATAACTGGTGAATTTGATGATCTGCCTAACCCTTTTTGGGAGAAGGACGTGAGAGTACCTATATGTCATCATCATCATCAGCTTATTTTATGTCCCCACTGCTGGGGCACGATCCTTCCCTATGGATGGGTAGGGAGAACTGGCTATAAAACACCACGCGGGCCCAGTGCGGTGTGGTGGTTGTTAACGACTGCTTATGCAGCCGGGACCAACGGCTTTACGCGCCATCCGAAGCACGGAGGAGCTCGAGATGATACATTTTTGGTCACCCATCCGATGACCGGTCTTTGCGAAAGTTGCTTGACATCAACACCCGCAGACCGGGCGCGTTATTCACTGCGCCATCGAGCTCCTCATAGAGTATATGTATACTTTGCTAACCTCTACACCTCAAATGTGTATTCCAACAACCACACTAAAAAAACTTCAGGTCGATAGATTGGTTTGTTATGGTTAGCATAAGCGTGAAGCCAAATGATCTGTCAGTGGTTACATTAAACAAGACAATAGAACTAACTGCCAGGAAGGATGAATCAGCCGCCTGCAGTCGTTATCTACAGACAAAGAGTTTGTACCACGTCCACTAATAAACACTTAGGTATTTAGGTATATACATAATGATTATAATAATGTTATCAAGAATGAAATACTTTTTACGGATTTAGTCACGTTTATTTCACATTTTATTTTAGCCCGCCGAACTATGAGTTATTTGCCCGAAGTGTAAGAAACAAAAAAGAAGTCCGCACTGACTGAAAACCTCATATCAACAGTATACTAGTCTACTCCTGCTGGACATAGGCTTCTTCTTCCAAGTGCACGCCACAGAGCACAATCCAAGGCTAGTAGGTAATTAAAACTAGATAAGAAATAATACGGGATTTTCCGTAACACTTAGTCTTTGAAATAGAAACATGCTCATGTTAAATATTATTTTATTATATATTATTACTAACCATCATGATCACGGACAATAGAATAATTTTACAAATCATACTAATATTATAAAAAGGAAAGCTTTGTATTTTTGTTTGTAACGAATAAACTAAAAAACTACTGCCCCGATTTATATAATATTTAAGATTTCAAGGGTTTTGAAACGAAACCACTTTAACGGATCTACTCGCGTTTATTTTACACATTACGTTTAATTAATGTTTTTTTTTCTTTAGTTGATGGCTTTGTGCGATTAGCACATTTAGCCAGTGTCAAAGTAATTTTTCTTACAAGTAATACATAATTATACAATATTTCCTTCCAGTATGATGATGATGAATGATAATAGAAATGATAAGTGAGAAATGATATACCCCCAACCCCTCGAGTATCTAAGTAAAGATGTGGGGCTTTACTAAGTCCTCGGGCGGACTTCTTGAGAGAATTTGAAAAGTAAAGTTGCACTGTTTTGTTTCATTTGCCAACACTCATGCGCACTTACGAACACTTAACGGTTAATAATCCACCATTATTTCACATTGATATCCTTAACACAATTTGTAGAAAATAAAACAAAACCGCAGACATGACTCTTCACTTTCCCGCCAAGAAGTTCTAATTAATGTTTATCCTCATGTTTGAAGTGTTTTGTTTTTGCAATATTTTTTTCTATCATCATCATCATAATCAGCCCACTGTTTGACATAGGCTCCTAATGGATGCCGCTCAGCCCAAACTTCGGCTGTCCTCATCCAACTGCGTCCAGTTACTATAGAATTTCTATTAATCTACAACTAAATCCGGGACACTTAAGAAAGTTTCACGGTTAAAAAATGTACCAAACAATATCCATTGCACTTTTGATTTTGCACTACATAAATATATATAAATCATGCCTTAATACATAAGAACTGTTACTAAGTACCTTGTTTGCAATAATTATCGTGCGGTTTCCAAGTATCCATTAATATGTTTACTATCACAAATCATAGCATCGGCACGATCTTTCTGGAATACAGCCTTTGGTCAAAGTCTGTAGCTTATGAATTATTCTTATGTCTGTAGTGTGTTTCAAAAATAGCTTTTCCGTTGTGTTTTTATAGTAACAACGCATTATGTCTTATAATGAATACTTAACTTTTTGTTATAATTAAGTAAGCGTCCAGTGTTAGTGGAAAATTATAATTCCGGTAATACGATTTTGGTAAAAAATATGTTTGCGTTTTTAGTATAAGATAATTTTAGACCATAAAATAACATGCACTAAATTTAACCTAACTGATATGATCCTATTGGAAACCTTTTTTTTACTAAACTGTAATGTGTAAGTTATTATAACACATGTTTTTTTTTTTTGTTTAACGTGGCATGATTAACATTTAAGTTTTTTTTCGAGACAATGTTTTTATACTGCAATAAATTATCTTATCTTATTTTGATTGTAATTTTTAGGGTTAGGTTCTGTAGTAATCATCCTCATCACCAGCTCATTTTATGTCCCCACTGCTGGGACTAATACCACTAATACATACTCCTCTTGAAATCTGGAAAGGTTATACCAAATAAAACAGTACCATTAGAATGAAGTTTTTTTTATTATCAAGCAAATATGAAGTCTTTCGGATTGTCTTCGTACATACATTTGGCCGTCCAATAAGATGCTTCGCATAGATCCTTGTATTTATCAGCTGGAAGTCAAGTAATACAGGATATCAGTAACAGCCTAGACAAATGGCATAGGGCATAACGCTAATAGAATATTATTGAATAGAATGAGCCAACGATACGTATAAATTACGTTTGATTGGCTTTATGGAAACCCAAACGTTTATCATCTCTATTCCATTTCTGTTCTACAAGCGTTATGCCACTAGTCAAGAGGGGCAGGTATGATCGGCAGCCGATGCTTCTGGATGAGATAAACAGGACTATCACAAGCTATTCTTCTATTTTCTTAATGTAGCTGTTTATCTCGTTTTTTTGAACGCAATCGAATTTAAAATGATCACGTCTATTATTTATTAGATTAGGAGCCCTCGTCCACGTCCGATAATCGGTGACCGAATTTTTAGTTGGTGAACATGAAACGTATGGAATTCTATGTTGCAACGCACACGTCCTACAAAAAGTCGGTCAAAAAATCGGTACTAAAACCTCGGCGAAAGAATCGGCCCGATTATCGGTCCCACAAAAATTTGGTCGTGGGCGGGAGCCGTTAACATGTATAATAATTTGAATTCAGAACAACGCACTTTTTTCCCCTTTAATAGATGACTTTGTGCGATAAACACATTTAGCCAGTGTCAAACTAATTTTTCTTACAAGTAAAACATAAATAAACAATGTTTCCTTCCTATATGATGATGACGAATGATAATAGAAATGGGAAATAAGAAATTATATACCCCCATCCCCCCGAGTATCTCAGTAGGTAAAGATGTGGGGCTTTACTAAGTCCTCACGCGGACTTCTTGAGAGAAAAGTGACGTTGCACTGTCTTGTTTTATTTGCCAACACTCATGCACACACACGAACACTTAACGGTTAATAATCCACCATTATTTCACATTAATATTCGACATAACACAAATTTTAAAAAATAAAACAAAACCGCAGACATGGCTCTTCACTTTCCCGCCAAGAAGTCTCACAACGTACTTTATTGTAATTTTGTTTTAATTTCCATGTGACCTAAATAAAGCTTGAAAACTATAAATCGTAAATCAATTACGTATGACACAACAGTCGTTCCCCCCTATTCTAAAGTAAAAAGAGTAGTTGCAACTCTATATACTTCCAAGTCGATTGTGAGCTAATGCATTGCATTAGCATCTTTTGATATTAAAAAAACCTGCATCAGCAACCACCTGAAACTACTCACATATATGTTTGCAGTTGTCAATCGATTTCTTTGCAGACTCTTTCAAGTCTGGGGGATACATTATGTCCACTTGCTTTATTGAAGCTTCATAATTTAATTTATTATTTTTTACCTGAAAGAGAATAAGATTTTTTTTTAATTTTACTAGAAAAAAAATACCCAGTCACAGCTCGAGCACACGCAGCTCGAGTGGAAATCGATCCCACGGGATGAATATTTGTAGTAAAACTTTTTATCATGTAATTTTATCATTAACATAGCATAGTGTGAATGCAAAAAATAAAAATAATAAAAATACTGAAAAATAATGTTTAACAATATCATGAGACACAACCGCTGTAGAAAGTATTGTAAAAAAAAGAAGTAAAATATTATTATGTTGAAGTAAGCTCAATCTCAACATTATCAAGTAATCACCCTACCCACTTATCATCATCCGTTTTCGATTTTTTCATTTGCAACTAAAGGACTCCAGAAAGAATCTTACTTCTGCTAACGATCGTGAAAATCCCCTCATCATCATTCAAAACACTCATAATGATTCGTCTTTGGATTAATGACGAAATACAATCCATTCAAACCAATAGGTTTGCCACAGAAGCATCTGTCTAAGACCATTTTGCAGAATTTATCTTCCGCAAAATGTCTCTTTCCCAAAATGTATCGTCCACGAAATGTTTTTGCAATATTTTTTTGCAAAACTCTTTTGCTATATTGATTTTTTCTTATTTTTTTTTAAATAAGTACTTACAACTTGTGTCATTTGGTAGATGCAGGCAATATAGCACATGACGTTTTTGTCTTCGACGAACTTGCCTTTGTCAATACTACCAATTTGTTCTGAAAATATTAGCTATGTATTATAATGTGATTATGTTATTTATGTGATTGCTGTAAATGTAGGAATTATTTTATGTAAGTACTTATAATTTTTTAATTGCTAATTTTTATTTTGTAATTTTAATTTTTGTTTCGAATTATTTGATACCTATACCTATGATCCTAAGTTAAACGCATTTCATTCATTAATTAATAAAAAAAACATTATTATAAATACAAAAAATAATTTTATCGTCATAGGTATTTGTTTTTTAGATTCGGGTAAGTTTTATATTCTCCCTTAAATCATATACATGTATCTAATGTTAAAACTTTCTTATGGAAAAAAATACCTTCTGTCACTTGATTCTTTCCCATGCAAGTTTTTTTCAACATTTTTCCGGAATTTTTCAATTGTTGTCTGCTCATCTGAAACGAACTTTCTGTAAAACTTTTTCCATAAAATGTAAGTAGCATATACAAAATGTTAACAATATTAATGAAATCAGGCGTGACTTTGCAGAAATCCATGGTACAAAAAAAAATTAATTGAAATAGTATGTAGTTTTAATAACAAAAATAACAATAAAAAAATATTATTCATGATATTAAAAGAGTTATCGTAATTTAAAATGCAAGTTTTTTGTACCGAAATTGCTCAAATTACCCCAAAATCTAGATCTAAATTTTATCAATGGCGGCGGCGTCGCCGAAGCACAGAGTACATATACCCCCCGAATAGAGTGAAAGCTTCCTTATAGCGTGCTGCGACAGGTACATAACTACTAGCACGGTTATGTGTGCGTGACCTCTCACCGACGGGTTCACGTACGCGCAGCGAGAGGACAAATCGGTTTACACCGGCACAGCCAGCGGTCAATCTCAGTGAGTGTCAAACGCGTTGTTTCGTGTTGTGTCATCGCTCGTAAAATATTGTAATTATTTGAAGTTTTGTTACGTTGGATTTAAATAAAAGTGGTTTACTGTAAAACATTAATTATTGTACAGTGTGTATGAACAATGCCAGAAATATAAAAATATTGCCTATTTCACATAGTTTCACAAACACTTCGATCTTAAAAGCAAACATAAATATTGGCACTGAAACCTTAGAACGTGTATAATGAATGACTATACATTTGATCGGCCATGTGAGTGTTTTCCAATTCAGTATTTTAAAAAAACTTTATGTCAGATTAGAATTTATCTTAATCTGTAAAATAAAAAACAAGATTTTGATAAACAAAAATAAGGCTCAGTATTCCAAGGGGAGCCGCCGAATTTGCCATTTCTCCTGTTGGTGCAACTGTGTCCTCAGGTTTTTATAATTTGTTTAATACCTACAATGTTTAAAACCTACGGTTGTTACATATCTGAGCAGTTTGGTTAAGCTCTTCTAAATAAAAATATCTTTCAAAAAAACCTTGTTTTATTTTCAACTGACCTTGTAGATTCTTATAAACTCATATTAAAGGGCCACAATAAAGGAATAGTTCTCCTCATCCCTCTTCTTCTAAAGAAGGGGTACGGTAATAGTAACTTAGTAGAATTATTTTTTTTCCTTAATTGAAATTCCTTTAAAAAAAAAGTATATAACTCCGAGTTTTGAGCTTTTGGGGAGGGGTAGGGGTATCCCCCCCCCCCGTCCACTCCCCTTCCCAAATTCGGCGGCTCCCCTTGGAATTTAGAACCCAAAAATAATTTTTATATATTACAGGCTTTACTCCAACTCTCATTAAGTACCCTAAAGCATGGACTAATATTATAAGTCCATGCTTGAACTCTGATCTGAGATTGGTGGTATTACTATTAATCTTAGCGTAAAAGTATTTAGGTAAATTTAACCGCCTATGTCTAGTGGCTAGAGCACCAGCCTCAAAGCCAGAGGCCAAGAGTTCAAATCTGCCTTGACTAAGTCCACTAGGGGCCTAGACCACCATCTTAGTTATATATGATTTGTGGGCAAAGATGAGGATTCCGGGTGATGAGATACTATTTTTCGCTTATAATGGTAAGTTTATCAGGTAAAAAAAAACCGGCCAAGTGCTTGTTGTGCGTGCGTTGTGTAATAATAAAAACTAGTGATCACCCAATGGTTGAAATTCGAGCATAGTTTACAAAATATACAATGCATACTTCCGTCACATTTTACAATGCCTAAATATAATATATTATAAACATTATTATAATACATAAATTTTATATTTCGGGACTCCATCTCTAAATAAACTTCAAGTAAGTACCAAATCTCACACTCCTCCGTGCTCACAAAGTGCTTAAAAAGGGGGGTTTTCTCTTCACCTATTAATATATGTGTACTCACTGCATTTGTCCCACTAAATAAAACTATGAACAAAAATAACTTGACATACATTTTTCACCGTACAAATGACATTCATAGCAAAAGACTGAATCCATTACGCATTACCTATTTATATAAAGCACAGAGTTACTCCTTAATTACACTATCTGTAAACGTAACCAGTACTTAGTGCTTGTTGTATGAAGTACTTAAATGTTACTTGCCATACGCAAATTATCATTTAATGCGTCTCCGTTGGTATTTCTTTTCATCACTATCGTTTTATGTTAAACCGATGTGATAATAGTTATCAGGGTTCAACTGTACCTGTTTTAAAAATAAACTAGCTGACCGGCGAACTTCATACCGCTCTGACAGTTACCATGACAACAAAATAAACAAAACGTTGACAGTTTCCATGACAACAAAACAAAAAAATCATTCATGAACACCCGTATCCCATGATGGACCCCTATAGCAGCCACCTACCGGGTCCAATTGTAAATCTAAACCATTCTCGATTCCACTCGAACACACACAAAAAATTTCATCCAAATCGGTCCAGCCGTTTAGAAGGAGTTCAGTTACTCGTACATACACACGCACAGAAGATTTATATATTTATAGAACATAAATTAAATTATAATCTTTTATTTCAGACCATTGTTCCATAATACGTATGTTAGTAACAACGAGACTTAGAAAACTATGTTATTAATAAACAAAAGGAAGAATACATATATTTTTATGTATTACATATATGTATTATTTTATTAAGGAGCCACTATTTTTTTACCGATCCGATCCGAACCCTTCGGAGAATCTAGTAGAGCACGGGGACGCGCACTGGTGCGCGATGCCGTTCCCTCTAGATAACCTCTGAAGGTGATTCGTTTCACACGGCTTGAGGGACCCTTTACGTTCCTCGCCGCCCCCAAAAAAGCCCGGTGAAGCTGAAAATGCCGCAACGGCAATCAGCAATCTCTCTCAAAAAAAAAAAAATTTTTTTAACTATCATGTATTACCCTGTCGTTTCATTGCTAAGATTAAATTAGACATCCTCTCTAGCAGCTCATCCTATCTTGCGTTAATCTTTTAAGGCCGGCAACGCATCTGCGATTCCTCTGGTTTTGCGGATGTCCATGGGCGGCGGTGATTGCTTCCCATCAGGTGACCCGCCTGTTCGTTTGCCTACTTCTAATATTAAAAAAAAAATCTCATCGAAAGTCTTTTCTCCGCTTTATTATTTACTTTATTATCTGACCATTAATTGAGCAGACGGCTATTTATTGGAGAGAGTTTGCCGATTTTCTCAGGCGGGCGGGCGGCCATTTGATGTAACAACTTATTGTGGGCTCAATACTCAAAAAAACAACAAAAAGAAATCTAGTAGATTTAGAAATTCTCCGTCTTTTTACATAGTCATACGGGAATTATTAGGTATTTGAAAGGAAAGCATAAAATCAAAGTCGACAGTCAAAGTGTCATCCATATTATATTCTTACGTAAATTATAATCGGAAAACATAGCTATGAAAACCAAAATAAAAATGCATAAAGTAGGAAATAACTCATGCAAACATGAAGTAAGCCGGATCTGCCTCATAAATGCATTTCGCTGTCCAAAAGGCCGCCTCGCAAATATCTTTATACTGCTTAGCTGAAAAGGTTGAACACGATTGTAATTTATTAAGTACTGGTAGATTGTAATTTATTAAGTACTGGTAGTTCAGAATTTAAGCTACGCTATGAAGCTACGTTAGAAATTCTCCCACCACGGCCCGGTCAACCCGAGCCGAAGTCCGAGACTTTAGAGGCGCCCTCGGGTTGGATCCGATCCGAACCCTTCGGAGAATCTAGTAGGGCACGGGGACGGTTCCCTCTAGAAAACCTCCGAAGGTGATTCGTTTCACACGGCTTGAGCTTAAGTTTCTCGCTGCCCCCAAACAAGCCCAGTGAAGCTGAAAATGCCGTTTGCGGCAATATGCAAACACTCTCCAAAAAATACGTTAAAAATGGTTCGTATCAGAGTAACTGTAAAAACAGGGATATTTATAAATATTCTCATCTTGTTGTAGATTCATATTTGGGGGATTCAAATTTCCTTCGCTATTTATAAGTGAATTTTAATTCTTATTTCTTAATAATGATCTTTAACAGCATGACTTAAGGCGAAGGCAAGAATCTTGGCGTCTAAAGTAACAGAACATTTAAGATATCCCCAAAATTCTTTGAAGTGATATTACTATGTGAGAAGACTCCTTACCACTGTATAAACAGGAAATTGAACCTGTTGAAATTCTGTTTTTTATTTAAATCTGGCTCGGGTCAGGCAGTCGATGCAGCGTACTATCGATATGGTGTACTGTCGATACAACGTATTATCGATATAGTATACTGTCGATGCAGCGTACTATCGATATGGTGTACTGTCGATACAACGTATTATCGATATGGTGTACTGTCGATATAGCGTACCATCGATTTGGTGTACTGTCAATGTAGCGTACCATCGATTTGGGGTACTGTCGATACATTAACCCGTCGATGGAACGTTTTCGATACAGCGACCGTCGATGTAGTGACTGTCGATATTATGAACTAGACCCATTACCAATAAGTATCCTATTTATAATTACTTCGTTTGACTACTGTAACAGATGAAAGGTATTACGTAACAGTTCAAGTATCCTCTTACCTACGCCTCTGCACTGTTCTATGGCTGCCTTGTAAGGCTCCTTCATTTCAGGTGGGAACATCATGTCCGCTTGCTTTATCATGGCATCGTGGAGAATCTTGTTGTTTTTAATCTGCAATTCAAATATAGTCGGTGTTTTAGTCTCCAATGTTTCACTCACACTCGCATAAATCCTGCATGACAAGTCCTTTTATGTAAAGCAACTTCAGGCAATCCTTTTTTTTTTGGATTTTTCGATGCATAGACCCGGGGTTTATGATCATTTGGCATTTAGCAAATTAATATCTACCAATTGCGGCGATGTCTTGATAAAAAACTTGAATACTTAGGTACTCACTGCCTGGCCCATTGTGTATATGCAAGCTACATAACACATAACGTTCTTTTCTTCGATAAAGTGCCCTTTATCAATGTCACCGACTTGTTCTGGAATTAATTTATATTGTTATAAAAACACAATGTTGAAAAAATTTCCACGAGCAGGATTTGAACCTGCACCCTTCTGACATACCGGGTCAGGTGCTCTTCCAATTGAGCTATCGTGGTTCTAACTAGCCCGCCGAAATTATTCAACACTATTTACTTTTTTACTTTGTAAGCCAAAGGCGCCAATTCAATGTCAACAACTACCGTCATTAACATCTGATCATAATATTTTTACATATACTAAAGATCAGTTAAGAAGTAGGCAAGCTATTTATAACAACAACAACATTTTTTTTCAACATTGTGTTTTTGTAATTTGTATCGCAACAAAATTTGCGTTAAAATTATATAAACAAAACAAAAACATTTTATATTGTTATATTAAAATCAAGTCTAATTTGTTCAAGCTACATTATAAGCCTTTACGGTCTAGTGCTAAAACTTCAAGCCTTAAAGTCCCTCTGTGCTATGTATTAGAGTTCCGACCGTAGATAGGTAATATTTTGCAATTTGTTTGGTTAGTGGAAGAGCTTGTTTTAAGTAGCGTGCTAGACTATTACTGTCTTATCTAAGAACAATGTAGTAGAAAATCATTGTGGTCCGAACCACGAGCACAGTTGTGATTTCAGAAGAGATAAGATAGCCAGTTCTGAAGTACCGAAACGGGGATTTCGGGTGAAGTGCGCTTCCTTCGACCTTATCCCCCTATCAATGTCAAGAGAGATGAACGCAAACGATTTACCGTTGTGATGAGAAAAAAAGAGTTGTATGTGTGTCGTCAAAATACCTTCAGTGACATCATTTTTTGGCATGCAGGCTTTCTTCAATAGCTTTCCAGAATTCTTTAACTGCTGTCTTGACATCTAAAAAGTGATATTTTATGTTTGTTTATTTTAGCTGTTACAATTATTCAAGTGTTATAAGATTGTGCACTTCGGGAACCAGTAGTTATGATTTTTTACTTTTAGGTATATATCCCATAAAAACTTGAATGTTTTATTTTTCAAACCAATAAGCTAATTCTTATGAAACTTTCTATGCTTTAAGAAAATACAGAGATCTAGTTATTTAATCAATAACATTAAAGAATGAGATAAAAAGTTAACTTTAGAAAGTTTATAAATCGCATATATTTATGGTATGCTTATTAAGTTCTAAGGTTTCTGCCGTAAAATAAGTACATGATAAAGTTTTGAACGCGCCTCGCCGCTATTTATAGCTATAGAACCTTCTAGGTCCACTGGAGTATTAAATTTATAGTTAATAATTAAAGTTGCCTCATAACCAAGGAGGTTTTAATGTTTTACTTACCGATAACACTTGACATATATTTAATACAAATAAATATGTAAAAAATGCGACCACACAACGTGATGAAAACATTTTTGTAGCGCACTACCTATGTCTTATATTTTCTTTAGCAGATACAAAGTCACCGAGTGTTTATAAAGGCTAGAAGCTAGCAATTGTAACGCCTTGTTTGATTACTATGTACCTCATTTAATAGTTTGTAATAGTAAGTAAATACTAACAGCGATTTACGTAAACCCTACTTTTTTTAAATAGTACCGTTAAAGTCGCTATTAATTTACGTATAAAGGGAATCACCCATGTCACACCTTTTCTAGATAACTAATGAAATCATGGATTACTTTACGGAACCTTTATGGCACACAATGCCTTTCATCCTTTTCTAGATTAAAAGTCAAATATAGCTCTTTTTTTGTAAAGATTATTTGCTGTTGGCTTTCAGGCCTAAATCTGGCTCACAGCACATGACAGCGCAGACAGAGAACTGAATCATCAAGCGACCATAGTAGCCGCACCACTCCCCTCGTCAATCCTACAGCTCAATACAAATCTTACCCACGCCACCACCGGCTGCGCTGCAGCGACTACCTGCCTCTATCAATACGATGACGTGGCAAGTGAAGCCTGTTCTCTGCACCCCTTACCACACCGCTGTCACCAACAATAAAAAATAAAAATATAATAAAATAAAATTTATATCACTAAAAAGGTTTGCTTTACATTCATTAGTGAACAAAAGGTCAATACATATC
Organism: Eudonia truncicolella; assembly: GCA_949315975.1. Classification (NCBI taxonomy): domain Eukaryota; kingdom Metazoa; phylum Arthropoda; class Insecta; order Lepidoptera; family Crambidae; genus Eudonia; species Eudonia truncicolella. The sequence continues at coordinate 2,304,572 of OX438838.1, read as the reverse complement.
TTTGCATTTGAACGCTTCTCTCCCCGCGCTACTGACGGCAGTGCTGCCACCACTACATGCCTCTATCAAAACTGGACGATAAAGGCAGCGAAGCGGTGCGGAACTGATGGTGCGGCGACTAAAGCCCTTCCTCTGCACCGCTCTCCGCGCCGCTGTGACCAACAATAGCTCAATCTATATCTTTGCATTTGAACGCTTCTCTCCCCGCGCCACCGACGGCAGTGCTGCTGCCACTGCTGCTGTCGAACTGGAAGACAAAGGCAGCAAGGCGGCTTAGCGTGGAGCGGCGACTAAAGCCCGTTCTCAGCACCGCTACACGTGCTGCGCTATCACCGACTGCAGCAATACCAATCGCATTGCATTTGAACGCTTCTCCCCCCACGCCACTCCGGCCAAACTACTGCCGATGCTGCTGTCAAAACTGGAAGATAAAGGCAACAGAAACGGCGACAAAAGCCCGTTCTCTACACAGCTTCCCGCGCCGCTGCCTAAGCAACAGCTTAATACAATATAATACAATATAATTCTGTGTCCGGTGGTGGTCCGATGTGATGACTCTAGGCGGCAATAGAGTTTGAGAATTTTGAGATATAGTCTTCAAATACTTATTGGCGCAGCCGCTAGCGCATTTTTTGTGCCTTCAAAGGTTTTCCGCAAAGTGTCCTTCTTTTCGCATATTGAATAAATAAAGAAAAGCGGGACATTCAAAACAGCAAGCAATACAGATAAGCTAAGCATTTAACAAGTAAAACACAAGTGGATTTTTTTAGAACAATATTTTATTTTATAGTCTATACCGGCTTCTACGGTGATGTTCAGTCTTCAAGCAAACACAAAGTTGGGTGGGTCTGCTTCGTAAAGACACTTCACCGCGTAGAACACCGCTTCACAAAGTTCACTGTAGTCGTCTTCTGCAATTCAAAATTGGAAACCATTTACATAATACAGACAAAAATCGTAATTCAACTTAACAAATACAAAAAAATATATATTTCTTTCGTTTTAATAAAGTTACAACCTCGTAGGCACAGCTGCTTACGCGTTCTGTTGTATGTAGCCTCCCTTTCTCCTCGGAAGACGGAGAGCTTGGGGCAAGAGTCCCAGATAACCAGCTGCGTCTCCCCGGACGCAATAGAATGCCTTAAAAGCATCTCCAGAATAAAAAAAAATAAAAAAGTATTTAACTTCGATAAGACTTCCGGTCCATCCATACAGTTAATCAACGTAAAAACAAAATCGACAATAATAATATTAATAATATAATAATAATATTTTCTGAATAATAAAACTATGATTTTTGAAAATACTGAGCTTACTAACAATTCGTTCAAAGACTGCGAAAAAACTATGACAAGGACTTACGGACGTGAATACATTTGCCGACGGCTTTTTTGACTGGATCCTTCATCTCGTTGGGGTACAAGATGTCCACCTGCCTGCTGATCAGCTCGCGGTCCAGCCGGTCGTTTTTTATCTTTAAGGAGAGATAATAAAGCTTTGAGAAAGATACAGATAACATAAAAGATAATTTCGCACCACCATGTAACTCAAAATCGTAATATAAAAATCAATTGCTGTTCGTTTGTCTCGCTAAAACTCGAGAATGGCTGGATCGATTTGACTAATTTTGATTTTGAAATATTTGTAAGTTCAAGGAAGGTTTAAGCGGTCAGAAACATAAATAATAAGTAACGGAAAATACTAAAAACGACAATTGAATTTTCCTATACAAAATGATTTGAAACTGTCAAAGCGGTACGATTTCCTTAGTACACTGATATTTGAGATCAAGCCATACTGTTATTAGAATCACTATATATTGAGTTAAAAAAATCGAGTTAGGTAACTATTTACTTTTTGTAAAAATGAAGAGGCTCTCTTATGCTTCGTTGCGACAGAAATAGGAGCTAATTCTCATGATGATGATGATGAATGAAAATAAGTGGAGTTTCCTTACCACTTGCAGTGACTTGTAGACGCAAGTGATGTAGCACATCACTTTGTTGTCTTCTATGAATACGCCTTGTTCTATTTTATTTATTTTGTCTGAAAATATACAAAAATTAAGACAATAACGTATTGGTAAGTCGTTTACAATTATTGTCGACCGGCGGCGCGGCGGAGACGCGCGCATTCCCGTAGGATAGCTCTGGGTAATGATGATCGATATTCATCGATGTTGTATAAACATCGATGTTTTACTGGAAAACATCGATGTTTTAACATCGATGGGTTGACTTCGATATCATCGAAACATCTATGTTACTAGAATAAAAGTATCGAAACGTCAATTATTCTTTTGGGCGCCGTCTAGCGTGCATTAGGTGTACTAGCTTCAACTACTTCAACAGACTAAAAGGAAAACACTTATCAAAGTTAATTTTTTTACAGAGTGTCCCTAAAAAATACTGGGAATGTTAATTTTTCTTATTATTTTTGTGATTTCTAGGTGTCTCAGGAAGAGTGGGCTTTTTAAATTTAATGTCATTTTCTAATAATTAAAACATTTTATAAATATAATAGACAGTTTTATTTGTTTCCAAAAACATCGATGGTTTAGACATATCGATGTTTTTCTATCGATATTTATCGTACATCGATACTTTTGATTCGATGTTAACATCGATGTCAACATCGATGTTTTTCTAATATCGATCATCCCTAGCTCTGGGTAACTAACTGGCTCGCCGGCTAGCGGCGTGGCTGCGGCGCAGGCGGCGACAAACGACCGCGGGGGTGCGGGGTATCGCGCGAGCGAGAGAGAGTGACATGGTGTACAAGACTATATTTTTATTCATCAAAAACTGATGCGTACAGTGTCATGAGTATAAATGTGTTACCATAATATGGACAAGTTTGCCTAATAATTTCCGCTACAATTGTCACATATTTTTGACGCTTAACCTACAAGCCGCCTATGAGTTATTTATTATCATATGATTTTGCTACATTTGTATACATACAGAAATTGTTAAATATTTTTCTAGTGCCGATGGTTTGTCTATTTGTGCTAGTCATATATTAAAGCTTGTCATTGTACCGATACTTAAAAAAAAATATATAAAATGGTTTCAAAACACAAACAGAAAACAAAAGTACCTTCGGAGACACCTATTTTAGGTACGCACTGTTTCTTCACAACTGTCAAGGTTTTTTTCAGTTGCGCTCATGTCATCTACAAGTTAAAAAAAAAGGTATTATAAACTCTCTAAAAAGAAACATTACTTAACTTAAGTAATAAAAAAAACAGAGAAACATAATTAGAAAATTAAAAACTAAAGACCTATAAATAAAAACTGAGGGCTCATGGGAATGGTGTCAAGAATGCTGGCAATACTGCCCCTTTGGATTGCCAAACTAATACGCTGGCAGAGGTAGCTGCCAAAAAGGCGAGCACTTAACTCTTTAACAAGCTGCTTTGCCTCCGGCCCTCATGACCCATTGTTTCCACCGCAAACGGAACAAATAAATAATTTCGACCTAGGTTTGCGTATTTGTACCGTTTGCGAACATGCGAGGGAGCCACGGTGTCAGCACAGGTTGCATCCCACACCAACGGCCTGCCAAGCTTCTAGGGCTCAATGGTCATTCCGTCAGGTCTCTTGCCATCACTGCGAGAGATGCCAGCTGGCTCTAAGACAGCCGGTAAACCAATGGTGGCAAAAGCACTGCGGATGATGCTGTTTAGTGTCGAGTGACGCATCATACGGCCTACACTTCGAACGCAAGAGAGGCCGTGGTGGCCAGGCTCGTCAACAGCTTCCCCACACACACAGCGGTGAGGGTGAACTCATTTGTCGCCTAAACGGAGGCAGACCGCTAGAGTAAGAGACGGCCCGTCCAACAAGGTACCGACATTGGCAATGCCTGGAGCCAGTGGCCTAACTCTCTCTCGGAGACGGCAGTGAGACGAACGAGTTCGGCCGTGTCAGCCGATGTGGATATAAGCTCCTCCAAAACTGGCTTGCATAATGGCTCGTCCCATTGCTTCTGCGATTGTGGTAGTAAGGGTAGGCCAGAATTTTGACTCTGCCTTGGGCTTCCGTAGAGTACAGGAGTACAGGAAGATTATCAACCCGTCATTGTATGGGTTGATAATCTTCCTGTAAAGATTGTACGTGCTATGGGCAGAAGACGCTGGCAAGGCCACACTGGATAAATTTCTAATTCCTAGGCCTCCGAAGCGTACAGAAGCGAAACCAAACGCGGTCTTTTATTGAACAATTTAAAATTTTAATAAGAGTTTCTCATCAAGTTATCTAAATTGGATAACATTGCTAGAAAAAGCCAAAGTTGGGAGCAACGTAGAACATATGTAAATTTAGGAACTTTACATATGTTCTACGTTGGATTTTGATTTTGTTACGGTTGTTATAAACTCTCTTCTTATTCGCTATTTATTTTATCGAACAAAACAAGTCGATAGAAAAACACTTACCCCTAAGGTACATCCACAGAAACTCAATATAAATATGAAAATAAAAGATTGATGCATCCCCTTTATAAATAAAAAATCACAATTATTTTCTATATTCCTTTTAACACTTCTTCCTATTGCTTCTGATCCGACTAACAAAAACCTTTTGAACTCATAAGTTCCGAATTTAAGGATTTTATAAATAGTTCGTTTTCTTGTAACTGCCAATTTTCGGACATGAATTATATGTTGGTTAAACGTTTCGTCGACTGTGATTAAGTCATTGGTTGACCAAAATATCAAAAGATTTAATGCTAGGTTTGTTAATCGGCATCGTACGTAATTGTTAGTTTGTTGTGCGTACTATGAACTGTAATCTTGTTCCAAACACGCATAAGCAACACTGTTTCGTTGAATACTAACAATAAGTAAAGTATTTATAATATTTTATAGTGCCACTGAAGATGACGATTCGAAAAACAGCCCAAATTGTGTCAACAACATTTTCTGGTAATGGATTTCAAACCCGTTGAAATACAGCACGCCACTCCATTTTGACGTACATATCATCATCATCATCATCAGCTCATTTTATGTCCCTAAGGATGGATAGGGACAACGGGCCATAAATTACCACGCAGGCCCAGTGCAGATTGGTGGTTGTTAACGACTGCTAATGCAGCCGGGGTCAACGGCTTTACGTGCCTTCCGAAGCACCGAGAAGTACACTCCATCAATATGCATGTCCATTTCATGACAATAAATATGTCCATTTTATTTTATAAAGTTTAAGCGAGGTTGATATGCTTTGTGAATTGACTGTCATTGTGCTCAACAATTAAACGCAGACCATTTGGATTGAGATTTGGATGAGTCTATTTAGACGACTTTCATTTCGATGTATCTTCAGTTCTGAAAGTGCGTCAGTTATTACCTCTTTTTAAAAAAATGCTTGTCCTAACGTGGCCTCGTTGTATGGAATATAAAAAGTTTACGAAACGCTACTTTTGTTTAGGTATTCTATTAAGATAACAAAACGGGAAATGGTTCAAACAGGAAGTACCCCCCTTCTTACCGTTATAGTTATTGACATATTTTTTATGATTATGTCAATGTATTTCCAAATTTTGTTGCGGACAAATTACAACTGAGCCACGATAGCATAGTTGGCAGTGCACCCGACCCGGCATGTCATAGGGAGCGGGTTTGAATCCCGCTCGTGGAATTTTTTCAACACTGTCTTTTTTCAAGTTACATTTTTTTTTATGTAGGTAAATGAAAAGAAATGTAAAAAAAATATTTTGGGAAGAAAAAAATGTTTATTTTTCAATTCCGTTTATTCTGTTTGTTAAGTTTCTTTGTTCACAATGAGGGTTTCAAGGAAACACGAAGTTATTGGGATCGAAATCGTACATACACTTGGCGGTCCAGTAAGAGGCTTCACATATGTCTTTGTACTTCTTACCTGTAATTATAACAAGTGGTTTCAATTGCTTTATCACACAAATCAGGCTTACGAACGATCTGTAATGATAACATGGATGAAAAAGAATTCCCGGACATGTGTTTATGCTATCCAAACATCAATCGAAATGTAAAACAAAGAAGATAATAAATAAAACAATCCCTTAATCAACATATTCAATAAAAACAGAACATGGTTGAAAATGCGAATAAACGTTAGCTTCCAAGAGACTAATTGCGAGTTTTATTTGTTATGAAGGCGACACTTGAAAAAAATATATCAACTTTCATCGAAAGTTGTAGAAGTATGACAAGACCAACGAATCTGAAATTGTGATATAGATAACTTCATGCCTTTGTCTTTAAAAACCCTTGCTCAAAAACGCGATTGTGCAATTTTGGCTCGATCGTAATTCTTTACGAAAACATCTCTAAACAATCATTAATGCTAAAATTACAATGAAATTACTTAATCTATATGTTTTAAAATCACTCAAATATATTGATAACATCGATATTCGTAATTTAGTTGCTGCATATTTTGATAACTAAAACCAGTAATCTTATAAAAATATTTTTTTAGATTCTGTTTATATACGTAAGTAGCGCCTGCGACAATTGAGACCGCAAAGACCGCAGAATCTAAAAAAATATTTTACTGGTTTTAGTTCTCAAAATACGCAGCCACAAAATCACGAATATTGATGTTATCAATAGATTTGAGTGATTTCAAAACATATACATTAAGTAATTTCATTGTAATTTTGGCATTATTTTTTTTTTAGAAGAGTTGCGATCGAGCCAAATTAGCACAATCGTGTTTTTGAGCAAGGGTTTTTAAAGACAAAGGCATGAAGTTATCTATATCAAAATTTCAGATTCGTTGGTCCTGTCATACTTCTACAACTTTCGATGAAAGTTGATTTATTTTTTTCATGTGTCGCCTTAAATCAAGTTACCGAAAACGACAATTTGTATGGCAAAATGTTAACTCTTCTCGTATGCCGTCAGGAGGCGCTGCTTCAATGCCATACTAATTTTCGTATTCGTCAACGTGATCGAATGAATACGGATAAATATGGAACGAATATGGATAGTAAACAAAACTCAGACTAGGCACCCAGGTATAGTCTAACGTAGTAAGCTCTATTAACCGATTCGAATTCTCGTTCCCGTCAAAGTGATCGAATCAAACAAAGTAGATGTTTTTGACTTACAACGTGAATAATGTCATCATCACCATCACATTTTTTTTGATGTGTAGGTAGTATCTTTCCACTCGGCTTCTATATATACAATTTGTGGGAGTGATTTCGTAGAAAAGGGACGGAAGTAGGGTCGTAACAGTGTGATCCTGTAACTGTTACGTGTTAGTCGGCGAAGCCACCAGTGATCGACACTTTAAGCCCAATGTCCGTTGTAGGTCGTATATTTGTGTCATTGTTAATTCTTTAAATCTACTTTCTATTGTAATGTTGATTTAAAAGGGTGAGATGTCCAATATTACACATCATATGCGACTACTGTAAGGCTCGTTCGTTTTTTTTTAAATTATCTTAAGTAGTGGGGACTTTTTTTTATTATATTTTAATACTGGGGCACGAGCCTTCCCTATGGATGGAGAGGAAGAACGGGCCATAAACCACCAAGCGTGCCCACTGCGGATTAACGACTGCTAATGCAGCCGGGACCAATGGCAAGACGTGCTACCGAAGCATGGAGGAGCTTAAGATGATAATTTTTTGGTCATCCACCCGATGATCGGCATTTGCGAAAGTTGCTTAACCTTGGCAATCGCAGACAGGGTGCGTTATGACTGCGCCATCGAGGTCGTCTTCTCTAATAAAGCTATGAAAACAAGTATGCTGGTCACCTACTTATATCCTTGCAGTGCGTGGCTGCAGCCCGGACGGGCTCCTTCATGTCCGGTGGGAACATCATGTCCACCTGCTTCAGCACGGCTTCGTAGCTGAGCTTGTTGTTCTTTACCTAAAACACAAATTGTCGCAATCATATTTTGAACTTTTTCTAACTTGATGGTCAGTCAGTCACGCTTCATAATTAAACTGGCCGTATGTAAAACGTACTAAATAAGTAAAAATGTATACGAATATACGAGGGTTAAGTTTAATAAACCAATATTAACTTTAAAAGTTACGTCATTATATAGTTTGTAGGTTTTAAAATTTGGATATACACAATATATAGTAATTATTGTTAAAAACGTGCCTTATCATTTGATACGTCACATAATTATTGTTTGAGAAATAAGAATGGAAGTAATACAGTATATTATGTATAGAGTGTAGTCACTTACGACTTGTGTCATTTGGTAGACACACGCTACGTAGCACATCACATTACGCACCTCTAGGAACTGGCCCTGCTCTATTTGACCCACTTGTTCTAAAACAGAGCGGTACTTATAAAAGATAGATCTATCTATATAGATAACACATTGATTACAAAAACCACATAAACATACACACATTAAACAATGCTAAAATGGAGATGGAAAACATATTTTTCAAAATAAGCCTACATCATGTGGCACGTCTGTGTACCGCAGCATTGCAAAAAGGTCGTAGCTCAGCGAATGGTACTTACAATTTTTTACAACTAATAAGTATCGAAATGTACATTCACGATAAAATGTTAACACTTTTGACCAGTTTTGACTCTAATTCCATTGTAATAAGATAGATAGATAGATAAATACTTTATTGCTCACACAAATTAAAACAAAAAACAGGTACATACTTAAAATCTTAAAGCTAGCATGGGCAAAGGCGGTCTTATCGCTTTAAGCGATCTCTTCCAGACAACCTTTGGTTTAGGAACCCAAGAGGAAGTGCGCAAATACAGTAGAATACAATAGAAACATACTCGTATACCAGTACATAAAAAGACATACATAATAATAATATATAAAAAATATATAAATATAAATATAATATATAAATAATAAATACACATACATACATACATATAACACCAACAATAAAAACCTAAAACATGTTACTAGCACGTGACTGATGCAATAGATGACTGTGCAGTTAAAAAGAGTTCTATTATTTACATGTTTATGCTCTTGACTGTAAAACGAACGTTAGCACGATAAAAAATATATATTACTGTGCTTGTTGGTCCCGGTTGCTGTCGTAAGATGTCGTAAGAATTCGTAAGTCGGTAAAACCGAACCACCAAACAACCCGCATTGGGCCAGCGTCGTGGGTATTATTCAAACCCAATCATTTATTAAACACTAGTGGCCCGCTCGCGACTTTTCGTCCGCTTAAGAACACCCGTATACCTATAGCAGCGCCACCTCCCGGATCCAATTGTAAATCTAAACCATTCTCGAATCCACTTGAACACACAAAAAATTTTATCCAAATCGGTCCAGCCGTTTAGAAGGAGTTCATTGGCATACACACGCACAGAAGATTTGTATATATAAAATAAGCACTTTGACGTCGGAACTATAAAAATCCAAGTAATAATAAAAATATAGTTTCAATTATATTACTGAATTTATGACCAGTTCGGATTTTGGGAGAGATTTTGAAGAGGATTTTGAAAAGAACTGGCAAGTAATGGAGGCTATTCAAGAGGGAAAGGCTGAACCCAGTGACTCAATTCTACTATTTTATTTAGACGTTGTCCCCATGGTCATAATGTTGATATCAAACCACTAAGATATTAGCTGTTTTGAAATAGTTGGGCCCAAATTGGACCACCTGTAGGCTGATAAGGGTGAAATAAGCAATTATGATGATAGCGGTCGAATGGTTGACTTAAATGTACCTTCTGTGACTTCGTTTTTAGGCATGCATGACTTTTTCATAAGCTTTCCAGAGTTTTTCAGCTGTTGCCTTGTCATCTGTAATTAACGACCACGAAAATTTTATAAAATATAACAATATTACTATAATATTATAAACGCGAAAGTTTGTAAGTATGGATGGATGTTTGTTACTCTTTCACTACTGAATGGATTTTAATGAAACTTTCCTCATATACAGACCATGACCTAGACCAGCATATAAGATACTTTTTTCGCGAACGAAGTCGTGGGCAACCACTAGTATTTGAATAACATTGATACTGAGATCAATAGCTAAATGTTTAAAAAATGTTTCATTTAATTTTTTTTTTCTTTTTTTATGATTCTCGTCATGACCTACGGAGCTGAGACGTGGACACTCACGGTAGGGCTGGTCCACCAGTTTAAAGTCGCTCAGCGAGCTATGGAAAGAGCTATGCTCGGAGTTTCTCTGAAGGATACGATTCGTAACGAATACATCCGACAGAGAACCAAAGTCATCGACATAGCTCTAAGAATTAGCAAGTTGAAGTGGCAGTGGGCCGGCCATATCTGGCGAAGAACCGACAACCTTTTTTTTTTTGAGAGAGATTGCTGATTGCCTCAGACGGCATTTTCAGATTCACCGGGCTTAGCCAACAACCGCTGGGGTAAACGTGTTCTTGAGTAGAGACCACGACTCGGTAAACGTAGTGTAGGACGCCCTCCGGCCAGGTGGGGTGATGACCTGCGAAAGACTGCAGGCAGATGCTGGATGCGTCAAGCTGAGGACAGGGCGCAATGGCGCTCATTAGGGGAGGCCTAAGTCCAGCAGTGGACTAAGATAGGCCGATGTTGATGATGATGATGATATGATTCTCACTATCAACTACTGCAATGAAACAAGTTACAATCATTTTAAGAGATTTGACCGAAATCTATTTACGAATAGTGAAAAGTTAAAAAAGAAAATGTTAAAAAGTCCCAAAAACTATTATAGAAATAGAAATAGAAAACATTAATTAGTGACACAACACACATCACTACATTAAAGATTAAAAAAATAATAATAATAAGTGGCACTAACAGGTGTCCGCTCAGCATGATGTCAGGCCTCCTAGTTTATAGGAAAACCTGACGCTGGTCTTCCGCGAACACCTAAGTGTGGGAGGGAGCACAACCACAAAGCAACAACAATACACACTTATACATATTACATACACGTATACACAAAAACTTACACTTACACACTACTTACACACTGCATCAACGACCATCCAATACGATTGGTCGCCCAGCAGACGAAATTCAACCGTAAGCAAACACAACTACTGTTATTATTAGTAAACGTATATTTTTATTAAAGAAACTCCTACGGTATGGTTTTCTATAGAAGTAGCAAGTGTTTTTTTAATTTAAATTTAAAACTATTTGTACTTGTATTAAAAAATATGTAATTTTACTTTATGGTTGGTTACAACAACAACACATTGGTTCCTTACAACCATTTTTCCTTTGCAATTTACTTTCAGATTTTTCCTTATTTATTTAAAAATAAAGAAACCGGAATAAGTCCTCTACAAAATATTTTAAAATAGATTTCTTCCTTAAAATCTTATAAAAACATTTAAAAAAACTTACCGCGCTACATATGTGCATTAAAAAGAACACAACAATAACAACACGTAGCAATAACGAAGCGTTTTTTACATCCATTGCGTTGAATTTGAGAAAAGCAGTTTCCATACAAAAGCATTTATATGAGCTCGTTTACTACTTAGCGTAAATGTGATGGATTGATTGTATGGGCGTACGACAGTTACGACGTTAAACAGCTCGTTTGTCCATCTCATTAGGAACTGAAAGGTGTAATTTTATAAGAGATGTGTTAATAAATTTCAACCTCTTCAAAAGAGCTCGATTGCATCACGCTGGTAGGTTTGACTCGTTTTTATGCACAGCTCACACTTGACCAAAAAAATTGCTACCAAAATTGTTTTCACAAGATAAGACCGAATAGTTCCTAAGACAGATGCCCTGTATCTCTATCTCACCTGTAAATGATTTTTTGATCGGTGAAACTGTAACGTTTGAAATTCTATGTTGCAACGCACACATCCTAAAAAAAAGTCGGTCACAAAATAGTTGTTATTGTGTTGTTCGCGGGCGGGCGCCGTTATATAGTTTCCGATTTTCCCATCCTGACCACGTTAGAAAAAAACACTGTATATACTACCCAGATTACACAAGGGTCCGCTACGTCGACCTCCTGAACCTGGGGCCTTACCATGACCTCTAATTGCAATATTATTGCAGTTGTGAAAAAGAGACGCATGTACACGTACACGCATGTTTTCACAACTGCAACGACACTGCTGTAGCAGTGCAGTATTTAATACTGCTTTCACTTCTTGGCGGGAAAGTTAAGAGTCATATCGGCGGTATTATTTTATTTTCTAAAATTTGTTTTATCTTGAACATTAATGTAAAATAATAGTGGATTGTTAAGTGTTCGTGAACGTGCAGCGAGAGTGGGCAAATAAAACAAAATAGTGCAGCATAACTTTTCAAATTCTCTCAAGCAGTCCGCGTGAGGTCTTAGTAAAGCTCCACACACTTAAATGCTCAAGGGGTTGGGGGTTTTTCATTTCTCACTTCTCATTACTATTATCATTCATCATCGTATATTAACAAAAGAAATATTATCTAATTATTACTATAACTTGCGAGAAAATTACTGTGACACTGGCTCAATGTGCTAACCGCGCGAAGCCATCAACTAAACGAAAAAAGAAAAGAAAAAATACTGCTTTCAGAACTCGTGATAAGCCTGTTTGAGACTCAGGAAGGAAGATGCTTGTGAGATTGTTATGATCACGCGACGACAGCCGTTTACACCTCGGCCGGAGGTACACAATTAGAGCGACGAGGGAATCATAAGGTGTCGATTTCCGATTTAAAGCGTGTAATCTTATTTAACAGCTCTAATAGGATGACATGTTCTTGAGAGATTTTAGGAAAGTTTTTGAACTGTCTTTTTTAAATCTTCCATTGTTTTACAAATGAGAAACGATTGTCTTTCTTCGGAAGTGCAAGCGCACTGTATCTGAAATTGTAAAGTACTGAGGAACTTATTTTACCTCTTAACTGTCGGAAAACAACAATGTTACCAGCAAATTTATAAATGGCGACAGAACAAAACTGAGTACAATCAAATATTATAAAAAATTTGTAATACACGTCAAGATAATAAAATAAATAAATATTACCATGACATAATTTTCTTTACCTACTCCCCGATTCGTCATGTATTTAGTAAGAAGAAGAAAAACATTTATTGACATACACACATGATTTACATTACAAAAACAAAATTAAACAAAAAAAAACAAGCAAAAATCAAAAAAGTGTGTGAGGCTCGAAGATGGGCTGAGTGCAGCAGGAGCGCTGTTATTTTGACATATTATTTATACATATAACACAACGAAAGTTCTATCCGTCTGAATCGCCCCCAATCCGATCCGAACCCTTCGGAGAGTCTAATAGGGCACGAGGGCTCGCACTAGTGCGTGATGCCGTTCCCTCTAGAAAACCTCCGAAGGTAATTCGTTTCACACGGCTTGAGGAACCGTTTAAGTTCCTCGCCGCCCCCAAAAAAGCCCGGTGAAGCTTAAAATGCTGTCTGAGGATATCAACAAACTCTCTCAAAAAAGAAAACTTAAAGTCTGTTTCGTAGACTTGTTCATATTTCTTGGTCGCACTATTAGCAGCAATGTAGCAGGCCCATTAAGCATTAGCTGCAGGTGTCACATGTCAATTAACGCCCATATAAAGTCTTAGTATATAGTCCGGTGTTTCCAACTAATACTGGCCATGCCTTGGAGAGGTCGTCACAAACAATGGTACTATTAGTTTTGACCAAGTTCTTATTGTTAATTACTATAAGTGAAGCGGTGAGTTGTGAACCATGTTTAATAACATACATAAAAACTTTCGCAACAAAGAAATTTGGTGACTCGTTTCTTTGTCGCACTTCCAAAAGATGAAATAGTCTACCAGCACATGTTTTCCCTCCTTCCTCTGACATGGGGTCCTTCAAACGAGGCGTGAAGAGGCACCTTGTCGGCCGGCAGGGTGAGGGTGACTGATGCTGCGTTGTTTTCTCGCTGCACCAGTAGTCCTTGCGTCTGGACTCCATTTCCACTTAACATCAGGTGGAGTGGAGCCATTTGTCAAGCTACGTATAAAAAAAAACCTACTTACAAAAAGGGTAGACAAGAACATCAAAATCACCAACTTTGAATAAACTCGACGATAGGAGGAATAGATAATATATCAGTGTCGGGTTGCTACCCGATCGCCTGATGTGGGAGCACCTTGGAACCCTTTCCCATAATCGGCTCTTACGACATACAGGGGAAGTTATGCAGCTGTATATTCTTTTACGTCCTAGACCAGCATTAGATGGTTAATTCATCAGCATAGTCCACTGCTGGGCATAGGCCTCTCCTAATTAAACAGTCTATAATAATGTTTGTTTCGACAAAGTGTGTTTTTGATCTTTGAACCACAGCCTAGGATTATTATCACCAACCTGCGTATCGTCGGTGAGCGTGCGAGACCGCTTAAGAGTAGTTTGTAAAAACCGCGTACCCATTTGCTCTGCACAATTTTTCAAAAAGACAAAAAAGTTAATATCTTGGCCATTTAAATGTGTTCTTGTTGTTGTTGTTTGCCACAAAGAAGTAGCTACCAATTTAAGTGAAAAAAAAAACATATATGATTTACAACGATACACCAAGCATGGTGATTAAAATAAAGTCCTTTGCCCAGCAAAGCAAAACAAATAATACCTTTACTATACTTTAACTTGTCAGACCGCAGAAAAATATAAGACATAATGCTGATTATAAAGACTACCTAGCTAATGATCCCTCTTATTTCAGATGACAATGAAACAATTGAGAAACACAGGAAAAGTCATGAGGAAATCCTGTCAGCCGAAAAGCAATGCAGCAGACGGTGAGTCAAGCTAATAGCCATTATTAAACAAGACAGTCTAACAATGTGGATGCCAAGCATTTTATAAAATAAACAATAAGATGAGATGACGAATCGTAGGTAATGTTTATCGCTTGAAACGATCGAAAAAATTACCTTATATTATGATTGTTTTTAAATGTGTGTGGTGAGCCAGTCGTCGGTAGCCGATCGAATAGATACTTGGGTTGAATGCGTGAAATCTTGGTTTAATCCCCATATCTTCGCTAGACTACTGACGTGAACCCATACCTAATACAAGCATATTTGCCTTTTAGGTGGTCATCCTACTAATATTATAAACGCGAAAGTTTGTAAGTATGGATAGATGTGTGTTACTCTTTCACGTAAACACTACTGAATGGATTTTATTGAAACTTTCCTCATATACAGACCATAACCCAGACCAGCATATAGGATACTTTTTTTTTTACTGCAGTATTCGCGAACGAAGTCGCTGGCAACAACTAGTTATTAATCTATACTAAATAATAAAGCTAAAGAGTATGTTTTTTTGTGTGAAAGTGCTAATCTCTAGAACTACCAGTCGGATTTGAAAAAATATTTTTTCATTTGATAGCCCAATTATGTGGAAGGGTATTCAATTAATTATAATTATTTTTAAAAAAGATACCAACATAATTGAGTCTGTACAAATGCAGTTCTTGAGACAAATGTGTTGTAAGTTCGGCTTGAGGCGTAAGCTTCCAGATTATCTCGATCGCCTTCAGCATTTTAAATTTTATAGTTTAGAGAATAGACGTAAAATCCGGGATCTCTGCTTATTACATAAAATCGCAAATGGTTCTTTGAGTGATGAGTTGCTCCAATATTTGAATATAAGTACCCCTAAACGTGTTTCGCAACCCTCGTTTGTTCAACGTTTCACTATCCAACAATAACGTTTCTCAAAACAACCCACTTTATCGTATGTGCGAAGTCTATAACAGTGTGTGCACTGAGCTCGATATTTTTCATCAGAGTGCTAATTGCTTTAGGAATAACTTGTTTAAAATTACTTTTAACTAAAACATTGTATCTAATGCTGTTGATCATGTGCTTTATTTTTTACTTTTAATGCCGTGTACAATATTTAGGTTAACAAATTTGGAAAGAACTCAAAATCTATATGTATGACCAATTGAATGTTACAGTTTGTTATCTGTTTTTGTACCTATCAAATAAATAAATAAATAAATAAAATAATTCCTTTTTTTATTAAAAAAAATAGCAGGCGGGTGCAATGACTTTATAATTACACCATTCGCCAACTGATGTGTTGAAAGGCTAATCTAAAACAGCAGGTATATGACTTAATAATACGTTGCGGTGCATAAGCCTGGGATCACCTGCTAGTGTATTAAATAAAAGTACCTATGGAAATTCTAAAAAAAAATAAGATTTACTAGTCAAAGTTGATCTAAGAAACTACGAGTATATCATCAATATATTTTCTAAGACCTAGTAAAAGACTTTGAATATTCGGTTATGTATACAACAAATTTCAAAGTTTAATATATTTCCAACTACTACGATAATATTAAACTTTCTGTACTTATGGAAAATACGGAGATTGAGCTAGTTAACCGACGAAATCTAAAATAAATTTTTATTCAACTTATTCAAAGATGGTAACAAATACAAAGAGATTGCGCTTTTAAGTTTACGATAGCGAGACGAATAATGGTCCATTCGAAACATATTCAAATAGTCCCACAAAATCAGGAATCACACCCGGTTAAATGTATTTTGAAATAATCCAAAGGCTTATAGATATTGATGACCGTATGTTTTAAATATTGTTAAATTGCACTCAGTGCCTTATTTGATATTGGAAGGAAAGTAGTCTTTAATAGCATATCGTATCGCACAAGCACTAGAAACAATCAACAGGACATAAAAAAATAATTGTAGCTTGTTTAGAAATAGGATTGCAAAAGATTGTACGTTCAAGTCCCAAGTCATCTTTTTCGAGAGCTATTTCCAGTTTCTATATAACAAGTTTACTTATTAAATTGTATGTCATTTAATCTAGAAAAGATTGACCCTCTGAATGATGGTGTCTTCATCGAGGAGAAGGAAGTGAAATGCTACGTAGCTTGTATAATGAAGATGGCTAATACCGTAAGTATTGTATAACGCCCATACTTTTGTAAAGAGTTTGAACGATTAAAGTTCTCATTAAAAATCAAAATATGCTAAAGATGCAATGGAAAATGCCATCCGGGGGGGCTGGCATTTTCCATTGCTCCCCCATTTCTAAGAAGCACCTAAAACTAAGGGGTCGTTGATCACTGGTCACCTGATCAGGATCACAGATAACCTAAAACTTAGGGGTCGTCGTACTCACGGGTCGCCTTAAACCTAGGGGTCTTCTTTTATTAGATTAGATTGGCCAATAACCCCACTCCACCTGATGTTAAGTGGAAATGTTGCCGCGAAGACAACTGGTGCAAAGTTGGTCACGGTCACGGGACATCCAAAACTTTGGGGTCGCTGATAAAAACGTGCCTGACATGATTCTGCAAGTAAAAGGATCAAGTCAGTAGCCTACCTAACTGGCTTTGAGTTCCTCAGTAGTTGTACTTATCATTTAATATAATGAGATATAAGTATGCCAAAAATTCTACCGTTCGTTGTCCAAATTACAAATAATAATAATAAATAAATTTATTTGCTTAAAAACACGGTATTATACAGTTTGTACAAAATTGGTAAAGTGCACATGTTTCGCCATTAATAAAAAAAGCAAGCTAATATAAATATAAATTATGAAAAAAAAATATCTAAGTTAATATGTCAATATCATATAATACATTTAATACATTTAAATAATACATTTAAAAATAAAATTATCGAATTAAAACATTAAAAATCATTATATAAAAATAAAAAAAGACTTGTATTCGTAATTCGCTTCTATAAATAAATTAACTTTTTTTTTCCTTTAGTTGATGGCTTCGTGCGATTAGCATATTTAGCCAGTGTCAATGACAAGTACAAATACAAGTAATACATACATTATACAATACTTCCTTCCAGTATGATGATGATGAATGATAATAGAAATGAGAAGTGAGAAATGATATACCCCCAACCCCTCGAGTATCTCAGTAAAGATGTGGGGCTTTACTAATTCCTCGGGCGGATTTTTTGAGAGAATTTGAAAAGTGAAGTTGCACTGTTTTGTTTCATTTGCCAACACTCATGCGCACTTACGAACACTTAACGGTCAATAATCCACCATTATTTCACATTAATATTTGACATAACACAAATTTTAGAAATTAAATTTAACCGCAGACATGGCTCTTCGCTTTCCCGCCAAGAAGTATAAATTACCTTAAGATATAATAATACAATGTTAAATATCATGTTCAATGTTAAATCATAAAAATTGTTATCTTTGAGTCATTTGTACAGTTTATTTTTAAACATGTTTGTATTTAGCATTCTAATATCCTTACGAATCTTATTATAGATTCTGAGACACATACCTACACGAGCAACTTTTCCCATACTTTACCGACCTTGGTATACCATTGAAAATCACTCTGTGAGTTTCAATGTTTCATTCATTCTCTCAGTCCAAAGTTAGTTATTGACTTTTTTAAACAATTGTAACGTTTCTTTTTTAAACAAAAAAATATATTTTTTTTAAATCATTTATTCCGTTCAGTCTACAATAGTCAGCTCTTATAAATGTCACTATGCCATCAGTTCGTAAGTCTACACAGGTCGGGAGGCCTTCTACTGAGTGGAACCGGCAAGTAATTCAGCAACGGCCTAAGTTCTTCCATTCATTTACAGCGTCAAAATATTGGAGAATGCCCTATCACACAATTACGTTTTCCATTGCAAATTAACACTCAAAAAGAGTGGTAATTAAATTACCACTCTAAATTACCAATTAAAACTATAAACTATAGCTACTACTAACTATAAATAAAAAAATTGCCCCATATCATCCCCATCAGGCAGAGTGCCCAGTCAGCTAGCCACGTTGTATAGCAACGCTGGCCCAAGTAGCTGCTAGCTCTGGGGTCCCGGGGGGTTTCTACTAATTTTATAGAAATATATTTAAAGAGTTTGTGAGCACTCAAAATAGTATAAAGGACAACAAAAACATGTGAAAATGTTAATTGTCAATTTCCACAATATCATACAGTAGTGGTAAAAGTCAAAAACTGTTCAAGAAAAACAAAGTTGTACTGTATGCAAGAGCAGACCATGGACTTCTTGGTGGGAAAGTGAAGAGTCATGTCTGCGGTTTTGTTTTATTTTCTAAAATTTGTGTTATGTCGAATATTAATGTATATTATACGAAATATTGGTGGATTATTAACCGTTAAGTGTTCGTGAGTGTGCATGAGTATTGGCAAATGAAACAAGATAGTGCAACGTCACTTTTCAAATTCTCTCAAGAAGTCTGCGTGAGGACTTAGTAAAGCCCCACATCTTTACTGAGATACTCGAGGGTTTGGGGGTATATCATTTCTCACTTTTCATTTCTATTATCATTCATCATTATCATATTGTATATTTATGTATTACTTGTAAGAAAAATTACTTTGACACTGGCTAAATGTGCTAATCGCACGAAGCCATCAACTAAAAGAAAAAAGAGCAGACCATGCTATAGGGTAAAGCCACCAAAGAGTACGCACTACCAAGGTACAGAAGACGCCAGCACATCAACCTATCCGAAACTGTCAAACTTTAATAAATGTTCTACCTCATGCCAATTATATAAAGGAGGACGGGCAAAAAATATGGAAGCCAGCCTAGGAACCAATAACAACACGCGATATATCATTGGAAAGATTTTTTATGTACTTTAATTATTGTTATGGTGGGAAGTCCCAAGCTGCTGTGTAAAAAAAGTTAAGACTCCATAAAGCCAGACATCAATCAAGTGCGGGTTGTACTCGCGCACTAAGGGTTCTGTACGTATTCCTTTAGCATTTGATGATTTTATATTGGCTGTCGGTCCAATCTTGCAGCACTAGTAGCATAAGATGAGTGAGAGCGAGATATATGTCAATTTAAACGTCTAATCCATAATCCATATAATTATTATCAATCTAGATCTGTCACAATATCTATATCTACTTTAATTTTAACTTCTTCTTCTTCTTTTACATCTTATTGTATATTTTTATCAATAGATAAAAATTGTTTAGGTTTGACGTTTAGATGAGACATAATTTATGTCGCTCTCACTCACTCGAAGTACCTACAAACTAAGATTACTTTAGCCCACACTATTCCTGAGAAAATAAGTAAGATCTAGGGGACATAATGTCATGGTTACGGTTATAAATAGTTATAATATAAGTACATTATGGATGCGCCCGCGCATTTTGACAACAGTTGATATTTTTTTAACAGTTGAGTTTAGTACCTACATAAAATTACGTAATGCTTGTTAAACCATTTTATAATGAAATTCTGAAAAAAGAAGTATTTTTGTTCAAGTCTGCTTTATTGTGTCATAACTTTTTCCACAGTGATTTGGTATCTACTTCCCGACATAACTGTGAGTCTTTGAATCTAGTGAGTCTGAATTATCTACATTGCTTACTAACTTAGATTAAGATTATTATGATTGATTATTAACTAACACATCAATATGGACGTAGTATGGTCTGAAATAAATTATTTATTTATTTATATATTTATTACAATAATTAAAGTACATAAAAAATCCTTTCCAATTATATATCGCATGTTGTTATTAGTTCCTAGGCTAGAATGCCCGTCCTCCTTTCAAAGTCTATTGAAGAAATTTGACAGTTTGTGGTAGTCAGGGTGTAGGCACCCTAGGTTACTACTTTTTGTTTACTATCCGTATTCATTCGATTACGTTTACGAAAGCGAAAATTAGTATGGCATTGAAGTGGCGAAATGCAAGAAGAGTTAAAATTTTGCCATACAAATACTCGTTTTCGTTTACGTGATCGAATGGTGAATGAAACTCGCACTAGGCACCCTTATGTGCAGGCGTGTATACCATATTGGCTCTATGCACACGTTATGTCACAGGCAATTAGTTGCTTTAAGATTTAATATTATTCAATATCTGCTCTTCGGTCTCTTTGGTGGCTTTACCCTAAGAGTCTTACAAATAAACAAAGAATAACTATTCAGACCTTATTATTTATTCATTTGTATGGCACTAAGGCTATTTGAAGCGAGGCAAGTGCTTTGTATGATATTTTGAAACAATTCTAGCTTAAAAACGGCAAGGTGAACTACGAGGCTGGCATGAAGCAAGCAGATTTGCTCCTACCTGACGAGATAAAGGAACCCACCAAGGCAGCGATGACGGCTTGCAAGAACATTCGTAAGTATTTGTTGTGGAACTGTCACTTAAATTTTACATATTTGCTACACTTATGCTGAATTAAATATTTATAAAATACAGTGAAAAAAGGCATCATATTATTTTTTCACTGTATTTTATAAATATTTTATAAACTGTCTCTTACTTATTTTTATTATTTTTATTTCGTATTCACAATGTTATATGTGTAACAAGATAAAATGTTACTAAAAAGTTTGTGAGATATTTTATAGGAGGAGGATTTATGATACAGCGATCTGTGGTCTTGCAAGTTCAGCAACATACGTATATAATGCCAGGTTGCAATATAAACTATACAATTTCACTGCGACAAAGATACCATTACAATTTACTTGCGCATTTTTCTAAGCTTAGTAATTTTGTAAAGAAACCTAGTTCGAACTCAACTGCAGCATCATTATTCTGCCACAATAAAAGGTTTAATAAAACAGTTATACTCGTAGTAGTATACGTTGTTTATCCTGTTATTAGTAAACGTGGGCTAGTAAGACCTCGTTTAAGACTGATACTGTCCCTGTCTGCCTAAACGAACAAACGTGAGACAGCATCATCAGTTTAAAACCAGGTTTATTACATTATTACTTTTTATATTCAAGTGCTAATTGCTGCACTGAAACTAAATTAAATATTTATAAAATTTAAAAAAAATATTAAAAACAGTGAAAAAATTAAACGCCCACACGACCCAGCCAGGAATCGAACCTGGGTCTGCCGTAATCCGGGCGGCTGCACTGACCGCTATGCTACCGGGAAGGCTGACGTAAGCGCTGAATATTGTCACTGCTTTTTTATTTTTTTTGAGTGCTAATAGCGGCACAGTGCACCATCTATCCAAACGTCATTGCAACCGATGGCCATGCAGATTCACCTTTGCAGATGAAATATCAAAAATCATACATTTTTAGGTTTATTCATATCAAACATTTTTATTTAGCGAATTTATATCAGCGTTTTTGTTTAATTTCAGCGGATAACTACAAAGATACTTGCGACGCAGCTTTTTACACAACTAAATGTATCCAGGAGCACAACCCTGCTATATTCTTTTTCCCATAATAGAATCTGACAAATATGCTTAGTTTTTTTTATTTCTTAGTTTTTACATAAGCCACCAATTCTTCTAAAAGGATTACTAATCGAACAACGATAGCTAAAATCACTTGACTGGCACTTCAAATATAACATTTATGTAAACTGTATAACGTAGATAATCAATCACTAAGAAATAATCTTTGGAATACGGATCTAAGCCTTGCTCAGAAATGGAGAAATAGAGGTACCTATTAATTTTTGTAATTAGGAAGCGAATTTGTACGGCACATTCAAAAATGTAAAAACTGCTTTCTGATTTTTCTGAAGTGTTAGGCAAGGCAACCTTGGTACTTGGCAAGCAGCAAAAAACGACTTAAACCTTGTTATATACTTATTAAAAACTAAAAAGTTCTAGATAATTAAATAAGAAACATAAGATATTTATGATATAGGAACCAACAACACTTCTTCAAAAAATAAGGTTTTATCACGATCGTATGTTAGTCTTTTAGCAATAACTCTGAAAATATGAAGTACCTGTGACAATCAGTAATAGAATAGCTAATCAAAGCGACGGATTCCACGACGCCATCACACATAACCATACGATTGAGCTGTCAGGCTTCCGTAGAGTTAACCACACGTATTTACCCTAATTGTACCATTAACACGCGTTTTTTTCTACGTGACTCCAATTTGTACTGTGTCGCAGCATACAATTACTATCTGCCAACCTTATGAAAAACACGTGTGAACGTTTCACACTGTAAAACGAAGTTACTGAATAGCACACTAGTGCGTTTATTATCTCCAACGACATCGTTTTTTAGTTATGTAAACGAGTAAATATTATATGAGATCTCACACCACTTGAGGTAGTAGGTGGAAGTTGAGCTGTCAACTAGGTAGGGTTGTATTATAGGCACAGTTTTTTTTTATATATATATATATATTAACGGGTAAGCACAGTGCCTTGATCTCACCAGATGTTAAGTGATGATAAGGCCAATGATGGAAGCGCACTTCACCCGGGATCCTCAACTAGTGAGGTACTGGCTATCTTATCTCTAGCTGCCGGAACACAACAACGCTACAAACATTGATGTTATGGCGACATATTTAGATAAGATGGTGGTAGCTAGCCAGGCGGACAAACAAGCCCTACCACCAACCAAACCGAGTACAAAAACATGTACCCCCCGCTGGGAATCGAACCCGGGACCTCCGGGTCTAAACCGGTGGTCTTAGCCACTAGACCACAGAGGCGGTTAGAGGCGGTTAGAGGAGTTTTCGTCGCCAAAAAAGTACTTAACATAGATTTTTATTAAAATTTTACGGGATGAAAGCTATATAGTAAACAGGTCGTCAGTTTTCAGCTGTTGCTAAAATAGAGACTAAAATCAGTTGCACAGCTGACCCCTAACTTGAATGATGAAAAATGCCGATCACTGGTTCCACTCTCTCCCTACTATGTCTTATAAAATTTAAGGGGATGGCGAAAATGGATCAGTCGCTTGAAAGTTTAGACTGCAAAGTAACTTTTAAACCATAATAGCAATCACCGAAAACATACAAATGTCATCAAAAATTTCCTGTAACACACGTTTATGAAAAGTTTGAATTTAACGCTTTACAAGTGTTACAGGATGAAGGGGTGAAGCACTTTCACCTTCGTTCGGCCTTATCATCACTTAACAGTAGGTGAGATAAAAGCCAAGTAATTAAAAACAGGTTGCTTTTTTCCCTAATAAGCTTGCGGCTCCCGATCCGATCTGAACCTCTCGGAGAATCTAGTAGGGAACGAAGACGCGCTTACGTTCCCATTCCCTTTAGAAACCCCCTGACGGTGTTGAGATTACGCGGCTTGAGGAACCCTTTAATATTAGTACTCGCATTCTAGTGCCTCGAACAGTATACAGCCTACTGGTGTACCTGTGGCTGCCAGCTACATCAACAACCATTATGTTCTATTGTAACATTGTCTGCATGCCTCATTGTCGGATTACTAATACGTAGGTATGACAGGTATGACAAAGCCGGAAATAGGGCGTTTCAAACACCACCATGATTTTGCAAATAATGTTATTTATACTTACTTGATAAAAATCTCAATTGTACTACTAAGTAATTCAAAATTGAACACAAAGTATAATTTCTACAATAATGTTGTCATTAATTGTGATTGCTACAACATTCAGCCTTAGGCTTGTCGCTCTCGCATCCCTTCTGTTTTCATTATGCCGACGATCTTAAAAATATTATTTTATATAGACAGAGCCAGATTAGGTCTTGTATAGGCCCCTAGGCACTGCATATTTCGAAAGCCTTATCTTCTAGGCTTAGTAAAAAATCAGTTTCCTTTTTTCGATGCGTTCTGAATCCAGAATCTAGAATCCAGAATCCAGAATCCAGAAACGCGGCAATTTTGCCCCAAGTACACTTTCGAAAATTAGAAGTGGGCAAGGCGCCTGCCTATGTGTCCATTAGGCCACGTGTCTTTTTGCCTTTAGGTTAATCCGGTATATAGATATATTCATTCAGCAAGTTTCCGATCTTGTTGCTGTAGGACCGTAGAATTGATTTACCTACTGGACGACGCAATCACCATTTTATGGTCTCTATATCTAACCATGTTTAGTGAGTCTACATCTGATTGTACTCTTTTTTTCTAAGTACTTGGCTTTTACCTCACCTACTGTTAAGTGATGATAAGGCCGAACGAAGGTGAAAGTGCTTCACCCCTTCATCCTGTACCGGTATCCTGCCGTTTCGCAAAACACTTTTCGTCAAATTTCACTTCCCAAAAAACTAATAGCAAAGTTTCATTTCCCGAATGAATCTTTAGTAAATTTTCGTTTCGTACTTAATTTACTTGGTCAAATTTTGTTTAGTCAAATATACATCAAGCAAACGTTTTGTTTGTCAAATAAATTCCAAAAGTATGTTTGTTCAAATTGTTACTTCACACACTCAACATAAAACGTAAATTTGACATAATATGGTAATTTATTTTTAACTTAGGAATACAGGAGTAGGTGGGTATTTTATTTATTATCATAAATAAACGATTAAATTGTACAACGATTTACTTTGTTTTATTAAATCAGAATAATGGGACAATATTTAATATTTATTTATTTAATATTTATATTTCATAAGCTTAAAATAATTTAGGAGCTTATGTAAATATTCAGGGATTTCTTCTTCAGACAAACAGCTGAGTGCTAACAAACATTTTACTTGCTTATAAAACTCACATTTGATGTGTACTTTTTTGCACAGCCCTGGGCTTGAACTTGCCTGAAACATAAAGCGTATCTCATTAGTAATTGATCTTAAATAAACTCAGTTGTTATAGGTAGGCTAGATTAGAACTAGCTAGAAAAGTAGGTTAGGTTAGGTTAGAACTGTGACCTTTACAGAGCGCGAGCCGAGCGAGCGAAGCGAGCGCGGCAGCGGCCGGCGAAGCGCCAGAAATTAACTCAATAATAATAATATAACTCGAACACTATTTGACCAAATAATAATTGGTAAAATGAAATATTGCCATGTAATTATTTGCCAAACAAAAATTTGCCAAAAATGTTTTTGGTAACTGTAAATTTTTGCGAATAGTTATTTTGACAAATGTTTTTTGCCAAATGAAAATTTGGGATATAAAATTTGGGAAGTGATACTTTGGGAACCGTTTTTTGGCCAAACATTAGTAATCCTCCTGTACGACTTGTAAAGCGTTCAATTTAAACTTTTCATAACCGCGTGTTACAGGAAATTTTTGATGACATCTGCTTGTATGTTTTCGGTTATTGCTATTATGGATTAAAAGTTACTTTGCGGTCTTAACTTTCAAGCGGCTGATCCATTTTCGACATGCCTTTAAATTTTATAAGACATACTTAGTAGGGACGGAGCGAGTAATTTGTGTCCGTAATACCAATTTGTCAACCGCAACAAGAGCAGTCGCGTTGCAATTGTACAATTAACAACTGGTTGCTTTTTTCCCTAATAAGCCTGCGGGACAACCCTAGGGCGACTCTAGAGTCGGGTTGATCGGGTCGTGGGGGTGGATGGAAGCGCCCAGTTACATGTTTATACGTGGTATACACTACTTTTTTTTATGGAAAATCTTCATCTCAAACCTTACCGTTTGTGGCCAGCATTCATAGCATCAAACCATTAGGTGACCAATAAATTATCATCTCGAGCTCCTCCGTACTTTGGAAGGCATGTTAAGCCGTTGGTCCTGGCTATATTATCAGTCGTTGACAACCACCGCACCGCACCGCACTGGGCTCGCGTAATGGTTTATGGCCCGTTTTCCCTATCCATCCATAGGGAAGGCTCGTGCCCCAGCAGTGGGGACAAAATTGAGCTGATGATGATGATAATTCATTTCATCAATTAAATTTAGAACAAATTACACCCATCAATCTACTTATGTATTTTGGTTATATGTGTAAGTACATTTACTACATACATACAAGAAATACATATTTATTTATTTATATAATCTTTATTGCACAATACAATAAAATAAAGTACAAAAGACGGGCTTAATGCCAAATGGCATTCTCTACCAGTCAACTTAAGGGCTAGGCAGATAAATTAGTAAGCGGTGCGACAAAGAACGTAAATGAAACGTATACTACATAAACTATATAACTATATATATATATATATATATATATATATATGTATACTACATAAACTTATAAGAACTGAAATATACATATTAAGTTTATTAAATTATGTGATAATAATATAATATACATACCATAAAAAAACTTAAATAAAAATAGACCACATGAACATACCAGAAGAAAAGATGATGGGAATCTCTCACGTGGCTGTTGATTCCTGTAGAAATAGTTTATACACCATTGTTTGAAAGACCATTTTACTTGGAGCATGTCAGACCTTTTTCGGGGAGAGCGTTCCTTAATTGAATGGCCTGAACCGTGAAGGAATTTGCAACGAATCCTGAATGATGCAAAGGAGTGGCGGGAAGGTGATTATTTGATGAGCGAAGTTGGCGGGCATGAATAGAGCTAAGGAAACTGAAACTACATTTTAAGTAAGAAGGAGAAATAGGATCATTTAGAATAGAAAATAGAGTTGTTAGAATTCTGGACTTACGACGTTGCTAGATGGTCAGCCATTTAAGCTGAAGACGATAGGAAGATATATGGTTGTATTTGCGTAAACCAAAAATAAACCGTATTGAGCTATTGAGAAGACGATCCAATTTATTAAAAAGGTCCTTCTTTAAATCGTGATAGCAAACATCAGCATAATCAATAATTGGGAGAGTAAGAGCTTGTACGAGCGAAACTTTGGTTTTGTGAGGCAGAAAGTCCATAGGCCTGTAGAGAGAACGTAGCGCAGCGGTGACTTTCCGGTTTACTTCGGTGACTTGAGAAAACCAACTGAGTGTGCTGTCAATTTGCAAACCAAGGTCTTTGACGCAGGAGCAGCCAGCTACATATCATGTAGCCATAATTCTTACAACTTCCAAGATTGAGTCTATCGACTGGACACTCGTCTGTGCCCTCGCAGAGTGGAAAACTCTGTATAAATTACTAGAAAAAACATAGAACCATTGATGGCATTACCAATGCATATCACAACACATCAACCTATCCACAACTGACAAACTTCTTCAATAAATGTTCAACTATGTGCCACATACTTATGTACAGTTCAAAGTATTAAGGAAATTTGACAGTTTGTGGTAGGCTGATGAGCAGCCGTGTACACCAAATAGTTTGTTCATAGATATCACAAATGCGAATTGTAGCTACGAAATTGTCGACCTTCGACTTAACGAGCCATGTCTAATGGCCGGTACCTATTACGGACATGTTCACTATACTGTAAGTACACACGGTAATTACTAATTTAGTGGTTGTTTTAACTAGTAAGCCACTTTTACTATGGTACCGACTTAAAATCGCCAAAATAATCAGACATAGGTACATTTCAGTCAAGCAAGAGTTTTTAGGGTTCCGTAGTCAACAAGCCATGCCCGTCTGTTGCTGTTGCTAAAGTAAATTTTTAAAAATATTTTTTTTTTAGGTTACCTCCCCTACACGTGAAGTGGGGATGTAATTTTTTTTTCTTGTCTACCCCATAGTGTGGAGTGTCGTTGGATAGCTATTCAAAAATATTGCGGGTTTTTGGAAACAGTTTTTTGATTGAGGTAACCGTTTATGAACTATTAAGCTTTAAAGTGCAAAATTTTGCCAAACAAACAAAAGCCAAAGGCACCCATTCAATGTCAACAACTACCGTCATTAACACTCGATCATAATATTTTTACAAATACTAAAGATGAGTTAAGAAGTAAGCAAGCTATTTATAAAATGTTTTTGTTTTGTTTATAAAATTTTAACGCAAATTTTTGTTGCAAAACAAATTACAAAAACACAAAATGTTGAAAAAATTTCCACGA
This sequence comes from Eudonia truncicolella, assembly GCA_949315975.1. NCBI lineage: Eukaryota > Metazoa > Arthropoda > Insecta > Lepidoptera > Crambidae > Eudonia > Eudonia truncicolella. Next base: position 2,275,996 of record OX438838.1, on the reverse strand, counting down.
GCAGGATTTGAACCTGCACCCTTCTGACATACCGGGTCAGGTGCTCTTCGTTGAATTGAGCTATCGTGGTTCTAACCAGCCCGCCGAAATTATTCAACAGTATTTACTTTTTACTTTGAAAGCGAAAGGCACCCATTCAATGTCAACAACTACCGTCATTAACACCCGATCATAATATTTTTACAAATACTAAAGATCAGTTAAGAAGTAGGCAAGCTTTTTGTTTTTGTAATTTGTTTCGCAACAAAAATTTGCGTTAAAATTTTATAAACAAAACAAAAACATTTTATGGAACCTCTAAGTTTTTATGGAACAAAAAAATCAGAAATTGCAGAGAATTCAATATTATTGATTCTTTATTAGTAATTTATATGCATAGCCTTGCCATTTTTTGCACTACTTAGGTAGAATTAATATTCAAGTACGGACCAAATCCATAACAGACATACCAAACTACTGTCGATCATAATGTTGTTTACTTACATGATAGCGATCTTAATCTCTACATGAATTACATGTCAAAGATCATTATCAAAAATAATTTGCCTAAACATTACCCCTGCACCATATAAAACGTAGATTGAACCAAATTTCATACAACAGTACGCTTTTTGACAGTAACCATGATTTTCAAATTGCTTTTCATATATTGCTGTATCGTCGCTACTTCTTTTGTAAGTTCACTTTTCTATTTTTTGTTTTAAATATGTTTTATGTGTTTTTCTTATTACATCTTTATAATTTTTATCTATTTAGTATCCACCGTATCTATTTTTAAATTTGTTTTATTATTGTTTCATGTGATATTTTTATTGTAACCATTGTGCTGTACCATGTTGTTCATATAGTGCGTTGCAAAGGTCTAATATGCTCTAGTGTGTCTAAATTCTCTTCACCTGTCAGGCTTCAACACGGGTCCCAACATATTAGAATACCTAACATTAAAATACCGACAGTTGAATTGCCTATGCTTACAATCTCTAAAATTGAAATAGTTTAACCCTTAAAGCAAAAATACCTTTAAATTATAACTTTATTCAATATTCCAGAAAGTAATTTTTTCATCAAGCATTCTGTGGTGTTTTGCAACAAAAGTAAATTATCTATCTTCTTTAAGACTGAGATGTTGTCGATCGTCAATAAGTCCTCAGCCTTGTACGTAGGTACTCTACCTAATACTTACATAAAGAGTAAGTGACAGTACTAATAGTAATTAACCGAATCGATCATATCATGTTCTAAAATGGCGCATGCAACTGTGCCAAAATATCGGATAGGTACCTACTCAAAAATAATATAAAAGATAGATAGATAGATAGATTTAAATAACACTTTTAATGCAACACTATAAAATATAAACATGAACAAAAAAAATAAAAAGTAAAAAAATCATGGTAAGGTTCCGTTACGTAAGTGACCATGATAGTTTAAAAGGAACATCTTGTTCCTAAGTCGTAGTTCTATACCTACCTATACCTATAGAATAGAATAGAATAGAAAACATTTATTAGTGACACAACACAAATTACATTACTGCATACTTTTTTTTACAAAAACAAGTCTTAATGTAATAATAATGTAAGTAGGTAATAATATCAGGCCTCCTTGATTATTGCCACCTATAACTATGTGACGTGTAGGCATCAAGAAGCCCCGCCGAGATCAAGCAATGGATGTTGAACCACGCCATGAGCTGCGCCACTGACTGGAGCCTGACGACTCCGGAGCTGCAGATGCTCATGGACCACAAGCTGCCCGGCAGCAGGAACTCCAAATGCTTTTTAGCGTGTGTGTTCAGAAAAGTTGGATGGGTAAGTGAGAAGAGGTGAGAAGGACTCGGTGGCGTCGCTTTGGCAGTTGTAAAAGCGAGAAACTAAAGGTTTCTTAAGCCGTGGTGACCATACATCCTCAGGCTTCTAGAGGGGATGATATAAATTTTTACTTTTTTATTACACAACTAATTACAAAAACACAATGTTGAAAAAATTTCCACGAGCAGGATTTGAACCTGCACCCTTCTGACATACCGGGTCAGGTGCTCTTCCAATTGAGCTATCGTGGTTCTAACCAGCCCGCCGAAATTATTCAACACTATTTACTTTTTTTACTTTGAAAGCGCCAATTCAATGTCAACAACTACCGTCATTAACATCTGATCATAATATTTTTACAAATACTAAAGATCAGTTATTTTTTCAACATTGTGTTTTTGTAATTTGTTTCGCAACAAAATTTGCGTTAAAATTATATAAACAAATCTAAAACATTTTACACAACTAATCTCATTATATGGGGCGCGGTCCCATTATATGTTAGCAATATAGGTATCCTAGCTGAGCTAGAATTTTACTCGTAGTAGCTGATAAACAGATATAATATTATAATTGTACTAGCCGTATCTGTCCCACTACAATGCAAAGGCCTCCCTAAACTTTTCTACACCATCCAGTCCCCTGCAACCTCAAGCCACAAGCCAGATAAATAAAGTTATCTAAACAGTAGTCCTCTATTAGGTATAACGTATTCGAACGAAGTAACCGGTGATCGCTTTACACTGAATCTAGATTAAATAAGCTTAAATTGTAATTTTAAAAAAATTATAGAAAACTTTTGCAGTAAACAGCAACACATTTTTAAAGTCTCGAGCCGTGAGGATGTAGGGTCACCACCCCTACATCCTCAGGTTTTTAGAAGGGATGGCATCGCGCAAGTGTGACTGTCCCATTACGAATCCAGTAAGTTAAAGAGATATACTTTTTTGACGCCATCCCCTGTAGAAGACCTCCGAGAATTGTTTTAACGACCGACTAGACTTGAGAAACCATAAGTTTCACGACTCCTATCATGTAAAGGACACAAGAAGTAGACAGCAAATCCTTTCTTTAAAATTAAGCGAGTCATATTGCAAGACATATTCAAACATATTCAAAGTTCAAACTTTTCTCTAAAAGAGTATCTTATCCAGTCAACCCTAGCAGTGTTGCAATACACCTAGCAGAAAAGGCAAACCAAAACATTTTACAACATTTGTTTGCAATTAGGTACCACCAAACAATTGTATTTTTTCAATTTAATACACTTCCAGTATACGTACCTATTCCCTCCTTCCTACAACAAGGTGTCCTTTTAACGAGGTTTGAAGAAGCAACTTGCGGATTGACAGAGCATAAATCCCTACAGCTTATGAGGCACAATCCTATCCTACTCCACTAACTGTCTCCATATGGACTCCGCTTCTGCTTAACATCAGATAAGATAGCCAGTGCCTCAATAGTTCAAGATTCCGGGTGATGTGCGCTCCCACGATTGGCCTTATGTGATGATAATCACTTTACATCAAGTGAGATGGAGGCACTGTGCTTACCCATAAAGCCCGGACTCGACCGCGAAATGAGCGAGGTCATTAATGAGCCCTTTTAACCTGCCTCGCTCATTTCGCGGTCGATTTTTTTTTTTTTTTTGAGAGAGATTGCCGAGAGATTGCCCGCTACGGCATTTTTAGCTTCACCAGGCTTTTTTGGGGGCGGCGAGGAACGTAAAGGGTCCCTCAAACCGTGTGAAACGAATCACCTTCAGAGGTTATCTAGAGGGAACGGAATCGCGCACTAGTGCGCGTCCCCGTGCCCTACTAGATTCTCCGAAGGGTTCGGATCGGATCGGAGTTTCGCGGTCGAGCTTGGGCTTTAGACATTAAAAAAAAGATGGAGCGGAGTTTGCAAGTTTTATATGCCATTCGATCACGTTACAGCAAGAGGCGCTACTTCTATGCTATACAACTCTAGATTTCGTGTAGTCGACTAGATCAATCAATACTAGATCGAATGTGGATTAAAATCCGCACTAAGCACTCTGTATACTATAGGCAGCAACAATTTTATTTTTAGTTGAACGACAAAGGCGACTACGATTACAGCAAAGTCAAAGAGTTCGCTGAACAAGAGTACTCAGACGACGCTACCAAAGCAGATAACGCCAAGAAGCTCTTTGAAATGTGCAAAATAGGTAAGTATACTGTTTACAGGTTTACTTTTACTAGAATCATCTGTCATGACATCATTACCAGCACATTTTATGTCCCCACTGCTGGGGCACGAGCCTTCCCTATAGGTGGGTAGGGCGGACGGGCTTTAAACCACCACACGGGCCCAGTGCGGATTGGTGGTTGTTAACGACTGCTAATGCAGCCGGGACCAACGGCTTAATGTGCCTTCCGAAGCACGGATTATCTCGAGGTGATACATTTTTGGTCACCTAAGTATAATGATGAGCGGACTTTGCGAAAGTTGCATAACCTTAGTAATCGAAGACCGAGCGCGTTGAGCACTGCGCCAACGAGCTCCTCCAATAATTTGCACTATAAGGCGCTTAGCAGACGGCGGGGCGGGCCGGGCCGGTCAATTTGACCGCGAACGATAGCGCAAAGGGAATCCCAAACTTCCTAAGACTGGTTGTTTTTTTCTAAATATAACATATTATATTTGTTTTTTTTAAATACTTGCATTTAACATTTTTGATTTATGATAGATATTTAAGTCTATTTTTGAAGATCTTCACATTATGTATTATTTTTGTTTTTTTATTTAAAATACTTATATGGGTATGTGCCTTATTGACATCACCTAATTTCAGTGAACGAAGAAGCAGTGACCGATGGTACCGACGGCTGCGACAGAGCAAACAGTTTATCGAAGTGCCTCACTGATCACGCCTCAGAAGTAAGAAAACATTCCAATCTTTTTTTTTAATGGCACAACAGCTTCTACCAGTCAGCAATCTAACAAGTTCAGAGTTAATGCAATCACCTAGATTTCGTTCCGCATTAAATTCACGACTTGCAACACAACCGGACAAAACTATCTTGGCATTAAGGAAAAAACAAACCAGCATCATCATCAGCTTACACTAGTCCACTGCTGGGGGCCTACCGCCTAACTATATCGCCATCGCTCTCGCTATCGCGCTCTATAGTTTATGGCATTATCTTGTCATTTCGAAAGCGATATGAGAGCAATATCAAAAGCTATAGCCTATAGCGATAGAGTTAGGCGGTCGGGGGGCAGGTCATAGGCCTCTCCAAGTGCACGCCACTGAGCACGATCAAACAAACCACATTTAACTAACACTGTTCATACTTTTGACTGAAGCGACAACAGAAGCTACTCATTAATACTTGTCTCTACTTAAATGTTTAACATCTTTTAAACTGTTTAGCGTTAAACACGCTAAACAGTAAAATAAAGTTTCAACGCACCTAGTCTTTCATCAGGAGGCGCTGGTTCAATGCCTTATAAATTCTAGTTTTCATTACCTAACGTGATCGTGATGTGGATAAAACTCGCTCTAGGCACAATAACAACACAAAAGCCCAAATTAAAGGTCCGATCCGATCCGAACCCATTGCAGAATGTAGTATTGAAAAAGGACACGCTTGCTTAGCTTGTTGCCATCCCCTGTAACGGTGCTTCGATCACGTTGCCTCCAAAAAAGTCTGGCGAACGGTGAAAAGGCCGTATGAAGCTATCAGCACATTCTCTCAGAACAAAACAAATAAAGGTCTTATTCCAAATCTAAAGTTGAATCCAATACTTAGGGCGCCCGCCCCGCAGGGTCCCGCGCCGTGTTCCGCCGCAGACAAATATAGCGATTTTGAAGCTGTCACAATATGTCAAAGTGCATATCAGTGATCTATATCCCACGAACGGACGAGCGTGCGCGATGGAAACAACTCTATGAATTTACATGAAGCATTCCGCCGCGCCGTGCGCCTGCTTGACGCAGCGGACGCCCATACCCCTTTCTTTGCATATCATCTCATAGGTAGTCATAAATATTAATATATGATTAAATTTTATTTCAGGTGGGATACCAATTAGAAGGCTTGTGATTCTATAAATAAAACGTAATATCTGAGCAAGTATTATTTATTTATCAACCTTAATACATAATAAACAATGGTGTTTCAAAACAAATTATAAACCACAAATATTATGCAATACATTTTTATTATATAGTGGAGTCGTTAACTAAATATTGTTCATTACGCTATAAGCTATTGGATGGTAAGTAAATTATTCATCATACCCGTGAAAACTAAACTTTTTTGGTAAACAAACTTATACACAAGGGCTTTGTTGGCTAAAATATTTTCATTAGGTACATCTAGTTTCCAATAAGAGCTATAATTATTATTAACACTTAGATTTTAAAAACAAATAGTAGTATGAAGGTTCTTTTTTAATTTTCCAGACAGTATAAAATAGCGTTTACATCGCCAACAGCTGATGTCGTGATATTTTTTTTATCTACAATATTATTATGTCGAATCATAATAATATAAATAATAATATAATATTTATATTATATATAAAAAAATACACATACACATATCGATGGTTGAAAGGCTAATTGGTCGAAGCGACATTTTTTGCGATATTGAGTTAATACCATATTCGGAATCAGCAAAATTTTCTCCGTCGAGTTGAGACAGGTTTCGAAATTTTTTGACTACTTTTTTGACGCTTAGCACCCAGACTAAAACAAGTTTCATTTCAAAGCTCATTGATCTATACGACACAAAATTAGACAAAGTTGAGGACTCGATGACTTGAGCTATTTTGATTTTTCGAACTTTTATAACATGTGTGTCGATTAAGGCATTTGGCTTTTTAGCCATGGTTGTGGTTTTGTCGTTTGGTCCATTTTGCATTAAACCAAAACTAAGCTTTGTTTCGTTACTTCACTCTGGTGCAACACCATCATGTTTCTTATGCTTATTTGGGCATATTCAACTGTTAGTTAACTTGGAGCCCCATTCATTTTCTCTCGTATTCTTTTATTCTAAGTCGATGCTTGAGCCACTTTACTTTTCTGACAGCTATTTTACTAACGGTAGACATTTGAACCATTTTGCCTTGATCAAAAAATATGCATTTTGGGTTAACTAACATAAATTTTCTAAAATAATATACAATTAGTAACAGTAATAGCTTAAAAAACTTTGTTACTTAATTACACTGTATTAAATAAATCAAAGTCTATTAGATAGGTGTTTATTTATGATTTTTTTTTCTAAAAACAAAAACTTTAATCAACTTTAAGTAATCAGTCCTTCTGCAAGTTTTACAAAATGTCGCTTGGATCAATTAGCCTTTCAACCGTAGATATATATTATTATGGTTACATAAACACTTATAATTATGCCTTAATGATAATCACATACATTGTGTTTTAATACACTATGCCATTTAATACATTTTATTTTATAGCATAATTATGCAGAATGTGTCAAAGGTCAAAAAAATACAGGAACTCCAATTAAATAGTTGGTTTTACAAAATTTACCAAGTAAAAGGAGAATGCCCAACGGGCATTGGCATTTTTACCAAGTAAAATTTTAGTATTAAGATATGATTATTGTTATGTTAAATTAATTCATCGAATACATCAAAGCGTTATCACGATTCTATCTAGCATGTATTTGAAAAACCTCTTTACACCCTGCATTAAATTTTATTATATTTTTAAAAGTTGTATACAATTTTTTTCACCTTTGCATAAATAATTTTACTCTTCAGTAGACATAATTTATTTTGAAGGGATTGCGCAGTCCACGGACTTTGGTCCGCGGACTTCCTTGTCCGTCAAAATATATCGCTTTCAACTTCATCAACTGACGTTGATGAAGTCAATATCAATGTGATACGATGTAAGAGCTTATCAAAGTTTGCACAGCTGGCTAACTTGCTCAGCGATTGCTATAAACTCGAATGATACACGTATTACATATCTTCATAGAACTATAAAAATTATATTCACCTATTAGTTATATTGGGTAATCAATGATGACATACTATAGGTATTTAATTACTCTTAAAAGCTATACAACGACAGCTGCCAAACCAAAAACCACCTCATTATATAAAACTAAACATCAGTTTTCATTAAAAAGATACTTAAGTATTATTATGATAGGTATTATTAATTGCAATAACATTTCTTATATCAAAAGTGATAAGGTGACAAATTAAAACGAACACGCGATGTGACTAGTGCCTAACGAAACAACAGCCGCAATTTATATATTCGAGATATTAGTTAGAGAATCATTAAAAAAATACAAAGTACAGTATTTGTGCTAGCAACACACATTTTATATTGGTTTAACTTCACAGTAAGGAAGTACATATTAAAAATTGAAGAAAAAAAGGATATGTATGCAATTACTCTTGCTTTTCCAGTGTTCGTGCATAACGTTACTGTAATAAAGTTTTATGTTATAAATTCAAGGTTTCTACAGGGCATCTACAGTATCTATACTAATATTATACAGAGGAAACCTTAGTACATACATAGGCTATATTAAAAAAAAAGAAAAAAAAGTACACCCGTGCGAAGCCGGGGCGGGCCGCTAGTATTATATAAAAACCTAATTGAAAAAGTTACATGGGTGATATTTATTAGCACGAAATCTAAACTTAGCTTTTATTAACCCGGCGAGGATGTGGTACAAAAGAGGTACGTCGAGGATGAGGAGGGTCAATATGACCCTGTATTTCAATTAGGGTTTTTATATAATAATAACAATAGTTAACAATATTATAAAAATAATTTGTTTGGTCCAATTTTTTAAGGTTTTCATAAAAACGTCTAAAAGTTTTGAGGATATGTCGTCGTCGCATTTCATAGATTTAAAAGAATACTTTTTATAATAAATTCAATTTAAAGAAAAAAGATATAGGGTAACTGTACCAGTGCTCAACACCAACTTCAATTTCTTGTTAGATGGCTCTACACCAGTTTTCGACGTCAAAAATTTAATAAAACTTCATTGAACTTTGACCTGGTGACAGCTGCTAGGAACCCGGTGGTTTGTATTTAATTGTTATTTAAAATCCATATTATCGTATATAAATTCTGATTTTGTGAATGTCTTGTGTTCGTACATTATGTCTACTAATATTAAATTATAAATTTTATCTGCTTCACTAACTCGCTCAATTAGTTAGTTATTCGTCATTGTTTTAGATATCAACAGAATCAATCAGTTACTGCCTGTATCTTCAAAATTGGGTCTCAGTTTTTGACATTTTCTTGCTTGTACAAGCACAACGCCTTTTGAAGTTTTAAGCAAAGTTACGGACAAAATCAAAACACTAATAAGTTGCCCTAAGACTAGACACTGGCTAAATCGTAGCGAGAACCATTTTACAAGAGACTGAATTGAATTGTATTTAATTGTTGCTAAGGTTAAAAACCAGCTGCTGGCCCCTATTTAAAGTGTCGATATATGGTTCCTGTCGAACATTGGGGCCACTATTGGTGTTCTATTAAATTTCATAATGGCTGTAGATCATAAGCCCGATGGATCATTTGAGTAACAATTTTTTATTAGGACGAATTTTCAATTTTGCTTAATTAAGTGTACCCAACGACAATATGGATTGCAAAAATATTTGTCTTCAAAGAAGATACAGAGTAAATTTTACTTTTTATTTTTAAGTGCTAATTGCTGCACTGAAGCTGTACCGCAAATTTAAAATTAAAAATTTTAAAGCAGTGGAAAACTTCGGTGTTTACGTCAGAGCATTCCCGGTAGCAGTCAGTGCAGCCGCCCGGATTGCGGAAGACCCAAGTTCGATTCCTGGCTGGTTCGCGTAGGCGTTTAATTTTTTCACTGTATTTTATAAATATTTAAGATACAGAATATAAAAAATAATATAGACTTCTATTAGAGTCGTTTCATTATGCACTGTGTTTTGTATTGCTATTATGCAATCAACATCTTCAAACATATTTGAAACCGATATGGTATGATATACAATGTACTTAGATATATTTTCTAATTGGCACTTATTATTATTAATCATCAAGAGATAACAAAACAAGATTGATGTCTGTTAAAGGAATTTTTAAAATATGTAAAAGATCGATGCTTGCACTAGATACATTATAGTACAAGAACTCTTTATAGAGATATTTAAAAGTAGTAATAGTTATCAGTGATACTTTTTTATTCCCGTAAATAGAATGTATTACATATAACTATAAATTATTTTTAAACGTCACAGCAAAATTTCAGAAAATGAATATTATCGTATGTATTTTTATATTTTGTGCTATATTAACGTTATACACAAAAAAGCTAGTTAAGCTTTTCTGTGTTCCACTATGTTTTCTGTTGTTATTTATTTGTTAGATATATTATACACGGTGACTTTTTATTGGTGATCAGGACCTACTGATTCCGACTAAGTTAATGATAGCCATTGCAATAATAATAAAACTTACATGTCAGCGTTACATTTTTTATTTTTTTGTCTGGGAAGTAAAGTTAATAACTATGAATATTAAAATCATGGTCATCCTACTCCTCCTTGTTACAAATAAAACCTCTTCTTATGTACAGGTACACAACAACAAACCGCATTGAAAATTAAGTTTTTCATGTTATAAGTAGTAAACTGTCAAATGGCAGACAACGTAAAAAAATCACTTCAATCTTCATTTCATAAAAATGTAGGAAGACCATACATTCTAATTCATATTGTATACCTAATTAAAATACAAATTAAATTTATAAAAATACAACATGTAACTACTATTATTATTGCAATTGCATTATTTACTTAGTCGGAATCAGTAGGTCCTGATCACCGATAAAAAGTCACCGTGTATATTTTTGGACAAACACTTGATATTCATTTTCATATTATTTCACATATTCATTAAATCTTTTGGTTTTGAATTCAAAGAATCTTATACATTTAGTTACTCGAGTTTCACAATCACAGACATAAAAAAACAATAAAAGAAAAACACCTCTATACTCTAATAATTAGAGTTTCTTTAAGCTAATTATTATTTAATACGCCTCGGCAAGACAGCAACAGTTTTATAGCACACGTTTCTATTTCATAAACAAAATTATGCCAATGATTTTTCTTACACATGTAAAACTGAAACAACGCCTATAACTAATGTTTATGCTAATATTGGATAAACATTCATAATATTATGTAAACATCGGCTCAAAAGTATAATGTTTCTGTTGAAAAATAGTTTTTATTGTGCCAGTTATAAAGTAGATTTTAATATTTGATTTTGGTTTGCGTTTCCACCACACCTGAGCAATGTAGCTAATTGGTGCTCGAGGACAAGATTACCCAATAGAATTGCTTTATATTACACCGGCTTAACGAGGCATGGCAAATGAAGTGATGCTATTGGTGGATTCTACCTCGCACACCTCTGATGCTCAATTTTTTATTGCAAACCGTTCGCAATGTCGATGGCCTGATTTTAACAATTGACCTGTAGTCCTAATAACAAAATTAGACAAATTTATTTAAGTTCTAAGTTAAGTTCTAAGATTTTGTAAATGAGTTAGTTATTTAAAATTGTTATATTAACTTACCTAATTGTTACATACTTATATGTGTATTTTGTATTATCCTGTCTTTTTTTGGGAGTAAGTACCAATTAACTATTTACTATTTCTGTTTCAAAATCAGACTACCGACACGCTTTTGAGACGTTATTGATTTAGCAGATTTGAATTTCAATGACTGAAAAAAGGTTGAAATCAGATTTGACGGCCTGGTAGAAACGCACACAAGAAGGTGATAATGCATGAGTTCTTGAAGCTTTGGTCTCTGATCGGAACGCACAATACTCTTCGTTGACGCATTGTTTGTATTTTTGTCCGACACCGCATACTGCTTCGTACGTTCCTGTCAAGAGACCGAGGGTAAGACTATTAAGGCGGGGCGGAGTTGTGTTAAAATCAACCAATAGACTTCCTTAGCACAAAAGAGACGTTAAAATAAAGACACTTAAGACTTGGAGGGAAAGTGAAGAGTCACGTCTGTATTTTGTTTTATTTCCTATAATTTGTGTTAAGTCGAATATTAAATAATGAAAAAAAAAAACAATGGTAAATTATTAACCGTTAAGTGTTCGTGAACGCGCATGAGTGTTGGCAAATGAAATAAAACAGTGCAACGTCACTTTTTATGTTATCTCAAGAAGTCCGCGTGAGGTCTTAGTAAAGCCCCCACATCTTTACTGAGATGCTCGAGGGGTTGGGGGGTATATCATTCCTCACTTCTCATTTCTATTATCATTCATCATCATCATAATATTAACAAAATAAATATTGTCTACTTATATAACGTGTTAGGAGCTCGTTAGCGCAGTGGTCAACGCACTCGGCTTGCGATTGAAGTGAAGTAACTTTCGCAAAGGTCGGTCATTGGATGGGTGACCAAAAACTTACAATTTCGAACTCCTCCGTGCGAAGGCACGTTAAGCCGTTGGTCTCGGCTGCATAAGCAGTCGTTAACTAGGCCCGCGTGTTGGTTTTTTGCCCATTCTCTCTATCCATTTATAGGGAAGGCCCGTGCCCTAGCAGTTGGGACATTCATAAGATGATGATGATGATGATAGAACTTGCAAGAAAAATACTTTGACACTGGCTAAATGTGCTAACGGCAGGAAGCCATCAACTAAAGAAAAAAATCAGTAACTCTATTGGTTGATTTTCACACATCTCATCTCACAAGTCCGCTCAGCCTCAATGAAGTGTGGTTTCAAGCCTGAGGTGTAGTAAGCTATTCGAGCAGCACGAGATGCCCTTGCGCGAGGCCGGCGCCGGCGCCCGGCTGTTATATGCTGTCGTAGCTGTTGGGGTCGGGCGAGGCGCTGGGCCCGGCGCGCGCCGGCAGCTTGAACCCGCCGATGGCGAACGCCCAGCCGTCCTACGCAACGTTTATTTAGATAGGTAGATAAACCCTTTATTGCTCACACAAATAAAAACAAAAACAAGAAACAGCAAATACACATAATCTTAGAGCTAGGAGCAGATATAAATCTTCTGTGCGTGTGTGTTATTGAACTCCTTCTAAACGGCTGGACCGATTTGTATGAAATTTTCTGTGTGTGTTCAATCTATGTTTCAAGTGGATTCGAGAATGGTTTCGATTTACAATTGGACCCGGTAGGTGGCGCTGCTATAGGGGTCCATCATGGAATACGGGTGTTCTTAAAGGGACGAATGATTTGTTTGTTTTGTTGTCATTAAAACTGTCAAAGCGGTACGAAGTCCGCCGGTCAGCTAGTGTATATATATATTCCTATAAACATACATACACAAATACATTATACATACTCATACATACATGTATAAAACAAACAATAAAAACCTATAACACGTTAATAGCACAAGACTGATTTAAAGATGCCTTTCCAGTTTGCAAATATTACTTACTATAACATAACAGATCCACACAATTGTAAAAAGTACTTGTAATAAACATATTTTGATTTTGATTTTAATCTTACACTTCATTTGGGCCCATCAACAAATTTTGATACAAGGCTCTTCAAAGGCAAGCTACGCCACAGTCACTAACGTATGTAACAACATTTGTAAATAGAATTAATTATAATTAATATAGATTTTAGCTTAAGGTCAACAGAATTGTAGGTGGAAACCGCATGCAATTACATAAAAATGTCTAAGAGTAATTAGCCGCAACCGCCTCTGTAGTCTAGTGGTTAAGACTACTGGTTTAGACCCAGAGGTCCCGGGTTCGATTCCCAGCGGGGGGTACTCAATTTGGTTGGTGGTAGGGCTTGCTTGTCCGCCTGGCTAGCTACCACCATCTTATCTAAATATATCGCCATAACATCAATGTTTGTAGCATTGTTGTGTTCCGGCAGCTAGAGATAAGATAGCCAGTGCCTCGTTAGTTGAGGATCCCGGGTGAAGTGCGCTTCCATCCTTGGCCTTATCATCACTTAACATCAGGTGAGATCAAGGCACTGTGCTAACCCGTAAAATATAAAAAAAGAGAATTAAAACAAAGGATAAAAAGAAATGTTTTTTTTTTAAATAACATTTAAATAAGTATAAATAAATATATATACCTAGCCTTTGCCAAAGGGCACACAAAAAAACAACAGACACTGAGAAACTAGCATCTATGTAATCTTTAACTGTGGAAACACGACAATGCTGCATTGTTACGATAACTGACCAAGTTAAGATGGTGGCAGCTGGTCAGGTAGACGGCCTTCTGGTCTAAAGTGGTGGAACCACTAGCCCACAGGGGCGGTTAAAATGGTTGCCTAGTCTCAAGAGAAAAAAGAGGGAGTTGACGTATGTGTCTATAAAAAAAAAAAAAAAATCAAAAATTTTTTATTTCAAAAAATCAAAATCAAAAATTTTTATTATTAACTACAAGTAGTTTTTTACAAATGTGTGGGTCTCTTCTGTTAAGTTTGAAAAAACCTGTTTTAGAAGAGACCCCTCTCTTTACTGTACAATCATATTTTTGTTTTGTAGTTAAGTACATAGGTAGGTCTTATATGTTAGAGGTTCAATGATTTGAAAAATAGTGTATATTTGATGTATATTTCGTAAAATTTATGTGGGATATTTTGCATGTTTCTGTGTTGTGTTCAAATAATTTAATGCTTTCCCTTCTACTTTCTTTTTGTGTTATGTTAGTATTTATTTATACAATTGATTACTTCAATCTATATACATATGTATAATTATATAATTTACATATATAATATAAATTAGTTGTTGGATAAAAGTTTTTCAATACTTTCGTAACTTTGTAATTTTAACCATGATGTTACTTTCTTTTTACATGTAAAGTAAGTTAGTGAAAAAATGTTTAATATTTTGTTAACTTTGTTGTATATTGACACCGATTGAGCCGAGAATTGTTTAAGAGCAAACGTTGTTTTGCTAATTTTAACGCGAACTACTATGTTTTTTTTACGTTTAGTTAATAGTTTTGGATCAAAAGAAAAATTTTTTTTGTGTACGTAAAGAATGCACTGTTGTATATATAATTGTCTAACTGTCAGAACATTAGCTTCTTTGTACAATAAATTAGTGCTAAAGAGTCTTTTCTTTCGTAAAGCTACTTTTAAAATTAGTCTTTGTGCACGTTCAATGTTTATAAATGTTGTTTTGTAGGTACCGCCCCATATTGTTATACAGTATAACAATAAAGATTGAACAAGACTCTTATAAATATATATAATAAGTTCTTTGTCAGCTATGTTACGCAGGTGTTTAAAAAGCCAAATTAGTTTACGTGCTCGATTTGCAACCATTTCAAGCTGGGGGTACCAGGATAAGTTTTTATCTAAAATAACACCTAGGTATTTTATTTGATTAATACGTTTAATTTTATAACAATTGCAATTACCAAAGTTATTATCTTTTTTACACGAATGTGCAGAAATATTTAGATTATTTTCCGGTTGCATTGAATTACGAATCGAAAAGGTAATATAATTAGTTTTAGACGTATTAAGGGATAACAAATTGAGGTTCAACCAGTTTACAACTTTAGTCAGTCCAGTCTCAGCCTTAGTAAATACTTCTGGCCAGTTATCTCCATGGAAAAGCAGAGCAGTGTCATCCGCATACGAGAATACACATCCATTTACAAGTTTAATATTAGTCAAGTCATTGATATAAATCAGAAAAAGAGTAGGTCCAAGGACACTACCTTGTGGGACGCCATAATTATTGGTAATATTAACATTGCTATATGTATTATTGTCGAGTTTAACCATTTGTGTACGACCCTGGAGATAATCAGTAAGTAATGCGAGAAAACTACCCCTTATTCCAATTCTGTTAAGTTTAAAGAGAAGAGTGGGGACAGAGACGGTATCGAAGGCCTTTTTAAGGTCAAGAAAGATACATAAGGCTTTTTTCTTGTTGTCTAGGTGTGTTGTTATGTTTCTTGTGAGGTCCAAAATAGCGTCTTCAGTACTAATACCTGTGCGAAAACCATATTGGTTTTTTGATAAGATGCTAAAAGTATTGAGAAAACCTAGCAGGCGACTATTTATTAATTTTTCGATAATCTTAGAAATCACAGGAAGCACCGAGATAGGCCTATAATTATTAATGTCGCATCTATCCCCACTCTTATAAACAGGGTGTATAATTGAGCGTTTTAGATTTTGCGGAAAAATACCCGGAAAAGCAGTATTGAAACTATAAATAGAAATTATGTTAACTTGCAAAAAATTACTTACCCTGACTAGATTCGGTAGATCAGACCAGAACCCTAGGTTGGGTATGACTTCTATTCCCGTTGCTCCCATGAGGAATTTCTTGGTACAAACTCCCAGGACAAGGTAGAATATCACAAATGAGAAGAATACAATGAGTAATGTGGAGCCAAATGACCGACCGGGCTCTTCAATTTGTTTCAGACAGGCATCCCTTGAGTAGAATGTAAGTATCTGCAAAATTGTAATATAAACACTTTGAAAATATTTTCTAATATACAAAGAATTCTGTAACTAGCTATCTGCTTAATAAATAGTATAACAAAAACACAAATGTTGAAAAAATTTCCACAAGCAGGATTTGAACCTGCACCCTTCTGACATACCGGGTCAGGTGCTCTTAAATAGTATAAACTGAAATTATTTTTGCAATAAAATTTGCATTAAAAATTATATAAACAAAACAAAAACATTTTAAAGCAATATCTCTTAGATTGTGAGAACAATTACTTTTTTTTTATATTTTAAGATTTATTTAAAGAGTTGTAGGTATTGTGGCAAAACATAATATTTGTGTGTTCTACACACACTTCTAGCTACAAAGGTTATCTTTTGAATAACTTACAATATTAGCAGGATCTTCCAAAGAGGTTATATGCAGTTGATTCTCACCCTGAGCACAAGTTAATTGCACTGTAGACTGCCTGCAAAAACCACACAAAATAAATGGGATTGTGCTTCTTTTTTTTTACATTTAATTAAACTTACCTAATAGCCAGTGGTAATTTCCTTCACACATCAATATATTATTTCATTAACATTTCTTTTCCAAGAAAAGAATTCATTCAGTTTACATACAAATAAATGTTTTCTTTCTAAGTTTTTTTATTGATCTCAAAATTACATTTGTTATGAATTTGGCCAGTGAGGATGGATAAATTTCTCCAACTTCTACATTGTCTAATTGGGAAGGATAATGTCTAGCAGTATGTTGATTACAGTATTAACCTAAATATTTAATAGACAATAAAATACTTACGAAGGCAAGTTATCATAAATGATTGATTTTCCATCATTAGTGAAGTGCATACTTTCAGTTTTCCCTAAGAAGTTACAGACAGTTCCATTCAAAGTATATGTTGAGGTGTTTTTACCATTCTGCGCCATAGAGGAGATTACCCGATACAACTGAAAAAATGTTATTTAATTTAACAGAAGTTTTCTTATGTAATTTCTATGAGCAACAAAGTTCATTACATGTTATACTTTCTGCTCTATACAATTTAAGTTATAATTTACTTTAATAATACATTTTATAATGTTCTTCAGCCATATAGTCATTATAGATTTCGTTGGTGGAAAGAGAAAACTGCTTAAGCGCAAAAATTAATTAGTAGGAAATGCATTTTAAATATAAAACTGCAATTTTAAATATAAAAGTGCATTTCCCACTAATACCCTTTTGGTGTGTATAAGCACTTTTACCTTTCCACCAACCAATTTTGATTTAATTAAAATTTTAAAAATACACAACTTTAGATTAGACATGGGACGAATACCCGGTTTGGATCTGGTACCCGGCGGATCCGGCAATTTTTTAGGATCCGGCCGGGTAACGGGTAATAATAACGCCGAGTACTTGGCAGTGCCGGGTAAGTTTGTGAAGGAAAATTTATGACTAGTATCGATATGAAAAACCTTTATTATGTAAGAAAAATACAAATGGTTATGGTTCTATTATATTTAGTATTTGTAATTGAAAATTGGCAAATTATGATGGTTTTTACATCATACATTACACCAGTTTCTCAGCACAATTGGCATCAAGCCGACTTCGTTTCGTCTCATATATTAATCCTGCTTCTGAGAACTGTAAATTGAACTTTCCGGTGTAGATAAATATTTTGCCGCAACTTTTCTTAACAATCCGTGGCTACTCATGAAATGTAATTAGGAACTTTAAGTTTGGCGCTTCGCTGGCCACTGCCGCGGCACGCGAGCGAAATAATGACCTAATTCCGATGCCGCAGAATTTTAACCTATTCCCTGTTCCATGAATCACATATGATACATAACAATTGAAAACCAATTGTTATAATTCTTGGACAGCGAACTTGTTAAGAATCACCTCTGGTTGATTCGTCATTTCTGTTATTAGCAGTCTCTTCAAAACATGACCAGAATAAATCATGAGTTTCAGAAGCAGCACTATCTGTGGGTCTAGATTTTTAACTTTGAGAGGGTCCCGCGTCAACTGTGTCAAGTTAATCATCGTCATTTAAAGATATGAAGTCTGCCGGGTACCCGGCTAAGCCATTACCCGTCCTATGTGTACTTTAGATAGTCAAAAGTTAAAATAAAAATTAAAGTTATGAACTAAGGAGTAATATCAGTTTACTAAAAGAAGGATTTTGCATTACTACCTACTTATGATCCATCATTATTAATAATTCCATTATTGCAAAACTCAACAAATAAAATGTATTCTTTTGTAGGGATGTGACATTCAACTTAAAAAAAAATGATTATTACATAAACAAGTATTTAAAAAATAATTGATTATTAATAGATTTTTCCTATAATCGATTATTTTTCACATCATCCCTATTCTTTTGGCGGTAGTGGCTGTTATACATAGCTATCGTTTTAAAGAGCAGAGCAACCGGAAAACGCGCTATCGGAAACCAGTTCGAGGACAATGTTAATTAAACCACAAAATTAGCAAATACTCACGGACAAAGGTTTGTCGCATGTGTCGCCTGGCAAGTTGGTGCGGTTCGTCGCAACATCTGAGCATGGTTGGAAATTGTACGTTATTAAATTATACTCAGTTGTATCCGTTGTAGGTTTCTTCTCTTGTGTAAAAGCTAGCGTTTGGTAAAAAGACGTCTTAGCAACTGGTGTAAGGTCTATACCGGTGCCATTTGGGAAAACGCATATACACGGAGTTCTCTTTACACATACTTCCTCAGAATATACAGAGGTCAATAGTAATGACAAAGTGACAAGCACTAAACACAATAAATTATTTACAACAGCCATTGCTTGCGACCAAAAACAGAAATTAATTTTCTGCGTTTTGTAGAGCTGTCAAAACATACAAATCATGATGTCAATGTTGTTTTCTTCGTCCCCCCATATAAGTTCAACGTAGGGAACGAATACATACATCCAAACCTTTTCCTAAACTCAAATAAACACTAATGAATAAAACTCTAGCCCTCTAACAAATAAAGCGAATATAAGCTTGGAATAGTTATTTAGTATTTTATCTCTCTTTATACGATTAAAAATTAATTTTAAACAAGTTGTGAACAATAGAGCGCGGAATAGTGCACGTTCACCTTTAAACAATAAAATTATTAGCACTTGTTTTGTTTGTAACTCGTAGAGCGAAGCACGAGCAAAGTATTTTTGTTTTCTGGGTTTTACGACGGCATATTACTTATTTAAATTATTTTTATTTATATTAAAACAATACAGTGAAAAACACTTAGACACACGCCAATCAATTTAGTGTAGAACGTGTAGATCCTTAGAGCATTTGCTCTAAGTGTAGAACACTCACACACTCATAACATAAGAAAATAATCCATAGAGGAATAACCTTCCTTTTCTTATATTGTCTATGCCATGAATGATAAATTGACACTACTATCCTCAGCTATTGTCTATGCTTCTTTCAGGATTCCATTTTGGAAGAAGTGTGCATAAATTGCAAGGAATTAATTGCCTGGAACTTGCCTGGTTTTGTTAAAGCTCCGTACGCACCTAATTTAATGTCGTAAGTATTTCTTGTCAGAAGGCAAAATAGTGTTTACTTTGATGATGATACATTAGATATAGAAAATGGCATACCTACATTATAAAAGGCAACGTCGCGTCGTTGTCGTGACGACGCAAACTAGGCAAAATGTTATTTATTTCTTTCATTATTTTATTGATAGTTAGTGATGCAGTCTTATTAAAAAAGTCAAAGTACAGTCAGCATCAAAATGATAATAACGCCTTAGTTTATTTTACTAAAGTAATTTCTTTTTGTAGTGAAACGAAACGAAGGGTTTCCTACGATCAGCTGATAACGCTGTGGAGGTTTTTAAACTCCAACCGAGATGTGGCAATGGGATATAATAAGTCAACACTAGCAAGGAGCCACTCTCGGATGATGTGGACGAGGGTGACCAACTCTCTCAATTCCTTCAGAGATGGCTCTATTAAAGACTGGAGGGGGTGGTCTACTGTAAGATTGGTCGTTTTTTTATTTATGTATTTTTTTTATAGTCAATCACCTACTGTCTGTCCAGAAGGATTCGCCGGTGCCGCTATAGTCTAGTGGTTGAACACTGGTCTAAGACTCCAAGTTCCCGGGTTTAATTCCCAGCGACGGATATTATTATACTCGATTTGGTTGACTCTAGAATACGATATTTTGTGGTTTAGTCGTTATCAAATAATCGTTATTAAAAAACTAAAAGAAAGCCAGTTTGGTCAACTAAATGGCATCGCCTTTTGTTTTGTGTAATGTTTTTTTATGACTATATTTAAATCTGTTAAAATATTACTAAACCAATTGAAATATTATCAAACTTCATCGATAGCCTTTTATAATCTACTAGTGGTCAATATTCGACCATTTCAGAATAAGTTAAGTACCTAAGTACCTAATTGTAACATTTAAATATAAATTTTATCCTTCCAAATATAAGTAGGAAGGTACCTACATTATACCAAGATGAAGTTTTCTCTTCACGTATTGTAATAGCATTAATTATAATAGCACCAGTATTCTACACAATTACCCCAGTGTTCGACACTAGTTTTTACTAGTACCAAAAAATAATACCTATAGAATTTCATTTTACTGTATGGCAGTAGGAAGCAGCCCTCCGACCGCCTAACCGATTGCTTTGGCTACGTGTATAGTTTATGACGTCATCTAGCTAATAGGTATAGGCATATATCGAACGACGACGTCATAAACTATACACGTAGCCAAAGCAATCGGTTAGGTGGTCAGGCCCCTGGGGCCTTCTATATTCATTTGTCGCTAAAGTCGAAAATTTGTTGCCGATTGCTGACCCCTACTTTTAATAGTTTAAGTAAAACAAAACAAGGGACATACACACCAGTGGCACCAGCCACAGCAGGGGTGCTACTACCCTACTTACCCACTTAGTGCATTGAATAAAAGGGTAGGCATAGTTGTTATTTATTCTACTTTAAATAAATTACAAAAACACAAATGTTGAAAAAAATTCCACGAGCAGGATTTGAACCTGCACCCTTCTGACATACCGGGTCAGGTGCTCTTCCAAATGAGCTATAGTGGTTCTAACCAGCCCGCCGAAATTATTCAACACTATTTACTTTTTACTTTGAAAGACAAAGGCACCCATTCAATGTCAACAACTAAGTACCGTCATTATCACCCGATCATAATATTTTTACAAATACTAAAGATCAGTTAAGACGTAGGCAAGCCATTTATAAAATGATTTTTTTTTGTTTATATAAGTAATTGTTTATATTTGTATATATTTTGTTTATAAAATTACTTTAAATAAATAAATGAAATTACCTAAATTTATTGCTTTCAGTATTGGGTTGATTACAAAGCGAAATTGAAAAAGAAAATCGCTCAAGCGCGCACTGCTCAATCGGAGACAGACGACAATCAATCCGAAGCTGTACACCTGAGCGAGGTAGAACAACAGTTCGCGTTGATATTAGAAAAAAACGAGGGTTTGGGCTTGCCTAATGCCAAACTAGAACCATGTTCAAGAGTAAGTTATTATAATAGGTACAGTGTTTTTTTAAGTTGGCCAGTATGAGGAAATCTGAAATCCTAAGAGAAACCGACAAATGTCTTATGAACCGTCAAGTATTTTTTTGTAAAAACAATTTTGGCATTTTGGCCGGATTTTTTTTTTTGTTAAATGTGAGTACCTATATAAAAATGAGTCAAATTGATATATTTTTTAACGCGAATCGACTCTGTTTCTCGTTAGGATAATTCTATTTTATGGGAAGAAAAGTTCGGAGCAGCTTATGTTAGTCAAATTGAATTAAATGTTTTTTCATACTGTCCCAGTTAAAAAAATCACTCTATATCGTATAAAAATATATCTAATATTTGAAGATGTAAAAGAAAATAAGTGAACTTGCTAAATTTTTTCGCCTGTTCTTCTCAGCGCAAGGTTTCCTGCCGTAGTCTAACAAAATACGATACGATATAATTCTTTGAATTGAGTTTTTATTGTTTAATAATTTAATTAATAATATTGATTTACTTTGAGAATGAATCCTCTGTGCTTGTATGTACTATGTATTAGGTATAGGTATAATTAATTATTTAAGTAGCATAGTCAAATAATTTACAGCTGTTCGCCCCAGACAGTAGCGGCGCCGCTTCACCGACAACGCTACCTGAATTTATTGACGTGACGTCAGCTGTTCACATCGATGGCCATGGAATCGGGGATGAAGAGGAGAGTGAGCATGACGAGAAGAGTGAGAAGATCCTCCTCCTTGTAGGCGGCGACCAAGCAGTGTCTTCAGGAACAGAAGCTAAAATGAGTTGGTACTTTTATTATTCATAGTAGGGTCGTAGCAACAATGTTTCGACATAGACCTTTCGATAAGGTCCGAATAGTTATTACGTGTTTTGTTCCTGTCATGTAAACGCCATTACAAATTAGAGTGAAAAAGGCAAAACGCAGAATAACTATTCGAAGCGTATTCTCTATCTATTTTTGTAAGACTCTAAAACTGGGCAAGCAACTGACTTTATATTGCAACATATTTCTATGTATACAGACCATATGCTTTCTAGCTGTCAGTAAAATGGAATTCTATGGTTTTTTTTGACAAAACTGTCGAACACTGGTGCACACATCATAATCATCATTATCATCATCATCATCATCATCATCATCATCAGCCTACACATGTCCACTACGATACCACAGACCAAATATCTAAAACTTCTGTTAAATACCATATCTCCTTTTGTCTACTGCTGTCCGCAAGCGGCAATACTGGTTTGTTTCAATTTTCATGAACTTAATTCCGAACGCGGATAGATTCATACAGATGCAGTCTGTAGCTAGTTTAGGCAAAGTTTAAGTAAGGTACTGCATGTATTGACTTAAAATAAATACCAAAACGCTTCTGTAGCCCAGTGACTGAAGGTCCTGGATTCAATTCCCAGGTCGGGCAAAGTGTGTTTCGGATTTTCCATGCATAGCCTGCGTTCGTGATCGATCACTAACCCGCATTTGGCAACCGTGGTGATTAAGCCATTATCCATTGTAGTGATGATTTGATTTATTTCAATAATGGAGCAATTCTTCGCGCAGCAATGAAACAGTCATAAGCTATTTCACTTTTTACTACCAGGGGGCCTACCGCCTAACTCTATCGCTATCGCTCTCGCTATCGCTCTATAGTTTATGGCGTTACCTTGTCATTTCGAAAGCGATATGAAAGCAATATGAAAGCAATATCGAAAGCCATAGCCTATAGCTTTCGATATTGCTTTTATATCGCTTTCGAAATGACATTACGCCATAAACTATAAAGCGCGATAGCGAGAGCGAGAGCGATAGAGTTAGGCGGTTGAGGGGCAGAACAGTTTACGTCATCTTAGCTCTAGTACATACTCCAAATAATCCAAAGTTCGTGGGTCCGTTTCTCACTCGAGTTTCCTGAGACTTGCTGATTTTTTCTAGTGCTGTTTATGATTATCCCCCGTACAAATAAATAAAGAATAAGCTTCGAATAGTTATTCCGTGTTTTGTTTCCGTCATGTAAACTTCATTTCAAATTTGAGTAAAAAAGAGATAAAACACGGAATAACTAACTATTCGAAGCTCGTTCTTTGTTTATTTGTAAGACCCTATCCCTTGTTACTACAAAACAGTGTTTAAAGTTAAACAAATGGCTAAATACGTGTTTATAATATTATGTCTCTGTCTAAAAATATTAGCTAAAAAGTGACAGCATCTGTTAAAAGTATTGTCTAACTTTAGCCATCGTGTTGTGGTACCTAAAGCAGTATGTGTATAACGCAATGGTTGTTTGTTGCTACAGTGTCAGTAGAAGTTGCACCTGCAGCCACTCATGATGGAACGGGACCGCGTCGTTTGCGCAGATCTCACCTCCTATACTCCCAAGACTCGGCTCGGAGATCTATGGCAGAGTCGACGGCGGCACGACGCCGCAACGAGATTGCCGCAAGAAACTCGAACACCCTTGCAAGCATTTTAAACGCTCTCAATAAGATGGTCCAGATTTTTGAAAGGACAAGTGAAAGGTAAGATTCTGAGTGCCTAGTCTGAGTTTTGTTTACTATCCGTAGTCATTCAATTACGTTTACGAAACCGAAAATTAGTACGCCATTGAAGCAGCGCCTCCTGTCGACAAACGGGAAAAGTTAAAGTTTTGCCATACAAATTCTCATTTTCGTTAACGTGATTGAATGTCAAAAATAACTCGCACTAGGCTATCTGTAATGTTTATGTTAAGAATGGAAACCGTTTTCGATTTGAAATGAACCCTAGAATAAGAACACGCAGCGGGTTCCTCTTTATCGCCCATATACTGCTGGATATACATTTTTTAATAAAATGTGTAACTCCTTCATAGTTTGTAGCAACACAGATTTTTTTTAAATTAAAGAATTGGTTGTTTTAGATTTTGTTTTTAATTGACACCATTATTAGACTGTTTAGATTTGTCCAGATATAAATTTACTTTAATTAGTTCATTCTTAAGTAAATGTCATGTGTAATAATAATGTTTGTATTATGCTTATTTTTATTGCGATTAAAATTTTCGGTTAAAATTAACACTTAAGCATATTCCTTGTAATTTGTTTGCTGTTAACTTCTTTGATCAATGCTGTGTACAATTTTTAATAGGGGTATAGATTTATCAGGTTATTTAGCATATGTTTAATGTAATAATGTATTCTTCTATAGGTATTCTGTTTTTTGTACCTTACATAATAAAATAAAATAAATAAAATAACTTATAGAAATAAAGAATTTTATCCTGATCCCTTATGGTAACATTTACATTTTTTTGTTACAGGCCTCCCTCTCCTGCCACGCCGACGTCAGACGCTACGACCTCCGAAAAGGTTAGATCTAACGAAACCCTAGAATCTGCTTACCAACGAGACGCCAAACGAATGCGCCTTGAAACAAGCGATGTGGCACAGGTGGTTCCAGAAAACCAGTCCATCGCCATCACAGTTGACCCTCCACGAGATATGCGCGTCGACGAAGCCGAATATATTAAAAAGTCTCTTGGCCAAAGCATTGTCCAAGCTATCGAACAAGACGAAGAGTTTATTCCAAAGTTAAGAGGATTTCCGCAGCTTATGGATGGGGCGTTATTTATGTGGTGCGACACTGCACCTTCCGTAGACTGGATAAGGAAACAGGCAGATAAAATCAAACTACCAATGTCTCCCAACAGCAACCTGAAGGTTGTACTTCAGTCCGAGAAACTTTCGAGAATCAGAGCAGCTCTCTTCGTCCCTGATTACGAGGGGGAGGTGGGTAAGCTACAGAAAATTTTGATGCGACAAAATCCAGAATATGATATGGCAAAGTGGTCCCTATATCGCGCCACTCCTAGTCGGTGGGAGACCAAGGGCATGTTTCTGGTCCTCGGTATCCCACAAGAAGATGTAGCTAAGCTGATGGCGAGAGAACGACGATGTGCCTACAGTATTGGTTCTGTGTATGTCCGTTTCTTTGTCGACGGTGTTCTACATGACAAGCCTCCAGAAGTAGTATTACAGGAGAAAACCACTGAACCAGGCTCAACCAGAATCACTTATGCAATCAACTCGAGCAAAGAGCAAGATGACGAGGACGAAGCTCTTTTCCAAGGTTTCCGCGGTTACGTCAATTCTATGGAGGGCAATAACAGAGACGTGTGGCACAACCCTACTACATCAAGGCAGGGACCTAGCGATCGCACCCTTTTCGGATAAGAAAAGAGACAAATGAACATCCAGCGAGATACGCCGGCGGAAAAAATCTAAAGGGTTCATATTAACCAGGCACGGTTGATGCCTTCAGCACATCTAAGTGGCTAAGGCTATAAGCAGTACCGGTTTAACCTAAAGGCAAAAAAGGCACATACTTATGGGCCCGTAACGTTTGGGCGCCTCTCGGTCAGAGAAAAAAGGTATTTTTTTTGGTAAGCCTAGAAGGCAGGGCCCCCTAAACATGCAGTGCCTAGGGGATATACACGCCTTAATTCGGCTCTGGCTAGAGTTTGAACCGAGCACCGTTGCACAGTTTTGCACCGTTGTACTGGCCCAAGTGCCTTTGTTATAGATAAATCATCGACATCAACAGGAAAATTGGGCAGTTTGATAAATGCACAATTCGTTGTTGTATAGGTAGGTACAAGCTCTTAAAACAGTTTTGTTCTAAATTCTTGACGATGAGAAGAGTAAAGAGGCTGCGTACTGCGTAGCAACCTAACTTAGCAAAGTTATGGCAGATGTTGTTATGAATATTTACTAAGTTATAATAAATTTATTATTAAATATATTTTCATCAACACCCATTTTCTTTGCGTGACAAAACCAGCATTGCATCAGCTATTAATTTTTGCCTAAACCTATACCATGACTATTCCTTTTTTTTCCTTATTTTTTGATGTTTTCGTGTGGTTATCACGGTCATTTACTGTAGGACTCCATGACTATTCCTTTTTTTTACTTATTTTTTGATGTTTTCGTGTGGTTATCACAGTCATTTACTGTAGGACTCATAGACATCAATTATCATTAAGTAATGATTACGTCACTGTTAGAGACTTTACAATACTTATACAATTTTAGGTGCTAAGCTCAGAACAAAAACTAAATAATTTAGTTAGGTACTATTCTGAGGTGTTAAGTAATCATTAATGATAATTAACGCGCGGCAGCGGCAGCGGCAGCCAGAAACCGCGACGTAACGTGTTGTTTCACACGTACCACAATCACCACGTGGGCGGGCGCTAATTTGTATGAAAATTTGAAATAGTTGAATTCACACGGGCCACATTTTGCCGTCATTCTTAACCGCGTGTTTTATACTGACTACATCGCAGTCACGTCGCAACCACCAGCGACATCGCGAACTAGCGGCTGGGCATATCGCAAACATTTGTTTTGTGGGTAACACAACGCAACCGTAAGAAGCCGCAGCGATACTATTCACACGTAACCACAGCACACCTTTTGTCGCGACGACGGACGGTGTAGTGTGGTTGTGGTACAGGCGCGGATCCAGCCCTCAAAAAAGGTTGTGGTCACAGCTACCCCAATATCGGCCAAGTGCGAGTCGTCGGAGTTCGTACTCCGATCAACTCGCACTTGGCCGATTTTTAGGTACATGATTTCGGGCATATTATTGTTCATGCACAATGAACGACTTTCGAACTTGATTTTTTCCTTTTTTCCGCGCATCAGGACTTTGGCCTTAGGAATGGAAATAATCATTGGAGGAAGTCAAGGCCGTTTTCGTCCAATTAAATAGTCAAATTTGTGAATATTTAGGAGAGCTAGCCTGGATAATCTTTCCTGTGCCATTGAGGCACGCAACCAAGATTTTATTCTGCGAAGAGTAGAAAACGATCTCTCTGCAGTAGCTACGCTGACCGGGAGAGTTGCCAGTATTTGTAAGATTTTTTTTTATGTTATGGTACAAATCTTGGTCGCATGATTCAATGAGATAAGTTACCGAGGCTGGGTTGGTATGGCCGAATTGTTATTACATTATCTTTTCCATTTGGTAAATCCAGAGTCGGTATTAATTTAAAACAGTTGATTCACTATCGTTTTCGTTAGAAAAATTCCCAAACGAAATAGGTCGAGTACTTCCGGAGACAATCTCTCCTCCAAATCATTAATAATGGAATCTAATAGAGGTAAGTAAATTGATTTCCGAAAGTACTCTTCCACCGGTTTCGCCTCATAATAATTGGACTTGTTTGTTTGCCTTGGAACTGTACGTGATCAGTCTCTCACATCTCTTTTTTCTAATACAAATATTCATGTGCCAAAACGAAACAGATAGGCATATCGTTTATTATCAGCCTATCGATCTCAATAGACCGTGAAAATATGACGTCACCACAACTCTATTAGGGTTGCATGGGCATGCATGCCCATGCATGCCCATCGTGCCCACAACGGTGGGTCCGCCCTTGTTGTGGTACGTGTGAAACAAGCCTTAACTTTCCCACCATGAAACTCCTTGACTATTCTGTTCTGAAACACTGTCTTGCTGTAAATACCCTCATGATACAACATTGAAGACCGATTGACGAAAAAAGTGTATAAGGCGAGTGTGAATGAAGGTGTTGGTAGGGGTAGACCTAGGCGGACGTTTCGAGACCAAATCAGGGACGTCTTGATAAAAGGCCAGGTCAAGAGTACCCTAAACCGAAGAGCATGTATAAAGGGAATAATGAAAGTGGACGAAGCGAAACATGAATGTAAGGATCGTAGCAAGTGGAAAGAAGTGGTCTCTGCCTATCCCTACGGGAAAGAGGCGTGATTATATGTATGTATGTAGGATGGGAGGGATGATGGGATGATGACCTGCGAAAGACTGCAGGCAGATGCTGGATGCGTCAAGCTGAGGACAGGGCGCTATGGCGCTCATTAGGGGAGGCCTATGTCCAGCAGTGGACTAAGATAGGCCGATGATGATGATGTATGTATGTATGATACAACATAGTATAGCTGACGGAGTCGATGGGCTGCCGACCTTTAACTTTTAATTAGGAACTACAAAATCCTGGAAATAGGAAGGGGAATGGAAAGAGAATAAACATCAGGCTTTATAGACTAGGTGTAATGTACTGGGTTGGGTAGTCAGAACCTCAGAACAATACTAATAAGTAGGTAAATGAGATTTCACACACAAGCACAACTGTCGTATGGTTATTTTTTGACGTGACAACGTCTTATAAATTGGTTTGCCGGGTGACACTTCAAGAAACTGCGTTACGCTCCGCTCACGTTATGCGCTCACAATGAGAGCGAGTGAGAGGCACGCGTCCCTTCCACTCGGGCATGGTTAGCCCGCCTAAGAGCGAGAGAGACAGACATAAAAAGTGAAAGGTAAATACGTATGTATGTGTAAAGGTAAAAATAAAATTTTGTTAATATGAAATTCAGTGCGAGATTCTTTGTATAAATTAATGTTTTAAATATAATTCTTTGTATAAATAAATGTTTTAATTTGTTACTATTATTTCATCCTTCTTCCTACTATACGAATGAATATTCACATTAAAATTATTTTACCACTCAAAGTCGTTGTCACGTAAAACTTTCGCCCGTATATCGACTTTACAGGCAACCAATTTTTTCTGTAAGCTATCTACCCGACGAAGGTAGACGAGATGGTATCGTGGCCACAAGTCCACAATCATACAGCTTCATGGTCGAGTCACTCATCAGTACTCATCACGACTGAATGACGTGTTTCTTCTTCTTCTTCTTTTATTTATGGCATGTTTTGTGTCTACAGCCGAACATAATTCCGCCAATATCACGTAGTATGTAGCCAATACACGGAAGGATCCGTATGGAATAAATTTTGGTCATGTAAAAATAAAAATTTTAAGACAGTGTCGGCTGCTGTCACTGTCAGTTGTGACCGTGTGTGTGTGTGTGGTGTGTCAGTGCCAAAATTTCATCAAAAATCAGCAGCAGCACATCAACAGCAGCATTGAGCAGATGATGAGTAGAATTAAAATAAAATAATATTTTAAGTTATAACTTTGTAATAACTCTTTACAGAATGTCGGATAAAAAGAAGAAAATATTCACACCAAAGGTATACATAATCATATTTATTCAGAAATTTAGTGTTTGGTAAATTGTTGCAAAAATTATAAACATTCAACATTTTCGCAAAAAACAACTTACCTATTGCTTAACACGTTGACTGCCGCAAAACCAGACACAATAGAAAATTTATTGTTTGTCGGTCACCGGTGACCACCACGTCGATTAAAGACTTAATAGTGGTAGAAAACGTGCCTACTAAGCTACTTACTCTTTTGATTTTGGCAGCAGGTCGTGTAGTAAACATTCTCAAGTTCAGTTTTATATAAAAACTTTCATATTGACCATAGAATTTGTGTATCTCGCTTAGGATCCTATAGTGCCTCGAAGACCTATGATCCTTAAATCAGATCGTGAGACATCCAAAGATCAAGCAAAGGAGAAACATGAGAAGGAGAAACCTCCCACTATAATACTTAAAACAAGAGAACATAGTACTCCAAAAGAAGAAAGACCACAAAGCCCTAAGACGCTTAAAACACCAACATCAGAAAATGAAGGCATACATCCTTCTAAGATAGCTCAAAATGAAAAGAATGAAAAAAAAGGTAATTTAAAGTAATTATTAATGAGATTCTTTCTATGTACAGTAAAACTCCAATTATCCGAATTAATGGGGACCGGTACCCATTCGGATAATCAAATATTCGGATAATCGGATTTTTTTTAAAAAAATTGCCATTGGAGAGAATAAAAGCTACGTTTTGATATTGCACTATTTTTTTATTGAATTAAATGAAAGAAACATGAAATTTTCACATGTTTTAAATATAAATAAAATGTACTTATGTACAAGTTTAGAAATAAAAATCATTGTTTTTTAAACATCTCCGTCAATGTAAGCTGTTTTGCGGTCTTCAACCGTTTTCGGGCAGCCAGGTCACGCATTCGCTTGACGGTGAGCAGTTGCAAGTGGTCACACTCGGGCTGACGCTCCATCCACTTCAAAGCAGTCTCGAGGCCGGCAAATGCTTCACTAGCTGATGGTCCAGCGTCTACTTCAACATCAGCAGAAAGTTCTTCTTCCACTTCCACTTCAATGGAACTGATTCACTGATTCGGATAATCGGCGATTCGGATAGTCGGAGTTCGGATAATTGGAGTTCTACTGTATTTTTGTTATTGGATACCTACTCAAAAACAACTTATAATATATCCCAACACACTCTAAAAAATCTTTATTTTTCCAGATCACAAGCCCAGTCCACCATTAAAACATATGACTGAACCAATAAAATTACTGGACGAGAACTTAGAGTTCAATAATGCTGCTCTAGAATTTCTTAATGATTCTAGCACTAATTATCTGGTTGTTGGTGTCGTTGGTAAGTGTTATGTTATGTAATATAGAAATAAGTGATTTTTTTGCGAATAATTTTATGACACAAAAAGTGTTCAAAATATTCCACAAACGGGATCTAAATCAGCGATGAGAGAATAATCAAGATTATTATGAGGCAGAGTTGTTTAATCCTTTGTAGGGTTCGGTTGACATATTACTTACTTACTGCGCTGGCTCAGGGACCCGAAGTGGATCTTGGCCTCCAACACGAGATTTCGATACTCTGCTCTGTCCTCTTCCATGCTCGGTTGACATATTGGGCACCATAATTTTAACCTGATTTATTTGATATCTAAATAATTAACACCATGGGAATTAACCGATACCCAAAGGTCTTGGCAATTTCCATGTCAGGCAAAGTGTTTTTCGGATATTTCGGGGTTTGTGATCACCAACCCGCATTTGGCTAGAGTGGTGATTAAGCCATTTCCCATTAAATTTTAGTGATGACTTGATTTCAATGACGGAGGCCTTTGCTCAGCAGTGGGACAGTCATAGCCTATTTTTCTTTTTTTTTTACTTTATATTCAACATAAGATCGAAAAATATTGTCATTTGAATGTGTTCCTTACTCCTAATGTAATATAAGCATAAATTCTTGCAGGAACACAAGGTGTCGGAAAATCAATGATCATGAATTTGTTGACCCAAAACAAACATACACAAAGCCTTTGTGGTTACATATTGCATTCCCATGAGATGAACGAAGAGAATACATTTAATTTGAATGAAGTCACTTCCCTGGAGAATCAAATGGAAGTGTTTGATTTGGCAGAAGCATCTGAGAAAGGTTTTGAAAAGACCAATATAGATTTTAAATTCAAAATGCAAGACATTGAACAGATTGAGAGAGGAGTTCATTGTACCAAAGGTTAGATTTTTTCTTATTTTTTTTTTATTGTTTTTATTATCTTCAGTTATTATAAAATGTTGATATTGTTGTAATTAACATGATCTGTCATCATCATCATCATCATCATCAGCCTATTCAAGTCAGCCTTTACTAGTCAAGCTTAAAATTGATATTCAGAGAGCCTCGGACAAGTCTGTGATCACTGCCGCTATTAAACCTGTTGATCACTGAAACTTCTCTGAATATGTGCTTTTTGTCCGTCATCATGATAAAGTTGATCTCATTTTTAGTCATAGTGTCGGGGCTCTGCCATGTCCTCTTTCTTTGGGGCTGTTTCTTAAAGAAAGAATTCATCAAGAAAAGCCCCTCTCTTTCAAGGAAGTTGACAAGCATTTGCCCCCTATGATTTCTGCTGCCAAAACCATGTGATCTTACTACCGATTCGTGGCGATTCTGTACTCCCACTTTAGCGTTGAAGTCCCCCATGACAACATTGTAGTGGACCTTAGTGGTGAAGTGTAACCCACCAGCAGGTTGTTCAAGTGTACGCCAATAATAAATAGTAATAAATATACGCATATTTTGATTTGATTTGATATAGGAAAAAGGAACTCGATGGCGCAGTTGTAATCAAGTTGACTTCTTGAGATACTTTTGCAAATGCCGTTCATTCAATAGTGATATAAAATGTATTGAAATTCGACCGTAATTTTATTAACACGGATTGTATCATAAGCAATGAACAATTAAAAAAGATAGAATGTGAGTTTGGATTGGCATTGACAGATTTAGG
Organism: Eudonia truncicolella; assembly: GCA_949315975.1. NCBI lineage: Eukaryota > Metazoa > Arthropoda > Insecta > Lepidoptera > Crambidae > Eudonia > Eudonia truncicolella. Next base: position 2,243,088 of record OX438838.1, on the reverse strand, counting down.
CCGCTCCTTTTCCATTTTTGAAATTTTTAAAAAGAGTATATATATATGTGTGCGTCAAATACATGGTAGTGTGTGCAATGTTTGTTTTATTGATTTAATGTATTTCTTATGCAAAATTTTTAAAAAATATTAACATTTTGCACTCCTTCTCTATACAAACTATAAGTGTGCGAAATTTCATACTCCTCCGTCCGCGCAATTTTCGTAAAAAGGGGTACAAAATTTTGGCTTTATGTATTAATATTCTATAGATTACCTTTGGCACCTCCACCCTTAACAACCACTAATCCGCACTGGGCCCAAGTGGTGGGTAAAATTAATGAGTGGGAACGTAAAATGAGCTGGTGATGATTATTATTTGTGTAACAGTTTTTGCCTTTATTCCTGCTTCATAGCACCAACATTTATTTTGATAATAAATAATAGATTTCGAATCTAACTGCGTTTTACATATTATCATCATCATCAGCTCATTATATGTCCCCACTGTTGGGGCACGAGACTTCCCTATAGATGGATAGGGAGAACGGGCCATAAACCACCTCGCGGGCTCAGTGCGGATTGGTGGTTGTACCGACTGCTAATGTAGCCGGGACTATAGGCTTAACGTGCCTTTCGAAGCATGTATACATATAATACATAATGATGATTTTTTTTTGAGATAGTTTGCTGATTGCCACTGGGAATTTTCAGCTTCACCGGGCTTTTTTGGGAGTGGCGAGAAACTTAAAGGGTTCTTAAAAGTCGTGAAACGAAGCACCGTCAGAAGTTTTCGAGAGGGAACGGCTCAGCACTAGTGCGTGTCCCCGTGCCCTGCCAGATTCTCCGAGGGGTTCGGATGCAATCGGGGAATGATGGTGATGGTGTCTGTTACAGGAGTGGACATGTATGTGACTCCCGACCGGGTGATTCTGCTCGACTGCCAGGCGTTGTTCTCGCCGTGCCTCATCGAGGAGTCGAGCGCGAGCCCGGTGACCGCGCGCAGTGCCAACGTGGTCACGGTGGACTGTCTGCAGGTGGCTTCGTACTTGATGGCGGTCTGTCATGTATTGGTAGCGGTGCAGGACTGGTTCACAGACTATAACTTTTTGAGGTAAGTCGTAGATCTATACTATAAGCTTCCCACGAGAGCACCTAATTATTCTGAATTTTGAAGTGCCGACTTACATGAATCCGAACTTTATAATTACAAATAAGTAAATAAATTTTTAATTTCATTGATAAGATTTGTAATTTTCAATCATCGAAGTTTTGTTTTAAGTTTTAACTACAGCTGTTATTTAGGTTTGGTTAGACTTTTAAACAAAAGCAAAAGAACGAGCAAAGCGATTTTAATTGTTTCTGAATTTTGCTATTTAAGTATATTGAAATTCGCGATACTATAATATTCGGAATTAAATTTCTCGTACTTACTCTCGAGGAGGTCACGGTAGCTCAGCGGTCAGAACATTGAACCGGTTATCCAAAGTAGGTCGTAGGTTCGAATCCCACTCGTGCTTCCTGAGACTGGTTGATTATTTCTAGTAAAATTTTATCTTGTAACATAGATTTTCATTTAAAAATTACGGCAAACAGCTTGAAAACAGGTGGTCTGTATTCAATTAACTCTAAAGACTAAAATCATTTTTTGACCGCTATTTTTAATGCTTTCTCTCAAACACTGGTGCTTTTACCTTACCTAAGTTTGAAAGTCATAAGCCCGTAGGTCGTTACAATGTTTGAGAGGAACTTTAACATTGACATTGGTGTTTGCAGATACCTGCAAGCAGCGGAGATGCTGAAGCCGTCGCTGTGGGCGTCCGCGCCGCAGGACGGCGAGCCCGCGCCCGGCGATGCGCAGCCGCACCTACTGTTGCTTCATAACAGGTGGGTGCAGCCGGGTTCGTAAGGATAATACGCATGATGACAAATTTTAGAGTCCCGTTCTAAATCTTAGATATACGTCCACTTATTCTGAAAAAAAAAACACCATGAAACTAAGTTTGTACGCAAATTATTGCATTTTTTTCTACCTACTTTGAATTATGCGCGATAACGCTAGCAGGTGTCATGGCGTCCGCTCTATTGAGGCGTGACGTCACACGCCTCAGTAAACACCTATTTTCAACAAAGAAAGTCAACAGAATATTAACACAGCACAGTGACGTTTACTGAGGCGTGACGTCATTCGTTCAGATTGATGTTTCAGTTAATATGGCCGATGGCAGTATTTTTTTTAAAGTCTTATTAGTTTCATTTTAAAACTCAGTTTTTTAAAAAAAATCCATTTAGCATTTTTTTTCCTGCATATTCGTTATATTTTGATCTTTTAATACTGTCATCAAGCCTATTATCTATAATAATCATCATATGATATCATAATAATCACTAGGATTGGATCATGTACCTTCCGTGCTAGTAATATTTTTACTGCGCTACAGTAGGATAGTCATTCCTCGCCCACAGACAGCTTGACGACATGTTCCAAGTTCATGCAAGGAGCCACCAAAATGAACAGACGTCATTATTTACAAAGTGTTGGTTCCGACACTCATGTACGGAAGTGAAAGTTGGGTATGGCAGAAGAAACATGAAAGCAGAATAAATGCAGTAGAGATGAGAGTGTTAAGAAGTATGATAGGAGTTAAACTGAGTGACAGGATAAGAAATAGTGAGATAAAAGGAAACGTTGTGGTCTGAAAGAAGACGTAGTGACAAAAATTGAGAAAGGTATGCTGAGATGGTTTGGCCATGTCGAGAGAATGGATGAAGAACGATTGACGAAAACAGTGTATAAGGCGAGTGTGAATGAAAGTGTTGGTAGGGGTAGACCTAGGCGGACGTTTCGAGATCAAATCAGGGAAGTCTTGAAAAAAGGCCAGGTCAAGAGTACCCTAAACCGAAGAGCATGTATGAAGGGAATAATGAAAGTGGACGAAGCGAAACAAGTATGTAAGGATCGTAGCAAGTGGAAAGAAGTGGTCTCTGCCTACCCCTACGGGAAAGAGGCGTGATTATATGTATGTATGTATTAAAAGTTCTAATGGTCCGCTATAAGAGAATCGATTGCATTGACGTACTATTTTGGCTGACTTTACAATGTTAGTTACAAATGGCATGACAATAATAACAGTTGGATAATTATCAACACATAACACCAAAAAAATTGCCCTTGTTAACTGTATTTGAACGACGAAGGTCAAATAAAGCCACCCTCAAGCAGAATTGTTGCAATGTTATTGCGCTTGTGAAAACAAGTCGCATGTAGCGACTTATACACACGCGTCTCACAGCGTTGCCTTTCACAGCCGCAATAACATTGGAGTGTAGTAAGATCTTATGGTAAGGCCCCAGGTTGCACTTTCCATTTTGATGTGAGTGTGACGCATGTGCCGAGGCTAGAGATGCTCGATCCGATTCAATACTTGTATGGATCGATACAATGCAATACGATCCGCCAGATATACGTATCGATACGTTGCATATGATCCGTTGGCGGATCGATACACATGCACAGAGGATCGGATCGATCGGTAAACGTTTATCTGTCGCTAGATTTCGTCAATAATTATTTCAATGTACCGTCAATTTCTGCATAAATATTACTTATTACTTGATTTGAGAAGATAACATTTTATTTTTAATTAGTAAGTCTTGTTCGCTTGGTAGCTTTAAGCCACAATCAAATTATTCTGTATTACATATAATAAAACTGTGTCTGTATATAAATAAGAAATGGCTAATAAATAAAATAAAAATTTAAATATAATAAAAATGGAAAATCTGCCACAAGCACAAGCACTGAGCACACACACTCATCATATTATTCTCACACTATGATAAAAAGTTATAAGTTTTTAAAGGTTTAAAGTTTAAAGTTTGTTTAAAAGTGCTTCCTCCTACTCGTATTAGAAGTCACCGGTGACTATTTTGATACTGAAGTATGTAATTAAATAAACGAAATTTTAAATTTTTCAAAGTATTTGCGTATATTTTGGCATTTTAAGTTTTGAGATTGCAACTCTGGTAAGCAATGGATGTCTTACAATATTTTTTTTAATGAACTACTTAAATTAATAAGTTATGGACAGAGACTTCTTACTGTACTTATTAATAATAGTGACTGTATAATTTCAGGTGTCAATTGGAAGATTTTACTCCTGAAGCTGTGAAGACCATGCAAAATTTGTATAGGTAATTCAAGATGTTTATTAATATTTGCAGAAAACTAAAAAAATATATTTGTTGATTTCTCGCTACTTATTTTATGCAATTTGGAATTCACCATAGTGGACTTTAATTAAATCACATAAATTCACTCAGCTTAAAGTTTTTTTTTTTTGTAATGTTGTCTATTAACTGCGATCATCTCTGTATTTCCCTTAAGCATAGAAAGCTTCTTTAGAATCGGCTCATTGGTTTAAAATAATTAGAGCTTTAAAGTTTGTATGGGATACTAAAACGTTGGCTCTTAGTAAAGGATATTTTAATTTTATTTACTTTGACTTGATTTCAATAACGAAATGGACAGAACAATAGGCTAATTACTACTACTATGAAGTGTCAAGCAAACGTTTCTTTCCCTATGAACACATAAGCACATTGTTATTGGTTTTATGGGGCACCGTCGTCGTGTTTACGAGGTCATGGTCGTTGCTGAAAATTAGCGATTTACCTGCGATCCGGTATAGCAAAAAAAAGACTAGCAAAAAAAAAAAAAGTAAAAAAAAAATCCTATATGCTGGTCTGGGTTATGGTCTGTATATGAGGAAAGTTTCATTAAAATCCATTCAATAGTTTTTACGTGAAAGAGTCACAAACATCCATTCATACTTACAAACTTTCGCGTTGACTGAACGATTTTCAATTTTTGATATTATTTTTGTACTTCAATTATTCATTTAGTTTGGTTTTTTTTTATATTATAATAAATAAATTGTTTTTTTTAAATGCAAAATATATAGTCCACATTGCATGCCGTGGCAACCTATAATTAAGAGGACGCTTAGCTGTAAGTTTATTTTTGTTTCTACAATTTTGCTTGTATCAGTGTTTGTCTTGTTGGTTGTCCTAATAAACAAATAAATAAATAAATTTATAATATTAGTAGGACTAGTGGCTCGCGACTTCGTTCGCTTGAGTGAACACCCGTATTCCGTTGGAAACGTTTTTATACAAATCATCACACACATCGGTCGAGCCGTTCTAACGCGATGCTCTGACATACATGTGGCAATTGAGATTACTAATATGTATAGGTAATATATGTGCGTGCGTGTGTGTATAGTGTCCAAATATATATTTTAACTAGATATGTAATCTGTCTCCTCCCAGGAAGTCGTTCCAGAAGTCCAACCTGCAGCTTCACTCTGGCATGTACCTGTACAGCGACGCCAACCGCAACGGCCCCGGCGCGGCGGGCGCGGAGAGCGCGGCGGGCGCAACGGGCGCGGCGGGCGCGGCGGGCGCGGCGGGCGCGGCGGGCGCGGCGGGCGCGGCGGGCGCGGCGGGCGCGGCGGGCGCGGCGGGCGCGGCGGGCGCGGCGGGCGCGGCGGGCGCGGCGGGCGCGGCGGGCGCGGCGGGCGGCAACCAAGAGCTCGACGTCGGCGGCTGCGGCGCGCCGCTCAACCTGTTCCTGCTGCCCGAGATTTACCACGACTATGGTAAATATACATATATATGAAAAATATCTAATCTCATCATCACTTATGATGATAAGGCCAATTGGTGGACGCGCACTTCACCCGGGATCCTCAACTAGTGAGGCACTGGCTATCTTATCTCTAGCTTCCGGAACACAAGAATGGTATTGATGTTATGGCGACATATTTAAAAGAGATGGTAGTAGCTAGCCAGGCGGACAAACAAGTCCTACCACCAACCAAACCGAGTACACAAACATGTACTCCCCGCTGGGAATCGAACCCGGGACCTCTGGGTCTAAACCAGTGGTTAAGACCACTAGACCACGAAAACGGTTATTAAAACATATCATCGATTCTCATTTTGTTAAATTTATTTTTTCATTAACAATATTTACATTATCGTAACATAACAAAGCATTCTACATGTTGTAAGTATAATGGCACAATCATTTGCACTTGATTTGTTCAGTTTGATAAATCTTAAAAATAACAATAAGAATTTATAAATAATATCTACTGCTGCTAACTTAAGGATAATACGACCAATAATTTTGTTGCGTGTTAACAATGGTCTACGGCTTTTTTAATATAAACCAGAAATGTCCAAGATGGAATTGCATCTATTATAAATATTGCAAAGACGTGGAATCGGTGAGTGCCGCCCTTGGACGAATTAACCACTGGACGCGACACGCTTGAACAGTTATATGAAATTTGATTCAACCAATATTATGTCAGACTAGTGTGTGCTAGTGCTGTTCCGTAAATAGATTTCGATGAACGATTGAATAAATGAACAACAAGAATCACTACCATATATCGAACAACTAGATTTTGTTATATAGAAAAAAATGTTTTCTTGTGCAAGATAAAATAGATAATATTTTAGTTGCATTTCAGTAAAAATATTGGCTTTTATTATGTATCAGTTTTTTTTAAATGTGTTTTTTTGAATCTTTTTTTACCGTTTTCTTTCTAATAAATGCAATTCGTAAATTTAAATATGCTTGAGCAACAGCCTTGCTTAGTTCTTCCAGATGATTGACATTGTCATTCCCGTTTCTGTGGAAAGAAATATCGTAAACAAGCTGATGCTGATGCATTATCGCGCAAACTTGGGGAAGTAACAAGTCTGTTGTATACTCTTTTTTGAGTTTGTTATTCACGATGCCCTTTCTGAGCTCAAGTTCACAACAATTGCAAATGGTAATTGTGTTTTCAGATGGATAAACCAATTTACCTTATCTTTTTGACTGATAAGACTGGATTGATCACCTCCATATTGCGACAAGAGTGCCGATACGCATGTGTCACACTTTACTTTTTTAATAAGTTTATGAGCGACAAATCCAGCTATATAATGTACTACTTTTGTACCAAATGGTGAAAGATAGGTCATAGGGGCATCATCAAGAGATATTTCATCGTCTCTGCTGCTGGGCAACTCAATAATTTCACGGTCACAATTTTGTCTTGCAGTGGTTCTATTTATTCTGTCCACAGGCGAAGTTGAGGAACAATTTAATATTGAAATATTTTCTAAAGGGATGCAATTGCCAGAATCCACGTCAATTACTCGGTTTTAGATCTGGAGCTTCATTTGTAGCTTTTTCAGTGTTTACCGATGAATTATTTAGCATTACTTGCTGCTGAAAATAGTCATTATTTTAAAACATTCCGCTATGTTCGCTGTGTTCTATTCCAATTTGAATTAGTGCGGATTCGACGCGAGTAATGTTTATACTGGAATAAATGGCCGCAGTAACTGTCAAATTCATACAACAACTGTCGAAGATCTTTCAACTGACGGCATTTATTCCAAGTATAAAATTTACTCGCGTTTGGTCGAATCCACCCTTAATCATACGACATTACTTACAAATTGAGGTAAATGCAATGTAGGAAGAGCATCTTTACACAGTTTTTTCTGCTTTTTAGCATTTTCGTTGTAACTCTTTGTTTAAAATGTATACTGCATATTCTATGGTTTTTAGTTGGTATCCATGTCTCCTGTCTGCAAACTGCTTCTACCCACTTTATTTTTCGTGACGGGTCTGTTGGGAATCTAAAAATGCGCCAAATAAAAAGAGAGAATGAATTGGCGTATTAATAAATAAAAACTTGAATTATAAAATAGATAACATTTTAAAAATCGATTACATTTTCTAATATCATTTTGTAAAGTAAATAAGTCCACAATTAATTAACTCATTCATATCGATATATTTCTATCGATAATGGTAATCTCTAATTGATGTCAAATGTGGTGAACGAATGAATTATTGGCAGATATAATCCGACTAGTTACAATAGAACATTTTTTTCGTTTCGTCGCATTCTATACAGAGTATTTTTAAATTATGCGTATTATTAGGACAATTTCATATCAAGTTTAATTGATTTTTTTAAAAATAACGACTAAAATAAGTCAAAACTGTACTTACGGGTGAAAAGAAACATTAGGTGTTCGATCACTATAGTTTTTACAGAATAAAACAGCACATTTCGTAATATTTGGTTGTTTTTTGGTAGATGATTTTCTGACCGACGTTCAAATGATACTGACAGTGCGATGTCATTAACCGAGGCTAAAGTGCTCGGTTCGTGGCGAAATGTTTGTAGGCGAGAATCACAGAGTGTCGCGTCCCGTGGTTAATTCGTCCAAGGTGCCGCCTCATGAAAAGTGACCATTCGTTTTTTCAGTTTATACCTACCCTCGTTTAGTGTAAGTTTTCTTTCAGTGGTTTTTTTCTAGTGAATTAGCGGATCAATGAATTAAAAAAATTTGCGTGATTCCGTGTTTTCTTTGGCCTGGACACCATAATCAGCTACCATCGTCTACACTAATGTTGAAAGTGTACGGAAAAAATGTGTTAATGATACAATGTGATATTATGGTAAATGGATCTCGTAATATGACTAAAAAACTTTCTAACGGGCATCTTAGTGCCTCGAGTAGTAGCTGTTTGAGCTCCTCGAATGGTTCATTCTCCTTATCGACTAGTTTAGGTTTCAGCAACCTAAAAGGGGGGGGGGGGGGGGCAAACGTACTAGACAATGCGGAAACCATTGTTTAAATTGATTGATTGAAACCATTGGTTACGATAATACTTCCATGTCGATGTCGAATGTAAGTAACGATGAACTAATAGAATAGTTAACGTTAGTAAAGAGTATTTTTTATTATAAAAAATGCAATGACACTATTTCATCTACATTGGAATATAGTTTCAAAATAGAACAAAGTTGAAGGTGTCTGTCTGTTCCTAAAACCCCTCACATTATTTAAAAACTTTAAATGAATTAAGCATTATGAGAATAATCTGAAACTACTTTCAGTAAATTTTATAGACTAGAAATTATGCCAACATCCGAAACAATAATAATAATATTTAAATTAATTATAACTTCGTTCCTGTTACAAATAACTTGATTGAGCAAAAACGGCTCAGTGGTCGAGTGGATAAGCACTGATATCCGAAGGTCCTGGGTTTAATTCCCAGGTCGAGCAAAGTGTGTTTTGGAGGTTTTAATGCATGGCTATGCTATGGTTTTGTAATCACCAACCCGCATTTGGCAAGAGCGGTGATTAAGTCAATCCCCATGATGGGGGCCTTTGCCCATCATTGGGATAGGAGGTATTACTTATGTTTTGAACTGATGATTTGATTTTAATGATGCTAAAACTTACTTATTTTTAATAATTCTTAAGTTTGTTTTTGATACGTCTACAGTTCTGTGTATGGTCTATGTCTAAATGTTCTGAATTGAATTTAAGTATATTAATTAAATTCATTTATATTAATTTTGTTGGATTAATAAAATTATGCCTCGCACATCTCAAGTTTATTCTCTAATATGCACTCCACTGTCAATAACGTATAACAATGGTTAAATCTATTGTTAGCAACATGAAGTACAATTATTTGTACAGAATAAATAATGATAAAAACTGTAATTAGATCTTAAAATTACTTCACATTGGCGTCTTTCTCTTCTCCACCAGGCGATAATAAACATATCTCATTTAATAAAGTTTCAAATAACGGTCATGTGTTTAATAGCAGCGTTTTACCTGTAAATAAAACGCTTATTAAATACTTTATTTATTTGAAACTTTACTTTCAACTCTGCCTGGTTGGTTATTCGACTCAATGAGGCAAACTAGCAATGCCCATAGCATGCCTGCCTGGTGGGAGCCGTTGAGTGACGTTAGATGTGCGAGCGAGAGAGGGCTATATGGTAGATAGAGAGGCAAAGAGCCAGGAAATATATAGAGGCCTATCTCATTTAATAAAGTTTCAAATAAGGTAAGTATTTAATATGCGTTTTATTTACAGGGAAAACGCTGCTATTAAAAATAAAATAAAAATCTTGATAACGTGTTTAACTAGAACACGTAAAATGTATAGGCATAATTAATACCTATAAAAACAAAACTTACAAATATTACATTTTTTAAAGTTTTATTCTAAGGAAGTAGTAATAAAACTAATAATTCTAGCATAGTGACAAGCAATATAATTATCATGCCTATAATATCTACAGTAATCTCTCACTTATCATAGGTTAATTAAGATGCACAGATTAAAAGCTTAATAGGATTCCTTGGTTTAATAATAAGTAAAATAATATATACAATCGTCGTTTTCCGCCCCAGAACCAACAAACATTACATATTGATAAAATATTTGCCTTTAAAAATAATTTTAAATGTTCGTTGTATATGCAATATGTATTGTATAAGTTACTGAGCTAGAAATGTTTTTAAAAATGTAAAAAATTAAAAATATTTTTATTCACTTTACATTTGTCTTTTTTTATCAATACTATATACTATAATATTATAATGAGAATAGCTTTGTATTTTTGTATGTTTGCAACAAATTAACTCAAAAACTACTGGACCGATTTAAAAAAATCTATCACCATTAGAATGCTACATTAGCGCAGAGTAACATAGGCTATATAAAAAAGAAATGTCTATCCGTGCGAAGCCGGGACGGGCCGCTAGTTGTCTGTAAAATTGAAATACTATTTTTAATTATTAACAATTGTGTGTGACATAATAATTGGAATTTACTTTATTGATGTAATAGGTTATCTTTAAAATTTGAGAGTTTGTTTTGTCTTGCTCCCAGACAACCGCGAAGTGTACCGCGGGCACCCGGCGTTCTGGCAGCTGGCGCGGCGCCTGCGCTGGCTGGTGCTGGGCGCGCGCCGCCACGCGCTCGGCGGCGCGCCGCAGCTCAGCGAGCGCGGCTGGCTGCAGCACTGCGCCAAGGCCAGCACTACACCACTATTTACTTATTGCCATCATTCAATCTATCTATTCTATACATATAATACAGCTAAAGAGGGTTGAAACTCTGTACATCCTACTATTATAAACGCGAAAGTTTGTAAGTATGTATGGATGTTTGTTACTCTTTCACGTAAAAACTACTGAATGGATTTTAATGAAACTTTCCTCATATACAGATAATGACCCTGACAAGCATATAGGATACTTTTTTTTTACTGTATTCTTCGCGAACGAAGTCGCGGGAAACATCTGGTTCTCCTTTAGAAGAAAATATAGTTTATCATTTGCACAATCTCATGTTCTTACTACATACAAATTTTTCATCAAGATGGCCGCAGACTCGATCGCACAAAAAGTCTGTCGTTCGCGCTGCACCTGAATGTGATTCATTGACTGGATGTGCCATCATTGTATGCATCATGTTTAATGCCTATAAAAATATATTCTATTGTATTCCATAGGCCTGGGAGACCATTCGCAAGTGCACCTTCTTCATGGAGTACGAGAGGTTCCTGCCGTGAACCGCCCCGTCGCGACAAGAGGATATAGTTTATTATCGACGGAAGATAACGGCCAGCTGTGAACACCTGCGCGTTATCGCAATGATTAAAGACGGTTTACGAGGAAAGAATTTATTACGAACTGTACAATTGGCGATTGGGCCTAAATAAAATTATACATGGAATATACGCTCGTTTGATTACACGCTATGTCGCTATTCTAAAGCCGGGTAAACATTTGTTTATAAACTTTTTATGACGAGTTTATAAACAAGTCTACCATAAACACTATTTCTGAAACTTGAAGCTCTATGAGCATCGAAATAAGGTTGTTGGACCACACTTCTTCCATGTTAATAAACTTGCGCAAGACACGTCCACACCTGTTGACTTTTGTTTATAAACTAGATGTTTCATCTTGCTCTCCACTCAAAGTGGGGAGCACGGTAACATGTTTCATAAACTATGTTTAATCACCTTTACAAAAACACAAATGTTGAAAAAATTTCCACGAGCAGGACCTTTGTTTATATTATAAACTGCTTACAGAGATGATGCAACACTGTGAAACATTGTTTATAAACAAATGTTGCATATTGAATACCCGGCTTTACGGTTAACATTTTGGTAGTGATTATATGGAAGTTTATAGTGTTGCATCCGTGTATATGCACAGCTGAAGATTTTTGTAGAGGACGGTTTTGTTAAAAACCTTTATTACACTTTTTAAACCTTTCGGTATCCCATTCAGTTAAATAAAAATTATGTTAAAATGTTTCCAACTTGCTAGATCTCTATCTCTTTATAGTTTCATTATCATTGGTTTAAAAAATGTAGTTTGTACTTGGATATTGAAAAGTATAAAATATGCCCTAAAGTAACTTTCTTGTAAGTAGTTTTTATTGAACGCACTTGAAAAAGTCGTGACGGACTCGTGGTCGCACTGGTGTGACTAATAGGCTAAGTAAAGCTAAGCTAAGCTAAGTAAAATAAGTTATTATAATATATATAATAATTTATTTTATTTATGGTCACACTACATTGCAAAGGATCGCACTTGACTGTATTAATTATAGTGATGTCTAAGTACCTACCTGTACTCCACTCGAAGCATGGACGTAGAATGGCTCAGTACTAGACAAAAGATGCGAAATAAATATTTAATGGACTGTAATATTCAAACTAAATCATGTTTGTTTCTATTTAATTGACATTGTCACTTGTCATACTGTTTATAATAAATGAAGGGGTATTTTTTACGTATTACATTTTAAAATTCATAATAATGAGTACTGCGGATTGTACAATAATAAAAAGGAAAGGTGGTAAAGTTCTTTTAAGCCGTGGGCACCATTACCACCAAAATAAGGTTTATTCAAATAAAAATATTAAATGGTATTGTAGCCAACGACAAAAATTTAAATGTACGGGGTCGATCACTACCAAGGTTAGTACGTAGATACTACATACAAATTATTATACAGATTCTGTGAAGGGTGCTTATTCTATATTTTTCTTTTTGCTTTAGGACGACCAAATTATAAAAAAGTAAACCATACAGGGGAGTGTAGGTATGCCAAATCAGACCAAAATGATTAGCGATATCCATAGATCACTTGAAGGAGGAGGCTCACTTGCTGACTGTACAATACAATCCAGATAGCAAGATAACTACGCACCCTCTGGTCTCAGTAGTTCGGTGACTGTAGGGCAGATACTTATTCAATTCCCCACACTAATAGTGTGACCACGAGTCTTACGTTTTAATAGCTTACTATTGATTACACCACACAGTGTGACCACAAATAAAATAAATACCTGTTAGTCACACCAGTGTGACAATCTGGTCCAACCACGAGTCCGTCACGGAAAAAGTTTCTCTACATAAAGCTCCTGCAGTGTGGATGAACACATTAAGAAAAAAAAGAGAATTGGCTGTTGTTCACCGGGAATTTCACCACATCATCATCATCATCATCATCTCAGCCAAAAGACGTCCAATGCTGACAAAGGCGTCCCTCAAGAATCTCCACAACGACACCAACCAATTTTTTTTTATTACGTATTGAAGATGGAACGCTAATATTACAGTATTAAATAAATTTATTGGTAGACGCTCTCTATGAGCGGCTTGCGTCGCTGCTCGGGCGGCTTGTAGGCGTGCTGGTAGACGCTCGCCAGCCGCCAGTGCTCGGGGTAGCCGCTGGCGTCCGCGTCGCGCCAAATGCTGAAAGGCGGCGCCAAAGTCGGTATCGTGTAAGACTTCTTCGTATACGGATGACGCATCTTCGGAATTTTCACCCCTTTAGAATCTGTGGAGGTCGTAACGCTATTGACGGCATGAGGGTTGCCAGCCTTAAAAGCAAACTTGTAATCTTCTTTGAACTTTGTCTGTTGCGGCACTTTTTCGTGGCAAGGCAAACAAGTCTTATGCCTACCGGAAGACACACTTTCCTTTGTGGATCGACGTGTGGTTTGGGATGCGCTCGGCGAGCTCTGATGTAATTTACCTTGCGCTAGAGGAGTCTTTTCATACGACTCTAAGCTATGACGATTTCTGTTGACGTCGTACTTTTCGTTCTTACTTTTGTTATTCCACGCATCTTTGATCGGCTGCAGTTTATCTGGTCTGTCGCGACTGGACTTGCGGCTCGTGTCGCTGGGCGTTCCGCAGCCGTGTATACCGTCGCATTCAGTTTTTTTCACAGATTGTGCGGAACTCTTTCTACTAGACGACTTTGAGTCTTTCTCAGAAGCGTGGTTATGTTGCGGGCAGTATTGTATATCGCAAGAATTTCTCCGCTTGTCTTTCGCCATGTCCTTTTCGAAATACGGTACCGAATGACGTCCCATGTCGTCTCCTAATCGATTTTGATTGAATATTGGGTTCGCGTGACCTGTCGGTGACACTTCTACTTCCTCTTTAGGAGTGTGAACCATAGTGAACACGGCAGGCGCTTTGGAGCCGTTCGAGCCGTCTATATGTTTCGGTGGCCTCGGCTCTTGTTTCGGATTGTCGGGTCTGAAATCCCAGCAAATCGCAAGGTCCATTAATGACAAAGGTTTCTTATTTTGACTACCCAAATTAGAACCAGATGTCGAAGGTCTCTTGTGATCGTCCTTTTCGCCTTCCCCCTTTTTGTTGTCACACGTCTTCGGTCTATGCACGCGCATTTTAGTGCAACACGTAGGTCCCGACGCGCCGTAACCTTTCCAACCAATAGCGTAAGGCTTGACGATGATATCAGAATCTCGATGTTCAGCTATTTTTGTCAAATTCCTATACCCCAATGTGTCGGGCAGCGGTTGGTGTTCCAGGTTACCCACGTGCATCTTTTTCGCAAATTGAAAGTTTTGAGAAACGTTGACGTATGGAAGTTTTGGTGTATCACTCTTCTTATATTTCATATTCTCCTGGGCTTGCTCATGTTTCTCGGCTCTTTCGGCTACCTTCCTCCAAAACTTGTCGGTGTCGTCTTCTTGCGGCCCGTGGATTTGCTCGACGGCTTCTCGCACAAGGAGGTCGTGGTTGTCGTGTCTTCTCTCCGACTCTGTCAACGATCCCGGTACGTAAGGTCCGTGGCCATCTTCGTCCACTGGTTCTTTTTTTGGCTCTAAACAAAGAGGATTGTGATCAGTATCACCGTTCACGTCAACTTGTTGGTTACCGTTTTCTTTACGATCTGTGTTTTCAGTATTATTGTGATTTTGATCTAGGTCCTTATGTGTTTAGACATGGAAAATTTTAAATTTGAATATATTATTTTTATAGTACATTTAAACAAATTAAAACTTTTTCTAGGATTATAATAGTAACGTGTTTCTAATTTACAGTGCAGTGCTATGTACGTCCTCATTTCTTGTGCTTGTGCCTTTTGTGTAACGGGCATTGTAATGGCTGAAAATAAAAGTTGTGCATTAGAAAGTTAGTCTAAAACACCTTTCTTTAATATGTCTAAAGTGGAAGAACAGTGATGGCCAGGAATGGTACCTACGGTCTGCCCCCCGACCGCCAAACCGATTGCTTTGGCTACGTGTATAGTTTATGACGTCATCATGTCATCTAGCTAATAGGTATAGGCATATATCTATAGCTATAGCCTATAGCTTTCGATATGGCTTTTATGGGCGGTACGAAATGACAAGATGACGTCATAAACTATACACGTAGCCAAAGCAATCGGTTAGGCGGTCGGGGGGCTGGTTGTAGTTGATTGAAATGAATTTAGCTCCGCTCGTAATATTCTTTAATCGCTGTATAATTAAATTTATAACAAAGTTGCATCTAAATTGATAGGTCAATCATTTATCAGCATACATTATAAGTGACATACCTACTCCTGATTACGATATTATCATTTAATAATTCAGTACCGCGTAGGCGGGTAGCTATTAAAATGACTTAACATTTATGTACCTACCTAATATAATTTGCCTTTTTAACATTTTGTAAAATACTAAGCTTAATTTCTAGCTAAGAACGAGAAGGAAATAATTTAAGTTTTATATGTATCATATATCACGTCCTGACGATAATATTATGGTCCTGATAACTTCTCTAGTAGGTATAGTGATACCTACTCTTGTGTTAAGTTAACTCACAAATCATTTTGGAACCACGCGTTTCTCGCATTCAACTCTAACTTTTCCCCATATAGCTACCGAGACGTCCAGAAAACCAACAATTTTTAAAACATTTGCAAGCCTAGAAAAGTTATATGACTATTACATTTTAATATACCTATTTGTTGTTTTTAGTAATTCTCTGTAGCAAAATATTATTAATGCCTATTTTGCTTCAAACAAGAACAAATAAGTAGGTAGGTCTAGAAATGTTTAAGGGCTACTCCGCTGTGACAATCAGAGCATCGGGATTAGTAGCCAAATTATCAACTTAAACCGACAGAATTAACCGATATTGTTGAAATGAAAGATGCACGAAGTAACATCGTTCATAAACTGAGGCCATGACTTCTTGGTGGGAAAGTGAAGTCATGCCCGCGGTTTAGTTTTATTTTCTAAAATTTAAAAGTTAAATTGGATTATCAACCGTTAAGACCCATTCATGAACGTGCATGAGTGTTGGCAAATTAAACAAAACAGTGCAACAATGTCATTTTCAAATTTTCTCAAAAAGTCCGCAGGAGGTCTTTGTAGGTAAATCCTTTACTGGCACACCAGGGGTTGGGAGGAATTATCATATATCTTATCATTAATCTCTGGTCTGTCTGAATACCAGACACAATAGAATTTCAATTGTTTGGCGCCGTGGATCCACGGGTTAATTATCATTTAATAATAGTGTATGTTTATTTATATAAATTTTAAGAAATTTTACTTTCATCATTATCATCATCAGCTCATTTTATGTCCCCACTGCTGGAGTACGAGCCTTCCCTATGGATGGATAGGGAGAACGGACCATAAACCACCACGCATTAATAAATAAATAAATAACCATAAATTTACTTTGACACTGGCTAAATGTGCTAACCGCACTAAGCCATTAACTTAGGAAGAAAAACTAAGGTCAATCGACTTATGAACAAGACTACTGTAATAAAATGTCCATAATAAAATCAAAGCGGAATAATGTGGCACGCGTTGTGCACAGGCGGAGCGTACCAGACATTACTTTGTTATCGTCAATACAGTGGGCTTCATGCACACGCAACTCGACTATCTTGAATTAGACTACATAATAAATACTTATGGGTATAAAGATAATCTATCGATTATTCGTGAATCATTTTAAGTACTAAGTACCATTAATACAGTGGTGATTTGGTAATAATACCTACTCTCACAATTTGATTCTTTGCATTTCTATCACTATCACTATTATAATCGGTTTTCATTGCGCTATAAGCTCTTAGTTAGTGTTACGTTTTAAAAGTTTATTATCAGGGGGCCTACCGCCTAACTCTATCGCTATCGATCTCGCTATCGCGCTCTTTAGTTTATGGCGTCATTTTGTCATTTCGAAAGCGATATAAAAGCAATATCAAAATCTATAGGCTATAGCTTTCGATATTGCTTTCATATTAGTTTAATATCGCTTTTGAAATTACAAGATGACGCCATAAACTATAGAGCGCGATAGCGAGTGCGATGGCGATAGAGTTAGGCGGTCGGGGGGCTGGTCATCACTGTGGTCGATTACCGTATTTAGAATCTGATTAAAATAATTTACCTATATGGTTCGATTCAATTTTTAGTTTCACAGTCACAATGACTGACTTAACTCATAATAACGCAATCCTTAATTAATTGGGCATTTGTGATACACGCTTAGATGATTTACTAAGTAAACTGTCTCATAATTCCAAGTTTAATGTTTTAGTTTATTAAAAAAATATTAGCCAGCTTATCCAATTCACCACACAAGATTGTTAGAAATTATTGAATATTAATTTAATTGTGACCGGAAATGTTGGTCTTCATAAATCAATCAAGGACTACTTTTTACCATATTCATTTTATGCAATGCATGCAACTATCTACTGTTCACTCGGGCATTCACAACGAAGTTTAAACACAAACTTTGAAGCAGGCACATACACAAAAGTATCTAACATGCAAAGCATTTTCAAGGTAGATAAAATACATTCACGCACGACACTAACAGAAATAACTTTCAACAACGAACTTATCCCGCCAAAAGCACAGTGTATCTATGCCATAGTGTGATGTCGATGTGATACGATCATGATGCTGTAGATATCCCTGGAGAGGCCTGTTAGTTGAAACAAGCAATTATTATACAGCTATCTCACTCTTCTGGTGACACCTCTCTTTCTATAGTGTAACCCTTACAATTCATAAAAATCAGGACTTAAAGTGAAGTAAAGATGAAAGAGAAAGAAAGTAAAAGAATATAAAAAATATAAAAATCCATTTCAAATCATTCAGTAATAATTAAATTATACTAAATAATAATTAATAATTGTACTAAATACAATGAGCTGGAGAAAAATATAAAAGAGTAAATTTTTACCCTAAAACATACACTGCATGTAATATTGATAATAACGAACAAGAAAACTAGAAATATTGTTCTAGAAAAACTCACAAATTTAAATAAATATTATTTTGAATAGAGTTATACATCTCAATATTGCAATACCAATTGTTTTTATATCACTTAAATACGATTCGTATTTAAAAAGTAATAATACCTACTTATTAATTAAGTTAACATAAATGACAAACGAGGAGAACTAAAATTTTGCCATACAAATTCTCGTTTCATCAACGTGATAAAATTTTGAATAGTATTTTAAACTCGCATTAGGCACTCTGATCAGTGACCCAAGTACTAATTTCTTTTATCGTTGCGTAAAAGAGAAACATTGTACTTTTCAAACAACTTACTTCGAAATTTATCTTTGCAGCAATGAAGCATGCCTATGTTCTTATATCGAAATGGATTTTTTTTAGTCACATTTAAATCATATTTTAAGTTGAAACTTATACATATAAGTTTAAAAAACCAAATAAAAAAGTATTTATAATCCCACCCAAAATGAAAAAATTCAAAGAATTCTTCTTCCATTATTGAAATTTTTGAAAAATGTATGAAACAATGTTTATTTAATGTAATGTATTTTTTATGCATATGTTATATTAATATACATATCGTGAGCCCCGCTTTTATGTTCTGTCATGGTAAATATCAAAATTATGTGTAGAAAGGGCGCTGCCTCAATACACTTGCACACTATGATAATTGGCTCGAAATAAAAATAAACATCCGTTTAATCGTTACCGTTAATATCACGTTTACCGATTTACCCTGGACAAATTAGTGGTAAATTTATTTTAGTTTACCCATTTATCGGTAGATTTGATTTATTGAATGTGAATAGTCACCAAACAAGTTCAACAACAGGCCTCTCCAGTTATATCTACAGCTTCATGGATACGATACATACCTACATGCACTATTTAAAATTACGGAACGAAACGCGCGCGAACTTTTTCTTTTTTAATTCATAATAACATCGGAAAAAGCGGTGAATGCAAAAAGTTTACTCGCGAGTCGTATGATAATTAGGCAAAGGTTCACGGGTATACAGCTGCGCTTACTTTGAACGTCTGCTCGTCCTTTGGTGCTGTCGTAGGCTCCTCTTTCTTGGATTTGCCGCGTTTGGGAGTACGCGTGCGCGCGGCCGTCGCAGCCTTGGGTCTTTGCACGCGGAGTTTTAACCAATCTGGGAATCTGTGGTCAGGCGGCTCTTTAGCGAGCTCCTCAGCTGTAAGAAATACATTTTTTTTAAAAGACGAACAAAACACAACACAAAAATAATCAAATATTCCTCGCTGAAGTTTCAAATATTCCTCGCTGAAGTTTCAAAGCCAAGTTAAGCATCTGCATCATCATTATTTTACGTTCTTAAAACCGTAAATAAATGTGATAAATTTAGAAATGCGAAATTTAGTTATACTTATCTACGAGGGGAAAACATTCTTATAAAACTCGATATCGATTTTTTTTTATTTTGCATTTTACATAGGAAATAGTAACACTCAATCTTAGGTACCTAGACAATAATTTTTTTATATTTTGATACTGTAGCTGTCTAGCTATTAACGATTGTTTCCTGTAGGTATTCACGTGTTTGTGGCAAGTTTGACGTGTATCAGTTATTAAGTCAGTCATCAATCTTAATTTCTAACCCAGATATTGCGAATATCTGAGTTCATCGCAACCAACGGTCGGAACTTTCGGCGGGTCCAACAAATTACCTCGTGGCACGGCAGCCAGCGGCATAACAGGAAGTGTTTGTGCGTGTACCTTGACGAATAAATGATGGTTTTTATGACTTAGCCAAGGCTGTGTCAACATTGCCGATTTGGTATATAAATGCTGTAGACGCATATCAGCGCGATATCTTGATGAACATATTAGGTTTCGATTTTTTCCACTAGCTAACAAACAACGTTCTAAATATTTAAGAAAATTTCTTATCTAATTTGGTTGTTGTTAATCAGTCATTCATAAAAAACTCCAAATTTATTCATCGTTTTAGTAACAAATGGATCTAAGTCCTTTACTATCTCCGATCTGATCCGAACCCTTCGGAAAATCTAGTAGGGCACGAGGAAGCAATCAGCAATATATATATAAATAAAAAAGTATGCTAAATTTGTATCGCAATCAAAGTAGAATACATTAAAAAAACTTATAAGTACTTATATTGATGTCATAAAATGATAACGAACCAACTTTTCTGGTAATTTTCCTCGGCAGCTCCCAAGTGCCGGTGAAGTGTCCGAAGCACCTCGAGGTGCCTCTAGGTGCCCCAGGGAGGAAGTGGCCGTTCTCATCGCAGATGGGCTTGGGGTCTGGCCGCATCTCCAGCGGACGAGCTCTGGTTGGCGCCCAACGTGGGACTTGCCAGTTGCCAAGGCGGCGAGGAGCCGACTCTTTGTTGAACTGAAATATATACCTTTTATGATACATTTGACCGCCACAGTCGGCTATAATCGACAAGCGATAGTGCGATGATCGATAACACTTATGGTTTACAAAACACAAAATAAAATATTTATAAAATTTTATAAAATACAGTGAAAAAATTAAACGCCCACCCGACCCAGCCGCTGAATCACTAGCCTTCCCGGTAGCATAGCGGTCAGTGCAGCCGCCCGGATTGCGGAAGACCCAGGTTCGATTCCTGGCTGGGTCGGGTGGGCGTTTAATTTTTTCACTGTGTTTTTAATAAAATTTTATAAATATTTAATTTAGCTTCAGTGCAGCAATTAGCACTTGAAAATAAAAAGTAAAAATAAAGAAACCATATTCCCACGAATTCCTATTATGTGTTGTTAAAACTACTTGGTTGTGACAATGAGAACACCTGGCCACAGCGTTCGTAATTCAAACATTGATATGTTATATGACACCCTAAATGTGTCAAACTCTCTGCTTAATGTACCCTATGTGAATACATGAAATATTCCCAAGTTACTCGTTTTACTTGCTCAATCCACACCAAAACAAGAGGTTATGGGCCTCACCTCCTAACAAGTGAGGAGTATTTCACGTAAATAGGCGAAAAAGTGAAAAAGTTGCTATGGAAAACGGAGAATTTTCATCGGCGTCGAAGCCGGCAAAATCTTCATCAGGTGAAGGTATTTAATTTACCAAGCTGAACGGTAGAAACTTCAGCACGTGGTCATTCGCAATAGAATGTTTGCTGACAGATCTGCACCTATGGGACGTGGTAGTCAAAGAAACCGATGCGAATGGTACGGAGGCAAAACGAAAGGATGTGAAGGCACGTGCAAAGATTTGCCTCTCATGCGACGAGTTCCTCGCCATAATCATGTTGACATGACTCCGGATAAGTTCCAGTTACTAGTAATGGCCCTAGAGCACTCGAACACGAAGATGACATCGAAGAATGTAGTGTCAGCCCTACTTAATGAAGACAGTTGGCCAGCAGCCACCAATACAAATACTACCAGTACCCACCGACTGCTTGAACCAACTACGGCGCTCGTTTCAAAACAGAAGAAACTATTTTGTATATACTGTAATAAATCAGGGCATCTAGTAAAAGACTGTAGAAAGAAAAAGAAGTTAGATTTAGCTGTATGCTTAGCATACAGGTCACGGTGATGTATTTATGCTGTGTTGGCCAAAAGGTTAAATTTTGGAAGTAAACCTCCATAGTATCTGTTTTTGTCATGGTAACTTGGCCTTTAAATATTTCTAGTTCACTTCAGTAAGTAGAAGTCACTCATCTATTGGTCTCGTTAGTTGTCTTAAGATTACTAGCGTAAGAGCCACCAAATTGTTCTGTAAAATAATAATAATAAATAGTTCTAATTATTATTTTGGGGCGTGGTAATAATTTGCACGTTAAAAATGCATGAGCCCTTCACCACTCGTGTTGATTACACGACGACACGGCCACGTGCCGAAACCGGGACACGTGATAAACGTCACAATTACAAGTTAAAAAATAATGGATAGTGGTTGATTGATGGAAAACTATGATAAGTTCCTCGATGACAAGAAGCTTCTATGTAAATGTAGAAAAATATTAAAGTTATTAAATGTTACAGTCTCTGGACTGGAATGAACACGACAGAATTACTTTTGGACAAAACGGTATTTTTTTTACAATCAAAAAAGTTCCGTTCTCCAATTAAATAAAAAAGGATGATTTCGAGTTCAACTTTGGCTCAAAATAGAAGGTTTAAAGATAAAAAAAATATATATAAATATATATTTATTGTCTTGTTCCTTAAAGCTAGAAATAACAAAAGTATACCGTAGCGTCAGTCGGTCAGTCAGGCACCCTTCGGGCTAGGAATAAACCTGTATCTCGAAAGTAGATTGCCTAAAGAACGTCTGAAGATAACAACTTTAAGTTCCTGTATTCTGTTGGTGTGTTAAGTTCAAATCTATCATACAGAGTGTACTTTTAC
Organism: Eudonia truncicolella; assembly: GCA_949315975.1. Taxonomy (NCBI): domain Eukaryota; kingdom Metazoa; phylum Arthropoda; class Insecta; order Lepidoptera; family Crambidae; genus Eudonia; species Eudonia truncicolella. The sequence goes on along the minus strand of OX438838.1, from coordinate 2,220,217 downwards.
GGTATGTGATTACGGGTTATGTATTTGAATTATAAAATAAAATTCAAAACTAAGCATGACTGATTAATCTCCGGGCACACTTACAATTATTTCAATCCACTTTGTGACAAGATAATTCTAAATTATTGCGGTCATTGTTGTCGCGGGCGCGTGACGTATAGGGTAAATAACAATTTGCAACCCTTTGTCGCAGAGATGGTTGTTGCGACGCCATGTAGGGGCGACACCTGCTCAATGGACGGAAATAATAATGTTTCGATTTTTTTTCCAATTAATTATGACGCACATTTATAATGATGTGTAGGTTTATTCCTAGCCATAATTAAAATAAATTTCATATGTAATGGTACGCCAATTTTGTTGCGAACGAATAAAATGGAAAAGTGGTGAGTGGTGGTGAGCATTATTTGAAGTGCACCTGACGTTGGAACTTGGATGTTAGAGGGTGCGAGTTCAAATTCCGCTCGGGGAGTTATTTTCAAAGTTTTAAAAATATATATGTCGGATATTTTTAGATCTGGGTGCATAATGCAAGTTTTATTCACTATTTGATAACGTTAACGAACGCGAGATTGTGTATGGCATTAAAGCAGCTCAGTTAAAATTTTGTCATGGAAATTGGAATCGACGTCTCAGACTCTAGAGGTCGGATTCGATTTTACCTACATATTATTGTGAGCTTGGTGCAGTTGATATCTCGATGTGTCCCGTACTACGAAAAGCACGTTAAGCCATTGGTCCTGCCTGTGGGAAAGTTGTAGTGGACGTTGGCTCTTCGACAGTTGGAAGTTTTACAGATAGACAAATTATTATCTATCTAAGGTAGAGTGGGCAGAGGCTACAAAAACTTAGCTTCTACCCTGACTTACTGGCCGCAATTGATTTTACTATCTTAAAAACTCGGCCTAGTTTCCTCTACCAACCAATAATAGTTACCAATTCAGTGATTTAGTGACATCGATGACATTTAACGTATTGTCCAAATAGGGGTCAGGTTAAAAATACTCCTCATTGTCAACTTGGCCTCAACGTTCAAGAACGGCCCTGACCCCGAATGCCAGTTAAATTGTAGGCACTGACTGTCCCATTTCGTTTTCAGCCACTGCTTTGGCTAAGAAATTCATGTGAAACTTCAATGTCTTTCCGAAAGTTTTAGTAATGTATCTAACTGTCACTATTTACAAGTTTCAGGGCCAAAAAGGTATTGTTTTACATGTTTTTTTTTTGTTTTTTTGAGAGAGATTGCTGATTGCCGCTGCGGCATTTTTAGCTTCACCGGGCGGCGAGGAACGTAAGGGGTCCCTCAAGCCGTGGGAAACGAATCACTTTCAGAGGTTATCTAGAGGGAACGGCATCGCGCACAAGTGCGCGTCCCCGTGCCCTACTAGATTCTCCGAAGGGTTAGGATCGGATCGGGTGTTTTACATGTAAGTACCTAATGTGCATACATTAAGTAACTTTTTGGATTTTGAGGTACCTAAAGGTATTTGAGGTATAACTAAAATGGCAAAAACACAGAGTAAATCCACAACCAACCAGTATTGTGAAAGCATGATGGTCTACTATACAAAAAGATACAGGGAGTCGAATGGCGAAGTAAACTCGTTACCCAGAGTCCCTATAGCGAATTTCATTCGCCATTCGATAACGTTTATAAAAAATATAATTTGCGTTTAAAAAGATATAAATTGCTTTATAATTTTAACAAAGCTTATACAGCATACTGTAACAGTCAGCCAATAATTGTACGTAAGTATTATACGCCTCAAACGTGTCAGTCTAATAAAGCAAGTTAAGATATGCGTTATATTGCAAGTTGCTAACTAGACACAGGGGTGGCGAGCCGCTCCGTAGCTTGGCTATTGCAATTACGCCTGCCAACTGTTACAATTATGATTATGATTATGATTGTTCTTCATTAAAGCCAGATTTGTAAAAGAGCTAGCACTTAAGAATCTATTTTCTTTAAAAGGTTTGTTTGTATGTACTTAAGCCGTAGTTTCTGAACCAACTCAACGTATTCCAAAAATATTTAAAAAAATAAAGCAAGACTCCTCGTCTTTTACCTGCCCTTTTCACAATCTTAATTGCGGTTGGTACAATTCTCCTCAATCAGCTGCAATCTCTTGAATAGACGATTTTGTATATTATTTGAACTATAACAATTCGTAAAGATAGCAAAGCATAAATAATTATTCAAAAAAAATGTGTTTGTTAGATATTGTTGCCTATATAAAAAACAGATCAATAATAAAATATCAAACTTGCCATGTTGCAGCTCACTATCATATTTTTTAACAATAACAGAAAACAATTCAGAGGATTCGCTACAGCTATTAGTTAAACACCAGCGGCGCGAGTGTCAAACACGGATTAACACTACACACAATAGCGTAAAAAATGTATTGCGCCATACAGCGCACCCCATCCAACGGGCCACCATCAACCGATCTTCAAATTACAAACTAATCTGCACCCTAAGCTTCCTAAGAATAAAGTTTCATTCATAAAACAGGGGAAATAGTTAGTGGTGTTTGCGATGTAATTGGATGAAAGCAAGTTGGATTAAAGGAATTACAATTTGTAAGTAAGTAAAAAACAAGCTAAGAGGAGAGTAATGACCGCTGCAGGTGCAGTGATACCGGAAAATGTATAGGACGAGGATTAGACCGATGGGTAGACAGGGGTAGGAACAGGCCGGATTTTTAATGTTAATGCACAAAAAAAGTTTGGCACCATTTTAGTCAAACTATTTGAACATTACCTAACTAGGTTATAATAATTATTAGAGATGCGCCGAATAGTGATTTTTGTCGTTGCAGTTGCAGCTTAACTCGCACCTGCTTGCACTGTAAATTGTTGATCAATATATTTTTTGAAATAATTGTAATCTATAATCTCTTTTTGTTGATATTTTTATATGAAATGATACTAGTAAAGGTTTTGTTTCAGAATTTAGGAAAAGAATCGAACTGAATATATGCAAATTGTAATAAACCGAATATTTGTCCGAATACTAAATAGATTTAATATAGTAGTTAAATGTCTTTGCCGAATACGAACTTCATAATTTGCCGAATATGGCGAACACCAAACAATAAACAAATATTCGGCGCTTCTCTAGTTCTAATCAAGGAAAGTTACTCTTTAGTTTTAGTAAATCCATTTATATTTTTATAACTGCTACCACTAAGTAACCTATTATTAGGAAACAGTAAGTAGGTACTTGCAATAGATCCATATCTTATAAATATGAAATGGCTTACTGAAGATTTATTTTGTTAGATTTAAAACCTTCTTAAATTCACTATTATTTCACGGGTAAAATTATGAAACGACTTCGGAAACGCATATAACGTAGTTCCTCTATTTTTCATTTGCATGGAGTATTAAATCTGGTAGATCATTATTAAGGCTGCTTGTATTTTATATTTTAATAGACACTACGGCTACTGTTTTAGCAATCAATAAGGACCCTTTAATTTACAAAATAGAAATATTAAAGATACTAACTTGTCCGCTATCGAAGTTGAACGCCATTGCTCCACAACTATTGTAAAAAAACGCCGAAAAAATATACAACCATTAGACACGTCAAAAGCTTCAAAAAGTCAAAACACTTATTTTGGATGTCACATTTTTAAACAATTGAAGATCTTTACTAAGGAAAACGAATAAAATACTTTTCCAGAGAGTATCTATGCGTACAATTTGTTTATGGTTTGCCGCGAGCCGCTCGGAAAATATATGAAAATGGGACAACATAAATATTGGCCTAACTGAACAGTCGTCGTGGCAACGCTTTCCCGCTTCCTGTAAATTTCCCCATTATTAACGTATCTACGCCGCATAGCCAGGATCGTAAGGTCATTGACATTTCAATACACGGGAATAATAAGGTTATTGACTTCGCAATTTACGTAGCGCGCCCAAGACATTTTCTCGCTCGTTAATTTTGACTGTAGCATGCAAGTTTGAACAGTGAAGATCAGTTAAGAGTTATATAGTTACCTAAAATTATATTTATTTGTATTCAATTAACACATTTGCTTTTGTAAATCTTTAATTTGTAATAATGTGAAATTGCTGGAATTATAGGCTAACATTGTCATTTTCATCAGCCGGCCTATTGCTGAGCTCAGTCCTTCTAACATGAACACACAAATGTAGCATGAGGAGAATGGACCAAGAGTAACCTTTTTTCTAAGAAATTCTGTCAAGAAATATCCGTGACATCTCGAGAAAGCAATTTTTTACATTTTTTTATGAAAATTAATGGGTTATGGAACATTATCTTATGACTTATCATTATATTTAAAAATGAAAACGTTGATAACAGTAAGTTTTTCTAACTGTGACATTGGCTAATGTGCAAACTGAACCAAGATCCTAACCCAACCAATAATAAAGAGAAAAAAGTAGAGTAGCAGGAGCGTAGTCGAAACTATTTCTAAAGTAAACCTCCAACAATACCCTGAGCTTTTAAACGAAACATAGACAATTGATTACGGCTGTTCGATAGTTGAGCCGCTCATTTGTTAATGCAGAACTGGCATTTTGCTCGGGATCATTAATAGCAGTTGTTAAAAGGCTTCCCTTTTGCTTTTATCTGTCTCGTTGCGTGTCCGCTTGCGATGTCGCATAAGCGCCGCCCGTACTAAGGGACCGGTGCACGATTTTATTGAAAAACATCTGTAAGGAAAAAAACTTTTTTTTTGCAATTAAGTATTTATGTTAACTTGAAGTTACGACCATTGGCAATACTGGCGACAGCTCTTCCTACAGGGGTCCCGTGACACATAAGTTTCCCAAGCCAGCAAGTTAAACACAGTAAGATTTTTCAGTTTCAAAAATAGTTTTTTTTAAAAGGTAGTTTTTATCAAAGAATCTTTGCCTTCTTGCTCAAAAGGTAGAAAACCACCTGTTTTGGACTTGATGATGTCCGTACTTACAAGGAGGCTTTAGTAATCTCAGGCTTAAATATATCGTAAATTTAAAGATTTTAGTAGATTTGTATGCAATGTTTAACTTTCTTCGCGGAAAAAACACTTACTTTAAATACAATGCATGTTACAAATAAACAAAGAATAAGTTTCGAATTAGTTGTTCCGTGTTTTGTCTCTTTTACTCTAATTTGAAATGACGTTTACATGGCAGAAACAAAACACGAATAACTATTCGGAGCTTATTATTTGTTGATTTGTAAGGCCTTTTATGTTAAAATTATTCCGTAGCCAAAGGACCCTTTATGCAGCCCTGTAAAACAAAATTAGCATTTGCCGTGACCTTCATAGTATCGTGCCATTGTATTTGTGTATAACTGCTTATTACATTAATATCAGATTGCGAAACGACGCAGCAGGTAGATCAGAGGATGTCACAGCCCGGTACATGGGTCTTTGCATAAATTATTCTGAAGCGAATGATAGCAATGTAGTAGTGATTTAAATTCAACTGACGAAGCCAATTTATGGGCTCAGAATACTCTAGCTCAGGTAAAGAGTCAGGCAATGGGAATAAATTTCTAAGTGTTTAGGTATAATACCGAGTAGTTATACCATTTAATCTTAATGCCTTTTCACAAACAAAAGCGAAACGTGAAGTGGCTCTTCAAAAGCAACATCGTTTTCATACCCAACTAATTTGTAAGATTCCTATTTAGCCACAAACGTCAAAATTCTTATTTAGTTTAACAAAACATTAGGCAAGGCATCAATTTGTAATTTCTTTTGTTAATACAATACACAAAGCTTATTTACAACGAAATCACATGTCGTAATATGATATCTGTTTGACGGTAATTGAAGCCAAGCCTTTGCGTGACTTTGTAGTAAGATGCAAAACTCGCCCGAACTACAACAAGGAAATTACTTTTACAAGATTTTTGCTGTGAAAGTTGTTATCATAGAATGTACATTTTGTTGATTACACACACAGCCACACACATCATTTTGGATTTGAACCCAGGCATCCTTCGTTTCGATATAACTGATGAATTAGATGCAGCAAAACACATACAATGAGCTACACATCTATTTAGATGATGTGGTGATGTAATGATGCAGTTCAATACTTATAATTTGCTTGCTATTATTATAAATCTTTTCATTAGTGCTGGAAAGTACCCAGAACGTCTGAAAACAGCGATAATTAAACGATTGTTTAAAAAAGACAATAAACAATTAATACAAAAATATAGACCAATTGCTCTGATACAGATTGTATAAGTATTTAAAGAAAATAGTTATTTGTTATACAAGAGCGCAAAGTTGCTTTTTAACCGCGTGCTCAATTTTGATGACCGAGCAAGCGAAGGATTCTAAAATATGCACTATCAGTTTTATATTGTTGGTAACGATAGTTATTTATAATAATAAATCAATGTTCGTAAGCGATATTTATTTATTTACTGACGCAGTGACGTCACGAGCCGAAACAGCATGGCGGCTAGCGTTTCCACGCGAAAATTTAAAATGATAAATTAAAAGTAGTTTTTATGGCATTAATCGATTTTAAAAAAATCATATAAAAAATATAGTGGTTTATTATCACTCTAGGAGTCATTTAAAACACTTTTCAAAAAAGGGTGTAATACCCTATTCTGTTGGCGTCAAATAAACTTCCTCGTCGCTAGAATCAATCATTTTAGGTTTTTTACTTGTTTTGAACCTAAGGTTTTAACAATATGACGTGAAAAGAAAATGGCGCGCGCAAAGCAAATAAAAAAAAGTACTCCAAGAAGGTTCCGAGTAAGAGTTTTTAACAAATTAAAAAAGGTTGTATGATAAATTCGGCACCATGGAGGTAGAAGTAAATAGGTTTAATGATGTTTTGAATTCACAAACTTAGTGCACACGATGTTCTAAATTCAATTTACTTTATCTTCTAGTCTAGCGGATAAAAACGGCTTTTGCACTCAGATATCGAAGAACAAAAATACTCTTTCCGAGATGGGGGGATGAAAATTATATTTTATGTGAAGAGCAAAATAGTTTTAGGCAAAAACGGAATATCAATATGGCTATATAGAAATTTCTCAAGAACGTCATGCTGAATGTGGGTACAAGAAACCCAGTCTGTGCTGTGTTTTGTGACATGTCGCAAGCTTTTGATTATGTTAAGCATGATATTTTAATTAAAAAAACTTGAAACATATGGAATAAGAGGAAACATTTTAGAATTAATTTGTTATTACTGAACGAATAGAAAACAGTACCCTGCAATATCACGAATTAATACTGGATTAAAATTAGAAGAAATGTATTTATCATAAATATTAAATATGGCGTACCCCAAGGCAGTATATTAGAGCCACTGCTTTTCTAAATTTTTATTAATGAATATTTATTTTTTATTTTTTAAGTGCTAATTGCTACACTTAAGCTGTATTCAATATTTATAAAATAAAGGGAAACAGTTTAATGTCTACCCGACCCAGCCAGGAATCGAACCTGGGTTTTCCGTAATTCGTTTCATCTGCAAAGATGAATCTGCATAGCCATCGGTTGCAATGACCGTTGGATAGATAGCACTGATGCCGCTAAAAAGCATTTAAAAATCAAAGCAGTGAAAAGAATCAGTGCTTACGTAAGCCTTCCCGGTAGCATAATGGTCAGTGCAGCCAGCAGTGCGGATTGCGGAATACCCATGTTCGATTCCTGGCTGGGTCGGGTAGCCATTTAACTTTTTCACTGTATATTATAAATATTTATATTAATGACCTACCTAAATTAATAGATCATCCTTTCACTCTCTTCGCAGACGATAGTACGATGACCATTGCGTGCAAAGAACCTGATTACTATGAACATGACATTAATAAATCTTTGACATCGATTATTACATGGCTAGATAACAATAACTTAAACATTAATCTTTAATTCAAATTCAAATAGCCTTTATTATGATAAATATATATATTTCATTACAATGACTACATAATAATACTATTTATATAAAATTTCATGTTTTACCTTAACAATTATTGATTAATAACAATATAATAATAATAACTCTATTCTTCGACATCGGTAACATTATCCGCTTGCCCTCTGGCATAGGCCGCCCCTAGGGTTTTCTAAGTTTTCCTGTTTTCGGCGTTTCTTTGTCATGTTATTCCAGCTACTTTTATGATGTCATCTTCCCATCTGATTTTTTGACGCCCTTTCCTTCTTTTCCCATCTCGAGGGCACCATACCGTCACTTCTTTTGTCCATTTTTTCTTCTTACTTCTTGTCATATGGCCTACCCAGTTCCATATAAGTTTTTACATTGTGTGTGTGACATCTTTAACTTTTGTCTTGCTTCTTATATTTGTAAGTTCGATTTTGTCCCGCAGTTTAATGTTTAGGATGCTTCTCTCCATTTTGTTTTGGCACACTCTGAGTGCTCTACTTTGCTTGTTTGTAAGGGCCCAGGTTTGAGCTCCGTAGGTTAAACATGGTAATACATCCCTAATGAAGTAATGAAGAACCCACACATACCTTTGAAAGAAAAGACTACAGTATTCAATTCATGCATACTCCATGTTTAAAAATTCATCTTAGTAAGACGCAAATAATGAAATTCTACCAAAGAGAGTATACAGGACTGTGAGGTTGATAATGCTACATTCCTGAAACTTTTAATTGATGGTAGACTGGATTGGAAGGCACACATAGAACATATGTATTTGTAAAAAAAGTCATTAGCTTTGCCTACGCACTATTTAGGCTATCTTCGGTACTGAATATAGATGCTCTGCTTACAGCATATCATGGATTAGAGGCGGTGACTCTGAGATATGGTATTATATTCTGGAGCAACTCGACTAATAAAGATATAGCATTCAAAATGCAAAAACAATGCTTGAGAGCTATGTGTGGGCTTAAAACCACAGAATGTTGCCGACCATATTTTTTAAAGCATAAAACTCTAACGCTTCCGTCAATGTATATTTTGGAAGTTGTTCTTGTTGTCAAATAGGTCCCGCCAGAATACCAGCGCTGCAGCGGCTATTGTCGTTGTAGCCTATGCTGAGGCTGGGGCCTAGTTGGCCACACTAAATGTAATTTACCTACCTATATGTATCTAAACTTTTTTATTTTTTATTTTCTAATTACAACTAAGTACACACGCCTGCATATCAACCTACCACAAAATGTCAAATTTCTTGAATTGACTTTGAACTTTCTGCCTTAAGTATATAGTTGAAAGTGTATTAAAGAAATTTGAAAGTTTTGGTTAGGTTTATGTGCCAGCGTCTGTACAATCTGTTTGTGGTCAATAAAATGTTATTCTATTCAATTCTATGAATCGAATCTTGATTTTTTTGTGTGTATGACTGATGTTGTGGAACGCAACCGACGTGACAACAGTCGCCTTTGTATGCCTTTGCTTATTAAAACACAGTTTTAATAAGCAAGAGCATATCTTGTATGGCTCCTAGAATTTACAATAAAAAACCTGTTAAGTTTAAAGAACTAAATTTTAATCAATATAAAATAAAATAAAAGAGTTATTTTGCGAAAAATGTTATTACACCACATCGGAATTTTAAAAATGATAATTTGTGAAATAGTATAATTTTATTGTTAAGCATATCTTTGATTTATTTATTTTTTATTTTATGCATGTATTTGTATGTATTGTATGTATTTATTATTGACATCTCTGATATTTAAAATTAATTTAATATTGTTTGAAATGTACTTATAATTTTAATTTTATTAATAAGTATGTATTTTAATTTGTATCTTAATTTGTACACCGTTTACGGTATGCATGTTGAATCTAACATTAAATATATTTTTTTTACACGTGTGCAAGCAAATAAAGTATCTTTATCTTTATCTTGTTTAATTGTATCTGGATTTAATGCAAACAACGTGTTAGATATTACGTAACTATTATTTAATCTGTGCTAAAACTTGCAAGTCATCACACGGCAAAGCACATTAGCTATTTCACTTTCACCTAGTGATATTGTAGGCACTTATTAAATACTAGAATTGTATGTATTTCGATTAATAAAAAAAAAAATAATTATAGCCTATAACAGTCCCACTGCTGGGCAAAGGCTTCCATAATTTAAATCAAGGCATCGCTACAATTTATGGGTAATGGCTTAATCACAACGCTCTTGCCAAATGCGGGTTGGTGATCACAAATGCAAAACTATGCATCGAAAAATTCGAATGAACCAGGGACCTTCGGACATCGGGCCGAGCGGGTTGTCACTCGGCCACCGAGGCGTTAGTAAAAAATATAATAAATACTTAATTAGATTCGATACTTACTCGACTCGTAAATGCTTCACTAAAAGTTATACTTCCTACAAAGCCACATCTGGGTACAGGTGTTTATCGAAATAAAATTCCGGGCAGAAGATCCGGGCTCCCAATTACCGGGACCATCTGCGCCCACGCGGGCGGGGCCGCCGCTGATTGGCGAAGAGCTGGGCGGGTAACGGCCGCTCGGGCGGGTGGATGCTGCGGCGCGGCGTGAGATACAGCGTGTTGTTTTATACAAGTTTATTTTTTTTTATAATTCGTCGGTGGAAAGGGAAAACAGCTAAAGCGCCACAAATTTATGCGCGGCATTTTTTTTTGTGTTGATGGCTTCGTGATGCGATTAGCACATTTAGCCAGTGTCAAAGTAATTTTTCTTACAAGTGATACATAACTAAGCAATATTTCCTTCCTGCACGCAGCAGTGCTGCCTGCCGATGCCGCGTTGATTCCGGGCAAGGCGGCAGTGTTGCGTTGTTCGTGGTGATGTATATTCATTCATTTGCTTTGAGTTGACAAGATGTCCATTGATTACCAACTATTCACGTATTCGTATTCCATTTACGTAGGTACTATCGCTGCGGCGGCAGACGCGTTACTACTGGTCTGTCGCGGCGGTGGGGCGACACTGCCGTGCAGCAGTGCTGCCGCGACATTGCTGCGTAGCTCGGAATGTAATCTCATATAAACTTATAGAGAATATATGGGGACCAGGACCTGAATCGCGGTAATTTAAAACATGAATAAATATCTACGTTTCGTTCGCGTTGCAGCTGGAGTTGCGTTCATATGGAAGTTAGTAAATGGATGATTCATATGGAGCATGCACAACACAGTTCGCCAGCTCGAGGTGATGCTAGAGTTCCTAGCTAATAGAGACCTCGTCTCGCCTGGTCGGGTGAGGTCCAAAGAAGCTAGAGCAGTTGCACAGCGACTGTGGCGAGAGTGCGTCGAATCCCTTAATGCTTTGGGACCGGCGAGGACGGGAAAAGAGTGGTCAATAGTATGTTGTTTTAGTCCAATATGTAATAAATTGTACTAATTTGTAAACCACCATTTCACTGTGTATCTTCTATAAAAACCATTAAACTTAACAATATATACCCTCATAGAGTTTGGTTTGGTTGGTGGTAGGACTTGTTCTTAGTGCCTGGCTAGCTACCACTATCTAAGTCTGACACCATAACAACAATGTTTTCAGCATTGTTGTGTTCCGGCAGTTACAGATAACATAGCCAGTTCCTCAGTGATTGAGGATTCCGGGAGTATTGCGCTTCCACCTTCAGCCTTATAATCACTTAACAAAATATGTGATTTATTTAGTAAGCTCTACTATAAAAGACAATGACCATTATGTATGGGGTAGGTTGCCTTTTTTTTCTCGCGGCCAGTAATAAGTTACTGAATTTCGATTAGGATTTATTATATCTTGTAAAAACTTCTAAACTCAGTCTGTACCGAGATACAGAGGCCTAAACTTTTAAAAACTGCAATGTGTTTAGGACTTTTGTACTTGCTCTAATACTACTTGTTGGTCATATAAATTGACATCTCATCTCTTCATCTTCATCTCACCTTAGTAATAGGCAATTTTTTTTCATCTCTTCACATTAGGTTTAATTGTCAATTTTCCGAGCGAGGCTCGGCTAAATCGTGTGCCTAATAAAGTCCAATTACATCATGTTTTAGGTTCAAAGATACGAAAAGATCGAAAAGTTGCGTTTCGTTCGTGTTACATTTGTGCTTCATCTTAAATTATTTACCGCGATCGAGGCCCAGCAGTGCTGCGGCAGCATTGCTGCGTGCACTGCGGAGTTCGGAATCATACCTTAATGGTCAGTGCAGCCTCCCGGACAGCGGCAGACCCAGATTCGATTCCTGTCTGGATCGTTTAGGCATTTAATTTTGTCGCTGTATTTTATAAATATTTATATTATTAAATTTGAAATACAATTAAAACCACCCTGTATTCATTCGCGTGGCGTGAGTTGGCGCCGCCCTCCCGGAGAGGGCCCAACCCTCTGTAAAACAAAACACGAGAGGGATGCTGACGCTGGACCTCAGTGCTTAAACGGGAAGAGACGGGGTACAACATCCTGTATAGTATGATACTTATGTTGATTTTATTTTTTGATGAAATGTGGAGATATCATTTGTGACTTGTGTCAAGACTAGAAAGAACAATTGAAAAAACAGCAAAATTATGTAAGTTTCTGAAATAAGTATTTAAACAATATTTTTATTATTTTTGAAATTAGCAATATATAAAAATTCCAATAATACAACGGTGTAACTGTCTGGTATGTAGTTAGACCTCCCGGCCTTAGACCCAGAGGTTCAGGGTTCGATTTCCAGTGGGGAACGTATTGTGTTTCGTTTGCGTTCAAGTCGTCCGCGTCCTGGGTTCAAGTCCCAGGTAGGGCAAAGTGTTTTCGGCTTTTTCGAATCATTTTCATAATTCATTCATTCATAATTTTGTTGTCTCACGTCACGTGTACAGATATTAACTTATAGGTACAATATAGGCATGACATGAACCCTGTTAGGGCACTGCAATATTTAACATTTATTTTAAATTACTTGATATTACATTTCTTTTTATATTATATTTATTTTAAATGACATAAGTTATTCCAAAATCACATTAAATAAAACATTTAAATTATTACATTTCATTAATCATATTAAGATTAGAATTAACATTACAACTAGTCTTGAAACATGCATTTCAGTCAAACTGACCTAAACGAAAATTAACTAATTAATATAACTACAACATACACAATAAACCAAGACCGTGAGCTTGAAATTCATAAGCAGTAGCTTTACGACTTAGATCCGTAACAGTGTTTCATTCCAATGTGCACTACACATTGGAATCGCGTAAACCTTAGAAAACAATTTATAAGTAGATATGTAGATATGTAGATTTCCAGATTTCAACAACCTGCATTTGCCAACTTCCTTAATTGTAATGTTTACTTGATTTCATTGATTGATTGATTGATTGATTGATTGATTTCATGAAAACCTTTGCCTTGCAGAAAAATGTATACGAGTACTATAGAATCATAACTTTAATGAATTCTTTAAAGTCTATCGCGAAAACTGCACATTGAAATGGAACACTTTCTCTTACAAAAGGGAGACACTTTGCAAAGTCGAGCTAAATTAATATTGTTATATTTAAAAAGAAGAAAGAAGAAGAACTCGGGTGAGCGGCGGACGTCGGGACTCTAGTTTAAAACTCAAGTGAATCTGTAAAATCTGTTTAATTTCAACATTTTCTCTTTCAAAATAATTAAAAGGGTTTTAAATTATTATACGGGGAAGCGACGAGGAAAAAGTCAAATTCCGTCACAGCTGGGAGTCTAGTGAGAGTTTTGTTAATCGTTATATCACCTACACGTACCTACACGAAAATAAAAATTTCAAAATTCAAAATCATTTATTCAGCAATAACCGTTGGATAGATGGCGCACTGTGCCGCTATTAGGTCTCAAAAAATTAAAAAGCAGTGACAAATTTCAGCGCTTACGTCAGCCTTCCCGGTAGCAAAGCGGTCATTGCAGCCGCCCGGATTGCGGAAGACACAGGTTCGATTCGTGACTGGGTCGGGTGGACGTTTTTCACTGTATTTTATAAAATTGTACAATGATATAATTGATGCCAATCGAGGTGAGTTGCTCAATCAAACCGTGGTACAATAATATCTACCGCCCGCTGTGAATCAAACCCAAGACCTCTGGCTACGAGATATATGCCACAAAGGCGGTTCTTTCGCTACTCTTGCATTAAGGCAAGACATAATGTTTCCATACTTTTTATTACGAATTCACCTCACACGAACTTCAAAGACGCCTCTCTGACCACTTTTGCTCCTAACCCTCACGAAACTCCTTGTTTTGATTCCCAAATCTAATTGAGTACCCGCAAAGTAAAGGGTGGTCCTAATATATTAATAATACAACACGCGTTCGCACCTCCACTAAGCGAAGTCTTTAGGGGATAATAAATCCGTATTTATTCTTTTTATATCGCTCCCGGCGACCCTTGTAATCGAATCACGCTCGATAACCATATCGAATCGATTCGATTCGATAGTTTTGCTGGCTCCCTTGTAGCGCAATTTGAAAGAGCCGTGGACGACTTTGGTATCTAATTCCTATTCAAAGTTCTTTTTTTTATATCTTACGGGTGAGCATCTCGCCTGATGTTAGGTGTTATGTTAAGTCTCATCTCACCTGATGTTAAGTGATGATAAGGCCAATGGTGGAAGCGCACTTCACCCAGGATCCTTAGCTCCTGAGGCACTTGCTATCTTAACCCTAGCTGCCGGAACACAACGCTTCATAATTACATTGGTGATACCAAGAGTTCTTGACATTCTGCAGGTTTAACGGTGTATGAAAGACGCAATTTTAACCACTTTCGTTGTTTAGCGGTTAAACTACCTTCCTGAGACACAAATGTCCCACGTTCGATTCCTACCGGGAGTACCTATTAGTGTACTCGGTTTGGTTGATGGTAGAGGGCTTGTTTTAAGTCCGTCAGGCTAGCCATCACCATCCGACAGTCGCCATAATACGAATAAAGTCACTCTTAATTAGTGTTTTTCTGTAAATACTTATTTTGTTTAATTACCTTAAAAAAGAAATGGTTCTCAATACGTCTTTTAATCCTTAATTGTACTTAATTAAACTACAAGTATACGATAATTTTACCGTACTTCTATTAAAACTTCTTTTTACACACTATGTTTCCTTTTAACAAAGACTTAGTTCCAGTTACTTTTAATGATAAGATTTTCCCACTCCACATATAGCAGCAGCACAATGAAGAGCTGGCTGGAGGCCAGTGGCATGGATGAGGGGCTGCCGTGCATGCTGGCGGAACCCCGGGAGGCGCTGCTGCCCATCACCGGCAGGGAGAACTTGGCGCCCAGGAAGAGGTTTGTTCAGGGTCATTATGATTATTTCTGCGTGGCTGTAACTGAACATTGAAATTACTGTATTTATTGAAAATCAGGATTTGCTGATATACATCAACAGATATATATTACGATATATTTTATGATTTAAATTTTTGACGACCTCCGTAGCCGAGTGGCTTGCACGCCGAACTTTGGGCGGCGCTAACTCTGAGGTCCCGGATTCAATTCCCGGTCGCGGCAATGTCGAAAACGAACTTTTCGATATTGTGTCGGATCTGGGTGGTTGTGGTACCGTCGTTGTTTCTGATTTCCATGAAACGAGTGCTGTAGCTACTTACCTTGGGATCAGAACAATGTATGTGATGTAGTCTCATATTTATTTATTTGTTTTTTATTATTTATTTATTTATTTATTTAAATCAATTGATTTAAATCATGAAATGATATTCTGCTGCGGTAATACCAGTTCGGTAATAGTTTGAGCGAGGTTAATAATGCGTTGCTTAATGCTTCTAGTTTTAATTAATATGTAACTTCTATCGGTGAGAAGCTATTAGTGGTTTTTATGTGTAATACCTTTGTAACCCTATTAAAATTTTGTAAACCTTGATTTTCCTAAGATAATAAAATAAAATAAAATATCAGTTGATATTTTTCGTTGCTCGCTTGCATACAACATTATACATACATTTGAAATAACTTTTACCAAAGTTGCAATTTTATAGTAGAAATAGGGATGCCCTCCCCATTATCTCAGCATTAATGACTCAATCGTTCATGTTTTCCAATTATCTTCTTGGGTCTCATTTCATTCTGACCCCAACATTGGAATGCTGGAAGCCAATTAAGTTATAATAAATTACTTATTAATGACACTCAAAGTTTTATTTAACAATTAAAACTTTTTATACAATCTAATTTGTGTCTTTGTTATGTAGGTACTTGAAATATATCCGATATATAATAAGGATCGGAGATCGGATTGTTCCGAACACCGGGGAAAACACACAATATTGCCGTAGCATCCTAATATTTATCTTTACATCAAAATCAGTTGTTCGAGTTGTAACAACATATTTACAACTAGTACAACTGATAAAACATATTACAAAAAAACAAATGTTGAAAAAATTTCCACGAGCAGGATTTGAACCTGCACCCTTCTGACAAACCGGGTCAGGTGCTCTTCCAATTGAGCTTTCGTGGTTCTAACCAGCCCGCCGAAATTATTCAACACTATTTACTTTTTTACTTTGTAAGCCAAAGGCGCCAATTCAATGTCAAAAACTACCGTCATTAACAAAATTTGCGTTAAAATTATATAAACAAAACAAAAAACATAATAAAACATATTTTTGACTCTATAACTGAATCACGAATGAATGGATGAATTATTCTTTTTTTTTCAATGACACGCAAACCGACACCCTTAAGTTATTATGACAGTCAAACTTCATGCAATCAGCTAGACTTTTGATAAGTACTGCGTTTTCGCAAGATAAAAAGTGGCATACCTATTTACGTCACTGTGTGCCTCCATCTCTGTTAAAAAAACACCACTGTAGGACAAATGATCTAACTTTCACATTTATATTATTTAATTAATAAAGGTTGCACATAAATTTAGAGTTCAGTATATAGTTATAATATATAACCCCTATAGTTTCAAAAGTAGCTAAAATTTGTGAACCAAGTGTTCTGTTCTATCCTTAACGTGGCGATAAACCCCAGGATTACACCGTAGGTTCAGCATGCAGATGCCAACTTGCACAAGACCTTTATAAATGACACTTGATTCAAAAGTAACCTTATGTACGTCATCACGCTTCACATATAATCACCCATGTTGTGAATGACCGGACCCAAGATAATGGGTAGGTATACCCAACACCTGTGCGATAACCTGTATCTGTATTATGCATAATCCATAAGTATCTGCTAGAATTAGTATAGCAAGCGTTCTAGGCGCTTCTAGTGTTGCTACCTCCGGGTACTAAGTGTATGTTTACATGTAGATGTCAAAAGATGACGCTTTGCCGTGTGCTGTGTGTGTGTAAATACAGTTGTGAAAACGAGACGCGTGTATAATGTGGGTACATGTCTATATGAAAGAGTGTATGTTAAGCCGCTACACGCGTCTCGTTTTCACAACCGCAGCAACACTGCTATAATACAGCTTTAACAATATTATTTATTTGTTTCAAAATTAAAAAAAATAAAAATTTAAAGTCATTTATTCAGTTTAGGCTACAAATAGCTGTTATGAACGTCATTATGCCATCGGTTTGTAAGTCTACTCTGGGCGGGAGACCTTGTACCTACTGAGAAGAACCTGCAAGAAACTCAGCAAGGCCCTATCATAAAAGGACACTTTCCATCACAAATAAAAACACAAAATCTAAAGGACAATCACAATATGTCAATAAAAAATACAAAAAATAAAGAATAAATCAATAAAATATTTAAGTTTGCAAAAACATTATTAATCAGTTTAATTTTTAACAATGTCATACAGTACTAGTAACAGTTAAAACCTGTCTACAGAATCATATAATTAAGGACTTTTAATTACATACGGTACATCGGATAACATAAAACAGCATTAATTCAATTATGAAAATTACAATTTAATTGGAACTTAATTAAGTACTTTCATAAGGCTCAATTCAATTAAGAGCAAGTGACTGCCGCAAGGGGCAGTGCAGCGCTAGAAGCACTGTAATGTTCTAGAATATCTAGAAGGATCGTACAACCTCGCGGCCGTCGCCGCGCTGCCCCTCCTTTGCATTCAAATAACTATGAACCATATAATCACACAGATAAGATTCAAAATGCCGGCCGCTGCCGGCCTCTCAGTGGGCCCTTTCAGTGGGAATTGAGCCTTAAGGTACTAAGCAGCTAGAGATAAGATAGCCAGTACCTCACTAGTTGAGGATCCCGGGTGAAGTGCGCTTCCATCATTGGCCTTATCATCACTTAACATCAGGTGAGATCAAGGCACTGTGCTTACCCGTTAATATAAAAAAAAAGCATGTACCTTACTACAATGTTTCGGTACTCGCAGTTGAACCTACTCGCAAACGCGCTTTTATGCTGTTGGAGTCGGCCCAGATCCTGCACAGAGATGTGGGATATCTATTTGCACCGTCTGCGCATGGTTGTGTAGAAACAACAGTCCATCCGCGCCTCAGAGAGCTAGGAGCTCATTGGCAATCCACCAAGATTTGTGATCAAAGTTACTCTTGATTCAAAAGTTACCCTATATGTACGTCATAACGTTTCGCAATTTTTTTTATAATATATTTACTGGTAAGCACAGTGCTTTGATCTCACCTGGTGTTAAATGATGATTAGACCAATGATGGAAGCGCACTTCACCCGGGGTCTTCAACCAGTGAGACACTGGCTATCTTATATCTAGCTGCCGGACATACACAATGCTACAAAAATTGATGTTATGGCGACATATTTAGATAAGATGGTGGTAGCTAGCCATGCGGACCAACAAGCCCTACCACCAACCAAACCGAGTACACAAAAATGTACCCCCCCTTGGGAATCGAACCCGAGGGTCTAAACCGGTGGTCTTAACCACTAGACCATAGAGGCAGTTTTAAAAAAATAATCACACATGTTGTGAATGACCGGATTCAAGATAACACAAGTATAGCCAACACCTGTGCGATAACCTGCCGCGCTTGTCTGTATACCTCATAGTGACTAATGGTCTATAAAGTTGACAACGCAACCTTATCTGAGCTATCGGCACGACTAACCAAATGTTGATAAAACAGTAGGTACAAATTCCGAAATTATACGTTCCAAATCTGTCTCAGGGGGGGCGAAATCAGAAATGATTGTTATTTTCAATGTCGAAATAGTCTACGCTACTGTATGTGAGCTGTATGTATATGGGAGCACTCCTAATTGATATATAGTACAAGCAATTTTGTTAAATGATGGTGCTTTGGAACACTTACAAGGTGTTGCGCAACGCTAGAATCCCACCCCGATTCTGAAATGATTAAAGCTGGGAAATAAATAGGGAACACCAATTGATGCACTGTTGCGTATCTGTATTTGTAAAATTGCGAACACATCATACAGTTTTTGACATAACTTATATATAACTCCCTGATACATTTTAACTTAGACTAAACTGAAACTTTATTCACTCGACACAATGTCACAAAATGGTTTTGTAAAGTTTACGCAGTGCCGGATTAGCTATGAAGCAGGAGGCAGCAAATGCTACAGACCCCGCGGCTTTGATAATAAATGAAAAAAAAAATCTGGCTCCTAGTAGCTATGTGTATTCTCAAAGTAAGCGCTGGCCATAGGTTAGCAAGTTGGCGACACTACAGTACTAGAAGAAGTCCAACTGTCACTTCGTAAAACAATGATGCTAGAATTTTAGTTTTTAACGGCGGAAGTGATTTTTTAAAAAAGTCCAACTGTCGTCAGCGCTTACTCAGATGACATAGAAGATGGTTTAGGCAATGAACTGGTGCATTTTGCTGAACTGCTAGAAACAAATGTAGCAGATGTAGATTTTTATAAACTTTTAACAAAAAATTCATTGAAATCGTATTTCCAAATGTTGAAATAGTGTTACGTATTTATATGAGTTTAGTGATAAGCGGAGAACGTTCTTTTTCAACGTTAACCTTTCGTTGCTGGCGTGCCAGATCCGTCCCACGAACAATTAAAATTTTATTGTTTCTGTATTCACAGCAGACGACAGGTTAAAATTGAGTTAAAACTACAGAACAGTTAATATTTCGTAGTTATAACGAATCAAAAATGTTTTAAGGAACACAATGACACAAGAATGTTTAAATGGCCTCACTATAATAAATATAAAAACAACCGGCTAAGTGCGTGTTGGGCCACGCGCAGTGTAGGGTTCTGTAGCCCATCTCAATAATGCGGATTCTGACAAGAGGTATTTTATGAACATTTATTTAACGATGGATCATATACTTAAATGTAGATACTACCGGATTCACACACCTGACAACGTTATTTAAGTAGTTCCCAATGAGGAATTTGTACTGCGCCAAGTACATTTTGTAAATTGGTTGTAAGTAGTTGTAAATTACTCGTTAAAAAAAAATATTTTTCAAAATTTTACTTCACCACTTTGTCGGCGTAATTAATATGTATATCCATGCCAAATTACAGTTTTCTAGTACTAAGAGTCTATGAGCTAGACTGGGGACAGACAGACAGACAGACGGACATGGCGAAACTATAAGGGTTCCTTGTTGACTACGGAACCCTAAAAATGATTTAAGTACTTTGAAATATTTACATGGCAAGTGTTATTATTAAATTTGCCCAAATTAAATCACGAAAAGCGTTTTAATTAGTGTTCTGTTTTATTCACATTCACATCCTAAATTTAATAGGTAATTAATAAAATAACTACTTTCACAACAATTATTCAACCCAAAAACAAATAGAATAACGGATAAACAAACATACATAGGTAAACCAGGAAACGTCCATGACTCGAGTGCAAATGCTCGTGTTCATTACACAAAATTTGCCCTGCCGGGATTCGAACCCGAGACCTCCATGATGGCGACACCATGAAATCCGGTGTGTTAGCCACTTGACCACAGAGGCCGTATAAAATACAATTTAAGGGCCCCCTGTTTACTTTTGCTACGGGCCCCGCGCTAGCTTAATTCGGCACTGAGTTTACGCGCAACTACACATTTAAATAAAACAACTTATACGGATCTACTCGTGTTTATTTTACACATTTTACCAACGCGGTGGTGGCGTGTGCGTCGGGTCGTTACGTTCCCTAAAATATGGTTGAGCGAAGCGATGGCTGATTCATATGTCATACTCGTGAACGGGTGCCGCCTGTGGAGGCTGGTCTGCTCTTGCATACTTATCTTATTTTTAATATTACTTACTATAATTTGACTTTGTTTTTCTTAAACAATTTTTGACTTTTATTAGAGTACTGCAGTGGTACTGTATGACATTGTGGAAATTGGAACTTTTACCTGAGGTAAATTTGTTAATTTAGATTTTTAATTTTGTTTTTTTACATGTGGTCTTCTATATTTTTTTTATTTTTATGTGTTTATTTGTGATGGAAAGTGTCCTGCTAAAATAGGGCATTTTCCAATATTTTTGACGCTGTAAGGGAGAAAAGAGCTGGACACTTGCTGAGTTTCTTGCCGGTTCTTCTCAGTCCAAGATCTCCCGCCCAGAGTAGACTTACGAACCGATGGCATAGTGACATTCATAAGAGCTACTTGTAGCCTAAACTGAATAAATGATTTTTGAATTTGAATTTGAATTTGACATTGATTTAGTTTATTTTATCCTGACGTTTCGAACCTTTTACAGGGTCCGGGGTGTTGGTCATGTCAGCTATATACATATAATGACTTGTCCTGATTAACTGATTCATCATCGCCGAGCCGAAACCGCTGAAGCTAATGATATAGAATTTGGACGTAACCAGCCACTAAGAAAGGCTTTTACGGAAATCGTACCCTAAGGGGGTCAAATAGGAGGTGAAAGTTTGTATGAAAGTCCGTCAGTTTTGAAGTAAAATACATTAAATTTGGTATTTGGCTTTTTGAAAAGAAATAAAGAAAGACTTGTCTCAGGAATTTTGATTATTTTCCTTTAAAAAAGGAGGAGGAGGAGTAAAAAAGGAAAGAGGGTTTTTTAGGGAAATCGTTATTTTTAAAGTATTAGGGGTATTCAATAAAAAGTGCTAATGAGTATGAAGCAGTTATATGTGTATATTATTTATTTTTATTTTATTTTTCGACATGATCACCTTTGAGGTCTATTATACACTTGGTATATCGTTATTCCAATCCTAAGATTCCCTTCTTGAAAAAAACTTCATCTTGATCGCTTAAAAAGTTATGTGCGGTGGCAATCGCTTCCTCATCATTGCCATATTTGTGACCTCTCAGTTGTTTTTTAAACCGCGGGAACAGGTAGAAATCACTAGGCGCAAGGTCAGGTGAGTATGGAGGATGTTCCATCAATTCAAATCCAGCATCTTGGATAGCAGTCATCGCAACTCGGGACTTGTGTGCGGGGGCGTCATCTTGGTGAAACAATACAACTTTAGCAAGTTTGCCGCAGCGATTTTCGCATATTTCCTAACGCACTTTTTTTATTTGTTGTACGTATAAAGCGTGGCTCCATGATTGAGGTATTCAATCAATATCACCCCCTGGCTGTCCCAGAAAAGAGAGCCCATAATCTTACCAGCGGATAGAATAAACTTTTTAGGCGTTGGAGATGACGGCCTCTTCCAAGTCATAGACTGTTGTTTCGTTTCAGGATCATAATGGTGGAGCCATGTTTCATCTATAGTTACGAAACGAGCCAAAAATCGGTCAGGATCTTGTTGTAACAATTCCAATTGTTCATGTACAAAACTATGGA
Organism: Eudonia truncicolella; assembly: GCA_949315975.1. Classification (NCBI taxonomy): domain Eukaryota; kingdom Metazoa; phylum Arthropoda; class Insecta; order Lepidoptera; family Crambidae; genus Eudonia; species Eudonia truncicolella. Next base: position 2,197,579 of record OX438838.1, on the reverse strand, counting down.
TACTTCCTATCGAAATCTTTAGTTCTTCAGCTAAAAAACGAACAGTAACACGACGATCTGCCAAAACAATTTTTTCAACTTTTTTTATCATTTGTTCGGTATCTGCCGTCGTAGGGCGTCCCGAGCGCGGGTCGTCTTTAGTTGAAGTTCTTCCTCTCTTAAACTCGGCACACCACCGTGCAACCGTAGAATACGGAGAAAATAATTTTCCTTTCAAGTCTAGATTACTTGCTCAGTAGTAAATTTTTTCAGGCAGAGATATTTTATTACGACGCGAATTTCAATTTTATCCAATTTGCGTACCACGCCAAGACATGACGAAAACAAATGACTTCTATTTTTAAAATAAGAAAAGAAAATCAATAATTTTTTATGTTTTTATTTTATCAAATGTCTGGGCTTTACCTGCCAGTATTTACTTTTTTGTTGATAAAGGAGTTTATATGCCATTATTACTTTTTATTGAACACCCCTCGTAATAATCATAAAAATGAATAGTTTTATCGATCTATAGATATTTCAATAAAAATAAAGAATGACGTGTTTTTGTATTAAAAACCTCGCCAAGAGGAGTGAAACAAGGGTGGAAAGTCTGTATGGAAATCTGTCATTTTGATATTTGGTCTGGTTAGAAATTATGAAGTGTTTCAGGATTTTTGGAAAATGATCCCCTAACTAGGGGATGATAATTTGTACAGGAGGTTTCAAAACGGATTAATTACTTATACAGAGTGATTTTATTATGTTGTTTTGTGTTAGACACTTTTACTAATTCTAGCTCGCAATATAAAAAGTAATATAAAAATTAAAATCTTAATGTTGAAATGACGTGACATGTTTAGTGGTCCAACCCTTACTTCTTATACCCTTATGATATTTACCTTTAATAAGTTTGGTTTTAATTACGAATCAACACAAGTCGTGTAGCCCAAGTGTGCAAAGTCGCGAACAAAAGCTAGTAATGAATAAGTAACTTGCATATCCTCATTTGCTAAGGGTTCGAAACGTCAGGATAAAATAATATGAATCAAGGTATAAAGTAATCGTAAGTAGATCCGTAAACGTTATTTTATTCACAATAGCTACACCCCATAAACCTATACATACAAAGAAGCCCAAGCAATAAGCTATGTTGCTTTGTTTAAAAGCTGAGCTGGATGGACAATCCATTGATTAAATAAAAGATAATTTCTGCTTTCCACAGAGACCGCACTCTAGAGTCATGCGCTCTATCAGAGGAGGCGTACCTATCAAGCAGCGCGGGCTCGCCCTGCGCCGGGTTGTCGCGCGAGGAGCGCCGGCGCCGGCGCAGGGCCACCCTGAAGTACCGCACCGCGCACGCCACCAGGGAGCGGATCAGGGTGGAGGCCTTCAATGCGGCCTTCGCGTCTCTAAGGAGGCTGCTCCCGACCCTGCCGCCAGACAAGAAGCTGTCCAAAATTGAAATATTGAGGTTGGCTATATGCTACATTGCGTATTTGAACCATGTGTTGGATGCTTAGGTTTAAACGATTTCTTTGAGCCCACCGATCTGTGTGTTTAAGGAAGCTTTCTTCACTTTATACATTTTAATATACCATACAAAAGTATAAAGTTCCAATTAGTTCAAATCAATAAGCCACTTTTGACTTAAGAGCATAATACATTTTGTGCTGCTGAAACTGCAATTTTTATGGAATCGAAGCACTGCAACTTTACTTCTTTTATGCTCTGTGAGCAATTGAATAAACAATTTTGTTATTTACTACACATTGTGATGTTAAAAAAAATTGATTATTCCTTTTCGTGTAATGGGAGAAGAAACTACGAAATAATTAGCGTAAAATATTTGTCAAAGTCGATATAAGAGACTTTAATTTTACCAAAAACCGGCAATCAAAACTAGTAGGTACTACGTACATTTGGTGCTCAAAAAAGGGGTTACCTGGAAAATTTTCCAGAAGTTTTGAAAATTGGTGATTTTATAGATTTCGATGTGCTCTTTTCCATTTTTCACTTTGCCACCTCGTATCTTTGCCGCTCGCACCGCATATTGGAAAAATGGCGCTCAAAAATAGTTTTTTCAGAATTACTCCGTTCTGACTCATTTTACGATAAAAATAATTATGTAATAAATAAAACTAGAGAAAATTTCAATTCCCGACAATTCCCGACCTGGGCGGACTGTTGAGGTCACCACCCCAGATCTCATTGAAAAATCGAAAAATTAACTATTATTATTATTAATTAATATTGGAGGATGCACGTTTGAAGAAAAAACAACTCGCAGAGATGGTTGGAGTATCAGAAAAAACCATTTTTAAGGTACTCCATAATCATCTCGGTATGACAAAAGTCAGTGCAAGATGGGTGCCTAGAATGTTGACACCGCCACAAAAACAGTAGCGCGTCTCGTGTTCGCGTGCATTTTTGAACCAATGTAATAAAGACAAGGATGGTTTTTTGGAGCAAATTATTACTTATGATGAAACTTGGGTTCTTCACTATGAACTTGAGTCTAGGAGGAGTTTTGTAAATTGACTATAAGGAAAAAGGTGTTCCCATAACCGGAGAATACTGCGCTTCAAGTTAAGAGGCTAATAAAGAGAAATAAGAGGAAAATTAACCAAAGGTGTCCTGCTCTTGCATGACAATGCTCCTGTCCACAAGGTGGGCTTCGATATCATTGATCACCCACCCTATAGTCCAGACTTGGTTCCCAGCGACTATTATCTTTTTCCAAATCTGAGAAAAGAGCTTCGAGGAAAGAAATAATCGGAACGGAGTTATTGTCATAAAACTGTTTTTGAGCGCCATTTTTTCCAATATGGCGGCGCGAGCGGCAAAGATACGAACGAGGTGGCAAGGTGAAAATTCAAAAAGAGCATGCCAAAATCTATAAAATCACCAATTTTCAAAACTTCCCGAAACTTTCCAGGTAAAACTACCAAATCACTGGAGTAAACATGCATGTTACAAAAAAATTTGTTTATTTATTTAACAAAACCGATGATGATAATACTATAAGTGAGTTGATGGGCTGATAATTAAATCTCTAACACTGAAATCTGATAATTGTATGTAACATGTGTTTAAGTAGTATGTAATATTATAAGTACAGTACAGTCACGGGCATAAAATTAATGTTTAATTATGAACAAATCGAAAAATTCATAGGCGGCTTGGAATTCTAGCGTCTTAAGTATATTATTGTGACAAATTGAAGCGAACAATTTTTCCATATCGTAAATAACATTTTATTTATATTTATAAAATTTTATAAAATACAGTGAAAAAATTAAACGCCCACCCGACCCAGCCAGGAATCGAACCTCGTAAAAATTTACTATAGCGTGGTGTTATCAAATTTGTGGTATTTCATCTGCAAAGATGAATCTGCATGGCCATCGGTTGCAACAACCGTTGGATAGATGGCGCTCAGTGCTGCTAAAAAAGCACGATAAAACATTAGAAAGCAGTGACAAAATTCAGCGCTTTCGTCAGCCTTCCTGGTAGCATAGCGGTCAGTGCAGCCGCCCGGATTGCGGAAGACCCAGGTTCGATTCCTGGCTGGGTCGGGTGGGTTTTTGATTTTTTCACTGTATTTTATAAATATTTAATTTAGCTTCAGTGCAGCAATTAGCACTTAAAAATAAAAAGTAAAAATTTTATTTATACCTGTGACTGTACGATTAAAGGTGCATTTGGTCTCTATTCTAGTCATTTATTAATTTAAATTGTTATATTTATAATCATAATGCTGTACATTTTTAACTAAAACCAGGCTATTTTGTATAACCGATCGTTTTTTTTTGTATTTCTTTGTTAAAGACAAAGAATTATTGCTAACGGTGATTGTATATACATAATAATATATTGTATACACATATCATTATAAACAATTATCTTTGTGTAGGTAAAACACGTAAGTACTTATACAATTATCAGAGGGGTCTTGACTAGAGATGAAACGGATATCCGGTAACTATCCGGTATCCGGCCCATCCGGCCCAAATTTACTTAAAATAAAATTAAAAAAAAATCGTCTAAAACGTACATGAAATTAGACAACAGCTCGCAATAATGATGATTTTCATTATAAGCGGTATTAAGGAAAACACACAAGCTACAATTACACATTACAATCTTTTAAAAACTTAAACTAACCTAAACGTCTGTGATTTAACTAAAATAAAACTTCCGCACTAAATCATGTTTCTGTACCCTCAATTATTTTATTAAGTACGTATTTTTACAAAATTCAAAGTCAATCAAATAACGCACGTACGGCCACACAAGTGACACAAGCATCAAGTAAACGATTGATTGGTTTTCGCCTGTCATTCACTCACGAATGCGCACGATCACTCCCGACGAGCCCCGATGACACCCGAAACCGCCCGAAATGTTGCAATCGCGTTGCCCGCAACTGCACGGCGCTAAACATGTCACAACTTGCCTCAGAGCATTTACTTACTCTCCGCCGGATATCCGGCCATCCGACCTCACAGCTCGCCGGGTATCCGGCCAAACAACTATCCGTTTCAACTCTAGTCTTGACCCTCGCTCCGAGTCATTCCTGATGCAAAGGTTGTCTATCGCTGTTCATTGTGGAAACGCGGCAAACGTGCTGGGCACCTTTGCACCGGGAATGGCTCGGGGAGGGTTATTTGATTGAGCAGTGGTTGTTTTTATTTATTTTTGTTTTATTATTATACTCTTTATTCATTTTCTTTCTTAGCCTAGGTTTGTTATAATATTAATATAAAAGTAAAATACAAAAGTACATACAAAACATAAAAATATTATAAAAAACCTAGCCTAGGGTGCCGCCGGCAACGGGGCAGGGCTCAAGTTGCCGGTGGTTAGGGCTGCAGAGACAGGAACCTTCGGACTATCCGCGCCGTGTCCAAGAGTACCGCCTTCTGTATCTGGCCCTTGATCCAACCATTAAGCGAGAGTCTCTTAAGGTGTTGGTCGAGACTCTTCGCTACCAGACCGTTTGCAGACACAACTATCGGCACAATGATTGTCGAGTCAACATCCCACATGGCGGTTACCTCGTGAGCCAAGTCAAGGTACTTGCTAGCCTTGTCCTTCTCGGCCTTTACGAGGTTCTCATCATGCGGGATGGTGACGTCAACAAGCACTGCCCGGCGTTGCGATCGATCTATCAGCACGATATCAGGCCGACTATATATATATTATTATTATTATTAAGTTCTTAACATTTATATTTAGGAATAAAAATATATTCAAATTTTATGTAAATTTTGTTGCGAATAGATTATTCAAATAAGTTTAAGAAATAATTGTCTACATATAACTATAATTTATTATATGTTCATTTTAGTAATTTAAAAAAAACAATAATTTAAGTAAATTAATATTGTTTTCTAAAATCTGTTTAATTTCAATTTTGCTATTGTTATTTCTTTTTAAACAGCGAATCGGCGTACATAAAAATAAATAAAACTAAAAATTAACGTTTTTAATTATATATTGTTAAAAACAAACAAACACACTTGCACAATGCTACTTTAATAATAGTCTTTTGTGATTATATGTTTCTATCTATGTTTGCAATCTATTCTAAATTTTTTTGTTTCTGATCATTATGTTATTGTTATTAGCTATATTAAAGACTAGCGGCCCGTCCCGGCTTCGCACGGATAGACATTTCTTTTTTATATAGCCTATGTTACTCAGCGCTAATGTAACATTCTAATGGTGAAAAATTTTTTTTGAATCGGTCGAGTACTTTTTGAGTTTTTTCATTGCAAACATACAAAAAAACAAAGCTTTCCTCTTTTTAATATTAAATAGAAATAGAAAACATTTATTAGTGACACAACACACATAATTACATTAAAAATAAGCGGCACTAACTGGTGCCCGTCAGCATGATGTCAGGCCTCCTAGTTTATAGGAAAACCTGACGCTGGTCTTCCGCGAACATCTAAGTGTGGGAGGGAGCACAACCACAAAGCAACAACAATACACACTTATACATATTACATACACGTATACACAAAAACTTACACTTACACACTACTTACACACTGCATCAACGACCATCCAATACGATTGGTCGCCCAGCAGACGAAATTCAACCGTAAGCAAACAAAACTACTGTTATTATTAGTAAACATATATTTTTATTAAATAAACTCCTACGGTATGGTTTTCTGAAGATGTAGCAAGTGTTTTTTTAATTTAAACTTAAAACTATTTGTACTTTTAAATTTAAATTAAAAATATATTATATTAGTATAGATTATAGAAGGGCAACTGGTTCAATACGATCACTACATAAAAAAGTAAGAAAATGATAATCTTATTTTAATTTTATCTAGTTAAATATAATATTATATTTAAATGCTTTCGGGCCCAGAAGATGCGGGAAACGGGGAAAGGAAATTAAATATTTTAGTAAATTAAATGAGTAAAGTAAAAAACATTAAGTATATTACATTAATCTATCTATATTTACATCAGTTATATCGTTACATTTATTTTTATTAATGGCACATTTAAAAGGTATAACAATATTAAATACAATGTAACAATAATGATTTTTATAACAAATTAGGAATAATTTCTAATAAGTATAATAATTAGTATAATGGATTACTTAACTAAAACAAAAGTAAACAAAAACATTACTATATACCTAAAGTTAACACCAAAAATATATCGTACACTTTTTGAGACAACATCGACCATATTTATACCCATTTTAATTAATTAAAAAAAAATAAACTGCCTTAGTGTACTCATATTTTTAATGCTGATTGTTTCATTAACAATAGTATTTACAATCCACACACTTGTATTAATATACCTACATGGCTTAAAAAGATCTATCACTTAATGTCTCATGCACATTGCATATCACAATCATTTCAAAAACAAATTATTTAAATAACTTAAGAGCACTGGGAAGAATATCATTCCATGCATAAAGCCTAGTATAACCAAGCTAAAGAACATTCTGAAGAAGAAGACCTCAATTATTTGTGTGTATGAGAATGCCAACACGACGATAGGAATATTAGTGAGCGTAATACCAGTAACAACGGTGGCACCAACTTTCTTCAAAGCGTCTTTAACTCTATCGTTCGCGGGCTCTTTGCTCGTGGCAGAGGCGTAACCGATGTGACTGCAGAACTCGACAGCAATGCCTATAGACACAATGAGGTTGACGCAGGAGACAGCATTGAGAGGAATATTCCAAATATACATAACGCCCATCATGTTCACAACAACCATGACGGCTGTGAACATGACAGCGAAAGTCGTCAAGAAGTTGAAGCCAGATGCCACCAAGTTAAGTACCATTGCGCCGATCATACAATAGCCTATAGATGCAAAAGTATCGGCCCACATCGTCAAATATTGTTCATAATACACATAGAACACTGAATAGGGGAACACCTCGACGTCTGTTCCAGTGATCTCTTTAATGGTAGATGTTACATTATCGGCAATATCATAACCGTACCGGAGTGCGGTTATATAATCTTTAGATGTGGCCAAGGACGTGTGATAAGCCATGAAATTAGTATCATGTATAGTTGCCCGCCCTTCAGCATCCAAAACGTAGTTGACGCTATTAAAATAACTAGCTAACCCACCTCGGTTACACAAATCTGTAGGAGTGTCCCTTAAAAAGAATGGTATGTACTTTTCAAATGCTTCGCCAGCTGGACGCAATCCCTCTGCCCATTCATCTCTTTCGATAGTGCAAAAAGTACATTCCGGTTCATTGCTAGCACTAGGACAGAAACTACCATCAGTTGTGTTGTATTTGCAGCAAGCACCAGACAAACTGGCCCAGTCAATGAAATCATCAAGCCAAGAGTTGGAACTCCTTGCCATGTAAGTGGTATCGCTGTATAGAGACGCTATAAATATTTGTGTAGCAAGAGAAGTGTCGTTACATAATCTACCACCACAAATAGTGTTTTGATGTACGATGTTAGTAAAATTTAAACCAGACTTCAAAACGAAAAATACAGGCGGACCAATTTGCATTACATTGTTGACAGATTGTAAATATTTGTATACATAAGAGTCTGTGGGTAAAGCCATTTCTTGGTCTAAGCCGATTTCTAAATTCGGTATCAACATCGCACTAATAGACGTCATACCAAAAAACAATATTATAACTATAATTTTTGTTCGCCAGTTAAGTAAAAAGTTTGAGTAGGGTTCCATCAGTCTAGCCATGACGCTTTTGTGGGGAGTTTCAGAATGAAGAGGGTTAGTGTCATCTAATATCTTTTTCTGGATACAAAATAGCACGTCTAACCGTTTCTGTGATGCCCTCTTGTAGTCGAGAGAAATCATAGCAGTAACAGTTGTAATTTGAAAAACAAATAAGAAAGCTAAGGATATACAAGCGAAAATTGAAAATGTTACTACTGCCGGGAAATTAGCAGTACTGCCAATTGCAAAGCAAGTCACCTGAGTAACGGAAGAAACAAACATGGACGGACCTACTCTACCCATCATTTTCGAAAATACAAATCTCCTTTTCTTTTCAAAGGTAAAGTCTTCGCTATAATCGTCATATTCTTTCAGATTGCTATCAATGTCATGTAAGGTGTTTATCATTAGAAACACATTGTCTATTCCAATGGACAGGACAAAAAACGGTATAACATTTATGGCTAAAAGGGTTAATGTGATTTGGGCATACCCCATCACACCCATGGAACAGAATATGGCTGCCACTACCATTAGAATACTCCCTACGGCCACCATAATCTTACTATCAACTAACCAAGTTCGACAAGACCGTATATTACCTAAAGCGAAAGTAACATATATAAACATCAAAATATAACTTATAGTAATAGGGATTGCTTCGGCAACAGAAACACGTACAATCTCATCTTCTATCGACCTCTCAGTTCCAAAAGATACATCGATAAAGTCTGGTTTCCAATTGGCCTCATAATCGTGTAACAGTTCGATAAACTGACCTTCCCACTCTAAAACTGGTGCCAAGTCATCAGACAAAATATAATTAGTTATTGGAAAATTAATAAGTAAAGTGTTCGAGCTTAGTACATTGTCACCATCATACCCACCGAACGTCAGCTCTGGCTCGGCGCCGCCGCCCCATGAAGACAAACAATTCAAAGCATAATGATTGTTCAAGCAATTCTGTATCGTAGGGAGGTATGTTTCATTATTAATATCATACCTATCATCTTGCAAATAACTGGCAACGGACATCGAGACGCATTGCTCTAATAACTGTTCCTCACCAGGGAGTCGAAGAGGAGCATAACAAACCTGCTCTATTGTCACAGTTCCACTACCATTTCTTCCAATGTTTATAATAGCGTCCTCCAGTCTTATTAATTCTTCAATTGCTTCTAATCTAAACGCCGGACCGTATGTAATATTACCGACTTGGAATGGATCCAATCTTACAGTTAAGAAGACTTGAGCAGCTCGATAAAATGGTCCAAAACGTGAATTGAAATATTCTAACTCTTGACGACTACGCGATTCGGGAGAGGACCAGAGTTCAATTGGGTTGGCAGTAAGGTTCAGCTGTACCAAACCAAAGAACATGGCAAACACTACCCATGAGGTTAACATTAACATAACGATGGGGTGTCCAGCTGAGGTTTCACCGATTTTCGCAAATACTCTTTGGAATATTTGCACTAAATAATTATCACTTGAAGATTTTGACGGTTGTGACTTTCCAGCCCGCTTATACTCTAATAGTGTTAGTATAATAAATACTGTTACGAATATGATAAAAAATGTCAGACCCACTGAAAAACCGATGCAGTTTACACCCAGAAAAACAGTACACGCTTCAAAGTCTGATGGTTCATTTTCGATAGGACACAAAGATAAGCAATCGACACAGCTGCACGGAAAGTCTCCGTCGATAGTTTCGTAGCATGGTGGTGCGCGGGCGTTCATAGAGTCCTCCTCAGTCGGCCGTTTTATGAAGTTTACTTGCACAGGTGCCAGAGGGTTGGTGGCGGTGTCCCCCGTGAAACCAAACCAGGCTTCGTCATCACACACGGCGGCGTTGCCGCACATCAGGTTAATTGCCGGCAAACCAGTTTGCGGATGGAGTACTCCAATGCAAGATGCGTGTGCTCCCTCCATGAAACCCGCATGCACTCTATAGTCGATTTCGTTGACGTACCGGGTGTCGTTCGTTCCCAGTTCTTCGTAAACAGTCACGAACCGAGCTTGGTCTGGGCTGCAGTTCATTTCACAGATTTGTCGCATGAAGTTCTGTGCACAGGTGGGGCACCTCCCGAGGACACCGTCCGACAACATCATATTTTCAGATATCTTGAGGATCTGTCCAGCATCGCAGCAAGAACGTATTTCCTCGTCCGGTAAGTCGTTCCCATTCTCGTCAACCGTAAAGCTTTTGCATCTTCTTCTAAAAATTTGCAGAATCGCAGCTCTGTCTTCGGGTTCCGTGTCTTCGATGAGGGGAGGAGCCTCAATGTCCACAGGGCAGTTTTTAGTGAATCCGCCAATTTCGTAACATTCCTTACGCATCACACATCTTGCAGACGCTCCCCAGCACGCACACAACAAAGCAAAAATCAAGGTTTGGAACTTCATCTTGAACTTCACTGCACTTTTTTTCTATACTATCTCTTCATTTTACTATGTGAGAGAGGTGTTAGTCTCGACACTGGTGTAATCGAAATAGCTGAATATTTGGAGACTAACTTTATAAATCGCCATCGATTCGATACGTTATCAAAAAATTAGGTTGATAGAAGATAACCAAGTGATTAATTTACTAGCCATTCGGGCTGTTGTGAGGTAATGACGATAAAAGTAACAAATTATAAGCCTGGCCTAATACTAACGTGCAATGATTTATTCATAAGCCTTCGTCGTATGCGTTGCAATTGCAATGCGTATAAGTTGCGTCTTCTTCTTCGTTTCGGCTAGTGAGGCACAATCCTGTTCCAATAGCTGTCTTCGCGTCTGGACTGCGCTTTTGCTTAACTTCAGGTAGAACGGAGTAATTTGGCAACTCATAGTAAAATCTACTCATGTGTCATCATCATTTTCAGCCCGTTCATACCCATTGCTGGGCATAGACCTCCATATTACGCCAATCCCTTGCATTGTACTCATGTATTTATATTAAAATTGTAAATTGTAAATAATGGTGGATTATTAACCGTTAAGTGTTCGTGAGTGTGCATGAGTGTTAGCAAATGAAACAAAACAGTGCAACGTCACTTTTCAAATTCTCTCAAGAAGTCTGCGTGAGGACTTAGTAAAGCCCCACATCTTTACTGAGATACTCGAGGGGATGGGGGGGTATATTATTTCGCACTTCCCATTTCCATTATCATTCATCATCATCAATGTTCTTTATTTATGTATTACCTAAGAAGATAGAACGAACGAATAGAATTAAGAAACTAATGACATGGCAGCATGGTCTATGACCTTAGCCGGTTCCTCAAGGAACGAAGTTCGTTCCTTGAGTTGTAGTTGTAGTTCGTTCAACGAACTACACTTAAAAAAAAAAGCAATTGTTGACTTAATTTGCGCGGGTCGAGGACAGTCACGGCATACCGTATTGTAAGAAAATGCGGGCGGTTGCGGCTTCGGAGGCAATTTTAACGCTAAATGTTTTTTTTTTTGTTTTTTCTGAAAGGTTTCTAACGCCGCCGCCGTTCAATAGGTACACTATTAAAAAATTGGTAAGGAAAAATGCACTATTTCTAAAAAAAGTAGAAATACGGAGTGCCTTAGCGGAATTAACTCTACATATTATTTGAATTACATATGGACTTTCGCAAAATAACGTCTTATTAATAATCGGTTTTTATTTATACTACTTTGCCATTCGATCACTCACGAGTTATTATAACTCGTTTTAATTTTTTATCGCACTAAAGCAGCGCCTCCTCATATATAAAGGAGATTCAATTTTTTGCCGTAAAAATCATGTTTTCGTTAACGTGATCAAATAGCAAATAAAACTCGCATTATGCACACAGTTATAAAACAAAAACCAACGAGATACCGAAAGTATATGACAAGACCAACGAATCTGAAATTTTGATATAGATAATTGCATGCCTTTGTCTTAAAGAACCCTTGCTCAAAAACACATTTGTGCAATTTTGGCTCGATCGTAACTCTTTACGAAAACACCTCTAAAAAATCATTAATGCTAAAATTACAATGAAATCACTTTCAAATATATTGATAACATCAATATTCGTAGTTTCGTTGCTGCATATTTTGATAACTAATACCAGTAATTTAATAAAAACTTTTTTTAGATTCTGTTAAGTATACGTAGCGCCTGCGACAATTGAGACCGCGCAGAATCTAAAAAAAAAGTTTTATAAAATTACTGGTTTTATTAACATATAGATTAAGTAATTTCATTGTAATTTTAGCATTAATGATTTTAAAGAGGTGTTTTCGTAAAGAATTACGATCGAGCCAAATTGCACAATCATGTTTTTGAGCAAGGGTTTTTAAAGACAAAGGCATGAAGTTATCTATATCAAAATTTCTGATTCGTTGGTCTTGTCATACTCCTACAACTTTGATGTATTTTTTTCTAACGCAGTGCTATTATTAATTTGCTAAAAGATACAAAGGGCCATAAGAATAAACAATGACAGGGCTTCTAATAAAACGTACAGATACCTATTAGCTTGGAATAGATATTCCGTGTTTTATTCTTGTCATGTAAACTTCACTTCAATTATTAGTAAAAGAGACAAAACACGGAACAACTATTCTCTGTTTATAAGTACGGGGGACAATGTTCATAGTAGGGTTCCTAAGGGGTCTGTGAACGCAGGTGTTCGTGTTCTGGAGGTCCCAGCGGAGTGCTACGGCCCCTCCGCTTGCTTTACTGACACTCTTCCGCGTCTCCATACATATGTTATGTATGAGCCAATAATCATGACCAATACGCCAAACACCTTCAATCAAATATTTAAGGAGTTATTGGCTTGGAAGTAGAACAATTGTGTGGAGGACAGTTTACATGGAAAAGCAGATTGCTTATTTTGTTTATTTGTTTATTTTTGTTTAAATAATTTAATCAGTTTAGGCTACAAATAGTTGTTATGAACGTCATTATGCCATCGTTGAATAAGAGTTGTTATAAGTGAATCGTCGGATCGTTCGTTTTCCGCCGACTTTTTAACTAATGTTACCACCAATTTAATTAAAAGCCTTTGCCCATCAATTGTAGTCATGGTCTTGATTTCAACGATGGAGGCTCTTGCCCAGCAGTGGGACAGTTACAGTTATAGGCTATTCACTTTACTTTTTACCACCAATTTTATGTAACTATTTCACTTTCAACTTCGTCGACAAATGGCGATCTAACTCGTATCCCAGTAGGTAATTGGAATTGTAATGCCATCAGCCAAGGGGCGTTGTAATGGGTTCCTAACCGAATTCCCCGGAATGCGCTACAGAAGATACACGTGTCGAGAGAGGGAGCAAATTGGCTTATTGAATGGCCGTTTTGCGCTAGACCGATGGGATAATTTACCTATTTCAATTTAATAGTAGGTATATACACGCGCCTGCCGCAAACTGTAAAATTTTCTCAATAGACTTTTACACTTTATGTAGGTATATGAGAAATGGCAAAGCGTAATTCATAAGAGCTACATGTAGCCTAAACTGAATTAAAATTTTGAATTTTAAATTTTAAATTTTGATATTTATTGAAGAAATTTGACATAGTTGTAGATAGGTCGATGTGCAAGCGTCTGTACAATGTACAAAACATAAAAATTAAAATGACGCCTGTAACCTATAGCTTACTTTATATTAAGGCGCTAACAACTGTGAAATACGCTTCTCTAAGCATAAGTTGTTGTATATGTTTATGTGTTTATGTGTTTATGTGTTAATATAAAACATGCATGGTTTATAACGTTTGGTTTGGTTTGGTTTTAACGCCAAAAAAAATATATGTTATAAATAGTTATGCTAAACTATATTTCAGAAATATACCTCTATATAAGTAACATTAAATATCGCATCTCGGATATCTGTCAAATATGCTTAATAGGTATTCGCGATTGTTCCCGAACTTGCTGCGACATACCCGCCTAAGCGTGGTTTTACTCGTAATACTTAAATAAGTGGAACAAATGTTTTTCACACCTCCCTTCCCTCCAATTACCGACACCCCACTTAGCTAATCACGCCGGAATATGGGCCGACGACAAGTCGCGTGGTCGCGTGCCTCCAAGATTGATCGCCGCAGCCCTGGGAAATCAGCGACTGGAGCGCTGCCTGGTGGCAAGTTTTGGAATTGAACCACTAAACAGATGGGGGTGACGAACTCCCATACTGACACTATGTTTATAAAATTACTAAGGAGTGGATAACAGTATTATAAGATAAATCTTCATCTTAGAGTGCCTCTCCAACTAAGGCTGCCATCTGACTCTAACAAAATTTTGCACTTTAAAGCTTAATAGTTCTCAAACGGTGCCTCAATCAAAAAACTGTTTTCACAAACCCGGAATAGTTTTGAAATTGCTATCCAACGACACCCCACACTATGGGGTAGACTGGAAAAAAAATTACATCCCCACTTCACGTAGGGGACGTAACCTAAAAAAAAATATTTTTCAAAATTTTAGAATAGAATAGAATAGAATAGAATATAGAATGTGTTGCGCAAGTATGTGGCAAAGCATGGATTTTTGGAAGTAATGAATGGCAGTCGTGGTATGTGGTATTTTGTGCGGTCTGTTGTTAGTATACTTTTCAGAAATGTTAACCTATTTTATTTTGTTAGATTTGAAACTCTATAATAAGTAACCTATATTATGTAAACCTTATAGTCATGATAAGGCTATATGTTTAGGTTTACAATAAGTATAGTTTTAAGCCAGTAAATTTTGTGGTGTTAGGTAGGTACTCTCTTTGATTGTAATATATATATGTGATTGTAATAATTGAAAGTTTTGTAGCTTTTTTGTCAATAAATAAATAAAGAAGGACAGGTTGGCTATGGCCATATGATATTGCATCTTATCTTACATTATTTTTTTTTTATTGTAATTTTGTTTAAATTTTTTTTTTTTTTATTGTAATTGTAAATTTATTACTGTTTTATTTTATGGATCATTCATTGGTTATCTGAATTCAATGCATTATTATTACTATTAACAGCTGTGTATGTGTTCAAGACAAATACGGCTGATTGATAAGACTTGACATCATCGTTTTGTAAAAATTGCTATCCTGATAAATTATCCACTTAAATGTATCTGTACATAAATACTGAAAATGTATTAAACTAGAAAACTTATAAAGATATCGCCATCTTGCGCTTATTTAACGTATTATAGTTAGTACTTATAAAAAGTGGCGCACGTTAGCAACACAGTTAATTTGCAATAAAACTTTAAGATGGCAGCACTTGCGGTCACAATTCCTGTCATCTAGCGGTAGGTAGAACCACTAAACATTGTTTGTTCTCTTCTACTCACCGCTAGATGGCTACGTACGTCTCTAAATCGACTTTACATCTCTACAATGCTTAAATTAATACCTCTATTTAAAATCTACTACATGTATTTATGTTCAATTAGAGTCTGTATACGTAATAATAAATGTTTTGGCATATACACATTGACACGCAGCAGGCGCAAATGGTTTCAGGCGGAGTCGGAAAGTAAGCATGCGCTATTTCACGCACGCCACGCTCGTTGAATTACGATAACAAGCAGGTATTTCTTTATACCTACGACCGCAATTTATTATGCTTCAATTATATTACAGCTGATGGATGACTCTTAGAAATATAAGCAATATTCATGCCAAATTACTGTTTAAGTATTAAACGTTCAGTAGGTGCTTACTAACTACCATTCTTTTTTCGGAATATTACTAAGAAGGTAGTCTTATGTAGATATTTAAAATATACTTGTCAAGTACTTGTGTCTTCAGTTCTTTCGAGGCTCGTCTGTTAGACAGTACAACGTGGTGTTTCTACAACACAGCTTCTAATGTATTTATTGTAATTATAAATTTATCACAACATTGAAAATTATACCTTTAAATTCACAGCAGATTTTCAGATATTTTATATTTTTATTTGGTGTAAAAACTTGTAAGGTTAATTCAGAAACATTGAAACCAATGTCTTTTCTCTCACAATTTCAGCTTATAAACAAAGTAAGTATACTCTCTTTGTTTATAGGAACTAAAAAATATTAAGTTATGAATTAAGATGCCTATATGAGTTTAATGTTCAAATCTATAAATGTAGCTAGATAGGGAACAATTTCATTACATAGAATTCGCAAAAAACATAATTAAAAAAGACAAGTCACTGTTTGGCGGTCTTATCGCTTTAGAGCGATCTCTTCCAGACAGGCAGTAATCTTAATGTATTAGGGTACGTATACTACTCTGTAAATGCTATATCGACACCTGCAAGGAAAAAGATCGTAACTCATTTTTAGGTGCACTTAAGTTACGGTCATACTATTGCTTAGATTATGACTATAACTCAAAATTACCAAAATTTGAGTTACAATGTTTTTCCTTGCAGATGTCGATATAGCAAATTCTTTACTTACTAATAATGAAGGCTCGTAAGTCTGCGGCGGGATAACTTGTACTGCGAAGAAAAGGCAAGAAAATTAGCAAAAGCATTTTTTTTCTCCAATTGGAAAATCTGCTTCCCATCCTAGAAAGACACTTATCATCACAAAATATACAAATAGATGGAAAGCACCTACTTTTACCTACACATCTATAATATTAATAAAGAGTTAGAGAAAAAAGAACAATTTAAATATTAATCGCAACAATATTTGCGTTAAATTATATGTAAATAATCATAAAGAGTAATCCCCGTATTCATAAATACTATTAAAGCATTATTTACTTTATCATTGTTTTGTCTCTTTTTATGAAATTCAAAATGACGTTTGTGTGACGTTGACAAAACAATATTTGACTAAATAATGCTTGAATAGCGGGGTTATAATGAATATGGGGGTTAGAGTTTTTAACTTTGTTGGTTTGAAAAGGCTAATCTTTGGAACTACTGATCCGATTGCAAAAATTGTTTCACTGGTGAATACTACTACACACATTTCTTGCAGCTAACATAAGCTATAACTTTTCTTATTTTTTTTTAAATTTTGCAATCAAAGTAGATAGATAAATTCTTTTTTGCACAACATACACAGATGGAAACAAAAATAAAACAACGGTTACACAAATAACAATCAAAGTATTGAATTTTGTATAAACATTACTAAATCCACGTGGACGAAGTCGCGGTGAAAGTGATAGTTATTAAAAAAAATATATATAACAAATTGAAATCTATTAAAGAGCCTACACAAACAATACAAAATTATCTTTACGATGCTTTACCATAAGGATAATATTACACGGTTCGGTAGGTTTAAAACTTAAACGCAAGTCACTCATACATCCAAAAGTCAGTCATAATAATCAGGAGCCTATTATTGCAATGTAACTAGCTTTTTATGTTTTTCACGTCTAATAAATCTTTTTTAACGTCGTTTGACATAATTATTTTTGTAATTAAAGTGATATTCAAATAACCAAAAAAACCTAAAATTATTTATAGATATAAAACTGATGTTAACCTGTGTTAAACTGTTATTATTTATAGTTTCTGTTTAAAAATGAATACTAAAATAAGTAAGTATAGTCAATAAAGGTTCTTACACACTGCTCGACCGAGGTGTCCATAATTGAAATCAAGTCATCATTGCTACAATTTGCTGTTAATCGTGGTAGTTTTACCACAATTATTGCCAAATGCAACGTGGATTATAACAAATCTGAGGTAGGCATCGAAATATCCGAAGCACGCTTTGAACCTAGCACCTCCGGCCATCGAACCAAAGTCTATGTCACTCGGCCACGAAGGCGATTGAATATAGAAGCATCTTAAATAAAAAGTTAGGTATTACCCACGCCGCGTAAAGTGAGTAAAGTAAATGGCCTATGACTGTCCCACTGTTGGGCAAAGGACTCCTTCATTGAAATCAAGTCATCACTACAATTGATGAGTCATGGTCTTACCACCGAGCTTACCAAAGGCAGGTTGGTGATCACAAACCCGGGCTATACATCGAAAAATATCCGAAACACACTTTGCCCGACCTGGGAATAGAACCCGGGACCTTCGAGTGACACGTAGGTAAGAATAGCTCTTTGATTTTATTAGTTAAGATACTCTATATTTCCGTCCTTGAAACTGAACAGGGAAATAAATTGATTAGGTGTGTATGTGTGTAACCTTGCGATTATTTTTTATCTGTAAACATCATCGTTTTTATATCCATAATCCGTACTAGATATTATCATTATTATAAACGTATAAGCGTACCACTCCTGGGTTCAGGACCTCCCCAGGTTGGGATATTACCCACCACGCTGACCCAATGCGTATTGTCGGATTAAGACGACTGCCATCTCACGACAACACCCGGGACCAACGACCATGCTTTCGGAAGCACGGAGAAACTTAAAACATTTCAATTTGGTACGACAGACGCTGTATTTTAATTATTATTAGTCAGGAAAATACTTATATTAAATAATTACCGCCAAATGTGTAAACAAGCGATTCAATATTTTCCGTTACTCGTTCAGTGGTTGTAACAAGAATTTGGCAGTTCACCAACTGGTGTATATGGCGATGATAAGCGTGCTGTTTCGCTGCGTAAAAGACAGGGGGCGTGTCTCGCAGGACAAAGATAGGGCAAGGTCGTGACATTGAATATTTAGCCTGCTGAAAGTACTTGGAGTGGAGTGATCAGTTGTGCAGTCAACCACACATTTGGTTTAACAGTTTGTTTAAGAGGACATAAAGAGGTGGGAGTTTAAACATAGTGAATGTTACCTATGGAAATTTTGGTAGTTATCTGTCAAAGCGTAAAAAAATCAGGCCGATGGAATAAGTATAATAACTGATTAAAAGTTTTTCTAACATGACTGTGTATGTGCAGTGCACCCATATACACGTTACCTAAAAGGCAATAAGTTTTCTTTGCACAGCTTATATATATTTGTTATATTTTGATAGGGTATTTTGCAATACTGTAACGCTCGCTGCAGGGAGAATAGTTATTTGTTATGCAAGGCTGGTAAGTTGTTGTTTCGCGCGAGCCCAGTGGTTCAAAAGAAGAATCCCGCGCTCAGGATTCAAGGCACGAGACGCAAAAACAACTTTGCTGCCGAGCAAAACACACAACTTTTCACCTCACTACTGCGAGAAAATGGTGGATGGAAGAAAAACAGTTGAGCTTTAATAAAAGACAGTTCTTTTTTTTCTTTTCGTTCATGGCTTCGTGCGATTAGCACATTTAGCCAGTGTCAAAGTTATTTTTCTTACAAGTAATACATAAATATACAATATTTCCTTCCAGTCAGTATGATGATGAATGATAAAAAAAAGACAGTTTTATTATGAATTCGTATATTTATTAAGAAAGAAAAGTTAGGGGGTCAACTAACAAGTTCTAAATTCGTATTTACTGTCTCTTTTACACACCTATTAGTGTGAGCGGGATGGCACAATACGAAGTGCGAATTTCTTATTTCGCAGTATAAGAATAGTGCGCACCATAGTGTTTATAGTCACGTTCTAAATTCAAAAACCTTTTCCACCCAAGCGGGGAAAAAGCGCTTTTCCACCCAGATTTTGAAGGAGGAAGAAATCTTTTTCGAGCCAGTGTGAGGTGAAAATGAAATGCCCTTGCTGAATTTCATGCCGGTTCCTCACAGTACAGGGTGGGTCCCCCGCCATATGCAGAATTACGAACTGATGGCATAGTGACATTTAAAAGAGCTACTTGTAGCCTAAACTGAATAAATGATTTTGAATTTGGATCTTACAATTTTTGATTTGTTTTATTTATCTTGGATAAAGCATACACCGAACAATCTTTGTTATGCTGATTATGATAAGAAATACAAGAAGATAATAGAGAAAAAGTGTGTCATGATGTTGCATTACCGTCAAAATATCAATGACAAGCATAAGCAGCTGATTTATTCTGCCTATGCCTACCTATAGGTATATAGGAGGGAAGGTACACACGCCTGCACATCAACCTACCTAAAACTGACAAATTTCTTCAATACATTGTCAACCTTAAGCCTTAAAAATAAAGTTCAGAGTCTATTGAGGAAATTTGACAGTTTGTGGTAGGTTGATGCGCAGGTCTGACCCTACCCGCTCTTTCTATACATGTAGTTGTGAAAGAAAGACTCTTAAAGTCACATGAACTCTAAAGCAGTTGTGAAAACGAGACGTGTGTAGGTATGCCGCTACACGCGTCTGGAAAAGTAGGAAACTGCAGGACGTAATCACCATACAAACTCGCTCGAGCAACGCACACCTATGTGTTGGTTGTCTACACAACCTCTCACACTCCGATCCGCAATGAGGACTCCGGTCCGAGGGAAAAAAACCTCCGAAGGTGTTTCGTTTCACACGGCTTGATCCCCCTTCAAGTTTCCTGTAACTTTCTCTCTAGCCCCCATAAGACAGGATTACCTAGTTGTTTAATTTGTTATAATTGGATTTTTCGGGTAATAAACGTTTTTATTATTTATTTTTTATTATTATTCTCGCCGCCCCCAAACAAGCCCGGTGAAGCTGAAAATGCCGTTTGAGGCAATCTGCAAACTCTCTCAAAAAAAACCTCTCACAGTCACAGAATCTCGCAACAGCTGCGGTCGAACTGTTACTGTTCCGAGCTGCTCCGAGATTTGTGTACGTGCAAGCGGTCCATGTGTGCGTTACTCGAGCGCGGTGTGTAATACAGACACAATAGAATTTTAATTGCTTAGGGCACTGATCAGTGCTTGCCGCAGAAAAGACGAGGTCAACTTATATTCTGGGTCTCCTTATTTTGTGTCTAAGAACTCGGGGTACGTCTCTAGGTTCTCCTTGAGTTGCCTAATAAGGCCACAGTCTCCCAGCGGGTGAGCTTGAACCCTCATTCGCGAACAGGACAAACAAAAGCCGGTGCCAAGAACGGCACCGAGCCCGCGTCACGCCGTGTTTACAGATTTGGCTGTGTGCTCACGGGACGCCGCGACACGGTATACCCCTAAACGATTCTTCCAATGTCGCTATACACCACAAACACAATGCAGACCTTAGACCGAACTCGCTGCCGAATCCATGACGAAATTTAAGCTTTTAGTAGCTCCCACGTGATTTTAAACGTAGTGTAGACGCCCTCAGTCTAGGTGGAACGACGATCTTCGCAAGGTGGCTGGCAAACTGGATGAGAGTAACCGCATATCCTGCTCAGCGGCGTACACTTGGAGAGGCCTATGTCCAGCAGTGGACGTATGTAGGCTGATGATGATTATGAGACGTGATTCTTCGTTTCTTGTCGTCAAACAGTCAGACAGTCCGACAAGCTTGCGTGATTACAGCTCCTAGAATACCTACCATGGATGGTTCAACCACTACGGCTTGGGGATCCTTAAGTTACTCGCCGCCTAACTATCCCGGTTACGCTGCAAAGGCCATTGCCAACAGTAAATACTTTCCTGGAAAAAGGAAGCTTCAGTATAAGACTGTCGCCTTGGTCCAGCAGTTAGAGGCTCTTAATGCGAAATTCACTGTAGCGAGTTTAATTCCCCGGCGCGTACGCATTAAGGTACTTTTATAAAATATTTTCTAAGGCAAAGTTTCGATAAACTCTGTATTATTTCACGTGCGGGATTCAAAGGCGCACCTTTTGTAAATTAGACTATCGTGAATACACAATATTAAGTTTTTTGTTTGCCTCGTATGCGTTCTTTCCGATACCATTGATCCGATTGCGATGAAACATTGGTAAGTTGTACGCACGCCCGCAAAGGTATCTCACAGGATGCGGTTGCTCCTACAGACGAAGATGCGGATTGCGGGCTATTTTATATACCTATATGTATATAAATGATAAATATTTTCTTGTGAATGGGAACAGCTTCAGTAAGATTCCGGCGTGTAAATATAAAACGTAGCGCGGCGTCGTCGCGTCGCCCGTGACGTCCAATGTCACGAGTAGGTATTTTCAGCGGAATTCGCACGTACTGCTGTAATATAAATATTAATGAAAATAGCGCGCGGGAAGCACTGTTAGTCAACATGCAAACATCTCGGTGACGTATTGAGATGAACGGAGTACGCTGACTCAAGTTGAAGCATTTTTGGGCATGCTTCTTTTTCTTAGAAAGTTTTCTGAAATAAAAAAAGATTTTCCATTTTTTGCATAGGTAGGTAGGTAGGTACACAACGACAGGGAAGCGCATGGCCTTCATCTCACAAGCTTCGATTATGTTATTTGGAAACGTCTAAAATCGTGTGTCAATAGCCTGATTTTGATATTTTACCCATAGTCGTTATATCAAAATCAGGCTATCGACATTAGGTATATTTAGATGTTATCGAAGCTTAAGGCTTAATAAGCTTGAGGCTCTGTTGGTGAGTAATGATAAGGTGTAAACCTCCCACGGAATCATCAACTAAGGATACTCTAAGACGACCTTCTTGGTCCTCTTTGGTTTGTACACCGGTTTTCATGGTGTCGCCATCTCTGAGGTCCCGGATTCGATCCCCGGTCGGGTCAATTTAGAAATTATTGTTTTTCTAAATTGTCTCGGGTCTGGGTGTTTTCTATGTATAGTAAGTATGTATTTAAGTATTTTAAGTATGTTTATCCGTTGTCTAGTAACCATTTAACGAGTTTCATAACGAAGCTTCTCTTGGGCTAGATAATTGGTGTGAGTATAGGAGTTTTTATTTAATCTAATCTAAATTAATTTGATGTATTTAAAAAAAACTTTTTTTGTTATATTTCAACAAGAAATAAGGCGTCGTTATTTACTAGTTGTATCAGTATGCCAAGACTTATCTAAATTAGAATTTTGTTTTTAGGTGCCAAGTATTTGTTTTGGTTTGAGTACCTAGACTCCACTCCGCCAAGGTTTGTGGGTATGGCCGTCCCTCTGGCTTTGGCCTTGAGTTAGGGGGAAAGGGAAGAGAGCAGCCATATAGCTGTATAGCTCAGATTTACGGCCCTATATGTGATGGCGTAGTGACATTCAAAAGAGCCTTTGGTACTCTAAATTGAATAAGTAAGCCAAATGCCAAATGCGTGTTGGTGATCACAAACCCGGGCTATGCACCCGGGAGCTTCGGGTGGCAATATAAAATAAAAAAAAACCTTTTTTTTTAAATTTGTATTGTAATTACTAGTTAAGTACTTAGTTTCTGCATAGTATATTGTTTTTTTTGTAATAACATAATAGTTAGTAGGGTTGAAGACCCGAGGATGTGTGGGACGGTACATTATTTCATCTAGATACCAGTTTTTTGCAACATGAGTAACAGTTGTTGTTTACGAAGACTGAATATATTTTTAGCATTATTAATTACTCACCTTCCTTGTCTCCGTCTTATCTGTGTGTCTTGTTCTATTGTCTGAATTGCTCCATTTTTTAACGTACCTACGCCTCTCCCATTTAATTCCAAAACTTTCAGACTTCGGTATCAGTCATCAAATTATGTCAAGTTTGTTTTGTCCTTAAAGAGAAAATTTATCATTGAAAAAAAAAATCGTATTAAAACCGTTTTTTTTTTGTACGACTTTTTTTTCTTAAGGAATTCAGGATTTTATTTCACGCGGCCGAAGCCACGGGTGTGTGACTCACTAGTGAGGTATAAATATCACAACCACCTTAAAAGTATAACTATTTTAACTTAAAATTAGCGTAATAAACGGGATTCTTACCATGTTTATTATTTGAGTACCCGATATTCAGGCATAATTGCATGCGCCATGATCACGGAATTACTGAAGTTAATAAGGGTGGGTTTTTTATGAGTAGACAAAACGATCTACTCTATTTCTTAGTCGTTTTTAGCGCTCAGCATCTTAAAGTCTTACAATTATCATATCACGGTATTATTTTGGTAAAAAATCCTTTTATTGGTACATACCTGTAATTTAACTGGTTTAGTATGCTGGTATAATATACTATTTATAATATGTTAATATAATAGGTATATGATTACATATGTACTGTTGTTGAACTTATTACGGTACACCAACGACACTAGTATGTATTGTTATTTGGTAATCCAAATAAAGGAATAAAAAAATGTAAACATTTTAAAACACAGATACAATATTGCAATTTGAAAAAAGACAAACTGTTGAAAACAAATTTCCACGAGCGGGATTCGAACTCGCACCCCATGACATGCCGGGTCAGGTGCACTAGCAACTGTGCTATCGTGGCTCCTAGCGCTAACCAATTTAATAGACCTATCAATAGACCTATTAAATTGGTACAAAAACCAACTATAGAGTACTACTGTGTACTACAAAAAAAATATTTCCCTTTTGATACTACATGGTGATGTTCTTGGTTCTAGAGTTTAGGTTTATAGAGTGGAACCAGTAATCGTCATTTTCCCCTTCAATCTTTAAAAATAGGGGTCAGCAAATGATTTTAGTCTTTAGCAACAATTGGATACCCTACTAAGTAAGAATTAAAATATACAATAGTGATTATTATCGATGATTCCTTGTGACGTAACTAATGCTATGTTGTATAATATATAAAATCTTACTTTCATATAAAATAGCCAACTTTTTTAACATTTTTAACAAAACAATATGTATGTAGGTAAGTATATATTTTATGTTAATACCACAATGTGTTCTATTAATAGTTAGAGGAAGCTATTTCGACTTCGCTAATATGTGACAGGGTCATATATTGGTCGGAATAAAACAGAAAATTAAAACTTTCATAAGTTATTTATTTCGGTATTTTTAAGTGTTTAATGAATATGTGTTGTTATCACTTTGACGATGCTATATTTATATAAAATATTACGTTAAAACACTTGAAAAAAAACCACCTGTGTCCTTGCAAGGTTCATGTGTGAGTTTTAAGATCTATTGTAGTTACACAAAGCAAATTTATTTTTAAAATTTTAATTTCAATTGGAAAAGCGTCTGCGACAATGCGTGTAGCGTCCCATAAGGTTCATACAATAATATATTTATATATAAATTTCGTTTAAAAATAATTGAATAAAATTAGTGTAAGCCACATTATTCTCAATCGAACACTATTTCATTAAGTAACTGGCAGACGGAGCAGGGACGTACTTACTGTTTATAAACACAACACAAAATATTGACAAAAGCCAGTTCTCCCATGTCGACTTACTGGTATTCCTTCACTCCATTCGTGGAAAAATATTTGGACAAATGCTTGGTAATTATGCATATTATGTAATTATATTTTTTTTAATCTATAATAGGTCTCTGTAGTTACTTTCCTTCCAAGAAGTCCATGAATATTTGATGTACATTCTATTTTAATACGACCTAAATTATTATCTCTAGCTAAAAAGGAACAGTTTATAATTCAATTTGGTTCTTGGAAGAATTTGAAATGAGGTCGTGTTGTTAGAACCTCATTTGGTTTCCATTTATAGAGATAATTACTGAAAGTAAATCTCGAACAACGCAGACTCTCTTTAACTAAATTACGTTTTCAGTTTAGTAATTATATTGAAATAACTATTTCGCCTAAAGGTAGTACGTTGTGCAGATAAAAAGAATAACATCAGCGTTAAAACAATTTTCAAATAAGTTTTTAATATCTATTTTAAACTTCGCAAAAAAAACTAGTTTTATATAAAAAGTTTTTATGCTCGTGTCATGTACAGCATTTTCCTCTTCCATTCCTGCCATCCATCTTGTCAAATACTCAGATATATCTTTCATATAAATAGGTGTTATACCATTTACCTTTTCTTAGCTTTTCTTTCCTTTTCATCCTATTTCCAATCCATCAACGCATTGAGCCTGTCAAAACCCCATTCCCATTAATTACCACACCTGTAACGAAATAACGTTATAAATAAAGAATTAACCATATTAATTTTCTAATAAACATAATTTTAAAACAAAACTTTATTATTCAAAAATTTCTATACTATTCTTAATTTTCGTTAAAATAACGAAGTAGGTAATTAAGTATATTACTTTCGACAATATGAAATCGCTTTGCCTGTGTTGGTCGGTAATCATTGAAATGTGGCTTCCATTAGAGTAACATTCGATAAAAATTTCGTCATTATTAAATGTCCACGTGTATTAATATTAAAAACGAGGACGGTAAAGAAATGATGAAAAGATATATTTCTTTATTCAAATATTTAGAATCACGAAGAAAGGAATCATGACACAGAAAAAATAAAATTTGAATACCTACTTAGTTTTTTAAAAAGGACAAAGTCGTAACACAACAGCAGTTCGTTTAGAAATACTCGTCTCGTTTTAATTGTTTATTTATACTGTTATCTGCATTTATCAGTCATTCACCTCCAAAGCACGTGGCATCGTAGTCCATAGTATTTTGTTGGATTTGAAGCTGTAGCTCTGACACCAGCAAACAAAATTTACTTCATTCAAGCTCTAGAAAAAGACAGGTAACGATATTCATTTGGCCGACGACCGAGAAGTATACATAGGACAGAGCTATTCGTAAAATAGAACGATAACTTGCTCAAGCGAAAGAGACAGATGTATACAGAAATCCGGTAGAGAGAGCAGTCTGAACCGGTTAGGTCAGAGCGCCTGCGTTGATTTGAGGGGAGCGAGAGGGAGATACGTTTTGGAGCGTGTGTTTGAAGAGCATAACCGAAGGTTGCGTGTTTTATCGTGGAAATTTCCACTGCAGACAATGAAACTTGAACGCATGGGAGAGCTTAGGGACGTGGTACAAGAGACACGTCGATAACTTAATGTCTTGCGGCTGTTGTATTTATAACACATATTTGGACGGTATCCAATACATTCCCGTGTCTAATAATGATACATTCAGAAACAGAAGTGGTTCTGAAAATTAATGACAAATTTATACGATGAATGATCATAAAACATTCCTAATTTATTTATTTAAAATACGAAGTAATAAAATATTGGTAACTACTCTCCTTTCGTTTGTAAGATTTATAGAAGTTTTGTATGCCAGCTTGTCGTAGCTGTCATTACTTTTTATTTAAAATTCCTTTAATTCTGTACAGCTACTTCTTCCAATAAAATTTTACTCTTTAACTACATATTATAATTGCTAATAACGGCGGTTTTTGTGTGAAACTTCTTATTATTAAACATCCGTAGAACGTCCAATACTTGGCATAGGGTAATATGTAGGTACCTACGTGGTAAGGACCAATGACGAATTGCATTTTGTTTTTAACTGTCCTAACAGTAATCATGATGAAGTATTAATCATAAAAATCGACCAGTCAATGAATACTTTAATGAAATTGCTACATTTCATGTTTATTTTAACCCCATTTTTTTGTGTTTTGGTCAACACGTCATCAATAATTCAATGGTTGTTTGAAATTTTAGCCAATTAAATGTAAGTATTAAACTACTTTGCTTAGTTTGGATATTGGTAAATCTCAACTGTGTAAGTCAATATATTATGCATTTGCAGTCCATATTGGCAGAACGATTAACTAATAACAGTACAGCTGACACGCTTGCCGTGGATGCACAGGCACTTGCGCGTTTTGACGTGACAACGTCTTATAAATTGGTTTGCCGGGTGACACTTCAAGAAACTGCGTTACGCTCCGCTCACGTTATGCGCTCACAATGAGAGCGAGTGAGAGGCACGCGTCCCTTCCACTCGGGCATGGTTAGCCCGCCTAAGAGCGAGAGAGACAGACATAAAAAGTGAAAGGTAAATACGTATGTATGTGTAAAGGTAAAAATAAAATTTTGTTAATATGAAATTCAGTGCGAGATTCTTTGTATAAATTAATGTTTTAAATATAATTCTTTGTATAAATAAATGTTTTAATTTGTTACTATTATTTCATCCTTCTTCCTACTATACGAATGAATATTCACATTAAAATTATTTTACCACTCAAAGTCGTTGTCACGTAAAACTTTCGCCCGTATATCGACTTTACAGGCAACCAATTTTTTTTTTTATTTTTTATTATTACTTAAGTTACAAGAATATGCGTTTGCATACAAAGATTATAAATACAACCTATAATACAAAAACACAATGTTGAAAAAATTTCCACGAGCAGGATTTGAACCTGCACCCTTCTGACATACCGGGTCAGGTGCTATTCCAATTGAGCTATCGTAGTTCTAACCAGCCCGCCGAAATTATTCAACACTATTTACTTTTTTACTTTGAAAGCCAAAGGCGCCAATTCAATGTCAACAACTACCGTTATTAACATCTGATCATAATATTTTTACAAATACTAAAGATCAGTTATGAAGTAGGCAAGCTATTTATAAAATGTTTCTGTTTTGTTTATATAATTTTAACGCAAATTTTGTTGCGATACAAAATACAAAAACACAATGTTGAAAAAATTTCCACGAACAGGATTTGAACCTGCACCTTTCTGACATACCGGGTCAGGTGCTCTTCCAATTGAGCTATCGAGGTTCTAACCAGCACGCCGAAATTATTCAACACTTTTTACTTTTTTACTTTGAAAGCCAAAGGCGCCAATTCAATGTCAACAACTACCGTCATTTGTGTTTTTGTATTTTGTATCGCAACAATATTTGCGTTAAAATTATATAAACAAAACAGAAACAATACAACCTATGTTCATACTATGCTACATCGCATTGTCGTTTTATTGTAGTGACTACCATGACCATGTTTTGAACAAATGAATTGTTTAGAATTTAAAATTTTCGTTACAAGACATCATCGTGTCTTCAAATTTAAAAAAAAAATGTTGATACTTATGTGATTGTTGTAATAAATAAATAAAGTATATACGCCATATACTCGTATTGAGGATAATTTACTTTTATTTTCAGTTTTCAGTTTTTTCATAGGTCCAGTAACAAAATTAATTTAATAGTATCGATATCAACCGGGAATGACCTCGATGCACACATCACTACCGCCGAAGCAGCGGTCGCACCGAGCGTCTCGCAGCCGCCGCGCGCCGCCGCCGGCCGTCGCCTCGCTTGCATAATTATTGTTAACTACCGCCAACCAGGGGCCAACCTCTTCAATGCCTATTGTAGCCATCGACAATACAATAAAAACTAAAAATTAAAAAAACAAAAAAAAAACACTATCAAAAGAGCTTTGACCGGTGGCAGAAAAATAAATAAAAACTTTTTAGAAACACTTTAGAACAATCAAATACAGCAAATTATGAGCAAAAAAATATCAGTTTTGAAATGCAACTACCTGCTTGAAAATCGTTGCACCTCTGAATTATTATCTGCCAAAAGTACAAAAACTACAAACTCTTAAATTTATAAAACAAATATATTTTTTTACAGGGGATTTCGTAGAAACAATCGTCCAAACCACTAATGTACCTTTTTCATGCATTAATTCATAAATTAAGAATGGTTAAGTACTCAAATTAGCACTCTCTACTCTTCAATTCTACAGTTTAGTAAAGGCACAAACCAATAACTCTACATCGATAAAATCTTGAATACTTTCACAAAATTCTAAATATTTTTAATATTGGTAATACAGCTTATTCTAAGTCCGTCTGGATAGGCATCACCATCTTATCTAAGTCTATAAGCCTTATCAACAATGTGAGTAGCATTGATGTGTTTCCGACAGTTAGAGGTAAGATATGTCAGTTCCTCGGAAGTTAAGGGTTCCGGGTAAAGTGAAACGCGCTTCTAACTTTGGCCTTAGCGTTACTAACCATCTAGTAAGAAAAAGGCCAAACGATTACCCGTGAAATAAATATTAAAACAGAAAATGTAATGCCCGATGTCTTGATAGCGGATAACTCCTTAAAGTTGTCAAGAGATGGCGCTTGGAGCCCTGTTCGATGTTGCACCGTGCAGAAAATTATACAATTCATACTATAAAAGTGATCTACAGTGGAAATATTAACCAAAAATCATAAATAGTTTGTTTAAATACTATTACGATTAATTTAGGAATGGTATTTTAAGCGTACGAGTACGACATATCGGTAATGAAAATAGCACATATTGAATATCATCGCACGATACGCAGTACTGATAGTTAGTCGGTCGGTGACGATGCTCAATTTTCTTCTTATGGTGAAAATCCTGGCCATTTGATCATTATTAACTAAAAGCATCAAAATAATATGTTGATATATTTAAAAACAACATACCTATATGTAATTGTGATTTCATCGACTTTTATTTAAAAGCCTCAACCCTTTATTGACATAGTTACTAATTGAGACATCGTTAATAGTTTATTATATGTATTGATTAAAACGTAACTTATCTATTAATGTTCTGTACCATGTTTTGTAAGTTAACTATTTATAGATCACTGAGCATAATGTTCACATGTATAATGACTTGTCATTACAGAGACAGACTTGTCTGTCTCTGTATTTATCTCAAATGCATAAAGCTAGTCATCATTTTAAAACAGTCATTCAAAGTAATTTATGAAACCGAAAAACTCACAAATAATAAATGTCTATAGTGATTCATATCTTGTGAAAGTTTAGTACTTACATACAGAGGAAAACTTATGGATTGGCCCAGAAAAAAGGTTGGCTGTTATTAATAGTTATACATTTAGGTATGTACCTATTTAAATTGGATTTCTTTTTCACGTAAATGGTTTCCTTTTGATGATTACGTAAAAAACTGGGGGATAGACATATTTTTCGCGAGTGAAGAATGAGGATCGAAGCTTAACCTCCGAAATTTTATAAATACGTACTTTTCCGAATTGTAATTTGTTTGCAACAAAATTACCTAACCCGCGTTAGCAAGCGTGGTCATGATAGCTAAACTCAGTAATTGCACCAATGACTTTATTTCAATGGAGAAAATGTTTGCCCAGCAATGGGAAAAAAGTACCTTTACAAGTCAATCACTTTATTACTTATATTTCAAAAGAATCAGATATAATATTACAAAAGTAGTTGCCTACTTACTATTTTTAATTTTAAACTTTAAATCAACAGACGATTAAACGTGTGATGAAACCGGCCCTTAATCTTTTTACAGCAGTACATTAAAGAAACGACTTTACATTCTCACACTGAAATTCACAAATAAGACCGTGGTGGCTGGAAACGAGTGACCTTCACAGAATAATTTTTGTTTTTCCTGTTTCTTAACAGGTTTGTGTACAAGTCATTCATACAATCGATTTATTCGACAATGTGTCTACACAACTAACGAATTATTTCATTGTAATTTAAATACTTAGTTCCTATTTGCAATAGCTAGGTTATTCCCAAAGCACTTTATTATTTTGTTCGGAAATTATAATAATTTCAGACTACTCCAACGAAATATTATAAGAAATTATTATTTCAAATATCTATATCTCATTAAATTAAAAACCTTCCTATTATTATTAATTATCTTGGAGTAGAATGAAACTTAATCTATAATTGATATTATTTATATTTTTTCCGTAGAGTACCTACCTACTTTGAAGATTTAAAAAAAAATAGACGTTCTGAATAGGGTAGTCGGTAAAAAAATTTTTGGACGATTCCAAAGGCACATAGGTAGTCTTAAGTTTATTCGATCATTTTTTTTACTTTGAGTTTGACCTTTATTATTTTGGTAATTGGGTATATACAGCAAATCCTTCAAACTCACCCAATTGTTAACTATGAATTGTACAGAAATAGATAAACAGAAGCCTAATTTTTTCTTTTTCTTTCTTTTAGTTGATGGCTTCGTGCGATTAGCACATTTAGCCAGTGTCAAAGTAATTTTTCTTACAAGTAATACATAAATATACAATACTTCCTTCCAGTCCAGTATGATGATGAATGATAATAAAAATGAGAAGTGAGAAATGATATACCCCCCAACCCCTCGAGTATCTCAGTAAAGATGTGGGGCTTTACTAATTCCTCGGCGGACTTCTTGAGAGAATTTGAAAAGTAAAGTTGCACTGTTTTGTTTCATTTGCCAACACTCATGCACACTTACGAACACTTAACGGTTAATAATCCACCATTATTTCACATTAACATTCGACATAACACAAATTTTTGAAAATAAAACAAAACCGCAGACATGACTCTTCACTTTCCCGCCCAGAAGTCCCGAAGCCTAATTTATTATTAACACTAGCCATCACTTACATGGGTGAGGCGGCATTATTGTGAGTGCCAGAATTTGGGTAGTTTTCCATCAACTAATACCCGTCATAGGAATATTCAAATAACTACCCTATTTCGTGATGGTTGAGACAAGAAATTGTTTATTTTGTTGTTTACTATCTGAATCAATAATGGTTAGCATGATTAGTTCCTAAACTTATTTTCATACACTTCCGTTAGCTCTTTTCAGAGAGTCTACTTACCTCATTTTATTTTGTATTAATAATGAGAAATGAAACATGCTATTTCTTCATAAACATCTCAAACAATTCTTTCGGTTGAATTATAATTGATTATAAAAATAATTAATTATGAAAATGCTAAAATTTTACTCTTTGTAGTTAGTAGTATGTCTACGTATTATAATTTATTGACGATGATTAATTATGTCTTTCATAATATAATACTTGAACTTAGTGGAAATTGTAATGAAAAATTAATACTAAGATGTGTTTATTCTCGAAAAAAAGACCCTAAATGATTGTAAGCTCTTGATAAGAGCTGAATGTTAGGTAGTGTGTCGCCCCGCCCCCTGTGGTCTAGTGGTTGATCACCGGTCTCAAAACCAAAAATGTATACCTCCCTAATTCACATTACTCCGTACTTTACATAGTACTATTAACACGCCCTTGTGTGTGCTAAATAAGGTGTATTGTCTGAATATGGAATAAGGCGTAAACGGTTTGAAACGGCAATACTTTTAGTAATTTGTATAAATTAGCAATATTCTCTTAAGTATGCCATTCGCAAGAACAAAGAGGACACCGACTTTGGTACACAATGTCAGTGTGTGTCATTCACACGCTAACTTGCCCACAGGTGGCTTATACTGAATCGTACGGTGCTGTGGTTAGAATCGCGTAGATCTAATACAGTCAGTAGATAATTGATGCATACTTTATGTAGGCATCGAACAAAAAAACCCCTACCTTTTATTGTTTTCTAAAAATTTACGCGAAGACTACACATTTAAATAAAATAGCTTTTACGGATCTACTCGCAACCCTTTCATATCCCATACATCCTTAATATAAAACGTCAGGATAAAATTAGATAAACCCGATGTGTAAAATAAACGCGAGTAGATCCGCAAAAGTGGTTTTATATAAACCCTTACTTTAAATAAGAAAAAAATAACAGTATTATTATAATTATAAAATAACATTCGGTACTTAAATAAGCTAAAAATGTTAGTGTACGATTCACATTGTATGGTACCTTCATTTAGATATTAAATAGGTAGGTATATTTCAGTCACACCTAGCCTAGTCAAGTAAGACTAGCGATCTGCCTGGTACTTTTTATGTAAGTTTTAATTATAGCCAAACACAAATATATTAAGTAAAATTTAAAATTTTTTAGTTAATAAAACGCTAAAATATATAAAAAAAAAACACTTACAAATATATTATAAACATGTTTAAACTTATTATACTTAAACGTAAAGATCTTTTTACCGTTTAGAATGAATCGGTCAATTTTTTCAATTTCTTACTACCAGGAGTATTTAATGTTATAATGTTTGATTATCTTTTATGGGTCTACAAACAATAAGTAGCTGTAAGGCAAAATAGAGCTGGACACTTGCTGAGTTTTTTGCCGGTTCTTCTCAGTACAAGATCTCCCGCCCAGAGTAGACTTACGAACCGATGGCATAGTGACATTCACAAGAGCTACTTGTAGCCTAAACTGAATAAATGATTTTGAATTTTGAATTTTTTTTTTAATAGCATTTCTAATTAAATTGGTACACCTGACCCAGTATGCCACAAGGGCTTGATAAATGAAAATCTAGCTATCGAGAAAACAATTAAAAATCCATATTTCCAAAAAAAATATACAATTATATTCATGCATTTAGAACAATATTATCTATCCTTACATATCCTTACTTTGATATTATAAATGCGAAAGTAACTCTGTTTGTCTGAGTTCTACGCAATCACGCCTAAACTACTGAAACGATTTAAATGAAATTAGGTACAGAGATAGTGTAGACCCTGAGAAAGGACATAGGCTACCTTTAGTAATGCGAAAAAAGGGCTGTAAAGGGTTGAAACAGGACTTGAAAGATTGTATGGAAATAACGTAATTTTTGAAGCTAGAAGCTTGAATCTTATTTTTTAGGCTTTTGAATAGGTATAAATAAATACGACATTCAAAGTTTGTAAAAATTTTACCCTTAAGGGGGTAAAAATAGGGGATGAAAGTTTTTGTGTGATGACGTCGGCAAAAATTCTTGCGGCCCAGAAAATAAAAACATAGATGAAAAAAATACAGAGAATTACGGAATCATTAAAATTAAGTTTAAAAAGTTATAAAGGTTTTGTTTAATTGGGTCAATAAAAGTAGTTGAATACTAATTTATTTAGCTCCTTAAATAACTTAGGTTCTTATAAAATAGTGTTAATGTACCTAAATTAAGTTATTTTCGTAATAGGAAGTTTTTTTTTTGTTTTTACGGTCAAAATAAAACAAAGTGTAAATAGTTTTAGGTGTTTTGTAAATTTGATCACAATATTTTATCACGTGGTAAAATATCTCACATATATTACGACATCGGTATTTCGCGTAGATAGAATATGTCAGCAGTTGATAGTCAAGCCTTGTTTTAAATATGACGTCATATTTTAATCTTTATTTGTGATTGAGATATTCATCGTGACAACTAGAATGATTAACGTCATAATTCTTGGGAGTAACACATCATAACGACGCACGGTTTTCAAACAGAAAATCTAAATGCAATATAAGTAAATATGTCTATCTTTCTGTCTATTAACAGATTAAATTAAAAATTGTTATCATTAAAATATTATCGTTATATATGTAACGATTACTTTAATTACTTTATATCATTATTATTTAATAGAATGATATAACAAATAATTGCTCACCTAATCACATACGCGCCTGTCCGATTCGTTATTGCTCTTGTATAAAATTATATAATACGTGTGTAAGTGTTTAAGATACTTACTGAATTCCTCCTAACCGGCTTTGATGTTTTATTTTGTGTTCGTGCGTCGTCTCTGGATGGTTCAATTCACAATTAGAACCAATAATAGGCGCTGCAAAGTTGCGATACTCGCGAGCGTGCCTCTAGTATGTTATATTATATGTTACTAGCTGCCCCCGGCGGACTTCGTACCGCTTTGACAGTTTCCATGACAACACTACAAACAAATCATTTTGTATTGGAAAAATTTCAAAAATCAAAAAAAATTTAGGGGTTACCCTTAACATTTAGGGGGATGAAAAATAGATGTTGGCCGATTCTCATAGATACCGGATAAGCACAAAAAATTTCATCAAAATCGGTCAAGCCGTTTCGGAGGAGTATGGCAACGAAAACTGTGACACGAGAATTTTATATATTAGATATATAATATTATTCATAATTCATAAGATTACGTAAGATATTCATCTTTAAGTGTAATTACATTAAACGATGTCGACACATAATAGTTGTATTAATAGCAGCAGGACCAGAATTACCATTTAATGAATTCTATTTATATTACAAAAACAATATCAGTGTTGCCACTAAACAAACAAAATAACAATAAAAGCAAAGAAAATATATTGTTCTTATTTCACTATGTAGATATGAGGAAAAATATATGGCACACATTATTTCTAAAAAGTCAATCATAATAATTATTATATTCCGGAGATGTTTTCATTTACAACTTCCTGTAAAATATTTGTTTTATTTGTTTTATTTTGACGACCTCCGTAGCCGAGTCGCCTGCATGCCGTCCCGGGTTCGATTCCCGGTCGCGCCGATGTCGAAAACGAACTTTTCGATATTGTGTCGGGTCTAGGTGGTTGCGGCACCGTCGTTGTTTCTGATTTCCATGAAACGAGTGCTTTAGCTACTTACCTTGGGATCAGAACAATGTATGTGATGTTGTCTCATATTTATATATTTATTTGTTGAAGTTTTCTTCAGATTTCAATTTTTTTAGTTTTTATTATACATTAACTATTTGAAGGTTACACGTTTTTATTGACTATTAACTAGTTAGTTTAGTTATTAAGTATCATAAACCAAAAAAAAACCCACTACAGGAAATCTCCACTGACTACTTGTTCGGGGAAATAGCCGTGTTCGTATGCACCTACGAGTGTGCAATGTGACTCAAAATTGTTTAATGTTGCCCTATCTACGCAATCATGATGTAATTCAAGTGGAACTTCTATACGCATTACAGATAAACATTAATATTTTAATTAAATAAATAAATAGATTACCCTACGCGCACGGCTGGCCAAAGTCGTATACCACCTTAAAATAAAATCAAAAAACTTTAAGAAGTATATTCGCTTACAGTCTTATTTACAATAGAATTAGTATTTGAAAAAAATAATTTTATTTACCTACTTTTAAGGATAAGATGTACAATAAAATGATTATAAACTTTTATGGTAATTAAAAATATGAAAGGATAGTACAATTCATTTGGTTCATCATCGTCATCAGCCTATACTAGTCCACTGCTGGGCATAGGCCTCTCCAAGTGCACGCCACTGACCACGATTCGATTCATTTGGTTAAATACCCTTTATAAATGTGTTTTAAGTCAATACGAAGTTTAAGATAAACCACTACTTATTCTAGTAACAGAAAAGGAGAGTAAGAAAATACAGAAATCACTTCATAAAATATAACTATTCCTAATGTAAAATGTAACAATTTTCAAAACTGTGTTCATAAATATACAAAGAAAACGACAGTTAACGTGATTAATAATAAAAAATTTGAATCACGAAGCTATAAAATATTGTTTTATGGGTTTTACACGTGAGTGAAAACGGCAGTAATCGCAAGACATACTCGTAGAAGCTGGGATTTGAATCTAAAGGCTTCGTCTGCTCATACCCGAATAGATTTATCTTTGACTGTTATTTAGAAATGATTTTGTTTTTTTTAAGTATGTGATAAGTGGGTTCTGATTGGAATCCAGCCACAGCACAAAAGTTGTTTAGCCTTATATCACCGTGCGTTATGTCTGTTTTAAATTGTTTCTTGTAACAGTAACAATACGTAAAATTAACAGCCGTAATAATATTAAATATATAATATTTATTTTTAATTTTATTTTCATGAAAGTGGTGGTTTATAAATTGGTATCTATCTATCAAAAGTACGGAAACTCACATGTTATTCACCAGCCTACAGTCTGTTTCCAAGATTTCCTCACATCATTGATTAGATCATACATTTAGCATAGAGTAAAGAAAATTACAGCACACAGCGTCGTAACTTACACAATGTGGAATACCTATATTTAGTAGTTGCACTGCGTACTGGAATAGGTCAGTGATGTGCCACGCCAACATAGGAAGTATTGTTTGTTTGTTTGTAGACGATTGATATATATATATGGCATCCTCCATTGTTAGTGGCGTTAATTGATGACATTCGCATAAGTTACAGCTTACTTAGGTGCGGTCGGCACCCAGTTGAGTGACCCATTAGTCACTGCGAAATTTCTTGCGCTGATTCTTCCCCACAGCTAAAAAATGGACGTCCTGAATGGGTAGTAGGTAAAAAAATGTTTTGGACAATTCAAAAGCACTTTACTTAAGTTTATTTGAAAAAAAAATATTAATTCGACTTTGTCTTTGCAGTTGTATAAAAGCAAGTCATGTCAAAAACATTTTTTATTTTATTTTGACAGTGGAAAACTCGTTGGTCTAGTGTGGGTACTAGACCGCGTATAAAATGAGTTTCCTTAAACCTTGGCCCAATCATTTGCATCGACGCAACAAAAACTTTTTAAAACTTTTTAAAAATATTTGGCCAAAAACTCTCAGCTACATAAGTTTTTACGGAGTTCTTCAGTGAGCACCATAAAATTTAGCTTGTGCTATTTATAGTTGGGATAACAACGTACGAAGTGCAAAACAACAATCTCGTTTCGAATCTAACTCGTCATATGATATTCATTCATTGTCGTCAAACTGTAGACCGTTTGACAAAAGTGACTCGAGCTTAATTGAAACGATTGAGATGCGCATGCGCAGTACCCTCTGAAAAATACGTGACTCCTTCATACATAACATTTGCGCAATTGATATTTATTTCGTATACAATGTAACACAATTTGAAAAGCGTCAAAGATGTATTTGATCCTAAGTTGTTGAAGTAAGCTTTGTTACTTTTTTCTAAGTCTAATAATATAATAGTAATTTCAACCTTATTTATAACATTGTACGAGAAGTGTTCAATAAAAATAATAATGGCATAAACTCCTTGAACAACAAAAAAGTAAATACTGGCAGGTAAAGCCTGACCGATTTTTGACTCGCTTCGTAACTATGGATGAAACATGGCTCCACCATTATGATCCTGAAACGAAACAACAGTCCATGACTTGGAAGAGGCCGTCATCTCCAACGCCTAAGAAGTTCAAGGCATTTCCATCCGCCGGCAAGATTAAGGTCTCTCTCTTTTCTGGGACAGCCATCACCCCGATAATGATTTAATACCTCAACCATGGAGCCACTATTACGGGAGGCCTTATACGCAGAACAAATAAAAAAGTGCGTCAGGAAATACGCGAAAATCGCAGCGGCAAACTTGCTAAAGTAGTGTTGTTTCACCAAGATAACGCCCCCGCACACAAGTCCCGAGTTGCGATGACTGCTATCCAAGATGCTGGATTTGAATTGATGGAACATCCTCCATACTCACCTAGTGATTTCTACCTGTTCCCGCGGTTAAAAGAACAACTGAGAGGTCACAAATATGGCAATGATGAGGGAGTGATTACCGCCGTAGTACATGATTTTTTAAGCGATCAAGATGAAGATTTTTTCAAGAATGGAATCTAAGGATTAGAAAAACGATATACCAAGTGTATTAACCTCAAAGGTGAATATGTCGAAAAATAAAATAACAATAAATAATATATAACTGCTTCATACTCATTATCACTTTTTATTGAACACCTCTAGTAAAGGTTATAACAAACATAATCATTTATCATTTACCGGTAAATAAATGCTGCATTTGCCATTTAAAATAAATGTTTATAAAATGTTTTTGTTTTGTTAATATAATTTTAACGCAAATTTTGTTGCGAAACATTTATTTTGTTTTTTTATAAATGTTTATATTTTGCATTGTGAATACCTACTATTGGACAAATTGGAGATGATTTAAGGACGCTGCAGCAAATTTTCAAACAATCGATGCTTGTCTAACCACAATTAACTAGGTTAGTCATAGCATTCATTCAGTTTACTTTTGTTGGCATAAGTTCATATTTTCTAATACAGATAATTTTACGTATTAACAAGTCTTGCTTTCGGTAATAATGATACGAATTATACTTTATTGCTTCGTTCTCGAGATTAGTTAAGAACAACTTGTAGCGCGTACTAGCTCGCTATTCATCCACTATAGTTTAAATGATAAATATCAATTGAAAATTAAATAAAATTATTTTTAATTTAAACCTAACAAATTAAGAATTAAAAAGTTACGATTGAAATTGCGGGTAGATAATACTACACGTCAACCGCAGTCATTCGCGTTTCTAGTGCCGCGCCGTTCACCGCGTTATTTCCCGCTTTTTTATATTTCAGAATAATTGTGCATTATTTGTTGTAATTACTTCCAATATGCCTAAAAGAAAACATTCAGAGGACGAAGACAGTAAATTGTGGAAAAAGTTAAAAGAAACGGAAAAAATATTGTAAAAACGTAAGATGCGTCTGCGTCGTAAAAATTAAAGTTCTAGTGATTCGTCTACGCCAAGTAATAAACCTATTCCGTCAATAAATGAAGGTTAGTTATGTAGCAATGTGCAGAGCTCTAAACTGTATAGTTTTTTGTGACTATTACCGAGTAGTATGTACCCGCTTGTCTATTGACAATTAGTATGTAAAATTTATACTCGGCAAATGACTAAGTGTATCTCAAGTATGTGCACACCTGGAATGGATTTTGCCTTACAAATGTTAGTGCTGCAGTGTATAGTTTTTTATGACTATTACCGAGTAGTATGTACCCGCTTGTCTATTGACAATTAGTATGTAAAACTTATACTCGGCAAATGACTAAGTGTATCTCAAGTATGTGCACACCTGGAATGGATTTTGCCTTACAAATGTTAGTGCTGCAGTGTATAGTTTTTTATGACTATTACCGAGTAGTATGTACCCGCTTGTCTATTGACAATAAGTATGTAAAACTTATACTCTGCAAATGACTGTGTGTATCTCAAGTATGTGCACATCTGGAATGGATTTTGCCTTACAAATGTTAGTGCTGCAGTGTAGTGCAAATTTTCTAGCGGCTTAATTTCCGCTTTTGATTTTTAGACGTCGATGACCCATGTTACTTTTGTACGAAATGCACGATGACATTAATGACCTTGACACTGCCGTTGCTATGCACCTTCCGGGACCAGCAAGCGAATCGAGCGTGCCAGGACCAGCGACCGACCCTGCGCCGTTGGCATTGGCGCCTACACCTAATACCCCATGTGTAGCCTCCTAGCCTCCTGTAGACAAGCCTCCGGATGACGATATAGCCCTTGATGATGATATTTAGATCTTTTTGGGAGAAACGCCCACCAAGGACAAAAAATTTGGCCCAAAGCTCCAGAATGACATAGCAAACAGGTGGGAACATGTCGCTACGTCAGGTGTTCAAATAAAATATTTGACGCCTGGTTTAAAAAAAATTGTATACATTCAATTCAGCTATGTATTCACACAGCAGCGTCAGAGGCAAGGTAACAATAGCTACAAAGACCCGTTACTGATTATGCGGCCCGCTCCTGCCAACAATAATAGGATATTCCGGAAGGTCAAACCAAATTCTATACAGTTTAAATCCTGAATTGTCAACTGCAACTTTGTCGACGTGATATTGTACCTACTAGGCTCTTTTTAGGGTTCCGTAGTCAACAAGGAACCCTTATAGTTTCGCCATGTCCGTCTGTCTGTCTGTCTGTCCCCAGCCTAACTCATAAACTCTTAGCACTATAAAGCTGTAAATTGGCATGGATATACATATTAATCACGCCGACAAAGTGGTAAAGTATAATTTTAACTCTACTCTCTTTTTTTATAATACGATATACACTTTTACTCTTTCGAGTTTTTGCGCAATTGTCAACTTCAGGAACGCAATACTCGCGTATTGCTTGTCCGTGCTCAGACTTGGAGGAATTCAGGAACAGAAAAGAGGAAAATTACTTTATAATTTTCTGTAGTACTTCTAATCTTTTCTACTATACTCTACTATATCATACTCTTCGACTATCTTTTTAGTAACTATTCCTTTAGTTAGACGAATTAATGGTTCATTCGTCAAAGAAAATACCAAAAGTTACAAAATCCGTCTACGCTACGGTCAGAGCGCAAATCTAAAGGTGGGTACTGACCAACGTTACAAGGTGTAATGTAACATTTGCATCGAGCGTGTTACGCATCGAGCATGTTACGCAGTGTCCTTAATCGACGTAACATGCTCGTCAAAACTCTGTGCTCCGCTTTCGCCGCCAGTTCACTCCAAGATGGCCGACAGCGAGGACGTATTGGGATCTTTGATTCTACTTAGTTATTGTTTCATCCAAGTGAAGAAGAAGAAAAAACGTTACTGGACATCAAACTTATTTAAAAATAGAGGCGTATGTGGTGGTTTGTCATTGATAGCAATATTAAAAAACCAAATGATTACTGGACAGTATAAAAACTTTGTACGCATGTCTCCGATTGATTTTGAAGAACTATTGAATTTAATTGGACCAAAAGTACATAAAAACGATACAAATTATAGAAAAGCTATCAGTGTCACGGAACGGCTAGCACTAACGCTTCGTTTTTATGCTACAGGAGATTCCTATACTAGTATGCAATATCTTTTCAAGATATCAAAACAACGAATAGGATTTATAGTGAAAGAGGTCAGCGAAGCCCTTATTGGAGCATTAAAAGAATATGTAAAGGTATGTATTATGTATGTATTAATTCAGAAAATGTAGTCATTACATATCAAATTAAATTAAATCACCAAATTCTGACATAAATTGATCACTCATAGCTGGTGACCCATAGTCATTTTGATGGGACGTATTTGATGCAGGAGTTTCAAGGCTTTGCTGTGGCTCATAGTCATTTTGATG
Organism: Eudonia truncicolella; assembly: GCA_949315975.1. Classification (NCBI taxonomy): domain Eukaryota; kingdom Metazoa; phylum Arthropoda; class Insecta; order Lepidoptera; family Crambidae; genus Eudonia; species Eudonia truncicolella. Next base: position 2,155,237 of record OX438838.1, on the reverse strand, counting down.
GGACGTATTTGATGCAGGAGTTTCAGGGCTTTGCTGTGGCTCATAGTCATTTTGATGGGACGTATTTGATGCCGGAGTTTCGGTCTGTGGCATCGATGAGGCTCTGGAAGTTGTTGGTCGTGTAGAGTAGCCTGAATAACTGTAGCTGTTCATTCCATTTCCAACATAGTCATACTCTCCGCGATCAGCACTAAACAATATATTTGATATGTAATGCTGCACATGTATTTTTGTTGTCTTTGAATAAGATCGTAATTTATTTGCCAAAAACATACCATAGGCTTCACATTCGTCAGGTCTGTGCGAAGTTGCCTCCGTTTGCTCGGTTCTCTTTTTTAATATATTTAAAGTAGATACCATTATCTCTTCTGGGCTTGGGGCTACTGATTTCTTCCTTTTTGGAGGCGGAGGGCAATCATTGTCGCTCTTTTTGGCAGGCGGAGGGCAATCATTGTCGCTTTTTTTGGCAGACGGAGGGCAATCATCAGGCAGTTGTTCTGAAGCACCTTCATGTCCACGTAGCTGAAAATTAATATTAATTATTATTTCAGACGCCAGAAACACCGGAGCAATGGCTGGTTGTAGCAAATGACTATGATACTTTGTGGAATTTTCCACATTGTTTAGGTGCAATCGACGGTAAACATATTTTACTGCAATCACCGATCAACAGTGGCAGTGAATTTTATAATTACAAGGGTTTCTTCAGCATCGTATTACTGGCAGTTGTTGACGCGAAATATAATTTTTTGTATGTAAATATTGGGTGTCAAGGAAGAATATCTGATGGAGGAGTTTTCAACAACTGTGTTTTAAACGAAAAACTAAAAAATAATGCACTAAACCTCCCTCAGCCCACTGCGTTGCCAGCAAGAACAGAAGAAATTCCATTTTACTTCGTTGGCGATGAAGCTTTTGCTCTTTCCCAAAATATGATGAAAGTATATGCAGGATATCATGAACGTGGTTGTAAAGAAAGAATATATAACTACCGACTTTGCAGAGCTCGTAGAGTAGTGGAAAATGTGTTCGGCATATTGTCAGCAGTGTTTAGAGTTTTGCGGAAACCAATGTTGTTAGAACCGAAAACCGCGACATCTGTCGTAACAGCAATAACATCTCTCCACAATTTTTTAAGAAAAGGTAATAATGCTCATGTATATACCCCTGCAGGTAGTTTTGACGAAGAATTGAACGGCCAGGTCAGATTAGGAAACTGGAGAGAAGGTAACAATGATATGACTAGTATGTTACCCTTGCAAATAAGACCGCGAAGGGCTACAAGATCTGCTCACAATATTCGTAATGAAGTTGCTGAATACTGTATTCAGCAAGGGTCTGTAAGTTGGCAAGAAAATTATGCTTAAAATGGACTTACAGTATCTGTTGTGTCACGAGGTGTATTTCTATCCAGTAGAAATAACATGGATTTGTAAGCGAACCAAGTGCTGTGGTAAACTTCATCTGCACCTGAAATTTAATTTGTAATTAATATTGAATTATTTTAATTAAAAAGAAGCACTATACAGATTAATACCGAGTTTATATTGTTTTCCCCACACTAGCTTGGAAACACCTACTTCCCTCACTAATTGTCCCCCCCCCCCCCCCCCTACTATAACCCGCGTTAAACTTAATAAATAATTACGTACCTTTTCCAGTACCAGTTGATTGTTTAGTTTTCTGTTTTTCCCTCCTCAATGATGCCAGTAAACTTGTCATTTTCTTTTTACAGGCTTCTCTTTCGCTGTCGAGTAACGAAGCCAATCTATCCCAAGCGTCTTCTTTCTTTAATTTGTTATAATGCTCTGGGTGAGCTGGGTTCCACAACAGTGTTTCTTCTTTGTATTTTTCAATAAAATACAAAGTTTTTTCTTTGTTCCACTCCATGCTTCTTGAAACTTGATATAATTACGAGAGGAACAACGGGTGATCACTTGCGATGTCCACGTGCGCTCGTGACGACTCGCAACGGCGTACTGACTGAACCGCGTAACAGTCAAAGGATTCGTCAAAAAACCGACAGGCGGGTGGAGCACTCGAGGCGAGCAACGAGCGGCTCGTCGCTCGCTGGTTTCCCCGTAACACGACGTACTGACTGCACGAATGCTCGCTGTGTAACTTGTTACATTACACCTTGTAACGTTGGTCAGTACCCACCTTAAGACGCTGCGCGAGCGCAGGGTCGTTGACCCGCCCCGTCTTGCTTTCTATTTCGTGTGCGTTTACGACCGTTAGCGTTTCGCGGATTCGACGCTCCAGCTAGAGCCACTAATATTGCATGTCACTTGTACTCTTTTTTTCTTTATAATACCTTTCTATCAATTACTTATATAAAAAGATCGAAATATATTTTTTTTGTATTTTTTTTCATTTCTCATATTGGAGCGGAAGGACAAACCTTCATCTTACGTAATGGTAACTGACAAAAAGACTGAAACTGGAAATAGACCTAACACGGCGACACACTGAGGAACTGGCTTCTTACGGCTATTTGACTGAACACAGCAATGCTGATATAATCACAGACCGAGAACGATCACAGAATGAGGGTGCTAGTAGCTAGTAAAGTGCGCAAAACCAGCTCTGCCCTCGCTGGAAATTGCTCTTGGTCAACCTCTGGGTGTGCGAGTAAACTTTAAGAAGAATAACAAGAAAAGGAATAAACATTGTTTACAACGTACTTCAGAAACCAACAATTTAAAAAATATTTCTTATATCTCCATATCTCTATCTTCCTATCTCTGCGCTATCTATAGATATATCTCTTTCTCATTACGATATTCAAGTCAAAATTTAAAATACTATTAAGCTAATAGAATTAGTAGTAAGTACCTAACCAAACTCTTTAACCAAAATTACATTACTTTGACTTGGCAATCACGCAAACAAGAAATTTAATGAGATTTGGTTTCAGTTTTTCCTAAGCACGTAGAACAGGTATTTTTGCGTATTATATACTTATACAAATCTAATCTGTTCTAATAAAAAATATCAGATAGATAAGTTTAAATATAAACTAAAAAGACAGACCCTATCTTTATTTGGTAAACAACTTTACCCTTCAAAGCTGTTTTCATATACAAACCCAAAGTCAAGGCTGATCATAACGACGCAAGGTCGCGAGCTCACAGGAACCCTCTCAAGGCCAACGGGGAGAAACACTGCCACGCTAAAAACAACACACATTGAAAGTAACAAGCAAAAGAGACTCCTAAATAAACGGTGCTTAGGAACAGGGCACGGCGCAGTTTAAGCAATACAACTTTTGTAGCTTACGAGTAGAATACTAAATAGAATACTATCTTTTATTAAATTATGAATGTTTTCGGTTATTATTTTACGCATATTTTTAAGCGCGGAAGCAATTTGCAAAGAATCTAAATGACAAAAATCTAACATCTAACAAATGAAAAAAGAAAAGGTATCTTTGGCTTTACTTTTCAAAGCGTAGTCTTAATAACCACCACTGTTCTAGTGGTTAAACCACCGGTCTCAAACTTTGGGGCCCTGGGTTCGATTACTAGCATACTTAGGTACAATTATTGAACTTATTTAAAAGCAAGATTCAAAGCTTTGTTAACTGGGTCATTCTAACCTAAACAAAGCTCATTCAATCCAAATCCTGAGGGTGCAAATTGTAAACATGACATTATAGTATGCCACATTGTTAAGTCTCCCCTTTCAACCGCATTAAGCTATAAAGCCATGGCGTCGTGTTCAGGCCCACGTCATTGGATATAGGGCTCCGTCCTTGGCCCGGTCACCCGGGCCGGAATGCGAGACACGGTCACCCAAAATAGGTCAGAGTTTAACGAGCGATCAATAATAACAAGGAATAGACAGACAAATAAAAGACAGGTAAAGGCCTCCATTATTAAAAGCAAGTCATCCCTACAGTTCATGGGTGTTAACGTAAACGCAACGTTTGCCAAATCTAATGTGGGTTGGTGATCACAATCGCGGGTTATGCATCAAAAAATCCGAGGCACACTTTACCCGACCTAGGAATTGAACCCAGGACTTACGGATAACGGGCTTAGCGCTTTTATCTGTTTACTAATTATTAACCAAATATATCAATTTCAAATCGATAATGCTGGATTTTCTTTTAATGTTAATATTTAGTATAAGCAATTCAATATTGTTTGACAAACCACACCACACGCGAAGTGGCAGAAAAGATAATTTTAACATAGTCAATATAGACAAGAGTCGTTATCTTATCTAGAAATAACGAATCATCTGTTGAATCTTTCCACAAACAAACCGAAGCTGAATGTATTGGCACAGGCTTAGGATTTACAGAAACCTATAGATGTGAGTAAGAAAATAAACGTGTGAGATGACCGTTGGCAAGGCTTACTGAAAACAATATTGATAGATATAGATAATAAGTTAGACTCGCTTTTTAGTGCAGTGAGGTAGGCAATGTAAGTGTCTAGTGAGTCTAACTAACCACAGGGCCACCCATTGTAGTTAAGTTTTAGGTGGTTTTTTTTAACATATTTATTTTAAAATAACACAAAAAATGCTTATACTTCCAAAATTTATACACTGGCTAAAACAATGCAGTTTAGTTTTTCAGAAAATAATCCTCCTCAAATCGGAAACAATTTCAACTAGAAAGAACAATTGTTATATTTCTACACACATACATAATATATTATTGTTCATTGTGTCATTTTAATTGTTATATTCAAAGACAATGTAATAATAAAGAAATTTCAAATTAAAAAAAATACATTTATTTATACTTTTCCATTTTAAAATATATATATATGAACTACATATTGTTTTCTAAAGTTTACGCGAACACTACACATTGAAATGAAACAACTTTTAATGTTTATCCTTACGTTCTGTTCTGTGACCACGGAACCTGTAAAGGGTTCGAAACGTCAGGATAAACATAAACTAATGTATAAAATAAACGCAAGTAGATCCGTAATAGTAGATTGTTATACAAGTAGCTAAAATGACCAATGGGTCATTTTATTTTTTTTGGGTCTCGGTTTCTATTTATATAATGATATACGAGGTAGTTTTACTCCCGAAACATCTTCCACTGTTATGTTAGCCCTCTGCAGGCACCGCTGATCTCAAAAAATAAAGTAACCTGTATAACAAAAAATAAGTGTGTTAGAACTGTATTTTGGTTGGTACCTGCCTCTACCTAGCAATTTAGTTTGATCAAAATAATAGAAAGCAAATGTAACTCTACCTTTGTTGCTAAGTATTTTTCATTTGGTGCCTTATTAGCGAAATTCTTGATATCTGTCCTCGTGCAAACTTTGGATTTCTTGGCCTTGTAGCCGGTGGATAATTTCTTGAGAAAAGTCGTCAAATTTACATATTTCTTTATATTTACATTACGTCATATCTGTATAGTTGTTCGTAACATCGAATTTGTGCTCCAAAGCGTAGAACTTTGATATTTTTTGGAGAGTTCATCAAAATACGTAAGAAAAACTCCTTCCGTAAGCGAATCCACTCGTTTTTCTGTCCTCCACTTCATAAACTTTTCGTAAGTATTTAAGTAAATGCTTTGTGACCTTGACGGCAAAAGATTGAAAATTATTTCTTTTCCTTTCTTTTCTATTTGCAAATTAGGATCTCCATTCTCACTAGATGATGACATTTTCACTGTTGTAAAATTAATTACGGTCACTACCAATTCAATTTGCAATTAGAGAAAAATTCTAAAGATTTCGCGCCAATGTCTGTTGCATGCATTGCATGCATTCTACCAAAGAGATCGCCGATTTTAGTTCCATTTTCAAAAATAAAATGTTGTTCTTTTTTATAAAACAGTAATAAGTCGAGTCTATAATCATAACTATTCTACTTATGACTAATAGTAGATTGTACACCAAGGGGATAAAGCACTGTATTATGTCACGGGCGCGATATTGAATCCTGAGCGTAACGAAGGACTCCAGATTTAACTCCCGAGCGTAGCGAGAGGGTTTTGAGTTGATACCCGAGCGAAGCGAGGGAATTAAAATGGAGTCCTGAGAGCAGTGAAGGATTTAAGCGCGCCCAAGGCAAAATCAGTTTTTTCCCTGAGGAGTATACTCTACTTTTCTCACCTTTTGCGAGAGAATAAAAACCAAGGCTACTAGAAAAGTATTTTATTTATTAAAATACTATTTTCATTACTAATTATATATAATTGGCACAGTATAACAATAAAAAGTAAATTAAAAATTTTCTTAATGTTTTATTCTATCTTCTTTTGCAGTTTTGTCTGATACTGATTGCACCGTAATCACCGTATTGAAATACTCGCGGCTTTTGTTTTAAGTATTGATTTTTTTTCGTTCGGCTTGCCGTGGCGTGGCCAGCTCGATTTTCGAATAAGTTCGATTTTCAAATAAATGAGGCGCGGCGCGCGCCGCCGTCCACCTCCTCGCCGTCGGCCACCAGCAGCTGCAGCAGCCGCGCGCCGCGCGATTTTGACGAAATTAGACTTTAAATGCATAACAATAAGAACTAAGAGAAGTGAGAATCACATTACTGCCCGGCGGGTTATAATGAAATTCAGTACAACATTACACCCCGGCAAAAGACAAGGGCTATAATGATTTACTTTGAGTAAGGTTTGCATGATATATAATGAGGCATTGTCGAGCAAGTCGTGTGAAAAGACTTTTTCGTTTTTGTAGGCTCATTGTCATTGGACAGACAAAAATTTAAAAATAAAAACTTTTTTTCCTAGAGGAAGAAATGCTATTTTTTCTTAGCTCTGGTACGCCACAATGACGGCCTTTTTGAGCAAGAGGAGTGAAAAAGTTGTTGTATTTCAATATATTTGAACTTCTGCTTTCGCTCTAAACTTCGAAAAAAATTCATACTCCGATTTGTCAAAGCTCAGTGCAAAAGCGATCTGCATTACAATAGAAAATGTATTGAATCTTTTAAGTTATCGTTAAACTGAAACATTAAATCTACATTTACACTTCAACATGCTGGATACAAAACGGTTTAGTCAATAATGTACAATAAAGTTTACTGTTTTTCATTAATTTACCAAATGGATTTGGGCACTCGTGGTGTTTGCTGATGAATTTGTTATTTTATGATCTTAACGTCGCTTAAGTTCTAACACCGCGTAAGTAAGTTAATTAGTGAGTTAATTAGTAAATAATAATAATGAGTAAGGCATGTTATTAGATAGAAAATCGAAAGATTCACCAAGTGACAAATCCAAAACGATGCTTACAACCAATTGTGACGCTTTATTTCGTAAATTAAAAAAACAGCGTAGTCACACACGATTTTTTTGTGTCCTGATCATTTTGAGTTGCGCGGTATTAGAACTTATGCAACTTAAATATAACAAATAGGCTGTGTGCACTATCAGCCAAAGGTTACATAATATTTATTTATTTATTAGTTCGTACACAAATATACAGTTACAACGTTTATCATTTTCGAAGATAGTAGTACAAGTAGGCTTATCTATAAAAAGAGATTTCTTCCAGCAATATGTAGGAACCTAAACCTAACGAGAATTTTCCGATACACACTCGCATGACATTTGCAACGCGTTCTAAACTTCATAATAACGTATCTACACGCTCTACACACCATGCCCATGCCAAGAAATCTATATCGAGATAACCGACCGCTGTCGTGGTTGTATCACACGAATAAATACTCATGTGGTCGTATTAGGAAAATATCGCCACAGATTATACAGCGCACCACGCGCCGCGCACGTGGCCGGCAAGGTCGCCGATGCGTCGCCCTACTCCGGCCTTCAACCAACCACTGCCGGTGCAAACGAATTTGACTCCTATACACTTATAGAGGCAAGAAGCGAATTCGGACAAGGTAGAAATACATAAAAGTTCGAAAGTATGTTGGCACAAAATTCACAAAATACTTAATGAAGACAGGCGTATCTTACTAATGTGTTTTGTGGTCGGATTTACAACCGTTTTAGTCGTTTTCTAGGGTAAAGTGAACACTGTTTTGTAATTATTTTTTTGGGGAGAGTTTTCTTTTACTGAATATCTATGGCCTTTACTGAATTGTTTGGGGCAGTGAGATACTTATAAGAGTTCCTAAAGCCGTGTGATCGAAACACCGTCGAGGGTTTCTAGAGGTGGGTCCTACAACTCATCGTCGTCAGCGGTATTCTGCCAATGTCAAGTAGCTGTCAAAACAACGATGTTTTTCGGTTTCTTTTTACATTTTTACATAAAAACGATAAAGCATATTGAAGTATTACTTATTTTAACTGAATACATGTATTTTTTAAACTTTTTTTAGTAAATGTACAGGGTCTTGGCATATAAATAAACATCTCTTTTATCATCTCGAGCTCCTCCATTCTTCGGAAGGCACGTTAAGCCGTTGGACCGGGCTGCATTGGCAGTCGTTAACAACCACCAATCCGCACTGGGCCCGCGTGGTTATTTCGTTGGAAAGCTCGTCGCGTGTCCCAGCAGTCATCATCATCATCATCATCATCATCAGCTCATTTTATTTCCCCACTGCTGGGGCACAAGCCTTCCCTATGGATGGATAGGCAGAACGGGCCATAAACTACCATGCGGGCCCAGTGCGGATTGGTAGTTGTTAATGACTGCTAATGTAGCCGGGACCAACGGCTTAACATGCCTTTTGAAGCACGGAGGAGCTCGAGATGATACATTTTTGGTCACCCATCCGATAACAGGCTTTTGCGAAAGTTGCTTAACTTCAGCAATTTCAGACCGAGCGCGTACACCACTGCGTCATCGAGCTCCTCCCAGTCCCAGCACTAACGACATAACAATGTGCCGATGATGATTTTTAGTTGTGTAAGACGAGTATTTGCACTTGGCTGACTATGTCGAATAAAAGTTTAACAAGTTTCATCTTGTTGATCTTGTTTTAAAGATATCTAATTGTACGTAGGTAGGTACATTCAGAAAGTTTTACATTCTGTTGAGTCATTGTTTCGCAGAGTACCTTACGTACAGTCGCGAGCATTATCATGTAAACAATGTAACTCTTAATACAATGGCATAAGAGTTAAAATTAAACAAAGGTGTAAACATGTTAATGCTCGTGACTGTACATAAAGTAGGTAAGTATTTCATTATGACGATTACTTACCTACGTCATGGTTAGATTAACTTCTTCGTGGTCATGAGATCGTTGTTTATGTTTAATATTATGTACAGACATAATTTAGGAAGGCAAACAATTTATATGTGTGATGTGTTGTACCAAATAAAGATTTTTTGAAGTAAAACTTCTTTTGGGGAGTAAGCTTATAATAAAATTGTAAAATAATAAAATTGTCAATTCATTTTAAAGGTATGGTGCTAAAGACGTTTTACTTCAGTCGTATGGTCTATAGCACACTCGTTTTTTTTTTATATACTAGCTGACCCGGCGGACTTCGTACCACTTTGACAGTTTCTATGACAACAAAACCAACAAATCGTGGAACATTTTGTATTGGAAAATTAAATTGTCGTTTTTAGTATTATCCGTTACTTATCATTTATGTTTCTCACCGTTTACACTTTCCCTGAACTTCCACAAATATTTCAAAAACAAAATTAGCCAAATTCGAAATAAACCAATCTATAAATAACTACCGCGTCACTTACGTTGTGAGCTTAGAACTTCGATCATTTCGAAGGCTTAGAATACACTGACAGATAAGATTTACTGTTAGAGAGATAATGTTTGTCAGAGGGCGCGGGTTCGAATCCTGTTCGTAGAAAAAAATTCAACACTTTTTTAAAGAGTAATTTGTTCAAAAATTGTATATCAGATATATAAAATTAGTAATAATATAGATCTTATCTTAGTGGGGCCTGCTGAGGTTTCCCTCTCGCAGTAACACGTCAACCCATCGGGAACTTTTGTGTAACCCCATCCTTTCACTCTTCTTCCTCTGTAAAGATAGATGCCAAAAGTTTGGCAACGTCCTGCCTGAAGTCCTCCGGTTTCGGATAGGCCGACCCCAGGAGTAATAATATAGATAAGATTAAATGAGATATTTAAAATTCAAAACCTGGAAGTTGGCCGACCTTGGAGTTGTGAATATTTTTATTATTTTTATTTTTGCATTTACAATGCTATATGTAGTTACAAGATAAAATACTACCTACCGAGCTACCGAGACTCCTCAGGGTCTCGGTAGCTCAGCGGTCAGAGCTCTGGACCGGTCATCCAAGGGTCGTGGGTTCGATTCCCACTAGAGCTTCCTGGAACTGATTGACTTTTTCTAGATTTTTTATCCTAAAAGTAGTAGGTTGTAAGCTTAAAAACGTAGTGCTTATTGCGTCTTAGGCAGGTATATCCTAAACTCGACCTTGTCCGCTTACAGCTAGCTATACGAACGACATCAAAAATTAATTTATAATACGATCCATTTTTAGCACACGTCTGTTTATCGGTCGAATAATTTTTACCCACGCTCTCGCATAAAAGCTTTGAACAATATTAAACAGTGCCAATTTTTCAAAGAGTCGTTTTTAGGTTTGAAAAAAAAAATAAGAACTCTGAACGCAAATACATTATTGTATATCGTAAACTTTTTGTTTACATAGTGAATAGAATTGTCAACGTGAAACTATATAGGTTACTTAGAAAAAAGTTATACTTAAACGATACTTGAACAATCTACAAGTATGCCCAGTACCGAAAGACACGCGGCTATGGACCCACGTTGCTTAAGGGCCCAACACACTAACAGTTCGCCTGCAATCCTTGATCGAACAAGCAGCCTGCTGTTCTTGGCCTCCATTGCCCACACACTAATACGATTATTGTCTGCCGGCAATGGTCAAACACCGGCTTTGAGGTGTACACTAGGAAGTAGTAGTCGTCAGTTACCCCAGCGGCGCCGGCTTGCAATAGAAAAATACTTGCGATGTTGAAAAAGGCAGAACTGACGGCGGTCAACTGACACGTGATAACGGCCGAAAGGCCGCAGGGCAACTACCCGCAAGTGTGTGTTCGATTTGGTCTTGAGATCACGGACTGTCCGGCCGATACCTGTCGACGCAGGCCCGCGGCGCACACACTCGGCCTGCGCATTAGCCGTCAGTCCTAAACCTTAAAGGGAACTGTGTGTGTGTGATCTGATGCGACTAACTGACAGGCTGTTATCTGCCGGCGAACTGTTAGTGTGTGGGGCCCTTTAGAGCCCCTTGGTCAGAGAAAAAAATATTTTTACATTAAAAAAACAAAAAAAAGTAAATATTTAAACAAAAACTTTTCTTACACTTTTTGATGAATCTGAGTATGCCTTTTCTAGTATGTTTTTTCTAACCGCTATGGATTGAAAGGAAATTGATTCAAGTTGAAAAGGTCTTCGTTGCTCAAGATCTATCTCTCCATGCTAAAGATCTATCTCTCCTCCCGACTTCTTATTAACATGAAAAGTATGAAGGCACTGGGCTCAGTCCAAGAGGTCAGTATTGTCTGACCTGTCATTGTATTGCTATAGGTAATGTCATGACGAATTTAATGGACGATCGCTCCGTCGAATATTCGAGAGAGCACCAGTATCGTTTATTTGGTTGGCGCGCGTTTTATTGGCACGATATCACGATATTGCTTTATAAACTGTGCTGACATCTTCCCATTTGTCACAATAAGGAGCTATTATGCCACAACACAATAATAGTATCTATTAATTTAATATCCTCGCGTAATAAAATTTGATTTACATTCGTTAGGACAGCATTAGGTTTTAAAATATATATTTTCTATTGAGACCTAAGTCACTTACATGAGAACGTAGCATTACCTTACTAACGATTTCTTATGTGACATAAAAAATGGACCTTCATCATCGTCATCATCATCTCAGCTAAAAGACGTTCACTGCTGGATAAAGGCCTCCCCCAAAGATCTACACAACGACCTGCTTGCATCCAGAGGTTACCCGACATTCATTAATACCTTAAAATAGGTGCCATACATAGGTACATATTTTAACCGCCTCTGTGGTCTAGTGGCTAAGACCACCGGTTTAGACCCAGAGGTCCCGGGTTCGATTCCCAGCGGGGGGTACATGTTTGTGTACTCGGTTTGGTTGGTGGTAGGGCTTCTTTGTCCGCCTGGCTAGCTACCACCATCTTATCTAAATATGTCGCCATAACATTAATGTTTGTAGCATTGTTGTGTTCCGGCAGCTAGAGATAAGATAGCCTCACTCACTAGTTGAGGATCCTGGGTGAAGTGCGCTTCCATCTTTGGCCTTATCATCACTTAACGTCAGGTGAGATCAAGGCACTGTGCTTACCCGTTAATATAAAAAAAAACGAGTTCGTGTTATTTGGTTCGATTCGATCATATCTTAAGTCATACGTATCTTATTATCGCAAAACTGACTTATAAACCTTTGAATATCCGTATCTTCGTCGATAATTTTGTCAAGTCTGATGTGTAATAAGCATGTTTTGTACATAAGTGCTAGAACATGCTTATTGCCGATCCCTACGCTACCGGGAAGGCTGACGTAAGCGCTGAATTTTGCCACTGCTTTTTAATTTTATTTTTTTTGAGTGCTAATAGCGGTACAATGCGCCATCAACAAAATTAACGTTTCGTAGTCCCCTGATTCCTCCTCCAAAACTAAACCGATTTAATTACTTTTTTCATTAAAAATTAAAGAAAAGCTTTGTTCGTATGTTTTGCAAATTAATTAGTGTTTCATAAATTAATTACTAAAACAGATGTAAAAACCTTTAAAAGCCTTAAAAAATTGGCCAGATTTTCGCTGTCTAGCAAACAAATTTGACGAGATTATATAAAAAAAGCAAAACATAGGGGGCACAGCCAAAGCCCTTCTTTAATTTTTAATGAAAAAAGTAATTAAATCGGTCCAGTTTTGGAGGAGGAATCAGGGGACTACGCAACGTTAATTTTGTCTACTTTTCATATAATCAGTCGACCTTAGTATTTCTTCTTAAAGAACAAAATGTCGATCTCTGGTTCTTGTCGAACATAGGTGCCGCTTCCTACTCAATATTTTAATACCCCTTGGGAGCAATAGACTTATTTAATATGGACGTGGCTTGACTGCCCCGCCTGGTAAATAAAACAGGGGTTTGTACAGGGTCGATAAAGCGCAACCACCGTATTGATCCACGGCCGTCGTTTACGACTATTGAACCAGCGTGGAGGGTTCTCTTCATAAAATGCAAAATCTCGCAACTTTTAAAAGTCGTGTGTAACACAGCACATGTGAAGAGCGAAAACATTGCCAGAAAAAACAATTGTCATTTACATATCAACACAAAAAAAAATTGGTTGCCTGTAAAGTCGATATACGGGCGAAAGTTTTACGTGACAACGACTTTGAGTGGTAAAATAATTTTAATGTGAATATTCATTCGTATAGTAGGAAGAAGGATGAAATAATAGTAACAAATTAAAACATTTATTTATACAAAGAATTATATTTAAAACATTAATTTATACAAAGAATCTCGCACTGAATTTCATATTAACAAAATTTTATTTTTACCTTTACACATACATACGTATTTACCTTTCACTTTTTATGTCTGTCTCTCTCGCTCTTAGGCGGGCTAACCATGCCCGAGTGGAAGGGACGCGTGCCTCTCACTCGCTCTCATTGTGAGCGCATAACGTGAGCGGAGCGTAACGCAGTTTCTTGAAGTGTCACCCGGCAAACCAATTTATAAGACGTTGTCACGTCAAAATATATCTAACAATAGCTAAGTCACGACAATTAATATGCGTGGCATTCGTTACAAGGTTTTACTAATCGCCAAACTTCAATATAACTCTCAAAAATTTATAAAAAGCGCCCGTGTATTTTTTACTCAAATCGATAACGCTTTTTAATTTGGTTGTGGAGTGTGCCACAACGAAACGTTTATTACATGAATTCTATCGCCTCGTCTGTTTATGTTTATAACTTTTATGTGCCAGTGCCAAATTCAAATACAATTACCATGATAAGCTGAACTCGCGAATTCCCATTAGCTTCACCATTTTTACTAGGTTTGTATGACAAGAGAGAAGGAACGCGGCTCAAACACGATTGGTTAGAACGTTACAAGCGTTTGTGTGTACACAAGAAAAACGCACGTCATAAAAATTTATTTTTATTCTGAGACTCGGGCAGCTGATAGGAAGTGTTCGCTTTGTTCCAAACATCCTATTTCTATTCAGACCAATTCAGACAATGATTCACGATAATCACTGAACTCTATTTCCAAATTGGCGTGATTAATTGGAGTCTCCATGTAAATAGTTAAACCCTCCATTCGGCTTACCCAAATATTTTCGCGATGAGAGAGGCGCGGTTTATCTTTATCCTACTTCAGCGGAAATTATGAAAGAAGGTCACAATTCGACCCGAATTTAACCAGGAAACCGTTTTTCATGACACTGAGTTGAGTGGCCTATTACTCATAAGCTTTATTAGACTTTTCAAAGGTCGAAAATGATAAAGCATTTAAATCTACTAGACTAGACAAAAATTATGTTGAGTAGACGCCAGACATTTTCCTAGTCTGATCCTAAAAATATATTTGATTTCTTTTCTTTTTTCAGGAACATTATGATAGCTAATTATATAAACAAACAGATTCCCAGCCAACAAAGGAAAGACAGCGATATCCACACTTTCCATTATCCTTGTCATACTAGCTACAGGTAAAACAAGTCCCTGCAAGCGTCCTTATTCCGTTGCCGTAGTTTCTGTATTCGTTTGCAGGTGTAACTGTTGGTGTGTGGTCGAAGGTACTGACTAATGTCAGTACTGACAACAAGGCTAATGCCAGGTACTTCCGTGGAGCCCTGGTCGCAGCTTGTATCTCCCAGTCCTTGGCCGACTGACCGCGTGCGTGTCAAGGTCTTCAGACTAAGCAGAAGTTCGATCGGAAATCCTGTTTAAATGGGAGTTAGTTTCATGGATGACGAGTGCAGTCCTCTAAACATTTATATTTGTTATTTTGTGACTCCTTTACTCAACCGTGATCGTCCCTAGTCCATTGCCATAGCTGCTGTTTTCGTTTGCAGGTGTAACCATAGGTATGACGTTGTCAGTACTGACATTAGCCCTGGGCGCAGCTTGCATCTCCCAGCCCTTGGCCGACTGACCCGGTGCGTGTCAAGGTCTTCAAACGAAGCAAGTTCGATCGGATATCCTGATTGGAACTGGACTTTATTTGGGAGGGAGCTTAAATGGGGTACTCCCATAGTAAATATAATTGGCACTCCTCTGAACATTGATATTGGTATTTATTGAAATGAAACAACTTTTACGGATCTACTCGCGTTTGTTTTACACATTAGTTTTAATTAATGTTTATCCTGACATTTCGAACCCTTTGCAAAACCCTTTGTACAAGTGTTTCATTTCCATGTGTAGTATTCGCGTAAACTGGTAACAATATTGGTATTTATGTCTATAAAAGAGATATTGCTATATACCTATAAATACCTATAAAATAACAAACATTAACATTTAAGATAACTTCGTTCTAATGTATATTCACACTAAAGTATAATAAATAAATAATTAAAGCAATGCACAAAAAACTAAAAATACAAGTTATTACAATTTAGTAATTAAACCTCAATCAAGAGTCCCTCATAAAACTCTCCTAAATTGTATGGACTCATTCAAGGTCTTCAACTTGTCTTGTCATTATACTTTAATGTCGTTTTGTTCTACAGTCAGTCGCTGAATATCTAGAAATCTAACTATCATAGGTTTGATCATAAAAAAATATCGTAAGAAAAACTAAAATTTTGGTTAGACTTTTTACTTAGAATAGATCACTGTTTAGTATGTAATGGAGAGATTTGTTACCCCTCTCTAACGTTACTCTTCCCTCATCTAGAGAAAGCTCAGATAAATCAGAGATTACAGAACACAAACTAAAGCATCAGATCATAGATGCAGAAAGAATCAAAATAAAACCTAGCATCGATATGCAAGGAGTTTCACTTTTGCAGATTTTATTGTGATCTAACGTTTTAAACTACCTTTATGTAGTTATTGTTCTGGGTTTTAAACTATGTCATGTCATGGTCAAATTGCTAGTCATTGTGGTTAAATATTTATCTAATACTAACTTAGACCATCAGTATAAATTTATGTATTGTACCAAATAATGATTTTTTCTATTTCTATAAATATTTTACTGACGGGGGAAAGCATAGTTATAATACCATATTATTTAATATTAATTTTTGTGATTATGCGAAGCAAATGAAGAGCGTTATTTACTACCTGACAGAAAAATTGGATCATTTATTAGTTCAGCTAGGTCAGGATTATTTTAGCAACGCTCATATTAGAAGATATCGTTAAACGCTTGTCATCTAAAACCGTCTCATTAAAATTCTATTTTGAGAGGAATATGTTTGGACACGCTAATCTTTTAATGAGTTGTTATCTAAATTTAAGTTCTCAGCTCGTAAGAAAACATCATCTCTGAATCATAGCGAGCTTGACTCGTAAGCGAACTACCGGTGTGTACCAAAAGGTACGTCGTACCTACATACATTGTCTATGGACATTGACAAATTCTAAGATTCCTATATCTACAAATTATTAAATAATGTCTTTAACAATTACGAAAATGTTAAAGTTCACATTTACAAACAACAAAGTTCTAATTTGTCCGAAATGTGAATGGCTCTTAAGACTTGCTTTGAATTAGCACTTTTTGTTGTTTATGGAAAATTTCTAATGTTAGGTGGTAATACTTGATTGATATGTGTACGGTACGGTCAGAATCTTCATAAAGTTTTTCGGGACCGGCTAAGTGGTTCGTGTTTATTATCCATGAATTGTTTCAATAACAAAAACAATGTTTTGCAATTTAAACACTATCCCGTATAATTAAGGTTTGAGTTAGTAACAAGAAACATGCCTTCCGTATAAAGTAAAAAGATATTCCGTGACAGCAACGAGGACGATCAATCATTATTACAAAGATAGGCATGTAGGTACTTACTAATACTTGAGATATACAAAATTGATAGGTAATTTTCAACAATTAGGGCATCTACCATCTTTTTCACGTAGCTAAGATAACCTACTTTTAAATCACAGTTTGTTAAACATTT
The DNA here is from genome assembly GCA_949315975.1 of Eudonia truncicolella. Taxonomy (NCBI): domain Eukaryota; kingdom Metazoa; phylum Arthropoda; class Insecta; order Lepidoptera; family Crambidae; genus Eudonia; species Eudonia truncicolella. The sequence continues at coordinate 2,138,158 of OX438838.1, read as the reverse complement.
ACCGCTTATAGCAAGTGATTTTCCTTTACATTATATTGAGTAGTGATCTTGGCCTTGTATGGTGAGCACCTGATATCGAATGACACAACAAAGACTCATATCGGGTATCCTTTATCTACACCTTCGTGATCCGAACGGCTGAGCGCACGGAAGCTTTCCACGAAGGCGGACGTGTTTTCAAAATGGCGACGTGTTTTCCAATGGCGAGTTGTTCGGTTTATGACTGATTCTGTTTAGGTCACATTGGGCTTACGACAGATTCTGTTTAAACGTGCAAGTCTCGCGTGCGGTCGGTGACCTCTAATCGACCCTGATGGCACGTGACTTACGGTTGCGGTAGGGCGCGCCCAAAAATACTTGACTGATTAAAAATTGCTTCAGGGAAATTTAAGCGGTAATAAGTAATAAAGACTAATAAACTTAACAGGGATTTACGTAATCTAATTTGGTGATTATTTTGCGTTAATCTTGCCTATTTGATATTATTGATTAATTTCAACAATGTAAACCCCTTAACCTATAAATATTTTGTTTCAGAACCTAGAAGGGACAGCAAAATACTTACCTACTACGTCTCTACGAGCCTTCCAAAGCCTACCAAAGCCTTCCTTTGGAGTCTTCCAAAGGCAATCAAAGATAATTTTCTCAAAAAATACGCAATTCAAATGATGTGTTTTACGTTCAATTTTGCTTCGTTTAATCGAAATATACTGTAATGTGTTTTTCATGTTCTTCACATCTTACAAAAAAATTTACTATTCCTTAAATTAAGCATCATTCAGTTAATGAGTAGCTAATATACTAATATACTGTATTATATAAATATTTAATATAAAATGTTATTGTTTTGTTTATATTATTTTAACGGAAATTTTGTTGCGAAAGTTAAAAGTGTTGAATAATTTCGGCGGGCTGGTTAGAACCAAGATAGCTCAATTGGAAGAGCACCTGACCCGGTATGTCAGAAGGGTGCAGGTTCAAATCCTGCTCGTGGAAATATTTTCAACATTTGTGTTTTTATAATATTTAATATACTAATGTTTTTTGAAGTATAACGTCTTTCCGCTCGCCTTCTATAATAATATTTACAATTTGTGGGAGTGATTTCGTAGAAAAGGGACGGAAGTACCGTAACGTCTAGATCCGTAACAGTGTAATCTGCTCGCCTTCTATATATACAATAATATGTGGAGTGATTTCGTACAAAAAGTAACAGTAACAGTCACAGTGGTATTGAAGCTTACCTTTAGCAGTCTCCTTATTCTTGAAGTAAGCTTGTGCATGAAATATATATGTATATATCTCAGTCAGTAGTACGCTTGCGAGTTTGCTAGCGAAATAAAAAAAATACAAAAAAATTAAAAAAAAAACATAAAATAAGGAAAAAAATAAGAGAAAAGGACTTCTTGGCGGGAAAATGAAGAGTCATGTCTGCGGTTTTGTTTTAATTTCTAAAATTGTCGAACATTAATGTGAAATAATGGTGGATTATTAACCGTTGAGTGTTCGTAAGTGCGCATGAGTGAAACAAAACAGTGCAACTTCACTTTTCAAATTATCTCAAGAAGTCCGCCAGAGGAATTAGTAAAGCCCCACATCTTTTATGCCGTGGCAATATATGCAGTCACCAGCAAAACTCGTTGAACACATGCACTTAGCACTTTGTCAAAACAACTAAATAGTCCATAATATTATATCGTCGCTCGCACAACTAACTGCCCTATCTCATTTTTGGTATTTCTACGGTACAAACGCTTTCCAGCTGACAGTCATCACTGTAACTCATTGTAGTGGACTCTCTATACAAAGCACACATATACGAGTACAACTACGTTTAGAAAGTCCGCTACTATGAGTTTGTAACTCATGATAATTTGAAAACTATCAGCTGGTAAACTTTGGTACCGAAAAAATACCAAAAATGAGATAGAACAGTTAGTTGAACGAGAGACGATATAATTGCATAGTTTTGGGTAGTCTCATTGATTAAATCCATTAGTTACAGTTGTTTTACAATTATATTCATGTTCGTTTTATTTCACAATAGCTATATATTTACTAAAATTATGCAAAGAAAAATAACTTACTTACTTAATTTAATGTAAATTTGCGAAGCAAACCCCAACGCAAACAGACCAACATTTTCACTGATTACACGGTTGGTTATGTGAGTCAATACAATTACACTTGTTTAATGTACAAACATAAAACATACTACACAATACTTGACATTATTAAAGTGAAACATTTATTTAAAAAGATTTTTGCATAAAAAATCTTTAACTTATTTATGAGACGATCGAAACCCTTGAGTAACAAGAATAATATTTATAAAATAATATTAAAAAGTAAATAAAATATTTAAAACGTGTAGCAATTAGCACTTAAAATAAAAAGTAAAATTTAAGAAGAACAATTTTAATAAATTAGCTCGTGATATTTTGTAGTGTGTGCCAATAAATGTATTTCATTTCATTTCATTTCATTTCAATTCCTTGTGTTCAGACGATTGATAAAGTATGTAAGTGTATATACTAATAAATTCGATATATGTATAAAGTTCACAATCTTTTAGTTAAAGATTTAAAAATATTTAGGTTAAAAGTTTGGTCCCAAAATTTGTCAAAAGCTATTTTTATATGGTTTTATAAAGATTTTAAATTTATTTACTCAAAGTTAGGCTGCGGTGACCGCTTGCAATTATTCAGACAGCATGTTTGTTTGGCAATTCAGTAGAAAAAAAAAGTACATTTACATTACTCACTCTTTCACTTGAGTGAGTTTTATTGAATGAATGGGAAAATCTAAGTTTGTAGGTCGTGCGCCATGTCACGTAACTAGGCGTCTGTAGACGAACGGACAGAAGCACGATTTGAATGCAGAGTCGAATTGCGAACTTGTGGTTCAATCCGTTAGACTACCAACCCTAACCTTTCCTAACACAAGACTATAAGCTCAGCACATCAGTAATTTACTCATGTGCTTTAAGCTTATATAAGCCCGTACTGAAAGCATATTAGCTATTTACTCATGTCAGTACGGGCTAATAGGGCAATTATCATAATTCAATAAAAATCATAATAAAAATGAATGATAATGCTGCAAAATAATAACCGCTTATAGCATTCCCGTTTAGGGTTTTTTCTTTTTCTTGGGCAGTTCCCCAAGAAATCAAAAAATGAAGTCTAGAAAAGTCTTTAGATTTTGCGCGATTTAATCATTCTATAGAATCGGGGATACTATTCAATTGTCATAGATATTGAAAAGTATCTTTATTAAATAAAAATATTAAAATAAAAAATTAAATATTAATAACAATTGTAATACCAGTTGCTTAGAAGATATCTTATCTTAGATTGACCACAAAAAGCAATATTTTTGGCGATATATGACGCAAAACAGAGAACACACATCCTTATCGTAAGGAATCAAACCAGAGGGAGGCGTCACGTCATATTGTATTAACAGTGAATTCGCACGTCAGCGCCACTTCGGCCGTGTTTTTCCACAACTTTGGTACTAAGGTTTCAGTGAATGCTACCAGCTCGATGGAAAAATACACTTCCCAAACAATGAGCCATGTTTATTATGCTCTCCACTCATACTTTGTAAATTTAAAAACGTTTATTAATTAAATACATTTTGTTATAGTAGGTACCTGTAACATGTTACATACAAATTTGTAAATTAGCGAACATAGGAATAGGATAACAATTAGGATATAACAGATAGGATAGGATATTTTTTTTGTTTCGCATATAATATGTATTATAGCGCCGTAAGCAAAATAGGAAATAGCAAATAAGTTTTATGTAAAATAAATCTAAATATATAAAGTAGTGTGTAATTAAAATAGTAAGATTGTATAAAGAATAAGGAACTGTATTAAAAATGTTAGCAGTTAAGATAAGCATTACTGTAAAATAAAAATTTGTGTACCCCTTACCTTTGCTCCCAATAAGAGGATATAAATAAACAAAGAAATAAATAAAAAATAATAGAGATTAAGCTAGGCCTAGAATAGACGGGCATCCCGCCCGCAACAGTACAATAGATGACGTACGAAAGAGTAGTATGAAGAATAGAAGTACGAGAGGCAAAAAAGAACTGGAATGAAAGAGTAGGATAGTTAAACAAGAGCTCCTATTATGTTGGAGGTGTAAGCATTTAAAAAAAATATGTTATTATTGTGTTGAAATCATGTATGGCATGGCATCAGCGTTTGTTACTAGTTTCCGTTGCCATAGCCAAATAATGTTGCAATGTATTCTCACGATTAGGTATCCCAAGGAAAATACGGAAAATACCGTCTTATCTCTTCTCTACGTCATCGAAGGGACCTACCTGCAAAAAACCAGTGGACCTAGACCAGTGGACCTAGACCAGCGGTTAAGGCTGTGCGATGTTCATCACATCATCATCACCAGCTCCTTTTTATGTCCCCAGTGGCACCGCCACTTTTAACCGCCTCTGTAGTCTAGTGGCTAAGACCACCGGTTTAGACCCAGAGGTCCCGGGTTCGATTCCCAGCGGGGGGTACATGTTTGTGTACTCGGTTTGGTATGGATAGACAGGCAGAACGGGCCATAAAACACCACGCGAGCCCTGAGCGGATTGGTGGTTGTTAACGACTGCTAATGCAGCCGGGACCAACAGATTTACGTGCCTTACAAAGCACGGATGATCTCGAGATGAAAAGTTTTTGGTCACCCTTCCGATGACGCAGCCTTTAGTTGCTAATTCTTAATTCAATACTCAATTATTTTGGTTTTCATGGCTATTCTTTTAAATATAAGAAGGTAGGTTTTATATATCTTTAGTATTTGTCGAATAACATTCAGTAAAAAGTTGATAAAAGGCAACGCAGTCGAAACCATTTACAACGACTTAGTAAGGAAATGTTATTTCCAATTGAGATAAATAATTATTTCCCTACTTTTTACAACACAGTGTAAGCGATGGAGATTTTAAATGTAATTTCCTGTTGTATTTTATCTCGTAGACGGTCGTATTTTCGTAGTTATGCGACAGCAAGTAACTAAGCGCACAAACGCTTGGAACAAATAATTCAAGTCACTCAACATTCTGATGGTTTTTATCGAACCACTAATGTACTCTTGTAGAAGATATTGAACATGTAAGACAACATGCTGAGCCGTGTGTAGTAAAACGTGACTCCATTATTTTCAGCCGCGGCGATGCTAAAACCGAGCTTGGAATAATGCCACCACGCAGCTGTCAATCGCGAAACGAATTGTTTTTTTTTGTCACTTGTAAGTTAGTATGAATTTAGGGATGACATTTTGATACTGACTGAGATGCTTCCGGGTTTGCGCAGACGCCGATAGTACACAACACTTAAATAAAGCAAAGTCGTAGTGAACTTGATGGGTCAGCTATAAGCAAATTACAATATATTTCATAGATCTTGTAAGTGAATAATAATATGTAACTAAAACTCTTCGCTATCTGGTTGCCTAGTGTGAGTTTTGTTTACGTATTCATTGTTGTTAATTATTTAATTTAAATTTATTTAATTGTTGAATGTATTTTTTCTATTGTATGCCCGTTACCCGTTCTTACTTTAATACAATGTAACCTAGCAAACAAAAATGTAATAGTAATGCAATAAAGTTTTTTTCTATTCTATTATATTCTATTCTATTATAGTCTATTCCATTCTATTATATTCTATTCTATTCTATTCTATTCTGTTCTATTATATTCTATTCTATTCTTTTCTATTCTATTCATTCGATTACGTTTACGAAAACGAAAATTTTAAAGGCAAAATTTTAACTCTTCTCGTATGTCGCCAGGAGGCGCTGCTTCAATGCCATACTAGTTCTTGTGTTCCTTTACGTGATCGACTGTCAAATGAAACTCACACTAGGCACCCTGACAGTAGGTTAAAGAACCGCGGCAATATTACTATAATGGGCTTTTGAATTATGGGCACTTGGTCTTCGTGTCACCTGATGGTGTGTATGTTGCTTTAAGGCTTCGTATTCGATTTCGGGCAACCACCAATCCGCACTGGGCCCGCGTGGTGGTTCATGGCCCGTTCTCCCTATCCATCCATAGGGAAGGCTCGTGTCCCAGCAGTGGGGACATAAATGTGCTGATGATGATGATTCGATTTCGTGTGGAAGCATACTTCACCCGGAATCGTCAACTACTGAAGAATAAAAAATGCTTCTTATATTGTTGTAATGGCGACGGTATTAGATAAGAATGGCAGTAGCCAGTAGCCAGCCAATGGTACCAACCAAACCGAGTATAATACATCATCACCAGCTCATTTTCTTTCCTTCATAGATGGATAAGGAGAATAGGCCATAAACCACAACGCGCGCCCAGTGCGGATTGGTGCTTGCTAACGACTGCTAATGCAGCCGGGACCAACGGCTTTACGTGCCTTCCGAAGCTCGAGATGATACATTTTGGTCACCCATCCGATTACCGACCTTTGCGATAGTTGCTTAACCTTAGCAATCGCAGACCGGGCGCGTTAATCACTGCTCCATCAACCTCCTCTAACACCTCTAATATGATATAAACCTGCGGTTAAATACTAACAACTTCTTCCATAACAGCAGCATCGGCAAAGAATAATTTAAAATGGTTTTTAATTATTTTTCAATGCCATAGACTAGGTACTTTATTAGTCCATGAAAATGCTATTTGTACGATCGATTACGTTTATTCGTATAATCGTAGTAAAAGGACTTTCTTTATCATGGTTTACGATAACTTTTTATTACAATAAAGCGATTATCTAGCTGTAAGTGGTACGTATTTTTACTACTTGAAGGTAAGGTTTCTTTATGCATTTTTATTACAAAAATTCAACGAGTCTTCTGGGGCCTCGGTAGCTCAGCGGTCAGAGCATTAGACCGGTTATCCAAAGGTCGTGGGTTCGATTGATTGAGGTGTGTTGATTTTTTCTAGAAAAATATTATCTTAAATTCTATCATCATCATCATCATCATCTCAGCCAAAAGACGTCCACTGCTGGGCAAAGGCCTCCCCAAGGATCTCCACAACGACCGGTTTTGTGCTGCTCGCATCCAGCGGCTTCCCGCGACCTTCACCAGATCGTCGGTCCATCTTGTTGGTCTGCCAACACTGCGCAAAATTCAATATAATATTGAAAAACCTCTTGCACAATTTAAGGCTAGCGTTAATCATCGAAAACGTATCAGAACGAGCCAGCATTTATCACACAATATTGCGGGATCTACCCTTTGATTGTCAAATAAGGTCAAGCCATAAGTAATTGTATGTCCAATTCGAAGAAATACCGAAAAAATTTCTAAACCTCCTTACACATCATTGCAATGTAAGTACAGTTCTCTACGCTAATTGTAAACTCGAGTACCTTGTAAATAACGGCCATGTTGTTTTCTAAAGTTTGCGCGGCAGATTTTTTCTAAATATTTTAAGCACTTGGCCTGTGACTTGGCGTTCGTCTAACCTGATGTTAGGTGATAAGGCCGAAGGTGGAAGCGCACTTCACCGGCACTGGCTGTCTTATCTCTAGCTGCCGGAACACAACAATGCTTCACACATTGATGTTATGGCGACATATTTAGATAAGGTGATGGTAGCTAGCCAGGCAGGCAAACAAGCCCTACCACCAACCAAACCGAGCACACAAACATGTACCCCGCTACTGGGAATTGAGCCTGGGGATTCTGGGTCTGGGACCGGTGGGCTTTATTTCCGCAGAGGCGGTGAAAAAAAAAGCATGTAACGCCATAGCACAGTCTATGGTCAGTTCTCGACCGTTCATCCCGTTCGAAACCACTACCGCTGCTGCCATCAAGGCGGCTTCAAGGTCGTAGGTTTTTCAGGATCACAGACCATCATGTTCAGGATATACGAGCGGTCACGTGGCGCGCACGATTGGTCTGATGTAACCGCTGCAACCTGAGCCGCGGCCTTCGGGCGGCTGCGGTGCGGCGCCGGCCGTGACGTCACACGTCTTCAAGAGCCTATGCTATACGTGAGTCCGTGTAGTTTCTGTTTACTATAGACGTTCCGTACTTTATGCCTTTTACAATAGGTAGCACCACAGATCCTCAATTACACTCTAGAAACGTACTGTCTTTCTTTCTTTGAGACGCGATGCTACATACAAGTTCAATCAGTTATACATACCTACTCAGTGCTTGTGAAATTAATACGGTTGCATGTTTTTGGTGTTATTTTTTATATCATTTGTTTGTCGCGCGATCTAGAATAGATCTAGAATAGTGGTGGTTATCTGTACCTTTTATCTTCCGTTTGTTGGTACGTTTGAGGCACAACAAAATATTGTCTAGTAATTATAAAAGTTACACAACAGCCACCTACCGACGTGCCAATTGCCGTGAGACGGCGCTATTATCACAAACACCGCCGGTTCGGTTCCAGTTCAATTGTTCAGCCCCAACCGGTTTGCACTGGTCCGTCACAAGCCGACGGACGCTGCCTATACACTAGTTTACGTTGTATTGTCTACGCTTCGAGGTAAGGGCGAGACTTCACTTCTTTATTATGAATATCCTTCTTAAAAACAGTCTCACAACTCATTGCCGCCAGGGCTATTAGAGCATTCTATAGATGAAGATGCTTGTACCGTATCTATCCCGTATCGGGACAAGCATCTTCATCGATGCGATGACCCACGTAAGCAAATGCCTTGAAAATTGCCAAAGCCTCTTGGCAGTCTCTTTCAGCAGTAGCTGGAGCTGCCTCCACTGTAAGAACAACCCGTTGCTTTAGTGGGTAGACCCGCCCATAACATCAGAGGGGGAGTCCTTCTTCTTCTGCGCAGGCGCCGCGATCAGTACGAGGTCGGTACGGTATACGGTATGCATTTCACTAGGTTTCCATGAAGTCCTGTGAAGTTAAAAATGAAGCCGAAGCCCATCAGCGAACTCTCTTTAAATTACCGGGTTTCCCAGTCAGTTTAGATCTTTGACAGAACTTGTTTTCACAACCACAATTTGCTGGTAACATCAGCGGGGCCCAACAGCTTAACGAATCACGCAGGTTATATCCAGGTATGGATGGATGTTTGTTACTCTTTCACGTAAAAACTACTGAATGGGTTTTAATGAAACTTTCCTCATATACAGACCATGACCCAGACCAGCATATAGGATACTTTTTTTCTTTTTTACTGTAGTCTTCGCGAACGATGTCGCGGGCAACAACTAGTTTTTAATAAAATCCTCCCTCGATCATTACATTAGATCTAACAGTAATTTTACACATCACGTAATAAAACACGTACCTACATCAGATTCGATCTAACTATAGTTACACAATGACACACGCGGTGACAAGTTTGCTTCTAACATAGAAAATTGCTTTATTTTTCCGCTATATTTATGCAATGTTATGCGGCAAGCCCTTCCTTCCTAGGTTATAAGTGGTTATTACTTACTTAGTCGCAAGCACCTTGTAATAATATATTCGTTACTTTGGTGTTTTCACAGTGTGTATCGTTTATACATATTAATTATTAAAAGAACACTATTCGGAGTACGTGTGGGCGTGTTTTTGCTTTTTCGGCGAATATCAATATAACTTACTTGGTACAAAGTATCGCACAGTAGTAGGTAACTGCCTGTTAATATTAGTATAGCTATATAAATATTATGAATAATATGTATCAGGTATAATGCAACCATTGATCCAAGCTCAATGTTGCCTGTTGTGTCAATAGCCAAAACATTACGCACTAGTGCAACGCAAAATACAATACTTGTATTGTACAATATTTAATACTAGTTAAGTAGTAATAGTAAGTAACATTAATTGGAGTAATATTAGTAATGAGAAGTCACTAAAACCACCTATTTATGACTATTCGTTCTTTACACAATTATAATTGTCGTGAGAATCTAAAATAAGAAAGTTTTCTTAAGAAAAAAATAGGTAGTTAAAACATTGTAGGATTGTAAAAACTAGCACTTTACCCGCGACTTGGTCCGCGTTTATGTGAAATTTTAAAAAGACACTCTTTTTATCAAAATAAAACATAGCCTATGTTTACCCGCAAGGAATGTCGCATGTATGTGTATTCTATCTGTGAAAGAATTTTTGGAATAGGAATAGTAGTTCCGGATATTACCTCGCAAACAAGCAAACAAGCAAACAAGCAAACAAAGGAACAACCTTTTTTCTTCTTCTTTTTCTTGCTCAACCATTATTTATTTATTTATTTTAATCTTTATTGCACAAGACAATAAAATAAAGTACAAAAGGCGGACTTAATGCCAAATGGCATTCTCTACCAGTCGACCTAAGGGCTAGGCAGAAAAATTGGTGAGCAGTGCGACAAAGAACGTAAATGAAACATATACTACATACATTTATAAAAACTGAAATATACATATTAAGTTTATTAAATTAAGTGATAATAACATAATATAAAACAAAATAAAATAGACTACATGAACATACTTAAACAAAACAGAAGAAAAGATGATGGCAATCACTTACGTGGGTGTTGATTCCTGTAGATACAGTTTATACAGCATTGTTTTAAAGACAATTTTACTTGGAGCTTGTCTGACTTTTTCGGGGAGAGCGTTCCATAATTGAACGGCCTGAACCGTGACGGAATATGCAACGAATGGTGTATGATGCAAAGAAGTGGCGAGAAGGTGATTATTTGATGAGCGAAGTTGGCGGGCACGAGTAGAGCTATAGAAACTGAAACTACATTTTAAGTAAGAAGGAGAATTAGGATCATTTAGAATAGAAAATAGAGTTGTTAGAATTCTGGACTTACGACGTTGCAAATAATTCACCCATTGTTGGGTATTGGTATCCTCATGCTCCCTCCGCTTGGCCCGACCTTGTGCCACTCGCATCCACTTCCTTCCCGCCGTCCTCACAAGGTCGTCAGCCCATAAGTTATAAGTCACAATCTTTACCTTTTTATTAATACTATAAAAGGTAGATGTTGCTTTTAAAGAAAGAATACGTTCCATATTGTAAGAAAACAATATATGGCATCTACTCTCTTACCTAACATAATATTATCGGAGCCTGACATTTCGTAATACAAACGTATTGGCTACTGTTGGTTTTTACCTACATATGTAGAGTACGTCGTAACTTAACGGTAATGGAATTTAAACCCTTAAAGGGTTACCTAAGTCTGGTTGGCGAACCACGCCATTCAGTAATATTTTAGAAGGCATCGATTTTCTAGGAATTTAGACGTTTGTAACTTAAAAAAAAACGAAATGTAGGGCAAATAATCTCTAAAATTAATTCCGGCTGATACTTATATGGTAGGTATGTCCTGGATTCTGACTGCTTTACCATAAAACCATGGCTAAAGTTAAACACTGTTTATAACAGATGCTTGCTCTTTTTAGCTAATACTTTTAGACAGACACAATATTTTTATAATTTTTAGCATTCACAATTTTATGTATCTTAATTATAGTTACAAGATAAAATTTTACATAAAAATAAATAAATCACAAACTACTAGAAAAATTCAAAGAGTCTTCTGGGGCCTCGGTAGTTCAGCGGTCAGAGCGTACGACCGGTTATCCAAAGGTCGTGGGTTCGATTCCCATTCGAGCATCCTGAGGTGGGTTGATTTTTTCTAGTAAAATTTTATCAGATACAATATTTTACACACGTATTTAGCCCTTGTTAAACTTTGAACAATGTTTTGTCGTAAGAGGGTGAAGGTCCGAGTACCCGACTTTCAAAACGCGTCTGCATTAGCTCAATAAAATCAAACTTTTTGGTCATTGCTAAGTTACCACTAATCCCCAAGTCACTACAGTAATCTTGTCGTCCCCATTATTATATAAATTGTAGATATTACTTGGTTCTTTGTTGTTTTTGGTCAAATATTTGTATATTTATTATTTATATCCTAATATTTTTCTTTACAATTGATTTCGTATTTTGTATTAACTGCGATTTGTTTTTTTAACAGCTATATAAACGTAGATGTGTTGGCTAGATAATCTCAGTGCCTTAGAAGGGTGGTGGAAACCGCTAGGGGTCGAGAAAAATGTAAGGGCTTGAGTCTCTGCCCAGCAGTATCTCTTACTGTTAATAGCTGCAAATAGCCAAATAGGCAAATAGGCTGCAAATAGGCTAATAAAATAAATGTGAACTCCCAGTCCCGGTCAGGAAATACATTAATTAAGGCATATTACGATATGCATTTTGTTGTATTTTTGCATGAAAGAATTAATAAATATATCATACATAAAAGTGCAATGCAACATGGTAAAACTTAAATAAATAATCGAAATAGAAAAATAAAGAAACTGCGTAGTTGCGCACATATATTCCACAATTTATTTCTGTTTTAAACCACACTCAAGTTTAATGTAATTTTTCTAACAAGATAATATTTAATTCAATTACTGGAACAGCCTCTACGGCCTACAATGAAGCCTTACAATATCATTTTACACTACATACGAGTAGTTCCTTTCCATGAACAATCCGTATTGCATTGCAAGTTTTCTTAAACAAAACGTCTATTTTTAACAAATAAACAACTCATTATTACTTTTAGTTCAGTGATATTTTATAAAGTTTTAAAGCAAGAACAATCCCCAAACTAATACTTTATTTATTTTAATCATTAACTTTCTTTCTTAGTCTTTAAATAAACAATTTTACCATATTTATTACCATTTTTTATTTCTCTACAGGTCAGCACTTATACGAGTAATAATCCTTCATCGCACCTGATGTTAGGTGATAGTAAAGCATCAGCTCATTTTTTGTCCTCACTGCTGGGGCACGAGCATTTTCCTATGGATGGATAGGGAGAACGGGCCATACACCGCCACGAGGGCGCAGTGCGGATTGGTGGTTGATAATGACTGCTAATGCTGCCAGTAGGTACCAACGGTTTAGTGTGTCTTCCGAAGCGCGGAGGAGCTCGAGATGATAAATTTTGGTCACCCATCCAATGTACGGCCTACGCGAAAGTTGTTTTTAACTTCGGCATTCGCAGACCGAGCGCGTCAATTACTGCTCCATCGAGGTGAAGCGCACTTCTCCCCAAATCCACAGTTACTGAAAAACTGACTATCTTATATTTGAAATGAAAATGTTAATAAAATAGTATCATAAAAACGAAAAAAAAAACCCCCCTATTTTTTAATAACTGCAAAAACTTATAAGTTTATCTCTGCGCGTCAATGTGCATAACATATAATACGGGACCAACTTTGAAACCAATCGTCAAAAATCAGCTGTTCCATACGTTTTGATCGATTTAGGTTAGGTTAGGTTACCAATATATTATACTAATATATTAATTATGTTACTAAAATATTTTTTTACTATTTCAGAGTTGGTCCATTGTAAAAGTTTTGCAAAATGATGAGCTGAGCCGGCTTATTATCGAAAAAACAACCAGTTGTTAATGTACAATTGCAACGCGACTCTAGTTGCCGTTGATGAATTGTACGATTAACAACTGGTTGGTTTTTTCGGTATTAAGCCTACCTGTTTTTTGTAGTAATTTTAAGTAAGGGTCTTATAAGGTACATTTATTAACAAAAATTGTTTTCATCATCAGACAGAAACTAGTTTAACATAAACTCTATAACAAAGAATAAAATAGTTAATCAATCACCTAAGCATCGTCGTCATCAATAATATATTCTTTCTACAAATTGATTGATGTACAACGAAGCATTGAGGAAGCTTTCGACGCACGGAAATTTCCTACACCTATTGCTTATCAAATGCATTTAGGTTACATGCCGAGCCGGCTACAGTAGATTCGTTACGAATGCCTTTTGTGTAATAAACACATTTTCAAACGACTTAACGATAACTGACATTTGGATGAGAAACACATAGTAAAAGTAATAGAAAGTAAATAAAGAAACGCTGCTTTTCGTCAGTACTTTTATACATACTATACTTTTTTTCTTTTTTTCATTTAGTTGATGGCTTTGTGCGATTAGCACATTTAGCCAGTGTCAAAGTAATTTTTCTTACAAGTAATACATAAATATACAATATTTCCTTCCAGTATGATGATGATGAATGATAATAGAAATGAGAAGTGAGAAATGATATACCCCCCAACCCCTCGAGTATCTCAGTAAAGATGTGGGGCTTTACTAATTCCTCGGGCGGCCTTCTTGAGAGAATTTGAAAAGTGAAGTTGCACTGTTTTATTTCAATTGCCAACACTCATGCGCACTTACGAACACTCAACGGTTAATAATCCACCATTATTTCACATTAATATTGGACATAACACAAATTTTAGAAATTAAAACAAAACCACAGACATGACTCTTCACTTTCCCGCCAAGAAGTCCAATACTATACTTATTAATAAAAAAAAGTTGACAGTTTTTCAAACTGTTAAAATAAAGTGCTATTTTATCTTGTGATTTTTAATTTAAAATAAAATTAATAAAAACAAAACAGGGAGCAGTGGCGTCCCTTGTCTGTGTGGAAGCCAAGACTCGTCCTCCGAGCTGGATAAAAGCCGAAGAGGAGTGATCCAGTGTTGACGCACGTGAGTAAAGGTTTACTTATTTATTGAAGTGACATATTGTGCAGCTGTTCCAGAACAACATTGTTTTAAGGCGAGTGGCGAACTGGTTAGACTGTTTTAGAGATTTGTGCCTTTCGGTCGCTGAGCCATCGGAGTAAGTCAGTATTTTTAACTTGTGACGTGTAAGGGTAGCGAAGAAAAAAAACGGTACACTTAGCGTCGTCGCCCAGAGGACGAAATTTGACCGTAATTCACAAAGTATGCAATGTTCACGCATGTTATATGCATAAATTTTATCAGTGGCAACTCTTTTTTTGTTTTTTTTTTATTTTGGAACAAATTTTTTTCCATATGAACATAATAACAATTGAAAACCGAAATAATAATTTGATAACTAGACCTTAAGAAGGAGGCGTCAAAACGCTTAGCCATATGCCAAAGCATAACGTTTTATTTTCTCTTCTTACTTGTTGCTTGTGTTCATCTTAGTTCGTTATTTGTCTTTTTATTTTTTACCATTACGTTTATTTATTTAGGTCATTATGTTTATTTTTCTTTTTTTAATTAAAGTTATATCACTGTATAAAGGTACGCTGTGTACCAGCAAACGTCAATGAAACACGTATTGATTATTACGCGCATCGGTCCGTGGTTTCAATCAGCTAGCCCTTATCGCATCATATCTTATCATATCTGTGACTAAATTACCAATACCTACTAAGAATCAGTATATTGACTGCGCTATTGTACATTTTGCATTCTTAGACATTTCTGTTTACTGATATTATCTGTGGTACAAAGAATGGTATTAAATTTATATCTTGATCGCATGATTTACCTACCGAGAAATGTAGGCTACTTTACGACATTACGAGTCAAACAAGAAAGTAAGTACCTACGTACCTACTTTCAGATTCTTGAAAAAAAAGTTTCATTCAATATACAAAGTTTCACCAAATTCTTAAAATTTACGAGAACTTCAAAACATTACATATATTTTACAAAAAGATACAGCATAAACTAAGTTAAGTTTTTCCGCGTACCTTGATTCGTCATTTCATTATACACATTACAGATTATTAGAATAATTGATCCGTGTCAGTTTATCGGTTTAGTTGATAGGAGTGGAAAGCCCGAGTGCCTTGTAATTAATCAAATACATACATGAAGTTGAAACGATGTACTCATTAAGACGAAACAATTTCAATTTGTTCCTTATTTATAATTATAAGGCAGTTTTATCATTTTTTAATCAAAGTTTTTATTATTCTATAATTTCAATTCGCTACGTCCGAATATGAAAACTTTAGTTTAAATAAAACATATCACAGGTACCTATTCCATTTACTAATAACTTGATCTTCATAAGGCATATCAAATTATATTCGCTGATGATAACAAACGCCGATAAACATTTTATACGTCCAATTTTCCAATGGATATCTACGTTGACGATTTAGGCTTTGCAATGACATATCAGGATTGAATACCTATTTCATCAAACTAAAATATTCGTATCAAAATGCGCGGAAAGTTACTGAGTGTCGCGTTGTGTATATACTTTCGTCATAAATAAGGCGTTTGCGTCAATTAATTTAACGCAAATCGTCACATACTAACATGATTCACAGTAAACTGCAAAAACCTTTAATTTATTGCTATAATATTTTGTGACGTGCCCGTACTACATTGAAATACCTACGGTATTAAATGACAACATAAATGAAAATGAAAGAAATAATGAAATATGAGTATCATACATAACTTAATTTAAATATTATTTTAATTTAATATGGGTATGTTTTCGGAATTTCACCTTTAAGACTTTGTAAATCTTAAGTTAAATTAGAAAATCATACAATGTACCGTTTTGCATTAGAGCTTTTAAAGTAACAACGGTTTTACGCAAATTTTGTTGCGAACTAATTACTTACTTACAATTTGGAAGTGTTGAAAATGTTTTCCACGATCGAGATTTGAACTCGGCTGCGGGTTTAAATTGCGCTCGTGGAAAGTTTCTTCAACACTTTTCCAAAAAATTGAAAAGTTTATTTAGGTACCTACAGCCATATAGACAAACGTCTGTTTTTGCCTGAATCAGTTGTTTGTCAAAATATTGAACAAAACATTCCAACATAACTGAAAAAGTCCACATTAAAGACGTTTTAGATGCCAATAAGCACCTTGATGTTAACTCTCGACGCCAAGAGCCACGAACTGTAGAGCATGACAAATATTATCGTGTTATCACAAGGCTTTGAGCGTCATTCATGAGGCGACATTACATCGTGACGTCATCGGCACAACATCAGGTTACACAGAGGGTAAGCTTGACACATACCGCGCTCGAGCAACGCACACATCGACCCTTTCACGGACACGAAATCTCGCAACCGGGTGCCTAGCGCGAGTTTCATTCGCCGTTCGATCACGTTAACGAAAACGAAAATTAGAATGGCATTGTAGCAGCGCAGCGCCTCCTGGCGACATAAGAGAAGAGCTAAAAGAAATCCATACAAACTTTCGTTTTCGTAAACGTTATCGAATTAATACAGATAGTAAAAAAAACTCACACTTGTCACTCAGGCCAACAGTCTGTTGTGAAATTCCGTATCCGTCTGTGTGTGCGTTGATGGAGCGCGTTTTTATGAAGCTTACCTTCTACAGTCTTATTCTGTGTCATCGGACAGACAGATGTAAATGCAACAGGAGCGCAGCGGAACAATCCAGAAGCATGGGGAGCCCACGCAATAAATCGATACAGTGCGTAGGCCGCTAGGGAAATCGGGATGCTCCATCAAAGCGGAGCTGCCTATACGAAATAGTATTAAGGTTTTCAAAAGCTTTCGCGGACACTACACTTTGAGGTGAATAACTTTATAAGGGTACGGAAACCTTCATTTTATTAGACTTTAAAAAAGTTAGCTCCCGGAAAGGTCGTGGGTTAAAGTTCCACTTGAAGTCCACTTTTATATCTGCTATTTTGTTATTTTCTAAATATTATATTGAAATATATAAATATATAACGTATTCTATCTAACGTGCCGGCAACGGTACACACGCCTGCACATCAACCTACCACAAACTGTCAAATTTCCTCAATAGACTTTGAACTTTAGCACTGAGCAATATGGTTGAAAATGTTTTGAAGAAATTTGACAGTTTTGGATAGGTTGATGTGCAGGCGTCTGTACACACCTAATTTCCCTTCCGGTAACAAGCTGCTAAGTAGAGTCCCTGTTTTACCAAATAAGCTGTAGCTTGTTGGATTGTACCGTTAGATTGCTGCTTCTTGATTTAAAAAAAACCAATTGCGTCCTACTGCTGGACAAGGGTCTCTCTCGCCAAATCTATCTTTGGCGATTCATCCATGTCTAAACAACAATAATATAATCAAAATATAAAAAAAAAATAAGAAAAAGTTTATAAAAAAAATGGTAAGTACAAAAAGTAAAATAAAATACCACAAAAACACAGATAAAATTTTTTATCTCCTAGTTACCAGGGGTTCCCAAACTAGGCTAGGCCTGACACTTGGGAAACCGTAATTAAGTATAATTCGTTTTTGGCAGAGAGTGTGAAAGTGTTATGTGTAGGTATAACCCCAGCTATACTAATATTATAAAGAGGAAACCTTTGTATTTTTGTATGTATATATGTATGTATTATTGTAACGAATAAACTCAAAAACTACTGGACCGATTTAAAAAAATCTTTCACCATTAGAATGCAAGAGTGCTACATTAGCACTGAGTAACAAAGGCGATATTAAAAAAAAAAAGTCCACCCGTGCGAAGCAGAGACGGGCCGCTAGTTATGAATAAAGATAAGGTACGCTTATGATACCTATAATATTAAATTTGCATTAATTCGCAATAAATTAAGTAAAATTTAAACACTGAAAAAAGACGACAACCTCAGGCGGGAATCGAACCACGCACCTTCCGCATTCCGGGTGGCTGCCTTAACCACTTGGCTACCGAGGTCTGGCTTTCACCCGTCGAAATTTTTCAGTGCTTGATGCTTATGTTTTTTAGTCAACATTGCTTCATCAATCTTAGAAGTTTTCACCTCTGAGATCCGAAAGAAATATTTTTACAAATATTTGAACATTCGGTTAAGATGAAGCTGCGTTATAGATAAGTGTTTTTTATATATTTTAGCGTTTTATTAACGCTTAAATATACTTAAGTAAAATTTAAACACTGAAAAAAGACGACAACCTCAGGCGGGAATCGAACCACGCACCTTCCGCATTCCGGGCGGCTGCCTTAACCACTTGGCTACCGAGGTCTGGCTTTCACCCGTCGAAATTTTTCAGTGCTTGATGCTTATGTTTTTTAGTCAACATTGCTTCATCAATCTTAGAAGTTTTCACCTCTGAGATCCGAAAGAAATATTTTTACAAATATTTGAACATTCGGTTAAGATGAAGCTGCGTTATAGATAAGTGTTTTTTATATATTTTAGCGTTTTATTAACGCTTAAATATACTTAAGTAAAATTTAAACACTGAAAAAAGACGACAACCTCAGGCGGGAATCGAACCACGCACCTTCCGCATTCCGGGCGGCTGCCTTAACCACTTGGCTACCGAGGTCTGGCTTTCACCCGTCGAAATTTTTCAGTGCTTGATGCTTATGTTTTTTAGTCAACATTGCTTCATCAATCTTA
Source organism: Eudonia truncicolella (assembly GCA_949315975.1). Classification (NCBI taxonomy): domain Eukaryota; kingdom Metazoa; phylum Arthropoda; class Insecta; order Lepidoptera; family Crambidae; genus Eudonia; species Eudonia truncicolella. The sequence goes on along the minus strand of OX438838.1, from coordinate 2,118,972 downwards.
GAAGTTTTCACCTCTGAGATCCGAAAGAAATATTTTTACAAATATTTGAACATTCGGTTAAGATGAAGCTGCGTTATAGATAAGTGTTTTTTATATATTTTAGCGTTTTATTAACGCTTAAATATACTTAAGTAAAATTTAAACACTGAAAAAAGACGACAACCTCAGGCGGGAATCGAACCACGCACCTTCCGCATCAAGCACTGAAAAATTTCGACGGGTGAAAGCCAGACCTCGGTAGCCAAGTGGTTAAGGCAGCCGCCCGGAATGCGGAAGGTGCGTGGTTCGATTCCCGCCTGAGGTTGTCGTCTTTTTTCAGTGTTTAAATTTTACTTAAGTATATTTAAGCGTTAATAAAACGCTAAAATATATAAAAAACACTAATCTATAACGCAGCTTCATCTTAACCGAATGTTCAAATATTTGTAAAAATATTTCTTTCGGATCTCAGAGGTGAAAACTTCTAAGATTGATGAAGCAATGTTGACTAAAAAACATAAGCATCAAGCACTGAAAAATTTCGACGGGTGAAAGCCAGACCTCGGTAGCCAAGTGGTTAAGGCAGCCGCCCGGAATGCGGAAGGTGCGTGGTTCGATTCCCGCCTGAGGTTGTCGTCTTTTTTCAGTGTTTAAATTTTACTTAAGTATATTTAAGCGTTAATAAAACGCTAAAATATATAAAAAACACTTATCTATAACGCAGCTTCATCTTAACCGAATGTTCAAATATTTGTAAAAATATTTCTTTCGGATCTCAGAGGTGAAAACTTCTAAGATTGATGAAGCAATGTTGACTAAAAAACATAAGCATCAAGCACTGAAAAATTTCGACGGGTGAAAGCCAGACCTCGGTAGCCAAGTGGTTAAGGCAGCCGCCCGGAATGCGGAAGGTGCGTGGTTCGATTCCCGCCTGAGGTTGTCGTCTTTTTTCAGTGTTTAAATTTTACTTAAGTATATTTAAGCGTTAATAAAACGCTAAAATATATAAAAAACACTTATCGCAATAAATTCTTGTAAGGTTGTCGAAAAAAATGTTATAGGGACAGTGTGTTAATAAATGAGCCAGTACTTATCCCGTTGCTTGGACACATCCTGGAAAGCTTTCAAGGCAATACAAATAGCTGCATAACGTCATTACGATAGAGCTTCTATTCCTTTTGTGTCGCCTGGGAGACGACGGGCGGAATTGCGTAGAGCCATTTCCGTGATAACTCTATTATAGTTCTATTCTCGTCCTCGTGGATGGATAGCCATTGCAGAGATGTTGTACGTAGTAAATTTAGCCACACTGAGTTGTCATGAAATGTATGAACTCATGACTATTACTATAACGAATAAATGGACACGCAAATAAGTAGAAAAACTGTAAAATAACCAACAGTATTATCTATATTACTTTTTTATTTTTGTTTGCTTCCCGATTACTCGTATATAAACGCTTGGACCAATTTGGAAAATTAGGTATTTTTCTTAGGTAAAAAAAAAATGTATTTATTTCAGTTCCTCAATCAACATATTACAGTATCTATAGGAACACTCCTCTTGAGATTTATAAAATTACATACAAATAAACGATTGAATTTACAATTTTACGGGTTGCCATTGTGATACCTACTATAGAAAAGAAAAACTAGAACTTATCTATAAAATTAGTTAAGTGTAAATGTGTTTGTGTATATGTGTATGTGCGTGTGGGGGAGTGTGAGGGTGTGTGAGGGTGTGTGAGGGTGTGTTTGTGTGGTGTATCCGTGCTCATATATATATACACAGTCAGGTCATAAGTATTGTCACACAGATAAAACTTTTCGTTTAGAATGCTGGCCACAAAAAAGTTTATTGAATTCGAATTTCGAATTGTTCATGAAAATAAAAATGTATACTTTTTAGAATTTTACTCATTTTTAAATATGGAGTGGACGCTTAAAGAAGACCGTGTTGCAGTTATTGCGTTGCATCGTTGCGGTTACGCGCCAATTCAAATTTTTGACATACTGAAAAATTCGAATTTAACCAAAAGATTCGTGTATCGTACCATCAAACGATACAATGAAGACTAGTGTAGATGACAGGTCAAGAAGTGGTCGCAATCGGTCTGTTAGGACTCCAGCAGTGATAAAAGCTGTGAAGGCGCGAATTCAAATAAATCCCAAACGTAAGCAGAAACTGTTGGCCCTTCAGATGGGGTTAAGCAGAACCACGGTGAAAAGGGTGTTAAATGAAGACTTAGGGCTTCGGGCATTTCGAAGAAAAACAGGACATTGTTTGAATGCTCGTCTAATGGACCTGAGACTGAAGAGATGCCGCGCTTTGTTGAAGCGGTACGCGGGAAAAAAATATCGGAAAATTCTTTTTTCTGATGAAAAAATTTTTACCGTAGAAGAGAGCTACAACAAACAAAATGATAAGGTGTATGCACACAGTAGTGAAGAAGCGAGCAACCGTATTCCGCGTGTCCAACGAGGTCATTTTCCATCCTCGCTCATGGTATGGTTGGGAGTTTCTTATTGGGGCTTAACAGAGGTACATTTTTGTGAGAAAGGTGTAAAAACGAATGCAGTTGTGTATCAAAATACAGTCCTGACGAACCTTGTGGAACCTGTTTCTCATACCATGTTCAATAACAGGCACTGGGTATTCCAACAAGATTCGGCGCCAGCTCATAGAGCGAAGAGTACACAGCACAGGGCTGGCAGCGCGTGAAATCGACTTCATCCGGCACGAAGACTGGCCCTCCTCTAGTCCAGATTTGAGTCCGTTAGATTACAAGATATGGCAATACTTGGAGGAAAAGGCGTGCTCAAAGCCTCATCCCAATTTGGAGTCACTCAAGACATCCTTGATCAAGGCAGCCGCCGATATTGACATGGACCTCGTTCGTGCTGCGATAGACGACTGGCCGCGCAGATTGAAGGCCTGTATTCAAAATCACGGAGGTCATTTTGAATAAACTTTATTGTCATAAGAATCTATGTTTTGTTAAGTTCATTTTGGTATATAAATGGTTACATAATAAATAAACTTGTCTCAATTATTTTATATTAAACATGTGACAGAATTTATGACCTGACTGTGTATAATAGCACAAATCTGTAGCAATGACGTCACCCATGCACGATTACAAGGTACTTATATACTTAAAATACCAGATAAATGTATAGTAAAGTCGGAGGAATCACGATCCGAAGGAAACGGCATTACTCCATAGACAGTAAATATAAACCATTGCCAATATTTAGTTTACCTGATCGGCATGTAAATCAACGGAGTTCTTCAGCAGCGAACTATGAGCCAGCAAACTTGAAGAAAGTAAATTTAGACGACATCCAGCATTTAAATTACGCGTTTAGAAAAGCATCATTATGAAAAATTAAACCATTGATGGACACATCAATATTGCCACAATAGTTGTCTTGTCAGTTGTCTACGCGTCTGGACTCCATTTCCACTTAATATCAGGTGGTGTGAAGTCATTTGCCGTGCTAAGTATAAAAAAAAAATAGTGTTATCTAATATACTACTCAAAACAAAATAAGGGCCACGAGGTATTTTTTCATTTTGGTGTAAATTATTAAACATTTACATATTGAAAGTAGTAAAATATTGAGTATACAAACTCTTTGATACCTAAACTTTTTAATATTGTAGTATTCATCTAATGCTCGCAACAATTTTAAATAAAATTTGATTTAAAATTATTTTTGAAAATTTTGATTCCATTTTCTTTGACGTTTTGCTTTCCTTAGCTTCTTGGTTTATTAGAAATTATCAGAGTTCATTGATATCTCGAGTCAGAAACATCTTTTGCAATATGCCACAAGCACGCAGGCGTCATATGGACTCGCTGACAGCAACCAGAGCCGTTACAATGATTGAAGAAGGTCATTCGCAGCGATCTGTGGGTTTGCAATTGGGATTTTCTCGAAGAGCTATTTAAAATCTATGGAATCGTTTCCAAGAGACCGGCAGTGTTAGAAGAAGACCTGGTTCGGGCAGAGTTCGCATTACAACAGCTCAAGAGGATCGTTACATTCGATTAAGTGCGCGCCGAGATCGCACAACGACGGCCCGCAAGCTGCAAAATCGTTTACGGCTCACAACGGGTACTCGTGTCAGTGACCAAACTATTCGTAATCGATTGCATGAAGACCAGCAGGCATCAAGAAGGCGAGTTGTCCGTATTCCATTAAGCAGAAATCATCGTGCAAATCGTTTAAGATTTTCCCGACAACATTTGGACTGGTTCATTAACCAATGGGGCATGGTGCTCTTCACAGACGAATGCAAAGTTAAATTTTTTAACGACGATCGGCGTATTAGAGTATGGAGAAGACGCGGCGAGAGATTTTCAGAAGCCTGCATCCATGAAGTCGATCGTTTTGGTGGTCCAAATGTAATGATTTGGGGCGGGATAAGCTTACACGGCAAAACTGAGCTCGCTATTTTAAATGAGGGTACTGTTACTGCTCAGCGGTATATTGAGGAAGTCGTCAGACCACATGTGATCCCATTTGCCCAGCGAGCGGGTCCTGGATTCATCTTGATGCAAGACAATGCTCGTGCACACACGGCTCAAGCGACTTGGTTTGTACTGGAAGCGTCTCAAATTCAAGTCTTGCCGTGGCCGGCGAACAGTCCGGACTTAAATCCAATAGAGCACATGTGGGATCAGTTGAAACGAAGAGTTAGAGACGGTGATCAGGAAATCCACAACCAACAGCAACTCATCAACGCTGTTAAAAGGGCCTGGGAAGAGATTCCAATGGAAAATATCAGGCATTTGATTGAGAGCATGCAGTCCAGGCTTCAGGAGTGCGTAACGAAACGAGGGGGGCATACCCGTTACTAAAAGATGAGCATGGAGTATTTTCTTTTGTTTTCAGTAACTTTACATTGTTTTTATTTTTAACCTTAAATGTGTTTTTTCTTTCAAAAGCAAATAAACTTTTTAATCATTATTATTGGAATAAATTTATTGGTCTACACGGTAAAAACAACATTAGTTTTCGTTATGGAGACAAAAAAATTAATATTGGTTTTATTATTTTCATGGTACAGACAAAATACCTCGTGGCCCTTATTTTGTTTTGAGTAGTATATATAAAATTCTCGTGTCACGGCGTACGTTATTGAACTCCTCTGAAACGGCTCGACCGATTTTCGTGAATCTTAGCGTGCATATCGGCTAGGGTGGAGAATCGGACAACATCTATTTTTCATCCCCCTAAATGTTAAGGGTGGTCCACCCCTAAATTTTTTTTAGATTTTTGAAATTTTGCCAATTCAATATGGTTTGTTTGTAGTGTTGTCATGGAAACTGTCAAAGCGGTACGAAGTCCGCTGCCGGTCAGCTAGTATGTCATAGTTTTTACTTTAGTAATAGTTTTGTGTATTTAAATATAAGCTTTTTATTATGAAAATATGTAAGTTGTCTAAAGATAAAGTTGAGATTTCAGATCCTTTACAATGTAATAGTAATGACATACCTTTAATTTTGTCTAAAAAGTAACTAATTATGTAAAAGTAACTTTCCAATAAATTGTAGTATTTTAGGAAGTTTTCCGAAAAACTTCCTTTTTCAGATAACTTCCATCTGAGGGTGGAGGAGTTATGTTTGGACCACCTTGATAGGTTGCAACTATGTATTACTTTTCTCATGCAACAATGTTTTTTTTTTTTTTTGAGAGAGATTGCTGAATGCCGCTGCGGCATTTTCAGCTTCACCGGGCTTTTTTGGGGGCGGCGAGGAACGTAAAGGGTCCCTCAAGCCGTGTGAAACGAATCACCTTCAGAGGTCATCTAGAGGGAATGGCATCGCGCACTAGTGCGCGTCCCCGTGCCCTACTAGATTCTCCGAAGGGTTCGGATCGGATCGGGGAGCGGAGCAACCCGAGGGCGCCTCTAAAGGCACGGACCTCGGCTCGGGTTGACCGGGCCGTGGAGGAGGAGAACCGCCCAGGTACATGTCTGTACCTGGTGTAGAGCGAGTGTGAACCGGTTCTTCGTACCCTTGTTCTACGAGTACGGTGTCTTGGGCCTAAACTAGTGTGCATGTTTAGTGTATTCTGTAAATGTGTGCTGTCATTTAGAGGATCGGGCGGGGAGCAACAATGTAGTACTGTAAACTAAGCACTTGGGCTCCCAAGAACTAGCTGCTGACATAGCGTGTTTGTAACACCAACAGGACGTCACTCAGACGCTAACTCATCATTTCAATGTAATAACCGAGCTGTAATGCTTAAGCCTTCGGCAGTCGTACGTAGACGATCGAACTCTCGCCAAGTGTTCTCGCCTAGTTAAGATTAGCTAAGGAAATACAGTCGGATAAAATCTCGAATTGCAATAGTTTTTAATTAATTTTTAAAAACACCTTTTGGCGCTCCCGCAACTCAACTATGTTTATGTATGTTTTTAATAATATTGTAGTACATGTATTGTATCTAATATTGTTATTTTTATTTGAGATATCTTTGTTTGCACTTTTGTCGCTCCCTTTTAAACATGATGCTCCCATTCCACCTTAGGTTGGCTGGAAGAGATCTCTTTTAGTGATAAGTCCACCTTTGCTCACCGTTGTTTGTAAACTGTTCTCTGTACGTGTGTTTTTTGTGCAATAAAGAATATACCTGAATATAATATTAAAGTTAAATGGGTTTTAATGCGTTTTACTCCAATTAACAAGACTACGTCATCTGGGAATTGCCACTCTCCCGATAGCAGACTGGAGCTCACCGCATTGCAAATATTAACCTACACAATTGAAAAACGTATTTATTTCTGTGGAGCATGGTCGACAATTGAAGTAACCTTGTTTTTCTTTCAAAATCACTTTAGCATTCGTGTTATGTAAGCCTCAGCTAAATTTTAACTTTGTCCTAAAAATAAGTTGTTAGGTACTTAATAGAACCTTCTTATTCAGAAACTTATCCAATACGTATTACATCAACAAATTGTATTTTACAGATTTGTGTTTCAGATACAGTGTTTATATGTTATTTTTATGTTATAATTTAAAAACAAAGCCTATAACTGTACCACTGCTGGGCAAAGGAAATCATTGAAATCAAATCATCACTACTATTTATGGGTACTGGTTAATCACCACGCTTACCAAACGCGGGCTGGTGATCAACCTGGGTTATGCATCGAGAAATCCGAAGCACACTTTGCCCGACGTAGGAATTGAACCCAGGACCTTCAGGTATCTCCGGGATTTAAGAAAACAGAACCAAACACTCTATTTTTGCACTGCCTCATAGTGTCGCTAATAAGGATCAAGTTCTGTAGGGAGAACAGAATATATATAATATACCTAACTACAGCATATTTCCACGCAATCTCAGAAAATTCCAGTATATATAAGTAGGTACACACGCCTGCACATCGACCTATCCAAAACTGTCAAATTTCTCTAAGCGATAACGATTTTTATACCCAAACGCTAAGGTTCAAAATTTATTAAAGAGATTTGACATTTTGTGGTAGGTTGGTAGGTTGCTGCCGTCTGTACACCACTGAAAAATAATCACAAAGATAATGACATTGTTCAGCGAGCTCACATGACTAACGGCGGTTCATTACGCCACATTACGCAAGTGTCATAACGCCAATAATTGTCCTCAGTTGCCTCTGATAACGACCTGTTGTGGGAGGGCAGTGATCGTGATCACTTTCATGTTACAGAACAGGCGTGAACAATGCAAGGACGGCCACAAGTCGCGACCAGTCAGATTTATTGAGCACTACGCGAAATAAGAAAACTTGAAACTATGTTTTGGATTAGAGTAAAGGCCTACGCAGACGAGAGACAGTCCTGCGTGCTGTTTTGCCTGTCATATTTGACGGACAGATAATCGGATAATTTAGAAGTGTATCGCGTTAAGCACATGAGCGGCTACTTTTGTAAAATTTAGTTTTGACGGACAAATTAAATTGTGCCGAAGAATATACCTCGTCTGCGCAAGCCTTAATTATTAACGAGATAATAGGTTACAATAGTTGTCTTTTATATATTGATATTTTTGTTATTTCCAGTATACCTACATAGCTCATACAGGGCCGAATTATCGGATACTCAAAGACTACAAAAACATGTTGCTTTAAAAATTACTTCTTTCAGAAAGTGTTAAAAGAAATCCATCGAGCGGGACTCGAACCGGCACTATCTGACATACCGAATCAGATCGTGGGATAGGTCGTAGTAATTTTTATTTATATAAACAGATGGGATTGGCTGCGTTTTAAATCGCTTGAGCTCTTCCATGCTTCGGAAAGCACATTGAATGTTGGTCCCGGCTTGTTGGTAGCTTTATTGTTTACTATTTATTGTTAAGCTAAAACATGAACTCTCCATGAGTTAGGCAAAGTAAAAAAACGTCTAAGTAAATCAAAGCCGGTATGTACTCATAAATAATAGTTATTATAATACGTATGGACCAATAAAAAGTTTTTGTTTTTTTATATAATTTTAACGCAAATTACAAAAACACAAATGTTGAAAAAATTTCCACGCGCAGGATTTTAACCTGCACCCTTCTGACATACCGGGTCACGTGCTCTCCCAATTGAGCTATCGTGATTCTATAACCTGCCCGCCGAAAATATTCAACACTATTTACTTTTTTACTTTGCAAGCCAAAGGCGCCCATTCAATGTCAACAACTACCGTCGTTTTTTTTTTATGGACTATTATCATGTGAAACATGAAATAAAAGATGTGAGTTAATAATAAGCTTGTTTATTGTTTTTATCATACATATAAAATCAGATCAGACACTTTTACAAACATGCGACATGGTATATAGGTGGAAAAGTCTAAATGTAATGCGAACACCAATAATGTACAGTGAAAGTGTGTGTATACGACATTAGTATCATGGACATTAACAATTCATTATCTACATAAATATAAAGTTACATACATCGTCATACGTAATATCATCACCCATCTCACAAACAACAGGAACTTGAAGGCTAATAAAGTACTATTGAATAATAATATTATAACATTTGGTCAAATCTCACCGAGATATGCCTAGATTTAGAATAGGTCGACGCCAATAACGCCATGCATCACTAGAATCGTTAATTTTGGTTCAGTTTCACTGACATTAATACTAATATAATACTATACTTAATAAAGCTGGTCCTTATACACAGTCAAAACCGCGTTAACGTTATACAAATAGAAACATGCAAAATTTATAACAAATTGTCTCATATTCTACGGTATGGGGCTACACCCGACCGCGCATACATATCATTGTACATGTACTCTAGCACTGCCTAGCTTACCGACACGCGTCCCTGCCATCTTTATCTATCCAGCTTCACAAGCAATCGAAACGGAAACCAAAACACATTTAGGCCGTACAAGTTTGTGAGACACGTTACCTACGTTCACAGAGCAAACAATATTAGCGACCAGAATTCAAAACAACATTAATAAAAACATTTTTCTCAAAAATAAATTAAAAAAACCGTCACTTACATGTATAGCGAATCACAGATAACATCCGCAAACCCTACGCTACCTTAAACTAAACGCAGTCTTACAAACATACAACCTAATACTGGCCTGTCGTGCGAGCGTGCTTCAACGGGCCGAAGGGTCAGCCTGCGCACTGTCACTCATCTCGTTCACTATCGGATAGATATCACAGATGGTGTGCCGCCGCGGGGCGTCCTCCCCGCTACAAGTAGGGCACGCAGCCGGCGCAGCGCGAGCGTCGCGGCGACTCCGCCCGCGCCCTGCACACAAGCAGGGGTTAGCGTCAACTCATGAGCGGCGTTCGTCCCGGCGCGACTCCGAGCGGCCGAGCGCCCGCTTCAACTTCTCCACCAACCTGTTGTGAAACTTCTCAGAGGGTTGCTGCGCCGTGGGGCTACCTGAGCCCTTGGGGCTGTCGGCGGCGCGCAGCGAGGCGCGCGAGGGCGGCGCGCGGCAGTAGGACAGCGAGCGCATGGTCGGCGCGCTGCGGTGCGGGCTCAGCGCGCCGCGGCCCGGGCCCAGCGCCGGGCCCTCCGACCGGGACTCCGACACCTTGCGCACCCGCCCCGCCTTCTCCGTGTGCTCGGACACGCGCCGCGACCGCTGCGAGTTGTAGATGTCCCAATCGTTCTTCACTACTGGCATCATGAACGCCATCTCGGCGACGGTGACGGTGACTTTTTACTTTAAACGTCTTCGTGTTTAATGCTCGCGCGAATGAGCGAAGAGTGCACTGCGATCGATAGATGTTATTGTAGTCGCGGAGTTGGCGATTGTTTTTTTTTCACTTTTTAATGTTTTCTGGATGTTGAGACTGGATTGAGTATGATTTTCCGAGAAACTAGGGTCACGGGCGACTCTTCTAGCTTTCACTTCAATGTCACTGGCACTGAACCAATTCGGATAGGATGTTAACCCTAGGACGAATTGCGGTAGAATGAAGTATTCGTGAAAACACAGCCTGATTATATGGAAAACAATGGCGCCACTGTCGCTGCGGCCGTCGGTAGGAAACTCTATCGCGGACTCTATCATATTTGTATTTATTTGGATAGTCTATGTGATGTAAATACTTATTATAAGAAATCTATTCGACAGGACAATCTACTGATTGTGATTATATTTATGTTAATCTACAGCTAGATATCATTGCAATATTGAATAAACATTGAGCTCTACATCTACCATCTATGGGTTAAAAGCATATACAAATGGTGTTGCTACTCCCCGACAGATGGCGCCGCAAGTCATCAAGTTCACCGTATCAAGGTGCTAAATTTCTAGAAGTTTCCAATGTTTCTAGAACTAGTGGCATAGATGCCGCTAGCAAAGATGCTTTTTCCTCCAAGGGGCTTTCCCTCATAGTGTAGTCGTATGAGAGTAGGTAATACTGGACTAGTAGCAATAATAATTTCATAGCTTTAGTAAAAATACATAATAATGGGTCACTTTATCGCAATTAATTAGATCGAATTTCATTTCCCATAACACTATTCACCAATGTTTTTATTTATTAATGAACAATTCCGCGAATCTCATTACATCGCATATTTATTTTCTCGAATAGTTTTTATCACTAAACTCACTTCATCGCATTTTTTATTCGTTTTTTTTTTATTTCATCGATATATTGTTAGATCGATGTTTCGTTTCTTATAATTTTGTTTCCACGTAAGTTTTAGTTCGCAAAATAGTCGGTTGCATCAAATTTCACTTCACTTAAGTCATTGTCCATCGAAAATACAAAATACTAACAAAGTTCACATATTTAAACGGGATTTAATGCAAAACTACTTAGTAAAGGCATTTCTTTCATTCAGGCATACCTTTTAAACCCGACCTTTTTCATTTTCCTTGTCCTTTACTTTACGGGATACAATACTTATCATCATCAATGTGAGTAATTAATTTTAAATTATTAATATTGTTTAAAAAAGTCAACACGTTTTGATTTCTGTAATATTGCGCTACTAAAGGTATTAGCTATTCGTTTCTGTCAATGATTTGATCATTGACAGAAACGAATCGCTGCAAAACTGACTCCACGTAGTCTTGTCTGCCCTAAGCTAGAGTGCAATATAAAAGCGCGTAGGCGCGGAGGGGCGAGGCGGCCCGCAAACGTTACATTCATCTGCGACGATAAGCTCGCGTGGGATCGCCGGAGCCCCGCAGCGCCGGAGCCGTGACAGAAAAAATGCTGCATGTTTGCTTGCATGCTGTATGCTTGCTTGCATGCTGCGATGAAATGTACTGTACTACTTTTATGAAATGTACGTTCGATATACCGTTTTTCTGGTAATCAAAACAACTTCTTCAAAAAACTCAAAAACTCTCTCAAAAAACTTCAAAAAAATCTGCATTCTAATAGACACCCATAATAATGGGATATTAAGTGATTGAAAAATTAAACTTATATTTAAAATAAAAAACGACGGTCTTAATGTATTAACTAGTTTAATAAGCATATCCAACAATAAAATTATTATGGCAAAATAACCACGTTATTAAAGTGAATTAAGCTAATGTAAGTTGACAACAATGAATATAAAACAAATAAATTTAACATGAGTATTAAATATTAAAACCCGAAGTTACATGACTGTTACAGGATATAGTGGTAACATTAAATCCACATAATATTTTTAACAGTCGCATTTCCTAACCTAATGTTAATAAAAAAATATTTACAATTAATAACTTTCACATTCTGAACTATTCTCTCTAAGAGTATTTTGTTTACGAAATAACATATTACTTTTAAAAAACGGATACAATTAACAGCACGTTTTATAACAAATAATATTTAAAGCTATTTGAACTAAATTATCATATAATTGGTGGGGAATTGATATATCACATTAGGAGTTTAACATAAATTAGTTAACATCTAAAGCTAGTAACATTATTTTTTATTAACATTAACGTAACTACCTTAACTAATAACATACCAACTTATCATTTATCTTTATACATTTTAAGAAGTTCACTGCTCAGAGATGTCAATTAAGTTTTAATGACAATTAAGTCTCTTGCTGTCACTTTCTTAAGTATAGTGCTAAATAGAGAAGGAAAGACATTTAATTGTCATTAAAACCTAATTGACGTCTCTGAGTACGGCAGTTAGTTGCGTATTATGAAGCAATAACGCTATGAGTACAAAGAAAGTGCCTGTTGTTCACTGTTGTACAGACGCCTGCACATCGAATTATTCAAAACTGTAAAATTTCTTCAATAAATGTTCAACCATATGCCATATACATACAGTTTAAACTTCATTGCGGGAATTTGACAGTTTGTGCTAGTGTGATACATGCGTGTGTACATAATCTGAGTAATCTAGTGAATGGAGAGAAAGAACTTACAAATTGATAAAAGATACAAGGTCAGAGACTTCTTGTACTTAGTAAATAAGGCGATTAATATTTACCTATTTATTTTCATATTTACTCACTGATAAGATAAATTCTAATTCTATTTCTAATTCAAAATAAATTTTCGGCGTAGCAGATTTAGCTACTATGTATGAAAATATATTTTCTATTTATACTATTGGTGGTTGATATAACAATATTGTGCTACTTGCTTGATAGTCTTACTTTTGTAAATCGGTGGCGAATCTTCTATTTCTTTATTTCCGTCATAATTAAATATTTAATGTGCCATAGTAAACGAGAAAATTTTAACACTGACAAAATTAACCTTCGAAAATATAAACGTGAAATTTTTACACATTTGTTTATAAGAAACATTTTATTATTATGTACAATTTTTAAAAAACATGTCATGACGGCTTGATTTTTGCATACAAGTGTATTAACATAACGGCCTCTTTTGAGTTTGACTAATATACGAGTTAGCAGATCATCACTAGATTCATATTAACACACAATAAGACAAATGGCGATGTGCACTACACTTTGTTTTCATACTTAAAACTTTATTAACGTTTTAATTTCTGTCATTCGATTCAGTTATATGAAGCGATTCTCTTGTCAACTTCGATTGGATCTTATAACATTAATGTTACATTATCTACTAGATTAATCACTTGACTGGTACAACGCCGTAGCCGTTGACGTAGATCATAGCAAGTATCTCTATCAGATGCAACGGGTCGGCGGGTTGGGCTACATCGCATTTCGTCGCCTAAGTTCTAACACCGCGGAAGTCCAAAATTTGTAATTTTGGCTTTTGCATGTCATTCGATAGAGCATAGACGCACCTCTAGACCAATCAGAAACGGGGATTTTAACCAATGGAAGCGTTTTATTTTGAAAACAAAACACATCGCGATATAGAAAAGGGCACAACACTTTTGCTCTCCTGAAAAGTTGTCATTTTTGACAAGTTTCCGCGGCGTTAGAACGATTTGGTAATCTTAATTTTAACAAAACCCAACAATTGAGACGCTACAACATTAGGTAGGGCGGAATTTTCAGCTTTACCGGGCGTTTTTGGGGGCGACGAGATACTTAAAAGTTTCCTCAAGCCGTGTTAACAAAAACACCTTCAGAGCTTTTCAAGAGGGAACAGCATCAGGCACTAAGTACGTGTCCCTGTGCCCTACTAGATCCTCCGAGGGTTCGGATCGGATCGGGAAGATAGGGGTACTATAGGGACCGTGGCGGCTGCAGTAGATACGGCAATCGACTTGCGACAACCAAGCATGGGTCGCGTAGTTGGTTCTAAACCACCCTGTTTGTGGTATGTCGCTCCCTTTTGCGCCCTGGATGCTATTTTCTTAGGCTCCATGCAGGTTAGAGGGACGGAAAAACTGCCAAATAACTTGGGCACTCGTCAAGGGCTCTCGTATCTCAGTAAGGAGGATTCACAAGGTGAAAAAAAGGTGTACTATGGGGATGTTTAAGGAATGTAATGTAACCGAGTGTTGGCTTCATAGACAAGGTACTAACGTTGGAATCTTCTTCAGCCCTAACTGTTGAGTAGTGCCTGTTGAGGTTTATCATGGCCAGATGCTGATAGCCACATCCCATGAGATAAGTGCATGACCACCTCAAGTCTGTTAGATTGTACCGCAGGCTTTTCTACATGCGCATGGTAAAATTGGGCCAAAATCGAAAACTGGACTAATATAACTTGGCCACAACCCACTATGCTGGCCCAATGGTTGCTAGGTTCTAGTAGTAGACAAGGCACTAACGTTGGTATCCTTCTTAGCTTTGTCTGGTTCGTAGTAGCTGTTGGGGTTGACCATGGCGAGTAGTTCTACCAGGTGTCGGTAACCGCATCTCGTGAGATTAGGGACCTATAGCACATGGGCAGACTAGGCAACAACCCATCAGCCTGACTTTCCAAATGGGTTGTACCCATGTGTAGGTGATTCAAGTAGTAGACAAGGCACTAACGTTGGTATCCTCCTTCGTCTTGTCTGGTTCGTAGTAGCCGTTGAGGTTGACCATAGCGAGGAGTTCGGCCAGGTGCCGCTGGTAGCCGCAGTCCATGAGCTTGGTGACGACCTTGTGAAGGTACTTGGCCAGCTTCTCGAAGAGGTGGTGCAGTTCTTGGAGCTGCGCGAAGCTCGTGTGGGTGAAGTGGCTGTTCGGCTCTAGTTGTTGCCATTCGCTGGAAAAGAATTTTAATAAATATAATTAATAATATTATATAGTTATTGATAATTTGGAAAGTAAGAGAGTTACAAAAGTATAAAAGAAAAGAGTTATTTTTGTCATACTTCTTTATGTTATATTTTTTTGCAATTTTCTTACGAACATGTTTTTACACGGATTGCAAGAAGTTCCTCGCCTGCGGTGTTTTTTACACATTTTCTGCTTAAAAGATGGTGCTTAGACTGGACTTATTAAAAACATGTGGAAATATGAACACAGCAAATTATTATTATATTAGCTTAGATATTTAAACACAAGAATAATAAATCTGCATTGGTAAATGTTCAACTAATATACTTGTGCAAGGAAGCTAATTAAATTTAATTTAATATCAATATTGACCTTTTTTTTAATACAGGTGAAAATGCATTAAATATATATAGAAACTTTGTAATAGCCGATGTACAGTCACGAGCAAAAACATGTAAACAATTGTAACTCTTAATACGATGGAATAAGAGACAAAGTGTTTACATATCGGTGCTCGTGACTGTATGTTCACTTACCCAGCTTTTAACACCCGACTGAACTTCAATATCACAGTGAAAATATCGTTCAACAGCTTCATGACGGGCGTGGAGCGATTGTTCAACAGACATCTGAACAGGACTTTCTTGATATACACCACGTGGTACTCATACAAATCGTCCAGAGTCCTCGCTTTCTTCAAATCGTTCTCAAACTCCGTCCAAGAGGTTAAGATGCACGTTGTTACTATGTAGTTGTCGAGCGCGCGGATCATTGAGGCCATTATGTGTCGGTATAACTGTACTGATATGTATTGTGGAGACTGGAGCAGCTTGCGAGAATGCTGCTTCGATAGTTTCACTGACAGTTTGAGAGCCTGAAAAATATTTTTTCTTTAAAGTACTTTCTAATAAAATGTTTGTATATTAAAGAGTCCAAATAAATAGTTTACTTGTATTTTAATTTCAAGTTCTTTGGTGTATTTATGAGCATTAAAAAGTGATGTCTTCTAATTTCTTACCTCAAAATCCTCTCCGAGAACCCAAAATATCCTCCTCATCTTGAGAAGGAACTGAAACACTCTAGCGTACCTGAATAAATTTGTAAGAAAAAATTTTAATTGACAATTATAGACATTATATAGACAAAAGAAATTTCAAAAACCCCACAAAACACAAAGAGAAAAAGCAGCTTAAATATGGTCAAATTACCTAACCAAGATTACTGGCCCACTGTGGTTAAGTATGGCAACAAACAGGGATGCCTGGAAGTCGTTGGGGAATCCTTACAGTATGATGGAGAGCGGCCAGCGCACGGCGTAGGTGGCGGTACCTGAGCAGCGCGTCGTGCGACAGTATGATGGAGAGCGGCCAGCGCACGGCGTAGGTGGCGGTACCTGAGCAGCGCGTCGTGCGACAGTATGATGGAGAGCGGCCAGCGCACGGCGTAGGTGGCGGTACCTGAGCAGCGCGTCGTGCGACAGTATGATGGAGAGCGGCCAGCGCACGGCGTAGGTGGCGGTACCTGAGCAGCGCGTCGTGCGACAGTATGATGGAGAGCGGCCAGCGCACGGCGTAGGTGGCGGTACCTGAGCAGCGCGTCGTGCGACAGTATGATGGAGAGCGGCCAGCGCACGGCGTAGGTGGCGGTACCTGAGCAGCGCGTCGTGCGACAGTATGATGGAGAGCGGCCAGCGCACGGCGTAGGTGGCGGTACCTGAGCAGCGCGTCGTGCGACAGTATGATGGAGAGCGGCCAGCGCACGGCGTAGGTGGCGGTACCTGAGCAGCGCGTCGTGCGACAGTATGATGGAGAGCGGCCAGCGCACGGCGTAGGTGGCGGTACCTGAGCAGCGCGTCGTGCGACAGTATGATGGAGAGCGGCCAGCGCACGGCGTAGGTGGCGGTACCTGAGCAGCGCGTCGTGCGACAGTATGATGGAGAGCGGCCAGCGCACGGCGTAGGTGGCAGTACCTGAGCAGCGCGTCGTGCGACAGTATGATGGAGAGCGGCCAGCGCACGGCGTAGGTGGCGGTACCTGAGCAGCGCGTCGTGCGACAGTATGATGGAGAGCGGCCAGCGCACGGCGTAGGTGGCGGTACCTGAGCAGCGCGTCGTGCGACAGTATGATGGAGAGCGGCCAGCGCACGGCGTAGGTGGCGGTACCTGAGCAGCGCGTCGTGCGACAGTATGATGGAGAGCGGCCAGCGCACGGCGTAGGTGGCAGTACCTGAGCAGCGCGTCGTGCGACAGTATGATGGAGAGCGGCCAGCGCACGGCGTAGGTGGCGGTACCTGAGCAGCGCGTCGTGCGACAGTATGATGGAGAGCGGCCAGCGCACGGCGTAGGTGGCAGTACCTGAGCAGCGCGTCGTGCGACAGTATGATGGAGAGCGGCCAGCGCACGGCGTAGGTGGCAGTACCTGAGCAGCGCGTCGTGCGACAGTATGATGGAGAGCGGCCAGCGCACGGCGTAGGTGGCGGTACCTGAGCAGCGCGTCGTGCGACAGTATGATGGAGAGCGGCCAGCGCACGGCGTAGGTGGCAGTACCTGAGCAGCGCGTCGTGCGACAGTATGATGGAGAGCGGCCAGCGCACGGCGTAGGTGGCGGTACCTGAGCAGCGCGTCGTGCGACAGTATGATGGAGAGCGGCCAGCGCACGGCGTAGGTGGCAGTACCTGAGCAGCGCGTCGTGCGACAGTATGATGGAGAGCGGCCAGCGCACGGCGTAGGTGGCAGTACCTGAGCAGCGCGTCGTGCGACAGTATGATGGAGAGCGGCCAGCGCACGGCGTAGGTGAGCGCGAGGCAGGCCAGCACGTCGGCGGAGGAGTGCGCCAGGCTGAGCGGCGCCTCCGAGGTGCTGAACGACAGGTTGGCCGAGAACTTGTGCACTTCTGCGAGAATGGGCAGTGACTTATTCGATATGAGAACGCTTATGAAAATAACATAGTGATCCATAAAATCGGATTCATGCAATGATATGAAATATACTTATTTGCATGAAAAATGGTAAATATGATCTTACATCATACTATAGCTAAATTCAATAAAGAATGTTTATTAACTAAGCTTTGCTAAGCAACCAGTGACAGGCATGTATTGACAACCTTTTTTTTTTACGTTCTTCGTATTATAACGTTTTTACCGACGTTGAGCGACTGATTTAAGTGAGAATAATGTCTTACAATATCTTTTATGTAAAATACAGTAATCAAATAATATTACGAAAAACACAAAAACAATTTTTTGCCCAGATTTGTGATGACCCTAATTTGGTTTGTTTACATTTATTTATATTTTTATTTTTATTTATTTTTTAATGAGTTTGGTTAGAGAATAGGTATATGGTGAATCGCACACTATGCACCAGAAACTGGTAAGCCAATTTAAAAGCATCATTACACAATTTAAAGGATAAAAATAAGGCACCTATATAATTTAGTAACCAGTGACAAAAAAACATTACTTTCATTTAAAAAAATACATTTTATATAAGCTTATTACATTTTAACGACGATAGGGATATCGTCGTTAAATCTATGCTTAGAATTAATTCTGCAGAACGTTTCAAATCGATAACAAAGCGACGACCCCTCTAAAGACTCAGAACTATATCTGCTAGCTTAATGAGCTTGTGTCTACTGGAGGTGACCGTATTGTGGATTAAAATATTGTATATTTTGGTATAGCATAGCGTAATAACGCAAATACAACATTTTGGAAGAATAACGTGAATACGAAAGCGTTATCATAGACAAAGTTAAGAATTAAATAAATATCTATTACTTACGTGATATTGAAGATCCAAGAGCTTTATCCAGAATATTGTGCAGCGTCGCATAATTCAGCAACTCCTGTGGATTCACTGTTTTCGACAGCTTCGTAAATAAGTTGTGACAAATACTCCGCGAAAACTCTCCGTCCATCAGAAAGAAGTAATCCTTTAAACTCCTCAAATGCTCATACATGTCGAGATTCACCAAAAAATAGGTCAAAATCGAGTTGTTTACGACTTCCAACTGATATGTCAGCGGTAACATAACCGATCTCTGCAAGCAAGCCATTAACGTCGCAATATTATCGTTGTTAATCTTCGAATCCTTTTCTTCTTCTGCGCCGAAGTGTGCAGCAAATATATTGGAATAGGGAGGTTTCTTTACTTCTTCCATAATAATAGCGGGATGCGTGTAACTCGACGAAGCCATTTCATTATCCATTCTGTTGCTGAAATAATCTTTGGAGTATCTATGTAGATCTTTCACTCCGAACGGATCGAATTCGTCCAAATTGTAGGAACCGTCTAATATATTAAAGAGTGAATAATTCCTTCTGTAAGGTTTCGTTTCGGAATTCACGCTTTTGGACGGAGAGTTTTCTGGGCTGCCATCAGTTTGTACTTCGCTTATAGTTTCAGACTCTGGAACCTCATCATCAGCTATAATTGGGAAGTTGAAACCGTCGGAACTCATGAACTCCTTATCGATTTTGTTGGCTGATTCCATGTCTTTGCTATATTCGCTGTGGGGTGTGAACACGTCGCTAGTAATAGCCCCTTCGAGGGGCACATCAGCTGTTGTTGGTGTTTCTAAATCGAGCTGGAACATTGGAACAATGAAATTATGACATGCATGTAATATTAATCTTCAAAATCAAAATTTATTTTACAAAACTCAACTCGGACCCACTCTGTCAAAGGTTGCGTAGTCTAAATATTAACTATTTATAATTTGGCTAATAATGCTGTATGTTGTTCAAATTTATGGATGTTGTTGTTATAAGTTACATAATTAACTAGTTTCGCTATTTTTGTCTTAATTAACTGTTTTTTTTTCATAGTCTTAGAACTTGAGTTAAGTTATTATGTTACCTTGTACAAATAATGGTATCAAAATTTGGTTTGTGCATCTACAAATAACTTACCCGAGGAAAAGAGTCTCCAGGAGTGACAGCCCCAGCGGTGGAAGTGACACCAAGCGTTGTTCCCTGAGACTCTCCGTAAGGTTTCAAATTGAGCGTCAGCCCGGATCTCTTTGATATTTCAGGTTTCGGAACATCTTCCACTATCTTCATATCGTAATCTGATCCGAGCACTTTAAGTTTGTTCCTCAAAGCCTCTTCCTGTGCGACATTCGCTGGCTCTCTTTTATGCAATTCTAAAGGCAGAAGATTATATTCAACGCCTAAAACTTTCTGTTTGTTAACCAACGCTTCCTTTTGTGCACAAGTCTTTGGTCCCGCTACTTGTCTCACTTCAGGTTTCAAACCGAATTCATCACCTAACACCTTAAGCTTGTTCCGTCTCGCTTCAGCGAATGGAGAAGTTTCGTCTTCCATGTTGTTCTCTTCATCGACCGCTGGTACATTCTTCATTCGATTATTCTCTATGTCAAGTCGCCCGAACTCGTGCGCCATAACTTTTCGCTTATTAATATCAGCCTCTTGTCTTTGTTTTAGGAACTGAATGTTGTCGTACGCACCATCTAAACGGTTACCAATTACCCCACTCGATGTAGCCGTTTCATTATCATTGGAATTAGGTTCCGCATAACCAACGATGTTCCCTTGAGAGTCTACATTCTTTTTGTTATCACAGTTTTTATCGTCAGCCGTTTTTATTGAGCCGAATATACTTTTCGCTGCTTTGCAGATAACGTTCAAAACGTCACTAGAATTAACCTCCTTCAATCCTTTAGAACTCTCTCTTGTTTCTTCGGATAATGATGTAGCAGACTCCGTCATTCTGGTATCGATCTTATTGTCCTCTTCTTTAGACTCATTATCGGTATTGTAATCAAGGCTTATAGACATAGCCATTTCTCCGTTAATTTGGTGTTCGAGCTCTAACTTCTCCCTCTTCAAATTCCTCTCTTCTGTAGACAACAACTGCATCCTACTTTGATCTAATTGTAGGCGTTTAATTTTCCATTCAGTGTGTATTTTACTTTTTTCGACTTCCATATTTAGTTTTGAATAATATTCCATTATTTTGTTTCTGTGGGAAGTATCAAAAACATATTATTTCCGTATAAAATATTACAATAGGTATTCCGTATATTACTGACGAACTGGCTATTTTAACTTAAAACTATCTAAAAACTATTATATTATTATATATTGTATATTATTATGCTAGTAAAATTTGTGCTATGGCGACAAACATCGACAAGATGATAGCCAAGTGAACTTAAATGAAAGTCTGACTGACAAGCACACCGAGTACAATATGTTGCCCCCTATAGTCCCAGATCTCTGGATCCTAGGCTATTCTTAGACCCAAAGGTCTTGGGTTCACTTGGAGTGAAGTCTATACCTCAACCGGGAAGATTAACTGCCTCCTTGGTAGCCAAGAGGCTGGTAATCTTTCTCCTGGACCTTTTCTTCTTCATCACCTTCCCTCCTTCATCACCATCCCTTGTTCATCACCTTCCCCCCTTCTCCACCTCGACCGAGCTTACCTTTCATCATCCCTCAGCTTGGCGTCGACCTCTTCGGCCGCTCTCTCTGCCTCTTTCTCCAACTGGCATCGCTTCCTCTCCCTCTGTCTCGCTTTGAGCTTCGCCGCTTTAGCTTCCGCCATGGCCGCCTCTAGTACTCTTAGTGAATGCTGTTTTTCTGCTACTATTAGCTGAGCTAGTCTTTTACGTTCAGCTGCAAGTGTTAGTTATACATTTTTTAAAATTTATCACATCATACCATACTAATTATTTATATTAGCGCTATTTGCTTAAGGGCCGATTTTTCAATTGACGAATAAAGCTTATTCGTTTGATAAAGTATTAGATAACCATTTTAAAAATGTATGTATTGACTTTTCTTTTTAAACAGGTGACATTTTAGCTTGATTGCGTATTACTTTATCAGAAGGACAAGTTTTATCCGATGATTGAAAAATCAGCCCAAGTCAAATACATTTTTAAACGTTTTCTACATACTTTTTGTGTGAAAACTATGCTCTCTTTTTTGACAACACATACATTGGTGATGGATGACTGATGAGAAACGATCAGTGACTATGGGACTTAGTAAGTGACTAAGTATTATTAAGTATAATAAGTATGTATGAAGTATACAAAAGCTTTTGCTTTTGTGCCCTATTGCAATATACGAGTTTAAATTTCAGTTTTTTTTTTGTTTATGATTCTACTACTACTAAGTTGGCTCAACGACCCAAAGTGAGTCTTGGCCTCCGATAATAAGATAATAAATATGATTCTAGTAAATTTTAATACTTTAAATTTTCTTAAGGTTCTTTGCATTTCGCAGCTATTTTCTATGAATCACCATTTACATCAAACAAATTACAAAAAAACTAATGTTGAAAAAATTTACACGAGCAGGATTTGAACCTGCACCCTTCTGACATACCGGGTCAGGTGCTCTCCCAATTGAGCTATCGTGGTTCTAACCAGACCGCCGAAATTATTCAACACTATTTACTTTTTTACTTTAAAAGCCAAAGGCTATTCAGGTGACAAGACTAATTAAACATTTTTTTATTTTTTTTTTTAACTAAACGAACCACGTGGTCCAATTATCGTATCATATCCACAAATCACTGCGATGTCTGCATCAACTAAAAAAAACACCAGATCGTGGTCGCCGCACTCCACTCACCGACAATCTTGTCCAGCGTCTCGGCCTGCTTGACGGCGGCCAGCTCGGCGAAGGCCTTGCGCTCGGCCTCGCGCTTCAGCAGGATGCGGCGCAGGCTGGCCGGCGCGCCGCTCACGAACAGGCAGCGCGTGCGGTACACCTCCAGCACCCGCTGCTGCCGCTCCAGCTCAAGGAACGACGCGCAGCAACGGATGGACGGGTGGTCGGACGATATCAGGAGTACGAGGGGGTCCTGGTTATACGATAAACAAGATCAAATTTGTATGAAAAACTTTTCCGAACTAACTCGCGTTTCATTTTATATTTTGTCATGATGTTTCGAACTTAGAAAATATTTGAAGTGAGCTATTTTGCGTAAAACCGAACGCACCCGATTATAATAACTAACAGTACCTATGTAAGCAAGTACAAAAAAAATACGAGACGAACTACACCTTAGTCTCTCTGTAAACGGACCCTGACTGAAGGGTTCGAAAGTTCAGTATTAAATAATAACATGTAAAATAACTTGTAAACCACAGACCAAATAGCCCGATTAGGGCGCCTTCCAATTAGCCGTTCAGTTCATTCACTTATACAAAATAACGGCAACGTTTTCTTAAGTTTCCTTTTTTTTCTTTATCTAAAATTCTTTTTCGTTTTAATAGTAACACTAAGAGCAGCGTTTCTTCGTCAGAGTCCATCTTGAAACTAAATGTACAACACTACGATTCTCGAATCTAGCGACAGCAGCGCTGCTGCCGCACAACAATTTGCGGCTAATTTGAAGGCGCCCTTAGACACCGCCTACGAGGGCAACATCATTCGCAATACACAAGTGTTGCCAGCACATTAAGTTAATGCCACGCCTCAAACACTATGCATTATGTTACTAGTCATTAGAACTAATCAACTTATTGATAAATTATTCACACAAAACGTAGGCTATGTTGTCTGTGCCAACTAACAATAAAATATTTTTAACCTATCTTCGAGTATCCGATTTTGTGGTAAAAAATAACTTTTATAACATTAACTTTTAGAGCCGCATACTCACATTTGGATTGCAAAGCTTGAGTAGCCTAAGAGATTTCCCACACAGCAGTATGAGCTTCGCCAGCGGTCTCAAGAAGTCTGGCACCGCCATGGTCTGCGTGATGTGGAACCCTTTGTCCCAGTACCGTTTCGAGCGACAGTTTATGTATTGTAAATCTTTGTGGATGAAGAACTCGTTGTATCTGTCATCTAACTCGCCTTCGAATATGAATCGTTCTATAAACCTGCCAGGGTGACAAAAAGTTATAACTATTAAGGATTTCATTGTCACAATTTTTAAATTCACATTAATTGACCATTATTAACAGCTGGTAAACCTCCCCAGCGTCGGGCTTGTGCCACAATCGAAAGCTACGACTTAACGTGCCTTCCGAAACTCGGGATAATTCAGTTCGGTCACCCATCTGGTGAATCAGCATCGCAAAAATTGCTTAACTTGTTTAACTAGCTTTTATTGCTTTCTTTAAATAACAATTTTAGATGTCTCATAATGAGACAGCACATTTTTATAGTTTTTTGTTTATACATAGCTCGGCAAATGACTCCACTCCACCTGATGTTAAGTGGAAACGGAGTCCAGACGCAAGGACAACTGGTGCAGCGTGAAAACAATCAGCAGCATCAGTCACCAGTAATTTTAAACATTTTGCATTTATTAGAACACACAGTTACATTGTATACTTATGTTGAGAGAAAAACACAAATACAAAAATGTGTCGTAAAAGAACTCCACTCAGCATTTTACGCTTTTCTTCTGGGAGACTTTAGTTTTTTAGACCTTCGTTTAGTTTATACAACAATTCTTTTAAAATAATCTTAGCAAGGGTACCGGTTCCGACCGTTAGAGATAAGATAGCCAGTTCCTCCAGTCCTTCCAGTTAAAAAATCCGGGACAAGTGCGCTTCCACATCACTCAACATCAGGTAAGATGAAAGCCAAGTGCTTATCCGTAAGTAACATCAACAATAAAACCTATTGTACACGGGGAGGTCTTATTAATGAAGGGTATGTACCACATTTAGGGCCTTACAAATAAACAAAGAATAAGGTCCGAATAGTTATTCCGTGTTTTGTCTCTTTTACTCAAATTTGAAGTGACCTTTTCGTACCACTTGCTCAAAAAAGTGAAATTCTATGCCACAAAAAGCGAACATAACAATAGTCATTTTTAATCTGTTAAAAACAGGGAAAGAAAATTGTACTGAATTTCATTCATCCTCTAGGGGGAGAATGTGATTTAAATTTGGAATACTTACCGAAATTTATACTGAACTACATCTGTGTTTACACCATTGAGTTTGTATATAAATACTCAAATCAACTCATCAACAATAAATGTACCAAACAAAAATGTAACTCTCTCTATCAATAATTGGACCAATGTTTCGAATGTTAACTTTCACTTTTAATTGTCATTATATTTAATAAAGGCTTATCTCATATTATTATTGTGTTAATTTTTTCGCAAATGGTATGAAAAGTTGAGTATTTTCCTCGGTGATAAAGGTGTCTTAGTCTTGAGTGAACTTAAATCCCTCGCTACATTCAGGACTCGTCTTAAATCCCTCGCTTCGCTCGTGATTTAAGTTTTTAACACCCTCTGTACGCTCGGGAGTAAACCTCGAGTCCTTCGTTACGCTCGCGATTTAAATTGTCACCCGCGGCAGAAGACACTGCTTTATCCCCTTGGTTAATAATCTACTATTACATGACAGGAACAAAACACGGAATAACTATTCGGACCTTATTCTTTGTTTATTTGTAAGGGGCTTTAGGTATAAGGCAAACAGTGTGTAAGCAGCTGTCGCCGCTTGCTACCACTAGCGCCATCTAGGACGTGAGCGGGGAAGCAACAAGAAAGAAGCCTGTCGTTTTGTAAGAAGCCACCACTGCTATTGAACCGACAACCGTAACGCACGCAATTAATGTAATTAAATTAAATAAGCGAATAAACAACTGTTAAAATCAATAAATAAATAAAATAATCATTGGAGTACCGAAGCCCTCACTCAGCACTCACTTGAAGTAGACCTTGCATATGGAGAGCAGCGACGAGAACAGCGTGTAGGCGGTGCGCCGCCGCGTCACCAGCGACGTCTCGCCGCACACGTACGTCATCAGCGCCGCGCCGCGCGGCAGCGAGCGCCCCGGCTCTACGGCAAACGAGACGAGACGAGATAAGATAACATAATATTAAATAAGATAAGATAATATTATATAACACAGCCATGCACTCAAAAGTATGAAAAACACCGTGGCAACATACAAAATCGTATTTACGTAGACTTACTTTTCCATACTAAAACTAAAATTTATTTTATTTCATTGCTTTCGTTCAACCCTGACATGTTTCGACTTTTATTTTTATTGGGCCATTAGGTGGTCGACCGAGAACAATGTATCAGTTGGACCTAGGATTGTCACTTTGCAATTTTACTTATTAACAAACAACCCCATTATCTCGGCCATATGGTGCCTTTCAGATATGTTCATAATTCTTCGGGATATATGCACAGTACCCTATTTGCCATATTCGGAACTATACAGGTATTACCAAACACCCTGTATAAGATAAGATAGGACACGATAAATACACTTTAAATTCCTTTAGTAGATGGCTTCGAGCAGTTAGCACATTTAGCCAGTGTCAATGTATTTTTTCTTATAAGTTATATATTAATAAACAATATTTCCTTCATGTATAACGATGATGAATAATAATTAATAATAGAAATGAGAAATGATAAACCTTCCAACCCCTTGAGTATCTCAGTAAAGATGTGAGGGGCTTTACAAAGACCTCACGCGGACTTCTTGATATAATTTGAATAGTGACGTTGCATTGCAGGGATTCGGAAGAGAGAGGGGGGGGAGGCATACCCACTAAAAAAGCTACTTCCTCTAACTATTGACAAAAGGGTGAACCGTAACCACTTATGAATATAACACCTGGCTCGTTGGTCCTGTAGATGGCCACCACCGTCTCAATGTCCTGTTTCAGCGGCTCCACGTGGTGCAGTATCTGCAGCAGCGTCGGCAGGCAGTTGATGTCGTCGGCGCTCCTGCTGCACTCCTCGTATATCTCCGTTGCCAGCAGACGAAACTCTAGGAGATAGCGCCTTATCACTTCTCTTGCCGCCTGAAATGATTACCTTAATGCATGGATGCACAGACTTATTAAGACTAGGGGCCACTCGGGCAAATTATGAACTGATGGTGGGCCACCAGAAGTATAGGTAATTAAAGACAATGAAAAATTGATAATAATATTTATTTATATTTATATTTTCGAATGTACGAGAGTATTATTTTTGCTGTCGGCGGGCCACCAGTATTCGACCGGCGGGCCGCATGCGGCCCGCGGGCCGTAGTCTGTGCATCCCTGCCTTAATGGATAGCTGTATATGTAGTCGTTAACAACCACCGATCGGCACTGGGCCCGCGTGGTGGTTTATAGCCCGTTCTCCTTATCCATCCATAGGAAAGGCTCGTGCCCCAGCAGTGGGGACATAAATGAGCTGGTGATGATGATGTAAGCCTTTTTTTCAATTACACAACGCGGTATAAAGTTCTTAAACACATGTAAATAAATAAATACTTAGGATTTTTAGCAGTTAATTGAAGCATGAAGTGTATAAGCTATTTCTTATATTGCAATTTCCAATATAATTTTAATGCGAATTGAAGTATATTTTGTATGCCCCTAAGAAATAAATAATTAAAACCTTTGTTAAGTTGAGCTCCTCCCTCGTCATGGGTCCAGCAGAATACCAGCGTTGAGCCACAACATTAAGCTGAGCTGATCAGCCCATTCGGCTTTTAGTGTATTTGTTTATTTCTGTTTGTTTCTGTTTATTTTTTTTTGTTGTTATATTGTGAAATTTTAACCTTAACTTTTTTTTTAGTTTATTATTAACTATTTTTTTTTTCATGTCTGTTCTGTGTTGAAAAGCTGAATAAATGTTTTTATTTTTAATTATTATTAAAAATTGTTATAGACATGAGGGTACTCTCAGTAGTTGCTATTACATCTCACGGAAATTAGCTTCCCTACTTTTGCTAATGTCTTTCAAAATTTATAAATTTAGGTAATACACAAACAAAACATTACTTATACTCAAAATAACAAAATCCTATTTTGTTTTGTAAAGTTTACGCGAACACTACACATTGAAATGAAACTTTTTTTTTACGGATCGACTCGCGTTTATTTTACACATATGTCTTATTTAATGTTTATGTACCTACCACTGTGTGAAAAATTTCATTTTTCATACAATAGTATGACTTTTACTCTTCAAAGGTCAAGACCGTGATGACTATGCCATCGAGATCTTAACAGTATACAGTATTATCTTTATAATTGAACATGTCTTACCTCGTAAATGAGACCTCTGTTATGGGCATGATCCTCAATCGTCTGGTTGAAGGCGAATCGGTACAAGCCTTTGTAGTACGTGCCGACCAGCAGTAGGTCCGCCACGTAGGCCTTCAGTCTCTGCGGAGAAACTCCTTCGAGCGCCAAGCCGCTTCTCATGCAGAAACGATTCGTCTCTTTGTTAAACGGAAAAGAACTTGTCTCTATGCCAACTGTAACATTAAAAGATTAAATTGTTTATGTTTTAGTTAGAATTGCCATATTATGTGTTTATAGTTAATAATAATAATATAATATTAATAAATAATTAAATAAATAAATATAAAATATTTAGTAGGTAGGTATGTACCTATCAAGATTTTCGTATTGATCACAAATATTTGATTCTCTTTTTGATTAAATATAGTTTTATGTAGGTACAGACGCCTGCACATCAACCTACCACAAACTGTCAAATTTCCTCAATAGACTTTAGACTTCGGAGGTTTTCTAGAGGGAACGGCATCGCGCACTAGTGCGCGTCCCCGTGCCCTACTAGATTCTCCGAAGGGCGAATCGGATCGGGATATATATATATCGAGTCAGCGTTGCCTTACGGAATATGAACGCTCGGGTCACACGATAAGTTTCAATTTCGCGTGAAAGCCGTAAAAGTAGGCAATTTTTTATACCTAAACTTGACTTTTGTTAGAGTGAGTCTTCTGTGCGGTAGTATTATTAGTTATTCTGTGATAAAGCTCAAGAGCGCTTATTAAGGCTTGTTTTCTGGCCATTTCGATGTAGTTAAAGTCTACCATTTATATGGAATCAAAGCAGCGCCATCTAGTGGTACCACTCCGAAAGCCTCCGAAAAATTCCGATTTAAAGGCCTCGGAGAATCTGGTAGAGGGCGGACCCACGCTTGCGGGGATACGCTTATGCTTGATGTCATCCCCCACATCCCAGCTAAAACCTGAGGATGTTCGATCACACGGCTTCAGGAACCCTTTTAGTTTCGCCACCCACTAAAGTCCGACTACGCTGTAAAGGCCTTATATGACCAATCTCTTTCCAAAAAAGGGTTTATTTATATTATATGGGTTACAATAATAAAGTTCTACGAGTAAATGTAGTACAAGGGCACTGTTTATTTAAAGTCTGAAACAACATACAGTAGGCCCGCAAAAAAAAAATTTTTTTTTTAAAGATTTTTGTTACCAACTAACTAATTTGCGTAAAAATGGCACCCAGGTAACGATACCACGCATAACGCATTTTTTTACCGGTAGATACCGGTTACATAGATTCGTTTGACAGAATAGTATCGTTAACAAATAGTTAACGATATTCAAAGCCCTGATTGTAGTAGCAACGTGCTTATTAGATACACTAGTAGCAGGCCTGTTACTCACTGATGAGGTACATGGTGTGCCTGATGAACTGCTTCTCGGGCACGACGAGTAGCCCGCGCTCGCCGCACGCGCTCCGCCACAGGCGCAGCTCGCGCGGCGACTGCGATATCAGCTGCCTCTCGCTTATGGGCGGTAGTTTGGCTGTATAAGCAACGTAATGGGGCCGGTAGTGTTAGATCAGTATAGTAATAAGAGATATCATAAGGCAAAGAGCTGGATATATTCAAACAGAGCCTAAACACATTTGTTAAGACAAAAACAAACTTTGAAATGTAAAGGACATGAAGTTTAATAACAACATTTAGTATTTTTTTTTAATAATATATTATATAAGTATAATTTTAGATGTTGGGTAACGGTTTTCGTAGAGTTACAAATTTGTTAAAATTTGTTTAAGTAATTGTATTGTTGTATAATTTGTTTGTTTTACAACTGTGCCAAAGATAAATAAATAAATAAGTAATGCACAAATAACAGATCAATACTCTTAAAGAGTGAACAGGTATCTTCTGGGAAGCTCATTTCATCATAGACCTTTTCTTTTTCTATAAGTCAGCGCATATTATAGTCGATAACAAACATAGTTGTTTTAAGGAATAATTTTAGGTCGGCTACAAACCGCAGACTGACAGACAGCAACTGCAATCCGCAAGCGGCACAACTGATATGTATGAACAAAATATAAATTAATGGAAAATTTATTCTGATACCGTAAAAAAAATTAAGTTGACATTGGACAATCCTTTACATGTATTTTTCTTTACTTTCATATTTTATGCTTGTCAGTAAAAAAAGTTAGATTTACTTACATGCCATTTCCCAAATGTCATTGGGCACATCCTTGTCGACCTTGGTGACTAGCTCCCAAATGTCCATAGACTCGTCAGCAGTCCTAGATCTGAACACTTCCCTCATATCAGACTTGTCACTGCTCGTGAATGATACCTACAACAGTTACTTTACATTATGTACTGCAAAAATAAATCAAAATTTATTTTAAAGTTACCATTGATTGTACAAAAAAGTATATTAATGAAGTAATTAAGACTTCCTCTTCTCTTTCAATTATAAACATGGTTGCAATTAATATTAAGTATTGATTGAGTATTGATTTGAATGACAAAAAGCTAAATAATTTTTGTTGTCATTCAAATAATCTATCAATAATTAAATATAATTACTTAAAACAAGTCATACCTTAATATCAGGCTCATTAATTGAGGATGGTATCTGCAAATCCCTCGGGGCGGTAAGTCGTGGGTAATTCATCATGATACTCTCAGAGTACGGTGACAGGTGCGTTGAAGCCAAGGATGCCAGTGACATTGGGCTGAGGAAGGTCTTCAGGTCTAATGATCTTCGCATCTGCGAAGCTGTATCAGTCATATCTAAATTGCAATAAAAAGAAATTACAGCGTCAAAGGAAGAGGTAAAAGACATTCCTGATTTTTTTTAATAGAAATAGTTTGCTGATTGCCTCAAACGGCATTTTCAACGTCACTGGCCTTTTTTGGGGGCAGTGAGAAACCTAAACTAAAAGTGCATGCCCCCGTTTCCTTCTACCCAAGGGATTCTGATCAGATTGGAATTGCTGGTTCTACTCTGATTATTTTGAAAAGATTAAGGGTCTTACAAATAAACAGAGAACAAGGTCAAAATAGTTCCATGTTTTGTTGTTAACATTTTTTTTAAGTTAGAGTAAAAGAGACAAAACATGGAATAACTATTCGGAGTTTATTCTCTGTTTATTTGAAAGAAGGGTTAGACTTTTTGTCAATTGGTAATTTATTTACTAAAGGTAAATTGTAAATGAAATGTTCCCAATGAACATCTACAATAAATAGCAAAAGTAGCTACACATAAGTAGTTTTATAATAGTTTTTAAATGTTTACACATGTAGTACATGTAGTATTTCTTATAATAAGTCATCATGCACACACAAATAAGATGATAGTACGTACTTATGAGCCTTATAAATATACCAACTATGTGATATGTCGATCAGTATTATTTATAAGGTTCAGTCAACACAATTACTAGTATATTGTATAATAAACAGACAGGCTTACATGATCTAGAATCAAAGCTTTCTACTGTATACTCTGTGTATGTTTGAGATATGTGGCCATCCAATATTCCTCCTTGGCGCTTCAGAGAAAATGGCAGCTCAAATACATGGGCTGGAAAGTATGGGTAAGGTTGTGGAGAGCCAAATGCTTCTCGTGGAGGTTTGGGAAGCATTTTATCAAAAAGTCCAAATGTGAAAGGGTTCTGAAAGAAAAACACAATATCATATCATATCATATCATAAATAAATGAATGATGAATGAGATGAAATGAATGATATATAATTATTATTATTAGATACTGATAAATTAAATAAATACCCTAAGAACAACAACAATGGCCATCGGTTGCAACAACCATTGGATAGATGGCGCTCGTGCCGCTAAAAAGCACTCAAAAACATTAAAATAGCAGTGACAAAATTCAGCGCTTACGTCAGCCTTCCCGGTAGCATAGCGGTCAGTGCAGCCGCCTGGATTGCGGAAGACCCAGGTTCGATTCCTGGCTGGGTCGGGGGGGCGTTTAATTTTGTCACTGTATTTTATAAATTTTATAAATATTTAAATACCCTTACGTTTGTTGGAATATAGGTAGAGGAATTTTATCTATGGTTATTACTGGCTGGCATTTGTTTTAATAAAAGCAATAGTACAATAGGAACGAGTTTTGAATATATTGATGAGAATATCAGCATAAAAAAATGATTATTACTTAAATAAATAAATAAAAATCTTTATTGCAGTAAAATACATGTTTTTACATTAAGTTGTTTTGGAGGTCTTCTTTTTGGTATGGAAATACCGGTAAAAAATTTGAAATAAGCTCCCTCGATAGGGGTTTTTTGGGGGTAGGGGGATGGAGGGGGGGAGGGGTACAACCCCCCCCCCCTGCAACCCCCATCTGCCGGAGATGCGTACTTTTCGAGAAATTAATTTTTTTGTAAACATAACCTCAAACAAAAAATATGGAAATTTAACAGGAGGGAGGCTAAAAAGAGGTGGAGAAAAGGGAAAGAGTATGTAAAAAAACGTCGCACGTACAAAAACGTCGTTTCTGGCGCTTCGCCGGCCGCTGCCGCGGCACGCTCGCTCCGCTCGCTCGGCTCGCGCGTTGTTGGTCACCATACTAACCTAACCTAACCTAATGAACTCTTTAACACTTTATTCTTTTTTTTCTTTTTTCACGTTATTCTTTACTATTCCGTGTTGTTTTTCGTTTCGTTTCACTCAAAAATTAAGCTATTGAAAAAAATTAAAAAATAACGTAAGTACCTCTCCGGCAACCAAAATCGATATCAGGGGTCTCAGTGAGACCCCCTGAGCCCCCCCACAGTGTCAGTTTCCCCAGGACGAGGGAGCTTATTTCTAAATCCAATCCGAAATATCTGTAACAAAAGACCTCACTCTTCCATAGCCAGTATTTTTACTTAAATTATAAGTATACTTATTGTTGTTTTGTCCGGTATACTAGATGTTTAATTATATTATGATTATTAATAATGTAGTTTTATAAGTTAATGTTTGTAACGTCTATGGAGTTTTAAATCATGTTAAAGCTGAATAAATTATTGTCAAGAAGATTTTAAGTTGTTGATTTAGTTATGGACCACAAGTCTATGAAAAAAGCGCAAAGGCAAGGAGAAAATATCAGCAATAACATTTACCTGATACATTTCTGTTGATAAGTCTTCTTTAACTGAATTACTCAGCCCAACCAAAAGTTTGAGGGTACAATAAACATTATCCTTACTGTCGCCAAAGTCCGTGTGCCGGATCGTACTAATAACCTTCTTTAGCTCTACACATCTCCTGTACTCCGCAACATTTTTAGCACTATGTTGTGAAACGAGATAAACCGACAACAAGTCAACCATTGGATCTCTACTATTACAAGAAAATTCCTTCGAAGTTTTTTTCAAAATAATCTCATATGAATGTGTTCTCATTTTGCTAATAAGCTGTTTCTGCGATATTCTGTTCTGGGAACAATACTTAGATGAAACATTGCTGCATAGTTCAGTAAGAAGCTCGAAGACTCCGTCTTCCGAAGCACTCATCTCAGACGAAGCCATTTTTCGATCATTTACGTAAAAGAGCCTTTAACATTTGTTAGAAATTATAAAACATTGTGGAAAACAAACCGGAAAGCAAAACAAATACCCAACCAACACAATAATATAATAATCACAGAGGAGTATATGTACTAGTAGGGATGTAAAAAATATTCGATTATAGAAAAATCAATTAAAAATTGATTTTTTTTAAATCAAACTAATTAATCGATTTACAAATCAGTAATAATCGTTTTTTTTTTTAAATTAATTTTATTTTCACATCCGATTTTTTCCATCATACATATCATAGACATATTAGATAAATATCATATCCTTACCACCATTATTACCATATTGTCACGACTATAATCAAATAAATATAAGGGACAGATAAATATTAGGGTACAGTGGAGTTCATAAATATATGATCAAATCCAAGGGTTCAAAAATAATTGAGCATAGAAAGGTACATAGGCATCTGAACAGATGAAAACTTCAAAATTATTTAACTAAGTAAAAGTACACAAATACCTACACAAAAGTTTTTTCAAATGTTTACAAACATGTAGTGGGGCACATCGCTTCGCTCAACCATATTTTAGGGAATGTAACGACCCGACGCACATGCCACCACCGCAGAAACAATAAAGAGAGCATGACACACCCAAGCTACTCATAATCAAAACTAATTGAAATGTTCAACGCAACGCTATCTGTTATCTGTAGGACACTGTTTATAAAGGCTATCATATCAGTATAATTTTTTATTACAAAAAGTAGTAAAGTATGCGTTTTTTATTATAGTTAGGCTGCTTTATCATCTAAATATTCTTTGACTGTATAATACCTTTTTTAAGTAAAGACTTTACATGTTTTTTAAACTTATGTAAAGGTAAATC
Source organism: Eudonia truncicolella (assembly GCA_949315975.1). Taxonomy (NCBI): domain Eukaryota; kingdom Metazoa; phylum Arthropoda; class Insecta; order Lepidoptera; family Crambidae; genus Eudonia; species Eudonia truncicolella. The sequence goes on along the minus strand of OX438838.1, from coordinate 2,084,453 downwards.
TAGTACAGTATTTGGTATTTTATTGTAATAGTGTATACCTTGCCCCAAGAAAGAACCAAGCACCTTCTGTAACCTGAACAGTGGCTTTACAAGTTTTGTCTTATTTCTAGTATTAAAATTGTATACGTCACCGAGTTTAGTAAATGAGTTGATATTGCAACGTACAAGAACTATACAATTATAAATAAATTGAGAAGTCACTGTCAAGACACCAATTTCTTTAAAAAGATTTCTTAAAGAGGTTCGTGAACCTAGTCTATAAATAGTTCTTACAGCTCGTTTCTGTAAAATGAATATGGTTTCAATATCAGCCGCTGTTCCCCACAGTAAGAGGCCATACGACATGACACTATGAAAATAACTAAAGTAGACTGTTCTAGCAGTTTCAACGTCTGTTAACTGCCTTATTTTTCTAATGGCATAAACAGCAGAACTGAGTTTGCCTGTCAATTTCGATACATGTGGATCCATTGAAGTTTTGAGTCAAGGGTTATACCTAAGAAAACTGTTGAGTCTACCAAATCTAATCGATCACCGTTTATTTTAATATCGGTTGGTTCATTCTTGACATTTGGTAGTCTAAAATTAATACATTTTGTTTTTTTTAGCGTTAAGCTGCAAATTATTAACAGTAAACCAAATGAGTACATCTGAGAGAGCTTTGTTTACATCATCGTAATTATTGTTACACCTAGTTACATTAAAAATGAGTGAAGTATCATCTGCAAATAATACGATTTCACAGAAGTTCTCTATAAAGAATGGCAAGTCATTAATATAAATCAAAAACAGAAAAGGACCAAGAATGGACCCTTGAGGAACTCCTATTTTTACATGAGAACCAAATGATTTAGTTCCATTTATATCGACAGTCTGTGTTTTAGAGCTGAGATACGACTGGATTAAATTTAGTGCGAAATCTTTAAGACTGTAGTAATGTAGCTTCATCATCAGAGTCTTGTGCTCAACGCAATCGAAGGCCTTCGATAAGTCGCAAAAAACTCCAAGGGCGTTTTAAGACTTCTCCTAGGCATCAAATATATGTTTTATTAGAGCAACATCTGCATCAGTAGTAGAATGACCCTTTCTAAATCCAAATTGTTTACTATGTAAAAGGTTGTTTATGTAAAAATACGATATCATCTGTTCCAATATAACTTTTTCATAAATTTTACTTAGAGCTGGTAGTATTGAAATGGGTCAATAATTACTAGGGTCTTCTTTGTTTCCTGATTTGCACAACGGTATGACCTTACTAAACTTCATAAGATCGGGAAAGATACCCTTGTTCACACAGTTAATAAAAATTTCAGTAACATACATCATACTAATATATACATAATACAAATATATATTTTATGGCACAACTGCTACCATTACAATAAACAAAATCAAAGTAATTTTTCTATGAAATATTTTGTTATGTTATTTTATTTTATTGTTAACACAATTGTATACGCTGTTTACACAGTTTCAACTTTAACACTTTTAAAAATATAAGTAAATAACTAATTGTGACCAAAAACGCAGAAAAAATATACCTGTTTTATTTAAAACAAAAACAAAGGAATGAATGTCATTTTGCACACGTTAAGTAAGCAAAAAATCATTCGAATGATTTATTTTATATTTTCATTCGAACGAAATAAGGTGTTAAAATCGAGGTCAAAAATCATTCGAATGCAATGTATGAAATCGATCGAATAAATCGATTGTAAACTTTTGGAACAATCGTTTATCACTAGTGATCTGCCTAAAAAAAGTACTTTTTGTGATCTGCCTGCTTCATGGTCTGTGTTCGGCTGTCAATCAAATATTGCAAGGAAAAGACAAAGGGGCCTAACTAATACAGCCAAATCTTCAGTATTGCTTTTCATGAAACTTATAGCCCTCTCAAAGTGCATGCCACTTTATTATATTATGCATATAATTGGACCCGGTAGGTGGCGATACTTTAGGATTCTATAGGATACGGGTATTCACTCAACAGGACGAAGTCGCGAGCGGGCCGCTAGTTTAATATAAATAAACTTCGTTCGCGAAGACTACAGTAAAAAAAAAAAGTATCCTATATGCTGGCCTGGGTCATGGTCTGTATATGAGGAAAGTTTCATTAAAATCATTTCTGTAGTTTTTACGTGAAAGAGTAACAAACATCCATCCATACTTACCAACTTTCGCGTTTATAATATTAAGTAGGATAATTTGCTGGTTTATTATTTTATTAGCAATACATAGTAAGCTGAAAAGTAAGATTTTTTTGCCTTAGATTCCTTTTGCGTTGCATGCGGATATCTTCAAAAAAAGTTATATTTATTTCATCTACACATCATTTGCCGGAGAACTCAAAAGAATCGGAGTTCTGGGAAATGGAATATATTTTATATGACTCAACATCTTTTACTTTAAAATTAAATCAAATAAAACATCTGACGATTATGAAGTATGAGCAAGGTTCCTTGGCTTTTCTAGATTAAGATAAACAAATAGAACTGCAACAAAAAAACAATCTAAAATAGGGATGGTGCTTGAAAAGAATATGAAATCGACATATAAGTTATCGAGTCAAAACTAGTCGAAAGCGTCATCATCATCTCGATTATATTTTAATATAAATACGAAGCATGAAAGAAGAAATCAAATGGAAGGAAGAGTAATTAAGCAAACTTTTTATTGTGTTAAAATGCTGATTAGGAAGTATCAGCAACTCAATGTAGCATTATAACTACACAAAGGTGTGGCAAACATTTTAATTGTCTATTTAAATACCTAAAGGCGGAGCTCTGCCTGTATCATTGTAAATACATTGTAGCTGGGGCACGTGATAAAAACTTTTGTGCTGAATAAAATCATAGGCTATTAAAGCCATGGGCGTAAGTTAGTATTTTATTAAATACTAGCTGACCCGGCGGACTTCGTACCACTTTGACAGTTTTTATGACAACAAAACAAACACATCGTGGAAGATTTTGTATAAGAAAATTAAATTGTAGTTTTTAAAACGGGTACAGACTTACGAAATATAACATGCAATGTAACACCCACCCAATGAAAGAATTTGCCATCCACATTGTTGCAATGTAACAGAATTCCCATAGTGTGGACGCCTTGCGCGCACGAACCATGCACACTATGCGCACGAAAAGAGCATTTCAGAGACTTGTTCCTGACTCCATTTCTTCGCGTGTTTTCGGCAGACTGAGCTGCTTTGCCGCGCGCGCATGCCGGAAACTGATGCGAGTAGGTACATGCTCGGTTTGTGCGTGCGCTGCGTCCACACTTATGAAATGCTCCTTTCATGTTACATTGCATGTTACATTGCATGTTACGTTACGGCAGTCTGTACCCGCCTTTAGTGTTTTCCGTTACTTATTATTTATGTTTCTCACCGTTTAAACCTTTCCTGAACTTCCACAAATATTTTAAAATCAAAATTATCCAAATCGGTCCAGCCATTCTTTAGTTTTAGCGAGACAAACGAACAGCAATACATATTTCAAACAATCTTAGTCTACAAGTCTAAATAAATATATAAGTTGGCTCAGCTGGTTTGGTTTTGTTCTTTAAATAAGTTCGTAATATTTAGCTTCGTTGCGAATGCGATTAACAAGAATGTCATAATTATATTTTTCATAACTAATTTTTAGATTTGAACTTGATATTATTGCAATCAAACATATTATCATCGAAGATATAGTTTTATTAGTCTACGCTTTCCAAAAAAAATCATACATTACTGTATCGATATTTCGACACATCGCAATCGCAATGAATCGGGTGTCTCTATTTCGTTTCAAAAAAATATAAACATTGAGTCAAGCATCATAATTCATGAAATCCTAACCTTAAAGGTAAATCCATTTATTTATCTTTTTGTCAATTTAAAGAAATTTTTACATAAATTAACAGAAATGAATCAAGCTGATGTATCAAAATTAGTATCGAAACTTCGGATAAAAGTCCCAAATGAACCTAGAAGGTTAAGAAATGTAAATGGTCCCGAAGGCAGGTTAAACAGATTACGTAAAACAGTAACAGGGCTATTTAAATATGAAAGAATAGAGCTCAATTACAACAGAGGCGATGAGGCTCGTCAGTACGCTGAACGTGTAAGTATATATTTTTCAGATTTTAGATTTAAAGAAGTTTAATTTCTATTTGTGTTGTTATTTTTATTTACCAATGACCAGCTCATTTAATGTCCCCACTGCTGTGGCACGAGCCTTACCTATGTAAGTTAATACAAATACAAACAGTTATTAGATAAATAGAACAAGTAAATTCAGCATTCAATTGATGGAAGCAAGTAATTTCCTCATTTGAGAGATGTCAATGATACCTTTTGTTAAAGATTGGTGCTTAGAACACTAGTGCCATGGCAGATCAATTTCATGGCGCATGCATGAGCCAAGTGTGGGGCCCATTGCTATTGCATAATTTTATATTTAAAATTGTAACTTGTATATCTGCGTATATCTATTATGTCTAATTGATGTGCTAAAAAATATTATTAATTTCCTCATCATTTGTTATTTTAATAAATGAAAGAATAATCAACTATAAAGTTGTTACAAACTTATTAACCATGTAGCTCAAAATATGTTTTATAATTTTGTTACAGTTAATATCTGAAGCTATTCGTCATGGAGACTGCCACAAACCAACTATGGAAGCAGCCAATTACTGGCTCCTTGAAAAGGAACTTATACACAAGCTATTTAAAGTACTTGTACCAAGATTTGAAAACTCCAACACTGCTGTTACAAAAATAATAAGAGCACCAAGAGCTATAAATAGCCGTAACACAGAGAAAGTGGTTCTAGAACTCAAAGGCAACCCTTACCCTTCATTAGACGACAAACATTCATATAACAAATTGTTCATTCAGAATGTCCTTCTCGATGCTGCCAAGTATGATTATCGTCAAGCTAAATATGCAGAGATGGCTAAAAAAATAGGGAAAGAAGAACAATCAAAAGTTACAGAAAGTATAAAATCTGAATCAGATTCAGTTAGTAGAGATGAAAAAAGTCCAGATAATAAAGTGCCTGAACGTTAAAATTAAGATTTTAAACTAAACACCTATTGTAATTCAATGCATTTTCATTGTAAAGTTTCTGAACTCATATTACCTTAAAGATGTAAGTTAATTATTAGAAGAACATAAGTTTTATGGTCAATAGTTTGTACCAACATCGTGACCTTTCTTAACCATACTTATTATGCATTGAAAGCTTAGTAATAATGCTGTTTAAATGTTGTTTAATAAAAATTATTAAATAATTGTAGACAAAACAGATTTGTATAATTTTTTGTTTAATTAAAATAATTTATGACCTACTGACAACACCCTGAATGCTACCCTATATGCTGTCTCTGATCATAGCCTGATTGGTTCAGTGCTTGCTTTGTGGTAGATAAGAATCAATCTTCTGTATTGTGTATTCTAGCTTTTCTGCTTGACCACGATGGCTGGCGGTTTGCGGCGCGGCGCGCGATTTCTCTGCTATTTCTATAACCGTGAACTAAGACTAGTAGTATTATAACGCGCTCGTTTCTCGCCGCCCCCAAAAAGACGTTGAAAATGCCATTAGCAAATTAAAAAACAAAAAAAACCCGCCCCGCTCACCGCAAACATCGAGGACGCGGTCTAACGGACGCGATCTTGCGAATATCTAGATCATTACTTGGTCTAGCGGACGCGATCTTGCGAATTTCTAGTTCATTACTAGGTACAACGGATGCGATCTTGCGAATTTCTACTTCATTACTAGGTCTAACGGACGGACGCGGTCTTGAGAATTTCTAGTTCATTACTAGGTCGAACGGACGCGGTCTTGCGAATTTCTAGTTCATTACTAGGTCTACTAACGGACATGGTCTTGCGAATTTCTAGTTTATTACTTACTAGGTCTAAAGGACGCGATTTTGCGAATTTCTAGTTCATTATTAGGTCTAACGGACGCGATCTTGCGAATATTTAATTATTTATTATTAAATTATGTAATTTCTGTATTGTGTAGTGTTTATTTTAATGAAGTGTCTTACTACACAAGCCGCTGAAGTAATATGGTTATGATTTAGGGTAACATGGTTAACAGTGGGTCACTTTATAAAATTTTCTCACTTTATGTTCTAAAATTGACCAGTTGATACCATGTTTAGTTAACTTTACAATTTTATACGTAATAATATGATTTGGTGCATAGGAAACAAAAAAAACTAAGTATTTAAAGATTAAATGGTAATAGATCCACTGTGTACCAGGGTTGGTACACAGTGGGTACCCCCATGGTTCACAGTGAGCCAAAGGAAAGTTGCAGAATATCTAAAGAAAAGTCCAAGGTTTTTTAAAGAGTTTATTTTAATTTTAATAATGTTAAATTAGTATTAAATAACACGTTCAACAATTACCGGAAGATCTATTTAAAGTCCCCTTTTCACCGCTGGTCACCTTACATATTTCTTCGACCTCTAGGGGTTATTACTTTTGGATTTTTTTGGACAGTGGTAGTCCCAGTTTCATCCAGACTAAAGATTCTGGTTCCATCTGCGAACATTGGGCTTCTCTTGATTACATTTTCAAGATTAAGTATAATAAAAAAAACTAGGGTTTCGTCGTCGTGCCTTTCTCGAAATCCCCGCAGCCAGTCGATACCATTTACTATTATTATTTTACGATAATATTTAATGTAATCAACTTTCTTTTTTTTTTGTTTTTATAAAAGTTTAATTGGTAATTAATTATATTTGCATGCCAGTTGTGACTTGGTGAAACATGTTTGTACTCATAATGAATATTATTGTCATCTCCATGTTTGAAGCAAATAAAGAATTTATTTATTTATTTATTTATTATTACCAGATAATTTGTTATTTTCCCAGTTGGGTGGCATTTTCACGTTATTTCTTTTTGCCATTTCATAAGCGATCGATCGACAATCGTGTATAGTCAGCCCATAAAACATTAGCGCACATTTTTTTAAATATTCCTTTAAAATAATTTCTTGGTAATTTGTAAAAACTTTATTTACCGTGTAATTTGGCGTCAAATTTTCTGTAAAGATGTTGCCATTTTTGTATTTTGAATAGTATCGCTGTAATGTCGAAAATGCCAAATTGTTATCTTCCGAAGCCTTCCTAATACTTTTAGCTTCATTTCTTTGTGTACAATAGCAATTTTCATTTTTGTTTATTGATATGAGTACCAATTTTTCTTTCGTTGGAGCTTTTTCGTGGCATTCTGTAGAAAACATGACGACTTAGCTTATTATTTTAATCATTACCTTTGACATCAAAGTCAAAACTATATCACCTAAAAAATATCGGGTCGGGTACATAGTGGGTCGCGACTCAGTGTGTACCCGACTCACGTGACCAACTGTTAACCCTGTTCCAGATCGAAACCAAAAAAATCAAATAAATTCGAAAACAAACTTATTCGTAAATCTATTAACAGCAATACATAGCCTAATTACAACAAAAGTGGATTAAAGGTACGTTAATTTGTCTTTAACGATAATAATTATAAACTAAGAAAATAGGCTTGAAAAGTTACACTATGCACCTCGTGAAGGGTTTTGAGCAGAAAAGAAATAAATGTACTGAAATTTTATTTGCCTTTATTATTCACCGGGGAGCAAAGTCCATGCTTGAATACCAACCAAAACATAAAAGGGAAAAGAAGTAGGTATCTATTGCTTGCTAATATTGCAACAAGCACAGAACAATATACCTACTCTAGTGGCAACAAGACACAAATTGACACATTAGATAACGCAACATTTGCTTTCATCCGTTCATTTACAACTGTCAACTTTAGGTAATCAATAAGTATTGTTACTTCCCGGTAGCATAGCGGTCAGTGCAGCCGCCCGGATTGCGGAAGACCCAGGTTCGATTCCTGGCTGGGTCGGGTGGGCGTTTAATTTTTTCACTGTATTTTATAAAAAAAATTTATGAATATTTAATTTAGCTTCAGTGCAGCAATTAGCACTTAAAATAAAAAAGTAAAATAAGTATTGTATTGTGATTAACAAAAGTGGCTTTGTAAACACAAACTCCTTGCGGTTCCATCAACATCCCTCTTCACCAAGCACCAGCACTCGATAAAACAAACGAAATGAGCTCAAACTCGAGGGGTTTACTGTAGCTAATAAAGAGTTCCAATATCTACCTCCTGGCTCCATCATCACGTCGTCGTCCTCGTCACCAACTGTAACGTAGGACTCAATAAAACGAACCAATGAACATAAACTCGAGGGTTTTACTAGTAGCCAATAAAGAGTTCCACTATCTACCTCCTATCTACCTCTCAATCATCATGCCCCCATCACCAACTGTAATTTATAGGACAGGATAAAACTAACGAATTAAAAATAAAACTAAACAAAACGAAAAAACTTACTAATAATAATACTATTAATTTAGTAAAATAATAATTACTTACCACGAAAATACTTACTTCAAATTCAAAGAGACGTGTCCCTGCTCAGGGTGCCTAGTGCGAGTTTTTTTTTTGCGAATTGAAACTCGCACTAGGCACCATGGGTCAGCCCAAAGGTAGTTAACAAAACTCACACTCGACGAGGGCGACTGAATTTCAAGCGTGTGCATCGCATATTTATTTATTTACTAGCTGACCCGGCGGACTTCGTACCACTTTGACAGTTTCTATGACAACAAAACAAACAAATCGTGAATCCTTCCTTTGATACTAAATACATATTTTGTTTAAATGTAATATAATAGTATTTTCAATTATATCAACTTAACCGTGCCTGCACTTTGGCTTTTTTTGCACTCATAATAAAGTTTACGCGAACACTACATAATATTGAAATGATACTACTGATAAATATTAAATGAAATTAGTGCGTAAAAATTTTGAATTTGAATTTGAATTTTAACTTAATTTAAAAGAAATTTAACACAACTTTTTACATAAAACAATTTTATTTATTACACTTACATAATTGAAATGAATCAACTTTTACGGATCTACTCGCGTTTATTTTACACATTAGTTTTAATTAATGTTTATCCTGACGTTTCGAACTCTTTTGAACCACCCTTTCGAACCATTACATCAGATTTGATAAACCACAAATACTCGCCAGAGAACAACGATTCATCCCTAGGATGATACGCGAGGCTATTGAAATTAAAAAACATCCTAATTTTAATAGAGAAGATGGTTGGAATCTACCACCAGCCTGGGATCCCATCATACAGAATATTAAATCCCAGCCCCAACACCATACTGCCAGACCAAAAGAACTGTAAGCTCTTTCTGCGTAAAACGGAATGCACCTGATTAATTTAAATGAGGGTATACAAGCTACTAACTAATTATGAGACGACCAACACCTCAGTCTCCCTGTGACCACGGACCCTGCAAAGGGTTCGAAACGTCAGGATAAACATTAATTAAAACTAATGTGTAAAATAAACGCGAGTAGATCCGTAAAAGTTGTTTCATTTCAATGTGTAGTGTTCGCGTAAACTTTAGAAAACAACACTTACATAATAATTTACTTTTGTTCCTATGATTGCTGCATGCACCTTAACAACAGCCTCCATGTATTTAAAAGTGCCTGTAACTATTACACCGTTTCATCATGGTGGTACAGACAGTGTACTCAGGGCGGGGTCTCCCTGAGTACACTGAAGCTAAAATCCTCGGGACTCCTCAGGAGAGATAGCCATCGTCCGTAAAGCCGTGGGTCCATCACGGACTCTGCCTCCTCCAAATCAGAAAAGCATTCTACGGTTTTTTTATATATGCGTTTTTTTTAAAGGTTTGACTCTGTCATTATCTGTAAACTGTAATCCATGATGACCAAAGTCAAACTATCGATTTTTATATAAAGTTCACCATCCTCAAAGCACATCGACAAGTTCTTGCTCGTGTAGAGAGCAGGATTACGGTGGTCTACCTACAGTCTATAATATGTCGGATATCAACCGTTGGCCGTCTGATTATCTTGTCTTCGAGTAAAGGCATTTATGCATCAGCGGTTGCCTAAGGTATAACGTCTTGTCTTCATCGTCTATGCCCGGCGTATCGAAGGCATTGAAGCACCTAATATCTGGCATAAACAGACACTCGAGGAGGTTTCCGTCCGACAAACTCACCCCGGGTTCGAATGGGTTGGGTTCGCGAAAGTGGGTTCGAGCCCTATCTGAGGCGTTAATGTTAATGTTTTTATGAATGGCACAGGGATATAGTTCATACAACCTCTCTTCAATTATTTGCTTTACATAATTATTACAGAACATAGACAATGTGAATGAACCATAGAGTAAACGTATTAGTGAAGTGCTGTATGTACAATGTCAAAATCTGTCGAAACTGACGATGCTTGGGATGTGGGCCGCATCAAATATACATTTTGCACTGTATCAAGTAGAAGAAATCCGAATAAAATTTAACTTGTATTTAAAAAGAGGAAGTCTTCCTTCTGGACCAGATCTCAGAATAGTCGTTCGTTGCTTCTGGTTGTTAACGAAAGATGGTACCTAGTCATACCACAATACAAGCCCCCAACCTTATTATTATATGTCTGTGCCCTCAACTCACATTGGGCTAAAAAACGTGTGCTGATACTCTATTCCATCTTTCGGAGGTGTCACAAAGAAACGAGTCACCTTTCTTTGTTCACGATGGGATATTTGAGACAGTGATGCGGTGACTCCGAAGAGCAGCACTTGTACTCCTATGAAGGAAGGGAGAAGGTGGGATGAGGTTATAGAACTCGCGGGTCTGGGGCAACCCGCGAGTTATGTGGGAATCTCCGGTTATCCCATTTGCTCTCCGATCACCTCGGAGAAATTGAACGGGGCGTAGGGCATACCTACTAAAAATGCAGTACTATCCACTTGCGGAAGTGGCTTGGGGCCATGGATAGCAGGCACCGAGTAGGTAAAGGTATGCATATGACACCTTACCTAGTACCATATTTTGTGCCTATACTAAGTAGTTGGCGTTAAAACCCGTTTTAAAACTTAGTTTAAAATGGAACGCGGAAGTTTAAGTATAAATAGGTAGGTACCTTGTGGTAATACGTAATACCTTTGAATAAAAAACCTACAGACCTACCTACCTTATGCCAACTGTCAAAACATAATCAAAACAATGTGTTATCGTTCGTGCTATCAAAAGTCAAAACAAACCATGAAGATGGAACAAACAACTGATTAGTTACCGTACCTAGGTACCTACTTAATAAGTATCTCTCCGCGCCGCGGGCTGTAGTTCAACACTTGGTTTTAATCGGTTTAATTTAATTGGTTCCCTAAAATACATTTTTAGCTGTTAACTTTCCTGCCTACAATGTTTTCAAATATCAACAATCGTAAAATAGTGGTATTAGGTTCGTGCTCTATTGACTTCACAACGTGAGTTCAATTTATTATTTAATTACCTGGAGATAGTTATATCTACATATTGCAACTCGCGCCATTCACACCAGTCAACATTACGTAATTGTAATGTTTTAAAATAGGTTATTTTTAACTCGTTAACTAACATGATAGAAAGTAAAGTTAGTTAAGACAGTAATTATTTTATTTTGCATGATATGAATAGATGACTACTCATACTAATAATTAAAATGCAAAATAAAATAAAATAAAATATTTACATAAAAATATTATAGTTTAATCTTTTATCTCCCAGTGGCTCCATATGGAGTCATACAACAATTTAATTTCTATTGTGTCTGGTTTTTTGAATAACGAAAGGTTAAGACAAGTACTTACCTACTCATTGATCAATAAAATAAATTATTGTGATTAAATAATCTAATAAGGTATTATTTATCTAGTTTGTAAGGCACTTGTTAGATATAGTATTGTTGTATGATAATGATAACACAATATTTTGTCTTTCAGATATGCTCCACAACTACCAAACCCAGGGGAGACATTACATGGAACAAAGTTTACCACAAGCTATGGCGGAAAAGGTGCTAACCAATGTGTAGCAGCTGCCAAGTTGGGTGGAAATACAAGCATGATTTGTAGAGTAGGTAGGTAAGATTACTAGAAAACTGTTTTCATTTTTTGCCAATTTTACCATTAAGACAAATTATATAAAACTTTATATATGTAATTTCTTCAATGCAAACTATTCAATTTCAAAGCAACTATTGCAATAAATATTTTTACTTTTCTTTAATTTGCAGGAGATGATCAATGGGGACAGAAATATAAAAACAATTTGAAGGATGCCGGAGTTGATGTGTCATATGTCTATACAACACAGAACACCTCAACTGGCATTGCACAGATCACAGTAGCTGAGAGTGGAGAGAATCAAATAGTTATAGTTCCTGGTGCCAATGGCCACCTTAGTAAAGCTGATGTTGAAAGTGCAAGAGAACTCATAATATCTGCTGACGTACTTATTAGTCAATTGGAAACTCCATTTGAAACAACATTGGAAGCATTTAAGATAAATACAGGAGTATGTTTTATTTTATTTTACCCTTTACATGTAGGAGACCTTCTGTAACATATTTTTTTTGAACTCTGATCTAATGTTCCAACTACCTATAGAAACACAGAATCCTGTTTCAAAATAAATTATAATTTTGTTTTCAGATAAAGCTCCTAAATGCAGCTCCTGGAAGAAATGATATTCAGAAAATCTTGCCACATTGTTCAATACTTTGTGTAAATGAATCAGAGGCATCAATTTTGGCAAATCACAATGTTAATAGTGTTATGTAAGTATTTGAAATTAACAAGACTTTTCACAACTGACAAGATGTACTTAATGATAAGATAAAAAATTTAAAAAATATTTTAAAAATTTTAGGACAGCAGCGGAAGCTATGAAAAAACTATTAACTACAGGTTGTGAAACAGTTATTATAACTCTTGGTGAGTTGGGGGCTGTGTTTGCATCAAAAGAAGAAGCAACAACACATGTGATGTGTGATACAGTAATATCTGTAGATACTACAGTAAGTACAGACTTTCAAAAAAATATTGACAAGTTCATAATATAATCTTAAATAAGTATAAAATAATTACTTCATTACAGGGAGCAGGTGATGCATTTGTCGGCGCTCTAGCTACATTCCTTCTTTCCCATGAGGACCAGCCTCTTCATCAAATAATTGGGGCAGCCTGTGAAGTAGCTACTATATCAGTCACCAAGGAAGGCACACAAACTAGCTACCCAACAAGCTTCATGTACATCCCCTTCAAGAAGGAGTACAAATATGAAAAACTGTAATAAAACAAAGCCAATATTTACAAACCATCAAGGTTTTATTGAACAAACCCTAATATTAAGGCCATGACAGAAATAAGTATTTTTTTCAGTTTTACACATTAATTAGAAACATGTCATACTTTCTTATAAATTTTAACAGAATATAGAAGGAACCTATATTAAACTTCTAGGAAGATAATTATTCAACTAGATACTAAGAGATATTAAAATAATGAAGTTACCATAGTTTACTAAATATCTGTGTACTTATATACTACAATTTACATTTTTAACACTTCAAGTATCATAATTTTATGTAGTTCTATTTATCTATGATTGTTGGCTTATGTGATATACAAGGCATTTTATATTCATTCCTTATTTTTTTTAACAAAATTAATGTAAGTGATAGTAATGATGATGTTGCTAAAGTTGATATATATGTGAATCAATTAATAAATAGATCTGAAGTCAACATTTTGTATTAATTTATATACTTCTCACCACAAAGATAAATAAAATTGAATTGTACACCACTTTTCCAATAAACCGAAAATAAAAACTGCTTGATATTTCAGTAGACATGAGCTTTTCCTTCAATTTAAAATGTGGTAATAAAATAGAATTCTTATTTTTACACAGCTACTTCTGTAAGTTATTACATCATTGTAATTTTATCTTAATGTATAGTGTATTAATTTTCTTGCCAGAAATTATATCTTCACTTTGTCTTTTCTAACTTAAAACAATCAAAACACAATGCAGCTTAACATTTCTTTATTCCTATGTATATATATTAACTTATTACACCACAGAAAACTGTAATTTTACTTGTCAAAAAGTAATTACAGCTAAACACCTCACCAAATATTTTATTCAAACAAGTTCTTTTTTTATTTCTCTCTCTAAATCAAGCACACAATATTATAATGGATATTTTACAGTGCGATCGCATTGCATGCATGCTATAGTATAATTTACAGATTTAAACCCAACTAATAAGACTGGTGTGACTATAAGCATTTAACCATTTGCATAATTTTTGTTATAAGAGACACTATTATATTGTCTGCAAAACATTACAATTCATTTTGTTATCAAATAGCATCAATTAACAATTTTTTTAAAACTAGTGACAAACATATAGGTCTTTTAGTGCAGTCTCATTTACAATCTGTAACAACACTTGAAGATCTTCTAAGCTTGAAATATATTTAGGGGCCCCCAAGAAATCAACAGATTTGCCTTCAAGCTCAACACTGTATTTCAGATTTTTGGGGCATGTAACACATTTTAAACATTCACCATTGAAATTCTTTTTAATAATCAAATGAGTGATATTAGTAGGCAAAGATAATTTTCTGTCTCCTGTCTCTGATTTGGTGTTATTGTTATTTTCACCTTCACCAGAACATTTCTTATTTTTAATAGCTTTATCTGAATAGGTATTCCTATCAGTTTCATCTTCACTTTTAATGCTTAACTTTACTTCAGCTACATCTGGATCACATGGCAAATGTTCTTCAATACCTTTTTGCAAGGCTTCATCAAGAATAGAGGGACTATGAGGATTATCAATCTCATCTACAATGGGCACAGGAATTTTGACAGTGCTGTCCTGATCAGACACAACAGCCTGAATAGAGTTCAATTGTGCCACATCATCAATTAGTTTACTCATGTCTGCGTTATCAACCTCCATGGGATTTGATTCTAACTGTTTACTGGCAGTATCAGATTTTCCGAGTAGCATTGCTTCTACGTCACTAGATTCCAAGTTGGTTTTATAATCTATGGTAGTGCTTTGGTCATTTGCTTTAATACTTTCATTTGAATTGTCATTTAGAATATCCATTATTGAAGGAAAATCATCTACTTTAGTTTCCAATTTCTTTTCAGTTTTAATTGCAGGTTTCTCATTATACATGAGATCTTCTAGCTCTGCCGCTATTCTGTCATACACTTTATCATTTGTAGGCTCCTCACTGTGTGGTAAATAGTCTATACACCAATCTTTACTTGGCAAAATGCTTTTATCAACTAGAGGTATCAAATCTTGTAAAGTCATTTTACTTTTAATATCAATTTTGTTATTATTTGATGTTGGATTAGTAAATATAATTTTGTACTGTTTTAGTTGTGAACTATTCTTTTTCTTAGTTTCATTACAACGGGATGTACTAATATTAGAGTTTTTGTCTTTTACTATAGGTGTCTTCTTAAGTCGATTATTCTCTTTAAGCACATTGCTGGACTGCTTAGCAGATAAAGCAGATTTTGGTTTCTTAGTACCCAGAAGCTCTTTTACTGGGTGCTGGCTGTAAGCATTTCTGTGAAGAAGTACCATACCATTCTCATTGCTTTTTAATCTGTTAATTGTGTTTGGCGAAGTAGGCTCGGCATTCCTTTTCGTTTTAGGTGTCGAACTGTTTTCATACTGTATTTTTACTTTGGTGAATTTACCTAGTATTTTAGCAAAGTCCATTCGCGTCACAACAACAGCACAGTCTCGACATTTCCCTTCCTTGTACAAACGTTCAATATTCTTTGGCAATTTGAGTGCCCTGACTCGTCTATTCTCACGGACCCTTTGAGATATCATTTTGTAGGATAATAAAGCAAATGATTTTTGTTAATCAGTTTAAGTTTGGTTAATGCGAGAGATATCGGAAAAAACACATTTCCCGCGCAGACAATATCACAACAATTTATCAATAAACACTGTCACTTTATTGTTTAACAAGAAGTTTTACTCATGGTTCTTTCTTTTATTTACCAATTAATGCTTTAACTGCTAAATATTATGAAAAATTGAATAATTTCACTAAAATGACGCACACGACAAAGTCAACTCGACGTTAAAATGGCGTTGCTGTAGTGATGTGAATGCGCTGTGTTCCACTGCAGTCGATAGTATTGACACGTTATAGTTGTGTTTCTATTCCATAGAATACGATTTATTTTAACACAGGAATAAATGAATAAAGTATAAAAATAAACAAAAATTTTTTGATATTATGATACAAATAATATCGTGTAGTATTCGGCATTATTATACGCAGCAAAAATACAATAAGTATATATAAAAATAAATATATGTAGTTACTGGACTGAAGAAAAAGTAAAATGCAAGAAAAATCTATAGTAGTTATTTTTAGTATACTTTTACTGCGCCATCTAGCTCCTTACAGAAGGAGGAGCTCGATGGATGGCGCAGTGGTTAACGCGCCCGGTCTGTGAGTGCTAAGGTTAAGCAACTTTCGCATAGGCCGGTAATCGGATGGGTGACCAAATATTTATCAGCTCGAGTTCTTTCGTGCTTCGGAAGGCACGTAAAGCCACTGGTCCCGGCTGCATTAGCAGTCGTTAACAACTACCAATCCGTACTGGGCATGCGTGATGATTTATGCCTCGTTCTCCCTACCCATCCATAGGGAAGGCTAGTGACCCAGCAGTGGGGACATTAATAAAAATGAGCTGCTGATGATGATGATGATGATGATGATGATACTTTTAAGGTGGACCACCAATCATGTGAAGTTCGCGGGTAGCCACTGGATGCGATTAGCACAATGCCGGTCGTTGACTGTGGACTGAAATCCTCGGGGAAGGCCTTTGTCCAGCGCTGGACGTCTCCTCATTCATTCATTTCATTATTCTTAAAATATATAGACAGCAGTATGTTGAGTACGCTGGGTACGTATCGGAGCCGTATTTCACAAGATCTGGGGTGAGCCAGGGCAGTAATCTCGGGCCTCTGGAGTTTGTGTTGATGATTAACGATCTGCCGAGCGTGGTAAAGGAGGCTAAGTGCCTATTATTTGCGGACGACCTCAAGCTGTCGTGGACCTGTCGAAAGTTCAGGGGACAGCGAAAGGTTGCAAAGGGACATAGACAGAGTGGTGGCTTGGAGTGTTTGCAATCGATTGCAGTTCAACACCTCTTCATGTTCATGTGTAGTTATAACTCTGTCTCGCGCGCGTAACGTTATTAGGCATAACTATGACGTTGGGGGTGTAACTGTGCAAAGGGTAATAAAGGTCAGAGATCTGGGCGTACAGCAGAATACCGGACTATCATTTAGCGATCATATTAATAGTATCTGTAAGAAAGTATATCGCAATTTAGGTTTTATATTACGCAGAGCCCACGGTTTTACCAACATCACAGCGATTATCGCTTTATATAACGCATTAGTCAGGAGTCAGCTAGAGTGTAATGCCATTGTCTGGGCACCTCATGAAACGAAGTATCAGCTCATATTAGAAAGAGTCCAGAATAAATTTGTTAGAATGAAACATGAAACTATATGGGGTCTATCCATATTATCCGCTGAGATATCCTAATCGATTTGTGTTGGGGATGGTGGGGTATAGTGAGCTGAGAGTCAGAAGGGACTTTGCGAACTTGGGAATAGGTTGTTAAATGTCTAATATAGTAGTTACATTATCGTATTAAGTTAAGTTTTACCTGTAAAGATAATGTAAGTTTTTGATAAATAAATAAATAAATATATTTTACGTGTATACATACCTACAGACACGAGCATTCATCTTATTCCACTGTATTAAGAAATTAAGAGAAATTATTACATTGTTTACATGTTAATATCCGTGGGTACAGCCACGGATACGGATACTCATTGTTTTGTGTTACTGTTTTTACAATATCATCATTGCTTTTTGATGTGTTTAATCTTTCCTCTTGCTTTCTTGCAATTTGTGGTAGTAATTTCGTGAAATGGGACGGACGTGTGTAACAGGAAGTCGGGAAGCGCGCAAGGCCACGCCATTTGATTTGATGAATGAGCGCGCGGTGGAAGAGTTGGCCGTCGGATGGTACCAACCAATCGGGGAAGCGCGCGCCATATGATTTGACGAATGAGCACGCGGTATTGCATTACTCTTAGTGTCAATTTAATAAAATACTATTTTCATTAAAAATAATTATACTTTGTAATGAAAAATTATTTCAATATACCTGACCATTTTTTTTCAGAATATAATGTTAAAATTATTTATTACTAAGGTGAGATGTCAAATGTTACACATCACATGCGACTACTGTAAGTCTCGCTTGTTTTTTTTAATATCTAACATAAGCTAAATAGTCTTAACTAATCCCTTCTCAAGAGCACTAAAAAACTATTATGTGATTGTTCAAACGTTAAATACTTGCGCCACGCCACCTGCGCCGAGATTAGATCTGCGGATAAAATAAAGAGTTTATTTGCTTCTTAATTCATACACATTTACTAAAACCGCTCAAGCCAACGGACGCCTACACGTCAACCTATCCAAAACTATCAAATTTCTTCAATACATTTTCAACCATATATTTTAGACATAAAGTTCAAAGTCAATTTGACAGTTTGTGGTAGGTTGATATGCAAGCGTATGTACGTAAAAAAAGAACAGGACCATATTTTTGATTCAGTTATTGAAAAGCACCTGTTCGTTTCATGACTTGCTAAGTACTTAAGAGTTCAACGATTTTTATTGCTGACTGTACCAACACACTCAAATTGCGCCTTTATTGCAATATATGTGCTTTATTTATGTTTAAAATAATACAGTAGCAATTAATATATTTGAACTAAAAGTAACATAAAACAACAAGCAATATTTTACTAAAGATTGAGAGTCTGCGCCGGGCGGTTATTTTCTCATACTTCATGAGCATTATCCTTTGTCATTAAGCAAAGCCTAGCTCGATTTTTATCGCTTTTATTATCGATAAATAACAGGTTTTTTATATTTAAAAAAAAAAAGTTTTTAAGTTTTAAGAAAGCTTTTATTAGCTTTTATTTTTTTATTTTAGAAAACATGTTACGCATTCTCTGGGCCCTGAGGACGGCTCGCTAGATTTGTGGGACTTCTACACTCTCTAGATGGTATGAACCCCCCCCCCCCCCACCCACTAAAAAACCTTAACAACGCGTCCTCAACTGCTTTGCAACTCTGGCGAGAACAATCATTCTTCTGCCCTAGCCGCTCCGCTACAGCCTTCCCGACTAAAACCCGGCTTCTCACTCATTGACTGGGGAGTGCCAGAAACGCTTAACACTTTCCTTGACTTGCTAAGCCGTGCAATAACGGCGTGGCCCTCACCAACCTAACCTATGAAGATCAAAGTTAGTTATGAAAACACCTATGATTCGATCGAAACATACAGTCATACATACATACGCTACAGTCTCTCTAGCAGTGCCAAAAAGATTACCGGGACATCGAAGTGTTGAAGTGTTTATATAAAAACGCCACTATCCATTTAAACCCATCCAGTTGCAGCAAGTTGTGAGATAATTAGACGTTATATCTCCGAAAAAAAGGAATCGACATCAACGGTAACGGCGTATACATCACTTGTATTTGTAATCGTTCGTTCAAGTTGTAGACAAAATATGTTCACCTGGGTCAAACGGGTGGGACCTGGTACTGGTTTCACTTGGGTGAAATCGTCGAATCAAACTTAGCTGGGCAGTGTTCGGTAAGCTACAAAGTATCTTCTCGTCCAATATACCACAATTACCGCAGGGTCTCAGGACGAAAGTCTTTAACCAGTATGTGTTATCAGTGATGACATACGATACTGTAGCCAGCCAGTACTACTGAGACGTGGTCTATTCTATAAGAGACAAAAATACTATAGCTCACTATTTTGGAACAGATCATCAAACATTTATATACCGTTTATCTCACTCTCACATGGAATTTTATGTGTAATTTCCTGAAACTATCATTGTAATGAATTCTCTGTGGTATTTTTCCTCTACAATATTCGCTACGTATTTTTTCTAAATCTTTATTGGTTTTTATCGAAATTTATTTCGACATTGATTGTTTTTCTAAATAGATCGATAACTATATAATCGGATTGCATGACTATAAAAACTAGCCTTTAAAAACATTAATGGTTTAATGCTTTAAGCATATAGTTGATTGTGTACCACTTTCACTACTCCAAGGCTTTAGTAGAATAATGATATATAGAATAGGATAAATACTGCTTAATAATATGCTTTTAAATGAATTTAGGTTATTTTATTTAGGCTTTTAGGTTAATATATTTATTATAATTATTGTATTAGGAAACTCAAAAACCTTATTGTATATAATATTGTGTAGCATGATTATTTCATGCTTACAAAACTTCAATATAAGAC
Source organism: Eudonia truncicolella (assembly GCA_949315975.1). NCBI lineage: Eukaryota > Metazoa > Arthropoda > Insecta > Lepidoptera > Crambidae > Eudonia > Eudonia truncicolella. The sequence goes on along the minus strand of OX438838.1, from coordinate 2,064,063 downwards.
TTCTGTAGCCAGTGATGGCTTTAGTAATTTTTTTGATTTCTGGTAAATAAACTTATCTACTTTAAAAAAATACGAAAAGCTAAACGACGCAGAACAAGTGGTGAAGCTAAGGAACGGAGCCAAATTAATACTTAGGTGCGTGGGGTCACTAATTTATTACTAATTGTTATTTATCGTGACAGCCTGGCACAACTTGTTTTATAGGGTTAACTGTATATGCAACATCATCAGATTCATCAGTATACAATGCGTGCCATATTCTGTGCTGATATATAGTTTCATTTGAAAGTAATTCGTAGAAAGACATTTTGAATATATTGTGTATATCTATCTACTATATTATATAAATAAAAATGAATCGCTAAATGTGTTGCTAATCGCAAAACTCAAGAACGGCTGAACCGATTTGGCTAATTTCTTTTTGTTCTGTTTGATGAATTCTGAGGAAGGTTCTTATGGCGAGAAAAAAAACGTAAACAATACGAGGAAAATAGTAATAACAACAATTTTCTTTTCCCAAACAAACTACTCTCAACTGGGACCGATTTAAAAATAATCTTTTACCATTAGAATGCTACATTAGCGCTGAATAACATAGGCTATATAAAAAAAAAGTCTACCCGTGCGAATCAGGGACGGCCGGTAGTCTTCGAATAAAAATAAGAATATTTACGATAATATTAAATAAAATATAATACTAAAGAATGAAAACCCTAAATTACAAAATACCGATTGGACAAGCCAAGGTACCTAATTATTAAAAACATCTACTAATATTATACTTAGCATCCGAGCATAGATAAAAATATGACTGTAACTAAAGTGTTAAATCTGAGTTTTAAGGTCTACGTTTAAAATACCGATGGGGAAATATACCAAAAATATGGGCACATACTTAACATGGATGTATTGTAAGTTTTCAATACGTGAACCACCTCTCTCTCTCGCTGTATTATTTCTAAAATAACGAAACCGATAAAACTTATATAGATTTTATCGGCTGAGTTAGGTTAGGTTAGAACTAAAATATTCAGTAAAGAAACATTAATAAAAAATCGATACGAACTTATTTTGATATTTTGCACAAAAGATCCCAATGGGTCGAAGTGTTACTGGGAGAGTGAAACCTCAGCAGGCTCCACTAAAATAGGATATTTCAATATTTAATTGTCTTTATTTCAAACTTTTTTTAATTATATTTTTTAAATTCCAATATACATGTTTTCTAAACTCTAGAAGTAAATATCTTATTTATTTTAGGCTTTATTAGTGTACATCCAGTAGGTATACATTAACAATAGTAATGTTTGTTGCATCTGTTGCTAGTGAAATCATGTTTTAGTTCAATCATGTATAAGTTAACTTGTTACACTATTATTGATTACAGTTATTTTTAAAGAAAAAGTGAATTACATAGAATATTTAGGTCATTTACTTATCAAATGAATGAAGACCATGCTTATGCATAATACAATGCTTGGTTTATTTCACTGTCTAAATAAATATTTTGTGTTACCTACTATTATTTTGGTGTTATTAGAAAATATAGTTTAGTTACTCATTATTTTTGACAATAACTCATTCATCATATAATAACTAATTCTTAATTTTATGAATTAGCGGGTAATTGGTTAGCGGGAACTAGCGAGTAATTGGTGGAAACCTCATGAGATTTTTTATTGATTTTATTACAGTATTTTTATCATATAAATTACCGTACTGCGTCGTATCGATTTTTATAAAATATCAGATCAATTTATTTATTTTGTACGGTTATAATATAAGTTTACGGCTTGGTATGATGCAAATGGCTAAATATCGACTTTTTCAATCGACTTACTCCCACCACTGTGTATTGCGTAGCTAAGAGCGCGCGCGCGCGGTTAAAACACAAGCGTACCTACGTAGCGTAGCGTACCTATCCTGCGTATCGTTTCAAAATGGCCGCCGATCTTTTTAATGCAAAAAAAAGTCATTCGTTGTTGATTTAAATGTAAATTCAATGTTTGATAATTCATTGGGTTTCATGCGATTTCTAGCTAATTACTTATTGAATTGATAGTTTGACTATTTTTTGTGTAGAATTTTAATATATAGGCACAATGTCGTGGCCTATGCAATCAACAGGCCCGTGGGGCTCTGGTATGCCTATAGGTACTGATATTAATTTGGGATCTTATTCAGCTGAGCAATGGACCGCAATGCAGCAGCAAAATTGGCAACAATGGGCACAGTGGCAACAGCAGTATGCTCAGTGGCAAAGCCAGTACGGAGAGAAGGTAAGCAAAGCTGTAGTTTCTCTTAGTCCTTGTTACTCACAACAAGGCACAAAAGTTGGTCAGAGTGTCAACTTGGTTAGATTTATCGGCGGTTTTACTGACTATTTTAGGGACATTCTGTTTCAAAGTACTGTTTTCTGTTTAAAGCTATTTAGTATATCGCATTAAAAACTTGTAAAACAGTTGATTGTCACGATTCTATGAATTTCGTGAATTTCAGTAAATGGATAAATGAAAAACTCATGCCTAATATACCACCAAATTCGATCATAGTAATGGATAACGCAGCTATAATTCGGTTCGAGAACAGAAAAAGCCGACTATGGCTTCTACCAAGCCAGCTGTGCATGTTTGGCTACGACAAACTTAGAACGTTGATGAAAACTTAGAATGGATGACTTGTTCAAATTAATTAAAAACCATTTCACAGAAGATATTTACAAAATTGACGAGTTTTTAAAAAGAAACGGACATGAAGTGTTGCGTTTGCCTTCATACCACCCTGACCTGAACCCAATTGAGTTGGTCTAGGGTGATATTAAAGGACAGTTAGCGCAAAAAAGTATCAACTCTAATTTGGACAAAAAGAAATATGTTAGAGGAACTATTTGCTGGATATTCTGTAGAGAAGTGAGAGCATTGTATTAATCATATAATTAAAGTCGATGATGAATACTGCAAACATGACAGCGTTAAATATGATGTTGTTGATCTTATTATTAATGTGTAGGATGATTCAGATGATGATGGCTGCTTCGAAAGAGGAATCAAGTTCCAGTGATATTGATATGGATACAAGTGATTGATTTATTATTTTGATAAATTTTGCTTAATAAATAGTATACAAGTTCATTACCATTTTATTTATCAAATCTATAAAAACACAATGTTGAAAAAATTTCCACGAGCAGGATTTGAACCTGCACCCTTCTGACATACCAGGTCAGGTGCTTTTCCAATTGAGCTATCGTGGTTCTAACCAGCCCGCTCAAATTATTCAACATTATTTACTTTGAAAGCCAAAGGCACCCATTCAATGTCAACAACTACCGTCATTAACACCCGATCATAATATTTTTAAAAATACTAAAGGTCAGTTAAGAAGTAGGCAAGCTATTTATAAAATGTTTTTGTTTTGTTTATTTAATTTTAGCGCAAATTTTGTTGCGAAACAAATTACAAAAACACAATGTTGAAAAAATTTTCACGAGCAGGACTTGAACCTGCACCCTTCCGACATATGGGGTCAAAATTTTTTCAACATTGTGTTTTTGTAATTTGTTTCGCAACAAAATTTGCGTTAAAATTATATAAACAAAACAAAAACATTTTAAATCTTCTATAATAAATAACGGCTGCAAAGTGAAAAAAATGATTATTTTTTTACTTTTCTCAAAACAATTAACTAATTAGGTAGGCACCTATATTTATAATTGCTTATCTTCAGATGAATCTTGTTAAAATTATCACGTGTGTAGCACCTTACCCCTCGACCTCGAGTACAAGTAGCGGCACGAAACTAGTGCTGACCGTTATTGCACAGAAGTCAAAATTAACCGCCGATTGGCTCTTTAGTCGCATTCCGTGCCCCGCATTGATGCCACGTCCCGCGCCCTCCTCTTGCCTGTTTTCGATGTAATCTTTTAAGGCCTTGTCAATGGTACTTGGTACAAGTGCCACGAACGGCTCAGGACCAATGAGCTGGGTCTCCGAGCCCTCCCTGGCAAGTGCATCCGCCATCGCCAGCCACGTTCTAAATTGTGTTGTTATTCCTAATTATTCCTCCTTGTAGTTTTTTGTTGTTTGAGTTTGTTGTTTTTTTATTGTTTGTTGTTATTGTTTGACTTTAAACAGTGAATATGCCGAGACGAAATACTGTTTTGAGAAGACAGGCACGGAAAATGGTGTATGACGTGCATTGTTTTTTAAAAAGAGAAACTAATGAATTAATTGATTCTTTAAAACAAATCAAAAGTGTAGTCAAGGTAGCCAGAAATATTTTACTCAATCATTTGGAAAGCAGCACTCTAAATTTAGGACAGATAAAACAAACTGCAGAAGATATTAAGGTGGAAAATTTGAAATTAAATGATACAATCAGTGAGTTAGGAAAAATTCAAAAAAGGAAGCTGAAAAGGAACATAGAGGAAGACATAAATTTCAAAGGCTCAGAAAGAAGTCTTTGGCGAATAATTAAAAGTCTTGGATTTCGGTGGAAAAATACCGAAAACAACCGAAAAGTGCTTATTGAAACTTCAAATATACCTTGAAGGCGTGATACCACTGTCTCATACAGACTAGACTAAGGGCCTGTTTCACAATGTCTGATTAGGAGATACTTGGCAGATAAAGTGACAGTTTTGTATGGAATATCTGTCAAGTAAACGCTAATGGGAACTTACTTGTAGGTCGTGAAACAGGCCCTTAAGATGTAGACTATATAACATTCCATTAAAATAATATCATTAATATTATTTAGCTTTTAATTAATTTAATATATTTTTTTAAATTTAATAATTTTTAATAAATTTAATAGTTAAGTATTTTGTGCGCGACTGTACCCATGCGCAGCTATCCCCTCCATTTACGTTCAGCGCTAGGTTTAAGTGCCGCTACTTGTACTGACGTCTTGCGTCGCGGCAAACGGATTTCTAGTTCATTGCGTTCTTTCTATCACTGTTGACTATGACTGCCGTAGTATAACGCGCAATGAACTAGAAATCCGTTCGCCACGTCGCAATACGCTCGTACTGGCAGAGGCCCTACGTGGGAGGTACGTACAGAACGCCCAGTACGCCCTGCGTACCTACAGAAGGCGAGGACTCAGTTAAGCGGTCCACCTATAGTACTTCTAGTATCACAGAGGTTATTTGGTTGGCTCGTTGGCACACCAGTATGCAAGTTTTAAGCGCCTCTGGGGTCTAGTGGCTAAGACCACCGGTTTAGACCCAGAGGTCCCGGGTTCGATTCCTAGTGGGGGGTACATGTTTGTGTACTCGGTTTGGTTGGTGGTAGGGCTTATTTGTCCGCCTGGCTAGCTACCACCATCTTATCTAAATATGTCGCCATAACATTAATGTTTGTAGCATTGTTGTGTTCCGCAAGCTACAGATAAGATAGCCAGTGCCTCAATAGTTGAGGATCCCAGGTGAAGTGCGCTTCCATCATTGGCCTTATCATCACTTAACATCAGGTGAGATCAAGGCACTGAGCTTACCCATAAAATGTTTAAAAAAAAAGAAAAAAAAGTAGTCAAGTCAGTGTTTTACTAATGTTAGAGCAATTACCAATTGAGTATCATATCATTTTTTGTTTCAGTATGCACAGCAAATGCAAGCTATGCAGTCAATGGGGGCTATGCCCCCTCTGCCGCCTACGAACGAGCCCCCGCCGGCGCCGCCACCCCCCGACAATCCGCCCCCGCCGCCGCCGCACGAGAACAACCAGCCTCTATACGGAACAGCGCCCTCGCAACCTACGCCTGTCCCCCCTCCAACGAAAAGCAGGCCAGCAAGTACCAACTTGACTAGTACAAACAACACAGGTAACAATCAATGGTCTTACGGTACTGATACGCACGCGAAGACCACATCGCCCGCGCCCGCGCAGCCCGCCGTCGACTCCGAGGCGCTGAAGAAACTAGCGGAGGAGGAGAAGCTTTTTGATATTCAGTTTCAGAAATGGGAAGATGAGATCGACAAGTGGAGGCAGGAGAACGTGAACCACCCTGACAAGCAGGCCTACAAAGAGTACGAGGACAAGTTCGAGGCGTGCCGGGCGCAGCTGATGGAGCGCCGCCAACAGATGAAACTGAAGAGGGCGCGGCTCACGAGTAATGCGCAGCCTGCAATCGCACCGATGACAGGTAATGCACCTATTGCGGTACCCCCTCCGCAACATACACCTAGCAATAATTACAGCCAAAATAAACAGCAAAATTATAATAATAACCAAGATCAAAGTCGGATGAATAAAAATTCTACTTATCAAAATCAGCAGTATAATAATAAACAATATAATAATGCATCTCAGGCTGCACCTTATGGTAGGGGTAATGATGAAACCCAAGATAGATTTGAGTCCTATCAGAAAATGGATGATTATTCAACAAATGATAATAATTATAATTATAGTTCTCCATCTGATAACTCTACTTTCCTACCTGCTAGTAGAGCATCTAAAAGTATACCTGGATTAGATTTGGTGCCAGAAACGGATAGAGCTCCTCCAATACAACAAGAAGTTATTGACATCACTGAAGAGCAAGAGAAGGCTAATTATAATCAGTCTCACCAGCAACGCAAAGGTCCTGACTTATCTTCTATATCCAAGGGAATAAACAGTATCCTAGGTGATGAAAAAATAATGAATATTCTTTCAATGGTTCGAGGGCAAGCTACTGACAGCCCTGCACCCCAACAAACCGAGAATATGCCTTATAATAATAATCAAAATTACCAAAATAATCAGATGAACAATCAATGGAACAGAAATGAAAATGATTACAATCAACAGTATGATAATAGGCCGAACAATATGCCTTACAATAACAGACAGGAGCCCGACTATTCTATGCAGCAGAATAAGGATCTGTTTAGGTTGCCTCCTAATCAGAACCGTATGTATGGCGAAAGACCGCCTAATATGCAGAACCAGTATAATAATGAGAACTCCGAGTACGGCAGGCGTGACATGCCGCAGAGGAATGAGCTGCCACCGGTAAGACATAATGCGCCTCCACCGAAGCCATTGATGGATTTGCCTATGCAGATGAATAACAACTTTAGAGGCCCACTAGAAAGGCGCATGCCTGAAAACGTCCGCCCTCCTAGCCCTCCCAGGCCGAAATGGGTAGAGGAACCGCTGTTCAACCCCTCTTTTATTGTTGAATATGAACACAAGCCTCTTAGATTGAAAGGTAATTGAGAACATTTAAATGTTTAATGTATTTTATTAAATAAACTACATACAATATAAGTTCCTGAATGTTTGGATTCTGGACTTTTTGAGATATCTATTATGATTGTGAAATGGTAGGCACACTAGTTCTGAGCACTGGATACGAAGAACTACTTAGTGACATTTGGTAGATCTCTATATAATACATCACATTTTATTGTTCATTACTAATGCATACCTACCAAAGGAAAAAATTTGGAAAAGTTTATTGATACTAATAAAAAATTGTAGTAAATAGTAGTAGTAATAAAATAGTGAATGTATGTCTTATAAATAGAATTAGGTTTAGAATTAAATATAACAAGCAACTCTTATTTAATTGGTCTCTTTTAAGGAGGGTTTACCGTCTGTTTATGAGTATGTTAATAGAAGTTGCGAATAGTTTTATTTTTAATAATTTGCCGTGTTTCTAGTATTAATTTATTTTACTCCAACATCTATTGCCACCTATGTAAAATAGTTATATATATTTGGAGCCAACACTACACGAAATCGATTCGCTTTTCCGTTTTTCTTTAATAACATTTTAGTACAATTCAATTGCTCAGAATTCGTATGTTTTAACATTTATCTCGTTAATCTTAAAAGCCTATTTGTCATTTGACCTTTTAACCTGATTAACTAACCATTTACAACCATGTATGTATTTGTAATAATAGATTATTTTATTTTCAGCGCGCGATTTTATAGAGCCAGTGCATACGTTTGATTACAACCACATATCAAAAAATAACGACAAAAAGAAAAAAGATTTCGAAAGAGAAGCAGATGAGGTGTTCTTAAGGAAACCCAGAAGGGATAGGGAAGATGACTACACATCTCAAGATAGATATGCTAGAGATCAATATTCTAGAGATTTTGAAAGAAGAGTTCCGAGGGAAGATGCTAGAGAAATGAGAGATGACTACCGCTACAAACCCCCAAGGAACGAACATGACGACAGGAGAAGACCCGACGATCGTTATGATGAGAGGCGACGCGACGATAGATATACCAGGCGTGATGATAACTTTACCAGGCGGGATGATAACTTTACCAGGCGGGTTGATAACTTTCCCAAGCGGGTTGATAACTTTCCCAAGCGGGATGATAACTTCCCCAGGCGGGATGATAATATTCCTAGGCGAGATGATAACTTTACCAGACGAGACGAAAACTTTCCCAGACGCGAGGATAGCTTTACTCGACGAGAGGATAGCCTTCGAGACAGGGATAGAGAAAGGGAACGTGAACGAGATAGGGATGTGCATAGAGACAGATTAAAGGAAAGGGATTTTAGTAGAAGAGATGATGAGAGGGATATACCGCGTAGTAGAAGTCGTGATAGGGACTCCCGCAAAAGAGAACATTGCAAGGAAAGCCCGCCGACCGACTCCAAAAAGTCGAAGGAGAGCTCGACATCAGACCAATCGAAACATATCGTCATGATCGATGATATCCTAGAGTCGCCTGGCCGAGAAATGAGACCAGAAAAAATTGTTATAATTCTGAGAGGTATTTACGTTTTTTATATATAATTTATTAAGTATCACCAATTTGTTTTATGTGCCCACTCCTGGGGCACGAGCATTCCCTATAGATGGATAGAGAGAGCGGGTCCATAAACCACCACGCGGGCCGTGCGGATTTGCGGTTCTTAACGACTGTTAATAATAAACACGGAAGAGCTCGAGATGTTATCATCTCGAGCTCCTCCGAAGGTCCTCCGAAGATCGGTCATCGGATGGGTGTAAAAGTAGCTGTTATTCTAAATAAATGAGAGAGGAGTTCGATGGCACAGTGGTTAACGCGCCTAGTCTACGATTTCTAAGGTTATGCAGCTTTCGCAAAGGTCGGTCATCGGATGGGTGACCAAAAGCATAAGCTTTTAGACTAGGCGCGTTAACCACTGTGCCATCCAGCTCCTCTCTCATTTATTTAGAATAACAGCTACATTTTTATTTGTTACTTAGTTGATGGCTTTGTGCGGTTAGCATGTTTAGCCAGTGTCAAAGTATTTTTCATACAAGTTATCTATACATATAATAAAGCTAAAAAGGGTCGAAACAGGGTCTGTACATGGAAGATATTCGAAAAAAAAGTTGGCTGGATACTTAGAATCGAGAACAAAACATGTTCCAACAGTTTTTAGAATTTTTGTCTGTTTATTTGATGCACATCACGTGAAAATGGCAGAACGGATTTATATGCAAACTTTTTTTTTTTTTGCTGCACATAGACAGCCCATGACCCGGACTAGGACATACTTTTTATCCCGGTAACAGGTTCCTGTGGGATAGTGTAGTCTTCGCGAACGAAGTCGCGGGCGACCACTAATAAATAAATAAACATGTTTACTTTGTTGTAAAAGATGATAATGAATCTGTTATCATTCATGGGTAGTGATAAATGATATTCCCCTAACTGTTCGAGTATCAGTAAAGATGTGTGGCTTTACTGAGGTCTCACGCGGACTTTTTGAGAGAATTTGAAAAGTGATGTTGCATTTCACGAACGTTCACGAACACTTAACGGGAAATAATCCCCGATTATTTCACATTAATAATCGACATCATAAAAAATTTTGAAAATATAACAAAACTGCAGGCGTGACGTGACTCTTTACTTTCCCGCCAAGAATTCCTGACAGCTACTTTTTTATTGTTTTCTAAAGTTTACGCGAACACTACACATTGAAACAAAACAACTTTTACGGACCTACGCGTTTATTTTATACATTAGGTAATAGTAGACTTGTATTATTATGTATTCTGTGGTAGTAGTTACTTATTTATTTGTTAAATTCTTTTTTTTATATGTTATTAGGTCTACCGGGGAGTGGTAAATCTTATTTAGCGAAGTTGATAAGAGACAGGGAAGCGGAATATGGTGGCGCAGCGAGGATTATGTCCATTGATGACTATTTCATGCAAGAAGGTGAAGTTGAAGAAAAGGACCCCACTACTGGCAAAATGGTATATTTCATAGTTTTTAACCCTTTTAAAATTCAAAATTTAAAATCATTTATTCAATTTAGGCTACAAGTAACTCTTATGAATGTCACTATGCCATCGGTTGTACTGCGAAGAACCGGCAAGAAACTCAAGTCAGCAAGGGCATTTCTTTTCTCCCTTACAGCGTTAAAATATTGGAAAAGGCCCTATCATAGCAGGACACTTTCCATTTCAAATAAACACACAAAATATAATTTCTCGTGTTCATGTTTAACTATTTAATTAGTTATTTTAACTATATTTAACTAGTTTTCAATCTTATCTCAATCACATAAAGAACACAAAATGTGGTGGGAATATACATCTCTCTGACTGTGAAGGGATTCCGAACAACAAATATAAATACTTGACAATAATGCTTAGTGGGCGTAGCAAAGCGTAGGTAAAGTGGTGGCAGATTTTTCGATGCATAGCCCGGGTTTGTGATCATCAAGCCGCATTTGGCAAGCGTGGTGATTAAGCCATTATCAATCAATTGCAGTGATGACTTGATTTCATTGATGGAGGCCTGTGCCCAACAGTGGGATAGTTATAGGCTATTTACTACTACTATTTGACAATATTTTTCTCCATGTAACCCTTTAGTTGGTGAATATTAATACTTGTATATTCTTTGTCATGTATTATCACAAACAATTTATTTTTATTATAAGGTTGAGTTTATAATGGCATCTTTATTGCCATAAAAAGAGTTGAATTGAAAGGAAAAATTGATTTAAAAGTAAAGTATGTTATCTATTTATTAATACGTGAAGCAAAAACTTTGTACTCCTTTTTACGAAAATTGCGCGGACGGAGGAGTAAGACATTTCGCACACTTATAGTTTATATAGAGAAGCATAGCAGCAGAGGATTGCAGAATGTTAATATTTTTTTAAATTATGCTTAAAAATACATTAAATCAATAAAACAAACATTACACACACTACCATGTATTTGACACACGCATATATACTCTTTTAAAAAATTTCAAAAATGGAAGAGGAGTGGCCGATTTCTGTCAATGCCAATCCAAATCACATTCTATCTTTTTTAATTTTTCATTGCTTAGGATACAATCCGTGTAGCCTTAATAAAATAACGGTCGAATTTCGACCACGGGGCGACCACTGGTAAATGAAAATGTGTGTTTACAGGTGAAAAAACCTACTCTCAAATATGAATATGATGCAGCATTAGAAGAATCTTATTTGAACTCATTGAAAAGAGCATTCAAGAGGAGTTTGACGGACGGTTACTTCACATTCTTGATATATGACGCTGTGAACGACCATCTGAAAAGTTATGCCGATGTTTGGAACTTCGCTAGACAAAACGGGTTTCAAGTACGCATCTATAATATGAATATTACAATAAATAACATAGGTGTCCCAAAGATAAAGCTTAACAGAAAAGTGATGACAATAATTTGTGAAAGTTTTCAGAAAAGTTATGAAAATAATATTTTAAATACCCCATAAACTCAAAATCTTTCATTCGTCATTCATTCATTCATTCATTCATTCTTGCGTCATATTTATTTAGACACATGTTTCTTTTCTAAGTTCATTGTCAGTTCAAAATCAAACTGTTTATTTCATAAAACAATAGAATTTTGGGGATTTCTTTGTCTATATGCTATTTCGTCAAGCTATGCCATCCCGTATTTTATGCATAGTTTAGTAGCACGCAATAGGTGAAGTTCATTAGAAATTAAACCATTTATAATAAGGAATAAAGGACTATCAAAACCGACGAAGCAAACAATAATTTAAAAAAAAGCTAATAAAATTTGTAACATTGAACGACAGGTATACATTTGCACAATGGAGTTGGACCCCCAAACGTGTTTCAAGCGGAATATCCACAACCGCAGCCTGGAAGACATCGAGGTGGTGCGCGCGCGGTTCTTCGAGACGCCGCCGCACCACATCGCGCTCGACGCCACCACGCTGCTGCAGAGCGCCGCCATCACGGAAGTGCACATGGAGGACGCCGACGACGATGTCATCATCATGGAGGACGCGGACACTGAGGTGAGAACGAGTTGGGACGGAAGATCTATGCAAACTTTTTGAATTATCCGCTTTGGATCAGAAATGTATACGAACTTTTTCTATGAGTACTACGGGGAAAGTTGATATTGGGTCATTTTGAAATAGTTTACCCTGTGATATGCTTGATAGATCAGAAATGTATACAAAACTTTTTAATTTGTACGAGTGCAATGGGGAAAGTCGATATTGGTCATTTTGCTGAATGTGTTTACTATGTCATGTATACAAACTTTTTATTGTGTCGCAACTGAAGAAGTTGAAATTTGTGATTTTGCTGAAATTTATTTACCCTGTTGTAATGTATACAAAATTGTTACAATGCCCTACCCAAGAAATTGATAAGTCAAGTCACTATATACTCAATTGCTATTCAATGTAAAACTGAAGTTCGACAAACACTACATCGACAGACGAAATGTGAAAAGCCTTAGCTTTGACAAAATGGAATTACGACCACTCTGGCAACCACGCCCGCTTCGGCAGCTTCAGCTAAAGCATATTATTCAACAGATTTTATATTATATGCAGACTAAGTCCTAGGGGAGGTTGCGAGGAGCGCAGTAACGTGCTTTAGGTGCAAATGAACCCCCGCGCGAGCCGAGCGAGCCGAGCGAGCGTAGCGAGCATGCTGAAGCAGCAGCAGCGGCCGGTGAAGCGCTAGAGTCAAACTACTGAGATATCGAAGTTTAAGCTTATCGCAGTTGCGTCTGTTGAACTTCAGTCTTACACTCCTTGCTATTGGTCATTGCTGGGCAACGATGGATCGACAACATAATTAGTCCGTGTATCGTCATGCTGCGGCCACTGTATTGGCTCTTTCTATACAACAAATATATTTACTATGTTAGGTTATAATTTCACTGCAGGATAAGAAATTAATAAAATTACATTATATTATGATGTTTGTCTCGCAGTTTTATAAATTTAATTACCCAATGTTTGATTGTGCTTGCCAAAGCTAGGATAGGGCTAACCACTTTTATTCCAGTATAGTACTAAAGACTTAAGGTGCCGCCCCGTCACAGGTTGAAAGCGTTTTTACTTCGAAGTGGGAGAAAATGGACGACGCATCGCAGCTAGGTAGGTTGTCATTCAAGCTTATTTGTTTAATTAGCGTTATTATGATTTTGAATCGCTTGCAGAAAAAAAAACTGATTCTTTCGTTGCGTTTGTAAATCGGGCGAACTATTTGAGCGACGCTATTACCCATCTTTACCACAGCTTTTGTGATATGAAGAGGGGATAGTAGTTTTCGTTTGTTCACCTGGTTCGGTATTCTTGAATTGTTATTTCATTTTTCTTTATATGGAAATGATCTATATCTACTATTGCGTAGTAGTAAATGTATCGTTGCTTTGTTGCAGCGAGACTCGACGGCACCAGCAAACCCCTCCGGCCATCGCAACTCTCCATGGAAGACTACCTTCAACTAGACGATTGGACACCGAGCCAGGCCAGGCCTGGGAAGAAAACTGTAAGTGTATATTATTATCCAATACTAGCACTTAGTTTAAGCGTTTGGTACAGGCGTTTCGACCTGAATTACATTATGTTTGAAAAAACTGTCCCTGATTGGTCATTGACACTGGGAGAGTTGTCTAAACAAAAGAAAAACATATCGTTCTGGTTTATCTTTTTTCCTACAATTTAGCAATTAACACCTGATCCGTTTTGTAATCATTGATGTGGTATATTTTACCATCAGCGATCTATTTATGACGCTCTCGTATTTAACAATTTCTTATTTTACGAAGAATGAACGAGTTTTTTTACATTCTCAATAAAAAAGGGAAACTACCATGCGGTACAAATTTAGATTTTTTTGATTTTCTAAAAAGAATCAATAAAGTTTTAAGTTCAACAAAAGCAGCATTGGAAACATTCTCGTTTGAAACTAACGGTACACATTTCTTTTACTTTGGTCACATTACGAATTATGATGAATTTGTTGACTTTACCTCAAAGGTGAGTAAGTCTTTTGCCTCTGACTGTGCAGTGGCGATGGGTTTCATCTTGTTATCGTAACACAGGTACGCTGGGCGGACATTGAAGAGAGAAGAGAACAAGAAAAGATGCGTGCCATCGGATTCGTCGTCGGGCAAACCGATTGGAACCGAATGACCGATCCTACCATGGGCTCTAGTGCTCTCACACAGACTAAATATATAGAGCGAGTTAGGAGAACTTAACATTTACTCCAGTAAAAAGGTCTATTCCATTTTAAAAAGATAAAAATAAAAAATAAAATTTAATTTTTTTTCATTAAAATATTAGGTATATTACAAAATAAGTCATAATGCTTGTTAGATTAGATTTAATTTAATACTGACATAGAATAAGGTAGCTCCAGAGATTCTAGACAAGTGTCTAGCTACAGTTAAATAGAGAAAAAATATGTGTCTATGTAATTCAGTGAGAGTAAATTATGGACTTTATTTACATATTCAGAAGAGCTTTTTTGTCCCGTTAAAGAGTTATTAGCTCTGATGTGAGTAAGTCCAACTTCCATCAAAAGTTACATTTCCAATGCTATGTTATATCTTTTTTTTTTCATTTATTGGGTCAAACAAACGGTTTCACAATACATATTACATACAGCAGTTTACTATTGACAGTGTTGATATTTGAAATAGATTTGAAATCTTGTAGTTTTCAATCGGATGATTGTACGGATCGATTCATATACGTGACACATGTTTAGTGGTCTACTGGAGTGAAATTATGTAATTCAATTTATACATTGTTGCCGTTGCAATTTTTTTTATTAATGACTTAGTTGTAGAGTTTTATATAGCCATACCATTATTTTGTCGTAGTTATATTTGTTGCAAAATGGCATTGAATTTAATTATTGCAACAAAGAAAGTCGAATGCAAAAAACCTTTAGCAGGTACCATTTTTTCATTTAGGACTTAGCATCAACTAGTAGATGGGCAATTAATTTAACATAATTAATATTCTGATAAATTAAAATATAATTAAGACTCCTACTTACTTTATTATGTCTTAAGCAAGCAGTTATTCATGTTTACTCCTTTCTAAACATAAAGAGAATAGAATAAAATACATCTCACATAAAAAAAAACCCATGGCATGCTTTCCGAATTTGGTTAGTCTTCTAAGAATCTTGGCAGTGTTTATTTTAATCTGTCACTATGCGGCAGTAAAACTATTTGTGCGAATACATTCGTATGTGATGTATGTAAATAAATTTGAAAATTAGTATTGAATTTTTATTTCATTTCACACCTACAAATAAACTTTTAGTTGAAAAAATACAATTAAACATTTTAATTAATATTATTGTTGATCGTCGGCCATCGCGCTTACGAATCCGGCTGGAGCGGATCTCTGTTCGTCATAGACTTTTCCGTAATCATAAGTCTGTGCGCCGCTGTTGGGTGGTTCCGCCGTGTTTATTTTCATCAAGTATTTGTACTCATCGCCTTTTATTACGTCATCAGCATCAAATTGGTTGACTACTTCCTTATTTGCGGCTGCTTCTTTTGTTTTTGAATTGACATCGAACGTGAAACCGGCTTTATTGATTTTGGCGTGTTTCTTCAACGCGTCGTCGCCCTCGCGGCCGGCTGTCATTATGGTGATTTGTGGAGTGCTCATGGCTACCATGTGATCTTTGATGCACTGTTGCAGAATGTGCAGGAAGAATAAAAAAGCTAGCAGCGTAAGCGCTGACATAGCGGCGTTGTTTTTGTTGCCACCCCCATATTGACTGAAAAAAATATAAAAAATAATAATTACACTGACATAGAAATAGAAACATAAAACATTTATTAGTGACACAACACACATCATTACATTAAAGATAAAAAAAAGCGGCACTAACAGGTGTCAGCTCAGCATGATGTCAGGCCTCCTAGTTTATAGGAAAACCTGACGCTGGTTTTCCGCGAACACCTAAGTGTGGGAGAGAGCACAACCACAAAGAAACAACAATACACACTTATACATATTACATACACGTATACACAAAAACTTACACTTACACACTACTTATACACTGCATCAACGACCATCCAATACGATTGGTCGCCCAGCAGACGAAATTCAACCGTAAGCAAACAAAACTACTGTTATTATTAGTAAACATATATTTTTATTAAAGAAACTCCTACGGTATGGTTTTCTGAAGATGTAGCAAGTGTCTTTTTAATTTAAATTTAAAACTATTTGTACTTGGAGAATCACGTATTGGTGGGGGATGTTATTCCAACATTTTGTTGCGCAATATTTAAAACTACCTCGGAACGCAGATGTTTTAAACTTGGAATTCAATAGCCGAGACTGACGCTCCCGCTTTGTAAAATTCAATTTCTTGAACAGATAAAACGGTTTTTTATTTTTTATTATATTAAATAATAAAGATGCAAAATGAAGGGTGCGCCGTGATTCCATATTTAATAAATCACCGTTGTTTATAAATGGGGATACGTGGGTTCTAGGGGGAATTCGAAAACAGAAGCGGGCACATGCGTTCTGAACTCGTTGTATTAGTTTCCTTGTACGAACAAGAAGACATCCACCGATAACTGTATCCGCATAATTTAATTTAGATAGAATTAAGGACTCAGTGATAAGTATACGTAATTCGACACTAAGATATGGCCTTATTCGGTAAGGGATACGTAATCTGTAAAAGCATTGCTTCACGGTCTCAAGTACGTGCTTTTCAAACTCGCTATCCATTACAACACCTAAATTTCGTGCATCCGTTACCAGCTCTACTTTTTCATTTCTTATCTGGAGATGCAGCACCTGGTTTCGAGAATCCTTGACTTGCTTTTTTGAACCTAATACCATACACTTTGTTTTGGCTGGGTTCAAAAACAAGCCATTGACCTTTGACCACTTTGCTATATAATCTAGATCCTTGTTGATTTCACTAACAGCAATCGCAGAGTCAATCAACTTGAATGATTTATATAGTTGCAGATCGTCTGCATATAAATAATGCTCACAATAGCGAATAGACTTCGTCAAATCAGCAGTGTACAAGATAAACAGAATTGGCCCAACTATTGACCCTTGTGGTACTCCTCTGTTTACAGTAGCTACGTCAGATTTATTTTGTGTGCCATTTATTGACGTTACTACCACTCTTTGGGAACGATTAGACATATAGGTTGTAAACCACTTCTGAGCAGCGACATGAAAACCATAGTAAGCCAGTTTCGCTATTAACACGGAAGTCTGTATCGTGTCAAAAGCTCTAGAGTAATCCAGTAATACCAATAAAGACATTTTCCCTTCATCCTGACTAGTTAGTAAGTCATCAACCACATCCAAAAGGGCAGTTGCTGTACTTTTGCCTGTTGTAAATCCAGACTGTTTTTCCGGGAGGATATTATTTGCGTGTAAATATTCTTTTATTTGTGTGCATACAACCTTTTCCACAATATTTGACATTACTGGTAGCAAGCTAACCGGTCGAAGGTCTTTTAGTTGGGAAGAATGGTTTTACACTGCATTTACAAACGCGTAATTTTTGATGTGTAACATCTTTCCTCGCATTCTTGCAATTTGTGGGAGTGATTTCGTGAAATGGGACGGAAGTGTGTAACAGGAAGATGGGGAAGCGCTTTTGTAAATTCTGTAAAGTGTAATCCTAAAATCGATATTATGAACATGACATATTATTATTATATGTGACATATTGTATCATTTGACTATTAAAGGCCATTTTGATAATGTCAAATGTCTTCTATAGGGGAGCTGCGCACAGTTACAGTGTTGTGTATAAAGTTTAGTGTTATGTAAATTAATTTATATGCGTAAACTATATTAATTAATATTTACTGTTGATAATAATAAGTCTCAATAAAGTGCAGATCATTGATAAAAAATCCAAGTAAGTACTAATGAATAATTATTCAAATAAAATATTTCAGTATTTAGCTTTTTCAAATTTTGAGGTTAATTTCTGTCATTGCTTAATGGAAAGTTTCCGTATTTTTTATCATATTAGAAAATCGTACTAAGCATCGTGTTTTTTTGAAATATAAGTAACTTTATATTTTTTCAAGGTATTTAAAAAAATCTTTTATCAAATTTGATCTTATTTTATGATCTTGCTATTTTTTCAGAATATAATGTTAAAATTGCATAATACTAAGGTAAGATGTCAAATGTTACACATCATATGCGACTACTGTAAGGCTCGCTCGTTTTTTATCTTTATTGAAGTGAAAAATTATGAATTTAATGTAATTCAAATATTTGTTTTAATAATGATTAATTTGGCCCTCTGTTTTGTTGATTGGGACCACGGGATGAAGTTTCCTCCCAACTTATTGCCATTACACCGCAATACAACAGCAACAACGGGCATATTTATTTTTCTTTTTCAATAAAAGTTCTAAGTGCGTTAATAATACTTCTAACTTCGCTAACCACTTAACAGTAAAAACAAGTAATGTAGATCCTATATCACAACAAAAATACAACGATTTCTGTTCGATGGTTGTGAGGTATTTATTTTAAATAATTTGTCGAATCATTTATTCAATTTAGGAGAAACAATTAATAAAAAATATTTTATGTTTACGCATTTACAAGCAAATACACCGTTCCATTTGATCTGATGTAAAGCGGAAGTAATGTCCAGACGCGATTACAGGACCAGCATTGTTAGCTGTCCGCCATCTTGCCGACCCACCAGTTGCCTCTTCATACCTTGTTAAAGGACCCCGAGGATTTTATTTTTCCACTGTTAGTTTATGTTTGCTATTGAAAATAATGTTAATTCTGAAATACTGACATTGTTTTTTACAGTCTTGGGGATTGAACTTTTTTAACTGGCCAAGGCTTCGATCATAAATACTGTACACCCTGAGAACGAGTTTTTTTTAAATATTTTTGAAAGAAATATTTACTGTTTTTGGAAATGGCGCATCAGTTACCACCTTTTGAAGAACTTATGTAACCAACTTGTATTGCTTCGATGTCATAAAAATTCCAGATTAAGCCAACTTATACAAATAGCTTCACACATAATATAATATATAATATAGAACCTTTGCAATTTGCAAAAACACAAATGTTGAAAAAATTTCCACGAGCAGGATTTGAATCTGCACCCTTATGACATACCGGGTCAGATGCTCTTCCAATTGAGCTATCGTGGTTCTAACCAGTCCGCCGAAATTATTCAACACTATTTACTTTTTACTTTGAAAGCCAAAGGCACCTATTCAATGTCAACAACTACCGTCATTAACACCCGATCATAATATTTTTGTAAAAATACTAAAGATACTAAAGATCAGTTAAGAAGTAGGCAAGCTATTTATAAAATGTTTTTGTTTTGTTTATATAATTTTAACGCAAATTTTGTTGCGAAACAAATTACAAAAACACAAATGTTGAAAAAATTTCCACGAGCAGGATTTGAACCTGCACCCTTCTGACATACCAGGGGGCCTACCGCCTAACCGATCGCTTTGGCTACGTGTATAGTTTACGACGTCATCTTGTCATCTTGTCATCTAGCTAATAGGTATAGGCATATATCTATAGCTATAGCCTATAGCTATACAGGGTGTCCCACGTAACCTGTACCAGCGGAGGTCTGTGGTCAGGGGACACTAATATCTATCCATTGAACCCCCATGTATGTTCCGCAATATTTCGTAGTTTTCGAGATATGATTTTTTTGTTTTAATTTCAGTTTTTTTTTTACTTTTAGGCTGTTTTAGGTATAACTTATTCTGAGTGGTGTTTTCTTGAGATTTTT
The DNA here is from genome assembly GCA_949315975.1 of Eudonia truncicolella. Classification (NCBI taxonomy): domain Eukaryota; kingdom Metazoa; phylum Arthropoda; class Insecta; order Lepidoptera; family Crambidae; genus Eudonia; species Eudonia truncicolella. The sequence goes on along the minus strand of OX438838.1, from coordinate 2,044,043 downwards.
TTTGCTAGTATTATTGTTAATATGTGTATTAATCTGTAAAAATACAGAAAACCCAAATCCTAACTATCAATAGTTTAGAATTTGATCACAAACCTAAAATTTCTGTTAGAGAGAAATTTACACTTGACTTCAGATTGAAAAATAAAATATTTACAACTGACCGGATAACTTTTGAGTAATTTTAAAAACATTATGGGTTTCTTAGCTTTCAAAAAAAACATAAAAAGTTGGTACTACATAGGACATTTTTAGGTGAAAATGGAATTCAAAGTTGATATAGTTTTAAACCGTGAAATTTGTTTCATGCATTTAAAGTTACTTTTGTTAGATTTTTGCGATTAATATGGTGAATAATTATAAATGCGTAGTTAAAAAAATTTAAATAACGCATTTTAATTAAAATAATATTTTTTTACTTTTATTGTGGCAAATAAAACAACAGGAATAATTTAATGCAATCATTTATTTAGAATTTTTTTTACTCTAAATGTCTTCCATTGTTAATACTTATAAATACATTATTAATTTGTACATTAAATTTGTTATTTTTTGATATTTTAGCGGTTATAATGCTTAACCAAGCGTTATAAAAGCTTAGGTAAAATTTAAACACTAAAAAAAGACGACGACGAATTTCCCACCTAAGGCGAAGACTTTTTTCAGTGTTTAAATTTTACCTTTACATTAAATGTTCAAAGTGACTGCCACCTGCCTCAATACATAGTCGGCACCGGCGCAAAAAATTTCCACGTAAATCTCGGAATGTTTGCGTTTTTTCTGTTATATTTACTTGCGCTTCGATTAATTTAGTTTTTAATTGTTCCAATGTCGAGAATTCAGTATGGTACACTATCTCCTTGTAACATCCCCAGACAAAAAAGTCAACGGGGTTCAAATCTGGGGACCTTGGAGGCCAGGCGATCGGTCCACTACGGCCAATCCACCTCTGTGGAAATTGCTCATTTAGATAAACTCTAACCTCTCTTGCGTAGTGACAAGGAGCTCCGTCGCACTGAAAATACATGTGACGACGTGTCAACAAACTGACATCTGAATCTGCCATGGCCTCCACAAAACCATTTTGTAGAAAATTTAAAAAACGATCGCTATTTAGACGAGTTGGTAATTCTTTTGGGCCAATCAGTTGTCTGTCTACAACACTCGTCCACAAATTGATACTAAACTGATGTTGGAAATTGTGACGGCGAACTAGTTTTGGGTTTTCGGTCGCCCACGAATGGTAGTTGTGCATATTAAAGATACCGTTGCGGGTAAATGTGGACTCGTCAGTCCACAAAATGCGGTCAAAAAATTCAGGGTCTTCATTGTTCCTCCTTAGCATCTCTTGACAAAAATCAATTCGGCGTTGGTGATCCGTAGAAATTAAATCTTGCACTTTTCGAATATGAAATGGATGATAGCCTTCTTGGCGCAGGATTCTATGCACGGTCGTGCGAGGAATTCCTGTAACAAATGGAGAGTACATTTTTTACAAATTTTTTACACACTAATTGACGTGAAATCCGAGGCCGTGGCCGTGTCATCACTATTAGCGATGACACGGCCTAAATTTTACAATCGCTTAAGTTTGACACGAATCTTTAAAAAAATTATCAATAAAGAGTAGGTATGTATGTGTGTCTGTTAAAGTGTTTTATTATTATTTTTATTTACCTGTGCGTCGTTGAATCGCTCTCGTACTCGTAGAAGGATCTCTTGCTACTTCTTCTAAAACAACGTCAACGCGGTTAGGATCTGATGGCTGACCTTCACCAGATCGACGACCGCTCAATCCGGGTAAGCGGCCTTCCATGTATGAATTGTGCACACGAAGAAAAACATGTCGGTCTGGATAAGTGGCTGGTTGAGGCCCTCCTCGGCGTATCAACATGTCTCGATACAATCTTGCAGCAAGCCCCGCATTTCCTCGTGCGTAACCATAATAATAATGCATTTCTGCATAATCTTGTTGTGAGTACGGCATAGTAACTACGCACAATATCAGAGTCCAGTAAACGTGCCGAGTTGTTGTTCCAGGGTATTAAAAAGTCCAAATCAATATGCAATCACAGTCCAAGACACAACACGAGCCAAGTTCACAAATTCCAATAAAAAGCAGTAACGTAGGAGTGAGCGCAAGAGTAGGCGATAAACGACTGTTGATGACAATAGAAAAAACGTGTAGCAGAGTGAGAGAAACGTAGGCCGTGCTTTTGTTATAACTATTTTTGTCTCTTTTCAACGATACCTGCCTTTTGGACCCTATTCACTCGTAATAAGCAGTATGATCGCGTGTAATGAAATTAACTTGATCTCACTCCGGCTCTCAGGTAAAGATTATTGTTGTTATTAACAATAGAAAAGCGTGCTCGCCTAGCGCTATTGATCGGTAAGTGTTAACGCAGAACAAAAGATCACAAAGTAGATAACAAGTTACCAATTCATATTTCCTGAACTATACCTGGGCCCGAAACTCTCTTATTTACAATATTAAGAAAGTAATTGTGCATGGTTAGTGTAAAGAAATAAAAATTGTGATTGCGAGTAAAATTTTATTAATACACTAATTCATTTACGTCTTTTTACTTAGCATAATTTCATTATTCGCCTTATTAATCGCAAAAATGTGAGAAAGGTCATTTCAAATGCATGAAACAAATTTCACTGTTTAAGATTATATCAACTTTGAATTCCATTTCCACATATAAATGGCCTATGTAGTACCAACTTTTTTATGTTTTTTTGAAAGCTAAGAAACCCATAATGTTTTTAAAATTACTCAAAAGTTATCCGGTCAGTTGTAAATATTTTATTTTTCAATCTGAAGTCAAGTGTAAATTTCTCTCAAACAGAAATTTTAGGTTTGTGATCAAATTCTAAACTATTGATAGTTAGGATTTGGGTTTTCTGTATTTTTACAGATTAATACACATATTAACAATAATACTAGCAAAAAAAATCTCAAGAAAACACCACTCAGAAAAAGTTATACCTAAAACAGCCTAAAAGTAAAAAAAAAACTGAAATTAAAACAAAAAAATCATATCTCGAAAACTACGAAATATTGCGGAACATACATGGGGGTTCAATGGATAGATATTAGTGTCCCCTGACCACAGACCTCCGCTGGTACAGGTTACGTGGGACACCCTGTATATATTGCTTTCATAGGCGGTATGAAATGACAAGATGACGTCATAAACTATACACGTAGCCAAAGCAATCGGTTAGGCGGTCGGGGGGCGGGTCAGGTGCTCTTCCAATTGAGCTATCGCGGTTCTAACCAGCCCGCCGAAATTATTCAACACTATTTACTTCTTACTTTGAAAGCCAAAGGCACCCATTCAATGTCAACAACTACCGTCATTAACACTTTGCAATTTGTCTCCATTTGGTCACGACCTGAGAAGTTAATGACTATGAGTCAATAATCCATTTTAAAATCCAAGATTGTGGCGCTGCGGGAATGACGGACCCTTTGGGATGAACTATAAAACTACAAGTAGATACTTACTGCTTGGAAGCCGCTTCGTGTGTTGGGCCAGCTGGCTCGTACGTATATAGTAAATGGGGGTCTTGCATTGGAGCACCGTACTCGGCATATCTATTGTAAGAACGAAAGAATATAAGAATCATCATCAATTAAAAACTTCCACTCCTGGACAAAGGCCTCCCCCAAGGATCTACACAACGACTGGTTTTGAATCATGAAGGAATATTTATACGAATGATTCATCTGGTAAATACTATGAAGCCTTAACGTACACGTACACGTACAAGACGTGTGTACCAAGTACGTGTTCATCTACCAATTTTGACAAACTCGTCCCAAGATTTTTGTGAACTCACAAAACATATCGCAAATATAATTATTCTATTAAATTTAGTACAACGATGTATTTAAAAGTTGATATACCTTAAAGTACACTTTTGAAATTAGCTAGTATCAAGTAATGACAAAAAATACCGTTTTGTTGCATTGTTATCAAACTTTACTAAATCTTCAGTAATATAATTTATAAAATAATAATATAATTTAGTTCCATAACTATATAATTCACTCATCTCATACTCTACAACAAGTATTATACTTACATGTCATCGTCACTACCAACCAGTCCACTTTCCTATTAAAACGTACGTAACGTACGTATCGAAATAGTTTACTGACATAAGTACCACCTAATTACATAATTAGGTGTTTTTTATTATAGTAAAAAGCTGAGGTGAAGTTTAATAAAGTAAAGATAAAGCAATGATTATATTTTTTTACCTTTGGTAAAGAAAAGAGCTTCAGAACTTTGGTAAGTTGTTGTGCGCATGCTCGCGAAGGTTTCTCAGTTGATAAAACCATCATATCATACGAACATTCACGCGGACGAAGTGGCGCGGGCACGGAGGGCTACTCTATCAATTTTGTTTGATCGTCTTGTATTAAATTGTATTCTATTCTTCATTTTAGAAAGACAAATAATTTGTTTTGTTTAACACATAACGCCATCTAGCTATCCACTGAGAAACTGTTATTGTCAACTATAACCACGGAATTCTAAAGGGACATACAATACGGTCATAATTTTTACCCTATGGGTCGCTAGAGGGCGCTAGAGACATTTCGCAATGATAATAATTGCTAAATATATGGCCAAAGGTATTCGAATAAAAAAAATATCATTACTTATTTATATTATTTTGAATTAAAATATATCGAATTTATGGGCTGCAAGAAGTTTGGTTGGTAGGTAAGGTTAAACTTAAATTGAAGCCGCAGCCGCAAGTTTTCTAGGGACTAGCATCACGTAATCGTGTCCTCGTACTTGTATCAGATTCTTCGAGACGTTTTAGTCTGATGATGAGAACCGAAAACCTGAGGACGCCTAGGAGACGAGAAACCCCGATTTAGCTTGACCATTTTGTAAGGAAGGAGAAAAGCGCCCAGTGCGCCCAGGGTTTTAAAGTCTCACCGGTGATTTTGAAATTAAAAGTTCGACATGAATGAAATACACTGAAATATAATAATATTTTTTGCATTACGTACAATTTGCTTTTTAAAATACATACCGTTCGAGAATTTCGGTGTCAAAAACGAGTAACCAGTGACACTCGTACTCGCTCATAATTGATAGCGTGAGAATTATGCCCGTTTGCACTAAACTTGGGTTAGGCTTGTTCTAGTTAAGATACACCTAAGCTTAGGAGCAGCCTAACAAAAAAATTGGTTTGCACTGTTGTGTCTCAGCTGTGACGAAACTAAGGAATTGTCTAGTAAAGTGAATGATGAAAGAATGACGAACGATTGGAATGATAGATTGTTTATGGTCTATTATTTTAAAGAACAATATCTGTTTGAATTTGTCAACGTCTTGTCTTGACAATTTAATTTGTGTACTTTGTTGTCGTGCCTTTCGTGGTATTTTCGTGTAGTTTTTATTAAAATGGAAAGCACAAAACGTAAACGAACTCCGAAATTCACGGCGGAGGAAAAAAAACACATCAAAAAGTGCCTGATTGATTGATTTGATTGTGACAGACAAAATTACATAAAATACTTTTTAATTTTGTCGTTTGCCAACCGAAGTTGGACAGGCTAAGGAAATCTCCATGCTGTAACACAAAAAAACACTACTTAAGTATCGCCTTACTCGTTGGGCGCTTCCTATTCGGGCTCATAAAGTTATCTCCTAAGTGGAGCTAGGAATTGCCTAAGGTTAGTGCAAGCAAATTTTTCGCTAGGAGTAGCCTAAACAATTTACGCAAGAACTTAGGCGATTCATAAAGTTTAGTGCAAACGGGTGTTAGTCACCGGTTCAAAAAATCGGGGGGCGATTTTTGAACCGGGCACTTGTTTGTACCCGATAAAGCGCGCGTGTAAACGGGGTCTTCCTCTTCATTAAAGAAGTATTGAGTTTATTGACGTGATCTTCTCGACAGAAGACAGCATTCCGAACTGGTGCAGTTGTAGAATCACTACTTTGATAAAGATTTTGAGAGTAAACTTGCAAAAATTAAACCATTTTTACTTCAAAACGCTGTTTACGTAACACTGACCTGTCAGTAAGGTGCTTCATGTCCGACCCCATTTTGGACAGCATTCCATCGAAAGCCATGTCGGATGTGGCTCGCGTCTTGTCACTCCAATGTCAAGGTATGACTGAACTGTGCATCCGCAAGCGTGCAGCGGTTATCACGCTCTACTTGGGAGCATGTGACATCGCTATAGCGGCATTTTCACGATTGTTCATCTCGCCGATTCTAACAAATTAGTGTGTTGTAGCGCGGAAATTAATTGCAATTTTTAAGGCAACGTTCAATGTTTATTACTTTAGATGCCATTTTTATTACAAGTTGGATTTCATTGTGCAATTTTGTAAGAGAAACACAAGTTTAATTTAGTATATTTTTAATTTCACAACAAACAAGCATACAAGGACGTCCTCAATCATACAATCACACAAAATATACAATACTAACTATTAAGTGATATAAACTTTAGGTATTTATATCACACAGATTTATTTTACATCAGTCGTTAATTATCGAGAAACTGGCGGAATATTTTAATTGCTTAAACACAAACTACAAACATTGTGCCAATCACTGAAATTTAACTGCAAATTCTACTGGACCGGGATCGTTTATCAATCAATCTAGTTGGGTATGTTTTATCTTTGTTTGCCTACTCCATTAACTTCTAGAATAAGTTAAATAAATAATTTAAATAAATTAATAAAACTAAGCGACGCGCTCTTAACCAATGGGATAAGTTTAGAGCATCTTTCATTAAGGCACCATTAATTTCTATACCCCTGTGTACTTAATTTCATTTTGATTTAAATAAATCAGTACTTCAATAACAATAATAATGTTGACTAATCTACAGCTCACTGTTAACTTCTAATCACTGGATATCAATTGGAATTTGGATTATCCAATTTCGGATTTGGATTTCGTATCATCAATGTCATATCACTTCTGCGTGGTCATACTGTGTATGAGTTGGCGGTGTGGAGGGTAGTTCTAAACTTCGTTGCACTGGAGGTACATCTGGCGGCAGTCGACGCCCGAGCGGCCGCGGCGTCCGGCTTCTGAGAACTGTTCGAAGGAGCCACCAGACTGCCTTTCCAAGACGAAGCTGGCTGCATAACTGGAAACAAAAGATATATTTTCTTTGACTCGATTCTTAAACCAATGTCTGTAACTAAAAGATGTCTACAAAAACATGAAGTTAAGTATAAGAATATTTTCGTGAAACTTATTGTGATGAAAGTAAGAAACTAAAACCGAAAGAGGGATTTTACAACCTTTTATCAACAATGAAAAGTGTACAACTGAAAGTAAAGACTAAAGGAGAGTTAATAGAAATAATATATAACCTTGTAAATATTGCGGAACTCGAGTAAAAACAAGGTACTTACGTTCCAAGTTGGCAGAACACGCTTTTAGGTCCGATGTCGGAGGAGCACTCGTTGTTGGCATCGCACACGTACTTCTGGAGGCACTTGTCGTCGCTCGTGCCGAATGACCTGACGTAAGTCTTCATCATGGCGATGCCGGCCAAGGCGGCGTCACTCACGGAGTCCTTGCGACCCATAGACCGCGCGGTCAGCGATCGGTGAGAGAAAGAGGTCTTCAGCGCGTCGAGAAGGTTCATCACGATGTTAATGAACTGTAAACAGGAAATATTTATATCAGAATGGCTTTTCACAAGCAACTAAAATCAAGACAACTTTTATCAAAATCAAGATGTCAATAGATTTATTTTACCTGCACTTAAGTTAAATGCGTTTATTTAATGAGCTAATTAAAAGGAGAAGGAAAGGAAGGGTGGCGTACCTCTCCTGCCTGCTTTGCCATGGAGGCGACCTGGTCGGGGTCTTTTGCACCGAGCATCGTCGACAGTACCGCAGCCAATATACCCTGAAGCAAGCGAGAAGCGACACCGTCTCCGTAACCAAACTTTACTATTTACACTCCAACAATGGGAGTACCTCATGGGAGGAAACTATATAGGTCACTAATTTATTCTGCAATCAAAATGCTGAGCGAGTTTTTCTATGAGGTAGTCTCACGTCGAAAGCTTTATATTATTGTGAATTAAGGTTTCTATAAACTACTAATACATTTGGATACAAAGATGCCTACAGTACAGGTGAGGGTAAACTTGCAAGGTGCTTTACACTATCGCTGTGACTGAAATTTGAATTAATATGAATATCTACATTAAGGATGTTAGTAGATCAGTATGGATAATTACGTAATTATTGCAAAGTTATCTATTTGTACAATTTTTTGTGAAATATTTTTATTATGAAGTTGATTTTGAAAACCGACATGTTTCCGAAACATGCTGTAAAAATTTAGAAATGGCTAAAGTACCTGCATAGGTGATGAGCCATTGTCGACTTTGTCGATGCCGTCGCTGGAAGCTCCTCCTCCGAGAAAGGCGGTGAGGATCTTGAGACCCATGGCCAGCATGTTGGCCCATGGAGACGGTGCGACCGACTCCGTGTCGATGTTGTCACTCTTGTTGGGTCCCGTGGTGCCAGGGTTGAAGAGCATCTGCATAATCATACCTGTAACGCACAAATTGAATGTTTACATTTAAAAGTGGTTTTCGATTAGCACCAAACGCAAGGCTTCTGTTTTTTCTAGTTAAAATTCCTTGATATATTTACTAAATTGTTTATTGGATCTTAAACGTATCTTACCTAACATGTTGGACCATGAAAATCCACCATCCGAGATTGAGTTGGTTTGTATGTCATCGAGGTCATCCAATGCAACTTTTTTCAAAGCGTTGGGCTTCTCCGCAAATTTACGCTCCTGGGCAATTTGTTCATGCTGGACCACCGGGTACGAGTTGCTGTAGTACTGGGGGTTCTGCGTCCGCACGTTGCTTGTTGCCTGTTCAAATACAATAAAAATTACTAAAATATCATATTTTGCTACTTCTATTGATATGTCAGGTAAGTCGAATCACGTGAGGTAAGTACCTGTGATATTAAAGGAACATGCTGCGGGTACGCTATCGTGTGGAGGATTGACGAAGAGCTGATGAGGGCCAAGAGCGCCCAGCCTGCCACTTTTGGATGCATCTGCAACAAAACAATGTACGCTTGTAAGTAAAATCTTAACAAAAACCAAACAGACAGAGATACAAAATTCGTTGTCGTTACATAACGAAATGTGTGCATAAAACTATTTTTAAAAAACAAAACTTTCTTTTTAATTTAATTGTGCTCTCGCGCACTGGATGTCGATTAGAAAGTGCTCTGATGAGTGATTCGCGCAAATTGATTGCCTCCTTTAGAGTTGCCGTGAAAGCGGCCGGCCCCTTGCGGAGCCTCCGTTGCATTTTTACGAGGCTAAGCGACTAATTAGAGGATGTCTATTACTAAAGTATATAATTGAACTGCTATTACGACTCGAGCAGTTCTCAAACGGCATTAACATTGGTACGTGTATAACTAACATTAGCATACATGCGCGAGCCAACTCTGAAATACGGGTTACCCGGTCTTTCTAACTGTAATGTGGATGTCGCACCCGTTTAGTTATATAAACTAACGTAAAATTTGACCGTTATTTTGAAGCGGCCACGGGCTACTTACTTTGACCGATTAATTTGGACAATTTGACACCTGCACTTTGGTTTGACCCTTTGAACGCCGTTGACGGATATTTCCTCAGACGTGAGTGGATATTTTGACGCCGCTGACGTATATTTCCATCTTAAAGTTTAACGGTTAATTAAACATTGCAACATACGTGATTGTTTTAATTATTTATGTATAGTATACACTGTATACTATACAGTACCTTTCTTACATTTGTATTTTATTATAAAAGATACAAAACGCATTACGTTTCACTGAGTGAAAATGTTTTTACTAGCCAACTATAAGTACCGTACTTTTCCAGACACTATGACGCCGCGCCGGCCGGTGACGCTTTAATCCGTCTAATAGTGATGTGATGCATGCGTTTATTCTATTATTCATTTATATTATTTTTATTCCTCCACGAGGAAGTACACACGCCTGCACATCAACCTACCCCAAACTAAAATTTCCTCAATAGACTTTGAACTTTATGCCTTAACTATATGGTTGAAAATGTATGAAATTTGACAGTTTTGGATAGGTTGATCTGTAGGCGTCTGTACGTGGCTTCAAATGCCTATATCGTAATAGAGGTATTGCGATATGTAGGCTTTCTTTACCCTTTCCCCTTACTCACTATCTTATTCTAAAAAAGCTTAAAAATACAAAAGTTTCATATTTTACTAATTAGTTTTTATTGTAATTACTAAGTAGGTACTAATATTGGTTAGGTACATTATTTCAAGTTTATAAAGGTATCGCCATCGCAGATTTAAAAAAAAAACAAATTAACTCGTTTTAACTAATGTGTTTACTCCAAAAGCAGAATACAAAATGAAGAAAGTACTTACCTGTAATTAACTCTTCAAGTTATACAGGTTGACTTTTTACCACCGTCCAAACCTTCTGATATGACTCCCGTGATACAAACGAACAACTTTTACTATTGGACGAACTCCCTAACTCGAAAATAAAATTCAGCTGTTCCATGCAAAACATCAATATTCATTCAACCAAAATGTATTTCAACTGTATTCACGGGACGGGAGTTATCTCAGAAAATTTGGACAGTGACAAAAAAGTCAACCTGTATAAAAATGTACAAACTCGGCGCCAATGACGGATTATTCCGTCTGTTTCAAAAAATTGTGTGATGGGTAGAAGCTAATAAAAAGATATCGATAAAAAAAATTGCCTACCCGCAATCACGTATGTATTTGCAAGGTTCTATTTCATTTCGTTTTTTGCTTAGTTGTTTCTATTAGTGAATTGTTTATGTTTAGAACGCAAAATGGATCAAGAAGAATTAATTCGAATTTTAAAGGAGTCAATGACAGTGACTTGGAATTTATACATTACAATTCCGATTTTGAAGTAAGTATTTATGTGAATAGTAATATAATTACGAATTTTGCCTACGTGTATGTATCATACGACACACACCCGATGTAAATTGGCTTCCTTGAGGTTTCACAGAAAGAGTTTCATTATCATGTTAAATTCTTTTAGCTACAGTTGAATCTAACTGAAATACAAAATAAAGGTTTTAGATACGTATGTACCTATCTCTACCATAATAACTGTACATGAATATCGCAAAAAATAACTTAACTATACATGTGGGTAGTGTATTGTGTAAACGGGCAATGAATATCAAACTATCGTTTCATACGTACTTCGCATCAGTTTCAAGACACAGTCGCTTTTGTCAGTTTTCTGTCAAATTTTCTAATTAGTGCCGTTTACTCTATAAAACGTCTATTCGATTCTAATCGCTTACGAAATTATGCTGATTAGAAAGAAATTATATTTTGAAAGTAATTCAAAATCTCTTAAGAGAGGGCTTTTTAAAACTTATTACCTCCACAAATAATATCCAAAAATTCTAGCGACTTTTTTATACACCAATGCAATTTAATTATTTAAGTAAAAAAAAATCGAAATTAAAATGAGGTTAATCAAAAGCTCATATCAAAATTTTATTTCCGTAAGAAAGAAAGATAGAAAGAAAGTTAAAATTGGGAAGTTATTTTGACATCGACATTATAATTTGTCGGTCGTTGGCCTAATGGCGGTTTTGTGATTATTTCCTAATACCGTATATATTTTCGTTGGACACATTATTTACACCGAAATGTCTGTAATTGCTGGGGGGCAATTTTGTAATCTCATATTCAATTATTTAATCTCTGGTGATCTAGAATTATAAGTAAAATGAAATACATTATATAACATAATTTTCCATTATATACAATTTGATTACTAAGATACCTACATACCGTTCAAGAATGTTCGGTGTCAAAGATAAGTTACCAGTGGCCTTGAAAATAAAAAATGGAGCACTCGAGATTGATATCATAGCGTGAGAGTTGGTCACCGGTTCAAATCAAAAATATTTGCTTACTTAAATACGTGCTTTTGATTAACCTTATTTTTATTTAGATTTTTTTTACCTAAATAATTAAATTGCATTGGATTGCATTTTGGATATAATTTTGTGGTGGTAATAGGTTTAAAAAAGCCCTCTTAGATATTTTGAATTACTTTCAAAATATAATTTCTTTCCAATCATCATAATTTCGATTAGCGATTAAAATCGAAAATACGTTTTATAGAGTAAACGGCACTAATTAGAAAATTTGACAGAAAATGACAAAAGCGACTGTGCCTTGAAACTGACGCGAAGTACGTATAAAACTATAGTTTGACATTCATTGCCCGTTTACACAATACACTACCCACATATATAGAGCTATTTAAAGCCGCAATATACGACAAACCATGTGACATACATACTCTAGATTTTCTTAAAAAGTGTCATAAAATCAAAATAAATAATTTTGAAATTAATTACGAATATTTGTATCATAAAATTACTTTCTGGCGGAAAGCATCGTGTTCTACTTATTGGCTACTTACAGATGAAGTGTTTTTACAATTTATAACAGAACATTGAGGCATTTTATGTGTTTTTGACAGATGTCTCCCTGGGTAAATGTCGGTCGCGGACTGAATATAAGCAGCGGTCAGTTGAGCACAGATGGGCTCATTCGAAACACTTGTAATCAATGTTAATATAGATCTGTGGGTAATGTCCATCACCACACTCCGTTGACGGATTAATCCACTACTAGGGAGGGATGGGTATCAACCACTTAAAGGATAACCTTTTAAATTTGTTTCTTAAATGTTTTCATTATGAGCACTGTGTAATTTTGATTGTGTATTTTTTTAATAAGTGTAGTTAACAGCCGTTGTCGGACTTTTTTTAATTTACTGTAAAGTTTACTTTGCATTTTTATGTCCTTACTTCTACGTTATCGATAAGTGTAGAACAACACTAGTCTGTGGATCTGTCCATCTTTTTAGAATAGTGTCCGGCGTAAGTTGGTGGTATATTCATTTTTGAAAGTTGGCGTTGAAACGGTTAACACTCGGTCGTGAGTTCGTGACGATTATTATGTCACGTCTTGAATGTTTACGGCGATGATTTAACAGAAATGCATACTCTACTGTGTGGACGGTTTTCTCGGCCGTTACCTGCGTGTTTAGATATAGAGTTGCGCCGGCACACCGGTTGGCAGTGATAGCGCGACTGTCGAGATTTTTCCGGAGAAATTTGTCGCCGTCACAAGACCTGACACTCGTCACCGCTAATGTTTATGTATGTTTTGTTCTTTAGTGTTTACAGTTACTATATACGAGTACCGAAAACACAATAGTACATACATCACAGATACCTATTACTTAGAATAAATGTCTGGAAATATCGTCGTTTTCACGCAAAGAAAGTAGGAAGTAATTGGCAAAGCATTCAACTTGGATTGTCGTTTAGAAATCCTGTGGAACATTATAACTGTATCATTTGCTTTTATCGACGTAAAAGGGCTGCTATCGGCGTTTACGGGCGGGGTGCGACCCCGTGACCTAGTGGCACTGCGCCGACCGCGCATACGATTGAACTGCAGCGAGAAACTAACCTCACTTTCGATTGAAGCGGATCTTTAACTTGTCGGCCTACATTATAATAATGCAAGATTATTCTCGGCCTTTTCGATTTAAAACCATGTTTCGTTTTGTACTTAACATTAAATAATTAATTTGAATTTATTTTGAATTATACTTTTTGATATTAAGGTATTAAAATGCTCTATTTACTTATCGAATTTTATAGTTTCTCCTTGTCTTGTTATTTTAAAGGCTTTCGATGGAAACTATTAAATCAAACAGTAACTTACTTCGGTATTTATGAAATTGGAATGAAACAGTAAATAACCAATTTCAGCGTTATTTTACTATTAAGTACAATACAATTTTGATTTACGATATGTACATTGTTAAACAGGTAGGGCAATATTTAACATACTGGGTAACGACCAACACGTATTCCATCATAAACGTACGGCTATAGCTAGTATAATTATATTGTGTATTAACGCCGAGCGAGTGCAAGGCGCGGCTACATGGGCCCGGTGAAAGCCAGCCCGGTCGCGTGTGGCCCGCGCCGCTGCCGCCGTGGAAGGTTAACGTTTTTCTAATTTCGGAGTGAGGAGTCGGACCTGCTATTACGCTGTGATCAGCGAGCTCCCGACTTTCATCGGAAATTCACCGTGGAAAAATGAGAATAGCAGATTTCTCTGTGCGACTGTTTTGCTTGTCTCCGCTGCTTGTATCCGCTGCTGTGACAAGCGAGGGTAGGGTTGCCAGCTTTTTTTCTAGGCTTATACTATAATAGTTTGAGCTCATGCTTCGAAATACCTATACCACTTGTAAAACTACAAACCACTTGTATAAACATACAAAAACAAATATAAGTCAGTCCATTTCACTCATCAGTTTCATTCCGAAGTAACATGTGAAATAGCGTTTTCCAAAAACAACTGAATTAAAATAACATTAGAGAAAGACGCCCTCAATATAGTAGGATACCTGCCTACTATATTATATGAAAGGGGTGGCAACCTTAGGGGTTACCTAGAGAAACTGAAAGCGAATTCGCACAATCATTTTGTTATCACGTAAAGCTATGGGTTTGAATTAGACAAGTGGTTGTCTGTTAGCAAAAGAAGGAGAGGACTTTTAGCCTCGAGTATTTATAAAAGAAGTAAAAATAATGTTAAGGGAAGTCGTCGAGATTGTTTTGTAAATCGTGCGAGTTTGTCGTAAATTTCTTAAAAAGAACTTGAAACGTGAATTATAGTCGGTAAAAAGGATTTTTTGCTTGTACAAGCGGCATAAAAGAAATTCTGTTTACAATGGATTCCGATGCTGTGAGTCAAGGAAAAATAAATGCAGAGTTTTCTCATTTCGTGTTCCGCATTTTTTGGGTTGTTTTTTTCGCTCGGTGACCGGTCCACCGCGCAGTCCGCTTTCTAACCGCCCGCCGCCGGTGTGCGTGTCTGTCTGTACGCGGATATTATCGTGCATGGATGATTGTGGATGGACATTGCTATAGATTTGTTGTTTTAAGTCGCAGAGGTGATTTAAATCGTACATTGGTACAGTTCCTACATATATGTTACGACAAAATTAAACTAATTTATTTTTTTGTTGGTGGATGTTGGAACTAATCTTCTTTTTCTTAGGGTGCCTCTCCCAACTAGTGAAGGTTAGCAGGCAGCTCTGTATATTTGGCAAGTACTATCATTACATATTAATAAAGAAGACTGCACTTGTCTACAAATTGATAAGACCCTGCGTGGCGAAGGATGCGCAATTCATTGAATTACTATGTGACTTCTTTTGCACCAAATTTTGAAGTTAACAGCCGTATAGCTAGACGTAATGAAACATGAAATGTTGAAATGTGTTGGTAGTTGGTACAAATAGTTATTTTACCATTATCATGTCAATGACACCGAAACTCTGAGATTTATATGGTTTTTGTTTTTGCGGAGTTAGACAAGTAGTAGTTCAAAAGTTTTTATTGATAGTGTAAACTAGCGTTGAGAATCAGCCCATACATTGTTTATAAATAACACAATAATAATGAAACAACACGCCAACAACGACCTGCCCCCTGACTATGAGCTCTTATAGCAGTATTATTGCAGTTGTGGAAAAGAGACTCTCGTATATCCGCCGCTACACGCGTCTCGTTTTTACAACGGCAATAATACTGCTATAAGAGCTCGTGGTTACCCCCCAGTTTCGTGATCATCTTTAAATGTAAATCATCTGCCGCGTCAAGTTTTTGAACGGTGCCAAGAGCCTCGTTAACTAATGAGTGAAAGTAACTTGTGAGATTTTATTTATTTATTTTCGAGCCGAGACGTGAAATGGCTATTATTAAATGTTTAGTTCAAATTGTTATTGTACGTGGCTTTCCTAGTTTATTACTTATAAGTAGGTACTACTAGAAATATAGTAACTAATTGCCAATACTGTTCAGATATCCAATCCAAAGAAGATTGCTTTGCTCAAACAAGTCTCATCAGTTGTAACTGCAGCATTCCTGCTGCTATGAAATTAAAATGAAAAATTGCGAGATAAATTCGCGATTAGCGTTGTAAAATTATAGTGATCGTTAAGTTTCAATAACCACGTTCCACTACCACTATTAGCTCGAGATGCGTGCGCGCACCGTTAGCGCTCGATGTGGATCGATCGTACGGTACACCTGCTAACACGCTGCTACAGTTAATTCAAAAATGTATTGACACTTATTGATAACTAGTTGTTGCCCGCGACTTCGTTCGTGAAGACTACAGTAAAAAAAAAATCCTATATGCTAGTCTGGGTCATGTCTGTATATAAGGAAAGTTTCATTAACAACTTCCCTGTCCCATGAGTCACATGTGATACATAACAATTGATAAATCTATTGTTTTCGTTTTTGGACAGCGAAGTTGTTAAAATCCATTCAGTAGTTTTTACGTGAAAGAGTAACAAACATCCATCCATACTTACAAACTTTCGCGTTTATAATATTAGTAGGATAAGGATTATTTTTCTTTTTGACATTTTTACAAATTGTTTAATCAGAAGCACTCGAAAATAGTAATATTAAATACTAAGAAATTTACTTAGGACGATGCATGTTTATTTGAGTTTGTTTACGAATTTGTTGTTATTGTGAATTTTGTGAATCTACGGTAGTTAGGTATGAGCTAATGCGGAATGATTGAAAATGATTTGTTTATAAAACGCTACGCTATAAACTAAATTCATATTTCTAATAATCTGTTAATTCCCCTAAGCGTTACGAACGAAACTTTGACACAAAGAAAAAGCAGATTTGTTCCTATATTTAACCAAAAATTTTAAGGTGTACCTGCGAAAACTTATGAAAGTCTGAATTGGCGTCATGCTCGCACACAGTCTCATAGTAAATGTCAAGTGTCGTTGAAGTACTTCAGTTCTAACATACATTTACTGTTGCTGTGGCTAAGTTATAGCGGCTAAGTTGTAGTTATATTGGCTACTTTTGTTGCCGGCTGTACTTATAGTGTAAGTACATAAAAGGCGTTGGTCTGTTACTTGCCGTGATAACGTAGTAATATTCATACGGCTATTGTTTTAATGGGAGCTGCTTAGCTTAAACGTGCTTAATCTAAACCAGACCGCATTAAATCTTTCACATATTCGTAGCGTGAAAGCGTTTAGAAACCACTCGTACTTACAGTAATGTAACGATAATATTATTTAGCATAAAGTTATATCGCGTTATCATAAAGTATGAAATTTATAAATTTAAAAATATGTGATTGTTTAAGGACAGTCCCATCATATCCTAAACAAAAACAGCTAACGCTATGATTATTTTTTTAGAATGACATAATCATAATAAAATATTTTTTTTGCTAACGATAAAAATAAATATTAGAATTTTGGTAAATTTATTTTTTATTTATTTATCTATAGAACTTTGTAACAACTAGCCAGTGTCTCATGCAAATATTATCTATATATTGCATAGCTTTCTCAATGCTCATTTGACTTTTTGTATGATTCCGATTCTCTCATCTTTGATTTATTTATGGCTAATGTAATCTGTAGGATCTGCTATTATCTTTACCTTTTTATGTTGTGCATTAATTTAACTCAAACTTTAACATTACTTACTTTAAAACATTACTTTAAAAAACGACAACAAGACCTCTCAAAATACTCGTTTCAAACTAGGGTT
This sequence comes from Eudonia truncicolella, assembly GCA_949315975.1. Lineage (NCBI taxonomy): Eukaryota > Metazoa > Arthropoda > Insecta > Lepidoptera > Crambidae > Eudonia > Eudonia truncicolella. The sequence goes on along the minus strand of OX438838.1, from coordinate 2,026,313 downwards.
GCCAACTTTATACTACATTACGTACATAAAGAAATAAAGTATATTAGGGTTGCAGAAGCAAAAGAAACAGTAAGTACTGAAGAAAACTTAACAGTATTTTATTTATTTTTTGTTTCAAATACATATTTCTTAATGCTTCTCGCACAACTTATCAATTTGATGTCATTTTAATTGATGCATACCAATGACGTTGAAAACTGTATATTTTTTGGTTCAACAATAAAAAGTGGAATGTAGTTAAAAACAGTATATTACTTTTAAAAACAGTATATTACTTTTTTTAACAATATAGTTAGAAACCCTATTTCAAACATAGTACCCAAAAGACTGATGTGTTTAATAATGGTGCGGCGGCGTTGGAGCGGCGGCGGTGTATAATTTTCTTTTTAAAATTGGTTACCCAACCGGTGACGAGATTCCTTTCGTCGGTCAACTTTCACTTTGGTTTCGGACACGCGAGCCGGTCGGTGTCGCGAGATGATGACATTAAGTTTGACGATTACCTGTGATTTGTGTTTCCGTTTTGGGTGTATTCACTATTAATTTGGTAATTTTGAACTAATTTGATGGCCACCTTTTTTATTAGAGGTGTTAGAAAGAAGTTTCGAATGCCTTCTACAATCTAAAATTGAGCCTCCGTCCCATTCGTTTTGAAAACATATTTTACGAGTTTTCTGTTCAGTGAACGATCACACGTATTTATTGTGATCTTTAACCGATACCTACTACGTGTTTTATGCTGTACCTATCCATATCATTAAAACTGTCATAATGTAACATTACTTTTGTTCAACAATTATTTGAAAATAAGTATAAATTCCATATTTTGTTGTATGGTCATATTAATCAAATTGCTATAATATCCTCTCAATTTCTGGAGTTTTCCATCGAGAAGCGAGCACGCAAGAAACTACTAGACTTGCAGTTGGCACGCAACACTGTTGACCATTCGGATCGCGACAGCTTTCTTCGGCACTTTCAACACGCGCGCTGCCCAGACTTTTAATTACCGAACCTGTCCCGCCATCATTGGCGTTATAATACCTCCCTAGGGTTTCTTTACACTTGCGCAAGATCTCTAAGGCTACCTGCTAACTTACTACGTATTGAATATAAACAACATTTGGCAAACAATAAATTGTACTCAGCTCCACGACGATTTCAAATTAAAATCCGCTATCGGAAGATGAGCCACCAAATGTATCATCTAGACTTCACTTGTTTTATAAGTAGGTACAGCCGTTTGCGTGTTATTTAATAAATATATAAATCAATTGCTGTTCGTTTGTCTCGCTAAAAACTCTAGAATGGCTAGACCGGTTTGGCTAATTTTGATTATGAAATATTTGTGAAAGTTCAGGGATGGTTTAAATGGTGAGAAACATAAATAATAAGTAACGGAAAATACTAAAAACGACAATTTAATTTTCCAATACAAAATGATTTGTTTGTTTTGTTGTCATGGAAACTGTCAAAGCGGTACGAAGTCCGCCGGGTCAACTAGTCGATACTTAAATAATTTTATTAGAGATTGTGAGTTTTTAAGACATACTGATGTAAAGAAATAAGGAAGCAAGTTACAGTTCTATCAATCGTAATTTCATTTGCGTAACGTGCGTGCATGATTTTGGGTTTTAAGTGTCGACTATCTAATCAATGTTCAAACGGCATGCTTTTTTGAATAAATTGAAAGAAAAAACCATCATGTATACTGGTTAGATCAATAGAAAATCATAGTGTCAGTTTCACAGGTTCGCATGATGAAAATCAATGCAAGATCAATATACTGCGCTGTCTGTGATACATAAAACCGTCGCTTTCTAGCTAGAACGCTGAATAAGTTTTCTTTGCTCAATGAATGAGATAAGTTGACGTGATTGGCATCACGACCCGTGAACACGGTGGGCACAATGCAAGTTTCAATAAGGGGTGGATACACTGCATTCGATCGAGATAATAATATGTTATTAGCGTGTACGAAATATATATATCCAGAAAGTTGTAAAAATGTTGTGTATTCGCTGCTATAGCAAGTAACTTTATGTTATAGTGATTACATAAATATTACCAGGATCCGGTTATTAACTATTTTCCTGTGGAAATATTTTTCAACCGTAGCACCGTAGACTCATAAAAATATCGATGTAATATTTGTTAAATATTTTGTCGGTACCGTGAGAAACGACTACTCATCCTTGATCTTGAACGCTTTCGACAGAATAAACTTGACTCCGCTGACTGCTGTAAAATAATTATTTCGTTTCGCTCTATTTGTGAAGCATTTGAATCACCGTTAAAATCCACAATTCATTACGGCTCGCAGAGTAACGATAAGGATGTACATCTGAATAATATATAAGGCAAACTTATACAACGTTTATGTTTTGTCTCGACAGCGTGCTAAATCCAGGGCCCGAACGTTACGTACTGTAGACATTTTCACATTTTAGAAAGTGAAGGTTCATATTAACATGTCTAAAGCGGAGAACACTTATGAGTTTTTAAAGGCTGCAGAATATTCGTGACGAATGACATTGTAACGCCACGTGGTGTTGTTTTGTTGCACAGTTACGTGGTTTTGGGTTTATTTGCATGTTTCTATCTCGCTTTTTTTATGTAAGCGCGTGTGAAATTGAGACGCGGCGTGAATGAAGTTACTATTTTTCGCACGTTTCTTGACTCGGTCCAAAACGTAACCGACATTTTTCGTTGTAACACGTCGAGTGTTGTAACGATAAACGATTCTACTTTTTTTTTACAATAATGTTTTGCGTGTTTCGTGAAACTGTAATACTTATGTATTTTATGCAATTTAAAACAATTTACTTCTTCAATTGTTCGTTTTCAGTAGGAACCATTTTTTTTTACAACGGAAATGTCAAAGAATGATATTGTTGTTCGCCTGTAAATAATATCAGTAGGTACCTACTTAACATAATAGAGCTTAACAAAAACACAAAGTACTGTATTATCTTAGTTTCCTATAATTAGGGAAGCACACATACGACTATTTTTTATAACTTGTATCATGTAATTATTGTTGGAGATCCTTAAATTTATAAATAGACACATAATTTCGCCGTCAAAGTGAGCATGTACGAGGGGAGGTCAATAAGTTCGCGGAATGGAGGGGTTGGTGGGGATAAATTTACTCGTCCAGGTAGGCACCAGTTAAGCACCTCATTAAGAGTATATATACCAAGTTTGAACCTAATCGGGTCATTAACTTTTGAGTTATCGACCTGCAAACAACTAAATCGGGAAGAAGTCAGCCAGTATGGAGAAAATTGAACACCGTGCCGTTATTAAGTTCCTTACCAAGCAAGGAAAATCCGCTCAGACGATTTTTCAAGAGCTGTTAGCGGTTTACGCCGACTCTGCCCCTGGTAAAACCATGGTTTACAAGTGGCATGGTCTTTTCAAACAAGGAAGGGAGTCCATTGAAGACGACCCCCGCTCCGGACGGCCAATTGAGGCCACCACACCGGAAATCGTCGAAAAAGTAGAAAAACTTGTATTGGAAGATGCCCGACTGAAGAAGAAGCAAAAAAGGAAGAAGAAAGGAAAAGCAAGAAGGAAAAAATAAGAGGAAAACTGTCAAAAGGTGTGCTCCTTTTGCACGACAATGCACCCGTCCACACGTGCCATGTTGCGACGGCTGCTATTCACCGATGCGGCTTTGAACAATTAAACCACCCACCATACAGTCCAGACTTGGCCCCCAGTGACTATTATTTATTTCCAAAAATGAAGAAAGAGCTGCGTGGAAAGAAATTTGACGACGATGAAGAAGTCAAGTCGGCAATTTCGGCCTATTTTGACACCAAAGACAAATCATTTTTTTTCGATGGTATAAACAAGCTATTTGAGAGATCCGAAAAATGTATTAGGGTTAAAGGAGAATATATTGAAAAGGAAAAATAATTTGGTGTTTAATTTCAACCTCCTTCTCTCTCATTCCGCGAACTTATTGACCTCCCCTCGTAACAATGATGTTGTGTATGTCAATACAGGAACACTATATCTGTCAAATCTAGTAATTTTAAAGTTGTTTATTTTATGTCGTAACAATAGAAAGAAATCGAAAGACTGATGATTTTACTAAAGTTAAGCTAATTTTAGAAACTAAAACCAAATAATAACTGGCGTCAAAATATTAAAATGAATCAGGTATTATTTGGACGTTATAATTTTTGTCCTTCCATATACCATCACAAATATTCCGTATTTTTTATTTTTATTTAGAAAATTCAAAATAATTTATTACAATATTTTCACTCTCAACTTAATATTTCTCAATAATGATTGTAATCTTTCATTTAATTGCACTATGAATTTCATTATTTTTCAATTATTAAAAATAATGCACCACAACTTTATAAAATTTCACCATAATTATTCCGAAATCGAAAAAAAACACTGATAATAAAAATGCATCAATATTCGTTACATAGTCACTAATACACCGAAATCACTGTCACAACACTGTCCATCGGTCACGTCGCGTGGAGACTCACCTTTATCTCGGGGGTATCAAACTGTCACTGCTCACTCTTCACGAGGTAGCTATTGTCACCGAAGAAAGTGCTGTTGCTTGTCTGAGCGTGCGACTTGCAATGAGCGAGGCGCCTTGAACTTAAGCCTTTATATATGGTGACCTAGTTATGGCTAACTGTGCTAGTCGGTCCGTCCGTGAGTCCGCTTATCCCGTTGGCTCAAGGACGTCGGGATAACAAAACGTTTCCGATCCTTTTTGTTAAAGCAAACAGGTGCATTCCTGATGGAGTGCGCGCGAGTTTTCGAAAGATCTGTGAGTAGGTACGCTATACATACTTTATGAAGAATAAGTATGGCTTTTAAAGGATTATGCAATTATTTATTTTATTATATTTACGGCATTACAGTTAATGCGCTAAATAAAATTAACGCTGAATTATTAAATTCCAGCCCATTTTTTATTTCACGTTTTACTTTTGAAAATATTCATCAATGTAGGCATCTTTTGATAGAAATAAAAAAAGAAATCTTTCTCTAATATTCATTACAGTGTAGCCTTTTTTATTGACGTTGGAAATAGGTACGCCTTAATGTCCCATACGAACTTAAGAGTTTAATATTTTTGGTATAAAATAAGCCAGTTCTTATTAAACTTTTTACGCTTGTAAAATATACAAACATCCAGTGACTTGTTTGTTGATTTTATATTATATTGATTTTTTTTGTTTACACATGCCTTCAGTTAAAAAGAACAAACATATGTTGAAATAAACATAAACAAAAAATAATAGATCTATGTACTAGCTTTATTTTTAATTTATGTATTATATATTACATTGTATAAATTTTGAAGAAACTGGTGAGAAAAGGACTGTGGTGGACACTGGTGGAGAGAGATTACCATCTCCTTAGTAGCTGAAGGTTTTCTTCAGTTTTTCAATGCTTCCTGCATTGCAATTTACATTTTCGGTGAGATATTAGAATAAGTAAGTAAGTTAGTAGTAGTTACTATAGTACCTAAGTAATTAGGTATGCATGCATCCTGCAAAAATTTTCGTGTAGGTTTTACAATCAATCTACCTGATATTAACAGACGCGTTCTTCATAGGATTGTAGGTGGATTGACATCCACCTGTTGAGTGACCCAAGGTGCTCATTCTTTTTTTATATATTAAAAGGAGGCAAACGAGCAGGCGGGTCACCTGTTGAAAAGTAATCACCACCGCCCATGGACACCCGCAAAACCAAAGAAATCGCAGATACGTTGCCGGTCTTGAGGAAGGAGTTGGATCTTAAAGAGGAAGTAGGAATTGGTAAGGGGAGGGGTTAGAGATGGGCCTCCGGTACTTTCTTTCACCGGACGAAACACAGCAGCAACGAGTGTCATTGTTTCACGCCGATATTCTATGAGAGGGTGGTATTACGCCGGACGAGCCGGCCCATTTCGTGCTGCAACGCAGCGTGGCTCTACCACTCAAACAGTGTCACTCATTTAGCACTACCCAGGGGTCACGTGTAGGGTCTGAAGGGTAAACCTACGGACACGAGTACCTTTAACCCCCAAATTCATTAATATATATCACGGTGTGGAGAAGCCTCTTAACCTACTTATCACTTTATTTCACGAAAATGGCTAGAGATTATCATAAGTAATTGTTATTTTACCAATTACAAACTTTTCCTTAAAAACAGACATGATATCCAGAAAGTGAAGTTCTGACTTAAAGAAATAGTAGGTATCCCGAACTGCAAGAAGATAGGTACAAATATTAATGGACACTTGCTGAGTTTCTTGCCGGTTCTTCTCAGTACAAGATATCCCGCCCAGAGTAGATTTACGAACCGATGGCATAGTGACATCCACAAGAGCAACCTACTTATAGCCTAAACTGAATAAATGATTTTGAATTTAGAATTTTACAATTATAATGTATTTTGAAGGGCTCTTCTTTTAGTCCATAGATGTTGTATTATTAAGCTTAATTTTAGAGAATGATAACTAAATAAGTTAAGCTGATCTTTGTTTTTCAGTGAGTTCGGTTGTGGCATAACATTAACATATCACATTCCAAATATTAAACATTAAAAAAACACGTTAAAAATTAAAAAGCTTATTTAAAGAGTGACAAGTATTTTCTTGAAATAATGAATATATTACTTAGGGCATGATGTCGGTATTGTCATACCAATTGGTATCGACTATGCAGCGAGTAGGACATGCTTACTCATTTCTCTGCCAACAACATGGGATAATGTGCGATCAGTTGCTTCTATATGAAATTAAGGTACCTACTCTGAAATAAAGAGTAGCCGGGAGTCGTAACTAATCTGTCGGGTGTGAGTCCAAAAAATTAATATGGTACAAATGGTAAAAACACAAAGTTGAATTCACAATGGTATAATTGGTATAACGGTAAAATTATGATGGTTTAATGGTAAGTTAGAGCACGCGTGGCGTAGTTGGTATCCTAACTTAAACTGGCGATTAATTATTATAATCATCATCATCATCTCAGCCAAAAGATAAAGCCTGAAAAAAAAACAGCGTAGACGTCCACTGCTGGACAAAGGCCTCCCTCAAGAATAAATTATTTTGAGGGGAATTTGCCATAATCGCCACGCTTGGCAGGCGGGTTGGCGATCGCAGTAAGGTGGAAATAATCACAGAGAGACGCTGCTGCCCATCCTCTGGAATGGTCCCGTAGTCGCCTTCTACGACACCCACGGGAAGAGATGGGGTGGTGCAATTCTTTATCCCCGGCACCACACGGGGATATTATAATACTTAAAGGCAATAAATAATTAGTTCAATTTGTAATTGCTGACTACGCACGTCGCCACCGCGAGGTAAATGTACTTCGTACAATGTCAGAGTACGTTTACTCATCCACGTTCGCGTTCCTATAATCTAATAGATTTATAAGAAATAACGACATAATACTAACCCTGCTACTAATACTAACCCAAACATCGCAGTCAGATGTTAGTTAATGCAAGATATAACATGGCATGTTCTTCATTGGATCCTCTTATGACTAATACTAGTATCTCCTTTACTACCCAACAAGCAAAATCAGTATTTATACTCAGAATACGTATTCTGAGTATTTATAGTATTCTTCAAGACTACTCTTTTTGTACTTATAAGATACTTGCAGTTTGCTACAAAGCTGGATTTGGGCGCAGTTATAGGAGCATTATTTTCTAATAACGATCTTATAATTAACTCGCAGAATGTCACTAAGGCCTATTAGCCACTTACAGAAGCGCAATTGCTTCTATAATCCTCTGAGCCTACACATTTTAAACAAATACTCTTATTGGTATCTGACATAATTATCTTACTAATGCAATCTTGTTTATAATACACTACTAATTTACTTAATTATTAGTTATAAGTACGTTTTCTAACATCTATTTCTTCTTTCGGCCGGTTGGTGCGGTTGTTTTGTGTTATAGATATACTTACAAAGGCCGGCAACGCTTTTTCGATTCCTCTGGATTTGCGGAAGTCCATGGGCGGCGGTGATTGCTTCCCATCAGGTGACCCGCCTGTTCGTTAGCCTCCTTCTAATATAAAAAAAAACTTATTTCCTATAAATTAAATTATTATAATTTATATTATTGTAGAACATATATCAGTATTGTAAAACATTGTATTTATAGTGTGTAAACTCGCCGGGGAACTCATATTTATTGTAAATGTTTACCAAAATTTTGTAAATTTCACAACGCCCTTTGAAAAATACCACATAGCATATTATTGTTAAAATAATATTTCGACAATTATTACGAACATTCGCCATATTTTGAAAATTATCTGCATTGAGTATGTTATAGAACAATTATAGGTAAATTTGTGCATAAAGCAGTTTCAATCCAGATAATTCGCCGCCATATTAAAACATATTAGGGTTCCTCGCGAAATCTGCCTACTAACCTATAAATTAAATAATGTAATCTATAAATCTGGCTTCACTAATTCTTTATACCACCGCTCCTTTTAAATAGTTTCCATTTTCTTAAGTCCATATTAAACAATTTTTCAAAGCAAATACGAACAATTGAATCAACGAAATTGCTGACGTTTACTAGTAAAGTGATTGATCTAGTAGCTTATACGGTTATTTTATATCTAATATCGCTCTAATTATATCGCTCAATTTCAATTAAAATAATCTTGAACAAGAGCGATACAAACTTATAATAACCTCAGCTCAGTGTATTATAATATCTTGTTCTCTTACAAAATACTACTATAGGGCCAAATATCAGTCGGGGACTATTTGATCTTTCTGCAAACAAGTATAGGATACTTATACTTATAAGTGTCTAACAAGATATTCTTGTAGCTAACTAGAAGACTGTGAATTAGAAACAATTGCTCTTGAGAATATCTACGCTTGTGAAATGTTACTATAAGTAAAGTATCCTGTAACCTTCTGTGCGTTAGTCTTGTAGCAAACTATAAGACTAAGATACAAAAATGAATGCTCTTGAGTATGTTAAAGCTTATTATTAAGCGTATTAGACCTCCAGACCCTCCTCCCCTCCTCTTCTCGACCAGAGATGTCCTCTAACTGTGGGTTCATGGGAACGGTCCCAAGAATGCTGGCAACATTGCCCCTTTGGAAGAATGAAGTACCTAAATGTTAAAAAAACATTAACATTTTGTTATGTTTAAATGTTTTGTATAATTCATCTAGAAACTGACAAAAATCTGAACAAATTTTGTATCTCTTACTAAATACATCGACGTCATCATTCCTGAGAAAAAAACTTATTTTTTTATTTTGTCTTGTATATTTTTTAGTTTATCTTAGTAGTTTTAACGAGCTCATTTCGCTTGTTGCAGGTACTCGCAATTGCATAGCTGCGCCAAGGTAATGAGGGTAAGCATAGGAGGCGACTTGACCGTTACAGATAACACTGTTATCTGCACGCTCGCTAGCGGCCCCAAGGTTCTGTATATCGTTCATTAACTTATTTTTTAATTATTAGTTTTAAATCATTCTAATGCAGCCCCAACATCATTCTGATATATTCTGGTATGGTATGCATTTACTCAGTAGTTAAATGTTTGTTTATTTTATTTAAAGCTATTAATATTAACATCTTTTACTAACAAAATTAGTCTATGTGACTTGTTATATTTAATAATTGAAATAATGAATTTGTTCATATACGTCGGATGTGTCGAAGAAGTGACACTTTTTACAAAAAAAATCCTTCGTTTGTTTACAAAGTACAATATTTTTTCCCAAATCCTATTAACGAAACTTAAACAAGAAACTAAGCAACTAAATCATTATCAAAGTTATTTGATGGTATTTGTAAACAGACACACGTAGTGAATGTTCGTATCGTATTCATTCGTATTCAAAACATTCATCCGTTTAAAAATTTCGATTTTTATAATTCGTAATGTAATAAAATAATTGAATATCACTGTATATATGTTAATAAGTTCAGTTCAGTTACGGGTTGTTTAGACTCGACTAATCACGATAGTTTATTATCAGTCCCCTATAACCTCGCACATATTCCATACGAGGAATGCATTTATCTATTTGCTGTTTTATTGCCCATACAATATGAAAAGTTCGCTTCATTAATTATAATTTACGTGTATTGGTTTTTCATAACTATGTCAAAGAGTACTATTAACAACGGGCATGCGCTTGGCGGTCATCTCACATGGGTGCCTAGTGTCAGTTTCAATTGACATTCGATCACGTTAACGAAATCTAAAATTAGTATGGCATTGAAGCAGCACCTCCTGGCGACATACAAGAAGAGTTACAATTTTTCCATGTATTTTCGTTATCGTAAACTAGGCACTTTGACGACAAGTGGCGACAAGGCCAAAACCCACTAACGGTTTAGGTGCTGGCTATCTTATCTTTTACTATCCACTGTCGGAACACAACAATGCTACTAACAATTTAGATATCATCATCAGTTCATTTTATGTCCCTACTGCTGGGGCACAAGCCTTCCCCTATGGGTGGATAGGGAGAACGGGCCATTGACCACCACGCGGCGCGGGTCCAGTGCGGTGCGGTGGTTGTTACCGACTGCTTATCTAGCCGGGACCAACGGCTCAACGTACCTTCCGAAGCACGGAGGAGCTCGAGCCGGCCTTTGCGCAAATTGCTTAACTTCAGCGATCGCACACCAAGCGCGTTAACCACTGCGCCATTGAGCTCCTCAATTTAGATATGGCGGCAGACTATGGTACGAACCGATACATTATAATAAATAGCTCTCGTAGTCAAATCGTTAGACCGTCTCGATCTTCAACGCAGTGGGCGCACGATGAGCGATTCCTAGCAGGGGTACCTGGTACAGAGGCGTACACATCAACCTATCCAAATCTGTCAAATTTCTTCAATAAATGTTCAACCGTATGCCATATGCATAAAGTTTAGAGTATTTTGAAAAAAAATTACAGATTGTGGTAGTCTGATGTGCAGGCGTGTGTACCAAGTCCACTCCCTATTTTCTAGATTGCTGGCTTGGCTAGAGTTGTAAAACATTTCCAATTCTCCTTGTTACCCGAAATGTACCCCGTTGTGAATAAAAACATAAAAATTACATTATACAGGTAAATAGCCTGTAAATAATGAATGAATAACTTTTAATATACGTATAGGTCTAATAATCTACACGGCAAAATTTCGCTTTAGTAAAACTAGCACAATTTCAAGAGTGCTGTAAAAAAATATGATGCGTTTTGCCGTGTAATGGAGCATCATTAACCTATCGCAATATTAAAGGATACTTTTTAGGACACCCTGTATACATCTTATCTTAGTAGAGACTGTTGAGTTTTCTTTTTCCAGTAGCATTTTGACCCATCGGGATCTTTTGTACAAAGCCTGTATACATAGAAAATCACAAGCTCATTGTAAAGGCTACTGGTATTTCTCACGATTAATCGGTTGATTGTCTCCACTGTACTGTTAGACCATTACACTGCATGTGTGTCACCACGTCTGTGATCTAACCAAATTAGCCTTTCTATAAACATCGTTTAACGAGTCCTATTAAGCTTGTAGAACTGTGTTATCGCCGTTGTATGAGTCGTTAGGGGATTATGTATCCCCACGAGCGGTTCGGTCCATTGTATTAATGGCACAAGGACCATTTTTGAATTGGTCGCTTAGACTCAAAGTAATTTTCATGTACAAAAGTGCTTATACGAATTTAATTTGATTTATTAATCCATCCATCCATCCATATACTAGTGCTGGGGGACTCAGAACTTCTTTTATTTTCTAGTATAATTGAGGAAAGTAGCAGAGAACTGTGCATGTGCTAATATTTTTTTTTTACCGTTTTGCGCTTTTACCATTTTGCTGTATTACCAATGTGATCTTTAACAATTATGCGCTTTTGACGTTACGCTATTTTACCCTATTGCTCTTTAACCATTTTGAGATCACAAAAACACAAATGTTGAAAAATTTCCACGAGCAGGATTTGAACCTGCACCCTTCGGCGGGCTGGTTAGAACTACGATAGATCCATTGAAAGAGCACCTGACCCGGTATGTCAGAAGGGTGCAGGTTCAAATCCTGCTAGTGGAAATTTTTTCAACATTTGTGTTTTTGTAATTTGTTTCGCAACAAAATTTGCGTTAAAATTATAAAAACAAAACAAAAACATTTTGATATCGTTTACCATTTTGATTTTTTACCCATTCCGCGCCTAAAGGACGACGTTTTACGTTTTTTTATATACGGGTAGTTAAATAAGAATCTATGTTTACGTTTCTTAAAATAAATATAAACACTAGGAAACATGATTATTTACATAATTATAATTTTACGCAAATATTGTTGCGAACAAATTACAATTTGAAAAAGACTAAGGTTTTTTTTTCAACACTTTGGCTCCTTTGGTTGGCTTATAAAGTAGTGTTGATTAATTACGGCGAGTTGGATTGAGCCACGATGGCATAGTTGGCAGTGCACCTGGCCCGGCATGTCATGGGGTGCGGGTTCGAATCCCGCTCACTAGGAAACATATTTTTCAAGAATTTGTAAACTTAGAGTTTACAAAGTTATCTTTACTCCTGAACTTCTGTAATTTTTCTTCAATATAAAAAAAACAACCTCTAATTTACTTTTGTCAAGACTACTACATGTCATGCAGTATGTGACGATGTGTACTGCATGTCTGTTCAAATTGGTCACACGAGATATAATGTAAATATTGATTTTCCAATACGCCATCTTTATTCCTAGGATATTATAATATTGATAAGATCTACCAGGAGTGTGCCTCGCTTATCGGACAGCATGTGGTGTTCACTGTCAAGTATCTCTAAGGTATGTGATGTAAGACGGCTCGTTGTACAGTCAGCGTCATATAGTTAGTGACACTCAGGGTACTCAAATAAATAGACGCAACCAAAAAGTCAATAATATCGGCACTAACAAAGTTTCCTTAATGTTGTCAACAATATAGTCGCTCAAAAGGTCGAGACATTTAAAATGTCATATAGATCGTTTCAGTGGCTGCGTCTATTTATTTGAGTACCCTGAGTGTCACTAACTATTTGACGAGGACTGTACAAGTTCCTGTGGCTTCTGTGTATGAATCGAGCATCTAGAAGTTTTGAGTACAAAAAATACGCTACGAAATGTAATCGTTGTAGATTTTTTTTATGGTTTGTTAATTTAGGTATCTGAAAATTGCTTAAAGAATTTGCAGTGTCAAAATAGTCACCGATGATTTCCATCACGAGTGGGGAGTACTCGTAACTGATACCGTAGCGTGAGAATAATTACTATCACCGGTTTAAAAATTGCACCCTTGGGTCAGCCATAGGTTATTCTAGAAGAGTAAAGTGACTGAAGTTGCAAGACACGTTAAGCCTTAGCGTTTGTCATAATATAGCAGTCGTTAACACGCATTGACCTGAAGTGGGTTGGCTTACATCTGATCTATCTATAACAATTCTTCCTCGTCTTCAGTTCCCTTGCAAATTGCAAACACGTTATTAAGGTCGTCTCGCCATCGCCGGACCGTCCCCTTGTCGTCTTTTTGTATTCTATGGGGTTGTTATACATTTATTTAATTAAATATTTTCAACATCATGTTGTTTAAATCATATTAACTTTGTGGAATCGAAGGTATTTGAAGGGGTAAAGAAACATAAAATTTTTACTAAGAAACTATTAACGTGCACAATATGTTTTTACAGGTCTACAACAGGGTGACAACGAACAAGCTAAGGGCGTTTGAAATCGTACGTATTGAAACTTATGTTGGTATCAGACAGGCGGCATAAAAATGATCGAATATAAGATATTTGCATGAAAATAAAACAAGCCAAAATATTGGCCCTAACAAAAACAGACTTATTGTTTACACAAATTAAGGTTTGTTTTTTCTTAATGCTAGAATTTGTAAAAGTCAATTTGAAGTTGTCTGTACGCACCATGTTTAACCAGCTCGTGTTTATGAGCTACTCTTCAACTGATCTCTTCAGAGAAGAATAGGTAATTTATTTTAAATACTTTTGCAATATTAGCATAGCATGGATACGCCCATACGGCTTAGTCATTACCGGAATCCGGAAAAACAAACTGATACATATTTAAAGAAAATAATGTATCCGACTACAACTCCAGCACAGTTCAGCACAAAAATCATCATATCTCAAGAGACGTGCAAAAGAACTAGTAGTATATTTAAGTCTTTGATGGTTATCGATGCTATTGATAATTTTTTGACGTTATTCAAAGTAAAATCTACCTGTTCCGATCTATACTGATCAGAGATCATTGTCGCGCTTATATCAAACAAATTAGCTGTCCCCCCACTCATTGGAAATAATTATTCTATTAATAAATGATTAATTATTAAAAGAGTTATTTTATTTCTACGACCTTAAAACTAAATGATTATAATTTATGGATTTTTGTTTATCTGGACTTTTATAGAACAATATTTTGTGTTGTGTATGTACAACATACACAATATGCACTTTAAAAATTGCTACAAGAGCCTCGACCATGGTACCATTTTCAGTTTCGATATTAAAAGATCTGTAGATGGTTGCGATCTTAATTGTGTATTTGACACGCCATTTTGATACAAAGCAAAAATAATAAATATAGCATTTTGGGGATAGAAAATAACGATTTAAAATAGTCTCGAATAGAGATATGTTAATTTAGAGTGCACTGGCGCCCCACGCAGCTTCCTTGTATAGAGATGCCAAGTCAAAAGATGAAAGTGTTGTTGCTACAAGGAAAAACCGAATGAACACTTTCGCTGGCTTCCCTGGAATACTGATGACTGATAAAACCGTCATACTGATTTCTTAATTGGCTTTCGTTTTATAATAAAACGGAATTTTGTAAAATACTTGCGATCGAATGCCGATAATTTTTAATTTTGACTGCAAATAAATAATATTAATAATATTTCTTTTTCTTTATTGTACCTTCACAAACATTAAAAAAATATATGAAGATCTTAAAATATGTAATGTAAGATTGTGAAGGACTGCTGCCTGAAAAGGGTTTGAATACACCCCCTTGTTGGTTAAGTCTTATTGGTTTGGACATCTAGCCCGACTTGTCTGGGAATACGGGTTCTAATTACGCTTGTTAAGCCAATATTACTTTATAATGATATTCACTGTTGTCCAATTGGCATATGACTGTTGCTGCTGCAAAACCACAAGATCTCGACGAGTCGAAGTGCTCCTGCGAGAGGGAAAACTCAGCAGGCCCCAATGAGATAAAATAAGATATCACTGCTGTAGATCAGACTACTACAAATTGTTTTTCCTCAAGAGATTACTGAATGTCTATCTATGGCACAAAAACATTTTTGAAGGACAGTTTTGGATAGTCTTAAAGTGCAAGTATAGACCTGCAAGCTTTTAAGGGTTATAAATTCATCGCATTATATTACGGACTTGCAAATGATAAAAACAATATTTCTTACAACTCCAGCTTATCTGTGATAAAAATAAAAGGTTCTTTGCCGGTGGAAAGTATGCGAGCGGCGTGTGTAGGACCGATGGGCGGTATCACTGACCTGCGGTGCATGACTCATTTCACTTTCTTATTTCGGGTAATTCCATTGTGTTGCACACACAACAAGAGCAACAAGAGCCGGCTAGCGAACTACCTACCTTTTTGGCAAGGACGGATTATGGAGAGACTTCGAAGTTAGGTCTGTCTTCTGTTAGATTTGTTAGTAAGAAACTTTTTTATTGTGCATTGGGCAGCTACAACAAGGTGCCTAGTGTGAGTATTGTTCACTATTTATCACTATTACTATTCATTCGATTACATTAAAGAAAACGAAAATGGCAAAATTTCGCTTTAGTAAAAATACCACAGGGTGCCGAGTGCGAGCTTCACATCGTTAACGTTAACGAACACGAGAATTTGTATGGCAGAATTTTACTCTTCTCGTACCTATTGCTTTTTAGCGATAAAGCCGCCATTTGTACTCCTCGTATTGCCCTCTTTTTGTTTTTTGTATGGTGTACAATAACGTGTATTTTTATTTCATTTTCATTCATTTTCTATGTCGCAATGAGACGCTGCTTCTCGGTAACGTGATCGAATGTCAAATTAAAACTTAACACTAAGCAACAAACACTCGGCAGAGGTTAACGAAAGGCGAGGCTCTAAATGGGTAAAGAATATTACCAAGTATTTAAAAAATCGATTATGAAATCATGTTTGAGTCAAAACGTTTTTTGATAACGCTTTTTTCAGTTTTAATATAAACATAGCTTATTGATTGTAAAATAAAAAACCCAAAGCCCGGGTAAGAGCACTGTTAGGCGGTCGTATTGTAAATGTTAACGCAAATTTTGTGTTTTTTTTAAAACACTTTCTCCATAAATTTGCGTCCATTATTATTTTTTTCCCATTCGGTGTACTCAAATATTCTAAACAGATTCACCGATGCAGGTTTACGAATCGTCTAGGGCATGGAAAGTGACCTTAAAGGGCAATTTAGTTTCGTAACTTCTTAGAAAGATTGATCCCGCTCGAATAGAAATGGATGACTATTATGACTAAATCCTTTCATCATCCTTTTTTCTATTTCACTGAGCTGTCAAACAGTTTTGGTTTCTTCCAATGGTATTGTATGCTGCCTGGCGACAAGTGGAAGCGCTCTTCACATAGAATCCTCAACTACTAAGGCACTGGTTATCTTATCTGTAGCTACCGGAACACAACAATGCTTGGCGACATATTTGAGTAAGATGGTGGTAGCTAGTCAGGCGGATAGACCGAATACACAAACATGTACCACGCGTTGGCAGTCGAACCCGGGACCTCTGGGTCTGAGATCGGTGAATCTAACCACTAGACTACAGAAGCGGGTAAAAACAGGTAACAAACACTACAGGTTTAATATGTGTTAATTTAAACTTGGCCGACATTATTTTTCTTGTCTCCAACCGCGACCTTAATAACTTTAAGTAAACAAACAGCATGGCAGTCGTCCTCCGATCTCGTTTTCGGTGGAAACCAGTGTGAATGTCATTGACGATATTTGTCAATTTGCATGTGCCCGGCTGGAGTAACTGTACCTTTGGAATGCGAGAGCTCACCTACTTTGCGCACAGCTGATAACCACGAGCAGTATGGAATCTTCAATCGGTTTGACTTTTATTTTATGACTAAGTTAAAGAAGTTTAATTAGATTTAATAAAGATTAGTGTAGGCAGGCCCCCAATAAGTTGGACCGATGATCAGGGTGCCTAGTGTGAGTTTTCATTTGACATTCGATCACGTTAACGGTAACGAGAATTAGTATGGCATTAAAGTAGCGCCTCTAGAAGACTGGCGACTTAAGAGAAGAGTTTATCATTTTGCTATATTTCGTAATCGAACGATTACGGATAGTAAACAAAACACGCACTAAGCACCCTGGTGAAGGTCGCGGGGAGCCGCTGGATGCGAGCAGCACAAAACCGGTCGTTGTGGAGATCCTTGGGGAAGGTCTTTGTCCAGCAGTGGAAGTCTTTTGGCTAAAGTGATGATGATGATCATAAAATATTAATAACGCTGCTATTAGCATCTCGCCCTGAGCTCAGCAGTGGGACAAGTATAGGCTGATGATGAGTAACGACAAAACCTCAATACCTACTAATATTTTTCCGCGTTCTGAAAAACTTATGCGTTTTTGCGATGCAGTTTTATGTTTACCTATGTGTTTCCTGTTAACGTTTTTACTGTGGCTCCAAACAAGAACTAGAATCATAGATGTGTTGATAATATCTAACTGATTGAAGTGTCCGCTACTAAGCGGGTTGGAACTACATTGATCATATTCAAGTTGTTGGCTAGTCTGAATAATCAATACCTAGCACTTTGAATATCTCTCCTTTTGAAATAGTCAAGTACTTATTTAGATATGATTGTAAATAGAAATAGTGGTATTATTGTAACCTTATTATTTCCCTGCACCTCCTTTTTGATAACGTATGTAGGTGAAGAAATTTTCGAAAATTACCGCTTTATAATTTGCATTTACTGTGTACCTTACCACAATACATTAACATTTTTCGTGATAGTTAATAATTTATTTTATGTATATATATATATATAGATTTTGATTATTAACTGTTCTTTATAAAACCTGCAGTCAGTCAAATTTTCAGTTTCAGTCATTTACCACAGTCCAGAAACTTAAAGTAATATATGTTTTTTTACTTAACTTATACATTGGTGCTTTGAGTTTTAGAGAAAATAAACTAAGAAAAGTACTTAAGTAGTTAGGTATTTACCTCATTATCATGGTTTAGTGGGTATGCCGCCCTCGCGCAGCTGGCTAACGCCTTGGGAACGGGGTATGGGAGAACCGCAACATAACCGTGCTGCCCATAGAGGTAGGGTATCTATGGTGCTGCCCCTCGTATTGTAAAATAGTTGGCCCTCTTATTTGCTGTGCCATAGCAGGACGTCGCATTCTTTATATATTTAACACCTTATATGTAAAATAAAAATCATCTTTTTTCTCTTTAGCAGTGACGTCAACTTGTGTTAGACGGAGGCCAAGACTCACTTTGGGTCGCTGAGTCATCGGAGTAAGTAAATACTTATATATATGTATTGTGATACGCAATAAAAAAAAATGAATTTGAATTTAATTTAAAAAAGGAGATTCACCAATCAAAAATAAAAGGGGTACCATCCTCCTACAGATGTAAGATATCATATTTATTTGTTTTAATTCTCATGATGAACCTTGTTGACCTGAAATCAAAGTAACTACCTCGCCTAATGCTATAAACGCAGAGGCACGCGTCGGTACAGCTAAACGCTGGTATTAGAGCCGCAAATGGTTATCATTACGATATCTGCATCATAACCGGAACTCTGTGCCACCTCACAGACGGAACTGCGTGGAATTGGGACGCGCACCGCGGCCCGCGCGACGACGCCGACGCACCGCAAACTGACGATACTATTTTAAGAATAACAAATTACTTCTTAGATATATGTTCAATTGCAACTATTATTACGGATCTAGTCGCGTTCATTTTACTTTACTCTATACTTGACAAAGTTTTTTTTGTGGAATTATATACCTAGGTATATTTTTTGTATAAAATGTGTTCTATTTTCACTACTACTCGAAATTTTTTGTAAGCTAAGTATCTCAAAATCTCACTACGATGCCAAGAATAGGGTTAATTTGTGGTGTTTCCGTAAACTTTAGAAAACTATACTTTTTTTGCCATTAACACATAGATAGGTACATATACTTAGGTACCTATGTGTTAATGGCAAGTATCAATCTATCAAAATACAAAATAAAGGTGTTAAATGCTTAAAATTAGTCACCTGACATAGTTCAACTTGATTTGTAACACTTAACTTGGCAGGGCAGAAACCGAATCTGACCTAAACAGAATCTGTCCTAAACCGAACAACTCGGCGATTTGTTTATGTAGGTAGGTACTTAATTATACATACATTTGTTTAATGCGTGACAGATATCTTAATTGTTAGCTGTTCTGTGTTAAAAATATTTTTTCTTAACGTTATCTTAAAAAAACACTTAAACTTTAACAACAAAAACCTCATTAAAAACAAGCGTAACAGTTTTAACGTTTGCAATATAAACCTATGTCAACTTTCCACTGCAGGTACTCACTATGTTTATCTCAACGGAAGAAATTACAACAGGATCAACAAATTCCTACTAATATTATAAACGCGAAAGTTTGTAAGTATGGATGGACGTTTGTTACTCTTTCACGTAAAAACTACTGAATGGATTTTAATGAAACTTTCCTCATTTACAGACCATAACCCAGACCAGCATATAGGATACTTATTTTTTTTTTTATTGTAGTTTTCGCGAACGTAGTCGCGGGCAACAACTAGTATGAAATATTTACCCTCTTACGTATCGTGCAACCAAGCACAAAGTAATGGAATGGCTTTTTTCACTAAATTATAACGAGACTGAAAATTTACTTGTTTAAACAAATTCTAATCATAATTGCATACACACTCACACACACCCTCTCTCTCACACCCTCGCTCACACGTACACACACATACACACACACACACACACACACACACAAACACACACACACACACACACACACCCACCCACCCACCCACACACACACATTTATTTTATAAATAGTAACTAGTTACATTTGGAGCACTGTCGCCTCAAAATACTGGAGGTTCGGACGTTAAGAACTGCAACCCAGTCTATGACTACTGCAGTTTCTATCGCACTCTCGTTAATTTTGATGTACAGACGCCTGCACGTCAACCTATCCAAAACTGTCAAATTTCTTCAATACATTTTCAACCATATGTATAAGGCATAAAGTTCAAAGTCTATTGAGGAAATTTGACAGTTTGTGGTAGATTGATGTGCAGGCGTGTGTACTTACCTTGTTTTTATTCCAAATAAATAATTTTTATTATTATTATTTATTATATGTATTTATTTATATATACATATCGACGATCTACTAGATTTGTATTATTTAAATATGCTTGCCGTTACAAATAGACAATAAATTATTATTAACATCGAATTTAACTTAACGCACTTAGGTTTGTTTAATTTAGCTAAAATTAGTATAGATAGTTCCTTTTCCTCCAAGTCCAAATGTAAGACCAGATTTTGATGGTAGATTTCACCATTCCATTTCATAGAAGCCCGCACGATGGTGGCTCAAAGCTGTGATTGACAGCTATAAGACAGCCCCTTGGACGAATTCGTCCAAGGACAGCCCATAAGGTTGTCATGGTGTCACTTAGCGCCTTGCATTCCGAATAGAATTAATTAACTAGAAGCATTGACATTCAAGTCATTTATACGTACCTACTGTTGACTTATGCAAATCCCGTACAATAATCATTCTATTTGATTTCTATTCTATTAAAGCATTTTGCCACTAGTCTAGGGGGGCAGGGCAGTGCCGGCCTATATCTATTATTTTAAATAGTAGCTATATACAATTTAATTACCTACCATGGTGGTAAATTTTCTAAAGAGTAGGTACCTAGCTACGAAATAATATGGGTAAATATAAATTTTAGGTAAATTTCGTTACGGAAACAATCAATTTAGACACAAAAAAATGCTATATTTTTGTCTTCGTCTAAGGAAACAAAATTAGTACTAGCGTACGCTCCCGTTCGCTGTGACACATGAGTACTGTGACACGCATATCCCGTGAACCAATACCGATTCAAATGCTAATATCTAGTCTTTGATTATAGTATTTATTTCTTATTAATATTGCAAAGCTAATTATGTTCCGTCGTACACTGAAGTTCAGTACTTAGCATTTCTCCTTTCTAATCGGTTATACAAGCTCACGATAAATCGCTCCATCAAGCTGACTCATTATCATATCCTGTCAGTATGACTAAGTTTAATTTGTTCTTCCAAGTCAACGCAAGCCGTTCTTTACTTAACTTATTTAGGAGTTTACGAGCTGTTCTATACTAAAGTACTTATTTAGAAATACTGTATTTATATGCTTATAGCAAAGTATAGGTAACTGGGTATTCATATTTTATTTAAGAAATTTATCAGAAATACCTACTCTTTGTTTTATGCACAAAAAAGGTGACTGCAGAAAGTAAGCTTCACACAAACGCGCGTTCGTTCGCGAAGACTAGACTATCCCACAGGAACCTGTTACCGGGATAAAAAGTATCCTATGTCCTAGTCCGGGTCATGGTCTGTCTATATGCAAAGTTTCATCCAAATCCGTTCAGCCATTTTCACGTGATGCGCGGTCAAATAAACAGACAAAAATTCTAAAAACTGTTGGAACGTGTTCTGTTCTCGATTCATAGTATCCCCAGCCAACTCTTTTTCGAATATCTTCCATGTACAGACTTCTGACCCTCTTTAGCATTATTATTATGTATAGATAGAAGAATAAGGCTGAACATTTATTGAAGAAATTTGACAGTTTTGGATAAGTTTATGTGCATGCGTCTGTACATAGTGTGCCCTTCGCTGGGAACCAAACCCTCAACCTCTAGACCGGTAGTCAACATGAGTGGTCAGAAATATTTTAGCGTGTAAGCAAAACTAATCTACCAGTAACGACGTTAGAGTAGGTTTGTTTCTAAGTAACAATAGCGTCACTTTTTATTTTACACAAAAATACTGACTTTGACTTGAATCACAACTGTAAAAAACTTCTTTACTTAGGTAAAGAATGTTAGGAAGGTTAGGATTTAGATCCTTAGAGCACTTATTCGCTTAAGAAGTTTCAATTTGGCTGTAGGTGACTGATGACTGTAGGTACACACAAGTGACACAAGCCTGCACATCAGACTACCACAAACTGACAAATTTACGTGGATATTAATACGTTTATTTAATTAACGTAAATAGACTTAGAACTTTAAGCTCTTTTCAGACTACGCTATACTTATTGTATAGCATAGTAAGACTTCACCATACAAACCAATAATATAATATAATATAATAATAGCCAAGTGTGAACGTGTTCTAAATAAATGTATGGTGAGCGATATTGTTGTGCTATGATAGTTCATAGCATATAGTTATGCTATAATATTATAGCGTAGTCTGAAATGAGCTTTATAAACATGGCATACGGTTGAACATTTATTGAAGAAATTTGTTAATTTTGGATAGGTTGATGTGCAGGCGTTTGTACTTATAGATATGGGTGTCCAAACAATAGAGCAGTTGACAAGTTAGTTATTATAGTAATCGTTAACTTTTTAAAATTAAGTTGGTTTCATAGAAATTGTATGGGAAAAGCGGGCTATGACTGGTATGGTCCATCAATTGCTTGTTTATTAAGTATTAACTTTTTAGGTTACTGTTGGTAATTCGTGTTTTGTTTAACTCAAACAATGGTTAACTTCAGGGAGTTGTTAGGTAGTCGTTTGTACTACTTACTGATGTGTTTTAAAGCATGGAGAACCTTGTGATATTTTAATATTGTCACTAATCCGGTGACCGGGTTGTGCGAAAGTTGCTTAACATTACAAGGCAACTCGAACTCTCCATTTCTTTAATGAATAGTGTATTTTTTTATTTTAATAAATTTATTGTTAACAAAGTTTCTCCTACAAAAAAAACATATCAAAATGCATGAAATACTGCCTTTCACTTAGGAGCCGGCGCCAAATTAAGTGCAAGAAGGTTCGGTCAGCCACGATAGCCGCCCCGTCCGGTCCTCAATATTTCACTACACTCACATGAGGCGGTCTGAGGCTATCATCAAACTTTTTCCAAGAAAAAAACGAAATCGCCGACCACTTTAGTACCATCATAACAGATTAGTTCTTCAGTTGCTTTGACAAAATAGTATAGCGCTTAGCGGTGTTTGCTGCTGAATTTGCTGAATTTTGCTGATAACGTGAACTACCTACGACGTTCTTTACGAATAATTAATATCTTTGAACCGCATAAGCGTACGGTCCGTCTAAATGTCAGCTGTCACCGGAGTCTCTTGTCTTGATGCTAGTAAAACGATGGGTGTGACGTGCTCGTTTATGATCTGAAGGTCCTTTGCAGGGGCCTTTGCTATAGAACCTATTACCCATTAATTTTAATTGATTGCGTACCCATAAGGCAACTACCCTACTTCTCTTGGTTACAAGTTTAAACGCCTCGTAAATGTTTCAGTGGTCAGACCACCGGTTTCAGAGTAAACAGGTGCCAGGTTCGGTTCCCAGTGAGGGGTACCTATTGTAAACACACCTGCACATCAGACTACTACTAACTGTCAAATTTCTTCAATAGACTTTGAACTTTACTTATATGGTATATGGTTGAATAATCACATAAGAAATTTGACAGTTTTGGCTAGGTGGATGTGCAGGCGTCTGCAGGTACTCGGTTAGTGGGAGGACTTTTTCCGAGTTGGGTAGTATATCCACCACTGCTACTACCAACTACTAGCTAGCTACTACCCAACTCGAAATCGAACCCGATACCTCTTGGTTTGAGACAACTAAATTAGGTTGATCACTTGGCTGTAGGTGCGTTCAAATTCTGCCAAAAATATCTTTGTCGACCAATACAGAAATCGTGAATTTTCTGTGTCAAAAATAATCGTTGACTTCGTATCATAGTGTTCGATCTATTGTCACCGGTTTAAATATAGCACCTTCGATACTTTTACTAGAATATCTTTAAAAAATGAAACCCATGGTATACAATAACAGTGTTAAACGGCGACAGTGTGCCAGTGGGGCAAATGGCTTTCGTATTACGAGCCGGTGTGGCGCTGGCGCTGGCGGTGTGGTGTGTTGACCTAGAAGGACGCGGCGCAGGCGCATTCCACGGGCTTTCGATAAGCAGACGCTGGACTACTGGCTTTAGTTGGTACCTTTACCTTACAAATTCTATAATCAAGACAACAATAACTAATAAATTTTAACAATTTAATAGATAGGTATACCTATATGTTTGGATGACTTAACCAGTTTTTACCGGAGTATGAGGTGGTCCGGGATAGAGATGAGTGGAGGGAGAAACCTTTGCTCGGCAGTGGGACACAATTTTTCTTTTTTGTATTTTTTAAGTTATGATAAATAAAATAAAAGGTTTTAAATTTAAATAAAGAACCAAACCAATATCCATGGTGAATTGTTTTATTTATTTATTTCATCTAAACAAATTTGAGAACCATTTTATACAACTATCTAATTAATCATTGTAGATACAAATGTATTTTTTCTTAACAAGAAAATAAGAAGCAGCAAACCACGGACATAAGCACGTGATAAGTAGTTATAGCGGTGTAGTAATCCTTACCCGCTGTTAATTATAAACAATGCAACGTGCTTTCTACAATCACTGGAGTTACAATATGAGAGTGAAATTTTACACAAGTCTTTATATGCATGAAAAAGTAGTTAACTGGTTGTTTAAAAATTTTGCAATGGCAACATTATTGCCCTGTTCCAGCAACTTTGCTTAGCGGTTTTTGTCCTTTATTTAATACTGGAATTAAATATGCAAAATGCCCTTTTTTAATTTACACGGTTTGTCTATACACTTATGAGTTTCTTGCGCCCATTCTTCTCCACAACTAAAAAATAGAAGTAAAAGTAAAAAGTGTTTAGACGATTCAAAAGCACTTTTTAAAAGTACTTTGACTTATGCATTATTGCTTAAAGATTTTATTTTTATACAGGTGCTAATATCAGAATAGTCACTGTATGTACTCTATTATGATGCTAGCACCTGTCCTTTCATAGCTGAATGATAAGTGGGCCCATTATAGTATTCTCCACGTTTTCACTGACGACTGGACAATGCTGATAAATATTGTGGACGCCATGTCTCCATAGAAAGTGAAAACTGCTCCCGATGTTAAGCAGAACGGATCACTTGTATGACAAATGGTTTGGGACTTAGTACTATAATGATATATTTTCGCTTTGCGGTTATAAATATCAACAAATCGCCACACATTCTGTGATAAATTTGTGCAAGCTAATAATTCATGTGAAAACTTAATAAGTTTAAATTTTATTTACAAAAAAAAATAAGAGGTATATACCATATGAGTTAGAGTGTTAATAGAAGCAGATATCTGTTTCAATTAAAAATGATGATGGCGCTTGTTAAAAGCTTACCTATTCTATTGAATAAGGTTAGTTTTTTATAAGCACTCATTTTCAACCACTTCTGTAGAGAAGCACACAGATAAATGAATGACATTATTACTTACTACAAAAATATTTCTAATCTAACCATAAAAACCCATCCAAGGATTAACTGGTTACCTTCTTAGATAAAGCATGTTTGTGCGATTTCATAGCTAAATGGAGATTTGCAAAACACATGGACGGTCATAACGTGACTGTTTTCTTTGAATCGCCTTGCTCCACTTCGATAACGCATGGCCAGCCCACTCTTAACACCATTACTTTTATTTGCACGCATACTAAAAATGGTAATGTTGTTAAAGTTAAAACTCGTCATTGTTTTGGCAATCACAATGGTTTTGTTATCCGATCCGAACCCCTCGGCGTGATGCCATTCCCTCCAGATAACTGCTGACGGTGCTCCGATCTCACACACAGCGTGAAGAACACTTTAAGATGACACTTGAAAAAATACATCAGCCTTCATCGAAAGTTGTAGGAGTATGACAAGACCAACGAATCTGAAATTTTGATATAGATAACTTCATGCATTTGTCTTTAAAAACCCTTGCTCAAAAACACGATTGTGCTATTTTGGCTCGACCGTAATTCTTTACGAAAACACCTCTAAAAAAACATTAACGCTAAAGTTTCAATGAATTATTTAATTTTTAATCTATATGTTTTAAAATCACTCAAATGTATTATATATATATATAATATAATAATATATATATATAATATAATAATATATATATATATATATATATATATAAATGTATTAAATGTATTATTAAGTAATTTCATTGTAATTTTAGCATTAATGATTTTTAGAGGTGTTTTGTAAAGAATTACGATCGAGCCAAAATAGCACAATCGTGTTTTTGAGCAAGGGTTTTTAAAGACAAAGGCATGAAGTTATCCTACATCAAAATTTCAGATTCGTTGGTCTTGTCATACTCCTACAACTTTCGATGAAAATTGATGTATTTTTTTCAAGTGTCACCTTAAAGTGTCTCGCCTCCCCCAAAAAAATCCGGTGATGCTGTACACGCCGCCTGAGGCGCACAGCAAACTCCAACCAAAAAAGACCCCAATGGTTTTGATGGGTTTGCTGAGACTGAAATAATGCCTAGATCATTGTGATGTAGAGAAGTACCTACCGATTTTCTACTGTCACTCGCAACAAAGATCTGAATCTAGTTAAAGCGTAAATATACAGTTTCAAGTACATTGCACTTTGCTGTCAGTTGTCTTAAAGTAGAGACAGAATGACGTTTTAAAAGCAGGATTATGCTAGATGTAGATTATGATAAAGCCGGATGTGGCCCAAAACGAATGAAAGTCGCTTTGATTTGGATCTTGATGCGATGATGATGGTTACGATGCCTTATAAGATGAATTGTGGGAAACCGCCCAGGATAGCGCGAAGTGTAAGTATTTATAGAAGCGAAGTTGGGGAAACTGCCCAATTTGTTTGCCCAGCTATGGGACAAAACATGCGAAATAATAATGAGCTGTAATTACTTATGTTATCTATGGTGAACCGACGCGATGACAAGCCCATTTATTATTATCCAAAAAAATTATCATGTTAATCCAACAAGTGTCTGTAAGAGAAGTGTCTGGAAGATCACTTTTAGAGATAAAACCGCCTAAAGTATTATTTTTTTGTACAAAAAGTGTTAAAAGTGTATATTCATCTTATCTCATTTATCTTGTTGAACATATCAACAAGGATCCTTTTTTTTGTATTCTATTTTAGGTTTAAGTCACAATTGAACATAGCCTTTGAGATGTTATTCTTCAATTTTGAATAAGGTAATCAAGGTCCCGTTTAGTAGCATGTAAAAATGTTATTGAAATGAATGAAAAGATTGCAAACTAAATTGGCGACTCATTGAATCAAATGGCTTATATATAAGTGCTCGTAACGACGCCGCGCCCGCCGCGCCGTGGGGCTCCCACCGCTATCCCACTGGTTCATGTATTGACACACTAACCTCAGAAGAAAGTTAATTATAACAGAGTATAATTACAGTTTTGCTTGTGAATTGTGCACGTGCATCTAAACTTTTTCTAGCAATTACTGGTGAAGCGGAAGCTGAGAATTTGTGTGAATGTTGACGCGGCACGGCATGAAAGTAAAGGTTTTGTAAAAGATTAGGTGTAATTGACTTACCAATAGAAACATGTACCTAGTTAAACTAAAGATATGACATATATATACCTAAGTATTGTTTGTTCTTACAAAACTAACTCAAATTACTTGTTAAGATGTTAATTGTTGTTGGGGCTCATATTTTGTTCTTGCAAACTTTATGAGATCTCAACATTAGATCAAGAGAATAGAATAAATAGAAAACTAAAGATTAAACAGTAGTAATAGTAACTTTTTGTAAGCTTTGTCGTCCGTTGGAGACCGTACCAAAATAAACTATAGTATTTTTCTCATTTTCGATTTCAAGACAGCTGCGGTAAAATACTTATAGAAACGAAACGTACCTCGGAGCGGGCGCAATCACAACCCACAATGTCCCTGAGCGTCTAGTGTGAGTTTTGTTGACTATTGTATTCACTCGATTACGAAAACAAAAATGAAAAATTGTATGGCATAATGTTAACTCTTCTCGTATGTCGCCAGGAGGCGCTGCTTCAATGCCATACAATTTTCGTTTTCTTTAACGTGATCGAATGTCAAATGAATCTCACACTAGGCACCCTGATCATTTTTTAAAACGAAACGTGTTGTTCGATGAATGTCAAACTACGCCATTCGATCGAAGAGGAATAAAGAAGCCTCATGTTATACTCGTTTTTCTTTCGGCTAACACTGGAGTTGTTGTTGACGTTGTTTCGCATCGCGATGCGGGGGCCGCCCACTTTGATAGACTTTCTCTTTTGACTGACAAAAGATGTAATTGCAACGAGACATAATAGCTAATAACAATTGGCACTCGTGTTACAGTTTGGAATTGTTAATTACCCGTTCTATACGGAGCTGCTTGTCACGAATGTTAATTAATCGTCATACGTATTGAATCACAGTTGGGTTTACCAACTTTATTCATTTATTAATTTATCTTAAAGATACACCAGAATTATAAATGGAAAACAACAATATAACTGTTTCATTGATGATGATGATGATCATCATCATCATCAGACTACAGAGATCTACTGAACATAGGCAGCTGAACTAAGGAGCTGAACATAGGCCTCTCCAATAGATCGCCACCATAACCATATCATAATCCGGTCCTTCCTGTAGGTCCTTCTAATATTTATGATAAATTAATATAGATATACTCCCGCCTGTATTGCACAATCGGATAAAAATGTCATCTACCTAACAAAACAAGTGAGAAATTCGGAATGTGTATGTTGTGATTGTAATTACGACAATTAATGATCTGAAGCTACACAAAACAGCATTTACTTTGAATGTTATGATCTCTTCGTATACCAAGTAATCTGCCCACTACAAAACTGCAACAGCATCGTGGCCAATCGTGACAGACAGCGTCTTCATCAACCCTGACATTGACAGAATCAACGATACGAAAAAAAATACTTTGGAGAATATTTTTTTTGTTTTTTTGGAGAGAGATTGCCTCAGGCGGCATTTTCAGCTTCACCGGGCTTTTTTGAGGGTGGCGAGAAACTTAAAGGGTTCCACAAGCCGTGTGAAACGAATCACCTTCGGAGGTTTTCTAGGGAGAACGGCATCACGCACTAAGGCGTGTCCCCGTGCCCTAATAGATTCTCCGAAGGGATCGGATCGGGGTGACTCGTACACAATAGTTATGGCTATATAATACGACGACAGACTTGTATATACCGAATACCGAAACTGTATTCATCAAATCAAGAATAACTTAACGTTTCAACCACATTCTATAATCAATTACAAAGTATTTTTTGAACGTAAAATCTAACCATCCACCATTACTTTGGTCCTACGGTGGAGACCTTGATGTGGAGAATACGCAGTACACATTCATTCATTCATTCATTCGTTCATGTACACAAATCAATTGTCACCCTTGTCCACCATATGAGTAAATACCACAATAAATTATTTTATATGTCTCGATATGACGATTCTAAGCCATTTAAAAGTGTGTACATTATATTTATTGGATATTTAGGCATATTTGACACTTTCAATTCTCATTTATATCCACTTAACAGAGCGTAAGCTTCACACTTTTGTTTTTACGACCATTCAGAGTGAACGAACTCCGCAGGAGCTTTCCAATACGGACCCCCTCTGCGCGCGCGCTCGATGCGTTCTCCCTCCTACCTCCCTTTTAAATCATTGAGCTTTTGAGTTATAGTTCTTAAGTTTATTATGACATTTAAGTTATATTAGGTAACCGCGTTGTTCTACACATATACATAATAAATATTAAGCTTTGTTTGAAATATGCAAATAAATAACACATATTTCTTCAGATAATAAAAAAGGAGTCGCAAGTATAAATGTATCATCATCAATGGGTGAGAGTAGTCGCGGATCGTGCTCAGTGGCGTGCACTGGAGGGTCCTATGTCCAGTAGTGAACTAGTATAGACTGATGATGTCATTATCATCAGTCTATGATGACTAACTACTTACTCGACTACTCTCATCCAGCTCTGAACCGCCTTGCGAAGATTGTAAGTATAAAGACCTAAAATATATTCCCTATTTTAACATGATTTTGGTGATTGAGAACTATAACAAGACTAAAGAACAGACTTTATGTCTAACTAAAACTTTATTTACTTAAAGGATGCACTATTTTGATTGCATAAGTAGGAACGAAGTGGGAGCATTCAGGGTTCACCCACCACCAAGTTGATGAGCGGGTCATTATGATTGCTCAATATTCTCATAGGCCATGCTCCAAGTGGTAGGATATTCATAGTAAAATTATGAGTATGATGATTTTCTAACACATTTTATGTCATGGTCGGTCCGCGAATAGCATTCTGCCGATCAACATCCAGGTGTCCGAATTGGTTATGTGATCTCTGTCCGCCATTATCTAATTGTTACGTCACTCTTATGAAACGGTTTGCATCGGGCTATTGACATTTGATGTCGCGGCGGAACTTTGGAGCCAGATGTTCGGATGCGATCGAATGTCCAGTTACGATTGTAATTAAATAAAATGGTTTGTGTCAGTTATAGAGTAGTATTGAATGGTTAAGTTTTTTTTTTTTAAATTCTTTCATAACTAAGTAAAATACATCGCGCATTCATCGGGGCTGTGGGCGACTCTAGGGTTATGTGGGACTCTCCTCCTCTTTCCTCGTCCAGCCACTAAAAGCTCAACGAGGGGAGGCCTACTCACTACAAAACCACCATCCCGTCTCTGCCACGGAGATGGCTCGGGATCACGAACGAACGGCGAGCACCGTCGTAGGTTGTTAGAAGTCTGGGCGATGATTATTATGTTTACGTGGAGGTGGTAGTGGTAGAAGTGGAATTTTATAAAAAAAATACTATTTTCATTGGGCAGCAGTGGGTGCTTACTGAATGATTATATCGTTCTACGTTATATGCAGTAAACATGTACAGTTTTTAATCCTACTATAATATTATAAACGCGAAAGTTTGTAAGTATGGATGGATGTTTGTTACTCTTTCACGTAAAAACTACTGAATGGATTTTAATGAAACTTTCCTCATATGCAAACCATGACCCAGACCAGCATATAGGATACTTTTTTTTTTTACTTTAGTCTTCGCGATCGAAGTCGCGGGCAAAAACAACTTTTTAATATTAATACGATGGCGAAGCGACTAGCACATTCGGGTTGCGTTCACTCAAGTTAAATAACTTTGGCAATTCGAAGTCAGCGGATACCCATTCGCTGAGTAGCTAAATTCACATACAGTTCCAAAAGCACGTTATACCGTTTTTCTTTTTTTTGAGAGAGTTTGATTATTGGCACAATGCATTTTCAGTTTCACCGGGCTTTTTAAGGCGAGAAAGGGTTCCTCAAGCTTCGTGAAACGAAGCACCGTCAAAGGTTTTCTCGAGGGGACGGCATCACGCACTAGTGCGTGTCCTCTTGCCCTTGTTTCTCCGAGGGGTTCGGATCGGATCGGGTTAAGCCGCTGGTTCCGATATTTTGGTAGATGACAGTCGTTAGCATCCACTAACCCGCATTGAGTCAGCCCCAACACTTCTAATACGGTAAGAGATGTGATGAGGCTGGTGATGATTTAAACATTCGCACATTTCTAGGTTTATAGTAATTTATTTGGTGAGGTGAGCTTAGCGGTTAATTTACTCCGTCGCACAATTTAACTCGTGTCTGACCTCGTGTCCAGCGGTGGGCTACATTCCGACTACAAGGGAACTACTGACCTTGTTTAGGCTTGTCATTTAGATACTAAGCTTTAAAAACAAGCTTAAAATTATAGTTGTATAGAAAACTTTAGTATTATTAAAAATAACAAAGATCGACGTATTAGTATAAATAAGAAAGCTAATAAGTAGGACGATTATGAATATGACAATTACTTGACATGAATTAGAAGAAATGCTAACTTTAAGTTATAGCTAAATAACAGACTGAAGAAGCGATAGAATGATATAAGCGATAGAAGTGACATTATTACGAGTTTTATGAGCTTTTAAATAATTTGATCACTCGCCTTAGTATTTAATTAACGGTAGAAACGAATGATCTATATACTTTGTTAAATGCGTTATCATTATAAATATAAACGAGTACAACAAATATTTAATTTTAAAAAACTTTAAACATTATGTTTAAAGTTAATAATGTAATATTATTTTAACTTAATTGAATTTAATTTTATATTATTTTAATTTTGATTTGCTTTAATTTAATTTTTAATTTATAATAATTTGAAATATATCAGATTTGTTGACTTTAAGTAATAAGTTTTTTTTCTAAATTCTTAGTTTTCAAATTGACATCGAAATTGTATTGTGATTTGTTTTATTTTGTTTCTTATACAAAACGACTTGCGATTTGTAATTATTTCTTGTGTGGGTCTATGTTGCCTAAATAAATGAATTTGTTATTATTATTTTTAACATTTACATTTAATAACATTTTATATAAAAACATATTTACAATACAAAATATTATATAAAAACTTAACTTAGGTTGCCACCGGTAGCGGGGATAGACCCAAGCTATCGGTGGTTAATAATAAGTGTAATTCAATTTGGATATTGTTATTGTTTATTATTCTTTATTGTGATGCGCAAATATTAAAATATTTATAGCTTATCGGTTTATAACAGGATCCTATGAAACGTAAGAGCTTTAAATACCTATAAATCGTTGTTTTACCTTCTAACAAATAGTGTATTGTTTATTTGTTAAACCTCTAAGTAGCATAAGTAAGTCCCGCTACTGGTCAAAGTCTCGACCAAGTTTTGCTAAATCTTTGGCGGTCTTCCACCAATCATATAGGTACCTTTCTTAAGCTAACATTATTCAATTGTTACGTACTATGTTCATATTAAAACGAAATGTCGCCTATATGCGAACACTTATGCCCAACGCGGCATAATCAGCTTTCTCGCGTTATGTAAAGAGATGTTAGAATTAATGCTCGTCGACTGAACGCTCGCGAAATGTACGAATAGTGGCGCGTTGATGTCTTTTGTATGGAAGCTGAATTTATACTACTGTTTTAAATATTAAATTCAATATGTTCGCGTCATGAAACAACTTATTGGAAAATACATAATACAAGTACTTACATAAGAACTTATTGAAATGACAAAAACGTTTATTGAATATTGGTGCAGGTAGCAACGTCAGCCGTTTAGTCCTATTTCAAATAGTTTTTTTTTTCAAAGGAAGATTATTATTTTTGTTAATGCTCTATTAACTCATTATTAATAACAGTCTCAGTTAGATATGGGTTCACGTCAGCAGTTTAACGTGAATAACACCACGGCTTTAGGCATTCAACCCAAGCATCTATTGGTTCGGCTACCTAATGTGTACGAGTAAATAGTAACTTGTCAACTTTTAGTTAAGATTGTATGATTTGGTTCAAAGTGATCGGGAACTTTTGTTGCTGATTCTACAAAAAGAGCACTCATGAATGTCGGTATAGTATGCCGTTGAAAAAAAGATAAACACTTGACGGCTGTACGTAATTTTTATATCTTGTTTTGTATGTCTGTCTAGAAAGTGGTTTATCAAATTAGGCAAAGTTTTGGTGAATGCTATTTAACGTTTGTGTACTCGGTTTGGGTCGTGTCGTAGAGCTCGTTTTTTGCCCTGCTACCACTATGCTATCAAAATATATTGCTACAACACCAATGTTATAAGAGAAATCCAGTGCCTCAGTAGTTCAGTCCTTCAGCCTTATCGTCACTTAACATCAGGTGAGATGAAGGCCAAGTGCTTGCCAGTAATTAATAAAAT
The DNA here is from genome assembly GCA_949315975.1 of Eudonia truncicolella. NCBI lineage: Eukaryota > Metazoa > Arthropoda > Insecta > Lepidoptera > Crambidae > Eudonia > Eudonia truncicolella. Next base: position 1,992,265 of record OX438838.1, on the reverse strand, counting down.
ATAATAATTAAAGAAATTTATTTATTTAATCTTTATTGCACAATACAATAAAATAAAGTACAAAAGGCGGACTTAATGCCAAATGGCATTCTCTACCAGTCGACTTAAGAGCTAGGCAGAGAAATTGGTAAGCGGTGCGACAAAGAACGTAAATGAAGCATGTACTACATAAATTTATAAGAACTGCAATATACATATTAAGTTTATTAAATTAAGTGATAATAATATAATATACATACCATAAAAAAACTTAAATAAAAATAGACTACATGAAATGATGATGGGAATCTCCTACGCGGGTGTTGATTCCTGTAGAAACAGTTTATACGCCATTGTTTTAAATGTAGAAATGTTACTCACATCTGGTAGATATTTGTAAGTTGCCTAATAAAATAATGACCGGCGCCTGCGCAAGGTTGCGCGCGCGGGAGGCGCGGGGTCAACGACCGCGTCACTTTCTCCGACGACCAGCGACCACCCCTCCTCACTTCGGATGATGGATGCAGCGCTGGACATTAAACATTACATTTCACAGCTTCGTAGATAAGCACAGCCACATTGTAAATCATAAACCTTAAATTAAATTAAACGCTTGAAGTTTATTGTGTCTAGTGTGAGTTTCGTTTACAATCCGTATTCATTCGATTACATTTACGAAAACGAAGATTTGAATGGCAAAATTTTTAATTTTCTCTTATGTAGCCAGGAGGCACTGTGTGCGCTGTTTCTTGTTCGTTAACGTGATCGAATGTCAAACGAATCTCACATTAGGCACCCTGATGTAAGTTTTGACCGCCTGCGGTCTTTTGGATCAACCACGCACACCGATCAGACCCAGAGGTCGCGGATACGCGTTTGATTAATGATTTAGATGTACAATAATGTACATACGACTGCACATCAGACTACCACAAACTGTCAAATTTCTTTATGACTACGGCATTAGGTTGCACATTTATTGAAGTCGACTACGTACGTACATAGTACCCGATTTGGATGGTAGTAGCGATTGTCATAAGTCCGCCTGGCTGGCGATTGTTGTCTCAAGCCCCTCGCCTGCACAACATCGTTTGATGCCTTGTTTTGTTCCGTTCCGACAGTAAAAGATAAAACAAGATAAGATAAGGTTCTCAGACTGATCAAATGACAGGTCCTCGGTAGTAACGGATCGCGGGTGAAGAGGTGCTTCCAACTTTATTGTTACTTACCGACAGTCGAAATAAAAGTCAAGTGTTTTCCTGTTAGTTATTACCAATTGATAGTGTTTCATAATTGCAGTTCTCCATGTTTCAAGTATCTTAGTTTAACACCAATGATATTAACTATATAGTACAAGGTATATTACATTATTAAATCGTAGTTGTTTGTGTATACAACGTGTAACAGAAAGATTTGGTAAAAGTGAAAATATCAAGTGTACCCGATCAAGATCTTGTATGCAAAGTTACTTAGTAGAAAATTTAATTTAAAAAAATATAAATGTTGGTAGAATGGAATGGAAGAACGGAGGGGAGGGTGGGAAAGGAATACCTTGTTATGGATAAGTAACAATAAAGTTAGTAAGTAAAGTAAATAGCATGCTTGCTTACTTGTATACAGACAACGAGTTAATGCGAAGTTTTCACAGATGGTGCTGCTTGGTGACGTGCTTTGACACTTTTCAACTTCGCACTTACTTATCTCATTTTTATTATTATTACCGTACTCGTATACTTTAACTTGGTTTTTATTAGACAATTTTTGACTTATAGTATGTCATGTCATACAGCATTGTGAAAATTGACATTGGTACCTGATGTCATTTTTGCAAACTTACATATTTTTGTTATTTTGTTGTTTTTTTGTGTGTTGTGATTGTTCTTTATTTTTTGTGTGCTTATTTGTGATGGAAAGTGTCCTTTTATGATAGGACATTTTTTAGAATATTTTTGACGCTGTAAGGGAGAAAAGAGCTTGACACTTGCTGAGTTTCTTGCCGGTTCTTCTCAGTACAAAATAATGCCGTTCATACGAGCTATTTGGAGCATATACTGAATAAATAATTTTGTTTTTTTTTTTAAATAGAAGTTCGTGCTAGGCCTACTGCTGTGATTCACGAATCCGAAACCCGACAGACATCCTGATCTGCTTTCGTCACCGCGCCGGCTATTGCGCAACCAATTATAAAACACACGTCGCCAAATTGCTAATGCGAATAAAGATCGGTCAATGACCTTCGTTATGTAACATGTGGATAGAAGTCTGAGCGGGTGAGACTAAATGTAACAGATTGAAGTTAGAGTAAACTAATAACGAATTCTAGTTCCTACCAGATATGCACATTCATGACTTACAACATTCCGCCTCTGTGGTCTAGTGGTTAAACTTAAGATCACCGGTCTCAGACCCAGAGGTCCTATATAGGTTCGATTCCCAGTGGGGGTTTGGTTGGTGATAGGGCTTGTATTACTGCCTGACTAGTTACCACCATCTTATCTAAATATAACGCCATACCAATCAATGTTAGTAACATTATGTTCCAGCTAGTTATTAATTAGTCAAGCAATGCCTCAGTGGTTGAGCATTCCGGGTGAAGTGCGCTTCCACCTTCGGCTTTATCATCACTTAACATCAGGTGAGATGAGGGCCAAGTGCTTACCTGTAAGGATTTAAACCCACCTCCTTGCTAACATATGACTTAGTCTGCGGTCCGGCTTGGAGCGGATTTTATTCAATGTGGGTAGGAACAGTCAGCATCAAAAGTAGCTGTACACAGCAATTTGTCAGGGCAGAAATGAATTTAATAGGCGCTTGTCAACCTCTAATGGTGTTATTTTGAAACGGCACTAGAAAGTTCCGCGACTTTGGTTGTTGACCGTACCTACTTTTTTTTCTATGGACTGGGACTGATCATACAAACCATTTTTTTTTAAATACATTACTTTATTTGAAACACCTGAGTTTGATTGAAGTTATTTATTTATAGGACACTTGGAAAAGTGTAAGTATCAAAAAAATGTGGAAGAATCATTATAATAAAAAAATCTTTAAAAGTAGTTTGCTGATGTATTTTGTTCTTTTTCTCTATGCAAAGTACTCGTGGCCCCGTCAATTATGATTAGCTGTGTGAACAGCTAGTTGGCACGTGGGCAATAATTCCTCAATGGGTCACCAGGCCACATAACAGAACTATTCGGTGTTCGCTTGTAAACCGAGAGACTTCAGCTTTACGACCTATGCAGGTTGGAGTGGGCCTCCAATTTCTATAGCATACCTATATTTATTCACACTTATGTGATTCACTTCCAATTTAAACTTAAGTGAAAACTATCAACTATCAAAAAATTGACATTATTTATTTTATTGTATTGGGTACCTTACCTATGAAATTGACGTTTTTCTCTCTTATTAATAGGTGTATTACTTCTAAAAGTCAATACCGGTTGGTTATATTGTTACACACCTTTAATTAGGACTATGTTACTTAGGTTTCAGTAATAACAATGGTTATTCATTTTGTGTCTTTATCGCCCAATTTTTTAAATTGACTTCTTTTTTTGTTTGCGGAATTGACCTTTTGTTTTACTGTAGCTTTGAAGGATCTTGATTTTTTTTATTTTTAATGTCTGCTATATTAAGCAAGAAAACAAACACACTACTCTACAATTTTATAGTGTTAACATAAATAGATGCTAAGAAAACTAAAAAAACGAAAGTATGAAAAATATAATTTTATAAAAAACTAGCTGACCGGCGGACTTCGTACCGCTTTGACAGTTTCCATGACAACACTACAAACAAATCATTTTGTATTGGAAAAATTTCAAAAATGTAAAAAAAAATTGGGGGTAAAATTTACCCTTAACATTTAGGGGGATGAAAAATAGATGTTGTCCGATTCTCCACCCTAGCATCGGCTAGCATATCGATGCACGCTAAGATTCACGAAAATCGGTCGAGCCGTTTCAGAGGAGTACAATAACGTACACCGTGACACGAGAATTTTATATATTAGAATATTCATACAAAACGTCAATTTCATAGATAAGGACCAAATATTATATAATGTTATTGTGATAGTTATAGCATAGTTTATAAATAAACGTTAAAGGTACCCAAAGGGATTGAAGTACATGAATGCTTTCATTTAAAATTACCAATGATAATAAACGAGAGGACAGTTTGTTAGTCTTATGCGTTTAACTTTTTTTCAATATTTAAAATATATGGTAAGCTATACTGAGTATTGGTGGATTTGTTCCGTATATCTATGAGTTGTTTTACTTTTTTTTTACGATCATTCATTTAGATCACAGTCTTTGTGCCGCCGTTCACAGATGTCGCTTCTCTCATTAATTTCGTCCGATGTCGGTAGATGGCGGTACATGGTGGCAGCGCCACGCAACTTTTTATGATCGTCACTGATAACATCCTCCTTCCCAAACACAGCTACTTGCATTTTATGAACGAAAGGCGTTATCTTACAAGCCAGGAGCCTTATACAACTTGTCTCTTCGACGTCACCCTGATCCTTTATGAGATCCTGAATGTCGTCAAATAAGGATTCGTTCTTCGCTCTAGCGACCAGCTCTTGCAGATTTCGTGACCTCTTGTTCAATATCCAGGCAGTAGGATCATCTGATCTGTATGGCCTGTTGGGGCGTTTTCCTGCTAGGAAGGTGGAAATCTGAAATATAAAAGACGATGATATTTAGTACGTAACATTTCTGGGTATAGATGTTTTAAATATTTGAAGAATAATTAATTTGAAATTTTGTGCATAACACTCTCTATGTCTGCATGGCTGCCAGACATACTATTCTATACGTATTGAAATAACTAGAATGAAGGTCGCAGAGGCACGATGTAAAAGTTGTGGTGATCTAAGTATAGCATAACTGCTTCTCATTAAGCGGATTGCGGACCCTGTCGCTTCTGTCGATACTTGTTTGTAAGTTAACAGTCAGTTTTACTTTTGGGACAATACAACGACGTCACCTAATGCAATTATTTATTTTATTATAAACTTTATGTATGACTATAATTAAGGTATGTCTCACCATTTGCGCGACAAATACGAGCGCGTTCACTGCGACCGCGCTTATCTGGTTCGGCTGAAGTCCAAAGAGTCGCACCAAATACTTCAAAGGTGTCATAGGATTGGAAGCCTCATTCACATTGTAATTGGGTCTGGTCTCCTGCGAGATCTCTATGACCTCCTCACTGTCAGTGTAGGCTTCGTTCTGGTTTGGTGGATCCTTGTAAGAGCTGGTGGGTTTGTTCGCGGTCTGGAAGGCTCTCACTACAAAATCCGCTACTTTTAGCGCCACCGATTCTGTACCTGAAGATAAATGTGAAAACATTTATGTAGGTACTGAATTTTAAACGATAAAAGAAAATAAACCATAAAATATATTATTGTTTGTCTTCGCGTCTGGACTCCATATCTACTAAACATAAAGTTGAGTGGAGTAATTTGCTGTGCAAACTAAAGCGGTCAGTGCAGCCGCCCGGATTGCGGAAGAGCCAGGTTCGATTCCTGGCTGGGTCGGGTGGGCGTTTAATTTTTTTCACCGTATTTTAGAAGTTTTAGCTTCAGTGCAGCAATTAGCACAGCAGCACTTGAAAATAAAAAGTAAAATGAGATATTATGTTTCTTTGGACACGTGCACAGCGCACATTAGTTGTTGGATATAGTATAAAACGACAAAATATTTTGAATATGCGTTAAACTATACATGTTAAAAATGTTGTTGCCTTTTTTTCGTCGCCAATCTCCTTACTTCGTGTAAGAGACATATTTCTATTTATAATAACTATTTAGCCGATGGAAAGCAGCCACTACAGTCTGTGGACGATTGTGACACCACACAAGGGTACCACGCGTGGGTTGTCAACCATGAAGCTTCAGTTCTTATGTGTCTACGTCCTGAACTCTCACTATATCCATTACTCTTGAACTGGAACAAACACAGCAATGTAAAACAATGCTGTTTGGGGGGACACTGAAGTATTAGGGTAAGCGCTAGCCAGTCAGATTCTGGGCAGAATCCTACCACCAGACAATGATTAATCACCAAGTAAATATGAAGTAATTATCTGCTATTTATTTATTTATTTTGGTTCTTCAACGTTAAAAATATTACATATAAAAAAAAACAACTTAAACAACTAACAAACGAGCATAGGCTCTGCCTAAAGGTCACCGCAGCCTAGTGATGCTTGCAATATCATGGGTATAGTATGCGCGTTTCGGACCCTGAGTTTTTAATGATTATGTCTCTATGCCCGCTAACTGTACTGTATCTTAACTCAGTGCAAAACACGACTGCTTGGCAGCCAAGTAGGCTCAACCTACTTGACTTTCGAAACCCTTTGAAAACTTTTTATCTAAATTATCAAACTCAGATTATGATTCAGTACGTTCACATAATCTTAGAAAACAGAAAGTTATTTAATTGTTATCTATTTAATAAAACATAATTGTTTTTAAACAAATTAACTGAATAATCGTCAGATGTCAAGACTAGTGTGTATTTATGGCACATTTATCACAATTTAAATTATATTCATGTACTTACCTAAAATATCTGTGGCGAACTTCATTCCATTACTCAGATGATCGATTAATCCATCTTTGCTATGGTTTTCATTACCTAACACCGAAATTGGTGAAGTGAGTGAAGCTAAGAGCACTAGTACTAGTACCGCCATCTCGCGACGGCCGCCGACACTACAGTGAGCGTCGCGGCCGCGCGCTACGCTCCGCTTGCTGAGATAATGGCGCAAGCATCGCACTGGAGCACATCTTCGGATTTGTCTTTCGGATTCGTCTACAGGTGATTTTTAATAATAATGTGTACATTTTTATGTTATGTTTTATGTTTTAATTTATTAATATGAGAGTAAATGTTCATGTTGGTAAATCTTCTATTCCAATGTTTAGTTTAATTGCACATAGATGTCGCTACTTGTAGCGACTGGCTTGCTGGCTTGGCTGTTAAATATGAAATTGCCATTTTATAGTAATAGACACTTTGAATAGACATTAAACCTTCATGGTGTGAGATTTTCGAATGAAACTTTTTTCAAAAAATACCTATGGGATTTTTCTTTTAAAAAATGTGCAACATTCGGTTTTCGAATTTAAATTGGTTTTTTTATTCAGCTTAGACGGGAAAGATGGATCAATGCTCTGCGAAAAACGAAAAATGCCTGTTCAGTAATATTATTATTATGTCGTAAATAGCTACATGTCTATTTTATAATGTGTGCATATGAAATAAATGTGAACCATCCTGTATATAAAAAGTCAAGAGCACAACAATAGACACGGAAACCTCAATACGCTCGCTTAGGCTTTTGCAACGATGTTGACAATCATTATTTATGTAACAATGGTTTTGAAGAAATAATTTATTTCTTACATTTAAGTACGAAGGAGCACTTCTAGAAAACAAACTTCTAGTAAACAAATTAAAGGAAAACAAATATATTTTTATCAAGCTCGATAGCGCATGTAGCCTTAACGAACCTAGGTTGCGATCTTGCAAGCTGTAAGCTTAAGAAGCTCGTTAATAAACCACCAAAAGGAAGACAACTGAAAAACAAGAGATATTTGTTCGTTCAACAGTTTTAACTAGCCGACCAGGCGTTTGTGTGTGGTTGTAAATTAAACTTTAAAATTATCATATTAGAGTACATCTTTTACTTTTAGAGGTGTTGTTTATAACACCCAGTAAGGACTAAGTGGGTACAAAATACAAAGCTAGTTAAAGCCGATGTGTATGTAACATTTGACATCTCACCTTAGTAATAAGCAATTTTAACATTATATTCTGAAAAAAATGGGTCAGGTAATACCTGATTTTATCATCATTTTATAACTATAAAATAAATGCAGTAAATACTCATTAGAAGACATTTGACATATCAAAATGACCTTTGATAGTCAAATGACACAATATGTCACATATAATAATAATATATCATGTTCATAATATCGATTTTAAATTTACAAAATGGCGCCCTCTTGCGCGGTTCCCAGACTTCCTGTCACACTGTTACACCTACTTACGTCACATTTCACGAAATCACTCCCACAAATTGTATAAACAGAAAGCGAGCGAAAAGATGTTAGGTACACATCAAACAAAGGCTTTGTTAGAAATATCCAATTAACTCTTTTATTGTTTTCTTAGTTAGTAGTTAGTAAGTTTTAAAATGACAAAAAGACAAAAATAAATTTCCACTTTTCTTTTATGGTCAAAGAGTTTCTAATGCGTCAGCAACACCAATGTTACTCGTAGATTAGTATAACGACACAAATTATGAGCATAAAAATAAGAAACCGAGGCACTGACAGTGCCATGTGGAGGCTCAGTGACCCGCTTGGGATGCCGCTACAGTCGCGCTTTGCGGCCACGGTAACAACCAGCAGCCAGTCAGTCTTCAAGCACCGTCGTAACCAACCAGGGCTAAGTGCTTACCCGTAAACATTAAAAAACATGCTCGCCATACTCATAACCTTCGCAGTCTCCATCCACAAGGTCACATCAAACCCAAACGAACTACAATACTTGAACGAGCTGTCTTTAGACAAACTGATCAGCCTGAAGTCATCGCTCCAAGAATTGGTGACTACATACGATAATGTTACGACTGCGCCGGCGCCGACTTATCTGCAGAGCTTCGGAGCACAAGCGTTGCCTTTGAACGCGCCTATGGTTAAAAGGACTGACTACGAAGAAGAACACAAGAAGGACGGACAAAGCAAGCTGAGCAAGCTGTTCACGATGTCGGTGACTACGCTAGCGTTTTTAGCTTTCGGCGGCTATTTGTTGTGCTTGATCGTGCAAGCTATAAAAGCGAAGGAGAGTCATGTGAACCCGGCGACTGTGGCACCGACGTTCTTGATAAGTGCCGGTATAAAGAAGAAGCCTCTGTTGAATCAATTCTCGTCTTATGGAAGAAGGAAGAGGGCTCATAGTCGCGTGGAGAGGAGTCTGCAGCAGTTGTCTCTGCCGCCCCAGCATATGTTTGAAGCTTTGCTGCAACTGTGCGAAGGGTACGCGAAGTGGAGTGAGCGGTACAGTGACACGGTGTATTAAAGTAAATGTATGCAAGTGGACACTGGAGTAACGAAATACCTATGTGACATTTATAACTTTTACATAGCTGTGCTTGTGTTTTACACATAATTGGTACCTATTTACGACTAATATTACGAATTTAACTCTACTGCGTTACCATAAAACGATGGCTAATGTTAGATAATGCTTTAAACAGATGCTGTCACTTTTTAGCAAATACTTTTAGACATAGACTACACTTTTTTGTTAATTATTTATTTATTTTTATTTTTATTTTTTTTGTCTTGAATTTCATGTCTTTGTGCCTGTGTGTGTGAGAGTCAATAAATGTTTTTTCTTTCTTTCTTTCTTTCTTTCTTTCTTACATAGACACAATATTAAAACACGTATTTAGCCAATGTTTAACTTTAAACACTGTTTTGTAGTAAGAGAGTAAGACTAGGTAAACTCTACCGCTCCTTATATTATAACTATCTCTATATTTTAGTATAGAAATGAATATTAGAAGTATATGGCTTTTTGATCTTATCTACTCTTAAATTCTACTACTATTGTATACTTTGATTCACTCATTAATTAAGTGGATATCAACAATTAATTTATTAAAACTATACGCTCAATAAACGTAGTTAAATCAATATTTTGGTAATTAGAATCTGCTCGTACTTCAGAGACGTTTTGCCGAACTTATTACAGTCAAACAAGACACTATCAACACACAAAGAACTAGAAAGAAATTACACTTCCTATAATAATATTTCATATCTACAGGTATTTAGATGTTCCCACCTATAGATACCCTGATCGTACCCATATCGAACGTATTTCAAAAACGGTTCTCAAATAAACTTTTTAACCCTAAGATGAATGAAAATATATAATATTATGTTTTATTTACGTCCACAATCTTATTAAGAACGTTTTAACAAAACGTTATATTGAGCCACGGGACAGACTGCACAAAACACTGTTTACATTAAAAGCAGGAAGCCAGATTGCCGACAATCTACCTATAATCTGTAAACGTTCTCAAACTGTCAAATAATCACGCTAACACCTAATAATAGCAGCATACTACGCTTTAAAGATTCTATTGTGCGCACCACTTAACTAAACGTTGACTTGCTTAACCAACAAACAAAAATCTTGTTTATTTCTGCGCTGTTTAAGGTTGATTATCGCGTGTGGGTAAGTAGTTTTTTATGATATTTCGTTAGTTTGCGGGTGGTGCGCAGTGTTTGTGGGATGTTCGGTAATGAGCCGCTGCGTTCTCTCCGTCGTCGCCGCGAGCCACTGTTTACGGCCCGGCCGCGGCATGAGGCGTCGTCGGCGCAAGAGCAATAGCAGTAAACCAGCCGTTTAAAACAAACGCTTAATCTACATTGGATGCTTTAATTTGCGTTCGGATTCACTCGCCACTGATATAGGAACGGTTAATAACGAATTTATTGGTTGAATAAATCCGTTTTTAAATGTGTGATCATGATGGTTTGGCAATAGAAAATATTAGTTTGTTTGATTCAGTTTAGAATATAAGTTAACTACGAATTAATTCATATCGAAACTGTGAAAAGCACTTGAAAAACGACGATTTGCCTAAGGTGGGACGCAAAGCCTAGACGTTTCACAATTCGGACGATAGCTCTTCCACGTTTCCAACAGAGCTACAGAGACACTATTTTCCTTGGCAATTTATTTAATACGTAATTTACCAGCGCTCGAGTTCAAACCGAGGCAAATTTTATTTTTTAAATGTTTTTTTTAATGCGATACTAATATCCTCCATTTTAAACCACCTCCGTAGACTAGTGATAGTATCCTCTAGGATAGGATCCTCTTAGATCCAGAGGATTAGATTCTGATCTATTTAAAGTTTATTAGAAAGGTTCTATTCACACTAATTAGCTAATGGCGTTACCAATTCGATTCACTCACCCGCCCCGGAGGCGGGCGCAAACTAAGCTCCGGAGTGCTAATGAGTGTACCATCACGCAATTATTAACTCTAATCACAAAGCTTTAAAGTCTTTACTAGGTAGTAACAGACAAAATGAGTTTTTCTAAAGCTTTTTCCAATCATGAATCCCTTCATGAGTTTTTATTGCGGCGTTATGGATGTTAAACATAATCTCTACCATAGATCACTGTGTCTGTATTAAATGTCTGTTTTGTCTCTGAAAGTAGGTCGTTTGAAATCGTGTGGCCGAATGAAGCTTTTTCTACTCGGCTCCTTGTTCTCAGAAGCTCTGGAAACATTTTTCACACAGAATACATACTTGGCTTGTTAAAAAAACAGAAAAATAAAGACGAAGAGTGCATATCGAAAAAACTGAAAATTGTAGAAAATTAAAGTCTAGATATTTTACAAATTTTTGACAGATTAAAAATACGTATAGATTTTTTTATTAGTAAAAATGGCCAATAGATCTGAAGTTTTATGGCAATGAATCGATTTATTCGAGTCAATAATATAAGTGGAATGGTCCATTCCCGACGAGCGAGCCGGGTCAAAGGTTTAGTGCGGGGGACTCTTTAACTAAATTGAATTCTCGCTCAAATCGACTCGTAAACTGGACAGTCTTAGATCGATTCCACTCGGTTTGGGACAATGGTATAATAAAACAAGTGGATAACGCGATTTTGACTTTATGACTAGTGATGTCGTATGAAATAAAGGTACAATAGATACAGTACATGGATACTCTGCTGTGGCTAGGGTGCGATGCAGCTTATTTATTTTAAACAATTACAAAATGAGTCTTATATAGCTGGAAATAAAGAAGCTTACTAATTGTCTAACCATCAACGTTGATCATAAAGTAACAATAATAATCCTAAAAATAAAAGTAGGCATTATAAAACTTTTTTATTTTACAGGAATGTAGGTACAACGTACAATTGTACACACGGCGGCAGATCAACCTACCCAAGCCTGTCAAATTTCTCCAATGAATATTGATAACCAAAAAATAAAAAGTTCAAATTTGATTGTAGAAATTTGACAGTTTTGGGTAAGTTGATGTGCCGCCGTGTGTACATTGTTTGCCTTTTGGCTATACACATCTAAGCAGTGTTTCAAAATTTGTTATCAGGTAATGGTACTAGTGTTTGACAATTTAAGACCAGTTTTTTTATGGCTTTGCACAAGCATTTAGCCAATGAAAAAGTAATTTTTCTTACAAGTATACATAAATAAACAATATTTCCTTCCTATATGATGATGATGAATGATAATAGAAATGGGAAGTGGGAAATAATATACCCCCAACACCTCGAGTATCTCAGTAAAGATGTGGGGCTTTACTAAGTCCTCACGCGGACTTCTTGAGAGAATTTGAAAAGTGACGTTGCACTGTTTTGTTTCATTTGCCAACGCTCATGCACACTCACGAACACTTAACGGTTAATAATCTACTATTATTTCACATTAATATTCGACATAACACAAATTTTAGAAAATAAAACAAAACCGCAGACATGACTCTTCACTTTCCCGCCAAGAAGTCCAAGACCAGTCTTCGACACAACTTTCGTCGCCAAAAATGACCATAGATGATCATTGAAATTGTACGGGATGACAGCCGTGTCTCTATTCAATTGTTGCTAAAGACTAAAATCAGTTGCAGTATTTTTAATGATTAAAGAAATAAATGACAATCACTGGTTCCTATCCGAGCAATTACCTACATTAACCTTTTATCTTCTCCATTCGGAAAGAATGTCCCAGATTTCCACAGTTTCCTAATTCCAGGGCTGTGTAAGCTTCATAATACGTTTATTATGAATGGCATGGCAATTTTACTTTTGCGTTCAAAAGTAAAATTGCCATGCTTTCCAGTTCTGTAAACAAACTCAAACGTCAAGTTCACCAATTAAATATTAGTTAGAACCTTCGTGGTTAGAACTCCTTAACAGAATAGCCAGTTGCTCCTTCCGAAGTAATTTTTTTTTAAATTTGAAATACACATAGGACTTATTAAGAAGGCTTTTAAATATATACAAATCAAAGCTAAAGCTACTAATCACGTTGCTTGCGTGTAGGTGTGGCTTTCTATCGCTTTCACATGACTCCTCACTCCTTGCACGTTAGCATTCTCACGTTTCTTTTAGTAATTACATATACGACCACGTGGAGGGGTTTAATTATGTTCAATTTATTTTATAGATACAACATCAGGTAAGTCTTTATAGTATTTCAATGTTTTGACCGCCTCAGTGATCTCGTGGTCACCGGCTTTACACCCATAGAGATCTAGTGTTCGATTTACAGCGTCCTGGGCGGGGAGTACGTATGCGTACGAAGTGTGGTTGTTGGTAGTTTTCTCAGGTAGTAAACCACAAGGAGTATTGTTGTTATCGAACCGTTAAAAACCGTAGTCCTCAGTGGTCCCAACCACGGTAAAGCTTAATAATTGTCCCGACCACGTGACCCAGAGTAACCAGACTCTTTTCGCGCTTTAGGTGAGGTGAGGGCGCCCGGCCGCCGCCGCAAGCCCACCCCGTTCTTTTTTTTCCTTCCTTCTCCCGACTTCTCCTTCTATATATATCCCCGAAATTAATGCTGTATGTATGTAAAAAACAGTGTGAAACTCTACTATTTGAAAATGAGAACTGGTAATATCGCGACTTTATTTACCCCAACAATTTTCTAAGGTTTCCAAGTTACAAAAGAACTGTTTTTACAGTAAAAGTTGTGATATGGGCCATGATTTATAACAGAAAGCTGACATACATTATAATTTCTCATGATACCTTCGCTAAAATAATTTTATAATGTCTACAATCACCACTGATTAATTAAATTATGTAGCTTTCGGTGGCTTCGTCCGCGTTATTGGTATAGTTTTTTTTATTGAAACCTTGGCAGAAACATCTCAGTAACTGCCGATTTTTAAATTAGGTACTTATAAAATATTTATTTATAAATTCTTAAAAGTATTTTATGTATTTGTAATGTATACAACATTTATGTATGATAGTGATTCAAGAGGAAGGTTTATATGTATAATACATGCATGTAATTGGACCCGGTAGGTGGCGCTGCTTTAGGGTTCTATAGGATACGGGTATTCACTCCCCGCGACTTCGTCCGCTTGGACGAAGTCGCGAGCAGGCCGCTAGTAATTTATAAGTTAGAATTTTGAAAAATACTGTTTTCTACTTTTATTGTCGCTCAAAATTGCATCTCCCTCCCATGTCATTTCTTCACCACCCTATGGTTGACTAGTAGAAAATGCCTCAGGCATGTAATATTTTGTTGCAAAAGTATAAAAGAAAAGAAATAAAATTAACAAAAAGTTCACTATAGTGGTCTTTAAACTTTTTGGGCATAACAAATAAACAAAGAATAAGCTCGGAATATTAATTCCGTGTTTTGTCTCTTTTTCTCTCATTTGGAATGTAGTTTACATGACGGGAACAAAATACCCTAGTCCACTGCTGGACATAGGCCTCTCCAAGTGCATGCCACCGAGCACGATCCGCGGCTACTCTCATCCAGCTCTTGCCGGCCACCTTGCGAAGATCATCGCTCCACCAAGTCTGAGGGCGTCCTATTCACCTAGTCTGAGGGCGTCCTTCGCAGCTTATTTTTTGTTTATTTGTAAGACCCCATAACATTAAACTCGTTATAATAATAAAAATCGCACTGGGCACTCCGCAGTTGATCTTTTGACAACGCGGTTTCGTTTCCATATTAGGCAGGTACTCGCTTAGATAATATTATATAGTTTATGGGTAATATTAACACTGCAGCCACGGCCTCAGTTAGAAACTTGCTTGATGTCAATGCTCATTTGTACGTCGTCGGCTCCTTTGACTTATGTTTATAGCTTACTTTGTAGGAGTCCGGTCAATTGACAATTTAAGTAGGAACAAGCAAGCGTTTGATGGTTAGTGCCTGCTAGACTTGGTCTTCATCTAACTTGTCGTATTTTTTCCCCTGCAATATCTTCTACAACTTTGCAATGTTGTATTAAAGACGTTACAAGAATATTAGTGTAACTTTTGTAATAATAGTGGAGATATGTCATATTCATAATATGTAATTTTGCACTGTTCGTAATAGTTTAAAGTAAAATTGAAAGTATTACGTAACACCAAGGTTTTTGTTTTGGAGATAATTTGCTGATTGCCTCAGCTTTTTTGGGGGCGGCGAGAAACTTAAAGGGTTCCTCAAGCCGTGTGAAACGAATCACCTTCGGAGGTTATCTAGAGGGAACGGTATCACGCACTAGGGCGTGTCCCGTGCCCTACTAGATTCTCGGGATAGATCGGGAAACACCAAGCTGTTTGTTGCAACTGCGTATATGTAGGAGGAGTACTGTTGTACTCGTATGAATAACAACAAAAAATACATGTTTAAATTACTTTCAAAAATAATCTGGGCATTAAGATTACCATGTTAATTTATTATGTCAATACAAAGTACCACCTAAGCTCATATACAACTTGAATTATTAAATAATATTAAAATCACAACAAACGCATAATATTATCTCACATTAAGTATTTATGAGGAGATTTGCGCACAAGTATATGATTTATAAATCTCTGCAACATACAGCGACGCAGCTACAGCACAAAACATCACAATAAACCAAGGGAATAATGCCAGCTCGAATACAAATTGCACACTTATTATAGCATCCGACCAACGCTATTACTGGTAAGGACTCGCATTATACGTATGAGACTGAGCTATTATTGTTAACATGGGATCTTTTAAATTCAAAATGGCGCTGGGACTAACGAGAGCTCATTTATTGACGCAAGAGTGTGAACGCAGCAGGTAGTCGTATGCATGCTACGTAATGTAGGCCTTCCTATGAGGAGCTCTGTGGCGCAGTGGTAAACGCGCTTAGTCTGCGATTGCTGAAACTAAGCACTTTCGCAAAGGCCGGTAGTCGGATGGGTGACCAAAAATGTATTTTCTCGGGCTCCTCCGTGCTTTGGAAGGCAGTTGCCAATAACCAATCTACACTGGGCCCGCGTGGTGCTTTATGACCCATTATCCCTATACATTCAAAGGTAAGGCTCGCACCCCAGCAGTGGGGACTGGAGCTGGTGATGATGATTCTATTCCCTGTTGTTGGGAAAACAATGTTCCTATTCACTAGGCTAGGCTCAGGCTACCCGGCTACCTAGACTCATCATCGTACTGATTCCTACTTTACACACTATTGAATATAGGTACTATTACAATGTAAAGACCTCTCATGGGCCTCTCTTTGCTTGCGTCAGCCAAGTGTCAATTCCACCGTTTTTCCGTCTAATCTCGTCGTCCGTCTAAGGCCAATTAAGAGTCCCTAGATGCAGTCATATAAAGAGAATATAGATATTACTTTGGTGTACCTATTTACTTAATACTTACAAAGATACCGTACTATAGAGAGCAGTCACTGTGGGTGTGAGCCCACGTGGTGTATGCCCATCGGCCACTTAGCGCGGTCGCGCTGAGCCAGCCGCCGATAAATATCTCAGGCCGCAGAATACATCGCACACTCTGTTGACAAATCCCGCAATAAAATATAAGCATTTACAATAAAATTAATTATTATTTACACGGTCCGGTGGGCGCGAGTTTCGATGAAAGAAACTTGTGGATGAGACCCTCAATTAGTCATATTCGAAAACGTTATGTGTTTTGTTTTTTTTTTTTGTTTTACGAATTTATTTTACAAACCGCTTTAGTTCAGAATTTTTGTTATATTTAAACATTATTATTATTATATGTACAAATAATACGTTACTTCAAACCCAAACCTACATATAAAAAAGTAGCAATTTTTGTTACAAAAGCTACGAGTTGGATTGTTTTATATTTCGATGTAAGTATTAATTTTTGTATATTGCAGTGCACATATAGCATTGTAATGAAGTAATGAATGTGTGTAGGTAGGTAAACATTTGAATAACAGAGAAAACTTAAAAAAACTTTATTTCACATGCAGATGCAGTCTTAAACCTATATTATCTCTTCACTGTCGGAACGGAATTCAGGGCGTATATATATTTAGGAGTATACATATAGGTTTATTTATAATATAAGTACAATTATATACACATACATATATTTATATTTTATTTCCTCTCTAATTTATTTATTTATTAGTCTCAATTGGAAATAGGATGGAAACGTCACCTCGCACAGGCTCTGCCAGAATACCAACGCTGTTGCGATGTGACTTTGTCACACCGTAGCGACATATGCTGAGGTGGGGTCCTGATTGGCTCCTCACACTTGTATTCTTTTTATTTGTTAATTATTTATTTATTTTTATTTTTATTTTTTTGTCTTGTTTTGTTTTTTGTCTTTGTGTCTGTGTATGTGAGAGTCAATAAATGTTTTTTCTTTCTTTCTTTCTTCGGTTCACTAAAAAAAAAATGCGGACTGTTTTTTTCATTTGTTTGGGCTATTACAATCTTCATTTAGGAAGAATCACCAAGGTTAGTATAACAAAGGTTTTTTTAGCGATTCAAGGTACTTGGCAATGGTTGGGTCACATGGAACGCACGGAGGAGTACCGGGCGAAAAAAATGTGTGTAACACCATGTAGGCGGCGACGGCCAATCGGGCATCCATAAAAAAAAATGATCTAGTGTCGGAGGCCAAAATCCATTTTGGGTCACTGAGTCAACGGAGTAAGTAAATTAAGTAAGAGTAAGTTGTTTTTACATGTTGTGGTAGTCTTTTATATTTTGTGTGTTTATTTGTAATGGAACGTGTCCTGCTATGAATAGGGTATTTTCCAATATTTTTACGCTGAAAGGGAGAAATGGAATGCCCTTGCGGAGTTTCTTGTCGGTTCTTCTCAGTACAAGAACTACCGCCTTGTGTAGACTAACGAACGGCTTAGTGACATTCATAAGACTTGTAGCCTCTGCCTAAACTAATACTAGAAGTGTCAAAGTCACACACCATGTTTGTGCAACTAATCATTATCGTTTCGTTAAATTTAATAGCAAAAAGGCAGAGGCAGGTCCACACTGTGCCCCGGGCGCGGCGTGCTGGGGGTCCGGGGCCCCGCGGCGCTTGCTTTATCGCACGCTGCGCTCGTCGGCCGCCGCCCGCGCCCCGCACCGCCGCCACTAGGGTCTCCATTACTTCGTTACTAACCTGGGCCTTACCGATCCGAACACTAAGGAGAATCTAGTAGGAGACGGGGATACGCTGGCGTGATACTATCCCCTCTAGAAATATAAGGATGTTTCAATCAAACGGCTTGAGTAACCCTTTCCACAAAAGTCCGATTACGCTGTAAAGGTCAGAGGACGCCATCGACAATCTCAATTTTGTTAATTAAATAAAGTCTTAACAGTGTGTTCGGTAGTCTGATTACATTATTACATTGACATTAGAACCTACGAGTATACAAACATTGTGAAATTCACTCATCATCATAAGACTTGTAAATGTTTTAAAATATCAAAATCAAAATCTGATTTGCTTGGTAAACGCTACTTTTTTGATACACATTCCCAAACATTCGAAACACAAACGAGTAAAGAACACATAAAAAAAATATTTAGAACCATAAACACAGTTGTAGAGATATCAAATATTTATCCCTTGATTCGAATAAAACCTATCGTCGAAGTAATTGGCTGCTTGCTTTGCTATCATCGTCATCATCTCAGCCAAAAGACGTCCACTGCTGGACAAAGGCCTCCCCAAGGATCTCCACAACGACCGGTTTTGTGCCGCTCGCATCCAGCGGCTTCCCGCGACCTTCACCAGATCTTATTGCTTTGCTATGTACAACAGTTATTGTATAATTTATGTAACGATTTCTAAATGATAAATTTGGTTTGGTTGGTGGTAGGGCTTGTTTGTCCGCCTGGCTAGCTACCACCATCTTATCTAAATATTATGTCGCCATAACATCAATGTTACAAACATTGTTGTGTTCCGGCAGCTACAGATAATCATTGGCCTTATCATCACTTAACATCAGGTGAGATCAAGGCACTGTGCCTGTACGGGCAACCGTAAAATATAAAAAAAAAATCAAAGTATATTTTTCAAATTGGGTTTGAACAGAGACACTTATTTCAATTAATTTATTTTAAATTGTTACCTGTGGTAAACTCACAAAGTAGGCGTTAATGGTTCGGTTGGCTGTCATTACCTCGTAGTTAAGACAAGATCTGAGACATTTATCGGTTTGTTTTCCGCCGTCTATAAATTTTGAGGCCACTCCTATTAACATTAACTTAAAACGACTGTTAGTGGTCATTTAGCAACATATAAAAGACGTGAGCTATTTTTGTGTGCGAACATCCGGACATGCTGATTGAACCTGGCGGGTTGACGGCTTGATCTGCCCATAACTGTTGATTCATAGCGACCACCTAGCGTAAAGCCTCAAATAAAAATAGATGTAATCGTTTAGACGAAGCTTGAACATCATACTTAGTTACAGCGCCGGTCCTAATAGCCTTTGATTAGAGCGATAACGTATTTCGGCGCCCTTTGCTCGACGTTTCCCCATTACCTATCTGAACCCCGGTTTGGTGGTTTTCCGTATTTGGCATTTTTGCGCCTCTTGCCACAGGGCGCCGACAGAACGACTTCATGTTACACCACCCGGGCGGGGAAAGGAAAATTAGGTAATTCTAGGGGTGACTTTCCACCAAAGTAGTGGGAATTCACTGGAAAAGAAAGTATAGGCTGACGAAGAGTACCTAGTTATCTAAATAGTTTCAATTATCGACACCTCTCTGGAAGTAAGAGATATTTAATAATTGTTTTCCCAGTCCCAAAAGTGCAGCGCCTTACAGCTACCTCACGCGGGCGTGCGCCATAACTCGCGTCGGGCAGGCGTCTGCGCAGACTTTTATTGTGATTTACGCGCGCATCGCCCGGCCGCCCGCGCCGGACGGTGCGCCTCGGCCGGACCGTGTTACACTAATTGCCGGACTGATTGTAAGTAGCAGAAGGCATCCTTTAAAAATTATCGCTGACTTATCGATGTTATTTGTCTTGAATAAAACCGTGTGATAATTAATGGTGGTTATCATGGGTGCAATATATTTTGTATTTCGTCATTGGTGATTGTGAAATTATAAAATGCCTTAAATACACTTCTCAACATAAGTTTTTGCTTTATTTACTATTTGTTTCTTTAATGAGGTAGTTATTTACCGTTAGAGTTAGTTATTTACAGTCAATGTCAAAATAGTCACCGAGGGTAAAGAATTTCCTAAGTATTGTGAGCAATAAAACGTTTATTTATCCTTTCTCTTGATCTATGTATCTACTAGCGGCCCGCACCGGCTTCGCACGTGTGTACTATTTTTTTTAAACATAGCCTATCATACTCAGCACTAATGTAGCATTCTAATGGTGAAAGATTTTTTTTAATCGGTCCAGTAGTTTTTGAGTTTATTCGTTACAAACATACATAGGTACATACAAAAAAACAAAGGTTTCCTCTTTATAATATTAGTATAGATGTATCTGCCTTCAGAATTGCCGCCGGGCAAAGGCCTCTATGATTGAAATCAAGTCATCGCTACAATTGATGGGTATTGACTTAATTATCAAAGACCAGTAAGTGATCATCAGCCCGGGCCGTGCATTAAATAATCCGAAACACACTTTGCCCGCCTTGGGAATTGAACCCAGGACTTTGAGATTTCGGCCCGAGCAGTTGCTACTCAGCCACTGCAGCGACAAATGATATTATTGAGTCTAATTGATAATATGACCATTACGGGCTGGTGGTCCGTTCCAATCATTCTGTTCCAATCCATTAAGCTGTGGGTGTTTCTACGTTTCAATAGGCATTTCAATTTACCTTTCCTATTTTATTACGAATTTAAATTTCAAAACGCATATTATTTAACCGATATCATCCTCCACGGGCGATTCCAACAATTTTTAAAGCTTAAATTAATTAAACATCTATTTTTATTATTAAAAAAAAAGTCAATATACGTTATTGAGCTTATTCTCATTATTAATGGGCTATTAATATTGAGTTTCATAAGTTGTTATGTTTTTAAAATACTATTATGCAAATATTATTAGTTCCTAATAAACAGTTTAGTGTATTATAGATTCGATAGCCGAGCTCTCGGCGGCCGGCCCGCGGCTCCGGCGAGTTAATTACAATAAATACAACAACACATTAGGATCGATCACATCGGAAAGTTATTCCTGTTATTTATCGAAACTAATAAAAGTGATGTACGGTTATCGGCGCGGATTTATATTTTTATATTTCAGTTAGTGAAGAGGCACGGTATCCGAAAAGACGAAGTTAGCTCTATTTTATTATTAACTTTGGTACCTCTTCCCGGTTTGAGTTCGTTATAAGAACGATGTTGGTTACACGCCATGTATATTTAGCTTCGTTGTATTCTCCAGCAAAATAAGTGTTCCCGTTCCTCCCGCCCGGATCTGGGTGTATCCCTGCCGGCCAGCTAATCCCTACCCGGTTCTGATCACACAGTACGCATGTTGAGCTTGATTGTATTGTCTTAAACACGTAAGTTTATCCGATCCCGCTCCTTTGCTTCGCCCGGGTCTGGCGTATCCGTCCGGAGTCCACGCTTTTTGGGTGCTTATTGCGAGTTTCATTCGCCATTCGATCACGTTAACGAAAACGAGAATTTGTATGGCAAAATTTTAACTCTTCTCGTATGTCGTCAGGAGGGGCTACTTCAATGCATTACTAATTTTCGTTTTCGTAAACGTAATCGAATGAATACGAATAGTAAACAAAACTTCCTGATCCCTAATCGATGCGAGTACGACACGCGGACGGTCACATTCTTGAGCTAATTGTATTCTCTAGCAGCATTCTCAAGTTAAACTCTCGCATCCAATTCTCCCATTCTGGTCCGGTGTACATTCGTGCAGAGTGTATGCTTTACCACCTACCCTGTGCGAGTACCACACACGGTCGTTGTTATCCATTCCACCCTATTTAGTTGAGTTAAATTATTTAGGAACAAGGTGCTGAAGGTCGCGGGAAGCCGCTGGATGCGAGCAGCACAAAACCGGTCGTTATGGAGATCTTTGGGGAGGCCTTTTTCCAGCAGTGGACGTCTTTTGGCTGAGATAGTTAGTGGCACCAGTGTTGGATTTTTTTTCTTTAATAATAAAAAATAGGGGTCATCAACTAATTTTGGTCTTTAGCAACAATTAAATATCGCCCACCTGCTTCCTAGCTGCGCCCCATAAGTTTTTATCGATGACCAATGTTATTTACTGTGCCACAAGTGTGTCCAATCCTTCTGCCCGGGTCTGGCGTATCCTTCCGGAGTCCGCGCTCGCCCATCCCTACTCAGTGCGAGTACGACACGCGGACGTAGGTGCTCACACGGCACGCATTATTTACGGCGTTTATTGGGCGCGCGCTTGTGTGCTGATATAAACCATCACCTGAGGCGACGCGACGCGGGGACGAAGGAGTTATTCCGAACCGCTCGATAATGCGCTAAGGAAACTTTGTTTCATAACTATCTTATTTATAATCAATCCTCTCCATCCCTAGGTTGCCTGGAAGATATCATTTTTAGTGATACTCCAATTTTTATTTTTACCCGACTGCGTCAGACGGAGAGTTGTTTTATTTCTTTGTTAATATATATGTGTACAATAAAGTATTTTATTCTATAATTCTATTCTAGTTTTTTTTGATTTAAAAAACCTAGAAAATTTATGTTAGTCACGGACTAGGTATAGGTACATAATATAACACAAAATTATGAATGTTTAAATTAACCAACAATGTTTTTAGATATTATAACACAAGATTATTCCTAAATTAAAAACAAAATAGGTCTACATGGATTTTTTTGAATAGAATAAATAACATATAGCTATTGGTACTGGTAATGGACTTGTGAATTAACAAATAGCCTTGCCATTGAGGATGCCATTGAGGATGCCATGCATTAAAAAGTTGAGTTGACTCCGTTTTAAGTTAAAAAATATAAATTACATAAAGTGCGACGTTACCACTTCAGTTGTCTACTAATAATAGCAATATTGGAAATTTATACAATCAGCATAAACAGATAATAGATATAAATTATATCCAAAAAAAATACATCTCATATTAAAATCTGTATTGCAATTGTTTACGGTCGAATTAAATAAAAAAGTAAAAATGTAAACGAAAAAAAATACCAAATCACTGAACCGACGACGGGCAGTTTTTCACTTGGTTGGTTCAGTGATTTGGTGCAAAATAACGTCCATGTAATTGAATATTTTAAATTGTAGTTCAAATACCTTATCATGACACTTTTAATACAAAACATATGGAAAGTCGTAGGTACATAGGCGATCTTAGCGCTGAAAGCGATATCATTTCAGCGGTTTCACAGCGAGCACGTCTTACAAAACCAAATCGTATCATCCGCTACTCGAGCCATAAACATCACGCGATCAGTCTCTACTCAGATCAGTCTCTACTCTCTCGCAACCATAATACAGCCCCTTATCTGACGGGGCTCGTTCACCCGACTTATGGGGATAATTCACGTCAACAATACACTTTATTAACAGTTAGTTATGCCCGCGTGATGATATCGCGCCTACAATTAAATATTAATATGTGTCGTGGGCGGCCTCCATACGATTTATTGGCGTGTAACGGGCCCTAACAATGTGTAGGTATGTTAAAGGTGAGAAGTGTTATTGTGCGGTAACATCCCTCGTGCCGTGCCTACGACTAGCAGCTGGTAGGGGTTTGAGATTATTACAACCCAACAGTTCGCATGTGTCACCTTTACAATAAGATCAGTCAAAATAATTGTGATATAGACATATTTGAGACCAATCCAAGGTCGTTTAGAAGGAGAGCTTTCTCTCTTTTTAATTATTTTACGAACACTATCATTAAAAAAACACAAATGTTGAAAAAATTTGTACGAGCAGGATTTGAACCTGCACACTTCTGACATACCGGGTCAGGTGCTCTCCCAATTGAGCTATCGTGGTTCTAACCAGCCCGCCGAAATTTGAAAACAAAAAAATGTTTTGCAACAAAATTTGCGTTAAAATTATATACTTAAACAAAACAAAAACATTTTAACACTATCATTATTTGTAAGATTTCAAAACTGTATTATGTCCATATGTTTTTATTAGATACCTACATATTTAAGCTTATAGTTTGCTCCTTGTACACTAACTTTGTTATGTTACCTTAACTGTTAAGTGTCTTTATAAATAAATAAATAAATAAATTAATTAATTCTTATAATTACATTAGCCCGATCCAAAACGAACTCGTAGAAAAATCTAGTAGGGAACTTGTACACGCTTGCGTGATTGTTATTCCCTCTAGAAACCCTCTAGCGGTGTTTCAATCACACAGCTTGAGGAACCTTTAAGTTTCTCGGCGTCCTCAGCATACTCTTAAAATTATGTTAGCCGTAAATATACCACTCCTGGGCAAAAGCCTCTGATCCCTGACGTAACTATCAAGGTTGTAGTCATCATAATATTAATAACATCATAATAACATACCAACTTTTATTGTTTTATTGAGTTTGTACTGCATTCTGTTTAGTTACTAGATACTACATACACATATAATTATTAAATAACAATAATATTAAAAAATAAAACAAATTACAAAAGACATAGTGTTAAAGATACCCACGAGTGGGATTCGAACCTGCACCAATAAAACAAAATCAATAATAATTTATTTGGCATAAATAAGTTGTTAAAGGAAAGGTGTTGTCTTCTGAATTAATTGTAATTGCAACTTTCAACTATTCGCTAAAACAAAATATAGCAATATTGCAAAATAGCTGTGACCAATAATATTTTTCTATATTTTTTTTACATAATATCATGCTGCCCCCCGCCGCGTGCGTGTCGCCATTTAATTGGCCAACTAATTAATTTGCAATCGAACCTCCAGTCACCGTTGCTTATGCATATTTCGCTTTCGAGCGCGTTCAAAAAAACGCACTTTCAAAAAAACCACCAATTGATCGGTCGCCCCCGCCGTAAACATGCCCCAGCCGCTCTCGTAAACTGTAAACGGATATTTTTAAACGGAAAGATATTTAATATTTATTGCGCGACGGACACCCAATATGAGCCAGCGATTTGTATAAATCTTCGTGAGTATTGATACTGGTTTATTGATAGCGTGTAAAGGAAAGTTATGTTTGTACAATAAAGACTTTTATTTTGTTCTTCACAATAATAATGATGGTGGGAATTAGTAGCGTTTAGTGATATTACTGAATAGTTTTGTTTTGGAAAATGTGTGCGTGTGTGTGTACGCTTTTGATTGTTTGATGTGGTATCGTAGTGGATTGCAGCCTAGAGATCGAGATTCCTAGTAGGAATAGTGGGATGTAGGATTGTAGGGTAGGGGCATCAGTGTTCGAAAGGAACTACTGATCGACACAGTTTATCTTTAATAATTAAAAAAACGAGGAAGGCTCACAGTAGTCGCATATGATGTGTAACATTTGACATGTCACCTTAGTAATAAGCAATTTTAACATTATATTCTGAAAAAAATAGGTCAGGTATCATTTTATAACTATAAAATAAATGCAGTAAATACTCATTAAAAGACATTTGACGTATCAAAATAATTGTCATGTTCATAATATCGATTTTAAAGTCATAAAATGGCGCGCGCTTGCGCGCTTCCCCGACTTCCTGTCACGCTGTTATACCTACTTCCGTCACATTTCACGAAATCAATCACAGAAAGCGAGCGGAAATATGTTACACATCAAAAATAGGGGCACCGACTGTTATTTTACTTTAGCAACGATTGAATCAGACCACCAGCTGCTTCCTAGCTAGCATCTAGTAATATTTCTCACATCATCACATCACACCTATCTAAAGTCTGTTGTCATAACAACAATTTGAGTAGTGTGGCGTAGCTGGTTGTAGGTACTACTAGGCTAGGCTTAGGCTATGGAGTCTAGGTAACCTGTAAAGGAGAGAGAATAAAAGAGAAGAAATAAAACGTATTTTACACTCTCTCAGTGGTATTGTTGATAAACGTACCGTACCTAGTCAAATATTACTATTTGGCAGTCTCTTTTATTAACTTTCTAAACACAAATAAATTATCTTAAGTCTGAGTTGGTATATTAGAACGCTAAATGTGTCTTTGAGTAAGTAGTTAACCATGCTACAATAATTCATGGATCACAGAATGAGAGATAATCAATATAAATAACCTATAAATATAAAAGGTTAATAAATGCTAAAACTGATCTATTAATATTAATTATGAATGTGTTTTTAAAACACAGAGTGCTAAAGTTTGTAGTCGATTTGTAGGCCATTCGTTAAACAACTCCGTTGGGATGCTAGACTTGCCGGCCGCCACTTATTACGATCTGAACGCTTCGGAGAATCTAGTAGTGGATGGGACCATGCATGCGTCCCCTCTAGAAACGCCTACCTCTAGATGTAAATTTATAGACTATTTTATTCCCTAAATAATACAATACTGTTAGCGATTTTAAACCTATTGTTGGTTACCTACCTACTTCTTGTTAAAAATAAAATGCAGTGGATGTTGTTATGTACACCGTTACTTTGATATGTATCACAAAGTTTTCATGAAAATTACACCTTTAAATAAAATGGTTAATATGTATCTTGTGGCTGTACTAGATAAATACTTAAATAAATAAATAAACTCTAAAGGGTCTTCGATCACCACGGCTTGAGGGAATATTAGTTCCCCATCATCTACAATCATCATCAGCTCATTTTTATGTCTCCGTTTCAGTCTGTGGCTTCCAATAAATGCTTCGGTCGACTATTAATCCTAAAAACTTTGCCTGTTCCAAATCCTCTATGATTGTATTATTGTACTGAATATTCATGTCCAAATTATTATTATTAAATTTTATATAATTAGTTTTAGATACATTCATTTTTAAATTGTTTATCTCCAGCCACTTTATTATGTTTGCTACAGTAATACTGTTAATATACTGTATATATAGTAGTACTGTTAATGTCATTTTCATGCTGTTTAATTGTATTATTTTTCCTATATGATATCACAACGATAGATATTTAACTATTATAGGAATAAACTGCCGATCACTGGATCATTATTTACTTATTAGTTACACAAATATGATCATAAACCAAAATATGGTTTGCTTGCTTGTTTTATGCTATAGGAAAACTCATTGTCTCGAAGATATCGCTCTAAAGCGATAACACTAACAAATTGTAACTTTAAAAAAAATATGTGTACCTACAATGTTCATAGTTGTGTTGTTATAATAAAATAATTATCTATCTATCTTAGTTAGTTTTTATTTTGAGGATAAAGTAGGATAGGATATAATATTACAAAAAAAAACACAAAATGTTGAAAAAAATTCCACGAGCAGGATTTGAACCTGCACCCTTCTGACATACCGGGTCAGGTGCTCTTCCAAATGAGCTATCGTGGTTCTAACGCCCGCCGATATTATTCAACACTATTTACTTTTTACTTTGAAAGCCAAAGGCACCCATTCAATGTCAACAACTACCGTCATTAACACCCGATCATAATATTTTTACAAATACTAAAGATCAGTTAAGAAGTAGGCAAGCTATTTATAAAATGCTTTTGTTTTGTTTATATAATTTTTCAACATTTTGTGTTTTTGTAATTTGTTTCGCAACAAAATTTGCGTTAAAATTATATAAACAAAACAAAAGCATTTTAGGATATAATATGTTGCCTTATTAAGACGGTTTTTTTACAGAACACTATTGTAATTACAGTATACCATATTTGACGAATACTTACTTACTAGACTAACATTGTGTTACAATATTTCAGACCCTCATTAACGCTCATAAATAACTGTACAGGAGTATAATTGAAGTTATTTACATATTTAAAACATACATATATTAAGTAAAATTTAAACACTGAAAAAAGACGACAACCTCAGGCGGGAATCGAACCACGCACCTTCCGCATTCCGGGCGGCTGCCTTAATGCCGGAATGCGGAAGGTGCGTGGTTCGATTCCCGCCTGAGGTTGTCGTCTTTTTTCAGTGTTTAAATTTTACTTAAGTATATTTAAGCGTTAATGGAACGCTAAAATATATAAAAAACACTTATACATATATTAATGAAACCTGAAAATATAATTTAATAACACAGTGCTCTATAATAGTCCTAAGCCTGTCTTATCAATTAGGTATCCAACAATAAACGCCCAATACGAGCCATATTTTGTAGCTGTTTATCATGAACTGTCGAACAAGGATAAGTTACAAAGCTGCGCAAACGCAGGCGTCAAGAGGATCAAAAGATTTGCAATAGTACAGTCGGGACTTAAGATATGTCGGTAAATACTAATTAGCTGAGCTTCATGGCTTCGCGTTTAGCATTTAGCCAATTTCAAATTTTTTATTATTATTAATAGTAAGGGTACAATTGTACGTACGTAGATAGCAACTAAAATGGAGTCTCACAACACATGTTATTACGGGAAGAACTCGGGTGAAACTTAATTAGGCTCTGGGGGCTTATTGTCTAACTCTAATACCTGTCGTAATAACTTTCAATGACATTTGAAAGCTATTCAAGTACTTCAAACAAATTCACAAGTGTCCAGTGGTTGCCATCGCGACGCGTTTTCTAAACACATTTATTTGGAATCGTTAATGCAAAGTGACAAGCGTAATACCTTTTGAAAGGTATCATGATAAAGGTTGAAATTGGACAATAAGCCCCTAGGTCCAGTGAATATAAAAAATAATAATTACTTCTGATGGTCCAATATAAGTAGGTTTAAATCTTTT
Source organism: Eudonia truncicolella (assembly GCA_949315975.1). Taxonomy (NCBI): domain Eukaryota; kingdom Metazoa; phylum Arthropoda; class Insecta; order Lepidoptera; family Crambidae; genus Eudonia; species Eudonia truncicolella. Next base: position 1,963,416 of record OX438838.1, on the reverse strand, counting down.
AAGATTTTTATAAAAAAAAAAAAAAAAAGATTTTTATAACTTATAAATGCTTATAAAATGTTTTTGTTTTGTTTATATAATTTTAACGCAAATTTTGTTGTTTCTTTATAAATGCTTGCTGAAATGAAATGACAATTGTTTACAGGAGCGAGGCTTACTAAGTGTTTGAACAAAACTTCTGAGATATTCATACTTTTTAGCTTTATATAGAGCTAGAGATAGACTTACAAGTCTTTGGACAACCTTAATTCATTCATCGTATCAAATATAATTAAAAATAAACTTTAAAAATAATTTAATTTAAAATAAAAAGGAGGAGGTTGCCAATTCAGTTGTATGTATGTTTATTTTTATTTTTTATGTATCTCCGTCATCTATGCACCGATAGGGTTGATTTTTTTTCACTGCTAGAATTGGACAAACGTCCGCAGAAAAAACGTATCATGTTTTTGTATTTCTGTTTTAGACAGTCTATTAAAATTTGCTTACTGGTTTGCTAAACATTTAACTGCATCTTTTTCCACAGTCCGTATTACTACCCATGCCATACAAGTTTTAAACCGACCACAATGTTTACATATTTCTGGTCCTGACTGTACCCACGGACAAACCCGAGTGCGAGTAGCCGGCGCGGGCGCGGTGGTAAATCAGAGCCCGTTTATTTTGTAGGCCAATCGTGATTTATGTCTTGCAATTTGCGTATTGGTTTTAAATCTGAATTTTCAGTTATAACTTTGATCCTTACGAAGTTCGATGCGTTTGTTAATAGTGACCTGTTAATGATGCAACGTTTTTTGTTGGTTAGATTCTGCTTACTTCATCAATTGTAGCGATAGCTTCATTTCTATCACGAAATGAAATGAGATGAATCTTTATTCAAGTAAACTTACTAAATAAGCGCTTTTAAATCGTCTCAAAATATTTTGCCCCCACTCATTCAGGATTTATTTACTAATTCCTGGAGACCTTTACCCAGCAGTGCAACAGTATATAGCTATTTATTAGTAAGTATTAATTACTACAAAGCTTTATAAAAAGCTTATTATCTAATATATAAAGTTTACTGTCTAATACAAAAGACAAAACAACATGAATTTGAAATGCTCCAACCACTCCAACAGATATTTCTAATGAAATATAGCTTATATAATTGTAAAACTTCATATTGTGTAATATGATAACGACATAAATATGTAAAATTTTACAAAAACACAATGATGAAAAAATTTCCACGAGCAGGATTTGAACCTGCACCCTTCTGACATACCGGGTCAGGTGCTCTTCCAATTGAGTTATCGTGGTTCTAACCAGCCCGCCGAAATTATTCAACACTATTTACTTTTTTACTTTGAAAGCCAAAGGCGCCAATTCAATGTCAACAACTACCGTCATTAACATCTGATCATAATATTTTTATAAATACTAAAGATCAGTTAAGAAGTAGGCAAACTATTTATAAAATGTTTTGTTTTGTTTATATAATTTTAACGCAAATTTTGTTGCGATACAAATTACAAAAACACAATGTTGAAAAAATTTCCACGAGCAGGATTTGAACCTGAACACTACGCGTTTTTGAATGACGTTAAAAATGAACGACATCGTTAATTTGACATTTATTTGGAATCGTCTATACAAAATGACAAGCGTAAATACGTTTGAAAGGTCGATACCTTCACCCATGAAGCTTTATATCGACAGCTTCATGCCTTCACCTCTAGCACGACTGATAGAGGTTGAAAATAGACAAAGAGGAACTGTCCGACCTGGCAATTGAACCCAGGACCTCCAGTTATCGGGCTGAGCGCTATAACACTTGTCCAAGGACGCGTTCTATTATACATTAAGAAAAGGACTAACAAAAATAGAACAAAGTTACAATTAGTCAGTCTCATCGCCTTAAGCTTAAAAAAAACTCTCAGACTATCCAAATATTACAAGTACTACTTTTCGGTAGCACCCACCTAATCTAAATATTACAAGTATTACTTTTCGGTAGCACCCACCTAATCGTTGTTTTGTTATTGTGATTTCAAAGCAAAGTTCCTATTTTTACCAAATATAACTATGTAAGCTAAAAAAACTTCTGAATTTTCAAGTACTTCTATCACTATTACTGAGAATAAAGGCCCTAACGTAGTGCGGCATGGCAAACTGTTTCTCATTAAATCAAGGTTATCTTTAATTGTATATTTCTCTAAACAAAAAGCAAAATTAAAAGTTATTCATGTCGTGAAAGTAACGAAACATTTCCAAGATTTAAAAAAAATAAAGCTTAAAACTATCTTTAAATAAGTTTCAACTGTAACTCCAGTTACTAATGTGAACAGATGATGTTCTTGACGAACCATGGTGAAGTTGAAGTAAGAGAACCATACAGATCATGCCACATCCTTGCCGCATTGAACGTGTTAAAGGAAATCTCGCAGACTATCTAAATATGAGAATTACTTTTCTGTAGCACCCACCTAATTTATTTCCAATTTACATCACAGTATCAATCATGGAGATTTACAACGTCGACCGTATAGTTGCACGACTTCCTAGGACTTTGGGAGCGGAGAGATTTATTAAGTCTGTCCGTGTTTTGACGATAGTTAAATGCCAGTTAACGTCGCATCTCGTCCTCCGAGTTACGCCTAACAATTAGGCCGTTCGACTTGACTCCACAAACAGAATAACATCCTTTCGGGGCATCGGCCGCATCACTATCTTTTATACGCGTCTAATTTTGATGTTTATTTGATTACGCCCTCGTTTAAGAGATGTTTGATGATAGAGTTCGGATTCGGCGCTAGGACAACATCTTTTGATATAACTAATCGTATTAAAGACACAAAAATAAGAGGTATGGTACAGAAATACGAACAGAAAAAGCCACCGTAGAAAGATTGACACAGCTATGAGCAAATAATATTTAAACAGTTTGTTGATAATGTGAAAAATTTGTCATTTAGACAAGAGTCACAAGACACAAGAGCTTTTCAGTATACGTTGTTGATCGAAACAGGCTTTCAACTCGAATGAATAGTTTCAATAAACTGCATGTTTCGAATACTTCATTTCGAATAAAAATAAACTAAGATAAATAAATTACAAAAACACAAATGTTGAAAAAATTTCCACGAGCAGATTTGAACCTGCACCCTTCTGACAATTGAGCTATCGTGGTCCTAACCAGCCCGCCGAAATTATTCAACACTATTTACTTTTTACTTTGCAAGCCAAAGGCGCCCATTCAATGTCAACAACTACCGTCATTAACACCCGATCATAATACATTACAAATACTAAAGATCAGTTTAAAAGTAGGCAAGCTATTTATAAAATGTTTTTGTTTTGTTTCGCAACAAAATTTGCGTTAAAAATTATATAAACAAAAGAAAAACGTTTTAAGATAAATAAATTAAAGTTTAAGGTTTCTTATTGAATTTGTAAAAGCGTCATCGTCTAAACTGTATCTGTATCATAAATTAGACAAGTCTGGATAGTTGCTTGCCATTGTTATGTATGAACTCCTCGATACCCGATAGTCCCGGGTTCAATTTCCAGGTCGGGCAAGTGTGTTTCGGATTTCTTGATGCATAGCCCAGGTTCGAGATCACCAACCCGCATTTGGCAAGCGTGGTGATTAAGCCATTACCCATCAATTTGTAAAGATGACTTGATTTCAATGATGGAGGCATTTGCCCAGCATTAGCAGTGGGACAGTTATAAGCTATTCACTAATTAGTGTTGTCATGGACTAATAATTAGTCGATGGTATTATTCCACCCGGCTCACATTTGGTTGGTTTTTTCCTGGTCAAACTCCTCTCTCGGTCACTGGTTCATATCTGGCTCGAAGGACAATATAACAGCTTTTGTAGTTTGCTTCAAATGTACTGGTTCTTAAGATAGTAAATTAATACACTTCTTTAATTCTTCGAGATTCTTGTTCATTTTTTTATCTTGAGCTACTCCGTGCTTCAGATTTAGTTAAGCCGTGTCGCGCGCAAAAAAATCCTTTGCAAACTTCGCTCACCCAAACTACACTGGAACAAATGTGAAGTAATAAAACATGTATTGTGCGCGGTAATGGCGTAAACAACCGCTCTAATACCGCGATGGGATCTATATCTGGTGGCGCGGACGCGGCCCAGGTGCGCCCGACAGGCTAAATAAACCGATCGGTAATTCGGCTTTTGAGATAACAGTTGTTTTGGATGGTGTGTTACCGTCCCACACTATTATTCAATCGAATTGTTTTTATTTTTTAGGATTAAACACTATCTGGCAGAAGTGCAGTTCATTTATTTCACACCTACTCAGATATTTTTTTTTAAGTTACAAGATAAAATTTTACTTTGTCTTTTCGTTTCACAATTTACTTATGTTCTTCGATGCTCCCAACTTTGGCTTTTTCCTTCTCTGTGGTCCTATCTAGATAACTTAATTAAAAATACTCTAGTACAAATTCTAAATTGTCAAATGAACGACCGCATATGGCTACAGGCTTCACTTCCTGTACGATTTGGAGGCCTCGGAATTAGAAATTTGTCCAGCGTGGCCCTGCCAGCGTTTTTGTCATCTGCTCATAGCACGAACAATCTCTACAGGTACATTATCAACCCATCTTTAGGTTCCGTAGAGTTGTCGTGCAAGGCAGATGCGAGTAACGCTTGGTTATCCGCCTCTCAAAATTCAAATCTAACCTTTACTTCCACAATTTCAGAAGCAATGGGACGAGCCGTTATGCAAGCAAGTTTTGGAGGGGCTTATATCTACATCGGCTGACACCGCCGAGCTCGCTCATCTCGTTAAAGTCGTAAAGTCAAAGTTTAAAATTTTAAATGTTTTTGTTTTGTTTATATAATTTTAACCCAAATTTTGTTGCGAAACAAATTACAAAAACACAAATGTTGAAAAAATTTCCACGAGCAGGATTTGAACCTGCACCCTTCTGACAACTTTCGTGTTTTTGTAATTTGTTTCGCAACAAAATTTGCGTTAAAATTATATGTTGTGTTTTTAGCTGTTTTTTAGCTGTGGAAAAGAATGGGCGCAAGAAACTCCACAGCTTTAATAGAAGTAACGACCCTATGTTCTCATAATATTACATTAGCAAAATATTATATTCGCAAATAATTATTCGCAAATGATTATATTCTCAAAATATTAGAAGTACAATCAAACACGAGCCCGGAGTTACAAATAATGCTTACTCTATACATATACTTAACATTACACTTGATTCTAAAATAACGTACATACATTTTATAAATAAATTCATTAAGATCATTTAGAATTGTTGTGAATTTGTACGACTGGGGTAGAGCTATCTGCTGATAGGAACAAACCACGTCGGATTAATAGGTTTCTTGGCTGTGCATTTGAATAACGTTACCCACTTACCACTTAGCAGATAAATCGATTTTTCAGCGTGCTATTAGCGATTTTCCTCGATACACTTAGATTTGAAACAGATGCTGATGTCTCGATAAATGATTTCTTTTGTTATTTTTTACAGAATCAATGTGTTGGGAAATTTTCTGCTCTTCCAATTTGTAATTTAGAATATAATAACGGGTATACGAGATGGAATATCGTGTTTATACCTCAGTGGGTTAACTGTGAGTAACATAGAAGTAACTAGTTACTATAGCGGGCGCCCTTTGACTTAGCCGAACCTCAATGGTATAAACTTCTTACGAACAATTTCTGTTTAACCTAACCGATGTTTTCGCTCAATATATACTTTTGCCTAAAATTAAAAACCCTAATTTTAAAATCTATAATATTAAATTTACTAGATCTTATGACCTACGTTTCTTTAAAGACTACGATGAATACGCCGAAGTATTTTAAACCTGATTAGTCAATTGTGGGAATTTCATTTGACAACTACTGGTAGATTAGGTTAGGTTAGGTTACACTTTGCATTATATTGGTAGCTTAAAGGCTTGGCCTTTGGCCTTTGGCCTAAGGCCCATTTCTATGAAGAAAGTCTTGATACTAGCTACATGCTTGATTGCGTGCTTGTTTGCACGCTTGCTTGCACTTTTGCTTTTGTCTAGTTATTTTGCTAAATACAAAAATAATAAGTAGGCGTTACACTTTAAAAATAAATGTTATGCCTAATAATTATTTTGAGAAGCCGATAAAAATTAAGGCAACGTAAAAAAATGTAAAACAGGTTTAGTGTAAGTAAAAATTATACGAAAAATATTTAGGTATTATATTTGTGTTACCTATAACTATTGCGTTCCAAATATACACCATACTTTTTATAGCACCTATAAACGTATATACCTTCATACCTACATATACAACATAAATGTTGTTGCTGGCTGGTGAAAAGCTAGAAAGTCAAGAAGTACGGGTGGGATTTTACTTGTTTCTTAAGTTTCTTAATGTAAATATTTATTACTAAAACGAAATCAATTGAAAGCTTAATACGTAAAATTCTACTATTTTGCAAAATCGAAAAGTCGGTCTTAGGCTTAGAGAGAATGGCTCGTTGTCTTTTTCTATGAAGGTATGCTATGAATGTCCCTTCTTTTATAAATAAATTGATACATCATTTATAATTGTTGTGAAATTTTTATCCAATTAAAAGAGACGAACGCGGCTAATTATTAATGACTGATGAGATTAGAGAAACGAAGAGAAGAAACCAATGTCTCAATTTTATTGGAAGAGCAGTTCCAAATTGTCGTGGGGTCATGTCCCACTCGAGACAAGTCGTTTTTCAAGTGCTTTTTCCTGCATACAGGGTAAGATAAATATAATATTTTGAAATAGCGTCTGCGATTGGAATAGAAGATTTTATAAAATACTAGGTAGTTTATTAAAAAAAAGAACTTGGGTGCGTTGAATGTGTAGAACAAACGAAGATTTAAAAGGTAAATGGTAGCCTGTTGCAAAGAAGTTTTGAAAAGACCAACATCTCAGTCTTCTATTTTTAAAGATTTTTTATAGTTAGAATCTTATTATATTAAACACGAGGATAGAAGAGCCTAGAAAGGATAAATAATTTACTTTATAAAATACTAGCGACCCGTCCCGGCTACGCACGGGTGGACTTTTTTTTTATATAGCTTATGTAATGTTACTCAGCGCTAATGTAGCATTCTAATGGTGAAAGACTTTTTTAAATCGGTCCAGTAGTTTTTGAGTTTATTCGTTGTAAACATACAAAAATACAAAGCTTTCCTGCCAATTTTTTATAAATAATAATTAATGTGAAGCCAGATAGACTATTAGCTGAAAAAGCAAGAACCTCCTAAATCACGCAGACACAAAAAACTAGGTACCTACATACTTGAAGTGATAAAAAAATCCCACCCCCCTTGAAGAATGACGTAAGCGTAATAAAATTGAATTCCACTCGCAAGCCCATATAAAACACATTAAACTGGCAGTTTATTGTAAACAACTACAGTGTTCGTAACATCAGTCAATGGTTGAGCACTGCATATCTGGCGCGTGCTTATAATAAAACCACGCCCATTTAAGCTTTCGACCAATGAGATCGGTTCATTGGTTCCGCCACGCCCATCGGTTGCGCAGACGCCGATAGTGCACGCGATCGTTTAGTTTTTAATCTGCCGTTGAGGAAGGAGGTTGTGTGATGACATCGTTGGGTGGTGAAGTTGGCGCGAGTAAACTGAAGTTTAGTGTGGAGCGTATATTGGGGACGTCTAGTGAGAGTTTCGGGGGTCTGTCTGTGAGCGAGGCGCGGGCGCAAGAGCCGCCGTGCGCGGGCTGCGTGGCGGCCATCTACCGGTGCTGCAGGGACGAGCCCCCGCTGCTGCAGTTGCCGCTACCGATCCCGTACTCACATTTGCACCCAGCTTTAAGGCCGACGACAGGTGAATAGCCTTTAGGTTGGCTTTTGTTGGCTTGATATTTATGATAGAGCCTAAGTTGATCTCTTAAAGAGATTGCAAATCATTGAAATATGTCCTGTAAAGTGACTTATATCTTTAATTTACATGCTGGAAACTGGTTGAGAGTAATTTAGGTAAGTTTAGTAGCTTTTTTGTATTCCGACAGTAAGAGATAAGATAGACAGTTAATCAGCAGTTGAGAATTTGAGGATAAGGATGAGGATAAGGATAAGATATGTCTTCAAAGATTTTTTTAATGGCTTACGGGTAAGCACTTGGCCTTTATCTCACCTAATGTTAAATGATGATGAGGCCGAAGGTAGGAAGGAAGGTAGGAGGTAGGAAGCGCACTTCACCCGGAATCCTCAACTACTGTGGCGGTAGCCAAAGTAACATTAAGAAAACGATAGCGAAGTTCGAAAAGAATAAAATGTATGGGATTGACATAAGATTGACCACGTGATTTAGCGCGGCTTATGTCAATCCCATACATTTTATTCTTAAAATTGTGGGCGGCAATCAGTACTTAATCCTTCAAGAGACTTTTTCTACAATGTAGTACAAACAATGGTGAGCAAAGGTGGACTTATCTATAAAAGAGTCTACTGTATTACTGTTTAATAGTATACGATTATTGTATTACATAATTTAATAAATGTAATGAAAATGTACTTTGAAATTTACTCAGGATAACTATTTTAGAGATTACCTAAGAGTAATTTATAAACATAATATAAGATAAGATAAGATAATAAATTAATTGATTATATATGCATATTGTTTTCTAAAGTTTACGCGAACATACATTTAATAGGATAAAATAATATAAATTAATAATAAATAATATTTCCTATGATATGGGGTCCTTCAAACGAGGCGTGAAGAAGCACCTTGTGGGCCAGCAGAGTGAAGTTGACTGATGCTGCGTTGTTTTCACGCTGCACCAGTTGTCTTCGCGTCTGGACTCCATTTCCACTTAACATCAGGAGGCGTGGAGTCATTTGCCGTGCTAAAAATAAAAATAAATAAAAATAAATCTACGGTGTTAAATAAACTCGAATAAATTGTTTTTTTTTTAAATAATTTATACATTTAGTTATAGCAGTGGCAGAGTAGGTGAATTCACAACCCATTTAGATTATTTTAGGTCTTCCTTAATATGACGAAGACGAGTTAGGTAGACAAAACTTGTGGGAAATAATAAAGAAGAATACTTAGGTATTCTTAATAAAGAAATACAATGAAATCAATCAAACGAAATAATAACATTACCTAAGTACCATGTGATTATTATCCAATCTTTTAAGCTAGTCTTAAATTACGACTATCGTGTCCATGAGCTGCCTGCACATCAACCTATCCAAAACTGTGACATTTCTTCAAAAATGTTCAACCATTTTACACATACATAAAGTTAAAATTCTACAAGGAAATTTGACAGTTTGTGGTAGTCTGATGTGCGAGCAGGTGGGAGTACACTTAAATACACATACACACAAAAGCCCTGACTGATCAACATCGCACAACCCAAATCGCAACCTAGAACGCTGATACTTTGGAAAGCACAGGTTCTTACTTAGGTGAATTTCGCTCATTAACACCCACTGGTAAGGTCACTTCATTGAAGTCGGTAATTAAATCTAAGTATATAAATAAAAATGAATGTTGCTAAGCGCAAAATTCGAGAACGGCTGAACGGATTTGGATTAAACTTTGCACATAGACAGACCATGACCCGGACTAGGACATAAGATACTATTTATCCCGGTAACAGGTTCCTGTGGGATAGTGTAGTCTTCGCGAACGAAGTCGCGGGCAATCTAAAGCAATAATGTGAGCAATAATGCTAATCGATTCAAGCGCAGGTCCCTTTCATAACGTATGCAATAAGGCGGTATTTCCAAAATTCCTTCAAAATCGTGGGATACCGATACGAAAGAATACGCAGACGAAGCCTAGTCTAGTACTTAAAAAGCGTGTAGTAGTTTCTTTTTCATTATTTTTTTCGACGCCCGCAGCCGCGCACCTTTGCGCAGAACTACTGTCACCTAGGGTCTCCAGGGAAGATCAAGGTTGTAGTGATTTGTTCTCTGTAACAAATTCTGATTGACTGCATTTTCAAATTATTATTTTTGTGTTTTGTTCTTCAAGCCTCTAATAAATATATTTCATTTCATTTCTTTTTATTCTAACAAAAAAAAAACCGGCCAAGTGCGTGTCAGGCCACGCGCAGTGTAGGGTTCCGTAGCCGTAGACTCTGAGAAGAGGGCTTTTATTAACATGTATTTAACGATGCTTAAATGTGATACTACCGGTTTCACACACCTGACAACGTTATTTAAGTAGTTCCCAATGGGGAATTTGTACTGCGCCAAGTACATTTTATAAGTTGGTCGACTGTTACTCGTAAACTTGTAAAGCCTACTTAGCTGTGATAGTTTTCCTTTTAACTTCGTCATATATACAACTACCATGAATTTTTTCACGTATCTAAAATCAACCACTTGGCTGGCAGGGGGGGGGACACACTTAACTCTAACAAAATTTTGCACTTTAAAGCTTAATAGTTCACAAACGGATGCCTTAATCAAAAAACTGTTTTCACTAACCCGCAATATTTTTGAAATTGCTATCCAACGACACTCTACATTATGGGGTAGACAAGAAAAAAAAACTACTTCCCCAATTCGCGTATAGGGGAAGTATCTTAATATTTTTCAACATTTTACTTCATCACTTTGTCGGCGTCATTAATATGTATATCCATGCCAAATTACAGCTTTCTAGTACTAAAACTCTATGCGCTAGGTTGGGGACAGACAGACAGACAGATGGACATGGCGAAACTATAAGGGTTCCTTGTTGACTACGGAACCCTAAAAAGAGACATCCGAATCCTCTTCAATTTACAACAGCCTAAATAAAATTACATAATATCACTGGTAGACTTGCCAACATGATGGTGGTAACCACTTTTCTGCTGTGACCATTCATTGTTAGGTGTGAGAGCCAGTCTACCCAGCATGAGTTTAACCAAAGCAGTTATAGAGGTGTCTCAATAAGAGTTGTGTCCCAAGACCGTTCACATACACGTCACTTTTTCATATGAGAATTCCCTAGAGTTTTCTTAGGTAGATAAATCTCGTATTTATATGAAACCGTCGCTCAATTTTATTGACTACATAGCGTGATCACGTTACTTGCGGTTCATTAGTCTCCAATCGTGTGTGTTTATTATGAGATTGGGTTCACTGCAAAAGAGGTGAAGCCAATTAAAAAGCTTAGACATAAGCTAGGTACACCTTTTTTCTCTTTATTTAATTAAGGTATACCAAATAACTCAAATAAGCAGTATCTGTCATTTCGACGAAAGCTCGGACACAAGTGTATGTACTCAGTACTGGTAGTGTATGTGCGCGAGTGGCGACGGAACTACAACAACTAGCAAACGCACAGATTTGGTAATAGGTACTGCTAAGGTCTATCTTCCAACTTATTAACAACTTTACCCTTGGTCACGGTGGCTATACCTTGCTATACTTAAAAGGCACTGATTTAAAGAGGCAGTTGTAAATAGCGGTTTTGGTAAGTTAAAAATTATAAATGGCACGTTTAATAACTAGTTCAGCACTTAAAACTAAGCAGTAAAGTAAACAAAAATGAGTAATAAAAAATAATGAAATGGATCAGTGAATATATAATTGAGCAGGAAAATAATTAAATGGGCGGTAAAAATTATTGAACGAGCGGTTACGTGTGGGCAGTAATAAATCGGAATTTGTCGGTAAGAAATCTCATTCTAAGCAATTCTATAAACAATCAGGTGATAAAGTAGTTTTCGAGATATAGCGGTGTGACGGACGGACGGACAGACGGACGAAGTCGCACCATAAGCTTTTTGCCTTTTTAGTACGGAACCCTAAAAACAGTACTTAAATAGTAATGAAAAATTAAATTACTTTTGCTTTGATTGATGTGCATGGTATATTGCAGTCAGTAACAATATTTTCCTCCATAATAATGAGAAATCAGGACAATTATGGCATTAATTAACAATAACAACAAAATATTGATAACAACAATGCACTCGCACGCTTATTACGAAAACAAATGCAAGAATTCAAAACACGAGCTATGATCGCTATGATCTGCCGAACTATTTATCGTACCGCTCATTCAGTTATTGGACTGCTCAATTATTTTTAGAATTGACATTGTATGATAAAATAACCGACTAATAGATTTTTTATTACTGTCCATGTTTTACTGTCGCAATAATTAATCGACCGCCATTAAATTAAATAACTGCTCAATATGTTTTTCAACTGATCATAAAAACATCTCGAATATTTAAAAAAAATTTGTTCCCTAATTAAAATTGCTAACAACAAAGGAACCACTAACTTGTTGAAGAGGTGTCAGAAGAAGATATTTATGTTATATGTTTTATGCGATTTTTACGTAGTATCAAGTAGTTTGGGTAGGTGGTTGTTAGCATTGCCAGGTGTCCCGATTTGCGCGAGACGTCCCGATTTTCAGGCTTAATTGATTAAGACTGAGATTGAGAGCAAAGACTTGTCAGATATCAGATATCAGATTGCCTTCATGGCATCAATACCAGTTTCAAATGCCGCAGCAGAAAGAATATTTTCCCAATGTTATATAATTTTATCCGAGAGAAGAAATAGATTATCTCTCGAACACGTCATAGACCAACTTTAAGTAGGCATTCGTTTAATGGATTTTATGAAAATGTGATGTTGTTTTTTTTCCTTTAGTTTATGGTTTCGTGCGATAAGCACATTTAGCCAGTGTCAAAGTAATTTTTCTTACAAGTAATACATAAATATACAATATTTCCTTCCAGTATGATGATGATGTGATGAATGATAATAGAAATGAGAAGTGAGAAATGATATACCCCCCAACCCCTCGAGTATCTCAGTAAAGATGTGGGGCTTTACTAATTCCTCGGGCGGCCTTCTTGAGAGAATTTGAAAAGTAAAGTTGCACTGTTTTGTTTAATTTGCCAACACTCATGCGCACTTACGAACACTTAACGGTTAATAATCCACCATTATTTCACATTAATATTCGATATAACACAAATTTTAGAAAATAAAACAAAACCGCAGACGTGACTCTTCACTTTCCCGCCAAGAAGTCCGAATGTAACGTTGAAGAAAACTTTGTTTTTGGCGCAAACCTAGTTTTGTGGCAGGGATTGAACTTCAACGTAAGTTTATAATTTTTTTAATATTTACTTGATTATAACTAGTATTAAACAAACAAGTTACAAAACATTGAAAATAATTGAACACCTTCGTAGAAATGAGCACAAATCGGTATGTTGTAGGAAAACTACAGTGCGCATTGCTTGGTAAATAAATGCATGTTTGGTGATGGGTTTTTCTATTGGTTTTCAGTATGCCGCGCTTACTAGAAAACGAAATTTTAAGGTATTTAAGGTATGTATTTTATAGGCACAAGAGCTTATGGAGTGACAAATTTGAATACAATTTTCGTTTCGTAAATAAATGACGATTCACAAAAACCTAAATATTTTTTTTGCAATTGAAGATGTCCCAAATCCCGATAATTTTTACCGATTACGTCCCGAAATTTGACACACTGGACCTGACAGGCGACACTAGTGGTGGTTCTCGATACATGACTCGATCTTTCCGAACTAAGCATTATTATATTATTTGTCTGCTGTGTGATCAACCATTAATTTCTCCAGTATGTAAAACAAAACATCTAGTTGATTGATATTTGCGACTTTTAGTATCTTTTAGTTCTATTCCAGAAAGGGCGATCTTTCCACGCTAAGCAATATCGTGCTTGTTTGAGTCTGCTCTTTTTTCCCCAGTATGTAAAAAGGGGGAAATACAAAAAAAACTTCAAACTGGGAGAGGCATTTGCCAAGCAGTGGGACAGCATAGTTTAAAGAGTTTTAAAGGAGTCCCTTTTTTAGTACATAAACTACAGATTCACAACAACATTTTGTTTGAAACCTACTTAATTGATCTTGCCCTTTACTTAATAAATTAAACTATTGACTATTGACACTATAAACGGTGTTTTCAATAAAATAAATTAAAAACGTAGGAGCCTAGGCACAAAATAGTAGGGATCCTACTTTCTGCAGTATTCTTACATTGTGGCCTAGGCTAGGGTATTGGCACTATAGTGTGACCATAGTGTCCCACTACTCTGCAAAGCTCTCCATCATTGTATATACCTAACCACCACGCTTGCCAAATGCCGAATGGTAATCACAAATCCGGGCGTGTTATTGTAAACTCGATATAACAGTTAATTCGCCATCAAAAAAATGGTGACAAAACATGTGTAAACTGGCCACAGGTAGCATTTTATAATTATTTTGGTCTATTGTAAACTCGCTTCCCACTTTTTCCCACTGACTGAGATGACCAGATCATCCGTATAACTAACCGTATAGAATGGTCCTTTATTCAGCCTTACGCGATTGAATCAACCACAAGGCTCTACAGAAAAGGCGAGAGAACCCCTCCTTGCGGGCATCCTCTGGTTGCTCGTGCAGTAAGACTGTCACCTAGCAGTTCAGAGTTGATAATTCTAGCTTTTAACATGCATTCAATACAATTACAGATCGGTTGTGGCACACCATGGTTCTTGGCTGCAACCTTGATGGATGGAGGAGATGGAGGTAGTGCGATCAAATGCACCATCGATACCGATCTTTTTTTTCCAGCGCAAATTCCGCTCGACTCACCACATGATGAAGAGCAGTTCTGTTGATATGCACATTGAAGTCCGTGGAGTGGAAATCTTTTCAGTGGTCCCGCTCTGATATATTTGTCTACCATTTTCTCCAGGTCTTCAGGAGAAAGGACTTATAGGCCTAAAGGCCTTGGGTTCTTCGTAATCTGGTTTTCCCGTTTTGGGTATGAAGATTACCTTAACACTGGGAATAGGAATCCATGTTCTAAGAATGTGTCCAAAAGCTATGCATGCTTTATTAAGCCTGCAGACAACTCGCTTGTTAGCGGTACTTCTTGCAAATATGATATACTTAAAATCCCATTGGTGGCGAGTTTACAATAATACGTATATACCTATGGCGAATTTACACATACATTTCACAGGTGTGGCGAATTATGGAGCTTTTAAAAACGTGTGAGATTACTATTATGGCGAGTTTACAATAACCCATCCGGGTATAGGAATCGGAATACTTATATACCTTAGGATGACAGGCCGAGCGCTAATCCACTCAGCCACTAAGGCGTTCGAAAAAAGCTTTAAACAAAAACAACAACTGTGACTGTTTGCGGATGCATGGCTGGATATATTGATAAAATGTTAGCATTATCGTAAAAGGGGCGATTGAATTATTGTCAATTTATTATCGTTATTGTTTTTTTTTAATTGTGTTCTTTATCTATTGTTATATTGTATTAGTGTATCCGTAATAATTAAAAAAAATTAAACTAGATCTCCTTTGTCCCCAGTGTACCGGCTTCCGCTCCCACCGTCGTCGTCGCCAACGCAGCAGTCGGCGCCGCGCTGTGACGTCACCTCGAGCGGGAAACGAAAACGGTCTTGGTCACGCGCGGTGTTCAGCAACCTGCAGCGAAAGGGGCTGGAGAGGAGGTTCCAGATACAGAAGTACATCACCAAACCGGACCGGAGGCAGCTCGCGGCTACCTTGGGGTTGACTGACGCTCAGGTTTGTATATATTTTATAGAAGCGATGGCCAATGACTCCGCTCTACCTGACGTTAAGCAGAAGCAGAGTCCAGATGCGAAGAAGACAGCTAGGGGAGCAGGTGTGTGCCTCACCAGCCGACCTCACCATGCCAACTCGCAAGTTGCTCCTACAAATCTCCTTTAAAGGACCCCCTGTTGTGTGACGGTTCCAGACAGGTACAGAAGTATATTACCAAACGACCTATTTAACCCGAGCCGAGGTCCTAGCCTTTAGAGGCGCCCTCGGGTTGTTCCGCTCTAGATCCGAACCCCTCGGAGAATCTAGTAGGGCAAGAGGACACTAGTGCGCGATGCCGTTCTCGCCCCCAAAAAAGCCCGGTGAAGCTGAAAATGGCGTCCGAGGCAACCATGAAACTCTTAAAAAAAACAGTTGTGAGTATATTTTGCTTACCTATAGAAAATATGGTAAATGACTCCGCCCTAGCTGATGTTAAGCAGGGTCCAGAATTCCAGATGCGAAGACAGAACAAAGCCTACGTAGAAATCTTGAGATCTTCGATAATAGAGATACCTACCTGAGATACCTATATGATAATTATTCATCTTCATCGTCATTATCACCTAATGAACATCAATAACCATTACCTATAAAGGGAGTAATCATATAATATGTATTCTAAGTTCGTGTTTATGGAAGTCACTAGTGTAAATTAAAAAATAACAATTTGAAGATTTTATTTATTATAATGCAATGTTGACTTTAACAATTTCTAGGAAGATAATTTTTTTTATATCTAGAGTTCGTCAACGTTTTTGTAATCACGAAGGTCGCGGGTACCCACTGGCTGCGAGCAGCAAAAAATCGATAGTTGTGGGGATCTTTGAGGCCTTTGTCCAGCAGTGGACGTCATCCGGCTGAGATGATAAAAATAAAACGTTATCTTACAAAATAATTATGTAAATTGTCGCTTACAGGTGAAGGTGTGGTTCCAGAACCGTCGCATGAAGTGGCGGCACACGAAGGAGGGCCGCGCGCCGGCCCGCGCGCCCGACCTAGACGAAGCGCAGGACGCGGACGTCGACGTCGACACGCTTAGCGACTGAACCTATTGCGTGGGGGACTAGTGCTGGTTTATGGTTTCGATCACGTTATCGAAAACGAGTATTTAACACTATAACGCTGCCCGCTTATTTCCTAATTTTTGTAGGTCCTATAATCGGACCGACTTTTTCGCCGAGGTTTTATTTATTACCTACCGATTTTGTGACCGGCTTTTTGTAGGACGTGTGCGTTGCAACATATAACTCCATACGTTTCATTTTCACCGAAAAATCGGTCACCGATTACCGGACTAAGCGCCATTTGAACGACAAACAATAATTAACTGGGCCCGGCGGCGGTCTACCTGTTAACAGTGCCTAGTGTGTTTTGTTCACAATTTGATCACAAGCTAACGAAAACAAGTAATAGAAAAGTTGGCAATTGGTTGGCAACAACAATAATTAATTTCGGAACATGAAACATATAGGTAGATGACATCACGTAACAGTTCTATATAACATTTTTTTTATTTGATCTGAGCATGAATTTCTGTAATCTAAAAAGTTTTGAATAAACACAATAGTGACGTCTTAGTTTCTATAAAACAATTGTTTTGTTGAAGCTAAAGTTTCTCTATTGACTAACCATTCAACCATTCAACTACTCCTATTCTATGGCAGTAAATACTTTCCTCGTTTCTCACCAGGAGGCGCTGATTAACGGCTCCCGCCCACGACCGACTTTTTGTAGGACCTATAATCGGACCGTTTTTTCGCCTAGGTTTTAGTACCGATTTTGTGACAGACTATTTGTAGGACGTGTGCGTTGCAACATAGAACTACATTAGTTTCATTTCACCGACTAAAAAATCGGTCACCAATTATCGAACCAAAGAACCGCTAACGTTGTCAAATGGCGAATAAAACACGAACTAGGCACCCTAGTGACAAACGAGTAAAAATGTCGTTTTCGTTAACATGATAGAATGGCGAATAGAACTCGATCGAGAGAACGAACCTAATTAATAAAACGATATTAAAATATAAAAGATGAAGAGAGAAAGAGAGAGAAACATTTAGATGTCAGTTTCAGGTGTAAACACTAACCAGTGTATCCCAGTAGTCCCCTCTGGCGTTTGTCCCCTTGGGGGACAACTGGGGTTTTTTTTATAAATATCTCCCAGTTGTCCCCCATGTCACCGGTGGATGGGAAAAATTGGGACTTACATTTTTAAATATCCCAATCTCCCCCACATACGGCAACATCTCAAGTAGGGGAAACTGGGACATCTAAATATTAAAGTCCCAGTTGTCCCCCGTGTTGTTGGTAGAGGAAAGGCTAGAGGGAACTACTGGGATACACTGACACTAACGAATTGTTGTTGTTTGAGCAGGGTTGTTACTTCAAATATAAGTGATAAAATGCAAGACTATTTATTTTGTTCATATCAATATTAATATATTTTAATGATCGTGTTTATTGCGGCCTTATATTAGTTATTAAGCTGTTTTGTACATTTTCTTCTGTTTACGTTAAGGATGAGTGTTATTACTAAAGAAAACTAGAAAGTAACTTGTAAAATGAACATATTATTTATTTAAGGTTAAGACTGACTCAGATTAAAGAAATCTACAAAAAAGAGCTGCTTTATCATTATACATTTGTAAACTACGTATGTACAGACGCCTGCGCATCTACCTATCCAAAACTGTCAAATTTTTTCAATACATTTTCAACCATATAGTTAAAGCATAAAGATCCAAGTCTATTGAGGAAATTTGAGTTTGTGGTAGGTTGATGCGCAGGCGTGTGTACAAATACAAATTAATTAAATCCGACATAGCCCTTTATTTTGATTTTAAAATGTTCCGTATTTCATTTTCTAGTACTTTTTAACAGTCAGGAGAGAAAAACAACGATATAACAATAACAATAGGTAACAAGAACGCTATATCATTTCTGCTAGAGTGCATTTTAGACTGACCAATCAATCTAGTATTCTCTAATAGCATAAATACTATTGATGGTATAGCAATTAAAGTACTATTTCTAAAATGTTTAATAAGGAAGCTCAAATCAATTTGATTTACAACTTATTTTACAAGTGGTTACCTTAAAATAGAACTATTTCGTTTTATAAATTTTATTTGAAAACTTTATTCAGATTCCTAAAGTAGCGCATCATATAAAAAATTACAATGATCTGTACAACACACAAAATGTTGGCAATAAAGTCTGATTGAAGCTTGTTAGCTGACTCTAATAATCTGTCTCACTAAGAATATTGTCTAGTACAATTCATTAAGTTTAGATTTTCAGAACAAAACAAGTGTTAAGTTTATGTAGCACATACAAATTATGTATAAAACTTTTGCTACACATGGGGATCAAGAGCTAAAAATTGACATTTTAATTTTATTCACCGATACGAAAAACGAACTTCATTATATTCTTTAGCGCACATCACAGAATCACATTTGTAGGCACATACACGCTTATTATCGACCTTCTCACATCAGCTACAAGTAGGGTTACCAGTTACCAGACTTGGCCTGAAATACAGAAGCCG
This sequence comes from Eudonia truncicolella, assembly GCA_949315975.1. Lineage (NCBI taxonomy): Eukaryota > Metazoa > Arthropoda > Insecta > Lepidoptera > Crambidae > Eudonia > Eudonia truncicolella. The sequence goes on along the minus strand of OX438838.1, from coordinate 1,944,237 downwards.
TACTCAGGCACATTTGGCCAACCTTTTGGTCCTAAAAGCCGAACTTTTTTAACCGGTTAATTAGCAGAACATGTTGAAATTTTTGATTGGTTTACCTTACGTTAAAGTAATAAAGTTTGAATTACGGTGTTCAATATAACGACTACTAGGTGACAAAAACTTAATTTAACTGACACCTGGCAACCCTATCTACAAACACCGGTCACTTTGATCTCTTCCCTAACAACTAACTCGTTCCACTAATAATCCACAAGCTTGACTTTGTTCTTAGGGTAGGCTTCATCGTCTTTATCCGACTCGTCGTGCCTGTAGTCGTCCGTGTGTCTGGGCGGGGGGTGTCGGTAGCCTTGGCCACGATAGCCGCCTCGGTAGGGCCGCCGCCACGCCGGGTGAGGCCCGTCGTCCCAGCGCGAGTTGTGGAAACTCTGGTGATGACTCTGATGGTTGTTTTGGTAGAGGTTGTTTTGGTAGTGGTTGTTTTGATGGTGGCTTTGGTAGGTGGCGTGGTGCCTTGCGCGCGGCGGCTCGCAACGCGGATCCCATACGGGGATGCGTTTTTCTTGAGGCGACTGGCTTTTTGAACGGCTCCTCTCTCGGTCTCGCTTTCTTTCTGGATTTTGAGACTCTCTGAAAGGAGTAAAAGGTTTTGGGGAGTTAGAGTAGCCATTTTAAAGATATTCAACACTCTATAGCAGTACTCAAACCAATATTGGCATCGCATCATATCGCAATATTTATAAAATAAAAAAAGATTTAAAAAAAAATGTTGTGGCCAAAATTATGGGAGGGTGAAATAATTTATCAAATACAAGTAAGTTTGGAATAGACCAATTCGCAAGTGAAGGAAAGCAGCTCGCCTTTTTGAATTGTGTTAAGTTGTCGTGTTTACTAAAACAACAAAATGTACCAAAACATGTACTATAAAAAGCTTACAAAGTGTGTTTCCACACTTTAATTGTTACCTGGATGAAGATCTGCTGCGACTCCTGTCTGTGTCTGAATCTGATGATCTTCTGTTTTGTTGGTGTCTCATTTCCCGTTGTCTGCGTAGCATAAACACAATAGATCAGAATAGGCTGTACATCATCCCCTATTTTTTTTAAAACATGGTAAATACGCAGCCTGTGTTAATACATGAAAAGGTTATTTTCAACCAAGTCCCTATAAACTAGGTTACTATGTATACGCGCCTGCATATCAGACTACCACCTGTCAAATTGTCTCAATAGATTTTGAACTTTATATATATGGCGTAGATATGGTTATCTGAGTTTATTGTTCTGTTAGACATTTATCTAAGAATGTTGAGTTTTGTATAGGTTAATGAGCAGGCGTCTGTACAATGTACAATATTGTGGGTCCTTATTATTATTGGTTTTATTGTCAGCACCTATTATACCTGACAAGAAATTGGTTTTTTTTTCATACGATTGTTGGAAGTCAATGGTAGGGAGAATGCCACATTGAGGAAGGCCAAAGGGAAGATCTTCCTCCGAGCTGGGTGGTATAGCTCGGGGACCGAAGTCCAACGGATGTTAGTTGGAGGTGCTATATATATAGCGAAGGACATGGTTAAACTTCGCTACCGCGATGCAGGCTTCCCATGCTATTTTATCGTCATAGTATGGCGACGTCGTTGGTATGCGTTTTTGTGGCGCCATCTGTTGACACGGTTGAGGTTGCTTCGTGTCGAATAATGTGCGGCGTATGCGGTAGGTGACGCCACCACACGATAATAAAAAAATTAATAAAAATTTGTTTTATTTCCATTAACAAATTTGGCGTTACAAACGGGTTGGAGCTTCTCTTCCTCCTTAATGATTTTAAATACATACAAATTCATAAACATATAAATTTCACAAAAGTAGCAAAAGGAATACTAATATCAATAAGCAACATGACATCAACACAATGTCAGTGATGCAAGTATACACGCCTGCACATCAACCCACAAACTGTCAAATTTTCTCAATAGACTTTGAACTTTATGACTAAGTTATATGGTTGAAAATGCATTGTAGAAATTTGTCAGTTTTGGATAGGTTGATAGGTGCAAGCGTCATTAGGGCCCATACTGCAAAGATGTTAATGAATGAACGTGTGTGCACGTACTTGCGGCGCAGCTTGATGGCGAGGTCGCGCATCTCCTGGTCGCGGCGCTGCTGGCGGCGGCTCTCGCGCTCCGCCCGCGCCGCCTCCGCGCGCTGGTCCAGCCGCACTGCACGACGGAAAGGTGGATTTATATTTGCCTGACATGTCGCATAAGAAGCGATTCCGGTTCGCGAGGGGCGGGGTAACGGCGCCATCACGACAGATCAATGTGCACGCGCCAGTGCTGTCATCTGACGCGTCAGTCGTTCATGATTTTAATAAGGTTAGTTTTTGCTCTTAAGCATGTACGAGTTGATTGAAATTGTACGACAGTATAAAGTAATGTATAATACTAAATCTCAACAACAATCTTTCTTTCTTTTTTCAAAAGAGTTGCCAGCAGTATAAATTGAATATCTCCTTCATAATCTGAATCAGAATCGGATAACTAATGGGAGAACATTGCAAACGTTTGACCTTTCTTTAGAGCTGCGGCTGTATTGATCCAAAGTATCGTCTAAAGGCGCCTGAACACGACATATTAATGTAAACTCTAGCCATCACGTCATAACACGACACGTGTTGTCACGTCAGACAAATATAAATCCACTGTAACACTTGACACCGTAAACATGTGATGTCATATGAGGTAATGTGGTCATTATTTTGACAACCTTCTTCGAGATAAATCGACATTGCTGGCCAAATAAATACACGCGAACAGAGCCAGCAATGTTTGTATAGAAATCCATATCTGGTGTGTTATTAAAAAACAGAAAGTACGAAACATGGTACTTAAACAAAAAAAGAGAACTTACCAAATACCTATTTTATTTAAATTTCAAGCTGACTACAAAGTAAAAAAAAAACAATAATTAATTAAAGAATATTGTTGCTTGCAAAATGTAGTTGAAAAAGTTTTACTTTTACATAAAGGTGTTAATAAAATAATTGGAATAAGTTTTAATTTCCACGCATTATTTTGAGAAAAGTACTATATACAAGCCTTGGTACAAATAAAACCATAAAATAAAAAAAAACTTCATAAAATAAAATATGGTAGTGTACACTATGCCACACTCCACAGAACTCACGTTGCCTTGATAGCTGTGCCTGCATTTTCCTGCGCAGTTTCTCCTTCAGCGAGATCGCCTCACGCGACGTTCCCTGCAACACAGATTATATGAGTTTTAATTATCTCTTACAACATATTGTTTTTATTACACACATTTCAGGGCACTTGACCATCGTCTAATCTGTGTTGTTACAGTGTACTCCTATTCTGATCCTAAGTTATTCCAACCTCTCAATGTAAAAGTTCCATTAAAAATGTCAATAGTTAAACTAACTTTATGAAATCGGAATTAGAGGACATGAAGACACAGTGGTGATAGGTGATGACGAGGCCGAAGCAAACCCGGAATTCGTAATTAAAGCAAGCGAAGTATTAATACTATATGAATTTAGGAAAACATCTAAAACAACTAGATACTTGTCCTTAAATAATATGGATATACAGTGATATAAATACACTGACATCCATGTTTATAAACTCTATGAAAACTTTATGATAACTGACGTATAACGTTCCCGAGGCAAATTTCCCGCTATTTTGAATGGTCATAAGTTATAATTAAAATGAAATTTCATTTTTTTGAATTATCCGTAGCTAATATCCTAAATAATGTACTGATTATGGACGTTTTAAAATAGCAGAAGCTGTTGTAGAGCCAGTTGTATAGTTCGAAACAAAATTAAATAAGAAGCGAAATATTCCAACCTAATACCACTTTAATAAGGTTGAAATTGATGGCTGCAAGCAGCACATAACCGGTCGTTGTGGTGGCCTTTGGCCAGCAGTGGACGTCTTTTGGCTGAGATGATGGTGATGATGATGATGAAGGTTGAAATATTTCGTTTGTCTAATAAAGTGACCTAATAGTAATGTGAGAGCTATGTGGTTTTAAAAATCTCTTAATAACCTATAGTAACTGAAAATACCAGTAAATGCAATAACAGGCAAACCACTGATTTTATTTCATTATTTGATAACTTTATTTTTTTTAAACCATAAAACCGTTACATTAAAATACACGAGCTCAAACTTATTCCTTGTCAAAACTTAGATTTTTTTGTAAGTCTTATTAAAACCGGTACATTAAGACACAAGAGTTCAAACTTATTCAGTTACACACGGAATGTTCATCTTTAGTACCGACAACCGATAACAAATCATTTACGTAGTTACTTCAACAAAGACTACGAGAACATAGCGTGGTATAACAAACAAAGACGCATCAGTCTGTAAGGGGGGAAATTTCAACGGTAAATAGATCTATTCCAACTTCGTATCTTTAAATAATTTTGTAAGAAACAACTATCGTATTCGTATCGTAGCGTTTAGAAGGAATATTGTATGGAAATGGATCAACGCCACAACGTCCGTAAACGGAACTAACAATCGACAGACGTCGCGAGACTCGCGCCAAAACCTTAATTGACCGATAAGGTAAGTTTCATAAATACGCGCTCGAGCTCTTCTTAAACAATTTTTGACTTTTACTAAAGTACTGTGTAGTGTGTGGTAGGTACTGTATGACATTGTGGAAATTGAAACTTTTACCTGATGTAAATTAGTTTACTTAGATTTTTTATTTTGTTTTTTTACATGTTGTGGTTGTCTTCTATATTTTTGTGTTTATTTGTAATGGAAAGTGTCCTGCTATGACAGGGCATCTTCCAATATTTTTGACGCTGTAAGGGAGAAAAGAGCTGGACACTTGCCGAGTTTCTTGCCAGTTCTTCTCAGTACAAGATCTCCCGTCTAGAGTAGACTTACGAACCGATAGTGTAGCATAGTAGCATAGTGACATTCACAAGAACTTGTAGCCTAAACTGAATAATTGATTTTGAAATTTATTTTTTTTTTATTTTGAGCACATAGACACTTAGACAATCTCGCACGGATAGCGTTGGTCGAGCACGTTCGTACGAAGCACACTTTCTGCAGTCTTATTTTGTGCCAAAACGCTCACATTCTCTGAGAAACCAGACACTTGACACCGAACCGAGTTCTTTTTGCTGCGTCATTGTATGTTAACGTTATTATTAATGTTAACATTGTTTTTAAGTCCCATTATGTATTTTCTTGATCAATAAAATAATTATTATAATTTTTATTATTATCAGCCACTACTTCCCACTGCAGGGCAAAGGTCCCTCCCTCCTACCACCTATCTCTATCCTGAGCTAGTTCGTCCCAATTTCTCAAGTGGGAGTCCAATAAAATAACGAATGAAAATAACTTTACGCTACGATTTCGATAAAAGTTCGTTATAAGCTTATAGAATGAGGGTTATAGATCTATTTACCGCGTCATTAGAAAGCGGTAGGAGGCAACTGCAATACCAACTTCATGGGCCGCGGTCGCCCGAGCTACGGTCATAATGCTAAGTGTAAGCGTACGGGTGAAGCAAATGATTCTTACTGACTTTGGCGCTGGTTCCAGACAATCGGAACTGATTCGGGTTAGCGTTGGATTTATTGCCAACCGCCGATCTGTAACAATGTTTCTTGTGTTAAATTACATTACACTAAGGCCCTAAGGTATGGTGAATGGATACTAGCATTTTAAAGGTACGCTTGAATGAGGACTACAGAAAATATTCACTTTACAATTTATAAAATAAGACAATCCATATTTTAAGAATATGGCTTTTTTGTAACTATTACAGTGATTCATAGTTCGTATAATTAAATTAATTAAAATATTACATATTAGAATAATAAAGAGAAATTTACAAGAATAAGGATTGTACCCTTTTTGAAACACATTGCGCGCACGGATGGGTGTGTGATTTGACATAGTTGAAAGTTCATAAAAAGGATGAGTGCAGAACGTTAAAATTTATGTTTACTATGTTACATTAAATTGTATATTATGTGAAACGATCGAATTTTGACCAATGGGTGACCACTAGTATTTAACATTGTTTAAAATAATATAATTTTTATAAGTAGACTTTTTAGTTAACAATCAAACAAACCAAAAGATCTCATAACAAATAATTCTATTATTCATTTAAGTGTGGTTTAATTCTAAAAACAATGGGGTGATGTTGCTATTAAAACGAAAAACTGTTACCTTTCGAAGGTCACGCTCTTACTTGTTTAAATCGAGTATCGTGTGCATCAAATCCAGTTACATACGTCGCTGTACCGGTATCTTCTCACTAAACCTATTCTAAAAGAGTAGGTAAACACACGATAGTTACTTGTTTTTGTCGTCGTCGGCCGTGGCGCTGGAGTCGGAGTCGGCGGAGAGCTCGCTGGAGGACTTGTCCTCCTTGCGGCGGCCGTAGTAGCGCGCCACGCCGCCGGCGCCGATCTCCGCGCGGTCGCTGCGCAATAGTAGGCTTAGAGTAGGTAGGCACTAGCGTTTCTTTACAGTTACTACTGTAGGCGGTCGATAAATATATGCATGACGCCGGCGACTAAATTTGAGTCTGCAGAAAGTAAGCTTTATACAACGTGTTATTTAAAGTCCTTGAAACTGAACAACTTTTGTTCTAACACTTATCGAAATTAGCAAAAAAAAAATCGTCTCTTCAAACGAATTCACTCGGTCAGTTTTGATCTATCTATGGAATGATGTTTTTTTGCAATTTTCTATAAATCTTAGAACAAAAGTTGATCAGTTTCATGGACTGAGTAACTACCTAAGAGATTTTGCGAAGATTAAATAACACGTTGTATATGACGCGCTCGAGCAACGAACACATCACGCACGCAGTATCTCGCAACAGCCCGAGCGCTGCTGCGTTGTATTACAAAAATGGACGTCGATCTTTTATTTTTAATGAAGTTTAAATTCTTGCCTTAATAGCACTGAAAAACTTTTGAATGCAAGTTCAAACCGGTTGAACTTACCTACTGCCGCGCTTGCCCGCTACTTACATACGCACGTGCAATTACATATTACAATAATTATCATGTTAATTATTATGATTATCATAATATATGATAATTATCGGATAAGTATCACACATTGTAAATCATATTATTTTGTGATCAGAGAAGTATTTTTTACTTTTAATTCAGTAACTATCTGCCATCTCATATGTTTGATATTTTGAACAACCAAGTACAGGCATTGAGGCGACGCGACGTGTGTGCCGCGTTGTCGATCATCTGCGCTGCGCTTACGTTTATCGAACGCCTACGCTGGAGAAACCCTAGTGTGAAAGTGTGTAGAGCCTCTTAGAGCATTTCTTTTTCTTATTTGAAGGTTTGGTGCAGTTTGAAAATATAGCCAGTGTCAGAGTTAGGGAGATATTGTACAATGTCATCTTTGTTTAATAGTAGATATTAACGAGTGATGATATAAAATGTTTTTGTTTTGTTTATATAATTTTAACGCAAATTTTGTTGCGAAAACAAATTACAAAAACACAATGTTGAAAAAATTTTTTCAAATGGTTCAAATCCTGCTCGTGGAAATTTTTTCAACATTGTGTTTTTGTAGAGTGATGATATGTTTAATAATAAATTGTATGCCTTGAGTATCAGTAAAGCCCGCGTGAGATTTCTTGAAATCTCACGCGGACTTCTTGTGAGAATTTGAAAAGTGACGTTGCACTGTTTTATTTCATTTGCTTGTGCATGTTCACGAACATATCGTCGCTTGATCGTAACAAAACACTCACATACAACTATGTTTCGAAAATCCGCTAGTCCACTACTATAAGTAGAAACTATCACTGTAGATAGTTTGAAAACTATCAGCTGAAAAACGTTTGTATCGAAAAATTACAAAAAAATTGATAGGACAGTTAGATCTGCGAGCGAAGTTTTATTCAATAGCACACATTTTAGAAATAAAAAACAAAACGGCAAACACGACTGTTCATTTTCCCGCCAAGAAGTCTTGAGTTTGTAAACACTAGCTTAATTATAACATGTAGCGTTCGCGTAAACTTGAGAAAACAATATAAGAACAATGACTTTGCAACACTGCTCAACCCGAAATGTATATTGAACAAGCTTACCTGTCGTGGGACATTGGCTTGGGGTTATTACGCTTGGAACATTCGTGACTGTGGAACAATAAAACATTATTAGCCATTTCATCGTTTGTAATCACATAGCGAACCATGAGGTTACTCTAACTGGAATTTTCTTTCAAAGCACGATTTTAGCGACAATTTGTTTTGAAATAAAATAAAATAACCATGTTAAACACACTTTTGCATTATATTTAGGACTAGCGGCCCGTCCCGGCTTCGCACGGGTGGACATTTCTTTTTTAATATAGCCTATGTTACTCAGCGCTAATGTAGCATTCTAATGGTCAAAGAATTCTTTAAATCGGTCCAGTAGTTTTTGAGTTTATTCGTTGCAAACATAGAAAAATACAAAGCTTTCCTCTTTATAATATTAGTACAGATAATAGATAAATCAGAATCATAAATTATTCTGTCCATCTAAACAGCCTCTAGGTTCACTGTATGTGTTGTATAACTTAAATATGATAGACATACATATGGTGATAAATATTTGATTTTAGAAGGTTATCAGTATTCAGTTGACCCTATAATAATCTTATTTGTTATTGGTTCAAAAAACATAAAATACAAACTTTTGTGGGCTTTGCGATCGCCTCCTGAAGTTGCGTGACCTTGGGCGGTACGGAGACACGGATCGCGACCTTGACCTCGACCTGGAGGTGACGGAGCGTGACCTCGAATAGGACGAGCGGCGGAAGGAGCGCGACCTCGAGCGGGACCTCGACCTCGACTTAGACCTTGACCTTGACCGCGAGCGAGATCGGGAGCGCGAGCGGGAAGTGGAGCGCGACCTGGATCGGGGCGGCCCTTGCGGCCCGAATTGCGGGGGTGACCTGAAAATTGGGATACGTCTCAATTTCTAGGTCCTGATCGGAACTTGGGAGGCTATTTGAGTATCTAATCGAAATCGTATCAACGCGAAATTGGATTGGAAAGTCTTTTTTTTAAGACCTAGACATAAAGTATATTTGTGATTAACTTTTTTATAAACAAAACAAACGAAAACTAAAAAAAAATAAAAATAACGTACACATAGGTGTGTTTTCAATGTGTTGAACCTAACAATAACTAAAATTATTTCTGCATACTTTTGTATTAATTTTATTACTTGCCAAACACAACGATAAAATTAAAAGAACACACGTTAGGCTTATTATCACTTGAATCTTCTTTTTAAACACCACAGGTCTTACAAATAGACAAAGAATAAGGTTCGAATAGTTATTCCGTGTTTTGTCTAATTTGAAATGACTTTTACATAACAGAAACAAAACACGGAATAACTATTCGGACCTTATTCTTTGTTTATTTGTAAGGGGCCACATCTATAACTTCAACTTAACTCACCTAGCCACAGGCTTACGCGCTACCTCCGAGTACGTAGGCTCCTTCCTCAGGTTTAGTTTCAGTTTGTCGGCATACAAGGGTTTCGGTGGCGGCGCTATAATAGAAAACACTTATTTTTAGTAATAGGGTTACATCAACTTAGTTGGCGATTTTGATGAACAACATTGAAGGCACCTTTTTAGGGTGACTTGCACCAAAATGTACTAATCGCGATAAGCGCTAATCATTCTTTTGAGTTTCTATTAAAAAGCATCCTTTGTAATGTCTGGTCAGGGGTATGTAAAAATTATTTGATTTAGGTAACCGAAACTGTGCAGGGCATTCTTTTAGTTGTAGGAAGAGCACATTTAGTAAGGGCAACCCTTACTAATTCCAATCCCCAAAATTACAAACCATGACAAGTCCCGAGCACGCTAAGAGGTTGGATCCAATCGACCGACGGGCTGGTACACACTCACGCGGCGCGTTGTCGTCCCCGCCGAAGGAGGTGATGAACCCGATGTTGTCGAGAGGCGGGGGCGCGGGCGAGGGCTGGTAGTAGGGTACACACTTACGCGATGCGTCGTCGTCCCCGCCTAAGGAGGTGATGAACTCGATGTTGTCGGGGGGCGGGGGCGGTGCTGAGGGCTGGTAGTAGGGGACACACACTCACGCGGTGCGTCGTCGTCCCCGCCGAACGAGGTGATGAACTCGATGTTGTCGGGGGGCGGGGGCGCGGGCGAAGGGCTGCGCGAGGGCGAGCGGGAGGCTGAGCGCGCGCGCGGCGCCGCGTAGCTAGGCGGGCTGGCCACGCGAGCTAGGAGTTTCTTGTCCCTGGTGATCATACGCACGTGTAATGTATTATAACTCTTAATATAATGCAGTAAGAGTCAAAGTGTTTGTATAATCATCATTAATTCAGTTAAGACGTCCACTGCTGGACAAATACCTCCCCCAAGGATCTCGGCACAACGACAGGTTTTGAAAAAGTCACCAATGCCCCATACGAATTAAACATTGCTCTTTATTTGTAAATTCGAGAAGGATCGTGTTTTGATTAGCAAATAATACAATTTGTACAATAGCGAGATACTGATAAGATAGATTTTTTTTTATATAAGTATGCAACATTAAACATAATACAGATTAGACAGATGAGATGGGAGAATAAAAGAGTAATGGTGGATGGAGAAAGACTCTTAAATCTTAGGCTTGCGGATGACCTGGTTCTCGTATCGGAAGATATGAGCGATATGCTGTTGATGATAGATGAACTCAAGACGGAGTCGGAGAAAGCGGGCCTTAAAATAAACATTCGAAAGACCAAAATAATGTCGAACATACCTGACATCTCCTGGTACCATTTGCCAGTGGATGTGATGCCTGAATACATTTATCTCGGGCATAAAATCACCTTGGGCTACGAGACCCAGACCGCCGAGATCGAACACAGAATCGCACAAGCTTGGGCATAATTTGGCGTCAACAAAAACATCTTACATGGTAAATTACCACTGCGCCTTAAGGTCAGAGTTTTCGAGCAGTGTGTCATGCCTGTGCTTACATATGGTACAGAAACCATGACTCTCACCAGGAAATCTGCGGAGAAGTTCAGAATTGCGCAGAGAAGCATGGAAAGAGCGATGATTGGAATAACGCTCCGCGACCGCTAGCGTGATTAATGGATCCGAAGCAGAACCAAAGTGGTGGACGTGATGGCCATTATAGCCAGAGGAAAATTGACTTGGACAGGACACATTACCAGAATGAATGCTAGCCGATGGACACGAAGACTACTAGAATGGAGACCCAGATCAAACACCCGAGGGCGGGGAAGACCATCGCAGCGCTGGTTGGATGACATCAGACGACACGGACGGCCATGACTGGATGAGTCGGTCACAAGATCGCCAGGAATGGAGGAGAAAGGAAGAGGCCTATATCCAGGAATGGATCCTACAAAGGCCCCCAAGATGATGATGATGATGATGATGAAACAACACACACACCCCCAAAAGTATTTTGTTAAGAATCGGCTATTTAATTAATTTCTACTATTTTTAATGTGTTATTTTTTCCTAATTAATTAAGACTGGTATCACTTAATGATAGCTTAAGCGCAACCAACCTGTGCGCCCGCCGTTCCCTCCTACTCTTCCTGCCAGAGAACATGGCCTTCTCCTTCTCCTCGCGCAGCAGCTGCTTCTGGTACTCGGCGTCGTCGGCGTCGCCCGTGAGGAACGAGAACAGGTCGCAGCCCGCCATGCCGAACTGCGGCCCCACCGCGTTCAACTCGTGCGCCTGCGCTCAACAAATCGGGCATTTTTTATAACCACACGGGAACAAAGGAGCTCGATGTCGCAGTCGTTCACGCGATTGATCTGCGATTGCTAAGGTTAAGCAATTTTTGCAAAAGCCGGTCATCGGATAGGTGACCAAAATTATATCATCTTGAGCTCTACCGTGCTTCGGAAGGCACGTAACGTAAGTCCCGGCTGCATTTGCAGTCGTTAACAACCACCAATCCACACTTGGACCTATGCCACGTGGTGCTTTAAGGCCCGTTCTCCTTATCCACCCATAGGGAAGGTTCGTGCCCCACAGCATACAAATGAGCTATTGATGTGATGTGATGTCAAAACGCCGTAGCATTTTACGCTGAGGTAGGAACCTAGTTGACTTTACACTATTTTACTTTTTATATTGTTTTATAACTTTTTATTTATTTCAAATCTTTTAAATTTTCAAGGAAGTCGGGAAAGCGCGCAAGCGCGCGCCATTTTGTACATTTAAAATCGATATTAAGAACATGACATATTATTATTATGTGACATAATGTGTCATTTGACTATCAAAGGTCATTTTGATATGTCAAATGTCTTTTAATGAGTATTTACTACATTTTATAGTTATAAAATGATGAAATACCTGACCATTTTTTTTCAGAATATAATGTTAAAATTGCGTATTACTAAGGTGATATGTCAAATGTTACACATCATATGCGATGCAACTACTGGCAGGCTCGCTCGTTTTTTTATGCCTTTTTGTAAAGTCTAGAAATGTTTTTCATTCTTTCTTTTATAATAAAACTCATTCACAATGTACAGTGTGACGTATACGTAGGTATACGTAACATCAATGATATTATCTAATATATAAAATTCTCGTGTCACAGTTTTCGTTGCCATACTCCTCCGAAACGGCTTGACCGATTTTGATGAAATTTTTTGTGCTTATCCGGTATCTATGAGAATCGGCCAACATCTATTTTTCATCCCCCTAAATGTTAAGGGTGGTCCGGTCCACCCCTAAATTTTTTTTGATTTTTGAAATTTTTCCAATACAAAATGATTTGTTTGTAGTGTTGTCATGGAAACTGTCAAAGCGGTACGAAGTCCGCCGGGGGCAGCTAGTAATCTATAGATATGTTACGTTCATAGTAATTTGCGTTTTAAATGTTCCGAGCAACCCAAAACTGCACCCATTGACAAGTTTCACTGATAAGTAAAACAAAAGATACGAAGTAGCGCGCAAATGAATGATATAATTTTAATGATTTCACTCTCTGTGCCTTGTTTGACGCAAACTAATTGCGACATGAGACAATTGGGCTATAAATGAGTCTTCACAACGCGCGCGCTTATATATGATATATCTGCTTCTCGTTTTATATAATATCATTGCGTAACATACACTTATTTATAACACATAAACATATAATATTAATGTCTGTTTCTGTTGAATTGGCGCCTTTGGCTTTCAAAGTAAAAAAGTAAATAGTGTTGAATAATTTCGACGGGCTGGTTAGAACCACGATAGCTCAATTGGAAGAGCACCTGACCCGGTATGTCAGAAGGTTCAAATCCTGCTTGTGGAAATTTTTTCAACATTGTGTTTTTGTAATTTGTATCGCAACAAAATTTGCGTTAAAATTATATAAACAAAACAAAAACATTTTATTAATGTCTTTTTTGTTTTATTTGATTCCTTATATTTTTTTGATGCACCATGTTGTTATATCTTTATATACAGGATTACTGATTATTAGACCGGATCCTTTTAAGAGGTCATAGGGGAGGTCCTTTGCAACCATTTTGACCCCATATTATATTATCCAAGTCAATCATTTTCGTGATAATTTAATTTTAAGGTTTTTTTAGTAAACACAATTTTATTAGTTCAAAAATTGACTTAATGAATGCTCCGATTTCAGTTTTGTTTACAGATTTATAGATTTTACATTCCGGTTCTTAATAACAAATTATAAAATCATAATAATTCGAATCCATACAGAAAATAGAGGCCGTAGCGTTAAAAAAAAAATCAGAATTTTTGTAAAACTGTCTACTAAAATGTATGTTTTCTAAAAAAAATTACTAATTAATTTAGTCTGCAACCGAAACTTCAGCGCTTATGCTTGGATATCACTGGATATTTAGGCCTAGTACCCTTCAATACCAGAATACAGCAAAGCAAAACAATGCTGCTTGTTAAACATCGGATATAAGTATTAGGTTGAGAGTTATTAACTAGTAGCCAGGAGTTATCTGTTTTGTTTATTTATTTACGGACCATCAACAGAGTTGCATTAAAAAATGCACACTATTACCAGAAAGTTATTAGATAAATAAAACTCAATTTTTTTTGTACTTCAAGAAGAGCTAAACTGCAATTTGATGTACAAGGTTACAAATAAATGGCAATTTATAATATATAGCACAGCTGGAATTTTAAGAAGCTAATAACCCAAAAACTAGTTATTTAGTATATTGCTATTTTTGTCTTACCTTGTAGATTAAAATGCAGTTTAGACCTCAGCAAAACAAAAATTGCTACTAGCTAGTAGCTATTAGTCAACAGCTTGCAATGGGACTGCAACCTTAAAATGCTTGAAAAAAATTGTTGAAGTATAATTTATATGATATTACTACAAGTTGTTTACTGAATACAGAAAACAGTCAACATACTAGCCGCTGATTACACTTCAATTAATTTAAAAAAAATCTTATATTTAATTTAATGTAGGTTGTGTGTATGATAGAGATATTTGTTTCTTATGGGTGCTTGACATGCAAAAAACAAACCCACATTCAACCTACATTCATTCAACAACTAATTTAACCTACATTCATTCAACAACTAATTTCAAGTTGATTAACATTGGCTATACTCATAGTTGGATTGAGATGAGTTCACTAATTAAAAAATGATTTAATGCATTAAGCTTTGTAATACTTAATGTTAATATTTTATAATTGTAAAAAAACAAGAAGTCCCTTGCTTTGTATGTTGTTATGGTATAATCTCGAGTTAGTGGTTAGATGTGTTACTGTTATTGTTTCTGATCCATCTAGCTATCTAAAAATAACTAGCTACTCTGTTTGATAATGAAAAAAAAAATAAAAATAAAAATTTAAGAATTAAATCATATATGTTTGTTTTCTCATGTAGTATTTAAAAGATATAACTTATAAAAAAATCTATTAAATTATACTTAGTTTACAATCACAATAACATGATAAAATTGTCATACCTACCAATTTATGAAACACAAATTAACTTGTGGAGCAAGAAAATCTCTTGTGAGTGTTATTATTGCTGTGTGAATTGGCCTATTGGCTATAAAAATATTTATAAACATACATGTTTTATTTATATGCTTCACAGTTTATCAAAATAATCAAGGTAAAAATATTTTTCTACTTTTGTTTTTTGTTTAATAATATATGTTTTTCTCACCTGTGAAGCCTCCATCTTATTCACATCGATGCTCAAGTCCACATCAATGATTTCCAGATCTGAATCGTCATCTGAATCCTTTTGTTCCACTTTTTTAACATCTGAGCCTGTAATTAACAGCACATGCCATCATAACCCTCCAAAAATATCTTAAACACTCCATGTCTGACATACTAGACCCGTTTACATCAATAGCCGTGACATTATAACAGTAAAGCTGAATCTACCGTGCGAGCTAGAGGGTTGTGCGCCCGGATCGTTATAATTGTATCCTATAGCAGCACCGGTTCCCCTTTTCTCGTGTAGTTTTTCCTTTTGCATTTCCTTTTCTTCTATTGTGACTCCAAACTGTTCTTCAATTGCCAGTTGTTGAAGAAACTTATCTTCACCTTAAACCAAATAAAAATATTGAAAGAGCCGAATACAATCATGCCATAAACTGCAACAATATACAAATGTAATGACAACAATATAAAACAATATAATTTACTTAATGAGTGACAACTTACTTATACCAAGAAAAACATTTTGAGCCAGAATCCTATATCTTTCATAGTTACACTGTCTCTCTTCAGGGCCTAGTTCCTCTGGTTGTATTTCGGGATATCTCACGTCTGGGATAAAATCCAAATGAGCTCTAACATCAAATCGGTCTATCATATTGTTAGAGTCACCTTGCCATGGCATCCTAAAAAAACAATAGCACATAAGACAAGCATAGGTTCAAAATCATGTCTGTATTATGATATGAGCCAAGTACACCATCATTTACAATTCATTCATTCATTCATTTTCAATTCATTCATTGGCAGGCAAAAGCAATATTCAAGTAAAGTAAAAATAATGCTCACATTATAGCAGGTCCTTCTCCGGCAGCCGCAATGGCTGGATCCAGGTGGATTTTACATGGTCGACCATGTAACTGTAAAAACTGTGTTGGCTCAGCTTTCTGAAAGTCAGAAATAAAATAAATACCTACCATACAAATTTCAAGTGGGTTGGATCTATGTTTACCCACCACCAAAATAACAGTTGAATAAATAGTAAATTACCAACACCATGACACCACGGACTAAGCCACCACAATATTTTACTATTGTAGGAATATCGACCTTATTATCTAACTTTGTTTTGGTCTCCCGGGAGGTCATATACATATTGTGGAACTGAGTGATGTAAAACATGACTATACCTGGCATTCAACGTGTTAGAGACTATTACACAAACTTACAATTTTCTCATAAAAATCTTTACGTCGCTCCGCTCTACGACGATAATCAACGATTAGGCCTCGAATCATTCGTTCTTGTTTTCTAGCTTCGTGCCACATATTGGTTTAGTACCATAGAATATCCTTATAGAAAATATCAGCTAATATTATCTTTTAAATTCGTAAATTCAAGCGTTAGAACTTTGGAAGACAAAAGATGAGTCGATTGATATTCGCCATTTTAAAAAGAACTCCTTTTTTTCTAGTCCCTTTCTTCGGTATGTAAAAAAAAGGCAAAGGAATCTATTCAGCACATACAGCCATATCATCAGTTTGGTTTCCGCTTGATGTAGAAGTGATGATAGGTGTAAATAATTATATATGAATACCTAAATAAAATTTAACATTAGCTTTCTGAAGAACCTATGTTTTAGAAAACCAAACTAAACAGATTCCAAACTTTTAAGCAAGTTTATTCATCATCCTTAGATATCATAATATCTGTGTACCTGTGCTTGTTGGAGGTATGCGCAAACTGACCAATCTTTCGATTGTTGGACTGTATTAATATTAAACATACATTTTTATAACAATAAAATAAACAATTTAACAGAAAAATAACTTGGTAAAGCTAAATTATTTATGAAAATCACTACCTATTCAATAATATGTAAACTTCCACTACAAATCAAACCCGGATCTCAGTCAAGCTAGTAACACCACACAAAACAACCAGTTATTATATTAGAATACTTAAACAGGTAATATCAACAGCTTCATGGCTAATATCCCATTAGAATATATATTATATCTATACTAAAACCTAAGATCCTATCATACTATGAAGATATAAATAGCAGACGTTTCAATAAAGCATGCAATAATAAATGGAAATATTGATATTTAATTAACTGTATACAAAAATAGTTCACTACAATCTTCAACATCAAAATAGATTTCATTTTCCAGTTGACTTGGCTTGCAGATGCTCAACCAATCCATGAGCTCTTCAAACATGTCCAAGTAGCCTAGGGTAACCGCCATACTCCTGTTGCAGATCAAGTAGCTACCTTTTTTTATATGCTTCTTGAAAAAATACCACATCTTTTTATGTTTTTCAATATCAACAAAGAAGTCTAGCACATTTATAATAATGACATCAGAACTTTGAATAATATCACTTCTCTCTAAAACATCTGAGTTGATAACTTTTATTCGATTGTTGTCCATGGAATATTGAGTAATTATTCTTTCTTGAAGCTCACAACAGTCCTTGTTCATTTCTATTCCAACAATAGTGTCAGCATTCGAGAAATAATATGCCTGCAACATAGATTATAGTCAAATATAATAACATCAAGCTAAGAGATTGTAATAATATATTTTAAATATAAATACTAGGTACTTACACCATAAAGAACTGCCCCTAGCCGAGACCCAATGTCTAATAACTGTTTGTCTTTCAAATCCTTTGGTAAGAGTACTTGGAAAATATACTGCAGAGCTTGTCTTGACATTGAATGAGATATTAATGTTAAGTCCTGTAAAAATTTTTTAATTATTTATTTATAAAACTGGTGAGGATCTGGTATTAGCACTAGGCCTTTATAATCTAAGCACTAAGCTAGTAACAGAATATTCAGTATACTTTGAATGAATAAAGGAATTAATGCACTGATATTAAAAACACTGTTTTAACTATTTGCATGCCTATTGGATACAAAAATTGTTTAAATGTGTACACAACAATTATATAGTTTCACTCTTGTTACATACTTTGATGTTGCGTGAATTGCAGTCTAAACAATAATGTCTTTTAAGTTTCCCGTATTTAATTAGTTCATGTACTGCGTCCTGGTCGTATAAAAACTCATCTACATGGTATGTGTTGATTGCATTGCAGTCAGCTTGATCCCCGACTATTGGAGGTACTATCTTCTCTGAAGGCATCTCAGCTTCGAATGGTATAATCTTTTTTATGGTGTCTCCGATTTCAATGAGACTGTTCTCCGAAATTTTCATAAGTTGCTTAGTTTCCAATTCTGAAACATAAAAATGGTTTCTTGATGACTAAGCACAGGTACATGCTTTCATTTTGTAAAGCCGTCGTAATAATACCTACATATTACATACCTTTTTTATAAGTATGGCTACTTATCCATTTTTCAAGACAATTCAATTCAGAATCATTTAATTCGCTAAACAAATCTAGTATTCTGCATTTAGCACCTAGCACACTATCTTCATCAGACATTATGCAAGTAACAAACTATAAGAAAAATACCAATTGAAGATATTTTTACAAGAAGTAGGTATACTTTAAATTACGTTGTACAAGTATTTTAGAAAAGGAAAAAAAAAACTAACCTAATCAATTAAAGTACTAGGTAATTGGCCTAACACGTACGTAGTATCGTATCTCTACCTATAAATTAATTTCCTATGGCTTCGTGCGATTAGCACATTTAGCCAGTGTCAAAGTAATTTTTCTTACAAGTAATAAATAAATATACAATATTTCCTTCCAGTATGATGATGATGGATGGATGGATGGATGGAATAAGGGATGGATTGGTTTTTCAAATGATCCTTAAATAAACTTAAAAATTACATTAAAATAAACAATTTAGATACATAATTTCAAAATAAAATACCTATTAAATTAATACAACATTATAAGCAGTAAAATAACAGTTAATTTCTGACAGAAGTAACAACATCACAAAATTTACTAAACTATAACAAAATTATTCTAATTATTCCAAAAACTCTTTTAAACACATGGACACATTTCGATTAGCAGTAGCTTTAATGCATTAAAGAACTTTGCATCATTCAAAGATTTAACCTCAGAGGGCAGTTTATTACAAATCTTGACAGCATTATATTTCGCAGTTCGTTTGTATGATATAGTTCTGGAGTTCGGTACCTGTAATTGACATGTTTGTTTTAATTTAAGTCTGCTGCTTTTAAATTAAGGCTTTTTCAGAAACTTAAGTAGAAATAGAAGAAAAACCTTTTTTTAAATCTTTATTTTTATATTTAAAATGTCTAGGTAACATCTTGAATAATTGCATTTGGAAATCTGAAAAATGAATAGCCAGAATAAACATTATGATGAAGTCGATATCGATATTTTGATTTTGTACTGTCGCAGCTCTAAC
This sequence comes from Eudonia truncicolella, assembly GCA_949315975.1. NCBI lineage: Eukaryota > Metazoa > Arthropoda > Insecta > Lepidoptera > Crambidae > Eudonia > Eudonia truncicolella. The sequence continues at coordinate 1,924,639 of OX438838.1, read as the reverse complement.
TTTGTTGCAGTGTGGCCAATGTAATTAAATTAAAATATCCTATTTTCGGGATAAGTGACGGGACGTAAATATAATATTTTAATAAAGTAGACCGATCATAAACATACAGTTTCATAGTATTGGCAATTTTTAAAGCAATTTAGTTGAAAATAAATTTGGAAAATAAAATAAGTCCAGTTATAATTTGTGATGTATCATTAATTAAACAAGATTTACAGTAAAAATACAGTTTTAAGTTATTTACCTTTGTACATACGATCCTTAAAATAAATAAATAAAGTAAATATTGGGCTGTAATTGCTAGATGCTTTTGCCTTACCTATATGGAAAATCACACAAATGAAAAATTCCATCACGTCCAATCCGATGAATCCGACAGTTCTGAGTGTTCTTGGCGGGAAAGTGAAGAGTCATGTCTGCGGTTTTGTTTTATTTTCAAAAATGTATTTTATGTCGAATATTAATGTGAAATAATGGTGGATTATTAACCGTTAAGTGTTCATGAGTGTGCATGAGTGTTGGCTAATGAAACAAAACAGTGCAACGTTACTTTTCAAATTGTCTCAAGAAGTCCGCGTGAGTACTTAGTAAAGCTCCACATCTTTACTGAGATACTCGAGGGGTTGGGGGTATATCATTTGTCACTTCCCATTTCTGTTATCATTCATCATCATCAATATTGTTTATTTATGTATTACTTAAGAGGATAGAACGGACGAATAGACTTGATTGATTTCATCCGGAGCTGTAAAACAATACAAAAAAAAAGAATCCAACAGCGACATCCGACTTCTGGGCGGGAAAGTGAAGAGCGGTGTCTGCGGTTTTGTTTTATTTTCTAAAATCTGTGTTATGTCGAATATTAATGTGAAATAATGGTGGAGTATTAACCTTTGAGTGTTCGTGAGTGTGCATAAGTGTTGGCAAATTAAACAAAACAGTGCAACGTCACTTTTCGAATTCTCTCAAGAAGTCTGCGTGAGGACTTAGTAAAGCCCCACATCTTTACTGAGATACTCGAGGGATTGGGGGGGTAATATCATTTCTCACTTCCCATTTCTATTATCATTCATCATCATCAATATGGATTATTTATGTATTACATATTAATATGAAGATAGAACGAATGAATAGGCTTGATAGATTTCATCCGGAGCCGTAAAACAATACACAAAAAAAAAACTTCTTGGCGGGACTTCTTGGCGGGAAAGTGAAGAGTTCATGTCTGCGGTTATGTTATATCTTCTAAAATTTGTGTTATATCGAATATTAATGTGAAATAATGGTGGATTATTAACTGTTAAGTGTTCGTGAGTGTGCATGAGTGTTGGCAAATGAAACAAAACAGTGCAACGTCACTTTTCAAATTCTCTCAAGAAGTCTGCGTGAGTACTTGGTAAAGCCCCACGTCTTTACTGAGATACTCGAGGGGTTGGGGGTATATCATTAGTCACTTTCCATTTCTGTTATCATTCATCATCATCATACTAGAAGGAAATATTGTATAATATTATGTACATATTACTTATAAGAAAAATTACTTTGACACTGGCTAAATGTGCTAATCGCACGAAGCCATCAACTAAAGGAAGGAAGGAAAGGACTTCTTGGCGGAAAAGTGAAGAGACATGTCTGCGGTTTTGTTTTATCTTCTAAAATTTGTATTATGTCGAATATTAATGTGAAATAATGGTGGATTTTAACCGTTTAGTGTTTGTGAGTGTGCATGAGTGTTGGCAAATGAAACAAGACAGTGCAACGTCACTTTTCAAATTCTCTCAAGAAGTCCGCTTGAGGACTTAGTAAAGCCCCACATCTTTACTAAGATACTCGAGGGGTTGGGTGGTAACATCATTTTTCACTTCCCATTTCTATTATCATTCATCATCATCATATAGGAATGAAATATTGTTTATTTAAAATTAAGACGATAGAACGGACGAATAGGCTTTATTGTTTCAGCCGGAGCCGTAGAACAATACAAAAAAAAAACAGCGACAGCCGTCATGTTTGTGTATTTTGTGTATCAAGTGTTTCACACTTGAATTATAACTCAATTACAAACAAAATAAACTGATTAGCGAACTAATTTAATGAAATAAATATATTTTTAAAGTTTTGCTATGATTCATTGTTTTTAAGGCGTTGTAGTGTAGTGAGCGTTTACTTTTGAAATAAAGTTTTTCAACAGTTGTACAGTTGTATTGTCTGTTCTTCAATAGCTTAGAATATTTTATTCGTCTTGATAATTTTGGGTGTAAATTGGTCAGTATGATGAATGGTTTAAGTTCCTGTGAAAAATCCATTGGGATTTGGATGTCGGATAAAAAGAGCCAGAAGCTCAACTGGAACGAGATGGTGAATGCTTGTGTTACACATGGATATAATCTTGTTAAGGTATCTATTTATTCTGCATAAAGTTTTGGTAAATTATTTATTAGTACTCATTATAATTTCAGTACCTAGTCAAGATTCTAGAACTTAGGAGCTTCTACATGTTGGCTCTGGCCCCATACTACTTGAGTACCGAGTACTTAGTATAAAAAATTGGTTGCCTGTAAAGTCGATATACGGGCGAAAGTTTTACGTGACAACGACTTTGAGTGGTAAAATAATTTTAATGTGAATATTCATTCGTATAGTAGGAAGAAGGATGAAATAATAGTAACAAATTAAAACATTTATTTATACAAAGAATTATATTTAAAACATTAATTTATACAAAGAATCTCGCACTGAATTTCATATTAACAAAATTTTATTTTTACCTTTACACATACATACGTATTTACCTTTCACTTTTTATGTCTGTCTCTCTCGCTCTTAGGCGGGCTAACCATGCCCGAGTGGAAGGGACGCGTGCCTCTCACTCGCGCGGCAGACCGATCATAGTTGAGTGGGAGAGAGACGCAAGGCATTCGGCGGGCCTCTCTCTCGTTCGGTGACTCATCGTTACGTTACCGAGCGTTACACTTTTTCATAAGTGACTCCCAGCCGCAACCTAATTTAAGACGTTGTCACGTCAATATTAAATTTGTATTATGTTACTTACAAGTTGACACGGTATTTAATAATTCATAATTTATTTACTAAATTATTTTTTTCTTTATTCCATAACCATAACCATTGAATACATTTTAAATTATTCTTTCTTACTTTTAGTTAGACCTTGAAAGGCCTTTGGAAGAGCAAGACCATATCAATATTTTTTTACATAAATTGACTGATATTATTGCAACAGCCGACCAAGGGGATCCCAAGGTAACTATTAGTTAGTTTAATGCTTGATTATTACTCATCATAGTCATCATTGACAATTTACCTGTTCCATTTATAAATTATATTCCATTGCTTCCTTAATAAAATGAAAGTAAGGTTTCTGATATTAAAAGAACTCATTTCATAAAAAATATATTAAGTTGTGGTGTGCTACTTGTGATTAATGAAACAGGAGAAGGATAAGCTCCCGAATAAGCATACAATTACAATTCAACAATACAACAATACAACAGTTCTGACTTTTTTTTACAGGCATCATTAATAATTAGACGAGTGGAACAATACTTGTCCAACCATCCCAATATAACAGTCATTGATCCCTTGGATAATGTCAGGATTCTACTAAACAGGTGCATATATATATGTGAAAACGAAATTTCGTAGTATAAAAAAGAATTGTCTATGAAAACTAATAACATGATGTTATTTACTTTATAATATATTTAATGTCAGTTTTGATTGTTTTTTTCAGATACAGATATTACTCAATACTTCGAAATGAGCCAACATTTGAGAAACAAGGTATATTTACACCCAATTTTGCTGAATTCACAACTAATGATATTGAAATTAATATTGCAATAATGAGTAGGAGGGGTGTAAAGTTTCCGGTGATATGTAAGCCAAGTGTTGCCCACGGATCAAAATCGGCGCATGAGATGATTGTCATATTCAATGAGAAAGGCCTGAGTATGTGTAAGCCTCCATGTGTTGTGCAAAGTTTTGTGAATCACAATGCTGTTCTGCACAAGATTTTTTTAGTTGGAAACAGGTTGGTAGTATGTTTATTCATATAGATGATTCATTGTATGTGTTGACACTGAGATAAAAATGTTAATAGAACTGACACTATTCTGAACTATCTTTTTTTTATTTGTCTCCATTTTGTAAACATTACTAATTGTATAGTTAAGATTACAATAACAAGTTTCAAATATTTATATTTAATATTTGCTATAGAATTTATTTAATTCAGAATTTAGGGTTTGATACTGTTTTGTATTAAGGTCATATTAAATTAATTTAAAATAATCTTCATTAATTGATTATAATGATTCTTATTTAACAGTCTCGAAGGCTTATTCTTTAATCCTTTTTATTATAAAATTATTTTATTTATATATTTATTACTAATGAAGATGTGTTGATTTGTAGATATCACATTTGTGAGAGGCCCAGTTTAAAAAACTTCTACGCCTCAGAAAATTTGGCGCCTATATTCTATAGTACCGGCGAAGTTTGTAAAGCAGACAGCCAATCAACACTCTCGATACTCGACCCTCACGACAGGGCTGACATCACAATGACGCTTAACGAGGACAAAGTAAGAAATATAATCAGGGTTTTAAGGAAAGAAATCGGCCTTGTACTAGCTGGCTTCGATGTAGTCATAGACAACACAACGGGTGACCATGCAGTAATAGATATAAATGTTTTCCCAAGCTATGATAATTTTCCTGACTTCTTCGAACATTTCTTAGAATGTATCAACGAGATTGCCAGCAGAACTCACAATGTTAACAATGGTGACACAAATGGTGTGAGTGAATATGCATCATGTCACACGATGAATGGATTGATGAATGTCAGTAAGTGTCCCAGCAAATTTGGTGTTACTGGCATGAATATTAATTAGGTATGAAATTTGTGATCTGTATTATATTGAAATATAACATTTTAATTAAGCATTGAAGATAATAGGTTGTAACGCCTAGTGTAGGTGTGTATATAATGTACGTAATTAGGTGAATTAGTATGTTTGCCAAAGCAGCAACAGCGAGTTTATAATTATCGAGGTATTATATCAATTGAAAAGTGTTTTAGTAATTTAACATTCCTTATCAGATAAGAGTAAAATAAGATGTTATGTAACTTACAAAAGTGTAGTTACAATAATATTTATTATCAGATTTATTAGTATGATTAGCTTTTTGTGTTTTGTTATGCTTATTTACATGGGTTGTTATGTTTCTCTTGTATAAAGAGATCTGTTTTTGAATTACACTATATGACGTGTAGACTTATGTCTTTAAAAAACTCACTATGAATCATTTGTGTCATGAAACAAGGTCGCTATTTACTAAAAAAACCGACCAAATGCCGTTTAATCGTGTGATATTGGTCATTCAGGCATAATTGCAATTATGACTCTTATCACTATATAATAAGGACCTAAGTATACAAACTGACTATTGCTTTATCGGAAAAACAATAAAAAACGGCCTTCTTTACGCTTCAATGATACTTAGTGGTGTCACAAGAAAATGTGCTACAAACTGAGGTTTTTTGACTAGTTTAAATCTGTTTATATATATTTTTATTGTAATAAAAATAATAACGGGACCACCAACAGCAAGCCCTGAGTGCCACCCCATGGACTATGCAATCTTAGAAATAACTAGTTTGTTCAAGACACTTTGTCCAATGTCTCTGTAGTTCAGTTTAGAGAGCTGTCGCTCTTATTGCGAAAGGTCGCGGTTACAATCCCACCTGAGGAAAGTCGTTATTTTTCAAGTGCTATTTCAATTTCGATGTTAATGTTATGCACTATGCCTATGGTGTGTGCAAAAAGTAAGAATTTAAAGAAAATTATTAATTTATTATTCAAGTTTGCTATTTGCATAGATTTGCATGAGAACAATGCCCTAATTTTGTTCGGCTTCATTGTGCACACACGCCTGCACATCAGACTACCACAAACTGTGTAAATTTTCCTCAACCTTTGAACTTTATATCTTAGGTATATGGTTGAAAATTTATTGCAGAAATTTGACAGTTTTGGATAGGTTGATGTGCAGCGTCTGTACATCAAGGTTATCTACACCTATTTTAAAAACAGTTTTTTTTCCCTTGATGGCTTTGTGCGATTAGCACATTTAGCCAGTGTCAAAGTAATTTTCCTTACTTATCATAACATAACAAATTTTAGAAAATAAAACAAAACCGCAGACATGACTCTACACTTTTCCGCCAAGAAGTCCGAAGCAATGTTTATGACGTTCCATGTGCTCACGCATTAGACTACCACAAACTGTCAAATTTAATATGGCATATGGTTGAATCATTTACTGAAAAAAAGTCAAAAGTTTTGGATATGCATGCGTTTGTACTCTGGTTACGATCCGAACGCCTCGGAGAATCTGAGAATACTAAAGATCAGTTAAGAAGTAGGCAAGCTATTTATAAAATGTTTTTGTTATTGTTTATATAATTTTACCTCAAATTTGTAATTTGTTTCGCAACAATCAACTGTCTTTGGCTTTCAAAGTAAAAAAGTAAATAGTGTTGAATAATTTCGGCGGGTTGGTCAGAACCACGATAGCTCAATTGGCAGAGCACCTGACCCGGTATGTCAGAAGGGTGCAGGTTCAAATCCTGCTCGTGGAATTTTTTACAATATTTGCGTTTTTGTAATTTGTTTCGCAACAAAATTTGCGTTAAAATTATATAAACAAAAACAAAAACATTTCATATTTGATACTTTTTCATACCCCATTTATAAAGTAAAAATCACACCACTGACACACTGTTGAGTCGTTATTGAATTAGCTGACTTGAGGCACAGGTGTGTAAAATTGTGTAATTGTATGAGTTATATTTAAAATGTGACAGCTCTGATATGATATAAATGTATATAATTAATCTTATAGCTATAATGCACTAATTTATTGTAAGGTTAAAAATTATGTTTATGAAGTTATAAAAATATTGATTATTGTTTATTGATAGAGTTTATTTTTATATAAGAAACAGAACCGCATTTGTTGTAAAATCTGCAAGTCGTTTTTAATTTTGCTACTACAGAATTTGTATTTAAAAAAGTCGACATTATACGTAGTTTTAATGTAAAAAAACATTAATTTATTTTGTTATAGAATTCCAAATATAGTATGGAAAGCAGATATGAAGTAATATTAAAATGTGTAGAGAGTACCTATACCTGTAACGTACAGACGCCCGCACAGAAACCTATCCAAAACTGTCAAATTTCTTTAATACATTTTCAACCATATGCTAGAGGCATAAAGTTCAAAGTCTATCGAGGAATTTTGACAGTTTGTGGTAGCTTGTTGTGCAGGCGTGTGTACTTATAACTTTTCAATAATGTAATGCTCTTTCTAATAACTTAAGAAAAAGAAGGGAACATACTGTAATAAGATTAAGTACCGATATTGCTATTCAAAGATAAATAAAAGTATTATAAGCAATTCATGTATGTAAATTATTGTGATAATCATAGTGCTTATATTATTAAAAAAAATAAAAAAATACATGATTTAAACTTAAGGTATTCAGAACAAAAAACATTGAAAATTCAAAGTTAGTACTTACACCTGTTAAGTAAATTCAAAAAGTTTTAAAAAATAATAAAACTAATTATAAAATTAATCTATTGTAAATATATAACTAAAACAATTTGCTGCAAATATTCTACGTCTTATTTCTAAGAGACTGATTTACTAAAGTTTCATATACTGTGTAGTATTTAGTATTAAGTTATGCATACATAGATTTTGATATTACTATAAGCCGAAGTGGCGAGTGCGTTAAACGGTCGATTCCAATAATATCAACAGTGGGCCTAGCACGAACAACTATCGTAATATTCGTAATCGTTTCGTAGCGTAAAATAGGAATGTTGTATGGAAGTTGATACAGCATCTTTATGACATTAGCTTGTACCAAACTTTACGTAAGATTTTGATAGAAGTTCGTGCTAGGCCCAGTATAGGACCCTGTCGTTCTATTGTCTTTAATGGTTGCTATACTTGCTATGGAATATAATTTGACAGAAGTTACTTTGACAAGGTACAAAAGTGCTTATTTTATCGGACTCTACTGTTAATTTTCGGTCGGGTTACTGTAAAACTTGTATTGTATCGAAGCATCGCTGTATATTGGTGATACGTTGGTACCACAACTTCGTCACTAGATGGAGCTGGCTCTATCTTACAACTTTGTATTTTATTTTCAAGAGTGCTTAGTGCAAGTCATGTCATTTGCCATTCGCACAATGCCTCCTAGGGCCTTACCATGGAATCTTAAATCAGCTTTTGTTTCAAGGTCGATGACACTGTAAAGGACGTCCGAAGTCAACAGTAATGTCTCTCAAAACATCTTTGAATCTGTATTATTGCAGTTGTGAAAACGAGACGCGTGTATATTATACAGCGCTACACGGCTCTTGTTTTCTCCTGCCTGGTGACACGGAGAGAAAACATATTGCCGTAAAAATTCTCGTTTTCTTTAACGTGATCGAATGGCAAATAAAACTCTCACTAAGCACCTAGTACTTAGATAATTACAATGGAAGTACGTGTTACATAAAGTTTTCGATGTTTTTATTATATAATTAAAAATGTAACCCCTTACAACAAAGAATAAGGTCCGAATAGTTTTTCCGTTTTTTGTCCCGTTACTCTAATTTACATGACAGGACTCGGACACGGAATGACTATTCGGACCTTATTGTTTGTTTGTTTGTAAGAGGGTAAGGGTTTTATTTTACAAATTTTCGACACTTAAAAATAAAATTGAGAAATATTCCTTGGCAAAAAATAACGTCGATTTTCATTTAAATTTTACGGTATAACATGACTACTAGGATGCACGTGACGAAAGACCTAAATCAGTTGCTGACTTATTTTTAAACATAGTATCTATACATAATATAATAAAGCTAAAGAAGGTCGAAAGTCTGTACATGGAAGATATTCGAAAAAAAGTTGGTCTGGGACTATTTAGAATCGATAACAGAACAGAACACGTTCCAACAATTTTTAGAATTTTTGTCTGTTTATCTGTTTGTCTGTTTATTTGACCGCGCATCACGTGAAAATGGCTGAACGGATTTGGATGAAACTTTGCACATAGGCAAACCATGACCCGGACTAGGATATTGGATAATTTTTATCCCGGTAACAGGTTCCTGTGGGATAGTGTAGTCTTCGCGAACGAAGTCGCGGGCAACAACTAGTTTTTAATAAATAAAGGAAACAAAGGTCTATCTCTAGTTCCTGTCGAAGACTAGTGCCATCACCCTACACGGTACTTAAACAGAATCTCTAATTTACCTACATTCATGTTTTATCTATTGATGCTATTAACCCTTAATAGGCCGGAGATAAAAAATATTGAAAAACCCTTTTTAACATTATTCATGAAAATCTAAAAATATATAATTACAAGTACGCGAAAAATCGGTGGTAAACATTTTACCATCGCCCGTTTACGTTTAGATGTTGGTGGTAATTATTTGACCTTAGCCCGTTAAGGTACCTACTAGAAGTTGAGCTGCTACAGTCCATAGTCTCTCCTCCTGGAGCAATATGAAAGCTTCTGAAGCATGGTGAGGCACATTAAGCTACTTTGCAGACATCGCAAATGATCCTTGATCGTTTTTGAGTATTTTTCGTGCTGCAAAACCGGCATCTAGTAAATTTCCCTTGATCTTCAGGGTAGTGTGGCACAGATGAAAAGGCGTCTGATTTCAGCGGGTACTCCGAAATTTCCACCTTGTTTGTTCCTGAAAATAATATTAGTGGTTCTTTTTTTGCCTGTGAATCCATCTATAAGACTGCGAGCCAAACGAAGTCTGAAATCTCGATGTGTGTGCACCGTTTGCTTGTGAATTTGTATGTAGGCTATGTACGCGTTGATGATAGCTGCATCAAACATCTTATCTGACCAGTTTTGTACCACACGAATAGGCCTACTTCTAGGAGCTAAGAGTCGGGTGGCTTGGTTCGGAAAGAACACCAACAAAATCCGAATTATATTCGTTTCGAGTACTTACTTCATTCACTGGTTCTTCAGTCACTGGTTCAACGCTTTCTAGATATTCTACTAAGACACGTGGCTCGGGAGGATCCTGAAAATTCTCTAATCCTCGTCTACAAGTCACGCTCTTCACCAAATATTCTTGAAAGACCTCGCGAAACTTCATCGTCGTAATCCAGTACGCAATCGCCCAAAAGTAGATCATCATCTAGAATTCTGGCGATAATACTGTCAGATAACTTCTTTTTCTTCGACATTCTCCTGAAATAACAAACAATAAGTTTCATTTCAAACATTATTCTACGAATCATGCAGGATAATATAATCAATAATCCTACCAAATATTACAAAATCACTTACCAGAATCTTGTTAGAACAAAATTGCAATCTATTTAAGTAAAAAACCTCAGATTTTCAAAATTGTTCGATATTTTTTTTCAATGTTGGTAGTTCGCTAACTTTGACAGTTAGCGTAGTTGCCAGTACTTACTAATAAAAGTTTTTAGGGTCTTTACGCATTACAAATATTGAATATAAGAAAGTGTACTCAGAAATACTCTTGCTCTATGGTCAAAAAGCTGAGGTGGTAAGCAGTTGTCCTTTGCCCTATTAAGGGTAGGCCATGTTACTATTATATCCAAAGTACTTCCGATTTGTGTTTGTTTTTATTTTTATACTACTTGATCTTACAATAGAGATAAAAAAGATAAAGAGACTGCAGGAGAGTATGAAGATGATAAAAGAGAGAAAATCTTTGTATATATAAATCTTCTGTGCGTGTGTTTGTAATTGAACTCCTTCAAAACGGCTGGACTGATTTTGATGAAATTTTTTGTGTGTGTTCAAGTGGATTCGAGAATAGTTTAGATTTACAATTGGACCCAGTAGGTGGCGCTGTAATAGAGGTCCATCATGTACGGGTGTTTTCAAGCGGACGAAGTCTGAGTTTTTGACATTACAGTACAGCTAGGAAGCAGGTAATCTGTATTAATTTGTTGATAAAGACTAAAATCGGTTACTGGCACCGATTTCTTTCCGATTAAAGTTAATAAATGTCGATCACTGGTTCCTGCTGAACAAGGTGCCACTATTTATTTATTTATTTATTTTTTTTATTTTAAAAGGCCTACCAACAGTTTCTGTATTAACACATTTACTATAATACATAAAATAGAAGTAACAACAGATAAATACAAAAAACTAATTAAAGGTAGACACCACATGACAAGTAAAAGGAGTAGTAATTTATCTACTAACTAAATAATAAAGAGAAATTCTATCTAATTTTTTAACTTAATAATAACAGTTTTTTCTTGGCCACATAAAATGTACGCTTAATGCTCCGTATGGAGTCATTATCTTATTTGCAGTAGGTACATGGTTACGAAACATTTCCACAAGCGGGATCCGAACCCGCACCCCATGACATGCCGGGTCAGGTGCAGCCCTATATGTCGACAACCACCTTTGGCTTACATAGTAAGAGTAGATAGTGTTGATTAATTTCGGCGAGTTGGATGTGCCACGATATCATAGTTGGTAGTGCAGTTGACCCGGCATGTCATAGGGTGTGGGTTCAAATCCCACTCGTGGTTTTTTTAACACTTTGTCTTTCTTTAAATTTTAATTTTATCGTAACAAAATTATATGTAAATAATCTTAATTATACTTAGGTTTTGTTAAATAACTGTTGAACCATATGCATTAAAATACGTCTAGCGAGAAACAATGTTCTATGATGGCTCTCATGCGTAATGCCTCAACTGTGGCCCATAAAACCGTTCTTTTAAGGCTTGGCCCTTTCAATGAGTTGAATAGGGCATTCCACGCTCTAATAAACGGTAACGTACTAGATAAGTAGATACGTCGTGTGTGTTGTTCTCGTCTTTCAATTGATGAGCCCTTTTAAAAGGTCTACAATGGTCTGTTAATAAACATTGTTGTTAACTATCCTGAAATTCATTGTAGAACGCAGTACTGTATTGAGTGTTTGGCTCTTGCTGAAGCTCTACCATAGCAATCTAACGGTTGAAGGTTTTTATAGTCGTTAGTGCTACACTTACTTCTAAAAGATTTTCGGGAGGTAGGTGGGGAACTGGAGAGTATAATCATCATAACAAGAGAGACGATTGTAGAGTTGTAGTGGGTTCTAATAAACACACTACAACTCTACAAGCTACAATTAATTCTCATGTTGAAATAAATAATTCCCACTTACAATTAATTAAATATTGTATTTTTAACTTACTATACCTACCTACTTAATAGGTGTTCTGCGGCTCCCCCAAGGATCTACGTAATTATGTTGTGTTGTGCTTCAATTACTTACAACTAATTGAAGTCAACTTTATATATAGGATGGAAAGCGCTACTTGTTAACCAAAGGGTATCAAAAGTTCGCCAGTTGACGACGCTGCTTCAGTACAGACGGACGCCTGCGCATCAACCTATCCAAAACTATTTCTTCACATGTTCAATCATATGCCATACACATAAAGTATTTCTTCTATGGTTTGTGGTAGGCTGATGTGCAGGCGCGTGTACCTACCAATCTAATGATTGTTTTTGACTTAAACTTTTAAAAAAAGTCCCACTATGCATTCTTCTAACGCATATGAGAGACTGTTTTACCTATCTCCAACTAGCGTGTTGGTCCAGAGGCAATACCGTTGCTTGTCATAGTTCGTCATTGTAACGGACGCGGCAGGCACTGTCTGCAAACGCGGTAATTGTTAATTCGACACTGCGCATAAATCACGGCCGACTTGGAAAGGTAATTTGTACAATTTATTATATATTACGGTCTTTGAACGGAGATAGCAGTAATGTAAGTGTGTAGGGAGAAATGGCTGATTACCAAATGAAGGTGGAACCCGTCTAGGTGGAACTGTTTGGTGCTTAGGCGTTGCATTATCATAAGTTTAATTTTCTTCAAAGTTGTTCAGAGCGCTGAGAGCCTACGAGTTTTATTCTTCATTCGATCACACATTGACGTAAAACGAGTATAATTATAGATTGGGCAGTGACTAGTGGAGAAAAATGAGGGGAGTTGCAATATTGGCAAAAAAAAATTTTTTTCATTTAATCATTCGATAAACCTATTAACTCGCAATAGACACCCAAAACACATGTTATGACGCTGTCTCGACTCCAATTATGAAATTGTGGTTCACAAAGTTTTAATTACCTGTAGTCTAGTCTATAGTGGTCTAATACCCGAGGTCCCCAAGTTCTCTATTTCTATTGTCGGTTGGTGGTAGATAGCTACTCGTAGTAACCACACCCTTATCTAAGCTACTTGTATGGCGCTGCAACAGCAATGTTAGTAGTATTGTTGTATACCGACAATTAAGCAACAAGAGCCAGTTCCTTAGTAGTTACGCTTGGAGTTCGCAGTACTAGATCGAAATAAATTTGCGAGTTGATGGGATACAATATTTGTAGCTAGCGGTACTGAGCCACGCATTTTGGGTGTAGTGCTCTCCCATTTACGGCATTGTCGTCGCTTACCATCAGCTGAATTGTAGGCTAACAGCTTACCCGTTGTGGTTTAAAAACAAAAAAGGTAGAAAGTAGGCAGCCCTGACAGACGCGTACGCATGTGAGCGTCATACTCTCAATACCGAGCACAGGAAACGGGCTCTAGATCACGCGATATGTCTGGCAGCGCTCGGTATTGACCTTAATCCTATTACACCGCAAGTAGGAGCTTTGCTCGTTTTCATTCAACAAAATTCTGTCATAAGCTGCGCGCTAACTGTGCCAGCAGACATGGCCTATTAAGAAATACCATGGTAAGTAGGTGTCGACGAAACGAACTTGCTGCGTTCATTGCGACAATTTTTGTACATAAATTGTCCACACCACTTGTCTCGTTAATCAGATAGATTTGTCTTACTCATCTGTATGACTGTCTTTAAGTAATTTTACTTCATACAACTTAAAGTTAAGTAAGTTTAATCTTTAAAATAGGGATCAGGAACAATTTTGATTTAGCAGCAGTTATTTTTGGCTTCGAAAAGCTTTCAGTATTTTTTTCAGCAGTTTTAACTGAGGCTATCGTAATATTGTATTGTACCTAGTTTGTTAGTTTTAAATATTTGATGGGTAAGAACTTGGCCTTCATCACATCTCATGTTAAGTGATGATAAGGCCGAAGGTGAAAGCGCACTTCACTTAGAGTTCTCAACTACTGAGGCACTGGCTATCTTATGATGTTGTAGCGACGTATTTAGATGAGATGGAACCATCCAAACTGAGTACACAAACATGGACACTTCCCGCTGGGAATCGAACCTAGGACCTCTGGATCTATAGGTCCTAGGTTACCGGACCGGTACCTATAGGTACCGGTCTTTTTAACCACAGAGACGGTTATTACGTTTTGGTTGTTAGTTGTTATGAACCTTTTACCAAAAGTCTGCCGCCTAAAAAATGGTCGTATTTCAATGTATAAGTAGAAAGGCTGCTAATGGTACGTCTTCTCTTGTTTGTGTAGAATGAAAGACTTAATTGTATGTATGCCATATTATTGTAGGACTGCCTACACGGTTCAGCCACCGCACGAATGATTTGTTTGTTTTGTTGTCATGGCGACTGTCAAAGCGGTGCGAAGTCCGCCGGTCAGCTAGTCTTTATAAATAAAAAACAATTGCTGTTCGTTTGAGTGGCTAAAACTCGAGAATGGCTGGACCGATTTCGCTAATTTTGATTTTGAAAAATTTGTGCAAGTTCAGGTAAGGTTTAAACGGTGAGAAACGGAAAATACTATAAACGACAATTTGATTTACCAGTACAAAATGATTTGTTTGTTTTGTTGTCATGGAAACTGTCAAAGCGGTACGAAGTCTGCCGGGTCAGCTAGTATACAATATATAATTTAAAGAAGAAATAAAACTAGGGTAGTGTGGCACCAGTCTTCGACAGGAACCATAGATCGAGACTTTTTTAAATAGGGGTCTAGTGCGAGTTTCATTCGCCATTTGACCACGTTAACAAAAACGAGAATTAATATGGCAAAAATGTAACTCTTCTCGTATATCACCAGAAGGCGCTGCTTCAATGCCAAACTAATTTTCGTTTTCGTAAACGTAATCGAATGAACACCGATAGGAAATTTTCAAATTCAAATTCAAATTCAAAAATCATTTATTCAGTTTAGGCTACAAGTAGCTCTTATGAATGTCACTATGCCATCGGTTCGTAAGTCTACTCTGGGCGGGAGATCTTGTACTGAGAAGAACCGGCAAGAAACTCAGCAAGTGTCCAGCTCTTTTCTCCCTTACAGCGTCAAAAATATTGGAAAATGCCCTATTTTAGCAGGACACTTTCCATCACAAATAAACACATAAAAATAAAAAAAAATATAGAAGACCACATGTAAAAAAACAAAATTAAAAATCTAAATTAACAAATTTACCTCAGGTAAAAGTTCCAATTTCCACAATGTCATACAGTACCACTACAGTACTCTAATAAAAGTCAAAAATTGTTTAAGAAAAACAAAGTCAAATTATAGTAAGTAATATTAAAAATAAGATAAGTATGCAAGAGCAGACCAGCCTCCACAGGCGGCACCCGTTCACGAGTATGACATATGAATCAGCCATCGCTTCGCTCAACCATATTTTAGGGAACGTAACGACCCGACGCACACGCCACCACCGCAGAGACAATAAAGAGAGCATGACACACTCAAGATACTCTAAATAAAAGCCTAATGATCTATTTAACGCAATGCTGTTTGTTAACTGTAGGACACTGCTGATAAAGGCTATGATATCAGTTTAAAAGTTATATAAATTAATATTCTTTGACTGTATAATAAATAATCTTTTATAATATAAAAGTGTAACTACTGACAATGTGAAATAACATGTGCAGGCGAGCAGACTAAGATGACCACACATTATTATCATTAAAATAATCATCAATTTTATAGTAGCCTTTTTTCATTAGACCTTGTTTTATTTCTGTCTTAAACTTGTGTAGTGGCAATTCCGTTAGAGTGAAAGGCACTTTATTGTATATTTTTATACATTTCCCAACAAATGAATTACCGACCTTATTGAGTCTAAGTTTTGGAACGGCAAGTTTGTTTTTATTTCTTGTGTTAAAATTATGGGTGTTACTTTTTTTTTCGAATTTATCTAAATTTTTATAAACATAAATTATATTTTCATAAATATACTGTGAAGCTACAGTTAAAATATTTATCTGCTTAAATAACTCTCTCAGCGTATCACGGGGCTTAAGGCTATAAATAGCTCGAATGGCTCTTTTCTGTAGCACAAAAATGGTTTCAATGTCAGCCGCTGAGCCCCACAATAAAATACCATATGACATGACGCTGTGAAAGTAACTAAAGTAAACCAATCTTGCCGTTTCTACATCAGTAAGTGACCTTATTTTTCTAACCGCATAGGCAGCTGAGCTAAGTCTTCCTGCCAGGGCAGAAATATGAGAACCCCATTGTAATTTGTAATCCAAGGTAACACCCAGGAAAACTGTCGAGTTAACTATTTCAACTATGTCATCATTCATAGTGATACTGGTATTAACCTGCTTTACATTGGGCATCGTGAATTTAACACATTTAGTTTTTTTTGCATTAAGCAGCAGATTATTGGTGGTAAACCAATGTAATATTTGAGAGAGAGTATTACTTACGTCGTCAAATATTGATCTATGTCTATCAATTTTAAAAATCAATGAGGTGTCATCAGCAAATAATACTATCTCACAAAGATCTTCGGTGTAGAAAGGTAGATCATTTACGTAAATGAGAAATAAAAGAGGTCCTAATATTGAACCCTGGGGCACCCCCATAAGTAACGGAGCGCCAGAAGAATCGGTACCGTTAATATTAACTTTTTGAACTCTGCCAGTGAGGTATGATTTCAATAAGGTAAGTGAGTTGTCTGAGACACCATAATGTTCCATTTTTAACAATAAAGTCTCGTGATCGACACAGTCGAAAGCTTTCGATAAATCACAAAAGATACCTATCGCATCCTGTTTCTGTTCCCATGCATCGAAAATATGCTTAATGAGTGCAACTCCCGCGTCGGTTGTATTTCTACCTTTAGTAAAACCAAATTGTTTGTTATGAAGTAACTGGTTTTCTGTAAAATGTGACAGTAATTGATTAAAAATAACTTTTTCAAAAATTTTACTAAGAGCCGGAAGTATGGATATAGGCCGAAAATTAGATGGGTCACTTTTATCGCCTGTTTTAAATAACGGTATAATTTTACTGTGCTTCATTAAGTCTGGAAATACACCTTCATCAACGCATTTATTAAATATTATTGCTAAATTAGACGCGATAGAAGATATTATAGATTTTAATATATCCGTGGAGATACCCCAAAGATCCTCAGTCTTTTTTATATTAAGTTGTCTAAAAGCTTTTATTATTATATCGGAATCAATATAGTGAAAATTAAATGGAATATTACATATTTTTACACTCGACACAAGAAGAATCTGGGCAAGATGTTTAGAAGAATTTAATTTACTTGATGTAATGAGTGGAATTTTTGAGAAAAATGTTTCAAACGCGCCTGCCACTTCCGTATCACCATTGATGTAAGCATTATCGACTTTGAGTTCAAGTATACGATCACGAGACCTTACTTTACAAGTTTCTTTATTAATGACGTTCCAAGTGGCTTTTATTTTATTTTTTGAATTCACAATCTTTGCTCGAATGTAGTTAGCCTTTGCTATGGAACAAACTTTTTTGAACATTTTTGAATAATTTTTAACATATTCAATTACACTTGGATCCTTAGAATTTGCCTTTATATTATATAGTTGATACAACCTATTTCTACTCTTATAGATGCCAACTGTGGCCCAATCACTGAATTTAGATTTAGTCTTATCTATTTTGATTAATTTTTGAGTAAAGTTGTTATTAAACTCTTTTTTGATTAAATCAAATAGGTTGTCATATAAAATGTTCGCATTATAATTGTTACATGGTATTTGTGACACTTTATCATTAACATTCTTCTTAAATCTGTCTAATCGATTAGTGGTCACTGGCCTGTACAAAATATTCGTTGAAGGACGATCATATTGGTGCTCAAATCTAACTATCTGACCACTGTGATCAGAATTTATAAAATTTATTACTGATTTCTCAATAACATTACAATTAGAAAAAATATTATCTAAACAGGTAGCTGATGTGGCTGTAACTCTTGTAGGTTCATCAAAAAGATTTTGCAAGTTAAATGATTTGAAAAGATTAAGAAACCTTACCGAGTTCTGTGAGTCATCTAAAATATTTATATTAAAGTCACCACATACAACTATCCTCTTTTTACATTTGCATACCTTTTGCAAGGCTTCTTCCATAATGGACTCAAATAAGTGGTAATTACCAGAGGGAGGCCTATACACACAAACAATAACATACTGCTCAAGCTCCGCACATGATAGTTCAATATTTCGTTCAACTGAGAGAGATACTATGTCTTTACGCTCCTTTGATTGTAATGTATTGTTTAATAATATCAGTGACCCACCTCTTATAGCAGACTCTCTTGTGAACGAACTAATAACTTTATAATTATCAATGCTTACTAATAGTTCGCATTGTTTTAACCAGTGTTCGCTTAAGCATAAGACATGTACATTTTTTTCATTTATATATAATTCCAATTCTAATTCTTTTCCAGAAAAGCCCTGAATGTTTTGATGAATAATGTTCATGAAGGTGGACCTTTCATTTTTCTTAATATTTAAGTCGCAAGAGTTTTCCTCTATTGTCTGAGATATCAATTTAAATTATTGTAAACAGATTGATTTGGAACAGATTCCAAAGTACAATTAACAATGTCAATGTTCTGCCCAATAGGGGCAGATAGGGCAGATAGGGGATAGAACAAAACTCACACTAGGCACCCAGCAACTGATTTGTGACTTTAAGGACAATTGAACACAGGGAGGACACATGCTTCCTGGCGTCGGTCCTGTCCGGTTCCTGTCGTCCTGTAAAATTTCAATGAAATTCTACATTACCTATTTATTGGCGACGCAAACTGTCGAACACCGGTGACACAACGATAGGTACTGGGTCTTCGGATCCTCTAAATGCCACTACACATTTACAGAATACACTAAACATGCACACTAATTTAGCCCCAAGACACCGTAGACACTCGTAGAACAATGGTACGACGAACCGGTTCACACGCGCTGTATACCAGGTAGGTACAGATATGTACCTGGGCGCTTCTCTCCTCTACGGCCCGGTCAACTCGAGGCTTTAGAGGCGCCCTCGGGATGTTCCTCTCCCCGATCCGATTCGAACCCTTCGGAGAATCTAGTAGGGCACGGGGACACGCACTAGTGCGTGATGCCGTTCCCTCAAGAAAACCTCCGAAGGTGATTCGTTGCACACGGCTTGAGGTACCCTTTAAGTTTCTCGCCGCCCCCAAAAAAGCCCGGTGAAGCTGAAAATGCCGTTCGAGGCAATCAGCAAACTTTCCATACAAATAAGGAACTTGTTCACAAAGTCCGGTGCTGTCTGTCGCATGTTCATGTGTCATAATCACAAATAGAGTGGTGTAAATTCACTACAAACATTAAACTAATAATGCACAGTTTCACGGAAGCGGACATCCGTTAAACGGTGGTGGTAACAATGCACCGCTGTGAACGAGAGCGAACTATCGCTGTCTAAACGTCTGTTTTGAAACACGTCATGATTAGATTAATGTTTGTGCTACGCGATCTTTCTGGATTTACTTGGGATTTATAGTGCGTTTATGTTAATCTCATTAACATTAATACGTGAAGTAAAAGCTTTGAACGACGAAGGAGTATAAGATTTGGTATAGCTAAAGTTTATATTATGAAGAAGGAGAGCGTGTAGGTAATATGACATGATGTAATATTACATTGTATATTTTGTTAATTACTACCACTGCAATGGGCCACCATTAGTTATGTAATAGTTACTTAGGCATTTATTTTCATTAACAAATTACAAATAATTCACTTAACAAGTAGGCATCTTTTATTTATTGTTGAAAGAAGGAGTAGCTAAGAACTTTATTATTTCGATATATTAATAAAAGCCAAACAGGTTTAGCGAATAGGAAAAATAATTGAATATTAATATGTTTTATTACTTTAATCTACAAGCTATCCTATTCTCAAATGTTTTTATATTATTTTTATAGTTTACTTTTTTAAGGTATGTTTTATCCTAAAAATACATACTTATGTTGTTCCCCTAATATTAGGTATATCCAAGACAAGACCCCAAAGTGGGATAATAAAAATCAGGGATTAGCGAAGCGGATCAATAAAAGTGTACAATAAAAACGTCTTCAAAAAATATCCGTCACCTACGTCTCGTCGTTCCTATCTGTACCTACAGAGTATTCCGGCGAGCGCGCGGTCCCCGCTCTTAACTGGGCCCGCGGGCCCACTCGCCGGATCGAGTTATTTTAATATTTTTATTCCGGCAACTGGGCCCACCATCAATATGATTATAAGATCTATTATCTATTTATCTATATTTAGATCGAATTCTCTAGTAATGGTTGAAATAAAAATATTTTTTTAAGAAAATATTTTTTATTTATTTAGTATTAAGACTGTGATTAAAAAAAAGTTTTATAATAGGTGCTCCCCTTTATACCAAACCGACCATTCAAATCTTTGGCGTCGATATTTCGGGTGACGTTCAGTTTCGCGGTCATTTAGAAGGAAAGCTAAATTAGTTTCGAAAAAGCTGGGTGTGCTCAATAGAGCGGGACAGTATTTCACGCCGACCCATCGCTTACAACTTTACAATGCACAGGTCAATCCTCATAAGGAATACTGTTCCCATCTTTGAGCTGGAGCGCTCCAGTACCAACTCCACCCATTTGACCGCATTCAACGCAGAGCTGCTCGAGTTGTCGACGACGTGGTAACCTCTGGTCGGCTCGATCCACTGGCGCTTCGGAGAGACGTTGCGTCTCTCTGTATATTTTATCGCTATTATCATGGGGAGTGCTCTGAGGAATTGTTCGGTTTGATCCCTGCCGCTGATTTCTTTCGATTTCCTTCACCGCACTACACGCAATCGACTGTCTTTCCATCCACACCATATTCTTGATGGATGGCGGTCTACTAGGTAGGTACTGTGCGTTTTTCACGTAATTTTTAACCACTAACTACAGTGCTGTGAAATCAGCTCTCAGCGGCGGTATTTCCAGACCATTACGACTTAGGGATCTTCAAGAAACAAGCCTATTCCTTCCTTAAAGGCCGGCAACGCATCTGCGGTTCCTCTGGTTTTGCGGGTGTCCATGGACGGCGGTGATTGCTTCCCATCCTGCTCGTTTGCCTCCTTCTAATATATAAAAAAAATTTACTTTGTCATTTTAAAATTTAAGTAGGTACCTATCCTATTTTATCTGAGATATTTCCTCTATTATTACCTTGAATACGACAGGTAAAATACTCATTTATACCCAGTATACCTACTTATATTTTATCTTTTACATGGAAGATCCGTCCTTAGAAAGATTATAGTTGTGATGTGATTTGTTCAAATTTATGCCTATTATCTAAGATTTGTTAATTTTTTGTTAAATTTTATTAAAGGCTGATCCATGTATATATAAATGATTTTCATAAAAAACTATTTTTATTTCGAATGATTTTTCTTCCAACTGTACTAGAATTTGATCTAACCAATAGATCTTATATGCATATTGATGGTAGGCCCAGTTGCCGGAATAAAAATATTAAAATAATTCGATCCGGCGAGTGGGCCCGCGGGCGGTAGTACTTTAGTTATTCTGTGCCGCGGGCCCAGTCGCCGGAATACTCCTATACATGAAAACTTTCTAACGGAATGTGTTGTGTACCTATGTGATTTGAAGAAGCTACAACTAACTTCCTGTAGAGGTATATTATTTGTTTATGATTGTAATAAGTAAACAATATTGAAATACGATAATAAAATTCCATAAGCGTCACGCTATCGCGACGTGATAAGATCTTTTTTGTTTATGGCATCCTTTGTGTCCAATGGAAAGTTATTTGAGCGCTTCTGTAGGTACAGATTATACAATGACCTATCAAAAACACAGCACGAGTGAATTCGCGTGTATAGTATGTCCAATAAGATCTATAATTCTATTACAGAGCACTTGCTACGCGCAAGTGTTTAATGAATCCGATTATACAAACTGTTCAAGCATAAATCAATCGACTGGCACAGCACTAGTCGCACGCCTACTTCACTATTTTTTCTTCTTTTTTTTGTCTATGGTTTTTTCCCGCTCTCTGTATACACGATTTAAACAATACAAAAGTATTTTTACATTTCCATTGAGTTTAATTTGCCTAATAAAGCCTGCTCCCCTACATGGTCCTAGATCTTCGCCGGATTATATTTTCAGCTGATTCATTATAGAAAAATCCAGTTTGGACAACAATCGGAACAGTCTGAGCGCAGTTATTTGCTTTGGGGATTGCGCGTCGTCAAAGAGTGGTTGCGAGTTCAATGCGTTTGCTAAGCATAACATATTAATTTATGAACCCAACACTCTAATCAGGTATTATGTTATTAGGTATAATAAAACGATTGTTAAAAGGTTAGTAACATTTACTTATTCTGTATTTTTGTAATAGAAAAACACCTAGGTACATTACTTTAATATTGAATTGTTTAAAACTTTGAAGTGTGTATAAATTTTGGTTACCAATGCTAGTTAAATATTATTATGTTATTCTATTCGCTAATTAATGCCGAATGATTTAACTAGCTCTTAATTTCAACTAATTTATCTTAAAAGTAAAACACTCATTTTATTTTGTCATTGTAGATTGTACCTAGTTAACTAAAAATTGATTCTTAACGTAAAGTTATTATTTGATAGTACTAATATTTTTTATTATTCATTTTCATTTGGAACTGTAACTTACATAAAGTATTAATTGTCATTAAATTCATCTGTTAAGATTGTTTAATTGCTAACAAAAAAGTAATATTATTACTTAAAGTAAAATAAATTTAAAGTTCAGTCTATTTTATTGTTACCTCATCAGTGCTTTGTAAAAGTCCTAGGTGTATAAGTACACGCTTGTTACTTTATCAATTCTAGGATGACAGAGGAATTAAGAGTACCTAGTAAACCCCAGTCTCCTAAAATGACCAATGAAAAAGACTTAATCAAAAAACGAGGTAGTATTAAAGGTCGAATCACTGCATTCTCAAATTATTTAACAACTTTGCAGGGATCCTCGCTTGATAGTCTGGAGGTCAGGGAGTTACAATTGCGAATCGGTAAGATCGAATCCTTATATAATTTGTACGATGAGGTGCAGTTGAAGATTGAGTGCATTGGTGATGATGATCTGCAGTTAACTGAACGAATTGATTTTGAGAACAATTATTATCGTGTGCTTGCTAGGGCGCAGGGTATTTTAGATACTTACAGTAAGACTCAAAATAAGTTTGAAAGTGAATCAAGTCGTTCAAATCATAAACTTGTTAAATTGCCAACTATTCAATTGCCAAAATTTAGTGGTTCGTATGAGACCTGGATGGAGTTTCATGACACATTTTCCAGTTTAATTGATAAAAATGATGAAATTAATGAAATTAACAAATTTCATTATTTAAGAGCGTCATTAGAAGGGTCAGCTGCATTGGTTATTAAATCCATTGAGTTTTCATCTAAAAACTACAAAGTTGCTTGGAAACTGTTGTGTGACAGGTTTGACAATAAGCGTTTGTTGATACAAAATCACGTCGCAACTATATTCAACATTGAACCTGTACGAAAAGAATCCTCTGTGAATTTAAAACGAATAATTGATCAGGTAAATAAAAGTTTGCGTTGTTTAGAATCATTAGGAGAACCTGTTCATAATTGGGATACTCTTTTAATTTATATTATCACACAAAAGTTAGACTCTAAAACTTACCGTGAGTGGGAGCAATGCAAAGGAAATCTTTCTAAAGATAAACCGATTACATTAGATAACTTTCTTGAATTTATGCGTAATCGCGCAGATCTAATCGAAACTATTGAATTGTCTCAAAATAATGCGGCAAATGTTACTCATACTACCAAAATAAAAGCCATGGTGTCATATCAGAGTAGCAATAAAAACTATTCGAATGCATCAGTATTTAAGCCATGCCCTAATTGTGATGATGATCATTATTTAAATAACTGCCCGAAGTTCCTTGCACTAAGTAGTGAAAAGCGATATAATTTACTGCCAAGCTATAGAATATGTTTTAATTGTTTCCGTAGTGGACACTTTGCTAATTCGTGTAAGCGTCCCGGTTGTAAAGTATGCAAGCGTAAGCATCATACACTAGTTCACGTAAACGAGCCAGGTTCATCAAACAAGCAGCCGACGTACTTACCAGCTGTTGTCGCCGGAGCAACTGATTGCGCGCCAACTACGGCGCCGAGTGATCGCTTACCAAACTCGGCAGGAGCTGATGCCGCTAAGAATTCTCATTGTTCAAGCGTTGCGCTCACGGGGAGCATCTCCGCTGCATACGGGATGTCAGGGCACACTGACGTTTTATTATCGACTGCATTAGTGAAACTGCGAGATAGTGACAATCGTGTGGTTATAGCTCGTGCTCTTTTGGACAGCGGCAGTACTTCATGTTTACTTACCGAACGACTGCATAAACAATTAAACTTACCGGTTGATCGTGCTGATAGGGTTATTGTTGGCATAAATAATAAAACTTCAAGCATTAACAAAATGTGTCGTTTGCCTGTTAGGTCATTGTGTGAAAGTTACTCAAATTATTTATGTTGTTTTATTTTGCCGTCGATCACTGATAACCAGTGGTCGGAGTAGGTATATTGATTTTAGATACTTGCGTCATGATATCATAACATGGACATGCATTTCTTCCGGAATGTACCGGAGTTTCCAAAAATTTGGTAAATAGAGTAATAAAATAAAAAACCATATGTAAGCAAACAAAATTGTTTATTGTTAATACAAATAATCATTATTACAGTTTTATTAAAAATAATTATTTTTAATCCTCATCGGTTACAAGTTCTACATTTTGATTTTCTGTCTCTATACAATTAAAATAAATAACTATAATTTTTTCAATATTTTCTAATTTTAAGCTATTTCTTTTAACATCTAAGATCCATTTGTAAGTGGAAAATGATCGTTCAACATCTGTAGATGTCAATGGAGCGAATTTGAAGTAAAGTTTCTGATTATTTGCTACGCTTTTTTCAATACTCTCGCTGTATTCTCTAATTGTATCTAAATCTGGATTTCGTTCCATAACTGATTCTATTTTATTTTTTATATTCTCATTATTGCACTCGTTAAGCGTAGCCCTTACTTGATCAAATACTAAAAGTGAATCAGCTAGAGATAAATTTTGTTTTTGTAACTCTTTTAGGGCTAGTAGTATAATAGAGTAATTTTCTTCAATATATTTTAAATCATTTTCTAAATTTTGTTTTTCCAAAATGTTTTTTGCGTTTCGTATGGCTATAGCATCAGAACTGCTCAAGCAGGATAAAACTTCTTTTATTTTATCTAAATGTTGAGCGTAGTAAGATGCTGCCTGTAACCAAGTACCCCATCTGGTAATGACTGGTTGCGGAGGCAACGGTAAGTCAGGATATTTTTCTTTTAAAATGTTTACCCTACTAGGAGCCTTTAAAAATACTTTTTTAACATTTGATATAAGAATATCAACATCGTTGTATTCTGACCTTATCTGCTCACTTACACGATGAAGAGCGTGCGCCAAACATGTCACATGCTTCATTTCAGGTAAGTAATGTTTTAAATTTCGCCCTGCAGATAGCATGTACGCTACACTGTCAGTGCAAAGCATTAAAATATTGTCAACTTTCGCTTCAAAAGTGTTTTGCCATAAATTTTCTAGACATTGCAGTACAAATTGTGTTATTGTTTGTCCATTTACTGCTGTTAGCATTTTACAAGCAATCAAATAAGGCCGGCCTGCACTATTACTAGGATGCAATGGTTTTATTAGGAAATTGATTATGTATCGACCAAAAATGTCTGTTGTCTCATCCAGCGATATCCATAGTTTCTCATTTTTATTAGTTTCATAAATCGAATTGATTTTATTCCTATAAAACTTCTCCAAATAAACTTTTCGTAACTGTGATTCGTCAACCACTTTACGATTGGTACAAACGCAACAACAAGTACTGCACATATATTTCTGAAAAAACTCTTTGAACGCTGGATTTTTCATTTGCGACCAAGGAATATTGCATAGAATCAGGAACTTAATGAGGTCGAAGTAAAATTCCTCTTGCGGTCTCTTAAATTTTCCTTGATGTACAGCGCCTTCAATGTGTTTGGTAATGTTGCCTCTATTCACAGCTTTCAAATGACTTTCACACTTTGTACAGTATATAGTGCCACTAGCGTTATCGTAAAGTAGCTCAGGATAGTGCAATAACCACTTTTGCACTGTTTCAGCCTTGATCTTTGCCATATTTATTTATATCTCACCTAAAACAATGATTTAAATTTACAATATATACATACACAACTGTAAAGTCGATAATGAAATTCTGTTTCATATAAAGTGTTTTTTTTAACTGAAGCGGTGATAGCCCTGCGGTGTGCGTACCGGACTCTCATGCGCTGTGATGATTGCTATAAAGTGATTTTTTTAACTGTTTCCAAGTTCTAAAACCTTCTTAAATAGTGAAAATAATTAAAACTTACCCGTACAAAAACAACTTCAAATGGGCCCAATCCAAGAGTAATAAATCGATGTCCGTAGTTATAAGCCAAATTCGTCGTTTTAAGTAGATTTCAGAAGACAGTAAACAAGCCAGGGTCAAGTCAAGATATTCACAACACATAAAATAAGCGCACTCCACGAACCGAAATAAGTGAGTGAGCCACTTGGTCTGGATGTCGGTGCGAGCGCATTGTTTTCGAACAAACAGTCAATGAGTCATCCTGGATACTTGATTCTAATTGGTCAGATGCGTTGAGCATAGAGATAAGAGGACAAAAGACCCTGTTTGCCGGATGTCGTGTGTTGAAATGAATATTATTATTATATCATTTTATACATGCTTAGGCTTTTACTCCAACACTTTTACTACAACAAGGTTTTTACACACCAGTCATTTTTTACTATTAAATTCTGGTCATCTACGCCACTAGCAGCATAGCGTTGAGAGTATTGATACATTTTTAACTAGTTTCATGTAATAATTTCGATGTTTCGGTATTTTTATCATAATAATCCGGAAACTCGGAGGAGTATCCATATTAACATATACATTTGATGTCAGTGACCTTAATTCAATATACCTACTCCGACCACTGCTGATAACATACCGGGGTGTCAGATTGACGTAAGGAATTTAAATATTCCATCCAATATTTGTTTAGCGGATCCTCAGTTTTATATGCCCGCAGCCGTTGATATGATCATCGGTGCTGATGTTTTTTGGGACATATTAGGTTCGCACAATATTAATTTGGGTAAAGGAAAGCCTATACTTTATGAAACTAGACTTGGTTGGATAGTTTCCGGTCCTGTAAGTAGCGGCCGCGTATCTAACTTTCCTATTAAATGTAATTATGCTCAATTTGATTCTTTAACTTCTCATTGTTCTGATGATGACATTCAAACCCAACTAACGCGGTTTTGGCAACTCGAAGAAGTTAGCCCTCAGTCATCTTGTTATTTTCCAGAAGAGAAGCAATGTGAGGAGCATTTTGTGAAGAACACAACTCGCCTCGCAGACGGTCGGTTCTGTGTTAGAATCCCGTTAAAACAAACACCAAATGTGTTAGGTGATTCTTATCAGCGAGCGAAGCATTGTATGCTGTCATTAGAGCGTAGACTTAAAATAAATAAGTCGTTAAGTAAAATGTACAACGAATTTATGTCGGAGTATGAATCCTTAGGGCACATGTCGGAGTGTGTACCGATAACTGCAGACCCTCATTATTTCATACCACATCATGGCGTCCTTCGTGACAGTAGCACAACGACAAAGTTACGTGTCGTGTTTAATGCTAGTAGTCCAACTACATCGGGAGTTTCATTTAATCAACTCCAAATGATTGGACCTACGGTACAAGATGACCTACTGTCGATTCTTTTGCGCTTTAGGCAGCATAGATACGTGATCGTAGCAGACGTAGAGAAAATGTATAGGTGCATAGAAGTACATACTAGCGATAGACCGCTTCAACAAATTATTTGGCGAGATCAGAATGTGCCTAATTCCCCGCTAAAATGTTATACATTGAACCGGGTCAGTTATGGTACTGCTAGTGCTCCTTTTCTCGCTACGCGCTGCATTAAACAGATAGGTTTAGAGTGTAAAGACCCTAAGATAGGTGAAATTATAATCCATGATTTTTATGTGGATGATCTGTTAAGTGGAGGAAATGATTTAACTGAGGTCATGTACATAAGGGACCAAACCACTTCCGAGTTGGCTAAGGCTTGTATGAACCTTAGAAAGTGGAAGTCCAATGAGCCTCGGCTACTGCCTGAAACCGATTGGTTGTCACCCGACGTGAGCATTGGAGATACGAGTGTGACCAAGACACTAGGCCTTGGATGGCACTCCTCTTCAGATGAGTTTTATTTTCCAATCAGTTCTACTGTGGTCAAGGGAAACACAAAGCGTGAAATACTTTCGGTCATTGCCCAAATATTTGATCCATTAGGGATCGTGTCACCTTGTGTCATCCTCATGAAAATTTTATTACAGAAATTATGGCTACAGCGTCTGTCATGGGACGATGAGCTGCCTCCTGACGTATATAAAACCTGGGCTGAGCTGGTGGAAAGTCTGCCAAGTTTGAATAGCCTGTGCGTTCCGCGACGAGTAATTTGCAATTCACCTTCTCGAGTGGAGTTACACATTTACACAGATGCATCTGAGCGTGCTTATGGCTCCTGTGTCTATGTGCGTAGTATTGCGGATCAAGGTGAGATCTCAGTTCATTTATTGCTTGCTAAAAGCCGAGTCGCTCCAATTAAACCCACAACGATCCCACGTCTGGAACTGTGCGGTGCCGTGATTGGTGCCCAGCTGTACGAAAAGGCCGTTGCTGCACTAAGAGTGCAAATCGATCAAATATATTTTTGGACGGACTCAATGGTTGTCTTAGGTTGGCTGAAAATGTTGCCTTCTAAACTACAACCTTTTGTACGTAACCGCGTTGCAGAAATTTTAGATAAAACCGGTAGTCATACTTGGAGGTACGTTCCAACTGATGAAAACCCTGCGGATCTAATCTCCCGTGGAACCAGTATAGGCTCTCTCCGGTCGCTTGATTTATGGTGGCATGGTCCGAAGTACTTGAAACGCGATCCATCATGTTGGCCCGCAGCTCCAAGTACAATGGAAAAATTGCCAGAAACTCGAAATGAAGTTTCATTACATATTACTAATATAAAACAGTATGAATTCATAGAATTTAGTAGATTTTCTAATCTGTCTAGGCTTAAGCGTACCGTAGCATATGCGCTAAGATTCATAAATAATTTAAAACAGAGAACCAATCGTAAGGTTCAATATCTTAGTGCAGATGAACTTGATAATGCTTTTATTATTATTTTGAGACTGTCACAAATTCAATCATTTCCAGAATATGATTTAATTATAAAAAATAAAGGTTTACCAAGAAAATGCTCACTAATAAAATTTAACGTTTATTTAGATGATAATAAATTGATTCGCGTTGGCGGTCGATTAGATAATTCCAATTTTGCATTTGAAAAGAAACATCCTATATTAATACAGTCCACACATCAAGTAAGTAAATTAATTTTTGAATATGAACACAAAAGGTTAATGCATGCTGGCCCTCAACATTTATTAGCCTCTATTAGAGAAACTTATTGGCCTATAGGTGGTCGTAATTTGGCGAAAAAGTGTAATCGTCAATGCATGCGTTGCAATCGCATGAAGGGTAAGGTGTATAACCCTCTGATGGGTAATTTACCACAGCAGCGCCTTCAACCGGGTGGACACCCGTTTGATAGTGTTGGCGTAGACTATGCAGGTCCAGTGGCCGTCGCTAGTCGCACTGGTCGTGGCTGTAGACTTACCAAATCTTACATTGCCATTTTTATATGTTTTACGACCAAGGCGGTGCATTTGGAGTTAGTGGGAGATTTAACAAGTAATAACTACTTATTAGCGTTACGTAGATTCATCTCACGCAGAGGAAAACCATTACATATATTTTCCGACAACGGTACCTCATTCGTGGGCGCATATAATGATATTAGTAAGTTTTTAAAAAGCAAATGTAACTCGCTAACTTCGGACGCGGCGCAGGAAAATATAGATTTTCATTTTATACCAGCTTATAGCCCTAATTTCGGAGGCCTTTGGGAGGCTGGTGTCAAGTCAACTAAATTTCATTTAAATAGAGTGTTGGGACATTGTAATCTTACGTTTGAGGAGCTTACAACGACGTTAGTGCAAATTGAGGCTATACTCAATTCCCGGCCACTCTCTCCGTTGTCGTCGGATCCCGCAGACTTGACGCCGCTCACACCCGGTCACTTCCTCATCGGGCGATCTCTCACCGCTCTACCAACAAGAAACTATGAAGATTGTCCTGTCAGCAGGCTAACTCGGTTCCAGCGCATCGAACAACTTCGCCAGCATTTTTGGACACGATGGAGCAAGGAATATGTAGCTGAACTTCAGCAACGAGTCAAATGGAAATCTGGCCATTACTCCCTGGAGGTTGACACTCTTGTTTTATTAAAAGAAGATGCCCTTCCACCGCTAAAATGGAAGCTTGGACGCATCGTAGCAATTTTCCCTGGCACCAGTGATGGTATATCACGGGTCGCTGACATAAGAACAGCGAATGGCGTCGTCCGGCGTAGTTTCAGCAAGATAGTCCCGTTGCTACCCGAAGACATTGGGGTTGAAGGACAAGCCTTCAACGCGCGGGGGCATGTTCAAGCATAAATCAATCGACTGGCACAGCACTAGTCGCACGCCTACTTCACTATTTTTTCTTCTTTTTTTTGTCTATGGTTTTTTCCCGCTCTCTGTATACACGATTTAAACAATACAAAAGTATTTTTACATTTCCATTGAGTTTAATTTGCCTAATAAAGCCTGCTCCCCTACACAAACACTACGTGTCGTCTGCGCAGACAGTATCACAAAGTACACAAAAAAGGACTTAAGGTGAAATAAATTATTATAGTATAAAATAGTAGTTACTGGCTAATTTATAGTTGCTTCTTAGCAAAGGACAATGGGCATTTTTGTATGGACCGTGGTACCCGTTCTAATAGTCATAAGCCACTTATCATTGTAACGGCATTTTGACGCACATTCACACCTATAATGGCGTTTGTTCCGATTCGTTGTATTTAAGGAGTAATTACTCCACATAACTTACTTACTGACGACACCGAACGGAGAATATAACAGGAAATATGAATAAAAGAGTTATAGTTTAAGGTATAATAAATACATTTGTCTGTGCTGGCGGTGCTTTTACCACTTACGAACTATTGAACTGCACCTACCTCCCCCTCTCTCTATAAAAGACTGGCGAATGTCAACGTTCAAAGCAGGTAGGTAACAAAGTCCAGTAAGGTCGCAGGGGTCAGAGATGAAAATAAAAGAGATAACACGGAGAAACAGCAGCTACGAGCGCAATACGAACGAGAGACTGACGGTGACGGTGAGCGACAACGACGGTGCCCCGCGCACCGCGGGTGTCAGGGGGTTCGGCTTGACTGTGAAGCGTGACATTTGAAAATATAAGTGACAAAACACGAAAACACAGGAATCATTACTACTTTTATATCACTATATAAAAATCACATATTATTATAAAAGTCGATATCACTATCGGTAATGTGTATATCTCCGAAAGCAGGTACTAAGATCACAGACTGGTCGCCTTGGTAAAAGTTGTTCCTCTAAATGAACCCTTTTAAATAATACTAGTCATGGCTATTGGAGCGGGTACCAAAATGCCCATTGTCCTTTATCAAAATATATTTTTATATAGGTATAGGTCACGTTTTTTTAAATTAGATACATTTTCTTCACACATTTTTATCTTTATCTACTTAACACCCTCTTGCAACATTTTATATAAATGATTTTATTTTATTTACTTTATATTTTATTTTATTAACCCTTAATGGCCGAGTGGCAAAGCGCTCGGCCCGATATCCGAAGGTCCTGGGTTCAATTCCCAGATCCAATCCGGTCCGGTCTAATTAGGCAAGCGTGGCGATTAAGTCTTTATTTTTTGTCTCTGTATTTTTTATGGTCAGGAAAAAAGAATACATTCTTTGCGCAAGAGTAGAGTAAATAGTTTTATTTTAATGGGTTAGTGTGCGAATGTACTTTTGTAACCTATATTAACTAAATGGCTAAGTTTAATAATATAACTTAGAAAGTAGCACAATAACATAATATTAGATGGAAGACGTAATGACAGTGGCTTGGACACGCAACGTTTCGTTACTGACACTGGATTAGGTTGCAGCACTTACTCGTGTGTTGCAGCAGTCATGGGGTTTCTTAACGAGGAAGAATACTACTGGTTGACGTGATGAGGTACGTGGAAGGTATAAAATCAAATTAAAATATTTAATAATAGACATAGACAGTTATCACACTTGAGGGAAAGATTTGTGGTTGTAACTCTACATAAGAAAGCCAAGAAGACCAGGTAAGGAACCAGGTATGGTTAAGGGAGGACCAGGGAAGACCCAGGATCGATTCCTGGCTGGGTCGGGTAGGCATTTAATTGTCTCACTATATTTTATAAATATTTGAATCAGCCTAAGTGCAAATTAGCACTTAAAAATAAAAAAATGAAAATTTACATATTTAAAGAGATAGTGAAAGGTTTAAGCCACCTTCGTCGGTTTTAGATGCTATGCGCCCGCCAAAAAACATTGTTTTCATTATAAATATAAAACAACATCACATACATTGCTTTGACTCCAAAGAGAGGCTTAAGCACTTGTATTAAAGCCCGGTGAAGCTGAAAATGCATAGTGGCAATCAGCAGAAACAAAAACTTTCTCAAAAAAAAACTCGTCTTATGAAAATCAGAAACAACCATGGTACTACAACCACGCAGAGCTGAGAAATATAGAAAAAGTTCGTTTTTCTACATTAACCCGACCGCGGGATTCGAACCCGGGACATCGGAGATGGCAACACCAGAATGCGGCGGGCGAGGCCGTCAACTTAAATTCATAATCATCATCATCATCAGCCCCTCTCGATTGTATCTATTGAATAACACATAAAAGAAAACCTTCGTTTATTTTCATTAGCTTTAAAAGCCATTGTTTGGTATATAAACCATACAAACTTAAAATAAATAATTCTCAAGAACCATAATATGTAAGTCAAGTTTAATGAAACTTATTTAGAATTGTTGACAGTTAATAGAAGACATGTTTTTATTTAGGCAACGTTTGTTCGATTCTTTTTCCATTCTTGCGATTATTGTTAAAAATGATGAATAAAACTCGCACCACGCACTCCGATAGCGTGTGCGAGTTTTATTGGCCGTTCGATCACGTTTACTCTGATTGTGTCAACAGCGACTCGAACATCTCACAGCGGGCGCTACAACAAAAAAAGGTTGTTGTTGAAAAATTGGTGGTGGAAAGCGTAATTGCCGAGTTGTTTTGAACCGCGAGCCAGTCAGCTGGCGGCTCACGCGGGTTCAGCACGCGCGGCCGACGCGCGCGCAACTGCCCGCCGCGATATTTCGCGCGCGAATAAACTCCGACGAAAATTGTGTGTGCTTTATTTTTTTTGTTTTCGTGTGACAGTGGCCAGTGTTTTTGTGATTTTCGGAAAAGAGGTGTGATTGTTGCTTTCTTCTGTATCGATGCTAAATAGTATAACGAATCTGTGTCAGTTGCTCGAGTTATTTTGCTGTGGATTTCGGAGATACCAGTACTTGGACTGTTCGAACGCAGGTGAGTGCCTTTTTTTTGGCATAATATTTCCCGTTGTAACAAAAACTCGTAATAGACTTCCGACCATTGCGTGTGGAAATGTTTTTGAATTTAGAACGTATCTATAAACGTGCTCTTGCAAAAACAATTGAAATACGAAGTTAGTTCTCGCTGCTAACGATCGATGAAAGAAGTTTTCTTTAACTAACGTCCTAAAATAAGCATCGTAGATTGTGTAAAGTAGGGGTCTGTTTACATTCCTTTTGCACAAAATCGGATGGACAGAGGGACTTTAACAAGCTCCAGCGGTACCATTAGAATTCCCC
This sequence comes from Eudonia truncicolella, assembly GCA_949315975.1. NCBI lineage: Eukaryota > Metazoa > Arthropoda > Insecta > Lepidoptera > Crambidae > Eudonia > Eudonia truncicolella. The sequence goes on along the minus strand of OX438838.1, from coordinate 1,890,280 downwards.
TTTGCACTGGACCTTAGGTCTTGTTTTTCCACTTCCTAATATAGCACTTTTTATTGGCCATATTGACTGTAAATTGTTCGTTTCTGTAATAAATATAGAAGGTTAGGTACTTAGTAGTCAACGTGAAGCCTTAGATTGATCGGTGATTGCGTGTTTACGTTGAAAATTAGCGATGGTTTGCGCTAAAGCGCGACGGAGAAAAAATGCTGTAATAGACCGCTTTAGTTGGAATAGTAACGCGTGACGTTTGTTTGTACTCGTAGGTATTAAAGAAACCAACCAACCAAATCACTTCATGATTTGATAAGGATTGGATATTTAATTACACATTGCCAAGGTTAAAAAGTAATCTCAAGCAAGGTAATGTTTATTCAATGTGGGCTCATGCAACCACGTATTGGTTTAAAATACTGAAAGCTAACTTACATATTAGTATCTATTTTTACTAATTTCAATTATAAAGAGTTTGTTGGTACGAGGCGATGGTGTACCAAATTTATTTGTTTTGACTTTTACCTTTTTACAGTAGGTACAAACACTGTTACCTTATCAACGTTTGATAATAACTATTAGCAAGTTCTATAATATTTGTGGCTGTAGCAACTATTAGATAATCTGTGGCTGAAGCCTCTTCTCTAGCGAGCTACGAGCCTCATTTATAAACCATGGTGCCTACCTTCTTAAATAATTGCCGCGAGAAGAGACTCCATGATGCCATTTTTTACATAATAATAAATAATTTTGAAGTTCCCTTAATTATTTTTGTAAAACCAATTTTAGAAATTGCTTGATGGTTGTATTTTTACAACACTAATTTAATGTTGTTTTGGACAAAAGCATCATTATATATAAGGAACAAAACTAATGTATCCAATAGTAATAAATATTTTGTTAGGTGCCGAGCAACTGTTCAATAATATATTAGATGCATTGAGAGTGTTAATCGAGATAACGATAAATTCATTGCAGTAAACTAAACAAAAGACAGCAACGCGTTGGTAATTTCCATATTCAAATGCTTCAAAGCAATTGAATGCTTTACAATTTTACAATCTTTTTTTTAAACTTTTGTGATTTAACAAAAGTTTTTTTTTTCTTTAGTTTATGGCTCGTGCGATTAGTACATTTAGCCAGTGTTTTTACAAGTAATACATAAATAAACAATGGAGTTTCACCCGAGTTCTTCCCGTAATTACACGTATTGTGAGAGTCCATTTTAATTTCTAACTACCGTACAATTGTACCCTACTACTAACAATAAAATATACTCGAAATTGGCTAAAGCCATTAATTAAGATAATTATTAATTAAATAAACAATATTTCCTTCTTGTATGATGATGGTGAATGATAATAGAAATGAGAAGTAAGAAATGATATAGGTACCCCCTAACCCCTCGAGTATCTCAGTAAAGATGTGGGGCTTTACTAAGTCCTCACGCGGACTTCTTGAGAGAATTTGAAAAGTGACGTTGCACTGTTTTGTTTAATTTGCCAACACTCGTGCACGCTCACGAACACTTAACGGTTAATGATCCACCATTATTTCACATTAATATTCGATATAACAGAAATTTTAGAAAATAAAACAAAACCGCAGACATGACTTTTCACTTTTCCGCCAAGTACTCTCTTGACAAACAAAAGTCTCTTGACAAAACTGTAGCAACGCTTACTTACGCTTAATACTTAGGTACTATACATACTTCAAATGATTGTCCTCTGTAAATATCAATACGAAATTAAACCTTTAAATAAATGTTTTTTTTTACTGTTTGTTTTTTACTTGGGTCTAGTAACATAGCTTTGTGAGAATATTGTTGATTAAAACTTATTAATATTAATATTAAAATTAACTAGTAACATGAGTCATACTTTAAAAACACTTCTACATTTTTTGTCTGAACTCAGCATTGTCGAAACTTTGTTATGAGTAATGGTAGGCCTTATTTTCTTGCAAGAAAGATTGGCAATATCGTTTAGGTAGTCGTATAAAAAACAAATCTACAGTTAAAATGGAGCGCAAATGTTTATGTAAAATAAACAGCAAGATATCGCTGTAAAAGAAAACTTTCCTTTCTTCCTCCCAATCGTATGAGTGACACCAAATACTGTTTTAACACTGAACATTTCAAAGCTAAAAAAATTATAAAAATCGCACCACAATCTGTCTTTAGTCCCACAAACTGCGAAAAATCTAGTAAGTTATCTAACCTAGATAAATGTTACATTTTATGTGCTTTTAGCTGTAGGTAATACAGTGTAGGCAATACATACCGTCTTATCTATTTCGTGTGCCGGTATCGTTATGAAAACTTTAAGCGTTCACTTTACGACAGTGGTATAAAAGTTTTATTTCGCTACACTGCTGTTTATAACATTAGGAAGTTCAATTAAAATTGTTGTTTACATTGTAACATAACGCAATCTCAGAATAGACTGACTTTCTGTTTGTACTTTTGTATACAATCGACTAAGAAAAGTAAGAAAAATGTTTTCTCCATACAAAATGAGATAAAGAGAAAATCTTTAATTCTCTACTTTAGCTCAGAAGCGTGCAAAGACCTACATAGCCATCTGAGCCTCTCTTGACGTAGTGATAGCGTAAGGCGTTATCTCCTGTAAACATAAAATGGTTTCGAGTTGCTCTTCCGTTACACGGAAAGTATGTTAAGTCCTTAGTTCCGTTTATATATATATTTCTTAAGATAGCTTTATATAGTCAGTTTACATGATATATATAGTCTATAGATAGATTAAGATAATCTATAAGTCCCTTTAACCTGGGGGCTTTCTAGTAGGGGCAGTTGTTGCGTGTGTGCAGATATTAGAGTATGTTACCCCAAAGCTATTGGAAAAATAAAGATAGTATATCTTTACGCTTTCTCTCTTCTCTTTATTATCTACTCTCTTTAAGCACTCTTTCTCATATCTCGATCTCTTTATGCACTATTATTGCAATGTTGTTGCAGTTGTCAAAACTAGACGCATGTAATGCTTTAAGATTATAGAGAGAAGAGAGAAAGCGAAAAGATGTGTTTTCTTTATTATTACCAGCTCCAATATATACTTTAGATGATACAAAAGTAACGGCATATATTAAAACCTCTACAAATATGAACAACTAGCGGCCCGTCCCGGCTTCGCACGGGTGGATATTTATTTTTTAATACAGCTTAAGTTACCCAGCGCTAATGTAGCATTCTCATGGTGAAATATTTTATAAATCGGTCCAGTAGTTTTGAGTTTATTCGTTGCAAACATACAAAAGTACAAAGCTTTCCTCTTTATAATAATAGGTCGGGGAAAAAGTTTCTTCGCATTTTTAAAGAAAATTCAAAACATTTTTTAATATTATACTTTATTTACATTTTACTAAAGTATGTAGGTGCAATTTTGTTCGATAACTTTTTGCCATCTTGAAGGTAGGGACATGATCACATTGCTATAGAAATTTTGGGGCTTCTGATCAAAATACCGCGACAAGTGGTTTTGGCAGTCCTCTCGTGATGTTGACTTGACACTGCCTAAAGAATTCTGAAGAGACCGAAACAAGTGAAAATCTGAAGGTGCAAGGTCAAGACTATACGGCAGATGCATTAACACCTCCCAGCCAAACTCTCTTAATTTTTGCTGAGTGGCTAAAGATGTGTGAGGTCTAGCGTTATAATGATGAAAAACCACACCCCTTCTGTTGATTAATTCCGGCCGCTTTCTCTCAACTTCTTGCTTTAATCTCATCAGTTGTTCGCAGTAGAGTTCAGAGTCGATGGTCCTGCCTGGTGGTGACAGCTTAAAATGAATAATGCCCTTCCAATCCCACCACACACACAGCAGCATCACATTGTTGCGAGTTAACCCGGGTTTCGCCACAGTCTGTGAGGTCTGACCGGGCCTTTGGCCACGACCTTTTTTCACGTTCTTGTCGTACGTGATCCACTTTTCATCACCAGTTATCAGCTTCTTCAAAAATGGTTTGGTTTCATTACGTCGTAATAAAGGATCACAAATGAGTACACGGTTCATTAGGTTTCTTTCAGTGAGCTCGTGAGGTACCCAAATATCGAGCTTTTTTGTGTACCCAGTTTTTTCAAATGCGCCAAAACTGTTTTGTGGTCAATTCCCAGTTCTTCAGCTACGTCGTAACTACTGATATGCCGATTTTGCTCCACTTTTTCAAAAATGCCATCCATTTTATCCGTAATAGGCGCGACCAGAGCGACGTGCATCTTCGACATCAAAAATTCCGGACTGAAAACGCTTAAACCAAATTTGTGCTACTCTCACAGACACTGCACTAGGTCCATAAACATCGCAATTTTTTTTCGCGGCTTGCGTTGCATGTTTACCTTTTTTGTTGTAAAATTTGGGTACATTTTAAGTGCTCACCAAAATAATTTTTATACCCTAATATACACACATTCGAATAATTGTACGTTTTGTATATATATTCTTTTTGCTTGCCAAAATGGATTAATGCTCACCGAATACTGTTTTACTGAAACAGTAACATTGATACCAACAATTTTTACACTAATACTCAAATGATTGAGGATACTAGCTGCCCTACTCATGTAGGTCACGTGATAGGTTAGAAATTTAAGACAATCGCGAAGCGCAGCGTAGCGATTACTGAATGATGAATTACTGAATCTAGGAGCTCGATGGCGCTGTGGTTAACGCGCCCGGTCTGCGAGAGGTAAGGTTAAGCAACTTTCGCAAAGGCCGGTCATCGGATGGGTGAACAAAAATGTATCATCTCGAGCTCCTCCGTGCTTCGGAAGGCACTTTAAGCCGTTGGTCCCAACTGCATTAGCAGTCGTTAACAATAGAGGTATGTTATGTATTGCGTACCTACGCGTACAGTATGACGTCGGTCGCGGCGTCGCAACATTCGTAATTTGACTTAAATTTAAAGTAGAAAACATACCAAGCTGCGTAAGGTGCATTTTTTCACTTTTCCGTATTTTAAACCCGACTTCAGACTTGTGTTTAAGTTACTCTAAATTTAGTCTGATTTAATAGGTAAAGTGTAGAACTGCACGTTTAGTGAACTGTTGACGTAATCTACTAAATTTGCAATGGATTTACTATTTTGAAAATTTTAACCGTTAGCTTATGTTATATCAAAATAACATCGCAATCCATTATGCATCGATTATTATTAACGTCAAACAATCGTTCTTTGTAACGTACGTTTTTAAATTCACCGAAAAAGCGCGCGCATGTGTAAAACTTTGGTTTAATGATCTAAGCGTAAAACATACGATCAGCAAATGCTTTACACGCATCAACGGTACTTGCGTGAACTGAAACAGTATAGGTACCCATACTACGAAAAATGCGAGTAACGAAATGCATTCGTGTGTAACGTTTCGTTACTCGGTACCAGGTGGCGCACCCGTTACTTAGTACCCCGCCCGATCCTCTAAATGACAGCACACATTTACAGAATACACTAAACATGCACACCAGTTTAGGCCCAAGACACCGTACTCGTAGAACAAGGGTACGAAGAACCGGTTCACACTCGCTCTACACCAGGTACAGACATGTACCTACATGTCTGTACCTACACACCTACAGGTCTGATACAGGTTTGCTACAGCTCTAGTTAACGACCACCAATCCGCACTGGGCCCGCGTGGTGGTTTTTTTATGTATTAACGGGTAAGCACAGTGCCTCGATCTCTCCTGATGTTAAGTGATGATAAGGCCAATGATGGAAGCGCACTTCACCCGGGATCCTCAACTAGTGAGGTGCTGGCTATCTTATAATTTTACAAACATTGATGTTATGGCGACATATTTAGATAAGATGGTGGTATCTAGCCAGGCGGACAAATAAGCCCTACCACCAACCAAACCGAGTACACAAACATGTACCCCCCGCTGGGAATCGAACCCGGTACCTCTGGGTCTAAACCGGTGGTCTTAGCCACTAGACCACAGAGGCGGTTAAAAGGCGGTTTATGCCCGTTCATCCTATTCATCCATAGGGAAGGCTCGTGCCCCAGAAAAAATGAGCTGATTAGGATTACTGAATGACAGCGAAACACTAAAATCAGATGCTGAACTGTGATATTTTTGTTTTCTAAAGTTTACGCGAACACTACACATTGAAATGAAACAACTTTTACGGATCTACTCGCGTTTATTTTACACATTAGTTTTAATTAATGTTTATCCTGACGTTTCGAACCGTTTGCAGGGTCACAGGGAGACTGAGGTGTTGGTCGTCTCATAATTAGTTAGTAGCTTGTATACCCTCATTTAAATTAATCAGGTGCATTCCGTTTTACGATACTGTAAGCTCTCTCTGCGTAAAACGGAATGCACCTGATTAATTTAAATGAAAAAATAAACGCTAGTAGATCCGTAAAAGTTGTTTCATTTCAATCTGATATTTTTAATGATTAAAGGACAAAAAGGTCAACTACCCTATATGATGTAGGGTTACACATTTAAACATGCTCAAAGTCCTAGATCTTAACAAGCTCAGGGATGAACGGACATGTTTTTGTGGCCCTTTTCTCAGTAATCGCTACAGACAAGCCCCGCATCCGGCTGTGCCCGTATTTGGTCAACCAGCATTCTAATCACCGTCACCACAATATGCTCCATATGTAGCTCATTAAGTTACTTCGTTCAAAGTTAATAAGACTTCAGTAAAAACTTCTCCAATTGTTCAATGAATGTGTTGAATGGAATGTTCGCGCATAACTTTCTCAATTTTATACGCTGATATGGGTAGTTAAATTTTTTTTTCTGATTTGGTCACATTTTTAATAAAGAGAGATTGCCGTGGCCGCTGTATTGGAATCGAAAAACATCTTGTTCTACTTACATTGGTTTACAATGGTACGTATTTAAATCTATTTCACAATCGGAATTTAAGACCAGCGTTCGTCATAGTTTTTTTCGCCAAAAAATAACATAGATTTTCAATGAAATGTTACTGGATGACAGCTTGGAAGCAGGTGTCCGTATTAAATGGTTGTTAAAGACTAAAATCAGTTGCTAACCCTTATTTTAATGATTAAAGGAAAAACCGGCCAAGCGCGAGTCGGACTCGCGCACGAAGGGTTCCGTACCATTATCTGTCAAAACGGCAAAAAATCATGTAGGAGCCCCCTTAAATATTCATTTTATTCTGTTTTTTAGTATTTGTTGTTAAAGCAGCAACAGAAATACATCATCTGTGAAATTTTCAACTGCCTAACTATCACGGTTCATGAGATAGGTACAGCCTGGTGACAGACGGACATACAGACAGACAGACGGACGGACGGACGGACAGCGGAGTCTTAGTAATAGGGTTCCCATTTTACCCTTTGGGTACGGAACCCTAAAAACGTCAATCACTGGTTCGTGTCCAATGCTGGTACCACTACCCTACTACTTATTCAGAGTCATTGACCTGAATTTGTTAAACGATGTTTAGATAAAATAGCTCATCATATCCTATTTAAATGGTATTAAATCCATCGTCTATTAAATAAAAAAAACTTTCTTTAAAAACAAATTCAATTTGCTATTTGTTTGCAAAAAAGCATAAAATAATATACGTGTCTACTCATATAATTACCATAATACAGCTTACACATAACATGATTAGTGCGAAATTTGTTTTCCATATAAGCAACTACAGCGATTTGCAATTAAACTGCAATGCTAAACCTCTTTGCATGACTGCACGCGGTCATCACACAACTTTTTTTTTATATTAGAAGGAGGCAAACGAGTGGGCAGACCTGATGGGAAGCAATCACCGCCGCCCATGGACACCCGCAATACCAGAGGAATCGCAGATGCGTTGCCGGCCTTTAAACTGAATGAGTAACTACTATTTCAGAATCAATCCTTACTAATTAAAATGCCAATATTGTGTTTGTTTTGCCTTTCCTTATCGCCAACAAAGAAAAATAAAGTAAACTTAGTAAGTAAGTAAATAAAACCCGGTTAAATACTCTGAAACTTTGTGGCAGACTAAAATTCATTCATGCGAAGTGGCAAGCAAAAACAAAAACATAAATAAACAGATATAAAAGAAAACCAAGTTTCAAAGGTATTTTCCCCGCCTTCAAGGCTAAATATAGCAAACCAAAAAAACTCTTGAAGGTTGCTTATATCGTCAAACCGTCATGCGAATCATCTATGGTTTTTTTTCTGATTAATATAGCAAATAAGGTATGGTCTTATTTATTCTTATAGAAAAATAAATACTACAATTTCAACCAATAGTGATAAGCCTAACTGTTCTGTGCGAGTGCCTATCGTTAGAGCGATGAACTCAATCATTTGGCATAGAAGCGAAACATTTGACACAGCAAAGCAACGAACGTATAGGTATGCGTAGTGCGGTAAACAAGGTATTCTTTATTCAGAATTTGCTAATATTTACTGAATAACTAGTGTCTGAATAAAGCGTAACAACGAAAACTCTACTGCTCAGTAGAGCAGTAGATGATAAGGGTATACAAGGCTGGTTAGTATAGTAACTTACCAACCTTTTTTTTCTTAAGAAAAGTCGTTGCGATGAGTTTGCAACTTTTTTAAAGATTTGCAATTAAAAAGATCTAACTGAACAGGAAAACTATTGAACTACCAGAAAGGCAATATAAAATCATTTGTGAACTATAAAAGCTTTTCAGAAAGGCTATCAGAGACTATAACACACTTATCAGGCTGGCTACCAAACACGTTTCACTATAGAAACTGCCATTTAATAAGAAAAAAAAGAAACTCATAACTACTCTATGCTCTAACAAAGTACGTAATAGTCTATGTCCATTCGTTTGCGCGGCAAACATCGGCGGAGCGGTCCGCACACACACTGTGTAGACTTGATAGTTGGGATCGCAGGTGATTCCGTTTGCACCGAATTCCGTATGTAAATGCACTATTGAGACTGAAACTGCCAGGCCGGCACTATGTAACTAAGTGAAATGCTATCCAATATTTGCAGGTTATTAAGAACATCTGGATCAAAAGCCTGCAAATCTAAATGCTCAAATAGCGCGTCGGTTTAAAGCCTAATTTTGATAATAGAGTAAATTTACAAAATGAGGCAACCGACATACGATTGAAGTCGGACTACCTATTGAAATGATATACCTACTTTACACGGATCTTACTAACGTTAAGTTTACATGCTATTTTACTCGTGGCCACTAGGAGGTGTTGGAGCAGTTTCAAAATTAATTTGTAACATGCTACCAAATGAGTCAATATGTTTATGATTGGTTAAACAGGACTATTATTATTGTGTTGATTGCGCATTTTTCCTGGACGACCCTCAGCATTGAGGAATACGATGCAAGGAGGAGCGCATTTATCCTACTAATATTATAAACGGGAAAGTTTGTAAGTATGGATGGATGATTGTTACTCTTTCACGTAAAAACTATTGAATGGATTTTAATGAAACTTTCCTCATATACAGACTATGACCCAGACCAGCTTAAAGGATACTTTTTGACGTGACAACGTCTTAAATTAGGTTGCGGCTGGGAGTCACTTATGAAAAAGTGTAACGCTCGGTAACGTAACGATGAGTCACCGAACGAGAGAGAGGCCCGCCGAATGCCTTGCGTCTCTCTCCCACTCAACTATGATCGGTCTGCCGCGCGAGTGAGAGGCACGCGTCCCTTCCACTCGGGCATGGTTAGCCCGCCTAAGAGCGAGAGAGACAGACATAAAAAGTGAAAGGTAAATACGTATGTATGTGTAAAGGTAAAAATAAAATTTTGTTAATATGAAATTCAGTGCGAGATTCTTTGTATAAATTAATGTTTTAAATATAATTCTTTGTATAAATAAATGTTTTAATTTGTTACTATTATTTCATCCTTCTTCCTACTATACGAATGAATATTCACATTAAAATTATTTTACCACTCAAAGTCGTTGTCACGTAAAACTTTCGCCCGTATATCGACTTTACAGGCAACCAATTTTTTTTTACTGTAGTCTTCGCGAACGATGCCGCGGGCAACAACTAGTAACAAATAAAAAAAATGGTTTAATCTAAATTGTAGTAGACAGATATATACACATAAAATATTTATTAGCCATTCTATAACTGCGTAGTAACAGCGAGTTAGAAGCAATAGTCGGCAAGTGATCTCGGGGCGTGATGGATGACGCGAGCCGAGCGTTCCTTTTAGGACACACAAAATAAATGGTTTTTTCCGTGTGAGCAAATAAATTGGCGGCAACGGCGTGGGCGCACAATGGTAAGAGCCACGCGTGAGGAGTGGGTAAACAGTGACGGTGCGTATCGCGCATTCCAATCCATACAGCCTGCCTCAAAGACAACCTTCCGTTAAGTAAAATAATTTAATTGTAATTTCCTTAACATCACTTTAAAAAACATAAAAGAAATTAATTAAACCAAAATTTAAACCAAAAAATTTAATTCATTTACAGCACACGTATTTCCTCCTTTTACAACATTTTTTTTATACCTGGCTCGGAAAATGACTCCACTCCACCTGATGTTAAGTGGAAACGGAGTCCAGATGCAAGGACAAGTGAAAACAACGCAGTATCAGTCACCCTCACCATGCCGGCCCACAAGGTGCTTCTTCACGCCTCGTTTGAAGGATCTCATGTCATAGGAAGGAGGGAAAACGTGTGCTGGTAGACTATTCCATCTTTTGTAAGTGCGACAAAGAAACGAGTCACCGAGTTTCTTTGTGCGCGATGGAATGTTCGAGACAGTACAGCGGTGACTCCGGAGAGCAGCACGCGTACTCCTATGGAGGAAGGGAGAAGGTGGGGTCCTTTAAACGAATTGTGAAGAAGCAAGTTGCAGGTCGGCAAAATAAGGACGGCTAGTGAGGTACAATCCGGCTCCACTAGCTGTTCTGGGCGCATCTGGACTCTGCTGCAGCTTAACATCGGATAGACCGGAGCCATTTGCCAACCCTTCTAAAACAAAACTTAGCTTCTATATTTTGACGTTGTAAAAGAAAAAACCGGGCAAGTGAGAGTTGGATCTATAAAAACGGTAAAAAAATCTTGTCTGTTGTATGGGAGCCCCCTTTAATTATTTTATTCTGTTTTTTAGTATTTGTTGTTATAGCGGCAACAGAAATACATCATCTGTGTAAATTTCAACTGTCTAACTATCACGGTTCATGAGATACAGCCTAGTGACAGACGGACAGACAGACGGACGGACGGACAGCGGAGTCTTAGCAATAAGGTTCCCGTACGGAACCCAAAAATAAAAGGAATGCCCTTGCTGAGTTTCTCGCCGGTTCTTCTGAGTACACGGTCTCCCGCCCTGTAGAATAACGAGCCGATGGCATAATGACATTCGTGAAAGATAACTTTTGTGGCCGAAACTAAATAAATAAAAAACCAAAGCATAAGCCTACAGTGTCCGACAGAGGCCTCCATCATTGGAATCAAGTCATCGCTACAATTGATAGGTATTGGCTTAATCACCACGCTTGCCAAATGCTAGTTGGTGATCACAAATCCGAGCTATGCATCGATAAATACGAAACACAATATTCTTTTTCTCAATGTTATCATTTTTCGATTGGCAGCTAGTCTAAGTATCTACAATGTAACAAGTGTGTTAAAAATGTTTCGTTATAATGAATTGTACGTTCTAATGATGACGGCTGGATAAAAGGCAGCCGTTGTAGAGAAATGAAAAGGCCAAAATAACAGAACCCGGAATGCGCGTTTCTAGCTTATGTAGGTTGCGTGTTGGCGTTGAAAAGACGAATTGTAACAGTGTTGCCAGTACGTAGACAATGAAATGCCATTGTATTATTGTCGCCTCTGTGGTCTAGTGGTTAAGACCACTGGTTTAGACCCAGATGTCCCGGATTCGATATGTTGCCATAACATCAATGTTTGTTGCATTGTTGTGTTCCGACAGCTAGAGATAAGATAGCCAGTGCCTCACTAGTTGAGGATCCCGGGTGAAGTGCGCTTCCATCATTGGCCTTATCATCACTTAACATTAGGTGAGATCAAGGCACTGTACTTACCCGTAAAATGTTTAAGAAAAACAGCTATTTTGTCTTTTTTAAAATTATCTCTTCTTGTTATTGGCTTAACATTTTAATTTCATTGTTTAATACTTTATCAAATAACTGTATAGCTTTACTGAATTTATTTACGAGTACTAACTAAGCACAAGACTGTACCGAGCTATAGAGAAATGAGACAATATCAAGCCCAAAAAAATAACTACCAATTCAACAAGTTGTCGCTCCACGGAGGTTGAGTGAGGCGAGCAAATATTAACTGCGCACCCCTATGACGGATTATCGGTCAACAAAAAATCTATTTGGGTGAGAAGTTAGATGCAATTAAGTAAGAATGTTATGACCCGATCTCTTTATTCCATTGCCAGCTCATTTAATGTCCCTACTATTGGGGCATGAGTCTTCACAATGGATGGAAACACCTCAAGGAGAACTATGCGGGCCCAGTGCGGATTGGTGGCTGTTAATGCAGCCGGGACTAACGGCTTTACGTTCCTTCTGGAGCACGATATCTATATACACTGAATACAAATATATGCTGGGAATGCCCAAGCCCAGCGACTTTTATAGGTTGATGATGAATAAATAAATAATAATAAATAAATTCTTTATTTGCTTCAAACATGGTAAATAAGATGACAATAATATTCATTATGAGTACAAACATGTTTCACCAAGTCACAACTGGCGTGCAAATATAATTACCAATTAAACTTTTTATAAAAAAAAAAAGTTAATTACATCAAATATTTATAACAAATTGATGATAATGAAGTCATCACTATTAAGTTGTATTCTGAAACAACTAAACAACTATTATACACCTACAAAGCTTTTAATCAAAATCTTATGTAGCAGTTATCAATTGCTTCATAATACAAAAAGTGTATTTACTTTTCGATATTATGTTTCACTTTTTCTTGTAAGTCTATTTCGTAACAGTAAAAAAGAAAGAACAACAATAGTTCAGCTTTATCGGCTGTAGCTGTGTGCAAAGATTTATCTAGAGAAACAATTCACAGCAATAAATTGACAAAGATCATCTTTAAACGTCAGTCGGGACCGAGAGTCGATATTAAACGCACCTCACTCGCGTGGAATCGGTGCCAATAAACACGTAATATCTGTTGAAAGAAACCACATCGGTACGCGACACGCTCAAACGTTATTCTGTTTGCGATTGGTGAAATGAAAAAAGGAGACGCACGTATTACCTCTTATTATTATTTTTTCGGAAAGCAATATAACATTTTTTTGATAGAAATGTAATACTTATACCGTTTTTATTCAAACCGTTTAATATTCATATTTTATTTCCAAACACTTAGGTAGATACCTATAATATTTACATCATATTTCATTTCCAAACTTATCTCTAGCTATATCTTAGCAATCTTAAGAGTATGCATACGCTAAGTATTTATTAACAGGGTTTAAGTTAAACTACTTAGTATGATCCCAGGCATATCTTTTTACATACGACGTTATAGACGAAAACATAACATAATACTATGGTCCTTAGAGCCGAATTTCATAAGACAATGTTGTCTTTCGGATCATGGATCACCGATAATGTAATGACAAAATTATTAATAATGATTACCGCCTCTATTGCCTAGTGGTTACATGGGGTACTGTAAATTCGGTTTGGCAAATTTTAAATCTACTTATAACTAACACTATTTAGTCGATGTCAAAGGAATAGCAATTCCCCGTTGTGGAGTTAAAAAAAAACAATTATCAATGATATCATGATAAAACTAAATCACTAACACTAATTAATATTCATTGTATTTAGATGTTAGCATCGCCATTGTACACACGCCTGCACATCAACTTACCACAAACTGTCGAATTTCCTCAATAGGCTTTGAGCTTTATGCCTTAAGCATATGGTTGACATTGTATTGAAGAAATTTGACAGTTTTGGATAGGTTCATGTGCAGGCGTTTGTACATTAAATTGAACGGTTACCGTTTATAAATACACATAAGTTAAGCACAAATCAATGTTATTATTATAGCGTGGATAGCTTTTATTGGCTTAAACTTATGTACAGATCATGTACAAACATCAGACCATGATCATACCAAAGCTGTTGCTATCCCAAATAAAATAAAGATAAAATAAAGCATGTACACACTCCTGCACATCAACCTACCACAAACTGTCGAATTTCCTCAATAGACTTTGAACTTTATACTCAAAGCATATGGTTGACAATGTATTGAAGAAATTTGACAGTTTTGGATAGGTTGATGTGCAGGCGTCTGTACGTGTACATGCTTATACACTTCCTACAGTTTGTGTCTGTTATCTCTTTGGAGTAAGAGTCACGAACTGAAGTAAATACATAATACCCATGATCTTGACAGTACATTTTAACATTAAGGTTTTATGTGAGCCGAGAGTGCTTGTTCCGCCACGCGCTGATAACTTACATATCGTTAGAGATTATCGTTTCGATATAGCAACGCACTTTATGTGGGCAAGCATAAACAGTACGAATATTAAAATGACGTGCGTTTAAAAGCTCCGATTTTTCTTAAGTTTCTTATGCGTTACGAAGTTATCATAAGACCAACGTATTTTAATGTCACTCACTACTTAATTCAAATATATGTCATAATATTTTAATTAGGAAAAACGATTTAAAAAAATTACGAGGGTCAGTTAAAACTCGCACTGTCTGAAAAAAAATAAAGAATATGAAAGAATTGTATTTAGTAAGTAAGTTAATTATAGTAATTAAATAGGTATTTCGATGTGTTTCATCAACTAAAACATTCAAGCTAGTTTTGTAGAGATACACTACTACCTACCTATGGACTTTTTATTTCTTTCATAACAATTGCAAAGTCTATAATAATATATGTACATTCATATCATAAAAAAAAACTATTTTTTTTTCTTTTATACAACATTAACAGATAGACGTTTATCTTGTTATTTACTTTTTTATTTACTTTTATTTATGGTATTTACTTTAATATTTCCCTTGCTCGATTATGGTGACGTGTGCTATATTATGATCTCAACGCCCGCCGGTCTGCTTGATAAGCTTGACAGATTGCTTTGAAAAAATATGACCACATCTCACAGTATAGGTCCGAGCTGAAACGGTTACTCCTTCGCCAGCGAAGAAGTTCAAGAGCCCTAAAGAACTACAGTATGATGCTGTGCTAAGGGGATGCTAAATAACGTCGGGAAATGCTGTGATAAAATGGTAAATCCCTCACGCTGCCTCTCAAGATCAGGATGGCTAGAAGTCGCAATGTCTTTCAAAAGAAAGTCCGCATGCTTTTTCTTAATGAAACCTTTGCAGAATCATCTCAGTAACGACCAATTTTTAAATAATTTATAAATTATTCATTTATGTAAGTATATTTATATATTTTTAAAAGTATTTTATGTATTTGTAATTTATAGAATTGAACTTTTGTTATACTGTTTTCCACTTTTGTTGTCTCTGAAAACTGCACCACCCTATGGTTAGCTGGTAGAAAATGGCTCAGACATTAAGTCCGCCATGTAATATTTTGTTGCAAAAGTTTAAAATAAATAAATAAATATATTGGAAAATACAACTAACCAAAAATAAATGTTTGTATTTTTTTTGTCTTGTAAGTGAATCATTAGTACTGTGTATTCGAATCCCATTCGTAAACAAAAAAACATTAAAGAAAAAGAATAACCACTTTTTAATGTTAATTGAAATATATAAATAAATAAATAAATAAATAAATAAATAAATAAATAATATTCGCTTTATAAACCGCTATTGCTTTATAGCTATCATCATCATCATCATCATCATCATAATCAGCCCACATCAGTCCACTGCTGGACATTGGCCTCTCCCATTTTTATTTTCCAATTTGCTATTCTAGTAGCAAATTGGACAATAAAAACGAAAATCATCTTACTAATGGTAGCATACAAACTCGCTGACACGCCGTCTGTCCATCATAACAATACACATTGTGGCCGTGACAGGCAGCCATATCTTCCGGATCTGCCCGTCTTTAGGTCAAGGCTCCACGTAGTCCCAGGGTCAAGGATGGGGACCCCGACAGATCACCGCCTCTCGCCGCGACCACAAAGTAAAGAGACCCCAGAAGGTACACTTCCTACGCATTGAAGCAGCGCCTCCTGGCGACATACGAGAAGAGTTAACACTCTGATTGGCCACGCGTACTAAACAAAACATATACACAAAAACTATAACAACGACATAAACAAAATGTCGTCTACACTAGAGATAGACGATCGATAGTTACATTATCGATTATTAAGGCCAGAAGATAATAAATGTGGACAGTGTTATCCATGAAATTAAAACCAACTATTTACCATCCAGATCTTTTTTAATATCGGACCATCTCAAACCAGTCCGTGAGCATCGGCTGCGAGGTTCCGTGCCCGTGAGTGGTTGTCTATGCGTGCGTTGCTTTGTATGAAGCTTACTTTATGCAGTCCCTTTATTTTGTGCCGCGACTCATCTGAGCATCTGCTAAGAGTAATAACTAAAGCTACTCAGATGTGAGACGTGTGGCTGTCAAAACTTGAAAAAAAAAAACTTCTTTCAACAAGCGTGACGGCTTCTATTTCTATAAAATTAATATTGAGTATTGTAGTTCTGTGCTTGTATCTTTTTAAACGACTACCCAAAAAAATAGTGCTATATTTATAGCGTGCTGTTTATTGTTAACAGTTATCCCTAAGTTGTAGTTACATAAATAAAAACTATACTTGAATCAGATAATGTGTAAGATCTTTGTCTAGAAGTTGAAGAGTAGACCATCAAATTACCGCGCTTGCCCAACTCTGGTTGATGGATTTAAATGTTTGTAGTAGGTAATGGCTTGATTTTTAGGGTTCCGTACCCAAAGGGTAAAACGGGTCCCTTTTACTTAGACTCCGCTGTCCGTCCGTCTGTCACCAGGCTGTATCTCATGAACCGTAGTAGTTCGACAGTTGAAATTTTCACAGATGATGTATTTCTATTGCCGCTATAACAAGAAATACTAAAAAAACAGAATAAAATAAATATTTAAGGGGGCTCCCATGCAACAAACGTGATTTTTGTGCTCGTTTTTCCTCGATATTGATAACTACAACAGGTAGATTCTTGAAATAATCGTAGAATATTTAGTTATATATTCTCTTTAACAATAAATAATTAAATTAAATTGAAACAAATATTTAAGGCGGGCTCCCATACAACCAACGTGATTTTTTTTTTTGCTTGTTTTTGCTCGATATTGATAACGGCAACAGGTAACAGGCTTGAAATATTCACAGAATGTTGAGTTATATTATTCACTTTAAAAATAAATAATTAAATTAATATATTTAAGTGGGGCTCCCATACAACAGACATGATTTTTTTGCCGTTTTTATAGATAATGGCATACGGAACCCTTCGTGCGCGAGTCCGACTCGCACTTAGCCGGTTTTTTTTAAATTTGACGACCCATCTGCTGCCACGATACCGGTAAAGTTGTTTAACTTGCAAGATCGCAAACCTAACGCGCAAGCAACTGCGCCATGCCATCGAGGTGCTCGGTATTTCCTATGCTTTCATCGAAAGTTACTTCGATGGTGTGAAGATGGTCAATTAGAGAGCATTCCAGTGCACGGGCTGCAAACGGCATCGGGCGGCGTCTCACCGCTCCGCACGGGAAGTGATTTGCATTGTTCCGCTAATGCGTGAGATTTGTTCTACAATTAGTTGGTATGCGTAATTAGTGCGGCTCGCTTTCGTTATGAATTAGCATGTAAGAGTTCATACAAGGCTTCATAGATTTTCTCTTTTTTATACTACTATGTACTTTAAATAGTAGTGTATATAAAAGTACTATACTTATATTTGATTATTTCGTAATAACTCAAATAAAGATTTTTTTCTGACACTTATGCTAAAGGTGGCTTGGAGAAAGCTCTTTTAGAGATAACCTTCAGTTTCATTGAATACTCCACGCAACACCGCAACTGTGTCTTGTACAAAAGGCACAACTGATCCGGCGTGAAGGATCGCCGCACCCGATTCAGGACACCGAGTTTACGTGACGCTGTTTTTATCATGGCTTCGATATAGTCCCTCTGGTTCAGACCGCAGAGAATGAAGTTGTTTAACTTGCAAGATCGCAAACCTAACGCGCAAGCAACTGCGCCATGCCATCGAGGTGCTCGGTTAGGCTTAGAAAATTTAAATTTTTAATTTAAATGTGCTAATCGCACGGAAAAAAAGGGTTCACTAACTGATTTTAGTCTTTATCAACAATTGAATACAGATAACTGCTTTCTAGCTATCCTCCAGTAAAATTTCAATAAAACTCTACATTATTTTTTGGCAGCGAAACCATGTATCGAACACTATGGTACTACGTTATATGGAAACTATTTTATCTCCACTTTGCAGTGGTCAAGTTTTGTTTTGTTTTACAGGTAAAAGTAGCCTATATGGATGGGTTGTTTCAATCCCTTTCGGCCTGTTAAACCCTTTTCCAAACAGCCTTTAGATATTGTACGGTGAGTTCGCAAATACATTTGAATCTATTTGTATTTTGTTTCGTCCTATTTGTATACAATAATAAAATGGTATAGTCTTTATTTCACTTTGAAATGATAAACTTTATAATTAGTTCTAGGTACTCTACGTTTTTTTTTTATTTTGATGATTAGAATCTTTACGGGCTCAGTTTACGAGGCACCTCAGCTTCATAATAATTAATTTGCAACTTGCTTTCGTCGACTGTTTTTTACAGACTTCAAAAATGGAGCAATTTTCATTTCTCTGTATATTTTTTTAACCGACTTCAAAAAAGAGGAGATTTTCAATTCGTCCAAATATTTTTTGCTTTCCGTTTCGTGCAAAATGATAGGAGAACCAATTCATTGTACCAAACCAACAGGTCATTTTTACGTACCCACTACTGGGGCACGAGCTTGGATGAATAGGGGGAAAGGGCCATAAGCCACCACGCGGGCCCAGTGCGGATTGTTAGTTGTTTATCGACTGCTAATTTAGCCGGGACCAACGACTTTACGTGCCTTCCGAAGCACGGAGAAGCTCGAGATGATATATTTTTGGTCACCCATTCGATGACTCCGATGCCTGTGCAAAAGTGGCTTAAACCTCAGCACTCGCAGACCGGCGGCGGGCGCGTTAACCACTGCACCATCGATCGAGCTCCTCGAAATTGATTCGTGCTTTTCGAAAACTACCGTAGGTGGGTGCAATGATAAATGCCTGATATGAAATTTATGATTTCTGTTGAACAATCTGATGCCAACTATCGTTCAACTATGTCTCCGGGGAAGAGTGGCGTGTTGGCGGTAGATGCTAAGATCGCCCGCCTACTGGCTGCATTTTGCCTCCCACTATCAGTGTTATTGCCTTTCGGAGTTCGCACGCTTCAATAGAAATATGGTACTTTAACGTAAAAAATATCAGAAGGAATTTTAAAAGGAAAACTAGTTTTGCCCGCGAATAACAACTTGTTATGATGGACAACGCTTGCAAAGAAATAACGATAGCAGAAATTTATTTTTACTAATTTTCTAAGATTGCTCATGTCGTTGTGGAAACCTTTAATGGTGTTGGTGGGGTGTTTTTTTGAGAGAGTTTGTAGATTGCCTCAGACGGCATTTTTATTTGTTAAGGTGCAAGGAGCATCTTGTATTTAATAATTTAGACACAACACTTTTTAGGTTTAGCTTTAGCACAAACAGTTTCAGCTTGTCGTTTGTTTATCCGTACCTCGGATCGATCGTGTTTTGTCACTTTTTCACGAATTACATGGCCATTTGACTTTTGTTCCCGCCGCGAGTGTCGCAAGTGCCCTCGTAGGTATTGTCTGCCGAGGCATCCGCGCGCGGTGTCGTCATTTGTTTGAGGTTGCCTCACTATTGAATAATGTGACAGAAGGTATTTCACTGTTTGCTCGCGTTTTTAGATGATCGTTGCTGCTTTGTTTTTGGGAGACGCACGAATTTCGTACTTTGCCTTTCGTACAGTAAGATCCTGTGAGAAACGTCGTGTTTTTATTCAGTAAGGTTTGTTTGATGTGACAACATCATTTGGATAGAAGCCGGAAATATAGTGAGTGTGAGAAATAGATAGAGAATAAAGATGACTTTTCTCAAGTAGGTACATTTTTTATTTTACAAATGCTTTTTTGTTAACTCTAGCTGAAAAGCGATCACTGCTGCGAGACAGCCGTCTTGCACCAACAACGACGTGCCTTTTGAAAAGGCAAACCCATAGGTTACGGTATAACGTCCATAGGTTACGGTATACCATCAGGGTGCCTAGTGCGAATTATATTTGCCATTCGACTACGCTCCCGAAAATGGCAATTTTTTAATGGCAATATTAGCAATTCACTTCGTTTGTCATCAGAATGCGCTGTTTCAATGCCGAATCAAGCTGATCGAATGGCAAATAAAACTCGAACTATGCACCCAGGTGTGCAGTACACCCGATTGCCATAATAAGAGTAAAACATACACATATCACAGTGTTAGTACCGTGTCGAAACGCTGATTCACGGTGAGTACCATAAATCTGGTGCAGGCGGCGCCACAGCCCAGTAATGCCCTGGTATTGGCTCCGTTAGTCAATACCTCAACAATGCGATTATGCTAATGACCCGAGCGAAGTTACGAGACAACCATATTGCGATTTGGTAGCAGTTCGCAGAGTCTGCGAGCGATTCAGGTATCGATGTGCCAGTACTAACGGCTGAAAGAAAAAAAAATAAAGGCGCTGTCAAAAAGAACATTAATATAAAAAAAAGAAGAAATAGCTCGACAATACTACCATTAACGCAAGCAATTTTTTTTCTTGAGTGACTTTTTTTCGGTTTCTTCACTTGCTAGTAAAACATATACAATAAAATGTGTTACTGCTGTAAAGTACCTACTTATAACTAAGTTACTGCTTAGGTATTGCTAACTTTGGGGACAGCTGCATCATAACAAATAGACTTCGTTAAAAATTAAAATAACCAAAGAACAAGATTTTAAAGACTAATTTATTTATTTAATAATACATTTCAACACAGGAATATAATATAGCTAACAATTCAAGTCAATTTAATAAAGAATATATCATTCCGTTTCAAGCAACAGGCATTTACCAAAATAAAATAATAGAAACATATAATCTATAACTCAATTGTTATTGTTATAATAACATTTCCGTTCAATTGTCCTTTGATAAAGCCGCCAATAGGCGTGACGAAAGATTTTGAAATCCTTTTTCGTAATGTAGATACACGTTTACTATTTACGAAAAAACGTTTATTTCGGTAATAAACTTAAGTTTAACGAAGTTTAAAGCCATTTTTCTAATATTTTTTCAATAGTGCGCGAAAACAGCTCGCAGGTGTCATGGCGTCGGCTCTGACGTCACGCTTAGGTAAACATGTCATTGCAATGTCATTGTGTATATGCGTAGTGAAGAAAGTAAACCAAACATTAAATTTATTCGTGTGATAAAAATTAATTCCAAAGTTTTAAGTGGTGTACAGTACATCAGTGTAAAACACATCAATAACAACACCCAACATAGTGTTTGTACATGTCCCAAACAAGAAAATAATAAGAGTTAAGTAAGGTTAAAGCTCGTACGGCGAAATTTTAGGTGTTTACTATGGGGAAAAATACTACTAGTACTAGTAGGTGCTGTATAGTTATAGAAATTTGCTCGTTTTATCGGGTATTAACCCATTCCCTGTCCCATGAATCACATAATATGATACATTACAATTGAAAACCAATTGTTATAATTCTTGGACAGCGAACCTGTTAACATGGTAATAACTCAACAAAGTAACAACTTACAAGCTGTGAGGGAACTAACCTCAAAAATAAACAATGGCAAGTTAATTGAAAAAAATAACCTATGAAAGTAAAATAAAATAAACTCGCATGAGTTCAAAACGAGTTTGATTATATCTAGTGGTAAAGATAAATAAATACAGAATTTACTCAGAAGTTTTCACGTTTCTAAACTCAGACGAGCAAAATCTTTATTTGTTGCGAGGAAATCGCCCAACGTCAAGACATCAATCCTGGGCAAATTTGAGCTGTTTGCATTAACAAAGTTATAGTCAAGTGGAGTCGATAAATCAAATGTAAACGAATAAAAAACCAATCCAAATGCGTAATCAGTAGTATTCATAACAACAAAACACAGTAACATTATTGACAGCGGAGTTCAAGTAATAGTGTTCTGTGGCGGAGTTTACCTAAGCGTGACGTCATGCGGTGTTTCAGTCAAAATGGCCGATTGCAGTATTATAATGTTTTATTTTATTGAAAATCTTTTATTAATAATCTATTTTTTTTGAATAAAACTAAAACAGTGTTTTAAATTCTTTAAATATGTATTTTCCCCTAAAATCATTAAATCATCGATTTTTTGATACTGTCGTCATGCCTATTGCATTTTCCGTTTCAACCGTGTTCAATATGTTTTAAAATGAATTAATGTATATATATTATAATTATATATTCTAAAGTTTGTTTAATGATTTTCAAATCATCACTAAGACTTTGCTTTGAAGGTGGATACGTATAATTAATCAGGTTTTTATTTATTTTTATATTGAATAGGTTAAGCAGAAGCGGAGTCCAGAAGCGATGACTGTTGGCAACGAAGCAGTTATGTATATAGGTACCGCACTAGGCATAGTTGAGGGTTTAGGACGCTCGGTTTCCGAGAGGCTGTTTTTTAAATCACGAATTCTATGTAGTTCTCGATTCATCTGCGAAGTATCACAAGCTGACCGTTCATCCGTTTCCGGTACTTATCTACTTATTTCATATCAGTGGTGTGATCAATTGAAATAGATCGCAATAAGACTATATCTGAAATAGACACAGAATTCTATTTCCAAGGACCACGTCGTTAACAATATTGTGGAGTTAGGAAGCACGATTTTAAAAATATTAACGATACTAGAAGGTAGTCTCATCTAGTAATAACACAGATTAAGTACTAAGTATGTAAATAGTTTCTAGAGTGTATTAAGGTCAACTACATTTGTCAGTTTCAGTAACATAAGCACTTACCTAGACTGGAATCTCAAATGAAAGATTTATGACATTATACACACTTAAGTTTTGGATAATTCAACTTTAATAAGCACCTATGCACAAAAGCACTTTACAAATACGGAAACGTTGCGATTCATAATTATGCTCATTTATGGTGCTTATAATGCGATTAGATAGCGAATAAGGTTGGATGTTGGAATCTAGATCAAGCGAGACCTAGCAGAAAAATAATTGCAGCAGCTCAATTCAATAAAGTGATATTAATGGGTAGCAGAGGCTTGACTTATGGTGATGGTAGTGAACTCGTTGTTGGACCAGTGGTGTTCGTACTAAGACCTACCTAAGACTACCTAAGACCATGTTGATTTTAATGAGCATATCAAAATGAAGCAACGCAAATTGTTCCAAGAACGGATGGGTAGTTATCATCATCATCTGCAGCCACCCACTGCTGGTCGTGGCTCTCGTAGTTAGGTAGTAGTTGTAGTTGTCGTAAGGCAACAGACTGAAAAAATGCACCAACTTTGGTCGTATAGTTTAAGTGCCTTAAAAATAAACAAACTAATAAGGTCCGAATAGTTATTCCGTGTTTTGTTCCTGTCATGTAAACGTCATTTCAAATTAGAGTGAAGGAATACTATTTTTCGAAAGGCGTCTGCGTCGAAGCCTTTCGATGTTCGACTGTCGCAATAGCCCTTTCGGAAGCTAATTAATTGACCGCACGTAACAACGTGTGTGCTCTTGAAACCGCCGCGTCCGGCTTTGCCGGCGCATTACGCATTACGCTGCCGTTTGCGCGCCACAATTATGTTGTAATATTCTGTTGTCAGGGTTCTGTGCGCGATGTTGCTATTGTGCGCCCGTCCAAATGTTAATTGGTGGTTTAACTAATTATATATGCAATATAAACAGTTTGTATGGATGAATTTTAGAGCTTAAATTTTCGATAATAAACATTTTGTTGCATTTAAATATTAATTAGTTCAGTAGATAATAAAATAAAAATCGTAGTTCGAATAGAATATTTCAAAAATGTGTTAATCTAAAAAGTATTAAAAAATATAAGCTTGTGTATGTAATGAAAATACTACTACTATTTTGGGGGGCGAGGAACTTACAGGCTTCCTTAAGCCGTGAGATCGAAACACCGTCAGAGAGGGTTTCTAGAGTAAATGGCATGACGCAAGATATCCCTACTTCTCCGAGGAGTTCGGATCGGATCAGGATTTATATTAGACACTGCGATGCGTATCATTGTTAATGTGATTATTCATATCCAAGCTGAAACGGAGTACCTCGATCAAATATGTCAACGCAGCTGTCAACGCAACACCAGACCAGACTCATATCTATCACGTTTTCGTGGATTTGGTCATTTGGTGCGTTCCGTTCACTTCCATTGTTTCGACGGTGTCCGGCATTTACCGGCAATATCCACGTTTGGGACGCGGCGACGTCTATCCGAAGGGAATCTCAAAATTCTGACAAGGGTCTCCAGGGAAGACGTCGGTAACAATAAATTGCATAATTTGAAAATATTGGAACAACTTTACAAAATTGGACCAATTATAATTTATATTGTTTAAGAATCAGAAGAGTTTCATCATCATGATCATCACATCACCGTCATGTCCCCCACAGCTGGGGGTTGAGCTTTCCATATGGATGGAAACACCTGGGAGAACGAGTCATAGCACATCACCATAGCCATGGTCACCCATCGACTTACGAAACTTTTGCTTTCGATTTACGATTGTTGCTTCACTTCAGCAATCGCAGACCAATCCTGTTACCTACTGCTCCATTAAGCTCCTCAGAAGTCTGTTCATAAAAAAAGGCTTATTGCCTTGATTTACGTTATAGCTTCATTTGTTTCGGCTCTTCAACGAAAATTTAACTACCTACGGAAAAGGAATATGTACCTACCTATATAATCTACCTATTTGTAGATTGTTAAATACTTCTGAAACTCAATTTTCGGCTCTTCAACGAAGATTGAACTACCGAAACAAATATACCTATATACATATATAATCTAAATATTTATAAAATACAGTGAAAAAATTAAATGCCTACCCGACCCAGCCAGGAACCGAACCTGGGTCTTCCGCAATCCGGGCGGCTGCACTGACCTACTATATAATCTGCCTATTTGTAGATTGTTAAACACTACTGAAACTCAATTCTAGCTCTGCCGTACCAAGTCCGCCGTATTTAGTCTCTCAACTGTATCGTTTTCCAAATGATCTATCTTTCAAGCCTATTCGATTTCTATAGGGATTACTAAGGATTACATTAAAATCTTTAAAGATTTCCGGATTTATTTATATTTATATTTTTATATTTTTTCTAGTTGATCTCTTTTGTTTCAATAATAACTTTGACCTTCATCATCCTCATTCTCGTTATCATCATCACCAGCTTTCATACATTGACTTAAGACTATTAAAAATCGACGTGTTAAAATCTTACTAGTGACTTTTGTTGACCTTTTTATTATTTTCCCCGTGTAACTTTCGAAGATTTCATGAGAGAGTTTTGTTTCGTAGGTACCACGTCGAAGCCTGTGACCCTTAGCGAATCCATGGGTGCTATGATGAGGGATCGATACCTTAGCTCGTCCAGACCGTACCGTGATGTTGGTTATATTGTGGCGTATGAGTCGGTGATTGATTGAAAATAGTGAGTCTTTTTTGCTGTCTAATTTAGGTTAAAATTTGTGTTCAAGTAGTCGACGTGCAAAATACCTAATTATAATTATCGACTAAAAAGATCTAATGTTGATTACCACGGAGCTAGCCTCCGTAGCGCACGGCTCACGCTTTACCGTAGCGTAGTCTATGGGTGGGTTGCCGCGTTTTTCTCTATTTTTGCGCAGAACCGGCGCGCGCGCACCTGCCGCGTCAACGGCTGCGAATAAATTTGCGAGTGATGACTTAGGTACTTACGGGGGTTAAGTCCGCCGCCAAACTTTTGCGTGCCTACTACGTACACACGCCTGCACATCAACCTACCACAAACTGTCAAATTTCCTCAATAGACTTAAAACTTTAAGACTAAGTACATGGTTGAAAATGTATTGAAGAAATTTGACAGTTTTGGATAGGTTGAAATGCAGGCGTCTGTACTAAAGCTTTAATTTTGTTTGCCCTTGAAAGAGATAAGTACTAATGTAAGTACTAGAGTACGCGAAAGCTATAGGGACGCTTATGACTATTAAGCTGGTAGGCGTTAAAACGAAAACTCATGAAAATATATATTTTTTTAATTTAAGTATAAAGCCCGATGGCGCAGTGGTTAAAGCGCCGCTGCGAGTACTGAGGTTAAGCCACTTTCGCAAAGGCGGGCATCGGATGGGTGACCAAAAATTTTTCATCTCGAGCTCCTCCGTGCTCCACCGTGCCTTGGAAGCACGTAAAGCCGTTGGTCCCGGCTGCATTAGCAGTTGTAAATAACCACCGATCCGCACTGGGCCCGCGTGGTGGTTTATAGCCCGTTCTCCCTATCCATCCATAGGGAAGGCTCGTGCCCCAGCAGTGGGGACATAGAGCTGATGATGACTAGGCCCTCTTCGTTGTCCCGTTCTGTGTTATTTCCATTCATAGGGAAGGCCGGACCACAGCAGTCAGGATATAAAATGAGCTAGTAATGACGATGAATTCAAGCACATTTTACACATTTTTAACCTTTTAGTTTTGGTAACATAACTAAGTGTCCATTCCTGTCCAGATATCTGTACTGCTTAGACAAAATTCCAAGTGATACGAGTATGTACCTCCGCTTGGAAACAAACCTCTGGTTCTAAGAACGGTAGTCCAACCACTAAATGACATAGGAGGTTTTTGTGTACGTTTGAGAGCTAACAAACGGCAGACAGACAACAGTTTGACTGTCAAAACAATAGCCTTACTCTATTATTACTGTCTCCGACAACGACTCTATAATAGCAGTTAAGAGTTTTGAGATGAGACGTCAACGCCCATAGAAACACTTTCCGATTAGGGATCTATTCAAATATCAGTGATTAATTTTAAATTCCTTTTTTACATATTGTAGGTACTCTGTTTTGTTGGTACCCTATCAGGTTGTAACTCTGCGTGGCTACTAATATGAATTAAGACTGTCGACATAGCGATAGTGTTAATTTTTTGGCACGGAGTCAATGGACCAGGAAGATTTTAAGTACATTTGATCCTGGAAAAGTGCAAAGTAACTAGTTACATTCCTACAGGCACTGTGGGCACAACAAAGATTTTCAAAGGCATACCGAAGCAGCAAGCGAAAGCTAGTAAAACAATAAAAACCGTATCATCGCAAAACCAACGAGAGCACTAAGATAGAACTGCCGAGAGACATGATACTTCTAATCCGCAAAGCGTGGCGAGTTCACACATTGTATCGTTTCAAGATCACCATTTCCTCGGCCAGTAAACTGAAGCTCTACCTTTTCTTACGACAACAGACTTCGCCTCACTTTATAATACATGTCGCGGTGCGCTTACTGAACTTCGCAACAAGATAGAACTTAGTCAGCCGGGTATTGCTAACGATTTATATCGTCGTTTTCCTTTCATGATCTGAGTATAGCTGCTGTCCCTAGATTGGTAAACTTGCCAATGAATTGTGGACTCTTTCGCTCTAGTTTTAGGATGTAAGAGTGGTAGACGCACGGCAGACGACAAGCGTGAAACACGAGAAGGTAAGTAAGTAGGCAAAAGGTGAGTGCACTGGCACAGTGCGAGTACAATTCACGGCTTTCTAGTTTGGAGCGGCTGTTCGCATGTAATTTCATTCATTATTATGCCCACGCTCCTGTGACTGTGTCTAATTGCATATTAGTCGATATTAGTAAATGTAAATGACATTGGCAGACCTTTTTTTTTGACAACGGATAAAATGAGATTGTTTAGATTACGAATCGATAAGCATGTAAATAATCGATAGATAATTGTCAAATTGTATGGTGTTCATTTTGTGCCTGTTTGTTCAACAAAAAAAAACATATTTAAACCAACTTTCATAAAGGAGGCTACAAAGTATCAATTCGTTTTTTATTAGGCCATACATTCAAAAAAGCACAGTCGCTCTCTTGAATACTTCTTGTTAGCTTCTTATTTAAGTTTTTGACATATAGTTGTATCTCAAGAGTTCATTATACAAGCGATACAAAGTATAAATTGATATAAGCTGAACATTGTAGTATAACAATAGATGGTTAAATCCAGAAAAAATAAATCTTGATGATATTCAACAAATTGCAAATAGTAGCCGAGGATCACGTTCGATGGTGTGCAATCGGAGAGGCCTTTGTCCAGCAGTGGACTAGTATAGGCTGATGATGCTGATGATGATAGAATAGGAAACAATAAGTAAGGATTTAGTTTGAAATCATAGGTATTAGGTATTCCATTTAAAACATTTTGCTAGTTAGTCATTGAATTGCAATTTACGTCTAAACTGGAATACATTTGGGACATATTGGCAGCTGTGAACTTCAATCAACGCTTTGGCAATGGTAAGTTCAGCTCACAACTAAACTAATTATTCATTTAAGTCACTGAGCGTGAAGTGCATTCAGCGGCGCCGACATTTAATTATCATCAATGGATACGGGGTACATACCTACTTACAAGTATGCATGGTTAAAATTATCAACATCGAGTTTTGTTTAAATATTCTCATTAAAAGTTCGAAATTAGAGTGTAACTATAATTAGGTGCTGGTTTTAATGACAATTTCGTATACTAACTTTGCTTGCGTTTAGTATGTTGTTTGGGGAATTATAGATAGATAGATAGATAGATAAATAATTACATTATTGTTCACACAAATTAAAACAAAAAAGGAGATAGAGGAAGTGCGCCAATACAGTAGAATACAATAGAAACATACTCGTATACCAGTACATAAAAAGACATACATATACATATATATATATATATATATATACATATATATATATATATATATATATATATATATATATATAAAATATATATATATGTATGTATATATATATATAAATAAATAAAAAAAATATAAATGAAAAGTGTTTGTTTAACATAATATTTTAAAAATAAGTAATATATACACAACAAAAAGAAACATAACTCAACTGAACTTAAAAACACAGAGAAAAAAATATATAAAAAATTTAAAACTAAATACCTATAAATAAAAGATGTCTTCCGACTGTGGGCTCATGGGAACGGTCCCAAGAATGCTGGCAACAATGCCCCTCTGGATTGCCAAGCTAATACGCTGGCAGAGGTAGCTGTCAGCCTTCTTGTCACCGGAGGCCTCAATAAGGCAAGCACTTAGCTTCGGCCCAAATTAGTTACGTTACATTAATTTTATAAGTTATACGGTACAATTTGAACACTGTTTAACATCACCTTTCGGCATCCCGATCCATCCCATAAAAAATTTCGTTCGCATGGTAAATAACACTCCTAATATAGACACACTGCTGGTGAAAAACAAGGTAAGTTGTAATTTTGAAAAAAGTAATATTTTTTTTCCTTTACGTAATCGAATGATAAATTGAACTCGCACTAGGCACCCTTCCAACACACGTTACTAACAGAGGTAACTACAAGATCGAGCGCAATAAAGTATGGACGCGTGGTATTAACATCACGCGACGGTCCAACGTATCCGACGACCATGGGAAACCTCCAAATACGGCGCGTGTATTGGCATGTAGCTCGTTCTGTGTCTGAGTGCCTAGCGTGAGTTAGGTTACGATACTCTTTCCTAGTAGTTGTATGGGAGTAGCGAACTATGACGTCACTATAGAAATGAAGTGAAATGAAAATCCTTATTGTATTTAGACATATAAATTGCACGAACGCCAAGTAGTTAAATAAAAAAAAAACAAAAATATATTAAAAAATAATATAAGTACACACAATAATACTTAAGGTATATAATTTAATAAACCATACAAATATGTAATGCGATTCATTTCAGATTTTATTTCAGATTATGTTTCAGCAGTTGAGTCTTATATGGCAAATAAAAAAAAGGCCAGAAAGGCCAAAAAGGAGTGCCAGAACCGAATTGCACTTATTTCAGAGATTTTGGGAGGCACACATATTTTAAGAAAAATGTTGGGTATTGAAACATAATTCATATACAGAAAAATTATTTAAAAAAAAAAAACAATTCGCGCTTATATTATTCGGAATTTTGAAATTCGGAAATTTGATATTCGGGATTCGTATTTATGATATTGCGGATTATTATTAATTCGGATTTTTTATGGTTCGGTATCTTCAAATTCGGCATATTGATTTTCGTAATTATAAACGTTCGGAATTTTGAAGTTTCGGATTTTAAAAATTAGGAATTATGAAACACGGATTTTCATTATCGGAATATTGAACCATTCGGTGTTATAAAATTCGGAATTTTGAAATTCGTGATTATGACTATCGGAATTAAGTTTTTCGTATTTATGTGGTGTATACCCGTATCTTACAGGTAACAAGATAGTAATACTTTTATACGATTGATAGAGAGCAGCTACCGCAGCCTATAGACGGCTTGCTACATCAAGGATACCGCGTGTGCGTTGATCATCATGAAGCTTTAGTACTTTTTTCCATGTTATTTCATTGGATCCAGTAATTATTCTTAAAACCGAAACATATGCAAAATTGCCGGCAGAAATAGGTGATAGGGTTGCCATTCGATCAGATTCTGGACAAAATCCTACCGTTAGGTATAATCTTGTGAGATGTCCTTATATAAAAACCAAAGGCTACAAAACTTATTTTTTTAAAATAAAAAAAAAAGTACTTTTAAGAGAATAATATGTTATATCTGTAGGTACTAAGATTTTAGATGTTCCGTTCAGTATTTCAATACGGATAATAAAAGGTCATAAGTAACTAGTCGCGCTACAGACCCTTAAAACTAAGTTCAAATTCGCTCTCCAATTCGAATATAACAATGCGTTGTTGAGCGTTGACAAATGTAAAACAATCCCGTAGAAAGTGCACTCCAAATGTTACTCGGTCGATACCATTTACATGTTTTCGCGTTGTTAGCCACACGCCACATGCCACATGCGCCCAAATGTCAAGTGGTAATTGGCTGTTAGACTTCTTGGCGGGAAAGTGAAGAGTCATGCTTGCAGATTTGTTTTATTTTCTAAAATTTGTGTTATGTCGAATATTAATGTGAAATAATGGTGGATTATCGTGTTGGCAAATAAAACAAAACAGTGCAACGTCACTTTTCACATCTTCAAGTCTCCAAATCAATCTTTCAAGTCCGCGTGAGGTCTTAGTAAAGCCCCACATCTTTAGTGTGATACTCAAAGGGGTATATCGTTTCTCACTTCTCATTACTATTATCATTCATCATCATCATATATTATTATTGGCGTGCACTTGGAGAGGCCTATGTCCAGCAGTGGACGTGTACAGGCTGATGTTGATGTTGATATATTAACAAAAAATTATCGATTTACATAACTTGTAAGAAAATTACTTTGACAGTGGCTAAATTATCTAACCGCAAGCCATTAAATAAAATTAAAAAAATACTGTCCGGGTCGCACTAACAATTTTAATTTAGCATCGACGTTTGAGGGTTTGGAAGTATGTACTATTTATACTTTTAGTGCCTTACAAATTAACAGAGAATAAGCTTCGAATTGTTATTCCGTGTTTTGTACCCGTCATGCAGACGTCATTCTTAGCTTACTGCCAGTTTATTTGTAAGACCCTTTTAGTAAATCTCAAGTGACAATTAAAAAAATGTTAGATAGTAGGTTTTCACTTTAGGGTTGGTTTGTGATCTTGCAAGTGAAGCAACTGATAAATCCACTAACGCCTTGAAATTAGGATTAAATGATGTCTTAACTAAACACGATTAAAATTCGTAGATAGTGTTTCATATCAACGTAGGTACCTACAGTGTTTTTTTATTGCTTACGCGTAAGCATTTCGGCTTCATCTCCTCTGATATGTGACAATCACCGTATAATAGTGATGGTAGTGGAAGCGCACTTCACTCGAAGAGCTTATTGCGCAACCACTGAGGTACTGGCTATCTCATCTCTAACTGTCGGTAATTGTCCGCGTAAACTTTAAAAAACAATAGAGCATCTATATATTAAACTATGAACGGCTGTACGTCTTGACCTTACCGAGTGTTTCATCTGCAACGGTTATTCACGGCGCCCTTACAGCCTTACTAGTGAAAGTGTTTGGTGCAACTCGATAAGATCTCATCTCATTAGCCTCTCACGCCCGTCTAATGAGTTCCGCGAACGCGCCGCCCAGCTCTTTCACTGAGCGGACAAGTAAAGGTTGCTATTATGATATTGATGGATCAGATCCGACGTGGATCAGACGGCCAGGCGTTGTAATGGCCCACATTCACGGGCACTCCAATCCATCATATATCCGCTGGTTTATGGCCCGTTCTCCCTATCCATCCATAGGGAAGGCTCATGCCCCAGCAGTGGCGACAATGAGCTGCTGATGTTAATGATGATGGTGACTACTCCTTGAAATAAGTCATCGATAATGCATTTCAAATATAAGAAAGAGAAACAAATCAACTTCCGACTTAAACGCAGCAGTCTGATTTCTGTAGATGATGTGCGATGTATGTAACAGACTTCTAAGTATAGTAAGTAACCTGGCATTACAGAACTTTTACCTAGCGTCGGCTACTTTGTAGCTAATTGTATTTCGCTTGGCCTATCTTTTACTTTTGATGGTATCGTTATTAATATTGTTAGCGTTTGACAGTTGACATTTAATGCAGCAACGTTTGCACCGGTTTGCACAACCTACATATTATCTTGAAACATCATTTTATAGAACAACTATTGATATACTTATTGATAGTTAAACGCTATGTCGCATGCCCTATGACATGTTCGTTAAATCTTTTTTATAAGTTACAATACAAAAATAGAAATAAAAGAAAATTAGAAATGTCGTGCTTTATTAATATTATTATAATAAGGGTGTTATTTGAACGGTTAGCAAAATATTCGTATTTTTGTTAGCAAAAAAATGCTGTTGGGCAACAACTAATGGTCAGGAAATATTTTTAAATCAGTCTGCAACTTATATCATTCTAAACAGCAGTCGTATGCCGCTCCCCCCTTCCGTGACTGGCCCTCGCTTCGCTGCGATTCGTTCGGGAAAAAAAAAATTACTTAACCTAACCAACAGTAAGGATGTCTATACTGACCGATTGTATAATCTGCAGACCAAATAATAATTTTGCTGACCAAATATTTATTTTGTAATACAAATTAATTATTTCCCATTATATAATAGGTCGGTCTGGTGTATGTACCTACGATTTTATCAGCAATAGCTATTTAAAACAGGATTTTAAATAGGTTTTTATATAAAATATGAAGATTATAACGTTATATTATTCGCAAAGAAAACTAAACGTTGTATTTTAAAATTTCCTATATACTAATAACTCTTTATTTCTGTTTATCAGGGTATCATTGGAATTTTAAATGTACATACGCCTGCACATCAACCAACCACAAACTGTCAAATTTCTTCAATAGACCTTTGAACTTTATGCCTATTTTGAAAATGTATTGAAGGAATTTGACAGTTTTGGATAGGTTGATGTGCAGGCGTCTGTACAAAATATTTAAAAAAATGTTACGCTAGAGTAATTGCGGTATTATTTTTTAACCATTCATATTGAAATCGGAGGTGCTGTTTATGAATTTAAGTCATATTTGGAGGTCCAAGAAGGCGGGGGACTATAATATTTTTTATTAGCTCTATCCTCTGAACAATTCAGCTTTAATTATTATTCTGAGCCTCTACTAGTCTTTGAAAACTTAAAAAATCAATATATGTACCTATCGTACCTATCGTATATGTATATAGGTACCTATCGCTTTTTTGTGGGTGCCGATTATGACATTTATTTCGAGATCCAAGATGGCGAATGTGATTTTTTTATATAAAATCATTAGCGGTATTGTTTTTGAAATTTGTTGGTCCGATTATAAAAATAACATATGTTTCGAATGAATGTGACATCTATTACGAAATCCGAAATGGCAAATGTGATCTTTTTTTTAAAGTTACTACGGGTATTGTTTTTTAAGTTAGCGTAGGTGCCAATTATGAATATGACATCTATTTCGAGATCCAAGATGGCGGCCGTGTTATTTTTCAAAAGTTAATATGGGTATAGTTTTAAGGATTTCGTGGGTGCCGATTATGAATATGACATCTGTTTTGAGACTCAACATCTTCAGCATTTCAATGTTAACTTATTTAACATTGAAATGCTGGTGTGACACATTTCAATGACTCTGGGAGACTCTTCAGCCATAACCACGCAGCGCTGATTGAAGAATTATTATCCCGATCGCATGAATTTACTACATATGATTACAAATCGAGTGAGCAAAAAACACCATCTTTAGTTCAAAAGAATGTCGATGTGCAAGATTGAGATACAATAATTTTGACTGCCATGTTCTTTTGGCGTGAAGAGACTCCATGCCATGGCCTGTGGTCAAATAGTCGCCAAGAGAAAAGATTGATTTAAAAAGGAATTTATGTTTAAATTTATTTATCTAAGTGGGTATACATACTTTGAGTTTAATAATAATTCTAAGCATAAAAACGAATTAGCCCTATTAGAATTAGAAATCTTTAAAGCAAGTCCATATTACAGATCAATTTTAATATACAATAAAATCCCAGACATTATAAAAAACGAAGAAAAAAATAGTACATTTAAAAAAAGATTACATTAATTAGATATTATATTAAAACATACTATACAATTAAGGAATTCATTACGGATAAATCATAAATTATATATACCTACTAGTGGACCGCCTCGCGACTTCGTCCGCCTGAATAGAACTTCTATTGCAGAGCCAAGTATCGGGTTATTGTGAATCGAAACCACCCAGAGATCCACTCAAACACACACAAAAATTCAGAGCTTGATATACAAACGTATTGAAAAAGTATATATAATCCCTATGTAACAGAAATATAGCTGTCACACGCTCCCACAACTAAATAATAAGACAATGTTAACAATAAAAATATTAATATTAATAATAATGATAAATATTTTAACTAATACATTTTAAGCTTTTATTAGTAGGTATGCACTATTTATGTGATTAATTTATTGAATACAATTTTATTTTATTTTACTTTATTTTATTTAATAATGCAATGTATGCTAAACTTGCCCAAATTATCACGATTGTACTGTAATATGATTTGTTTTTTTTTTTTAATATCTAAGCGCCCACTTATGTGAAATACCTTGACTTGCAACATCCTTTAAACAGGGTCCATGTACCTTTACTAAGATGTTAGCCCTAAGTCTAATGGCTAATGTTTGTTTGTAGCTACAAGTGCAATAAATAAATACATATTTAAAAATGCGGGCTATTTGAATCTGTCAATGTCAAACACATTTTGTTTTTAATTATCATGGTCATTGACCTACAAACCCTTCAGCTGAAAAATTACGGTCGAATTACGGAAATACGGGCGACCACTGGTTACTTAGTACGAATCGTTCGACATATCGTACTATATTTATTAATAGAGCATTGCTGTCTTACTTTACCTCCTATATGGCTAATAAAGGCAGTGATTGAGTGATTGTGACAGAGCTGTCGATAGATAGCGGTCTGCAGTCACGAGTCGGCCGTCCCCAGATTTGGGGTCGAGATATGCATTGCGGAATTTTAAATGATTTGTGATTGTATTGACAAAATACTTATTGAAAAGTAATGTTGTGCTCACAAAAATGGTGAAAATGAAATGTAAATTACGAAACGACTTTGCGACCTTTATGTTAAGTTATTCAGAGAAGTAAATGAAAGCCGATGTTATATTTTTGATTTATAATAATGCACAGAAAAGGAAAGATCGGTCGAGAAAGAAGAGGTGGCGAGATGATTTGGACCACAGAACATTCTGTGATTTGGACGCACACCACATTACTATAAAGATGCTTAAAAGGAGGTTATAACCGTACTTCATATGTTATGCAAGAAAATAAACGCACTTTTCATTCCTTATTTTCAAATATCAAAAACAAGTCACACACGATTGTGGACTTCTTCAGTTATAGCAGAATCGAGTTCAACTGGCATAAGGTGTCTCGAAAAAGTGATAGGTACATAGAAGAACTCGGGTGAAGTCTTTGCCCAAACGTGGGACAGCAAAGCCTTAGGAATAAAAAAATAACAGAATGTTCATTCATGTATGTATAGCGCGAATAAGTTCAATGATCTTGTATTATACTCATACGTAAACTCTTGCCAGCAATTTTGAAGTTCACTACACTTGCAATAATATATCTATTAGTACCTACACTTACTTATGTACACGAGTAGGAAGTGTCGAAAGACAAGTCTTAATTATTTTTGTGCCCAATAAAAGCATTGATCACTTGTATCTATATTCATGCGACATCAGCGCTTTCCGTGGATCGTGGTGGCGCATTCGCTCCGCAAAGTCGTAAACATATTATTTGTGTGTTGAATAACCATTTCACCATCGCACCGGTAGTTTCTGTAGGGTGCTGTTTATAGACATTGTTTAAGAATCACTTAAATGTAATCACTTAATAGCAATGGTTTAGGTGATCAGGTGTAAATAATAGAATAGAATACTTTATGGCACATAAAAGACAAACACGTTACAATAAAAAAATCTATTGGCGGCGGCGATCTATAATAGAATATCTTTAATGTAACGTAGGGACGGGAAAGATCGATATAAAATAAATGTGGAAGTGTTGCAAAAGAATCACCAGGTTTAACTTATTTAAGTTATTCTTGGTTTTGTGGGGGGAACTCGTTGGTTGCCATCGTGGTCAGAAGTTATTCGCTGAACAAAGAAGGGATGGTAATAGGGATTTTAGTTGGTATTATTATTATTTCCAAAGTAAGAGTAGATGCACGGGTCGCGCAAGTTTATCTAATCTAAGTTAATCTATCTAACAATGCCACTATAGCAAAGTTGGAAATGCACCTGACCCCCTATAAGAGGATGGGGGTTAAAATCCCGCTGGTGAAGTAAAATTTTATCATTTTTCATTATATATATATTTTACGTTGCTCGACAAATGACTCCACTCCTGATGTTAAATGGAAATGGAGTCCAGACATGCAGCGTGAGAACAACTCAGCACCAGTCACCCTCATCCTGCCGGCCCCAAAATATTCAGAATCTTATATCATTTATTTCTGTACTTTTAGAGTTAGAACTCGTATGCCGGTAAGCGAGCAGCATGAGTGACCATGATCAACAGCTCAACAACTCATACCGTCCCAATACATACAATATGTCATAGACCTATTGTGTTGGTCACAATTGCCACTGTACCGTTTCGTTAATTGCCCACTGCTGGGGCCAGTGACCGGCGTTATCTCGTGCGCGTGGCAAATCAATTTCGCGTGCGCTAGTAACCACGCCGGCGCTCGGTTCTATTCGTTGCATTGAAGATCGAAAGTAGTGTTGGGCATCGTAACTGGCATAATGCCTTCAGTTATCTTGTGGGTTGAGAGTGCTTGAAGCATTGTAAAAGTAGGTAGGTACGTCGTATAATGTGAGTGCTAACGTTTAACGTGGAGAGTATATTGTCATACTATTCAATTTTCGTATAGCGTTAACGTGTGTGACCGTGTGACCACCGGGCCCTG
This sequence comes from Eudonia truncicolella, assembly GCA_949315975.1. Taxonomy (NCBI): domain Eukaryota; kingdom Metazoa; phylum Arthropoda; class Insecta; order Lepidoptera; family Crambidae; genus Eudonia; species Eudonia truncicolella. The sequence continues at coordinate 1,852,496 of OX438838.1, read as the reverse complement.
CAAAGGATTCGAAAACAAGATAAACATTAAGTCAAATTAACCTGTAAACATAACGTGAGTAGATCCGTAACAGTAGTTTAATTTCAATGTGTAGTGTTTGCGTAAATTTTAGAAAACAATATTGCCTGAACGTGTTAAACATGTGAATAAAAATCACATGGGTAGCTGACTCATTTGACCACACAAATATATTTTAAAAAAATCTACTATTTAACAATCTCAATTCGTGAACCACCCCGTCAATTTGTTGATTCGATAGAGATATTTAGCACGTTCGCGTATTTTAATAGGACTCAGGTTTGATTTAAAACGTGTTAATTGCAGATTTTATGTTGTATCAGCGACGGAAATTTTTCATAGCTATTTTGTAGTTTTTTTTTTGTATGCACGTAATGTCATTGAGCCAGAGTAAGTAATTTTGTATTCTGCATCAAAGAAAACAAAAATGGTCTGTCCAATATGAAATTATTTAAATACGCAACAAGTTCTCCGAGTGGTAGAGCCACGCTGCGTTGCCCCCTCACAGAGTATCGGCGTGAAACAATGGCACTCGTTGCTGTTGTGTTTCGTCCGGTGAGTGTACCGGTGAAGTACCGGAGGCCCATCTCTCACCCCTCCCCCCTCCCAATTCCTACTCCCTCCTCAAGATCCAACTCCTTCCTCAAGGCCGGCAACGAATCTGCGATTACGGTTGTGTCCATGGGCGGCGGTGATTACTTTCCATCAGGTGACCCGCCTGCTCGTTTGCTTCCTTTTAACGTAAAAAAAAGTTCTTTATAAAACACAATATCGAATAACACATATTTTTTAATATTGATGTTCTATGTTTTCTATGTTTTAACAGGTTTTTTTTTAGGTTTTGCCAGTACAATATGGCGATTCCGATCTTCAGATGCTAAAAAATACAAAGAGAGTTGTTGTAATAAAAGTTCGGCAAACGTAGTCTATGACGCCCTCAGACTAGGAGGAGCGAAGGATGGCTGGCAAGCACTGAATGAGAGTAGCCGCGGGTCGCGCTTAGTAGCGTCCACTTCTGGCTATGTCCAGCAGTTGACTGACAATGATGATGATGATGAAGCTTTGTATTATTTAAAAATACGACCCCTCTTGTAAGACTACTCGTATTAGACAATCTACTTATAGTAATAAGGTAGTCATCTATCATAATATATTGGCCTATAACGTTTGGTCCGGGTCTTCCCATTTGACCTTAAGAACATGAGGAGATTGGACCATTAACCAACTACTCCAATATGGCGGCTGGCGGTTGCTACATATAATAAAGTAGACTTTACTAAAATTATCCAGAACTGCAATCATCTTCACGGTAGCAGTAGATAAAGTGTTACCTACATTTTTAATCAACATAAAAGTAACGAGAAAAAACAATCAACTTTTTGCAGTGATTGTACAATCTGAAATCGAACGGACGTATCAATCGAATCGATTAGGCACCGAACCGGACAGCCGACCATCTCTTTCTACCATTACGGCATAAAAAGAGAGCACGATATCGCCCCTGTTCATCTGCCAGTCAATTTGTAAGCGTAATAGTGCATGAATAACTGCCGTAAGCTCAGTTCATTTGCGTAGTTTTACATAACGTCACCGAGCGTGCGCGATAGACCATCAATCATAAAGGGTTTGAACAATTCCTATCGTGATTCATGAATATATAGATTATTCAGTAAATTGTTCAATAATAATAAAGAGAGTAAGTACAAGCGATAGCAGATATCGTCATCATGGTCAGCCTATAAATATCCCACGGCTGGGCGGTAGGCTATAGTGGGCATGTGCAACTCGGAACGTGAATGTCCATGATGCAATGCAGGTAGGGTAGGTATGGGTTTCTGTAGAATCTGTTATTTACATTAATACAGTGATTTACGAATTTACAAACATATTTCCATAACGAAAGTGCGTGTCGGTACGTAACTACGTTTTTGGCATTTATATTATTTTTTTAGAAATTATACAATTTATCTTACAAAATAATGTATGAAAAATTAATTTGTATGGCATTAAAGTAGTATATATTTGGTGTCAAAACTTAAGTTGGAATTTGCCATATGTATATTCTCGTTTTCGTAAATGTTATACATATATATATGAATACTGTTAATATAACAAGCATTAGGCACTGAAAGTATACCCACGAGATTAATCCACTGTAGCGGTGGATAATAAGAAGAGGGAAGAAGGAAGGGATAACCTTTGACATGCAGGGGGACAAATAAGCTAATAACATAGTAACCAAGAAACGATGCTGTTCGCAAAATTATACTGTAAGTGTTGCATTCCTTGTCAATGGCTGCATGCCTTCGTAAGTTCACTGCGAAAGTTGTTAATGTGCACTTGGCACTTGGCAGTCGATGTCAACAGCCTGTAAGTGTTGGGAGCTAATGAATTTGCTGTCACGTAGCAAATGGGGGACATTTAGGAAAGTTGCGCAGTTTTCCCGCTAGGGCGGCGTTGGAAAATGCAATTGCTTTTCTACGCTCAAAGGATTACGGGTCAAAGTAGAGGAGTTAATGCTACTATTTAAAGTTTTATGCTCTTTACATTTTATGAATGACATATTTTTTTCGTAACAGTTTAATCAGGCCTCTGCGTTACTAGAAGGCGAGAGAAAAAATCAAGACAACAAGGTTAATATTGTAAGTTACCCATAAAGTAAGTTAAACTTTTTAAATGTTTTGTATACTTATGGTTCTTACATGATATCCATTTGCATATACCAAAAAAAGCCTAAACTTGGGTACCCTAAAAGTGATATTATGATATCTGTAGAGCGGCCATATATTAAAAGAAAAGCGTACTCATATGTGACAGCTAATGTCTTCAATTGAGGAAAAAAGATACGCAATTGGGCATTTGGAAGTTGCACTTATGTGCGCGAGTGTCTTTCAATCATTTGGCTTCATTACACATTTATGAATAACAACATGAAATAAAGCCCGTGAATAAATTTAGTGCCAAACAGCCAATAAATAACGAATACAACCCGACGTTTGTGTTGACAACATTCCGTGTGGCGTTTAAGGAAGTCCAGTACATTAAACAATGGGCGCTGTGTCCGCGTGGGATGAGCTAATGAACCATAGCCTCTTTATGTCCAGGCATGTGGCTCACAAACAGTTACGGTAGAATAGAACAGGGTAACTTCTGAATCAAGGGTAACATGGATAGCAGTTCCTATCAGACTTATGGCAAAAAATCCTTAAAAAATATTTGAAATCACTACAGATTCTCCTGAACACAGCGTATCGTAACTACAACCAATTGTAATAAGTGTGAATCGATAATTAGCATGGTTGTTTTATATTAAAAAATTTCATCATCATCATTATCAGTCTATATTAGTCCACTGCTGGACATAGGCCTCTCTAAGTGCACGCCACTGAGTACGATCTGCATCTACACTCACCCAGCTCTTGCCAGCCACCCTACGACGATCCACCTAGTCTGTGGGCTATATAAAGTTATTGGTCCGATCATCTACGAGATGATAATGATTGTGTGTGTTAGAGACTAGAGTTATAGTCATCGGGTCAAATACCCTCAATACTGACTTTAAATGGGCCTCTATGTTACTTGCCATGCCGCCAAGTGACTCCTCTCTTGATTTTAAGTGGAAATGGAGTCCAGACAACTGGTGCAGCGTGAAAACGACGACGCAGCATCAGTCACTCTCACCCTGCCGATGCCGTGCCGGCCTACAAGGCGCCTCTTCACGCCTCGTTCGAAGAGCCCCATGTCATAGGAGAATTTCATTATTTATTTAAGAATACGATATAAACTTACAGCCTGTTCAGCCAACACGCTTTATATGATATTCAATGGAGCTAATACAACAAATGGCATTGTTCTTCGTCCCATTGTAGGAAATAGGAGCGGCGATACATTTGGCATTCGCCTGTTGAACTTCCTTGCCCTTCTAACCTTTCGCAAATTGGAGGATGGCGAATAAGCGAGAAACATTATGCATATTTCGTTACACTCGCGGCGCACAGTGAAAATACAGACAGTACGGTGTTTTGTATTAGAAGTCAGTAAATTTTATTATAATTGGAAATTATTTAGACCCTGTTGAGCGACACTGTTCATGCAGCAACTCGGCAATGTTTTGTTTTATTTGATTTTTTTTCATTTTATATTTTTTCCATTAATAATATTATGTATTATTTTTTCCAACTATTCCTGACCTATTTTACTCTATTCTTTTTATTCTTAGGCGTTCCTTAGTATTATATTGAGCTTTAACGCGAACCCTCTAGTAAATGTACCGGTGTTTGTCGTGATTGTATAGTACAACGGTCATGAATGCTGGCTGTTTGATACTGCCTATTGCTTACATACTATACGGTATACAACATTGTTTAGTTTAAAAAAATGTGTAGCATGCTTTCCAAAATACACGATACCTACTTGGCAAAATTTGATACTTATTCCTGCACGAAAAGAAGGGTTAAATTGTTTAAGAGGTATTATGAAACATTATTTTGCTTTTAGCACCAATCAGACTATTAAAATACCTAATATTTTTAAACAATACGTGTTTATTATGGTAGTAATTTATTTGTATGCCCGCAAGTCAGTTGTGGTTTTGTTACCAGAAGCATTGATGAATAAAATATTCAAATAGTGTACTAAAAATAGTACACTGTTTATAATATAAACTGTGCACACAGTAACTCTGTTGGCGGAATAAATTACAATACACATTTGACTTGACAATGAATCTCGTCTGCGCGGGCGCATAGTCATACGAGAGAGTTTCTCAGCACTAGCGGGAACCATTTACATTGAAATAACTATGTATTTCATATTACGAATATGCTTCGGAATGCACGTTAAGTTGAGACACAGTTATTATTTAAATAAACATACAAATGTTTATCAAATGGTTAGTATAATCAAAGTATTATAAAAAATTTAATAATTTAAATAAATTTATATAAAATTTTAATAAGTTTTAATAAAGATTTATAAGTTTTAATAAATGTAATAAATTTTAATAAGTTTTAATAGTTTTATTTCATATTAGAGTTTTTATTTGTAATTGAAACCCATATCAATTATACCCAATGTTTTGTCACGGCCGCATGTTATCCGTCTTTATTCGACACTGTTAACCTTGAGTGTTCGTCTGGCCTTTGTCATGGGAGAAGTGGATGGTATCTAGAACCCCATACATTAGGCTGCGCGAACAATGCCTACGGTGAGGAGAAATCGACTTTCGAGGCGCCCACATGAACTGAGGTTGCCCGAAATGAAAAGGAGCGCGCTCGCATATAATTACTGTGGATGTATTGGGTTATGGTAATAAAGATTCTTCGAGAATTCAAGGAGACATTTCTTATTTTTATTTTTTATAAAGATTCATATAAATGTGTTTTCTAAAGTTTACGCGAACACTACACATTGAAATGAAACAACTTTTACGGATCTACTCGCGTTTATTTTACACATTAGTTTTAATTAATGTTTATCCTGTCCTGACCTGTCAAGTGCAATATACCCCTTCAAGATGCAGGCGTGTACAAACTGGACTGCGACTGTGGGCTCTCTTACATCGGGCAAACAAAGAGAAGTGTAGGAACCCGTGTTAAAGAACATATAGCCGACGTCAAGCATAGGCGCGAAAATAAGTCTGCGGTATGCGAACATTCCCTTGAGGGGCCCAACCATTACATCAGATTTGATAAACCACAAATACTCGTTAGAGAACAACGATTCATCCCTAGGATGATACGCGAGGCTATTAAAATTAAAAAACATCCTAATTTTAATAGAGAAGATGATTGGAATCTACCACCAGCCTGGGATTCCATCATACAGAATATTAAATCCCAGCCCCAACACCATACTGCCAGACCAAAAGATACTGTAAGCTCTTTCTGCGTAAAACGGAACGCACCTGGTTAAATTTAAATGAGGGTATACAGGCTACTAACTAATTATGAGATGACCAACACCTCAGTCTCCCTGTGACCACGGACCCTGCAAACGGTTCGAAACGTCAGGATAAACATTAATCAAAACTAATGAGTAAAATAAACGCGAGTAGATCCGTAAAAGTTGTTTCATTTCAATGGTATAAATGTGCTTTTAACGCCGGAAAACTCATGTTAACACATCTAGAATGCTAAGCTATATATTTGTGCTAGAGTAAAAATTGTGTATAACAAAGCTATGGGGAGAAATAAACTACGATAAATTTTATACGTTTTTAAACGTATTTTATAAAAAAAATATAAATATTTAATTTAGCTTCAGTGCAGCAAGCACTTAAAAAATAAAAAGTAAAAATTTACTGTAGCGTTGTGTTATCAAATTTATGGTATTTCATCTGCAAAGATAAATCTGCATAGCAATCGGTTGCAATAACCGTTGGATAGATGGCGCACTGTGTCGCTATTAGCACTTAAAAAATTAAAAAGCAGTGACAAAATTCAGCGCTTACTTACGTCAGCCTTCCCGGTAGCATAGCGGTCAGTGCAGCCGCCCGGATTGCGGAAGACCCAGGTTCGATTTCTGGCTGGGTCGGGTGGGCGTTTAATTTTTTCACTGTATTTGATAAATTTTATAAATATTTAATTTAGCTTCAGTGTAGCAAGCACTTAAAAAATAAAAAGTATAAATGAATATAACAGTTTATACGCTTTTCCGCACTGGGCCCGCGTGGTGGTTTATAGCCTGTTCTCCATCCATAGGGAAGGCTCGTGCCCCAGCAGTGGGGACATTAAATGAGCTGATGATGATGATGATACGCTAAATTTCAATCTAATTTAAAGACATAAATAAAATAATAATTAGCTATAATATAATAAAGGAATAATGAGACACATAGAAGTGTCATTCACATTATGGACCAAATTTGTGATCAAGATTACGAGTATAGCAAATGCTGAGTCATCTAATCGCGTGGGCCACACCACGCCAGACTGTCACCGAGGCACGGCTGCATGTAAATAGACTATCTACGATCATTCAACTGTTGGCTTACCGCTTTCTCTTACATGTGCAGAAATATATAGAGAACTTCGTATCTGTCTTTTATTAGTGACTAAGTTGCCGCCCGCGACTTCGTTCGCGAAGACTACACTATCCCACAGGAACCTGTTACCGGGATAAAAAGTATCTTATGTCCTAGTCCGGGTCATGGTCTGTCTATGTGCAAAGTTTGCTTAAAAACTGTTGGAACGTGTTCTGTAAACGATTCTAATTTATTCCAGCCAACTATTTTTCGAATATCTTCCATGTACAGACTTTCGACCCTCTTTAGCTTTATTATTGTATAAAGACTACACTATCCCTATTAAAAATGGTAGATAGCATTATGATACGAATTCTCCATTTCGTTAACGTGATCGAATGAGAAATAAAACACGCACTAGGAATCCAGGGTTATTCTGTGACCTAGATGAAGAAGAGTTCGGAAGAGGCGACTGCACGAACTATTCCACCCGTCCTAGCTACACTGCGAGGGTGGGGAGCACCATCTCCTTGACACTCTCCGCGTAAACTTTTCAAGGTGTATAGAAAACACCATGCTAACCCCACATAAGCTGAGGAGTTGAAGCCCCGGGGGATGAATTAGGTGCGTTTTTCCTACGCTGAAAGACAAAAGGATCTGAGGAGTATATTCCCAATTCAATTATAAAAACAACGCCCTAAGACATTGCACTATGGAAACTTTACTTAAATAAAGCACTTAAGCCGTTTCAACATCAATGTTATCTTATTTTCCATGCTAATAAGAACGAGCCATAATTTGACGGAAACACCGCATTGTATTCCAAGGAAAGTGTAACACATTTGTTTGTAGTGGACACAGTTGCTATTATAATGTTGCTATGTGTTACGCAATCACTCATTTTGCTCGCGGGTTTCTAATGTGATTGTTTACAAAACGGTTTTGGGCTCGCTTATTTAAAAGGCTTATGTAATTTGAGAGTATTTTTTTGGTTGCGCACTTATGACGGAATGCTATAATTCTGGTATTATTACTGGCTTCTTCATGACAAACTAAAGAACAGTCTATTGTTTTGTAGTTAACACTATGAAATCTAAGTAAGGATGTAAACGAAAAACCTTGTGGTTCTTGATCTTGATTAGTAAACAAATATTTCATGAATACAAGGTAGTGAATATATAATTAGAACTAAACTATAGTTATAATACTGATAAAGTATTAAGACCATAGGTAGTCCAAAATCGAAAAATGTGAAAGTTGCGGGAGAGAGTCCTACTACAGGCTCAATTTATAAAATATTATATAATTACAGAATAATAATAATGATAATTTTAAAGAGTTAAATTATCAAAAACAATTTTAAAAAGTACCAAAAAGTTACGTTTTTCGTGCCAACATAACTTATTAGTTACAATAATTTATAAATTGCCCAGTGGTTGAAATTCTACCGTACTTAATACACAAAATATACAATACTATGCATAAATTTTGAGTCCTTCTCTATATATGAACTTTTACTATGCCACACAATCTTCCGCGTGCGCAATGTGCCTAAAAAGGGGTACGAGGATTTCGCTTCACGTCATCTTAGCATTAGACAAGTGGCATAACGCCAATAGAGTAGAAATTAAAAAGACTGATTATTGTGTAGGATTGACATAAACGTCATATAAACGTATCGTTGACTTATGTCAATCCCGTACAAATTATATTTTATTGCTATTCTATTGGCGTTTATTTTATTCTATGGGTCCAAGCGCCAAACAATTAAAATCCTGTTATATATGTATTTACGGCAGCCAACATATTATAAAAAAAACGAGCGAGCCTTACAGTAGTCGCATATGATGTGTAACATTAGACATCTCACCTTGCAGTAGCAGCATGTAGTATACTCATTAGAGTCTTCTAATAAGTATACTGGTCATAAAGGTCATTTTTATATGTCGAATGTCTATTTGACATATCAAAATGACCTTTGATAGTCATATGACACAATATATCACACATAATAATAATATGTCATGTACATAATATCGATTTTAAATTTACAAAATGGTGCGCGCTTGCGCGCTTCCCCAACTTCCTGTTACACTGTTACACATACTTCCGTCCCATTTCACGAAATCACTCCCACATATTGCTTATACAGAAAGCGAGCGGAAAGATGTTACACATTAATAGTTAGATATCAGCCGGAAGAGTAAACATAACAACCTGTAACAATGTAAGTGAATGCACAAGATAAGGAGCGTGCAGAAGGTAGCTTCATACAAACGCGCTCGAGTAACGCACACATAGACAACTTCTCACGGACACGGAAACAGCTGCGATCGGACTGTTCCGAGCTGTTCCGAGATCCGTGTCCGTGGGGTTATGCCCCGAGGACCTCGACCGCCACAGGTGACTGGGTGATCGGGGTGCTCGGTGAATGACCCTGCCCGTGAGAGTGTGTATGTGTGCGTTGCTCGAGCGCGGTATGCAGTAAGCTTACCCTCTGGGTCTCCATATTACCCGACTGCAAAGGAAGGGTATTGTTTTTCGCGCGTATCTTGTATGTATGTAATATTCTTTATTACCTCATATCTCCAGAACCGCTGAACGGATTTACATAATTGACGTCTTTACGTCTTAGCTGCCCAAGTGTTCTTAGATAGGTGACGTTAAAAAAAACAAACATGGCGGCTGTGCGACGCCATTGGACTTGGTGAAAAACAATTTCTTTTTTCTAATACTACATTTCGGTATCAAATTAGAGGGCTCAACACAAGGATTCCAAAAAGGTATATCATGATTATCATTTTCGTAATACAAAAAAAATAATACATCATTAGTAGTTTTTGTTTCTTTTTTATTTTTTTTTGTATTTAATGTCACAGAGCAAAGGTGGAACGGCGCGAAGCCCCAGGGAAGCCTAGCACCAGATTGTAGGTAATCCCACCGCATTAACCCTCCACTGCGACGCGTGTTACAAGTAAATCTTGTAATAATTGTATAACGAGATTACTGGAAAATATTTTTAAAAAGAGTTAACTTGATCTATATGGGTAGGAAAACTGACCGTGCGGTACATAGAAATGTAGATTTAACTATTGTATTGGATCAAAATAACTGTTATTAATATATGCATATAGTTCAGAAATGTTTAATTAATTGTAATAAACGAGTTTGTTACAAGATACAATTTTTACTAGTAAAATTCAACCAGCCTCATGAAGCTCGAGTGGGAATCGAACCCACGGCCTTTGGTTGATTTTTTCTAGTAAACTTTTTTTCTTGTAACTATATATGCTTAATTCAAAATAATTACAACAAAAACGAGTTTGTGTTGTTACTGGACAAATTGTGAGCAAATATCGTAAGAAACGGATGCCAGCAAAACGGGCCGAAGTTAGCGGGATAGTTAGTTAGTTTATTTTTATAGTTTATGCTCGTATCTACTTGTCATCGATCACACAATCATTGTTAAGTACAGACGCCTGCACATCAACCTACCTAAAACTGTCAAATTTCTTCAAGACATTTTCAACCATACGTTTTAGTATTAAAGTTCAAAGTCTATTGAGGAAACTTGACAGTTTTAGGTGTGTACCTAACGGTTTGGGATCGCTATACTGACCACGGCCCCTCTGCCGCTGCTTAACAAAATGTTAAGGACTGAAAAAGGTTAACTGTGTCCAAAAGCACGTAAATTCGCATGTGGCCGGTAACCGGGGGCGGCATCGGCACCGATTTGCGCGCACGTGACGACGAGACCACAAAGTATGAAGACCCGCAGAAGGTAAGCTCACAAACGTGCTCGAGCAACGCACACACAGACAACCTGGAAAACACGGAATCTCGCAACCGCCGCGCTCGGTTCGTTGCTGTAAGTGGGTCTATGTGGGTCGGTGTCCTGAACCGGGTGCGGCGATTCTTCACGCTGGACCAGTTGTGCCTTTTGTACAAGACACAGGTGCGGTCTTGCGAGGGGTATTACTCGCATCTCTGGGACGGTTCTGCAAAGTACCTTCTCGATGCGTAGAGATATAGCGTCTCTCAGTGTCTTCTACCGCTTATACCACGGCGAGTGCTCTGAAGAGCTCTTTGACCTTATCCCACCTTCTCCCTTCCTCCATAGGAGTACGCGTGCTGCTCTCCGGAGTCACCGCTATCTGTCTCGAACATTCCATCGCGCAGAAAGAAATTTGGTGACTCGTTTCTTTGTCGCACTTCCAAAAGATGGAATAGTCTACCAGCACACGTTTTCCCTCCTTTCTATGACATGGGGTCCTTCAAACGAGGCGTGAAGAGGCACCTTGTGGGCCGGCAGGGTGAGGGTGACTGATGCTGCGTTGTTTTCACGCTGCACCAGTTATCCTTGCGTCTGGACTCCGTTTCCACTTAACATGAGGTGGATAGAGCTATGTATAATAAAAATGTTTTTTTTTAATCACTACATAGTATAAAACAAAGTCGCTTCCCGCTGTCACTATGTATGTATGTATGCTTAGATCTTTAAAACTACGCAACGGACTTTGATGCGGTTTTTTTTTAATAGATAGAGTGATTCAAGAGGATAGTTTATATGTATAAATACATGCATAATATAGTAGAGAAACTACTATTTTAGAGGTTTCACATTTTTTTTACGCTTACATTGCAAACGCTGGCAATACAATACAATACAATACAATACAATACAATACAATATTTTGATCTATTTTGTAGGGTTCACCCTACAATATAGATCAAAATATTGTATTACAGTATTGTACACCTTAATAAGTTCTACAAAAAAGTCCGCGATGGTATATGTCTATCTCAGGGATAACCCACAATAATTTTTTTAAATCTTTTACTTTTTACGAGAAACATTGGCTTATTTACGAAGCGATTTTAAGCAATAGAACATTAATCCTTATCCAATTAAGTACCTTAAATACATTGTGCATTTAATATAGATCAATATGGCCCTTTACAGCATGTAATTTAAATGAATATTTTCGAAGATATTACAGATTTAAAATGCAGGGACACAGCGGTTGCATTTATCAGTATTGCACCCGCGCGAAGCCGAGACGGGTCGCTAGATATTTATATTATATACTCAGGTTTATTAATAGGTACATGGCATATATTTATGTACCTACAGATAAGTAAGAAATTTGTTATTAAAAGTTACTGTTACCTCCAAACCCAGAATAAAAGTTAGAAAGACAACCTTGTTTCTTCTTTCTTATGCGATGCCTGATAGGGTCCAGGGTTTGTACTTTCTATGACAAATAACATCTTGTGAAAACATTATGGTAGCAAAAGTATTGATTTCACCTCTTGTTAACTTAAAAATATAGTTTTTATCCCGATATAACAAAGAGGAGCTCGATGGCTTGGCGAATTTCACTTTCGATATTGTGAGTTAAGCAAATTTCCCAATGCCTAACTATTTGATGGGTGACCAAATTAAGAAAACTTGAGCTCCTCTGTGCATTAGGAAGCCATTGATCCCGAACGTTGACGTCAAATGGTAGTCGTCATAACCCACCAGCCCCCATTCAGGCTAGCGTGGCAGGTTAAAATACCCTACTTCCATGTTCGTGTTTCTTCCCAACAATGGGACATTTACAGTCTAATGATGATTTATGGTAACGATGTCACAAGTACAAAATCTCAATTATAATTCAATTTAATAGTCATTGTCGTATCAAAGCATTTAGGTAATGTGAGTGGCACTTAACGATATCACGGCCGCCCGACGAAACCGCCCGCCGCCGCCCCGTGGTGGTATCAAAATGTTCTAATATTAATGCTTAATGATCACTTTCCGATAGCGTTTCACTTAGACGGCAAATTGTATTTGCGGAGCAGCCGGCAGGTGGGACGGATCAGATAAGTAGTGCTTTAGTGTTTATATATGCTAAGTGCCGTCGACGAACTTCGCTGGCAAGAGTTGGATTACCGGACTACCGGAGGAGCTAGTGAAACAAGTGTTGTTTTTGACGTATGATTTACTAGTTGTTGCCCGTGACTTCGTTCGCGAAGACTACAGTAAAAAAAAGTATCCTATATGCTGGTCTGGGTCATGGTCTGTATACGAGGAAAGTTTCATTAAAATCCATTCAGTAGTTTTTACGTGAAAGAGTAACAAACATCCATCCATACTTACAAACTTTCGCGTTTATAATATTAGTAGGATTACTGTTTTTTAGAGGGAATGGAACCGCGCACTAGTGCGTGTCCCCGTTCCCTACTAGATTCTCCGAGTGGTTCGGTTCAGATCGGATCGGGAGCGGAACAACCCTAGGCCACCTTTGAAGGCTAGGACCTCGACTCGGTTTGTCCGGATAGTGGGGATGAAGAGAAGCGCCCAGGTCTAATTTTTAAAATTTTTAAAATTTTTTTTTTAATTCTTAACTACAAGTAGTTTTTTACAAATGTGTGGGTCTCTTCTGTTAAGTTTGAAAAAACCTGTTTTAGAAGAGACCCCTCTCTTTACTGTACAATCATATTTTTGTTTTGTAGTTAATTACATAGGTAGGTCTTATATGTTAGAGGTTCAATGATTTGAAAATAGTGTATATTTGATGTATATTTAGTAAAATTTATGTGGGATATTTTGCATGTTTCTGTGTTGTGTTCAAATAATTTAATGCTTTCCCTTCTACTTTCTTTTTGTGTAATGTTAGTATTTATTTATATAATTGATTACTTCAATCTTTATACGTATGTATAATTATATAATTTACATATATAATATAAATTAGTTGTCGGTTAAAAGTTTAGCCAGGTACATGGCTGTACTTTATACTATGCGCGCGTGAACCGGCTCGTCGTACCCTTGTGCTACGAGCACGGTGTCTTGGGCCTAAGCATTAATGTTTAGTTTATTCTGTAAATGTGTAGTGGCATTTAGAAGATAGTGCGGGGAGTTGTGGTTCGCACTTGGAAAGGCAAGCAAGGGACTAACAAAGTCTGGGGATGAAGTGCCGGTCCTTGCAAAAAGTTGGAAACGTTCGTTTTTAAGTTACTGCAGACAAACAAGCGTACGCCTTGCCTGATGGAAAGCGGCCACCGAAGTGATCAGAACGTTTCGGAGAATCCAGTAGGATGAGTTGACCCGTTTGCGAGATGGCATCCCCTCTAGAAACCAACTGAGATGGTTTCTGTCACACGGCACGAGAAACCCTTCAAATTCCTCGCTGCCTTCGAAAGTCCGATTACGCTGTAAAGGCCATCCAAAAAAAAGCCTATCGCTGTCTATAGACGCCCTCAGCACCAATGGTATCACGCGCGAAATTTCATATTTCTTACCAATCCAGTGAAGTGATCAGTCGGGCTATGTATACTTTGAAAAAAAATTAAACACGTGATTTCCGTCTTGGAATTCAACCTAGAATCTCGGGCTATAAGACTTTGCCGCTCTGCCACATTGGTGAAAATTAAATAGAAAATAATGTTTTATTTTATTTTACGTAAACGCTACCTACAAATAAATCTGCTATCATTTATATGTAACTTAATAATTTTAAGATAAACGCGAGCAGTTCGGTTGTCGTTCAGTATAACTTTGTACCTACAGATCTATTGACATCTATCTTACTTAACAAATTTGTGAAATGAATCACTTGACTCATTTCAACTTTGTCCACGGTTTCCGAATCTCTGCTAACCCTACGGGCTCCAGTGAAACGCTGTGTTAATAATTACCCCGTAAGTCCGAGGTGATCCCTGCAATTTGTACTGAGCACCCGCCGCGATCAGATGCGTATCATTACAGACTGGATAGCTTCGTATTTACACAACGACGCTTAGAGCAGATAAGTATTATCGTCGCTCAAGTCTCGATAAAGTTTACTATACAGGGTGCCTAGCGCAAGTTTCATTCGTCATTCCATTCCAAACGAGTACTGTGTATGACTTTATTGACTACTAGCAGCCCGTCCCGGCTTCGCACGGGTGGACATTGCTGTTTTAGTATGCCTATGTGACTCAGCGCTAATGTAGCATTCTAATGTTGAAATAATTGTTTAAATCGGTTTAGTAGTTTTTGAGTTTATTCGTTGCAAACATAGAAAAATACAAAAATACAAAGCTTTCCTCTTTCTAATATTAGTATAGATAAAATTCAAAATTCAAAATTCAAAATCATTTATTCAGTTTAGGCTACAAGTAGCTCTTGTGAATGTCACTATGCCATCGGTTCGTAAGTCTACTCTGGGCGGGAGATCTTGTACTGAGAAGAACCGGCAAGAAACTCAGCAAGTGTCCAGCTCTTTTCTCCCTTACAGCGTCAAAAATATTGGAAAATGCCCTATCATAGCAGGACACTTTCCATTACAAACAAACACAAAATTATAGAAGACAACCACAACATGTAAATAAAAAACAAAAATATCACAAAATAAAAAAAATTAAAACTAAGATAACAAATTTACATCAGGTAAAAGTCAATTTCCACAATGTCATACAGTACCACTACAGTACTCTAAAAAAAAAAAATTGGTAAAGAAAAACCAAGTCAAACTACAGTAAATAATATTAAAAATAAGGTAAGTATGCAAGATCAGACCAGCCTCCACAGGCAGCACCCGTTCACGAGTATGACATATGAATCAGCCATCGCTTCGCTCAACCATATTTTAGGGAACGTAACGACCCGACGCACACGCCACCACCGCAGAGACAAATAAAGAGAGCATGACATACTCAAGATACTCTAAATAAAAACTTAATGATCTATTTAACGCAACGCTGTTTGTTATCTGTAGGACTTATTATTATTATTAGTATTATTATATACATATATATATACATATATATATACATATATATATACATATATATATACATATATATATCTATATAAATAAAAATGAATCGCTACATGTGTTTCAAAACCCGAAAACGGCTGAACTGATTTGGCTGATTTCTTTTTTGTTGTGTTTGATGAAATCTGAGGAAGGTTCTTAAGGAGAGAAAAAACGTAAAAAATACGAGGAAAATGGTAAAAACAACAATTTTCTTTTCCCATACAAACCACTCTCTCCCCAGCTGTCAAACATTTGACGTCAATCAAAGCAAAACAAAGGCGCGTAAGGATTAACATTAGTATGGACGTCTTGGCGGGAAAGTGAAGAGTCATGTCTGCGGTTTTGTTTTAGTTTCTAAAATTTGTGTTATGTCGAATATTAATGTGAAATAATGGTGGATTATTAACCGTTAAGTGTTCGTAAGTGCGCATGAGTGTTGGCAAATGAAACAAAACTTCAACTCTACTTCAAATTCTCTCAAGAAGTCCGCCCGAGTAATTAGTAAAACGCCACATCTTTACCAAGATACTCGAGGGGTTAGGGGGTATATCATTTCTCACTTCTCATTTCTATTATCATTCATCATCATCATACTAAAAGGAAATATTGTATATTTATGTATTACTTATAAGAAAAATTACTTTGACACTGGTTAAATGTGCTAATCGCACGAAGCCATCAACTAAAAGAACATAAGTATGCCTTGAAATTAAACAACAACTTTTACGGATCTACTCGCGTTTATTTTACACAATTTTTTACAGCGTTAGTTTTAATTAATGTTTATCCTGACGTTTCGAACCCTTTGCAGGGTCCGTGGTCACAGGGAGACTGATATGCCTTCAAGTTGATTAGAGGTTGCGCGTCATTAATGAAAATAATATAACGAGTTCCCTCAATTCTTTCACCATTAGAATGCTACATTAGCGCTGAGTAACATAGGCTATATTAAAATAAAACACCCGTGCGAAGCCGGGAAGGCCGCTAGTTATAGATATTTATATTTGCAGTCGCATCCAAGCTGCCCGTGTATGACCGCCCTTTCAGGCCCGTTATAAATTGACGACTACAAGTTTGTTACTAAATACTATTTGTGTGTCGTTCAGTGAGTTTTTTGAGTCGTCATCGAGTATGATGCAGATATTTGATAACATGAATTATTTTAAATTATGCTTATTATATGAGGCAGACCAGAAATGGAAATGTTGGCACTTGATAATTATAATTACAACGGTAGTTCTGTTCGCTTGTAAACAGCGTAACTCCTATATGTTCATTATGATGAGCTTAAGTTAATTTAAATAAACGTACATACGTCATGAAGGAAGTTACTAAGATTTTCCGTTCCAGTTGCTTATGCCATAGAGCTTTCCAATCCATAGTGCATTCTTGCATTGTTATCTATTGCTATACTACAACCTCAAATAAGTTAATCATAACACGAATAAGTTGTCGTTGTAGATACTTTTCCGGCTTTTTATAAAAAAGGTTCAGTATATACTTTCACCAAACAATCTCTCAAAACAGACAGACAGAGAGAAATTGTAAGTACAATACTCATAGCTGTGTTTGTAACCAGACTTTTTAGAGTTTCGTGAAAGGAAGAAGCAATGTAACTCTATTTTAGATTCTTGTTTGAGCGTTTTTAGTTTTTCTTTTTGCACAGGTATATTAAGAAGTTTGGAATAGTGGTATTTTTCCTTGTGAAAGGGTAGGATGTTTTAGGCCGGCCCGGATTAGTGTGTGGCGCGTGCGATGGGCAACTCGTCTTTAAGTTTGGCTTAACGAGCTTTTACGTATTCGACTACGTATACCTATACATTTGTTGTTTTCTTAAAAACATTTTCTCTTCTAATAACCTCTTTCAAGAAAATTGTAAGGATTTAGAACACTGTTAAACATGAAAATACTTTAAATGAGGGTATACAAGCTACTAACTAATTATGAGACGACCAACACCTCAGTCTCCCTGTGACCACGGACCCTGCAAAGGGTTCGAAACGTCAGGATAAACATTAATTAAAACTAATGTGTAAAATAAACGCGAGTAGATCCGTAAAAGTTGTTTCATTTCAATGAAAATACAAGCAAAAAGAATTTGTTAAGTCTAGCTTTAGACTTGTAATTGCGTAAATATTTCTTTATCTGTTTTAAAAATGTATAAAATTGCATACTTAAAAAAGCGTTCTATCCCTCAGGGGTTTTGTTAGGTACCTACGTCTTCATTGCGAATGCAGAAATGCGATGCTTAGGAAGTGTCATCATTGTTGTCATCATCAAGGCTGTGGTCACTGAAATTGTACTATCAGACCACACGGACCAAATTTTGAAATGCCCTGTACAGAAAAGTTTCTCTATTAAACATTTCTTTATAATGAAAAGGGATTTTAACGAAGAGAATATCACAAAGTTTATCCAGTCCATAAGTAGCTTATCCTTCAAGGAAGTATATGACACAGAAAACCCTAATATTGCATATGCTCATATTGACACATTTAAATTATTTTATGACCTCTATTTTCCAGTCTACAAAGCTAAAATACCTGTCAGGAAAAGACCGAAATGGCTAAGCCGAGGTATAAGACGATGCATCAAACGGAAACGTGTTCTTCTGTGGAAAAATAGGCACTCTTCAACTAAGCTAAACAAGACCACCTTTAAGCAATACTCCGAAGGCTGTCTTAAAATTGACACAAAAAACTCAAAATAATTATCACATACAACAAGCGACAAACAAATCTAAGGTAATCTGGGAAATTATAAATAAAAATAAACAACATAATTTAAAGGAAGAAATAATGCAGATAAAAATGAATAATACAAATATAACAGATCCAAATGAAATTGCGGAAAGTTTCAATAATTATTTTATCGATGAAATCAAGGATATTAGAGTTAATTTAAATCATAGAACATCTTTAACTAATAGTCATTTGCACTCTTGCTTTATCGTACCTACAAATAGCTATGAAATATTAAATATCATTAAACTGTTAAAAAACACCAATACTACGGGTTATAATGAAATCAACACACAGATAGTTAAATGATCATCGAACCTTATAGCGCCTGTTGTTACTCACATCATTAACAAAAGTATTGAACATGGAGTCTTTCCCGATAAATTAAAAACCTCCATCATAATAAAAATTTTACAGACGAATTGCATTTTTTCCAGTTTTTTCTTCCAGCTTCTTCGCGTTCCAGTTGGTTAAATATACTAATTCTTCCTTCGTTATATATCCTAGAAGCCTCTTTACTTGTAAAAAAGAATATCGAAAAATATGAAACACTTAAGAGTAAGCGACATAATAAAACATTTAAGGCAAAATCATGTAAGACTTATCTACTGAGGAAAAGTGTATTTGGAATGCAAGTAGCTATATACCGTTATAGTATGCCGAAAAGTATTAAAAATGCTGAAATATTGAAGATTTTTAAAAATAAATGTAAAAATTTCTTGGCTAAAAAAGCATACTACTCAATTTATGAATTAATTAATGACAAAGATTTTGCACGATGATGTTTGAATATTTATATAAATTATTCTTGTAAAGCTGAAATTTTAATTAAATTCTTTTTTTTGTTTTAATTTTGTTTGATTTTATCTTGTTTTGAAATCGATTGTTTTTATTACTTATCTTAATGTTTTTATAATAATAATATATGTTTTTATTTATAATCTCAATCTCAAATAATTATGTTGCATCCATCCAACTATATTTTATTAATTATATTTGCACACCATTGCAGTGGTTAAATATGGCGCTCTAATATTTATAAGGCCTACTTTTTGTACCCATATTCTGCAAATAAAGTAATTTGAAATGAAACAACTTTTACGGATCTTTTTACTGATCTTCAACTTTCACCATGGATCATGGTCATGAGACGACCAACACCTCAGTCTCCCTGTGACCACGGACCCTGCAAAGGGTTCGAAACGTCAGGATAAACATTAATTAAAACTAATGTGTAAAATAAACGCGAGTAGATCCGTAAAAGTTGTTTCATTTCAATGTGTAGTGTTCGCGTAAACTTTAGAAAACGATAAAGTAATTTGATTTGATTTGATTGTTCCACTCGCTAAATATCCGATCTTTCTAAATGTTTACATATATATTTTTTAATTATTTAGGAAATCAGTTTTATGTTTAAATTAGGTATTCTACAGCCAAGGAAGTGTTTATGTGAGTTTTTATGCGATACAGTTTTTGATAACTTAAGATATTGTCCCTTAAGATGTGTTTGTGTTTGTATGTATACACAAACATTTGAGTGTACGTATGTGTACGTGTATAATACATACTAGTGGGTCGCCCGCAAAACTTTGCGTTTATTCAACAAATTTCACTATGACAGGTTTCTTTATTTTTCTGTACATCTACGGCTGGAGTTCTTCAAAATGAGACCATAATCGATTTTTTATGTGCAGCTATCGTCCCATAATCACTTGGACGAAAATCGGCTTACGCTATTAATTTAATAATATATATGTGTATGTTTAAATGAAACCCGAGGTCCGCAACACCTGTGGCTGTGTCCCCTTCACAGTTTGCGGTTAGGACGTCTTGTTTGCGCCAAGATGACTCTGGCCACTGTAATTGTTGATACAAGGTTGAGAGTCTACCTACATGATATACCACAACTGCCAATATCGATGTTATCCTACCTTTGACAATTGTCGGGCGAAGTGTGTTTCATCTCCATATAGATCACCAAACATCAATTGAAGCGTTGACTTGATTTCAAAGATGAAGAAGAGGCCTTTGCTTGTTAGTAGGATAGTATATAGGTCTTTGGTCACTTGCATCAGAATGCAAGTAGATTCAACGCTTGTTTCAAACTGACACGATGTTATCCACTTTACACAACTATTGAAAATACTGTGAAACAACAAATGGCGTTTTAAGCTGGAGTTGTGCTAAATCTAGACTAACTGTCGTTCTCAGAGACGTCAATTAAGTTAGTAATTAAATGACAATTAAATGTCTTTCCTTCTCTATTTAGCACTATACATAAGAAAGTGACAGCAAGAGACTTAATTGTCATTAAAACTTAGTTGACTTCTGAGTACGGCAAGTAAGACTTAAGTCTAAAGAAAGACGACTCGTACCTCAGTATTGAGTTGCCGTTCGTGACCTTTAGTATATGTATTCTGTACTTATGTCTGTAAGTTAATTTTAATAATTTAATAAGTTATTGTTAATATTTTTCTATAAAACGCACTAAGTGCCCACGAAAACGCTGCCGACAAACTTTTTACGGTTTGGCAGAGTATTGCACCAAATACCATTGTACAGTTTTTTTGAGGAAAAAAATAAGTTGCTGACAGACGTTGGTCATCGAAAAGCGTGCTTTTCTATAGTATGCTAGTTTTAAGCATATTCCTAAATAAGCGTATTCAAATTAAACAATTGTTCTTTCAAAACACGCCCCGTCCCACCACAATAAGCAGCGCGTTTGAAAATCAAACAATCGAATGTCGATTTTTGAGCATAAGTACTCGATATAAGCACGCTTATGACTAGCAATGCTGCTAAATAACGCCATGCTTTTGCTAGTAACGAGCATGACTGTCTATACCTTTACAATGTTCGCAGAAATTCTCGCTCTGCAGTTTGTTATTTCTCAAAATCACTTCAATTAGTCAAGTGTCAGTCCTGTTGCGGTTTTTCGAAAGAGCAACACATGATATACCCTTTTGTGCGCTGGTCACATCCTGAACGGGTTGTCGACCCGCGAGGCTTTGTTCCAGTGTCAATGCTCGCTTACCATTGTAAGCGATTAAGCCTCTCGGTAATGTACTGAAAAGTACATTACCGAGTACATGTAATGTAGTATAGCAATTAAATATTTCATTTTATTTCATTCACTGGCAATACTCGTTATTTTAAACATAACGAATATGACTACGAATGTAATTAAGTTTGTCACACTACTTCAAGGGCTGATCTTATTAAATTAAAATTTTATAGCGATACATGATTGTAGTCTCCTTTCTTCTACATTCATAAAAAGTTTTATTCCAAAACTTTTAGAAAACAATATGCAAAGATTTTGTAATATTATTTATTTATTTACAATTATGGTTTTTTGTGCGGGTGTAACCTCACATCTTACTAGATTCATCGGGCGTTTGAGTATATCAAGGGCGGAGAGGACAATCCGTGTGCGGCTATACTAAAGATTCCTCGGCTCTGGTCAACCTTGTTTCCTTTTCCTTTTTTTTTTGGAATGTGTTTGCTGATTTCCTTAGACAGCATTTTCAGCGTCGCCAGACTTTTTGGGGGCGGCGAAAAACTTAAAGGGTTCTTCAAGCCGTGTGAAACGAAGCACCGTTAAATGTTTTCTAGTGGGAACGGTATCACGCGCTAGCGCTTGTCCCCGTACCCTACTAGATTGTTCGAGGGATTCGAGGGATCGGGAGCGGAACAACCCGATAGCGCCTCTAAAGGCTAGGACCTTGGCTCGGGTTGACCGGGTTGTGGGGGTTGCTCGTTCCCCACCCCACGAAAGGTGGCGCCTACGAACGTGTGTGCGTATAAACAATCTAGCAACAATTTAGTTTGTGTAAACTTATCGTGTTTATGTGGGGTACTTTGACAGTTCAATGACATACAGGGTTATTCTGGCTTGACGGTCGTAATGAATAAATGCAACACAATTTCAGCCTAAAGAAGTGTTATTGAGTAAGTACATTTTGTAGTTTCGTGTTGAGAAAAAAAACCACTATAATTACTTATTAAAGGTACCTACTAAATAACTAGTTATCCATCAGAAAAGCTATTTTTAGGTGCCTATGGGTTCACGGAAGTAAACTGAAGCAGCTATGAGGATTGAATTGAACCACGACTTCTCGCATTCTAGCATCTGTACGTTCGGCTACCGATGCCGATATTTTGATATTCTTCGTTTGTTTCTCTTTCGGTCACGAATGTTTGGATAATTATACTCCAGGTTATAATTATGGTTACATATACCTAATTTTACGCCATGCTTCGGAAGGCACGTAAAGCCGTTGGTCCCGGCTGCATAAGTAGTCGTTAAGTCCAATCCGAACTGGGCCCGCGTGGTGGTTTACGTGTGTGGGTGGGCAGGCTCGTGCGCCAGCAGTGGGGACATAAAATGAGCTGGTGATGATGATGATCTTACGCAAATTTTGTTGCGAATAAATTACAAATTGAAAAAGAAAAACAAATTGTTAAAATATCCACGAGCGGGATTCGAACCCGCAACCCATGACATGCCGGGTCAGGTGCACTACCAAATATATGGCTTAATCCAACTCGCCGAAATTAATCAACACTACTCGTACTCTTTAAACCATATCAATCTCCAGTTTATAATTTAGTTAGACCTGGTTTTAAAGAAGGTGGGTTGTATTTGTTCCGGGGTGAATTTCTTTGTGTTAAAGCAAATCATAATAAAGGCTCAAACTTGAAACCTAACGCGTCCTTTTAAGAAACCTCACAAAGTCCCATTAAAAGTTTCTTGTTACCGAATTTGATATCCGTCGGCATTAAGGAATAATCCCTCGGTTTCTAATAACCCTATACGAAGTAAGTTTCAATCGTCCAACTTATTGGCAGTAACTTGGGCACGCTTTGTACTATTATAACTCGTGTGTAGTGGCGTTTAGCTGCAATTTCCTGCGTCAACGCTTGTGAGCTGACAGTAGCATGGTAGCTTGCAGTGTTGCGTTCGGTTTTCGGTTATTAAATGTTAGCAATATTCGTTAGACATGTGAGTATTGTTAGGGTAAAGCCTTCAAAGAGAATTTACTATCAAAGACCCAGTGCTACTAATTGATCATATTATAGCCGTTTGCAGCACTTGCCTGTGATTGAATATGTGCATGGTATCAATAAAATTGTACGAACTCGACATAAGCTTTGGTAGTCCCACATACTTTTGATGGCTTCATTGTATAAGTTACGAGCTTTCAACAGCCAGATGACCATGATCACTGAGTAATCGTCATTTCCAAAGCAACATTTGAAGACCAGGAGAGGCTGAGCTTTCACAATCGAGTTGAGCTAAGTGCTAAGTCATCATCATCATATAAACGTCCCTCAGTTGGGCACTGGTCTTCCAACATGAATAATAGCAATGTATCTCTATATCGGGTTTATCCGCCTCGCTGTCTAGCCCATCAGTGCGGGTATCTTACGACAACAATCAGGACCATCGTCGGGCGGAACATGCTTTCCTGTTCAAGCCTTCGGAACTGGGTAGGAAGGTGGGAGCTGGGGGGAGAGTTACCACATAACTAGCGGCCTTCCCCAGGGCCGCTGGTATTTGTAAGACGTTCTCATTGTATAAAACAAAGGGGATTATCGCCCAGGCACATGTCTGTATCTAGTATAGAATTCTAGTTCTTAGAGTAAAACGTCAATACGCTTAAGACACTCAAGATGTCTAGGCCCAAGGGCCTAGACTAGTGTATGTGCAGTTTGTTTGAGTATGTGTCTTACGACAACAACAGGGTCCAACGGCGTACCGATGGCAGGCGTAAGTAGGACCATCGTGCACAAAGATATTTGGTACCTAACTTGTTTCTTTGTCACAACTCTAAAAGATATAATAGTCTACCAGCACGCGTTTTTCCTCCTTCCTATGATATGGGGTCCTTCAAATGAGACGTGAAGAGGTATGTTGTGGGCCGGCAGAGAGAGTGTGACTGATGCTGCGTTGTTCTCACGATGAACCAGTTATCTTCGCGTCTGAACTTATTTCCGCTTAACATCAGGTGGTGGGAAGTCAAAAACATAAGCGCACTTTCCAAACCACAGACAAATAGGTATAGGTAACGGTGGTCGACCCCCAATGTACCCGAGCCGCGCCGTATCGCGTTACCGCGCTAGTCACGGCCGGCGGCGGTGTGGTAACGTGCCAAATCCGCCGCGACATTGATCGGCTGTCGTCGCTTGCATCTAAGGTCACAGCTTGTCGAGATAAAGTTTTTTATATGCTCACGAGGTATGTAGAGGAATGGCGGGCACGTTACACGGAGGAGTTCTTACTAGATATCGTTGGTGGAATAAATACTCTTTGGGTAGGACATCCAACATTTTTTATTCCATACTAGAAGATTGAATTTAGTTATAACTAGTTGTTGCCCGCGACTTCGTTCGCAAAGACTACAGTAAAAAAAAAAAAAAAAAGTAAAAAAAAAGTATCCTATATGCTGGTTTGGGTCATGGTCTGTATGTGAGGAAAGTTTCATTAAAATCCATTCAGTAGTTTTTACGTGAAAGAGTAACAAACATCCATACATCCATACTTACAAACTTTCGCCTTTATAATAGTAGTAGGATGTTCCTAATGTGTGTCCACGACCTGCTGTCCCAAGGCTGAGCAAAGGCCGCCATTATTGAAATGAAGTCGTTGTTACAATTGTTGGGTTTTGCCAAACGCCGGTTTGCCACGAATCACAAACCCGGCATGCATCGACAAACATTGCGATGCAACCCAGGACTTCCGAATATCGGACCGACCGGCTTACCACTGCGACAAGGCATTGTTCAACAAGAAATTAGTGTGAAAATAGCTAATTACTGATGGCTTGTTGTGACTAATGGCCGCCGTCGGGGTGTCAACGCCCGGACCATCGACGGACAGCATTGTGAGAATGAATGGCTACCGGAAAGTTCCACTAATTCAGTGCCGAAGATTAATTGTCCTCTTTAAAAAAAAATGGCGTTAATATTCTTGATCTCTTTAAAACATTGTTTCATAGGTAAGCACAAAGTTAAGGCAAACACATTGAAAGGATAAAATAATATTTTTTTGGAAAATAAACGTTTAGTGCCGTACAAATAAACAAAGAATAAGCTCAGAATAGTGATTCCGTGTTTTGTTCCTGTCATGTAAACGTCATTTCAAATAACAGTAAAAGAGACAAAACACGGAATAACTATTCCAAGCTTCTTCTTTGTTTATTTGCAAGACCCTTTAAAGATTAATTTCTATCGTATCGTTAATACTTTACTATGACACTTTCAGATCCTTTCAGAACTATCTCTAAGAAAACTTTATCACTTATGTATATTCTGCATAATTTGGACCATAAGTATACTCGTAATGTATGTGTGGTAAATAGGATTTCTTCCCGGACGCATTTGTTTCCTTCGTTACTATGCTCGTCTCCAAAATTTCATAACGTCGTAGAATGTCGAACATTAAATTTAACGACTTATTTAAAGCTACTCCACAACTTAACCATATAGATAGTTTAAAATTGACGCTTAGTGTTAATTTACATGATCTTTAAACTATTTTGATTTGGTTTTAATGTGTCTGTACGCCCAAAATTGGTTTCACAACTGATAGAGCAATTAGAGAACTACTTTTGGCTATAACCTTGACCACAGATCAAAGTGAACCAACCAAGCTAAAACCACAACAAGATTTTTTTTTAACATCTATTACAAAACTGTATAACTTGCCAATTAAAACAACCAATTAGAACATCGTCAAAAAGCAATTAAAAAGACAGATGTTACGAAATAATTAAGTTAGTCAAAAGAAATTGTCTCATTGGGTTTGGGCAAAACTTTTTTGGCGCGTCATCAACGCTAAATTTTTTTTAAGGCATCGGCCACGAACACGAGCCTCTTGCGGCGCGGCAAGGTGAATGTCTAGTTCATTGCGCCTTATAGTACGGTGGTCTTAGTTAATGCTCGTAAAAATAACGCAATGGACAGAAAATTGCGCCGCCGTGGCCGGGCGGTAAGAGAAATAGTCAAGTCCTCAGAGGTTAAGAGTGTATAAGTTAATAGTATGACAAATGGTTTCGGTATTGTTATCACATCAACAACCAGGTTTATTCACATTTTATATCTAATGAAAGGCAAAGCTATTCACATTTTTGCCATTTAATGACAATACCAAAAGCATAAAAGTTAAAAAAAAAACAAAAAAGAAAAATAAATAAATAAATTATAAAGAAGAAAAATGAGGGTATGCATCATTCGTACCAGAAACACAAAAAGTTTGGCTGTTGCGAAAATTTGTTAGGTAAGAAATGAGTAATACAAATATTATTAAAAACCGGAATGTCGCTCTATTAATGATCAATTCGATGATAGTAGTGAGTTATAGGAGATAGTCAGTCGATGTAAACTAATGATACAAACGCTTTATCTTAAATAAGCACCATTTTTGTTTAGTTACCTAACTATTTAAAAACACCCTACAATGGGATATTTCTCATCTATACAGTGAGTATCAGTTTGACCTTTGCGCAGGATTAAGCGAATGTTTTATTCAACGCACTGGAGCCCTTAGCTGATATACGACTAGACGTTTACGTACGTTGAATGCGTAAATGTAAGTGATTAGGGCTAAATAACAAATGAATGCGGACGGGCCACATGACAAAAGAAAACTGGGAGGAGACAATGACAATAATGAAGTGGCAAACGAGAGGTGAAAACAGACCCATAGGTCGGTTTGCTATGTCGTAACATCAATCTCAATGTTATTGCTATGTTCCGGCAGCTAGAGACAACATTGCCAGTGCCTCAATGGTTAAAGATTCTAGGTAAAGTGCGCTTCCACCCGGCCTTATCATCACTTAACATCAGGTGAGATGAAGGCCAAGAGCTTCCCCTAAAGAAAAAAAGGAATGAGGTGGAGAACATCGACCATGGAAGGATGGCGTAAATAATATAGATGGTGGGACAGTGGATGCAGTAGCAAGATGCCAACTTGCCGAAAAAACACGACGTTGAATATAAAAAAAAAATCAAAAATAACAAAAACACTTAATGTGTACCATTATTGGAATGAAAACGCATAAAGACTAATAAAAAAAAGAACAAATCCTTTTCAAAATATTGATTACAATTTTGAATCATCATCATTTCGCACCATTGTCATAATGAAGTTCACAAAACTTCCTGCGGTCTAAAATAAAGGGATCACTAATACCGTATATTGTTTTTCTCTAACATTTATTTCCAACGGACCATATCGCTCTACCATTGCTAATATCCTACAACAATTGCAAAAAGCGGCCATCTTAAAAATAAACATGAGAGCATCGCATGACTAATTCCCCATCATTACAAGAGTGCTCGCCGTCACTAAGCTGCCGCGCATTTTCCGCCAATTTTGCGCGTAATTTAACTCGCTGCCTTACGCTGTTGTAACGCTCACGATTGGTGTTGATAATATTGAAGTACACAGTTTTTTTGCTAGGATTTAACCATGCATAAGCCTATCGCAATTCCCACGGGCGTTGCAGACAATATTAATAGGAGCCTTATATCTACATAGTTTTCATTTGTAGGGTTGTTTTGTCTCGTTCGGCTTAATTAATGAAGTTGCGACATCGTTCGCAGCTTATTAATACGAGTACAATCTGTTCTTCGTAGCTCTGTGACTTCAAAATCATTCAAACCGTCCAAGCTACACAATACTACCAAGAAGCACCTGTTGCTTAACCAAATGACAAGCGGGCCCTCCCCCAAAGAGAATTCACGCTTCGAATAAAGGCATCCAATCTACGAATAGATCCGAAACCAGTGTGGCGATCGCTATCGAGCTTTTTGTCTTCCGCATATCATCAATTAAAATGTTTACACGTGGCCAAATGACGTGGAGCGGATTCCTAACAACCGGTTCCTACAATAGGCCTCCGAGAGTGAAGTTTGGCGCCGCCAGTATTACTTGACCTGCTATTTCTTCGTCTCGATCTTTCAACGCCTTATGCCTGCCCTACATTTCACTGTAGATCAACAGATTCTGGTTATACTTAATGTGGTCTTCAAGGCGACATTATGAATACAATAAACAGATAATGCTCGTTTTTGTGTCCCTTTCAAGGATTTTAAATGATCGTTTACGTTTCATCTGAGGAGGTGTTAATACTTTTAAAACTGAACCGGATGAGAATTATTCCTGATAAATAAGAAACGATTTGTATTAGTTACGTTTATTAGAAATAGATTGGCATTACATGTCTAGACAAGTTTTGTTCTTAAGATAACTATGTTATTTATTTTTATGACAACATAAAACTTGAGTTATCACCAAATTTTTACGGGCGTGCCTTACCGATGATGGAAAGATGCTGTTCCAATTTAACATAAACACCCACTCGATAAAAGATAAAAGAGTTTCTCTTATTTAATGAACAAATAAAATATACATTTTCTGGTAAAGGAATTGTGTCCACGGCCTCACTTACTTATAACTCAAAGCTGTTAACGATAAAGTTGGTGAATTGTGCGTGCCAAGATAGCACAACCTTGAGGGTGGAGGTTAGGCAATACTATAGTTTGTTTAGAGGCTTCCATGACCTTTAAAACTTGAATACCTTGAGATGCATTGAGTAAGAAGTAATCATTAAGAATAATTGTAGCAATTTTTTAAATCTACTTGAATAGCTGCAGAAGAGCTCAATTACGCAGCAGCGATCAGCCCAACACGAATGTAAAGCAATTTTTGCATCTGCTGATTCAAGAATGTGCATCACTTTGATTCTCAAACGGAATTTTCAGCGTCTTTTAAATAAGATGTTGGTTTCTAAGTGTCCTGCTATGATAGGGCATTTTCCAATATTTTTGACGCTGTAAGGGAGAAAAGAGCTGGACACTTGCTGAGTTTCTTGCCGGTTCTTCTCAGTACAAGATCTCCCGCCCAGAGTAGACTTACGAACCGATGGCATAGTGACATTCACAAGAGCTACTTGTAGCCTAAACTGAATAAATTATTTTGAATTTTGAATTCAGTATGGCTGATTACGCTTTTGTTACACAGCTAAACTGAAATACTTGTCGATGCTATTAAAACTTATTGATACCAATTACTACTGCCGGTGTACTTGCGCTGTTTTGGAATGCTAACTTTTGTTAATCTACATACGTAACATACATACATACATACATAATATATAGTTTGTGGGAGTGATTTCGTAGACATTTATGGACGATTCAAAAGCACTTTTCTTAAGAAGCCGGCGTAGAGCCGCTCGAGTGCAATTCGAGGTGAGTGTAATATCGAAAATGATGAATTAAACTTGATTATATTTTCATTTTCTTTAAGACATTGTGTATAAACTGTGTTTCTATTGCAGTTACATTATAAATAATTTAGTTTTTAATACAAAACAAATAGGTGGAAAATACGTCTTTTCCGTCCTAAAAATTTACGTAGGTGTATATCTCGAAGACCTCTTATTGACTATCAGTGTTTATAATATTATTATGTATTAAATTTCATATAGCTGTTGGTTTTATTTGGATAAAATAAAATATGTTGAAACATTATCGAATTGAAAATTATTTTGGTATTAAGTTTGTATGGGAAATTCATTGTTCGCCGCCTTCTTAAGTTTATCTATATAAATAAATATGAATCGCCAAATGTGTTGCTAATCGCAAAACTGAACTGAACCGATTTGGCAGATTCATTTTTTGTTGCGTTTGATGAAGTCTGAGGAAGGTTCTTATGGAGAGAAAAAACGTAAAAAATACGAGGAAACTAGTAAAAACAACAATTTTCTCTACTGGACTGATTCAAAAAATTATTTCACCATTTGAATGCAACATTAGCGCTGAGTAACATAGGCTATATAAAAAAAACGTCCACCCGTGCAAAGCAGGGACGGGCCGCTAGTTTGAATATATTTTTTTAACTTTGACTTAAATTAGCATTTTGAACCATATTTAGGTCAGCGTTGTTAAAATTAGACATTTATTTCACGTTACCAAACTGAGTAGGTGCATAACTCTTATAACTAATTGCGGAAATAATCTAAGGCTAGCCCAAGGCTAGTGCGGAGTAGCGCAAAAACTGGGGTCAACGACCACCTCGAGAATGTGAGAAGTGAAAAAATAAGACAAAGAACAATGTTTTACAGGCATATATTAAACACGAATTTGCAAAGCAAATTACGTTTTTTGAAAAGGTGTTATCAGAGATATGATTCACGAAAACAAAGTTTAGCTGGTGGTTAGGTACCTACAGTGGGTATGGGTAGGTACCTACATCGTTTTCCTAATAATTATGACAGTGAACTTTCGTACATAGCTACAACTCTAATTGATGAAATCTGATAATTAAAGATTGAACTCACGAGCTTCCAATTTTCTTCTATAATGTTTTCAGTTCTTCAGTATTGTTTCTGCAATTTCGTTACTTATTGTTGGTTAACTTTTTTTCTTGACAAAGAGCATTTTTTTTCTTTCGCCTTATAATTTCGTCACACTTTTTATAAATTCAATAGACTTGATATTTATAACTTACAATAACGAAAGTTTAATTTGAACCTTCACTTTCTGATAATACGGACCAGATACCGATTAGACTATCGCTACTGTCAACATGTACGTCATCGATATCCGATCTTAGAATTTCTACAAATATCAAGGATCAGTTAAGAATAGGCAATCTGTATTAATGAACGTACAAATCTCAGCAATTTTATTGCGAACTTATCAACGTTATTCTGAATTATGTTTCAAATGGTTACTAAAGCTGTTTGGAATGTTAGCAGATGGTTTTCATTGTGCTATAGGCGATATCTCACCTTCACCTTGACAAGTTGTCTCAGATATCCGACATTGTTTTAAATGGCACTCTCACGGATTATCCTTCAAGGAGGGTATTCAGAGGATCAGTTAACTCCTCCTGTACAATATTTCCTGCTCTTCATCGCAGGGAAAGGGGGAACTGCTGAAAACCAGCGCTGAGAAAATGTCTGTGAAAGTTGAGCCATTCCCTTTTGCCTCATAGTTCAGACCCTCTGTACCTACTTCTTTTATGTATTCTATTTATTGTGATGTTGCAATTTTTGAGCCAATTAACTATGCTATTGTTATTATTATTTTAGACACAACAGATGAGGAAAATGTTTATTCCCAATTTCATAGAACTTTGTTTTCTTTTACGATGCCCAGGAGGAAAAGCAATATTTTTCAATTCTTTCTTCCAGGAGTTTTACCTGAGCATATTTTCCAACTTGCAATTTAATTGGACAGTAATTTTTCGCAAATAATATATAAGCAAAGCAGTTTGTTGAAAAACTTTAATGAGATGCATCGTAAAGTAAACAGTGTACCTTTTAAAGGATGGACGGAAATAGCGACCTTGTTTTTTCACTCACTCTTCTTGGCCATATAAAGCTTTCGTTTCACATAATGGCTGCCACAGTTAAACTGTGGAACCACTAATTGATGTACTTTAAGTTGTTTATTATATTTAATGTCTGTGTCTACGAGTTTCTTCAAAGCATTTTGAAGAGGTGAATCAAATGAAATGTTTTTTTCAATGTTTGACTTTGTGATATTGTATTCCCGATTTCATTCTACTTTAATACAATTTTAATCAATACCGGCATGGTAGCGAAAAATGAAGAATCCTCAGCTCAATTATCCGCATAAAAACGATACCACTCACGAACTGTTTGAGTCATCACGAAATCTCGGAAGCTAGCCTGTTAGCACGAAATTTGGCAAAAGTTTCAACTGAGAATGGATTTTTCAAAGTTCGTCTGTTTTTGGGACATAGATGTTTACGCGAATGAACTCCTTGTCGAACTGCTAGTAGTTAACGTACATACTATGGTACTTTCAGGCACAAAATATGCCATATATACCAAAACCAGACACCTAAGCGATGTATTTAAGTGATGTTCTGCCTATTGAGCACATTTTGTGTTTCTCTCTCTTTAGCTCGCCGCGGTCGGACTGTTGCGAGATGTTTGCGAGATTCCGTGTCCGTGAGAGGTTGTCCATGTGTGCGTTGCTCGAGCGCGTTTGTTTGAAGCTTACCTTCTGCCGTCTCCTTATTCTGTACCATAAATGAAGCTATAGCCGCCATTGTCCATTCACCATACGTCGTGCGTTACGTGGCGTTTTGCTGGTTATTTGTGCCCCTAATTGGTATAATAGAGCTTTTTGTGTGCCTAATAAAAAACGCGGCCATTATTAATCAACACCATTGTTTGCTGTTCTTCATTTGTAGCAATGTGCTCAATGATGTTTACATTTTATTGTGTGTTTTGTGTGAGCTTGCTACTTAGGAGCGTGACGTGGCGTTTTATAGGTTAGCAAATTCAAACTCCACGTATTACGTGGTACATGTATTTTTTTTGGAAGAGAGTTCAATAAATTATACCGACACCTAAACGCTTAGCTTAGTCGGCCACAACAGCATTAAGGAACTACCAAGGCTTTCTTCGCCTATGAACTCAGCTTCGCTGTAAAGGCCATTGGAAGCTTACAGTGATATTTCTTCAACGTCAAAAAAAACGTCATTCAAGTGTTTGAATTCAAAATATTTATTCGGCGTAGTAGTTGAGCTTAGGTTCTTACAATAAAACTAATACATATTTTTTTTCAAGCTTAAATATGTATAAAATGTATAAAATACAGTGAAAAGAAAATCGGCCATCGGTTGCAACGACTGTTGGATAGATGTCGCTATTAGCAATCAAAAAAAATTAAAAAGCAGTGACAAAATTTAGCAGCGCTTACGTCAGCCTTCCCGGTAGCATAGCGGTCAGTGCAGCCGCTCGGATTGCGGAAGACCCAGGTTCGATTCCTGGCTGGCGTTAAATTTTTTCACTGTATTTTATAAATTTTATAAATATCTAATACATAAAGTTTAAATTTAAATGCTCCGACGAACTGGACTCCTCTCAGCATAATTTGCTGCTGAAAATATCTTGTCTTACTTAATTGACTATTGACTATTGACAAATCCTACATGGTGTCGTTATATTGCTTTTTTCCCAAATAAATAAAAATCAAATCTGCATCGTTCAAGTAATCGCTCATTTATTGGCAGTTCGATTCCGGAGCTAGCCGTTTCCCACGGGCATGCGCAAGCGGCGGTACTTACACACAATCAAGCTGTCAGACTGTCCGTCACGATGGCTCGATCACGAACCACCCTTCCTTGGGGATGCCCCAAATTAGTGGAGCCTTCCTCTGGCAGAAGACATCTGTGCGAGAGAGAGACAGATTGCTACGCTTCATTTGTTTTACAGCCAGCTTTGTTATTTTTTAAATTTATTAGGTGCAGCAAATAACTTCATTCTATAAATGTAATACAAACAGAAGGTAGTGTAATGGCAACAGTGTTTGACACATATTTCTTCGCCAATAAATAACATTCATCATCATCATCATCATCATCGCCTTATTTGATGTCCCCACTGCTGGGGCACGAGCCTTCCCTATGGATGAATAGGGAGAACGGGCCATAAACCACCACGCGGGCCCAGTGTGGATTGGTGGTTGTTAACGACTGCTAATGCAGCCGGGACCAACGGCTTTACGTGCCTTCCGAGCACGGAGGAACTCGCGATGAAAAATGTTTGGTCACCCATCCGATGACTTAACTTAACTTCTAAAAAGTGTCTTAACTTCAGCACTCGCAGACCGGGCGCGTTAACCACTGCGCCAGAGTGAACGAGAGTGCGGCAACTTCATACAAGCGCTAAGAAACGCACGCACACAAGCTCGTAGTTCACCTACGTACAGCACACAGAAAAAGCACGGGAAAGAAGTACGCGACGACGCGGGCTGTCCCCGCAAACGCGGATCGGGCAGCGTATGTTGCTGTAGCAACGGAGAATAACAAGTATGTCACTGAGCGCTGCCGATCAGTATACACGTGTTTTTCTTGGTTTGGGTGTCGCGATTGCGAGTTTTATTGCATATAGGTCTATATATAGGCCTGTTGTGTATGAGGATGTCTCAACACACACAACCATAATCCCAGTTTGTCCTCTCTTCCTTTGCCGACAGATATAACAAGTTAAGTTTACAATATAAAAGACACTCAAATTCACACAATAATAAATTAACTCTGACTGCGCCATCGAGCTCCTCATAAATAACATCGATTTGTATTTAAAATGCACGGGATGGCAGGTAGGAAGCAGTTGTCCTGGAGCCAAATTGTTGCTAAAGATTAGAATAAAGTGCTGATTTTTAAATTCCTACCCCTAAACATTATTCACAAGTTAACCTTGTATCTTTTTAATGACTCCATTGAGTGCTCGGGGTTCTGCAAAAGCGGTAGATGGATGTCGGGATTATTAAGGCTAATTGTACTAAATTTTATTTACCTATAAAATTTGACTCTTGTCAAATATTGTAAGACACCTAAATAATACTTATAATTTAAGTAAAAATACTGGCTATGGAAGAGTGAGGTCTTTTGTTACAGGTATTTCCATACCAAAAAGAAGACCTCCAAAACAACTTAATGTAAAAACATGTATTTTACTGCAATAAAGATTTTTATTTTTTATTATTTTTTTTTTAGTGAGTCGGTCACAGCCCATCAGGTGACCAACCCCACACATCTCCCGGGCCTGCAACAGCCCGGTCGAGACGGTCTGGATGCAGATTCCGCTTGTAAAAAGAAAGGGTTCCGTACCCGAAGGGTAAAACGGGACCATAATACTAAGATTCCGCTGTTCGTCCGTCTGTCTGTCTGTCCGTCTGTCACCAGGCTGTATCTCATGAACCGTGATAGTAAGACAGTTGAAATTTTCACAGATGATGTACCTATTTCTGTTGCCGCTATAACAACAAATAAAAACTAAAAAACACAATAAAATAAATATTTAAGGGGGCTCCCATACAACAAACGTGATATTTTTTTGCTCGTTTTTGCTCGTTTTTATAGATCATGGAACGGAACACTTCGTGCGCGAGTCCGACTCGCACTTGGCCGGTTTTTTATTTTGCAGCCACCAATAATTAAAAGTTAAAAGTGAAACTTATGTTATACATAAATAGTAAAAGGTTAAAGTTTTATATCTTTTATTGGGGGTTCCATTTCAAAAAATATTATGATTTTTTTGCTATGTGTAAAACACTTGGTTGTTCTATCTTTCCAGGCTTGTCGCTTAACAGGACAAGGGTAACCCTCGCCACGCAACACCAACTTACTCGCACGATCTAAATAACAATAAAATAAATTGTACCGAACGGTACCACCTAAATGTTACAGACATTGTATGTAAATCTAAAGGCAACTTAATTAAACAACCTTACCCTACAGCCTTAAGGTCCATTCTGCATGTGTAAGTTGCGGGTAACTGTTGCCGGTTTCAAGACAATCGGCTAATAACTGAATTTAATGGGACAACCTTTTTGTGACCGCTTCTTGTTGTTAGACGTACACGAACTATTGGTACAGTCATGAGTATAGATTTGTGTTAAAGTTTGTAATAGTTGTTCATTTACGAAAGTATATCTTAC
The DNA here is from genome assembly GCA_949315975.1 of Eudonia truncicolella. NCBI lineage: Eukaryota > Metazoa > Arthropoda > Insecta > Lepidoptera > Crambidae > Eudonia > Eudonia truncicolella. The sequence goes on along the minus strand of OX438838.1, from coordinate 1,816,491 downwards.
TTTGATTTTTTGCAAATAAAATAGTTTTAATATTTAAAGGTTGGTATAAAAACGGCTGTTTTGTGTAATATCGGGTACGATTCCTAGTAGGAGTATGTGATTGAATGATAAACAAAAACATGTTTGTCCGTTGTCTTGTTACGATACTCATCATCATCAGCCCACTTCGGTCCACTGCAGAGCATCGGCTACTTCCGTCCCACGCCGCCTGAACAGTACAGCGCCATCCTCAACGATCATCTTTTTATACAGTGGAAAGTCCACATTCGAGTTATGTGGGGGTTCTCTCCCCCAGACCCCGACTTCCTGCCAGGCCCGAGGGCCGTGACAGGGATTCGGGAATTGGAGAGGACTACCGGTTTGGCAATCACCAGTATTCACCCTAGCAGCGGCCGCTAGAGGGAGCACGCCCGAGGATGTTTAAGCGTGCTCCAGGCGTCCTGAGGCTAGTGGACGGCTAGGGATACCCCGTACCTGACCTCAATGCGAGGGAATGAGGCGGGCATACTGCCGCCTTCTTCTCCCACTACGTCTGCGTCGGATTAAGTTCGCATTATCGTCTCATCCATTCACGTTTACTGGGCTAAGACCCTCTGACATCAACCATAGCACTACAACATGGGAAGTCGGGCCATAAGTCATACTCTCGCCCAGTTCACTCTATGCACGACAACATGCAAGACTGAGTTTGCGATCAGTTAATTAATAGTCCTCCGGTGACCCACGCGGCATTAGTTGCTCAATTTACAAAGTGGCCACAGGAACGCACAAGCTACTACGCCATCGACCATCACCTACAACAATGACGAGTTCGATGGCGCAGTGGTTAACACGCCCAGTCTGCAATTGCTGAAGTTAGACAACTTTCGCAAAAGCCGGTAATCGGATGGGTGACCAACCACTGCGTGGTGGTTTATGGCCTCCCTATGGAGGCTCATGATCGTGACTAGCAGTGGGGACATGACTGAATACAAATATACAGCAGCATCCATTATTGATATTAAAGAAAATAAAATGGCGGAGCGTGTCAATCATATGGGTAGTACTTTACGCGGAGAATCGGTCGCGTGGGCTGTAAAAATTGCTGCCACAGATAGATGACTACTACGTACCAAATAGCGTAGAGCCACAGTAGATAAAACCGTAAGTCGAAGGTCGTAATAATTCTGTAAATGTCACTACTTCTTTGTAAGGCTGTGCAGTTTCCTGCGCCCGCTCTTCAGCACAGAGCTCACTTAGTAATAAGAATTTAGTAAAAACAAGACCTATGTTATACTATAACTATACTATAACATACCTAGATGTTAACTTTTTATTATTATTATACACACTTAGTTATGCAGAGCGTTGCCTCCTAAAACAGGCTATTATAATAAGCCTAAAAGGAGGCTCCGTTAACTAGATGTTTTATGTAAGTCTTTATAAAGAAATAAAGAATTTTGAATATTTTTTTTTTATTACGATTTATTTTATTTCATTTCATATGATTGGATTTGATAATTCTGCAGAAGCAGAATCCAGATGCAAGGACAACCAGTAGAGCAGATTTGTGTCAACCAGTGGAGCAGGAGCTCGATGGCGCAGTGATGAACGCGCCCGGTTTGCGATTGTTAAGGTTAGGCAACTTTAGCAAAGGCCAGTCATCAGATGGGACCAAACATTTATCATCTCGAGCTCCACCGTGCATCAGAAGGCACATAACGCCGTTGAAACCGGCTGTTAACAACCACCAATCAGCACCGATCAATCGATGCCGGAAAACAGAAGTTAGTGTTGATAAATTTCGGCGGATTGGACAGAGTCACGATAGCATAATTGGAAGCGCACCTGACCCGGTTTGTGAGAAGGTGCGGGTTCGAATACAAACAAACTAACAAAATTTGCGTAAAATAATAAATATCCATAATTAAAAAAGTTAAGTAAGTAGCCTATAACTGTCTCACTGCTGGCCACAGGTCTCCATAATTAAAATCAAGTCATCATTACAAGTGATGGGTAATGGTTTAATCACCACGCTTGCCAATGCGAGTTCCTAATCACATACCCGGGCTGTGAATCGAAAATACGAAACACACTTTGCCCGACAATAGAATTGAACCTGGGACCTTCGGTTATCAGGCCGAGCGGTTTGCCACTCGGCCACCGAGGCGTTATAAAAGTAAAAAGCACAATATTTTTTTTATCGATGTTTGATAAAAAAAATATTTGGCTCGTTCTACCGTTGTTTACGCCGCACTGTGGCACGATGAACGAATAACAGTTACACCGGTTTGTTCTGCAGTGGACACGTCCACTTCAATTTATGGCACCTCTCTATCAATCACCTGCCGAGTTCCTATCTCAATAGGAATTCAATTTTGCATACATTACGATAAAGCTTACATCCGAATAAAAACTAATCACTGTGTACGGTCAGCGGGATTTTTTACACTACCTTCCTAGTGTAATCCCGGTAAAATTTTGATCTTGAATCATTTTGACAATATACGTATACAAATTCATACATTTTTTCTTCCTCGAGGGAGAAAAATATTATCTTTGCACAAAGTGTGGCGATGTTTTCTTCTCACTTCGCAATTCATGTGAATCGATAGCACTTCGCTCCGTAGCCGTAGCCCACAGCCCGTATAATTGTCCCTTACACTGGTTTGAAGAGATGTGATGGCGACAGACTTAGATAAGAACCATCTTGTAAGTTAGGAAGACTTCATAGCCAATCCACCACCCCAATTGAGTACAATACGTGCCCCTGCTTACTAAGCTTAATTAAATTTACTTGAGATCTTTTCTCTTGTTTAGAGTTTTTTTTTGGAGATAGTTTGCTGATTGCCTCAGACGGTATTTTCGGCTTCACCGGGCTTGTTTAGGGACGGCGAGAAACTTAAAGGGTTCCTCAAGCCGTGTGAAACGAATCACCTTCGGAGGTTGTCTAGAGTTCTACGAGTAAGGTGTCTTGGGCCTAAACTAGTGTGCATGTTTAGTGTATTCTGTAAATGTGTAGTGTCAATTAGAGGATCGGGCGGGTTGATGCATGTAGCAATGAAGACAAAAATAAAATACTCTCTTTGCACACCAAGTGGCGGTGTTTTCTTCTCACTTCGCAATCCTTGTGAATCGATAGCCTGTTCCCCAGCGCTCCGCTACAAAGAACGGAGACCCAGAGAGTAAGCTTGATACATACCGCGCTCGAGCAACGCACACAAAGATCCTCTCACGGTTACGGATCTCGGAACGGGGGCTCTATTTTTGATTCCTTCGCCTCGAGTCAAGCGCTTCGTTTCTACTGATTTTCGTTCGACATTTGATTTTCTATATTTTTGAATCGCTCGACCACAACGAGTGCCCTCTCCCACTCGTTGCAGTCGAGCGACATAAAGCGATTGATAGAATAACTGTCAAAATCAATGCGTTGTGTCAATGTCATGTCACTCGTTTAGGACTTCTTGGCGGGAAAGTGAAGAGTCATGCCTGCGGTTTTGTGTTATTTTATAAAATTTGTGTTATGTCGAATGTTAGTGTTAAATAATGGTGGATTATTAACCGTTAAGTATTCGTGAGTGTGCATGAGTGTTGGCAAATTAAACAAAACTGTGCAACGTCACTTTTCAAATTCTCTAAAGAAGTACGCATGAGGTCTTAGTAAAGTTCCACATCTTTACTGAGATACTCGAGGGGTTGGGGGTCTATCATTTCTCACTTCTCATTTCTATTATTTTTCATCATCATCATACTAAGAAGAACGGACAAATAGGCTTGATGGATTTCATCCGGAGCCATAAAACAATTCACAAAAAAAAACTCGTTTGTTAAAAAGCAAAGGTTTTTTTAATAGCCAATAGAAACATGGATATTACGTTCCGTTATCATTGCGGTTGTTACCGGTTTTCTCTAAATTCTGCGTGGAACGGATAACATTCAACATTTCGTATTATGTTGGCAGCACCGGAAACGAACGATTCAAAAATACGAAAAATCAGCGTCATGCGACTTGGAAGACGAGTGTGACTTAAGTCGCATGCGACAACACAATGTAGTACGTGCGATTCAAGATAGATCGGCATCCTCTGTGATCGGCAGGCTTGTTATCGGAAAAAAGCAACCAGTTGCTAATTGCACAATGGCGACGCGTCTGCTAGTAGTTAGCGCCGTCATGCTTTCAGTTCGTCAATCGCTCGCTCGTGGTCGTGGCGCTATCGTAGCGTTCTACGTTCCCTAATACGAATATGTGTTTTGGTAAATTGCAAATTGTTACGATTGCGACTGTCACTTAAAGATGCGAGTTGTACTCTTAGCGCAACGAGAAGTGAGCGACCTTACAGCTCCGGTAACCTATCTGGATATTAGGTAGTGGACTATATATACGTGTCCACGGGCCAACTCGCTCGAGACACTAATCTTAAGAGTACCGGATGAACGACGCTTCGGCGCGTCGGTCATAACGCCAGGCCATGCGGTCAGCACAAGGCTGTCTGACACCAACTTTTTAACCTAACGGTTGGTGGGGGGTGTCAGTATAAGCTTTAGAGTCGTGTGTAGCGGGGTTGTCACTTAAAGATCTGTAACAAGCCCGCCGACCAGTCCGATCGCAGCTGTTTCCGTGTCCGTGAGAGGTTGTCTATGTGTGCGTTGCTCGAGCGCGTTTGTATGAAGCTACTTCCTGCACGCTCCTTATTTTGTGCCTCCGCTCCGTAGCCCGCAACCCGCCAATTTGTCCCTTCCGCGCCACTGGTTTGTTTATGGCGATTTCGTTACCGAGCGATTTCACTACCCCCAAATGTACCACCATAGATTACAGAGACTACGAAGGCGGAAGGTTTTGATCAGAGATCAATGATTGATTAAGACTAAAATGTTTGTATTATCTTATAGAGTTGATTTATCAAAAAGGTCCAATGTGTGTGCGCAGGGCCTTGGCTCGGGATGACCGGGTGGGGAGAAGCGCCTCGGTACATGTCTGTAGGTAAAGACGCCTGCACATCAACCTACCACATACTGTCAAATTTCCTCAATAGACTTTGAACTTTATGTTTAAGGCTTAAGGTTGAAAATGTATTGAAGAAATTTGTCAGTTTTGGGTAGGTTGATGTGCAGGCGTGTGTACCGTGGGTATAGAGCGCGTATGAACTAGATTTTAGTGCTCTTGTTCATCGAGTACGGTGTCTTATGGGCCTATGCGAGTGTGCGCTGACCATGTTCAGTGTCATCAGGCAACACCATCATCACGAGCTCATTTTATGTCTCCACTGCTGGGGGCACGAGCCTCCCTATGATTGGATAAGGAAGACGGGTCATTAAGTCACCAAGCTGGCCCAGTGCGGATTGGTGGTTTTAACGACTGCCAATGCAAACAGAACCAACGACTTTGCGTGCCTTCCGGAGGAGCTCGAGATGACAAATTATGGGTCACCTATCCGATGACGGCCTTTGCCCAAGCTATCGATACTTGGGTGATGATCGGGCGTGGCACTATGTAGCGCCTCTTGTTTCTGTACAGTATTCCGCACACCCCGCTACACACGACTTTAAAGTTTATACTGACACCCCCACCAACCTTACGGTTATAAAGTTAGCTATTCAGCACAGTAACCGTGGCAAACGGCGTCCATTTGTCTGATAAATACCTGTCTCTGCGATGTGACCGTCGAAACCTTCGTGAAACCGCCAACCGCCAATTTGTCCCTTCCGCGCCACTGGCTCGCAGCCCCGGCGTGGGTCCCACTGAGGCGATAATGTGATTACAGATGTAATTAATTGGTGTAACTTTAAAAAGGTCAGGTTGCGCCGCTAATGTTAGCTGGGCTTTAATTCTGATTATGTTAATCTCTGTGTAAGGTTTACTTGTCAATGGTTGTTTAATTAAATATCAGTAAGTTAAGGTAAGTTTAGTTAAATATCAGTTTCTACATCGAGACTGATATTTAACTAAATTTACCTTTCACTTATAATATATGAATTCACTAAGGTTTTATCTCACTACTAGAATATCTTAGCGATCTCCAGCTTGATTTAATGGTATACATAAGAATATTACTAGTTTTTCGGCTGCCCAGTAAAAAAATAAAATTCGTACAAAAAACCAGCAGTGAGGCATTTATTTATTCAATTAAGTACCCGACCAAGTCGCAAGAATAAGAAACGGATTACCAAAAAACCGTAAATAAAATTTAACTAATAGCATTCAATTCAACATAACTATTTTTAGGTATAGGAAAACCTTAGATTATTTTAATCTACGAGGAATAGTAACTTTTAAAGTAAATTGCAATCCATTCACTACATAAATATACACAAAATGCTTGTAAGTGGAATAGTCCTAGCCGCCGAACCGGCCGCTTCTTTCAGCATTTTATTTTAATACACGATATAATTTCACTACACCAAATGGCTATCCATAGCGTTCTCCTTCAAAACTGCGCTGAATGCACGACTCGCAAAATTAATACATCTCTTAATTAACAGCGATAAAGGCTTCATATGCCAATTTCAAGTGGACGCCAAACTGTCTCAAGAGCAGAAATCTCAATAACAGCGTCTCCTACGCGGCTTGCATGCGTCCCATGCATATTTATCACATGTCTGAGTGGCACTAATGTGTGCTTTTACATAAGGAGAATGATCGCAGAACTCTTGCATTTGAATAGTTGAACACGGTGTTTAGGTTGGCGCGGCTAAAATTATTGATGCACCGGTTATTGATCTTCGTGCTGCGGTGACAATGGAGCTTTTTCTACAATTAAAAAGACAAAATATAAAAGGAAATTTGCCTTGATTTGATGCAATGTTATCGTAAGGTGTGTGTATTTTATTTGTGTACGGGTTGGCCTTCATCTCATCTGATGTTAAGTTTAGAAAACCCCGCGAGGGTTGAAGCGCACCAGATAATTATTTTTTTCTGATGGAACACAACAACGCTATAATTTTAATGTAATGGTGACATATTCAGATAACCTAGTAAGGCGGATTTAAAACAAACCTTACCACTAAGCCGACCGAGTATAATCATATACCCCTTGCTGGGAATCGAACTAGGTCCCAGCCTGGTGGTTGAAGCCACTAACCACAGAGATGGTTATATACAACGTGGAACTGAAAGGTGTGGTAAAAATGATAAGATCCAAAGTGTATCCGATCTAGATCTTGTATGCAGAGTTACTAAAGCATAAATATTAACTAGTTATGCAATTTTTAATCAAAAATTTCTATTGTAACGTCACATCAAAATAAACAAGACACAGCCCCAGTGGTTTAATAACCTGTGTATTTACATTTATGAAATTAAGTTAATAATTATATCTCAGTAACAACACATACAAGATCTAGATCGCATACACTTTGGATCTTTTCATTTTGACCACACCTTTCTGTTACACGCTGTATAAATGTACAAATATATATATTTTTTAATAACAAATCTTCATAAATTGCCATTTGTGTTTGTTGAACAAAACGTTTCCAATTAAGCCTCAAGTGGCGCTGTCAGTTTACAAAGTGTCGATCTCGGCGCAGGTATAGTTTTAATTTTCAAAGTTAATGCAAACTGTTCGTTACTCTACTCCTTCAATATAATTTCCGGACAACGTCGGACGAAGTGATACGACCAAAACTTGCCTCCAGTCAATATTATAATCTAGTTGTTGTGTCGCCTCGACACAAACAATAGAGAGACAAGCCTGAGTACTGGAAAAAATATTTAAGGGAAGCGAAAAATACATTACAAAATATTTATCTTTTACGACTGAATAAAAGAAAATTACTATTAAATCAGAATCTATGTCACTTTAAAGAGTTATTTGGCAGAAAATGTTGGTGGCATTGTTGTGTTTCGACAATCAGAAAGAATAAAGAAAGAATAAAAATTATGCCTGCTATGCCGGCAACCTTTAAATAAGACAGCCCTAGACATAACACTTATTTTCCTCTGTCCTTAATAAATAAATTAATAATACCTAGTAGGTAAGTTTCCTTTTAACTTTGCAATCCATTCGTACCAGCTTATTTAAAACTGGGTACACAATTTAATATTAGCGCGCTCGAAGATGCATGGTAATGGTACGATCGTCTGTCATCCTGTACTCCTACATCAACTGCGAGTCGCAATACAATTTTCCACAATTATCCTAGTTCAATGTAATGGCCGTCTACGACCATGCATGCCTTATAAATCAGTATTTTTATGACTATGAAGCAATAAACAACGCCGTGGGTCCCAGTTCACCTGCGGCGGTAGCTCTATTCTAGTGTTTTCTATTTTTATTATTTAATAATAAAATAGAAAAGATAGAAATAGATAAAATAGAGTCTCCATGTGACCACGGACCCTGCAAAGGATTCGAAACGTCAGGATATACATTAATTAAAACTAATGTGTAAAATAAACGCGAGTAGATCCGTAAAAGTTGTTTCATTTCAAAATAGAAAACTTTAAATATAATCGTAGGGTGTATCCTTATTAATATTTTAAATGCGAAAGTGAGTTTGTTTGTTTGTTTGTTGTTTGATACGCTTTGACGCGTAAACTATTAAAATTTAACGATTTCTTTGTTTTGTTATCATAGGAACTGTCGAACAGGTAACGAAGTCCGCCGGGTCTATGAAGCTGTAGGCAAGGCTGCTTCAACAACAGGCCTTTCCAGTTATATCTACAGCTTCATGGCCGGTATAGCTAATATCTGAAATGCCTTTATTGAAAACGCAATGTAAAATTTTAGTAGTATACTATTTAATAAAAAGTTTAATTTATACATTTTATATATTTACCGTAGGCGTGCACTTAGAGAGGCCTATGTCCAGCAGTGGACGTGTGTAGGCTGACGATGATGATGATATATTTACCCACCTCTGTGGTTACCACCGGTCCCAGGTATGATTCACGTATGTGTACTCGGTTTGGTTGATCGTAGGGGTTGTTAGTCCGCCTGGCTAGCTACCACCATCTAATCTAAATACGTCGCCATAACATCAATGTTCGTAGCATTGCTGTGTCCCGGCTGTGCTTCTGCTTGACATCAGGCGGAGCAGAGTCATTTGGCTAACTTTATAAATAAAAAGATGATAAAAAAACTCATGACAATAAAAACCCATAACCTTAATACATTGACGACCTCCTAGGTCGAGTGGTTTGTACACCGGTTTTCATGGGGTTGCCATCTCTGAGGTCCCGGGTTCGATCCCCGGTTGGGTTGGGTTATTGTTTTTCTAAATTGTCTCCGGTCTGGGTGTTTTCTATTTATAATAAGTATGTATTTAAGTATTTTAAGTATGTTTATCCGTTGTCTAGTAACCATTTAACGAGTTTCATAACGAAGCTTCTCTTGGGCTAGATAATTGGTGTGAGTGTAGCAAAGTTTATTTATAATTTGTTTATTACATGTATTATGGGAAATGTGCTCAAACTTTATTTTGGTTGTAGCGTTGAAGTATGAAAGTAGATCAACAGTGAACAGTAGCCGCTATCGAAGACTAGCCAACGGTTATTGCCGGTAACCGCAGCCTGCGTAAGCGCTGCTGCGGCCATTAAATGATTACGTGCCTCAACAGAGCCTAACAACCACCTGGTTTAAGGTCTTACATTTATAATAATATTTTCGGAACTTGGAAGCTTTTGATTTAAGGTTTAGAACTGCCTATTGGCTGTCTTTACAGAGAATCTGAACGACTACGAGATGGATTACGAGAATCTTGGTGGATCCTCAAGCCGAAATATCTGAACAACTAGAGGTTGTTCGGCCATTTACAGGATTAACTACTTCGGCAATTTACTAAATAACCCAGTGGTTATTGTGTAAATTTTATCTAAAAGCTTGTATTGACTTGACTAGACAATTGATTAGGTAATTGGTAAAGTTTGATTCAGGGATAACAAAATGATGCAAGTATTTTTTTTCGACCATCGATGATGAGTTTAGGAGCCGAACTGCTCTTTAATGGTGTCATTTTGTATCTTCGTCTAATTTTGAAAATATTGCTTGTTCTGCATACAAATAAGCAGTGATCGGAGTAGGTAGAGCTATTTAGGTTCATTGACCGCAAACATTGATGTTAATATGGATATTCCACGGGATTCCGACTAATACTCCGGAATTCGATTATTATAATTATTTTTATCAATAAGTATGAAAAATGGTATATGTAAGCTTATTTGCGCACGAGCGACGTTGTCAATTTTACATCGGCAACACGTTGCTAAAGTTTTTGTCAAACGCGCGACGTTGCCGCTTTGTTGACACTCGTGATATCGCTGCATTATGCGCTCTTGCTCACACGTACAGGGAGTGTCACGGGTGTGGCTAGACTAGAGTAACGCTCCTGTTTTTGTCTCTTTCTGCAACACTGGCATTCAATTGTTTATCGAAAGTAACATGTTGTTTAATGTTGTCTCATTCGATTACTTCGGTTCTCAGAGTGCTTTTCAATCATGTTTCGATTTTTGAGGAACAAATAATTTGTATGGTATGTTCTTGTACAACTTCAGAATGAAAATGTTAAATGATTGTTGATTCTTGTATAAATATAAGAAATTGTTACATAAAAACATATATGTGGTTTCATTAATCAAGTTTCTATCTATTTATTCTACTATCCTTATACTTATAGGAAGTGTATGCTTTTCATTCGGGGAATATCCATATTATTCTATCATATGGCAAGTACATAAAATAGCTCTACCTACTCCGATCACTGCAAATAAGGTAGAATAAATACTTATATGCTTATAAAATGGTCGCTTAGCAACTCGCACGACAACCAATAGCGAGTAGGCTTGCAGGCTGTAGTTAGTGAAACCACACTACAATTTGACAACGCAGTATTGTATCCAGACTTGTTCAACTTTAGCTTTGTAGCTAGTAGGTAGCTAGCTAGGTAGCTAAAGCATACTAAACGAGTGTCTACAAGTAGGCCGAGTGCGCCCACGAGTTACTGCCCCTAACTACTCTAACCACCAATCTAACTACCAATCACTTGCTACTGCTTTGATTAAATGATTACAGGCGCATGCGCATGCGCAGGGAGGAAAGCTTTCATCTCTGCGCATAACTAATGTTATAAAATGGTGGAGACGGCCGATAGCCTCGCTTTGCATTGATCCCATAAAGTTAACATAATGTAATATTGTTTATGAAAGTCCCTGTGATCATGGACCCGAAAAGGTTCGAAACGTCAGGAAAAATGTAATGTTAGGAAACGCGAGTTAAATGATAAAAAGTGTTTTATTTATATTTGTTTCAAAATTATAACTACGAGTATGTAACCTTAAGATGTAACATATTATATGGAATTAAATTATTTCAACAAATTCTTTATTATTTGAATGTTTGTTCCAGGCAGGGCGCAGACTAAACGAACGTCCACACATGTACTCCAAAGATGATACCGGTAAGCAATTTTATTTATAGCCTTATCATTGATTTAAATCGCCTCTAGTTAAACCATCGATCTCGAGGTCCGTAGGTTTGATTTATAACTAACGCACAATGGTACATTTTTTTTGACTCCGTTAAGATCGTGGTAGAACTTTCATCATTGAAAATCGAATCATTGTATGACCGCCTCTATGGTCTAGTGGCTAAGACCACCGGTTTAGACCCAGAGGTCCCGGGTTCGATTCCCAGCGGGGGGTACATGTTTGTGTACTCGGTTTGGTTGGTGGTAGGGCTTGCTTGTCCGCCTGGCTAGCTACCACCATCTTATCTAAATATGTCGCCATAACATCAATGTTTGTTGCATTGTTGTGTTCCGGCAGCTAGAGATAAGATAGCCAGTACCTCACTAGTTGAGGATCCCGGGTGAAGTGCGCTTCCATCATTGGCCTTATCATCACTTAACATCAGGTGAGATTAAGGCACTGTGCTTACCTGTAAATATATAATGTACTTTAAGCTATTAAAAGGGGAGGCATTAGCGATTCCCAGCATTACACCGAGCAGCTGTGAGGCAGATGCGGCTGCTGAGTGCGCTTGTTATTATATAGAGCCTTATTTGATTGAACCGCTTACGCCTTCGGGAAATCACATTGCTTTAATAAAAATTTAATTAAATTTATAAGCGACCGTAAAGAGCGCTTTATATCATGTCTTAAGAACACGAGGCTATTATTGATCTACTTTTGAGTCGTAAACTTTATTGCTCAAAGTTGAATGTTGTTTGTGCCTATGTTAACAATATTTTTCAGGTCTCTTTTAGGGTTGTAATGGGCCTTACTTTCACCTGATGGTCAAGTGATGATATATCACATACTATAATGACATGATAATAAGGTTGGTTTTTGTTAAAAGTAAAGATATTTATAACCACTTTATGCTGCATCGACCAATGGTAATTGAAATTAAATATTTCTTTTTTCAACTTTAAATAAAAAACATATAAACAAAGCTCCATATACCTATATAAAAACTTTGAATGTGAGTACAGAGTCTTATAATAATATATTATTATATATTATTATTATATTTTATATTATATTATTATATTATTATTATATTATATTATATATATATTATATATTATATAATAACATAGTTTTTAAGATTAATTAATTTGTACTAACAATCTATGGACTACTTTGTCTGATAATAAATGATTTTTATTTTTATTTTTATTTATTTTTTTTATTTATAATAAATTAATACATAATATAGAAACATAATATTTCAACATTTATTTTATACACAAAATCAGCGGGACTTTGACACTGACCGTTACGCGCTACCGACGACGACGGTACTGTCGTACTGTTGTATTTCATAAGCGACTATGTAATTAAGCATACGCGACCGACGAAGACGTACGCACCGACAAATCAAATAATTTATTTTGCACACTGTTAAATAGACAAGGGCTAGAAAAAAAAAGGCAAAGATATTAAGGTGAGCAATGAAATAGTGGCAAAAACAGTCTCCGGAACAGCGTGTGTCACGGCATTAGCTTGCTTGCCTGCTTGCCTGCACGAGCGGGCAGTGCAGGGGGGCCCAGCCCCCTTGCTCGGGGGGGTGGTCGGGGGTATGAGCGCCCCCCGCTATAAAATAAAAACGTGGTAAATTAGTTTAGACTTGTGACCATGCGCATCAAATTGCATACTGCATGTTTGCTTACTTTCTTGCAAGTAATAACAGCAATCGGAAATAATGTGCTCAAATTTTTCGAGGCGTCTGGTGAAATCAAAATATGGCAAATAAAACAGTGGTGTGATGAATGTTCGGAAACACTTTGAACAAAATTAAATGTTATTTCGGCCTAACATAACTTCATTAAAAAGTTTTTCGACCGAATGAGAGACATCGGAGTAATGAAAAAAATATCGAATTGATAAATAGGTCAACTGATACAGTGGCCAACGTAATTTCGACGAATTAAAAAAGGTTGAGCGAAAACAGTCAAAAAGTTTTCCGTTATGATATCCGGTGCAAAAAAATTGTTTTGTAAAATTAATAATAATAAATATCTTAATTATATTATAATAATAATAAGTGAAAATAAATAATTGGAAAATAGATTGATCAAATAATATATAAATTCAAAATGTCAAATGAAAAATACAGTAAATTGGGACTATTATGTATATATACATAAATTAATCTTATCTAGATCTTAAATCTACATTAATTTAGATACAAAGCAAACACTGAACACTGAAGAACTAACACTGAATACTGTCGCATATATATTTCAACAGCAGCCTTCCTTCCACGTCACATGTAATGAAGCATTACGCAAAGTCGGGGGCACGTTGAAAGAGACGTCATAAGTTACGGAGCTGCTCCGAGCCGTGCCATAACTCCGCGTGACGGACGGCCGCTGCTGTCCACGGGGTAGGGTTGACAACTGTTAGATAAGAAAAAGAAGGAAAGAAAGGTTCTTAAAATATAATGAAATGAAATATTTTTAAGATGATGGTACAAACATGTAGCCCCAAATATGTACAAATATGTAGTAGGGAATCGAACCCGGGACTTCTGGGTCTGAACTGGTAGTCTTAACCACTAAGCCAGAGAGGCAGTAGATTATCTCAGACTAAAAAAGAAAAGAGAGACGCGTCGCTCGCGCTGACACACTGACGGCCGATCCACATTGGCGATGTCAATACTGTAAAAAGAAAAATCCTGAATGACAATTCGTAGACTGAAAATTTAAAATGTTATAATAGTAAATCTGATAGCATTATATCAATAGCATGCATAACTTTGTAACGCCTAATCCTGGATGCGTGATAAAATTAAAAAATATAATCGAGCTCTTTTGTGCTATGTGTACATAGTTTGATAAGACATCCAAGCACTTAATCCGCTTGGCACACAATCACCATCTTTTTTTTAGTCTGTTGCCATTAAAACAATGTAAATAGTATTTATTTATTTATACATATATATTATATTGCATTGATGGATTTCTTCAGTTAGGACATAAAACAACCAGTTCCTCAGTAGCTGCGGATTCTGGGTAAAGTACGCTTCCACCTTTTAACCTTATCGTCACTTTTTATCAGACGAGATAAGGTCATAGTAATTAAAGTGTTTTTTATTTTTTTATAAAAGGTAAATAATTATGAAATCATCGTTTCGACATCCCTAATATGGTTTGGACGCGATGACAGCCTCCCTTTTTACATAATCCTGGTTTCCAGCCATAACCGCTGGTCCGATATGGCCTGCCTCACATGCTTTATGGTACGGACGAGACGGGACCTACCTGCAGACAGCATGACGGGACTACTCAACGGACTTCGGGATTTATGGAGTTAGCCCTATGGCACAGGCGTTTGTGCATTCTTTGGGATTTTGCTATAGTTTAGATACTCGTATTGCAATTTTAAGCGAAAGGTTAAGAAGAAGAAATACATTTATTGGCACACACTAAGTACAACAAAAAATTATTACATGTAAAAAATATTGAAAATACAAAAGTACATTAACCTTTTAAAACGGTTCAAATGTTTTTTGTACTATTTTTTGCAGTGTGTGTATGCTTGTATAATATATATAGCAGTAAATAGCCTATAACTGTCCCACAGCTGGGCAAAGGCCTCCATCATTGAAATCAAGTCATCTCTAATAATTGATGGGTACGGCTTAATCACCACGCTTGCCAAATGCAGGTTGGTGATCACAAACCTGGGCTATGCATTGAAAAATCCGAAACACACTTTGGCCGACCTGATAATTGAGCTCAGAACCTTCGAGTATCGGGCCGAGCGCTTAGCCACACGGCTACAGACGCAAAAAAAAATATATATACAGGGTTATTGGTAATACGTAGTGATCCCTATATAGGGTGATAGTAAAGATCATTAGCTATCAATTTGCCCTGGGGTAGATGGGGCAAAAATGTACCGATTTCGAAATAAAATTATTTTTCTCTTTTCTTTTTTTCCTGTTCTTTTTTGTATTATTATTACATATTAGAGTGTTAGCAAACTAAAAACACCAAAAATAACTATTAAATACGTAAGTTCTTTAAAAAAAAATATAATTAGTATTTATTTATTTTTAAATCGGTAAATTTTTGCCCCAACTACCCGAGGGCAAATTGATAGCTATTGATCTTTACTATCACAACTTAAAGGGATCGCTACGTATTACCAATAACCCTATATAAAAATACAAAATTAATATATAGTTAGTCTGATGCAAATACCTCAGCAGGTGGACACACACAACATCGCCATTAAAATGGAATAACAAAACAAATGAAATTCCACGGGCAAGCTTGGCCTTCATCTTACCTGATGTTACGTGATGATAAGGCCGAAAGAAGAAGCGCACTTCACCCGGAATCCTTAAACCCTTACACTGACTCTCTATTGTGCCGTATAACATTTGATTTTCCATCGTTGTAATTCTTGTTCAGTGAACCTGTTAATCAAGTTAGTACAAAAATTATTACCGAGAATGATAACGCAGCATTTCAATATCAATGTGTGCGAGCTTCCACATTTTAATCGCACACATTTCGAAAAGACGGCCACAAAAAGGTTGTTACAAATCGGCGACATGCGTGCCTACAGCATTGTTGGAAGACATTAAATGCCATTATTTAATCTACAAAAAGTAATTAAAAGCTGCAGTACCGAGTCGAGTTTCTTGCGATCTCATATTTTGCTAATGGCACGAGTCGTTTCAAAGGTGTTATTGCTAGTTATAGTCTTCCCCGCCCTATCGACATGTAATCCATCCATATTCGTAATTGTGACAACCTTAAGAAATTGCTGATTAAGAATTCATTTATATGCAGATAGCTGTTACTACATTCATTGCCTCATATAGCCGGCAATAGAACCAATTTTATCTATCGCACTCCATATAAAGAACTAGCTTTTATGTTAGCAAATCGGCACAGGAGCATACGGCTCGCCGATTGAAAGCGTATAACTGAGAGTACATACGATTATTACATTCGCTTTGTGGACCCTCTGAAGCTTCAATTCTTATGCCACTATGCCTCATTGTAACTTCACTAGATTCTCCATCGTCATCACCCGCATACCTTTATATTCCCACTGTCGGGGTACGATCCTTTCCTATGAATGGATATGGAGAGCAGGCCATTAATAAGCCAACACGCGGGCCCAGTGCGGATTGGTGGTGATTAACGATTGCTAATGCAGCCGGGACCAACGGCTTTACGTGCTTTTTGTGTTTACTTGGACAATGAGGATTACAACTAAGAACAATGTATTACCTAGAATGTTGTCACTTTACAATTTTCCTTTGTAACAAACGACCTCAAAATTTCGGCCATGCGGTGGTTTTCAGGTTTATAGTTGTATAGTTTTATCAGCTATATTCAGGATTATACCGTACTACCACACATCTTGTACAGGCTGATTTACCATTTACCATTTACCATTTACCCTATACCATTTTTCATTAAGCCATCTATACGTATGTAAAATTTAAACACTGAAAAAAGACGACAACCTCAGGCGGGAATCGAACCACGCACCTTCCGCATTCCGGGCGGCTGCCTTAACCACTTGGCTACCGAGGTCTGGCTTTCACCCGACGAAATTTTTCAGTGCTTGATGCTTATGTTTTTTTAGTCAACATTGCTTCATCAATCTTAGAAGTTTTCACCTCTGTGGTTCGATTCCCGCCTGTGGTTGTCGTCTTTTTTCAGTGTTTAAATTTTACTTAAGTATATTTAAGCGTTAATAAAACGCTAAAATATATAAAAAACACTCATCTATACGTATGTTCGCCTTATACATTTTACGCAACCCTTTAGCAATTACGCAACTGCACTCTACGGATACAAAGTGCGAGACCAAATAAGACTTGGCCAGTTTCAATTGCAACAAAAGACCTTATTGGTGTTGCTCTATCGATAGTACTCCACTGAATGGACAAATAAGATAAGCAAACAATATAGTAACAAGACTTTCATACTATTCACGAGAAGGTCGTGGGTAATTCTCTATCTTTTACATTGGAAAATTATGGTAAGTAACGTTTACGGGTTTCCTAATGAAATTAAGACTTCTAAGTTTTGTCACTGCCTGGTGGTAGAATTTTGCTAGGAATCTGACTTGATGGCAACCTGACATCTATTTCTACGGCCAAGGAGCAATGTTTTGAAATGAATCATTTCATTTCATAAAATGATTATTTATTCACGCAAAACAAAGTACATTATAGCTGGTGGTTAATATTATGATTTTGAACGTCTGTTTTGCCAAACGCAGGGCATGTGAATGTCGAATTACATAAAATTAAAATTAAATTAAATTAATAGAATAATAATTGTGACAAGAGATACAATAAGAATTAGATATAAAAGTGATAATTTTATGACATAATTGTTCATTTTACGAAAAATTTTTTTATCTAAATATTCTTTAATTGTTTAAAAACATTTATCTTTTATCCACATTCTTAACTTTTCTCTAAATACATGCATGTTATATTATAATGGAATTGTTATATTATTATCTCTGTTTCAGTCCCCGAGAATCTCAAGTGTTGAACATGGCCAGTCTGCGATTGCTAAGGTTTCTATCCATTTGGAAGTTTCGTGTCCCGGCAGTGAGGACATAGAATGAGCCGGTGATATGAACCCGCAATTCGATGATTCGGTGATTCGGCAAGCGTGGTGATTAAGCCAATACCATCAGTTGTAGCGATAACTTGATTTCAATGATGGAGGTGTGGCGGCGTCACCTACCGCATACGCCGCACATTATTCGACACGCAGCAAAACACCTTCTCAACCGTGTCAATAGATGGCGCCACAAACGCATACCAACGACGTCGCCATACTAAGACGATAAATAGTATGAGAAGCCTGCATCGCGATAGCGAAGTTTCAATATCTCCTTCGCTATATATAGCACCTCCTACTAACATCCATTGGACCTCGGTCCCCGAGCTATACCACCCAGCTCGGAGGAAGATCTTCCCTTTATCTTTCCTCATTGTGGCGCACCATCCTACTACTACCAACCTACAGAGGCATTTGCGCATCAGCAGTATACAGGCTATACTTTACTTTCTCGTACTTTGTACTTGTAGTAAAGGAGCATTACTCAATGTGAACATGGACATCATCAACATTTACGGTATATCATCATCAGCTCATTTTATGTCCCCACTGCTGGGGCACGAGCCTTTCCTATGGATATAGGGAGAACGGGCCATAAACCACCACGCGGACCCAGTGCGGATTGGTGGTTGTTAACGACTGCTAATACGGCTGGGACCAACGGCTTTACGTGCCTTCCGAAGCAAGGAGGAGCTCGAGTTTGTCATTGAATCGGTGACCAAAAATGTATCATACATTTTTGATCACCGTTTCAACGACCGGCTTTTGCGAAAGTGGCTTAACCTCAGCACGTAGACCGGGCGCGTTAACCACTGCGCCATCGAACCATTTTTACTTACGTATATGCAAAGTATTTTTATACAATTATAAAATTTTACAATTCTCAAAACAAAGAAGTTATGAAAAGGTGTTGACAGAAAAAGATCTGAATAACGGTCGCGCGTGAATGACCACGTGACTTCCGGTGCCCTTTAAATCCCCTTGCCTTTTGTGTGAAAACAAACAATTCTCGCAGTTCAGCTGTAAAGGGGAATTATAATTACGCGGGGATACGAGGGGTTGGTATTTATGTAAAGGCCTTATGAACACTCTCTGGTGCGCTTAATTATTCCTTTTTGAAAATTAGTTTTTTATTTTTTTTCTAAGTCTTAGTCTTAGTCTAATTGAGACTAATAAATAACTAAATAATAAATACATAAATAATAAATAGTTTATACAAATAAAAATCAGATTGGCGACAGAAACAGCTATTTCTGCAGCTATTTTTATATTTTCGGATAAGCTTTTTTGCCACCGCCTTCATCTTGCTTGATGTTAAGTAAGGCCAATGGTGGAAGCGCACTTCTCCCGGGATCCTCAACTATATAAGATTAGATAAGATTGTGGTATCTAGCCAGACGGGCAAACAAGCCCTACCACCAACCAAACCGACGACGACACAAACATGTATCCCAGCTGGGAATCGAACCCGGACCTCTGGGTCTGAGACCGATGGTCTTACCCACTAGACCACAGAGGTAGTTAAAAGCTATATATTTACTGCAATATGGCTTGGGGTAGTCGCACAATAATGTGAGATAATTATTTACCATTGTAGTCTAATAATTAATATTTGAGACGGATATAATGAGAAGCCTGTGGCGTGATATACTCTAGCGTTGCTTCTGATTACGAAATGATCTATGGAGACAATGGTTGAGAAATATGGCGCCTCTAAGAATGCCTTGTTTAATGAATGAATTAGGAAATGTGAAGAGCTTTATGTAGATGCAATTAAAGTCGTTATCAAGCATAGCTTTAAGTTTAATTAAATTGATGTAAAAGTTAAGTAATTAGCTTAGCCCATATAAGTTTTACACTATTGCTTTGCAAAGGCCTCCATTACTTAAATCATGCCACTTGATGAGTGTTAGCTTACTCACGACCAGATGCGGGTTAGTGAACACAATTCCGGGCTATTATAACCCATTTGTATAAACAATCTGAACCATACTTTATAAGCACCGAGAATTGGAAATGTATTACGGAGTAAATTGTTTTAGGTTATTTTTTATTTTATTCTATCAACTGTCAACTTTCTTTTGTGGTCGTTAGTAAACTTATTATGTCTTAGTCATCATCATCATCATCATCTCAGCCAAAAAGACGTCCACTGC
The DNA here is from genome assembly GCA_949315975.1 of Eudonia truncicolella. Lineage (NCBI taxonomy): Eukaryota > Metazoa > Arthropoda > Insecta > Lepidoptera > Crambidae > Eudonia > Eudonia truncicolella. Next base: position 1,796,305 of record OX438838.1, on the reverse strand, counting down.
TGGACAAAGGCCTCCCTCAAGGATAAAATCATTTTGAGGGGAATTTGCCATAATCGCCACGCTTGGCAGGCGGGTTGGCGATAGGTAAGAATAATCACAGAGAGACGCTGCTGCCCATCCTCTGGAATGGTCCCTTGGTTGCCTTCAACGACACCCACGGGAAGAGATGGGGTGGTGCAATTCTTTATCTCCGGCACCACACAGGGATGTCTTAGTATGTTTTCTTTATTCTTATCTTATTTTGAGTCCTCCGTTACAGCTATTAAAAGCAACCGTTAGCTATATCCCAGGTGTTTACGAAATAGGGCTGTCTATCTGTGTGTTGTTCTGTCAACCACCTCTGTGGTCTAGTTGCTAAGACCACCGGTTTAGACCCAGATTTTCCGGGTTCGATTCCCAGCGGGGGGTACATGTTTGTGTACTCGGTTTGGTTGGTGGTAGGGCTTGTTAGTCCGCATGGCTAGCTACCAGCATCTTGTCTCAATATGTCGCCATAACATCATGTTTGTAGCATTGCTGTGTTTCGGCAGCTAAAGATAAGATAGCCAGTGCCTCACTAGTTGAGGTCTCCGGGCGAAGTGCGCTTCCATCATTGGCCTTTTCATCACTTCACATCAGGTGAGATCAAGGCACTGTGCTTTGCTTACCCATAAAATATATAAAAAAAAACCTAGTTACGGCGCTAGTGGGGCGCTGATTAAGCCCACTCTGCCCACTCTCCTCTCAGAAAATTGCCTGCACTTTTCGCTCGCTATGATATTATGACACTCCATGACTTTTAACTACTATCGATATGTTCTGAAGTATTTTTATAGAATCCATCCACTCTTTTTTACGGCTCTTTTACAGCTGGTAAAAGCGAACGTTTTGCTTGAAAATAAAATGAAATGTTAAATATTTATTAGAACACAAACAAGCGAAAAACGACCGTTGGCTATATCGCAGGAGTTAACAAAATTATGACAGTGTGTTGCTCTGTCAACTTCAGTAATGCATTTTTACTACGCACACCACTATATTACTATTTCTCTTACGCCTCTGTTACAGCTATTAAAAGCAACGGTTATCTATATCGCAGGTATTTACTAAATTAAGCAGGTGTGCTATTCTGTCAACCTCGGTAATGCGATTTCGCGGCGTTCGCCGAGGCGCGGCGCTAGTGGCGTGCTCGTTACGCCCACTCTGCCCACTCTCCCCTCTCAGGAAATTGCTTGCACTTTTCGCTATGATATTATGACGGTCCATAACTTTTAGCAACTGTCGATAAGTTTTGAAGTAGTTTGCGAGACGTATTTGTAGTTTTCGCTTTATGCCACAGTTGAATAGTAGTTAAGGAAAATTGTATGTGGATACATTCGGTGTTACAAATATATACAGCTATAGCCTATGTTTGTCAAGATCAAGTCAAATCGTTATTTATACAATGCAATTTCATTATTTCGAATAAGTTATTGGTAAAATGGAAAGAAGGAATAACATTTTCGACAGAACGTTAGCTGATTTACCGTACGATTCGAATAAAAAAAATGCGTCTTACGCTAGTTTAGTTACAACAATGCAAGTTGCAAATTTTCCATTGAGAAAACTTTTACTTGCTCATGTCTCACTGTTTATTTCTGACATAGACACTTCACAATATCTTGCAAACAATATGAGCAAAACTGAAGCGAAATGTAATTAGTTCTTACCTAGGGGTCATTCGTTGATTAGACGTGCCCAAGATGAGTGATGCGCCTCGCGGGATCCGTAAGTTTCTAATTAGAATTGCTGCAAAAATCATTCGTTTTATGGAAACAGTAAGAAAGTACCATAACGCAACAATTCATGTTTTTGAGATAGGGAATTAACTATACGTATTAACTTTGAACGACGACGACGACGACGGACAACGTATGAACTATGCAACACATGATATATGACACATTAATGATATATTAATATTTTCTTATTTTAATTTCGTATTAACAATGCACATAATCTTATTCAAATGTCTTATGTACTTTATTATTTTTCTTTGCCTTTGTTATACCATGTAGTATGCAAATAAATAAATATGAAATTTAATATATATAATAATATATATAATATAATATGGTATATATGGTATAAAGGATCGGTAGTTAGCGGCTTAGAGCTATGGCTAATCTTTGTTAATTTAACTGTGTGATTAGAAAAACAATAACGCTCCCTCTTATCTATTTATAAATTGAGTAATTTATTTATGGAGTACACAGTAGTTTATATAGATAATGAACAACAATGGACCTAAAACACTTCCTTGTGGAACTCCGTATTTTATTATAATACGTTGGGATGTATATTTCCTTTCTTTCTTACATGCAAATTTAAGTCAGTTCAGTACGTTGCTCCCTATCCTTTAAGTAAGAGTTTTATTAGGTTAAGGGCATTGCCTCGGATGCCGTAGCGATTTAATTTTTCACACATGATCCCATGATCTAGGTGATCAAACGCCTTTGTCATGTCCATAAATATAGCACTTGCCGGTGTTCTGGTATCGAGACAGTGGACAGTCATTCATTCATTCATAATTTTATTGTCTCACGTCAGGTGTACAGATATTAACTTATAGGTACATTATAGGCATGATTTGAACCCTGTTAGGGCACTACAATATTGAACATTTATTTTAAATTACTTGATATTACATTTCTTTTTATATTCTATTTATTTTAAATGACATAAGTTATTCAACACTATTTACTTTTTTACTTTGAAAGCCAAAGGCGCCAATTCAATGTCAACAACTACCGTCATTAACATAAGTTATTCCAAAATCACATTAAATAAAACATTAAATTATTACATTTCATTAATCATAATAAAATTTTCACATGCATTTTAGTCAAACTGACCTAAAAGAAAATTAACTACTTATTGTAACTACAACATACACAACAAACCAAGACCGTGAGCTTGAAATTTATAAGCAGTAGCTTTCACGAGTTAGATCGTTCCAATGTGCACTACACATTGGAATCGCGTAAACCTTAGGAAACAATTTATAAGTAGATGTTTTTAAGGTAATATTTAGATGCTAATAGATCGATCATTCATAAAATCCTCAACAACATTTCTTTAGTTCTTTAATTTTATTTTCAAAAATGGTATCTGATCCTATTGATTTTATAGCAGTTGGAATTTTGAAATGAAACAACTTTTACGGATCTACTCGCGTTTATTTTACACATTAGTTATTTTTACACAGGGAGGTCTCCCTGTGACCACGGACCCTGCAAACGGTTCGAAACGTCAGGATAAACATTAATTAAAACTAATGTGTAAAATAAACGCGAGTAGATCGGTAAAAGTTGTTTCATTTCAATGTGTAGTGTTCGCGTAAACTTTAGAAAACAACAGTTTGAATTTTGTTATAAATTTTTTAACTACTTCAAAAATGTATATTGAGGGCAATGTTAACATCGAATTTTCACAGAAGTATGGTTTACAGCTCTGCCTTGGCCCGATATTGCAAAGAATTCGTATGCATTTTTTCTGCATTATGAGTAGAGCACCTGCATCTATACTATGGCCCCACAGTACCACGCCATAGCAGAGCCATGCGTATACATACGCATAATATGCCGATAGTGCCGTTTTAAAATCTGTATTCCTTTTTAATATACCCAGTGCGTAAACAAATTGCGAAATTATAGATTTAAGTTTTTGAATGTGTCCTTTCCACTTTAAATTTGAGTCAGTCCCTTTCACTAAGTCGTAAATTGCTGTATTTATTGTTACATTTCTACGAAATTACTTTTGTTCTTTATTAAATATTTTATGCTTTTCCAAAAAACCGTAAAGAATGTTATAAATAATCTTTTTAAAAATCTTTGAAAACACTGATAACAATGTTATAGCGGTAGGTATAGGATAGGGCGGTAATTTTTTGCGTACTCTTTATTCCCCTTTTTATATAGTGGCTTTACAATAGCTGGCTTTAAATTATTTGGATAAGTCCCTGTATTGAAGCATAAGTTAATTAGAGTTGAGAAGTTGTTAGAGTAATAAATTATTTAATAAAGAGTATAATTAAAAAAATTAAACAAATAAGTCTGCGTTGTAAGACCTACAACACGGACCACTTTTTTTATTTGAAGACCAAAAAAGGGTTCGCCAACAGTGCTAATTGCATTACTAAAAGAGTTTCTCAGTTTTTCCAACAAAACTGAGGATCCGCACCGCTTTTGTGCGGGAAAATAGTATTTGAAAGTTCCCCCAGCGTTGTCAAAGGGGAAAATTGTCAGCCGAACTGACTGCGAGTATATTCTTCGGGGCTCCAGCTACAGCGGGAAAGCAATTTCATGCGACTTCGGCACGGTTCACACTTTTTATTTATTATTTCGTTGGAACAGCTCGCTTCTTTCCGTTTACGGCGGCAAATTTACTATTATAAAGTTTTGAGGAAACAATTTTGATATAGTAAGGAAGAGTGATTGGTATTAATACTGATTTGTTTCAAGCAACAGCACCAGTTAAAAATAATATTTCGATTGTTTGTTGTGTTCCCGATTCTGAAGGTTGTGTAAAGTATATCAACTAAAAATTCAAGGGCGGTATCTTAACGTATGATACTATTGGCTTCGCAAGCGTCTACAGGGTGTTTGTTAATACCTGTATGTCCCGAATATGGCAGATAGGGTACCGTTCATAGAATCCTGGAAAATTATGAACATAACTAAAAAGCACCACATGGCCGAGATATTGAGGTTCTTTGTTACTAGGAAAAACTGTAAAGTTACAACCCTAGGTCAAGATGAGTTGTTCGTCGTCAACCTCATGGTCAAACATAAACAGAAGTCAAAACATTGCAGGAATGAAAAAAAAAATTGTAATGAATTTGAGTTTTTTATGGAAAAGTAAATTTACGTAAATATGATTTTGCATGTTATCATAGTGTTCTTTATATTTGGTTGCATGGCTATGTTTATACTACCAAACATTTTGGCTATATTACCAAACATTCTTTATGGGCTGCGTTGGTTTCATTGGCGGGCTAAACACTCTTTTGCCGAGTCATATAACTACAAAGTTGGTAAACTAGAATTCTTTTGTTTCCAGATGATAGTGCGCGTGTGGTGCGAGAGTGGCGTAGGATGGGTCCCCACCCACGTGCCCGTCACGCCGCAGACCAGCTGCCTGGACGTGCTAGAGTGCTGCCGCGAGCCCGGCCAGGAGCCCTGCCTGCTGCTCAGCGTGCACCCCAACCATGGAGGTACGTCAACAGTTTTCACAGAGGTGACATTGCAGCTGATAGTGCAGAATGCTGCCTGGACCTAGACTGCTGCCGCGAACCCGGCCAGGAGCCCTGCCTGCTGCTCAGCGTGCACCCCAACCATAGAGGTACGTTCATAGTCTACGAAAGAGGTCACATTTTAACTGATAGTGCAGACCTGCTGCCCGGACGTGCTAGAGTGCTGCCGCGAGCCTGGCCAGGAGCCCTGCCTGCTGCTCAGCGTGCAACCCAACCATGGAGGTACGTCCACAGTCTGCCGTAAAGGTCACATTGTAGCTGATAGTGCAGACCAACTGCCTGGACGTGCTAGAGTGCTGCCGCAAGCCTGGCCAGGAGCCCTGCTTGCTGCTCAGCGTGCACCCCAACCATGTCCACAATTAGTCCACACATAATTCACAATTAGGGGGGTCACATTACAGCTGATAGTGCAGGCCACGAACGCCCCAGACCAGTGTCTCAGTGGCCTGGCTTTGACATTTGATAGAGAAAACGGAAACTGTTTCCGTAGGATCCGAGTTCCACATAATCATTAGCGTCTCTGAGGCGCAGTGTGAAATGTTATGCATTTTCTTACATAAATACATGCATACAAACATACTCTCACTTCCTTCTCCCAAAAAGGGACGGAGCATCAACACCAATTTTGAGTAAACTCGCCGTTAGTGACCACGACGCCACATTTAGCATCATCATCGTAGTGATAAAAGTGATAAAGGTTGCTAGCCGATCGCCTCATTAGCGAGCACCTTGGAACTCTTGTCTCTTAGCCGACTCTCACGACATGCATGGGAAGTAAGGTAGCTGATCCATTATTTCCACGTGCCCCAGACCAGCATGCATTTTCGTGTATATAAAAACAAAACAAAAATGGTTGACAATTACTAGGTACGTATGCAATGAGCCGCAAACTTAGAACTAAATCAGACAGAACAAGGGGAAATGCCACGTCCCATTCCCGTTGCCATTTATAATGAGTCAGTCCATATTGTAATCCGGCGAGAGCAGCCGGCCACCGCTCGGTAATTACTTAATTAATAGAGAATAGCCTCTGTCTCGGGGGGCTCGAATAATTAACGTCGCCAAGCTTCACTGCTTGAGATAGGTACTGTAGGTTTATTTAACATTTTTTTAAATATCTTACGGGTAAGCACTTTGCCTTCATCGCACCTGATGCTAAGTGGTGATATGGCCGAAGGTGGAAGCGCACTACACCCGGATTTCTCAACCACTGAGGCACTGGCTAATCTCCTAGCTGCCGGAACACATCAAAGCAGCAAACATTGATGTTATGGCGATATTATTTAGATAAGATGTTGGTAGCGAGCCAGGCGGGCAAACAAGCCCTACCACCAACCAAAGCGAGTACACAAACATGTACCCCCCGCTAAGAATCGTATCCGGGACCTCTGGGTCTCAACCGGTGGTCTTAACCACTAGACCACACAGGCGATTGAAAAAACATGCTGGTCTGTGACGTGAAGATAATGTATCAGCTGCTTCACTTCTCGTGCATGTCGTATGAGCCGATTTAGGGACAAGGGTTCCAAGATACTAGCACATCAAGTGATGAGCTTGCGATTAAATTCAAAGTTAAGTGAAAGTAAATTTTTTTTATTCAAACAAACCTATGAAAAGTGCTTTTGAATCGTCTATTTTTTACCTGTGGTTTTCCATTTCTTCTTCATTCATTCTTCTGAATGGGCGCAAGAAACTTAATAGAAGTAACGACATTTACAAAAAACAGTAATTATGTCGTTACCAAATTACAATATTCAATTAAATAAGTACAATTACAATTAAAAACTTTTAAGAGCCCGGAATTACAAATAATGAAATAATTTAATAATAATATATCTATATACATATAATGACTTGTCCTGACTGACTGACTCATCATCGCCGAGCCTAAACCACTGAAGCTAATTAGATAAAATTTGGACTGTAGGTTAACTGAGTGACGTGACCAGCCACTAAGAAAGGATTTTTTGGAAATCACACCCTAAGGGGGTCAAATAGCAGGTGAAAGTTTGTATGAAAGTCCGACAGTTTTGAAATAAAAGACATGAAAATTGGTATTTGGGTTCTTAATAAAAATTAAACAATGACATGTCTCAGGAATTTTGTTTATTTTTCTTTAAATGAGTAAAAAAGTCAAAAAGGTTTTTTGGGGAAATCGTTATTTTGAAAGTAATAACTATCAAAATGAATATTTTAATCGATCTTTGGATTTTTAACAAAAATAAAGAATCATTTTTCGAAAAACCACCCCTAGAGAGGTAAAATAGGGGTGGAAAGTTTGTATGCAAATCTGTCATTTCTAAAGTTCAATCCACGGACTGACTAACATGAACGTACCTTTAATAAGTTTGGCTTTTATTACAAACAATCACACGTCGTGTAGCCTACGAGAGCGAAGCCGCGAGCAAAATCTAGTATACAATAAATATATATTATTACATCGGGTCACTAATAGTATACTCTGAATTGGTGATTACGTTGCTCTGCCTATCCTTATGCTTGTAAAAAAACCCAGTTTATTTTTTTAACTACAATCAAGTGTTTCAGTGGTCTAGTGGGTAACTCTTAGATATGCGTTTTTTTTTTTAGAAACTAACTAATTAACAGGGTGAAATTTTCAAATAGTTATTCCGCGTTTTGTCTCTTTTACTCCAATTTGAAATGAAGTTTACATGACGTTAAAAATGTGTATAGTCTTTCCTCCTTCTCCACAGCTAAAAAAATAGACGGCCTGAAAAGAAATTGTTTATTGACGATCACACAGACATAACTGAAAAAATACAATGAATAAGAAACTATTTAAAAAATATTAATACTAATAAAAATAATAATTATACAACAATAAGGAAGGATGAGTGTGTGTGAAGGCCAACAAGGCCCCTGCCTCAGCTTTGCGCCGTTGTAATGCTTCTTTTTTTATTTACTTTTTTTTTTTCAACACAAAACTTAAGACCATTTATGTACAACATGAAGTAATAAAGATTATGTGGTTTACAATTGTGATTGATTAAGTGACTAACAAAATATACATATTTTTTTACGGGTAAAAAAATAGAAAGTGGATTTATCTCCTTTTGAACAGACGCTCCTCTAGTCAGTAATACACTGACTACTTCGCAAACTGCCTATATACTTGTCGAATAACAACTTAAGTACATAAGTGTTTTTTATATATTTTAGCGTTTTATTAACGCTTAAATATACTTAAGTAAAATTTAAACACTGAAAAAAGACGACAACCTCAGGCGGGAATCGAACCACGCACCTTCCGCATTCCGGGCGGCTGCCTTAACCACTTGGCTACCGAGGTCTGGCTTTCACCCGTCGAAGTTTTTCAGTGCTTGATGCTTATGTTTTTTTTAGTCAACATTGCTTCATCAATCTTAGAAGTTTTCACCTCTGAGATCCGAAAGAAATATTTTTACAAATATTTGAACATTCGGTTAAGATGAAACTGCGTTATAGATAAGTGTTTTTTATATATTTTAGCGTTTTATTAACGCTTAAATATACTTAAGTAAAATTTAAACACTGAAAAAAGACGACAACCTCAGTTGTTTAAATTTTACTTAAGTATATTTAAGCGTTAATAAAACGCTAAAATATATAAAAAACACTTATCTATAACGCAGTTTCATCTTAACCGAATGTTCAAATATTTGTAAAAATATTTCTTTCGGATCTCAGAGGTGAAAACTTCTAAGATTGATGAAGCAATGTTGACTAAAAAAAACATAAGCATCAAGCACTGAAAAATTTCGACGGGTGAAAGCCAGACCTCGGTAGCCAAGTGGTTAAGGCAGCCGCCCGGAATGCGGAAGGTGCGTGGTTCGATTCCCGCCTGAGGTTGTCGTCTTTTTTCAGTGTTTAAATTTTACTTAAGTATATTTAAGCGTTAATAAAACGCTAAAATATATAAAAAACACTTATCTATAACGCAGTTTCATCTTAACCGAATGTTCAAATATTTGTAAAAATATTTCTTTCGGATCTCAGAGGTGAAAACTTCTAAGATTGATGAAGCAATGTTGACTAAAAAAAAACATAAGCATCAAGCACTGAAAAATTTCGACGGGTGAAAGCCAGACCTCGGTAGCCAAGTGGTTAAGGCAGCCGCCCGGAATGCGGAAGGTGCGTGGTTCGATTCCCGCCTGAGGTTGTCGTCTTTTTTCAGTGTTTAAATTTTAACTTAAGTACAATCAAACAGAGATCATTTTATGTCCTTGCACTGTTGGGGCCCGAGCCTTACCTATGGATGGATGGATCGGTAGAACGGGTTATAAAGCACAGTGCCTTGATCTCACCTGATGTTAAGTAAGGCCAATGATGGAAGCGCACTTAACCCGGGATCCTCAACTAGTGAGGCACTGGCTATATTATCATTATTATAATTTATTTACCATTGTGCCGAAGGTTGAGTATAGCTTTAAAGATTACTAAATAATGTTCAGCCATTGGAAGTTAAAGGATCGTATTACAAACCGCGCAATGTGAAGTTACAAAAATGGGGCTCTGTTACAGAGATGTCGCTTTAATTCTTTAACTGTACTTGATGGGCCTCTAACTCTGCCGACACGGGCGCTAGGGCAGCAGAAAAGACGCGGCCATGCGATATTTTGTCACAATATCATGCAATACTAGTTCTTACTGAGATCATTATATCATTAGAAAATTAAGTTCAGATTTAATTTTATGTATTAAGTCTGTGGTCTAGTGGTTAAGATCACTGGTCTCAGACCCAGCGGTCCCGGGTTCAATTCCCAGTGGGGGGAACATGTTTGTGTACTTGGTTTGGTTAGTGGTAGGGTTTGTTGGTCCGCCTGGCTAGCTACCACCATCTTATCTAAATATGTCACCATAACATTTATAGCATTGTTGTGTTCCGGCAGCTAGAGATAAGATAGCCAGTGCCTCAGTAGTTGAGGATTCCCGGTAAAGTGGCACTATTGGCCTTATCATCACTTAACATCAGGTGAGATGAAGGCACTGTGCTTACCCGTAACACATAAAAAAAAATTCAAACATTAATCAAAAATAATGTTTTTAAAACTTTTCTGATTATTGAGTCTTACCTAATTATATAGATATTATGTTGCCCACAAAACTTTACCACTAATGACACCTCAAGTTTCAACATCTTCACTTCTTTTTCGACCTCATAACTCCATTTATTCTACGATCGACTATATTTGGATACTGACCTATTGTGTTATTTTATTTATATGTGCAAATTTTTTTAATGCGTTATTCATGCGAACGTACTATCTGACGGCTCCCACAAAGGGATTTATATCAATTGCATCTGATTCCACGTATAAAAGCCGGTTAAGAGACTTCGGTTACTCATTTAATCGGGCATTTAACGAGTGCGGGATTGTTCAGTAAGCATGTTCAGTTGGCCTTATGGCTGACGCGTTTAATTCTCCGTCGCTCCACATCTGGCGGATGTGCTGTCGATCTTTTGCAACCAACTCCAAAAGGTATAAAAGGGAAAGTAAACAAAGCAATAAATTATGATTGCCTCAGCCAATTACTTGTTGACAACTTCCTTCAGAAAGGTGTCGCGCCGAACTGTTGTTTACAAACAATTGTTTGTTGTACAATTTTGTAATCTCTTTACAATTAGATCAAGTTTGAGTCTACCAAGTGAGTTATGGCTGTATTTTAGACGCTATATTTTTAATGCTTTGAAATTGTTTTTATGTGTTATTTATCAAAATGTATCAATATAAGAATGAATTTTGTAATCTGCTTTAATTATCTTATCTTATCGAAAAATCTTATATTATGAAATGATCAATGGTAGCACAGAAGCCATCTGGATCCTCATACCTATTCCTGCTGCTAAACCAACCAACTTTACAGAACTATAGTTAAACAGACAGATGTCGTATAAATAACACTTGCCAGGGTAACTAAAACACAATAAAGTTGGTAGATGAATTGGCACCAAGAAAAAAATCGCATACCGGGCATTTGATATTTCTGTATCATGTTTTTGTCACAGTTCAATAATACTAGTCGTTCCAACCTCTACCGGCCCACCGTGGGACGAGCCAGCACAGCTGTAGCCGTCCGTTATGGCGCTTCCGAGCTCGTTAGACGAGGGCTTCAATAATTACACCACGGTCTGTGGCGTCTGCGGCGAACAAAATACCTACTTACGATTGTTGAGTTCGCAGTTTTTGCCAAATCGTCGGGGATAGTTCAAAAGCGCGTAAGTGTCAAATACGATTTATTTTAGGATTTTTTTAGAAAGTGTTTGCTCTTCAGCGTCACAGCGTTATCTGACTTTCTTGGGAGCGCGAGAAACTAAAAGGGTTTCTCAAGCCATGTGATCGAAACATCGACAGAGAGATCCTAGGGGGACATCACACAAGCGTGTCTCCGTTCCCAACTAGATTCTCCGAGGGGTTCGGATCGGATCGAAATTTTTCATGAGGAAGATAAAACTGATAATATGTAGTTATTTACTCGATTATTATACGTTATTATTAGAACACTAGTTGTCGCCCGCGACTTCGTTCGCGAAGACTACACTATCCCACAGGAACCTGTTACTGGGATAAAAATCTATCCTATATCCTAGTCCGCGTCATGGTCTGTCCATGTGTAAAGTTTCATCCAAACCCGTTCAGCCTTTTTCACGTGATGCACGGTCAAATAAACAGATAAACAGATAAAAATTCTAAAAACTGTTGGAAGGTGTTCTGTTATCGATTCTAAGTATCCCCAGCAAACTTTTTTTAGAATATCTTCCATGTACCTACAGACTTTTGACCCTTTTTAGCTTGTACAGATCGATGGCAATTGTTTTAGCGCCTGTAACGTAATGTAATAACGAAGTTGTCTTCTCAAAAAAAGCCCTTATGTTACACAATTATAGTATAAAGGCACTTTGTTACCCTGTTTTACCCTGTTTTACCCTGTTTTACCCTAGGTATTACCAATGCTACTTACGTACTTTTGATCTATCCCGACGAAATGCAAATACTTTTGTTTGCTTCCCAAACCGTTTGCTGGAAATCTGACGGCAACGCAAAATGGTACAGTTCGTGTCAGCCGGCCTGGCCCAAATAAAAAAAGGTGAACGCTGACGGACTTTTTATAATTATTCGAGTAAACTTTTTTTCAGTAAATTGGTAGTGCTGCGTTCCTGTATTGAAACCCAACACGAGGGCCAATAGGAATTAAGTCTTTATTTGGACCGCGTAAAGAATAGATTTAGTTATTTCAGGCAACAAACAATGTACAAGATGATACAATACAAAGAGTCCATATACCTAATAGATACCTTACAGACTAACATACATACAAATGTTAGTCTGTAACTTACCTTCCCATGGTTAGAATCAATATTTGAGTACAGAGGCTCTTTACCCCTTAGAGGAGCTCTATAACCTTGTAAGTTTCAACCAAGCTGGCATGTATTTCTTCAATAAATGTTCAACGATATGCCTGCGACATAAAGTTCAAAGTCTATTGAGGAAATTTGATAGTTTGTGGTGCAATGTGTGTACAATGATTGATTTATAATGAGTGTACATAATACACGTCTTAACTGTATTATTTAAAATACATTTTTGTAACAGTAAAGTAAACAATTTAACAGAAAAATAACTTGGTAAAGCTAAATTATTTATGATAATCACAGATCGTACAATGAGCTATTTAAAATAATTTTACACACGACTCGTAGCTTATACTAAATGCAAGTAGTTCGGTAATTAACAATTTAACAAAAAAAGTGTCAATATTAAATATACATTTTTATAACATTCTAATAAACAATTCAATAGAAACCTAACTTGATACAGATAAATTATTTATAAAAATCACAGATCGTATAATGAGTTATTTAAAATAATTTTGTACACGACACGTAGCTTTTAGTAAATACAAGTCGTTGAGTGGTTCGTTCTATATTGCCTCTCAGAGCTCTGACGACGATAAAAGTAAAAATTTAGAAATTACATGTTGAAGCAAAAGCTGAAGGAAGACTTTGTTAAAATTTGGTCAGGTCAGCAACATCGACCTACGAATCTGGCGGAAGAGGGCACAAAAAAATTAAGAAACGCGTAGTAAAAAAAATCCTAGCCTTGTAAAGCTTCTAAATGCGTTGTATGAAAATGCATCGCTCTACGAAGTCCTACCTTCGCAGATATGTCAAGGTGCGCAAGGTATTACCTAAAAATATCAAAAGTAGTAATAGAAACGATTTTATACGGGAAGTGCAAAGGGAGTTAATTAACTATGAGATTACGATAGATCACTTTTTGAAAAGCTTAGGTGAATCATTGTAAATGTGAGTTAATTACACATGACATGTTTATATGATTGTTTTAAAAACGTGCTTAAACATAATTATTATTTTTTATACTATTTTTAGTTATTTATTTATTGAAATATTTATTTGACTTTAATAAAAAATTATGTTTAGTATTGCCACATTTTTGTTTAACTGTTAATTACTGAACTACTTGCATTTAGTAAAAGCTACGTGTCGTGTGTAAAATCATTTTTAATTGCTCATTGTACGATCTGTGATTTCCATAAATATTTTTCTGTTAAATTGTTTATTTTATCGTTATAAAAATGTATGTTTAATATTAATACAGTTAAGACGTGTATTCATTTATTCTAAATTAACTATTCACTCCTTATAAATCAATTAATGTACACACATCTGCACATCAGACTACCACAAATTATCAAATTTATATATCGTTGATCATTTATTGAAGAAATTTTACAGTTAGTTATTTAGATGTGCAGGAGAGATGGATAGTGATGATTATAGCAAACGCGTTAGGAATTTTGATTTTCGGACGATCGATATTCGGAGAAGAAAGGGTATCGGGCCGAGAGCGTTGCCACTCGGTGACCGAGGCCTTATATTTCTCATATTACCACAGAATAATATACAAAATATTACTTTAAAAGTAATGAGTCTTGATTAGAAACTAAGATAGAGTATTTTACGATAAGCATTCGTCTGCAAGCTCACATCACAAGAGCATAAAAGATTTATGGTCTTGTTTGGTTACACTATAGTAGGAAACTTCGCTATATCCAAGTGCCTTTCACTTTTTATGACATAAGTAGCGACCTTGATCTGCTTTAGAGGTTTTATGCTCCCTAAAATCTTAAACAGTTCAATACTAACAACATATTAGGCGCTTCGCAGTAGTATCCATATAACCTAAAGAAACTGCGCAGATATAGCAACTCCAGTTGCGAGACCGACAAAAGTTTTCAGTTGCTGCAATCGATGATTGAAGCATCTGTTTTAAATTGCCGCAACTATATTATAGCAATTATCAAATTTGTAGTAGTTGTGTCAATCACGGAATGTTGACTATGTACTTGAAAAGTTTATTTAGAATTGCGGGAACAGCTAAAAGGTTGTTGCAACTGGGTGCTTAGTTTGAATTTAATTTAACATTCAATCATGAAAATTAATATGGCATTGAAGCAGCTCATCCTGCCGGCATACGAGAAGAGTTAAACATTTTGCCATTTTGAATTGCGAATGAAACTCGCACTTGGCACTCTGGCAACTTTATACGAAAACATATAAAAAGCTGATAGTTTCTGCCAGTAAAGTCGCTCTGTCTGCGTAGCGCCTTACTGTCGTTGCATTTTATACCGTTAAGTTCCTAACGTCTATTTTGGTATATCTTTAACAAGATGTCATGACAAATGTAGTGTCAACGTAACTGTACCAGCCATTCTGCACTTTTGCATAACACCCGCCAGCCGATGTCGCATGGAGAATCAGTGATTGTATCACCGAGATCCGTCGCGGCTCATATCTCGATCCTTGGGTCGATGCAAAAACTGAGACGCCACTGTAATTGCCTCCTGGTCGCCGATGCTTGAAACGGGAGAGTTTCATAAACGCCACGTAACAGTTGGTGTTGTTAACGATAAAGTTTTGTTGGAGGATTTGTTGTCTTTGTTAATTTTGAAAGAGACGTATCTTGAGTGTGTCATGCTCTCTGCTCTGCGTTCCCTAAAATATGGTTAAGCGAAGCGATGGCTGATTCTTATGTCATACTCGTGAACGGGTGCCGCCTGTGGAGGCTGGTCTGCTCTTATACTTATCTTATTTTTAGTGTTATTCTCTAAAGTTTGACTTTGTTTTTCTTAAACAATTTTCTACTTTTACTAGAGTATTGTAGTGGTACTGTATGACATTGTGGAAATTGAAACTTTTACCCGATGTAAATTTGTTAACTTATTTTTTTTTTTACATGTTGTGGTTGTCTTCTATATTTTTTTGTGTTTATTTGTAATGGAAAGTGTCTAGCTATGATAGAGCATTTTCCAATATTTTTGACGCTGTAAGGGAGAAAAGAGCTGGACACTTGCTGAGTTTCTTGCCGGTTCTTCTCAGTACAAGATCTCCCGCCCACAGTAAAATTACGAATCGATGGCATAGTAACATTCCGAGAGCTACTTGTAGCCTAAACTGAATAAATGATTTTGAATTTTGAATTCTGACAAAAAATAATCATTAGTCTCGTGAAAATCAAGACGTTGGCGGTTTGAGTCGGATTTTTTTTATTATAATGAGCCGGCACATGAGCAGTTTCGAAAACGGCGACTGCGGTCCATGGACGCATTGCACTATACATTACTGTTGCAAGTCAAAATACACTGATATTAGAGATTTTGCCGTATTGAATAACAGTACAGTTTAATTTCAAATAACAGTATATTTTGAGTTTTAACAGTATTGTATTGGCAGTGCGGCATGTAGTACCAACCACGCGGACCTGACTAAGTTTGTCAAGTGTCAACTTGAATCTCTATTCGTCTAGAATGCTAGTCATGTTGAGAGCCTCAACTCTCATAACAAAATATTTTTCATTTAATTGCTTATTGAAGTTTCATACTGGTTTAATATTTTCGTCGCTTAGGTTCGTCATTTTTAATTCATTGCATATTTTAATACTTTTACTTACTGATATACGATAATTACTGAACGACTAAACGTTTAAAACCTTGTGATGTTGAAAATTTTAAAGTTGTGTGTAAAATAAAAGATTTTAAATGAGAAAAATTAAATTAAAAGAAATTACCTTTAAATAAAGATTCGGGCGCCAGACAGAGGTTATGCTCCGTCACATAAAAACAACAAAACTAAATTTGAGCACAGGATGTCAGCGGTGAGGTCATACCTTTAATCTGTCGGGGGGTGGTAAGAAATAAAGCACTTTACTACTGAACAAATGTTTTATTGAAACACCCTGGACTGCTTATGAATATCTATTTTAAACCAGCAAAACATAAAATACAAAAACCTAGGACAATATTGGACTTAAAATGAATTTATTGTGTAACATAGAAAATGTATGAATTAACTTAACGTGAATAAAGTTAAAGCGAATATAGCACCGTGACTACATTTATATATAGATTATAACCACTGACCTTTCAAACAAAAAAAACTTTAACCCTTTTGTACCCATGCTAAGATCATCTGGCGGTTAAGCAGCACGCCTCATGGTGAAATTTAAGTAAAATAAATATGGAAGATATCTGAAAGATATCTGGAAGACATCTAGAAGACATCTAGAAGAAATCTAGAAGAGATCTAGAAGACATCTAGAAGACGCTGCTAAGAGCTGGAACAAAACGAAACCCAAATTAACATTTCACACGCGGTCGACAATAAAATGTTGACAAAAGAACTTTCCGTCTTCTATAAAAATTACAGCGAAAAGGTCATAACAAATACCTTTTGCCAAAACAAGGCGAAGCAAAATCTGAAAAGAAAAAGATTGCCTTATGAAATCTACAAACCCCAGTCAGAAACACATGTGACGAAAACGAAATTCAAAAACGAAAAATATAGTGCAACTCACCAATTCGATAAACAATTAAGGCATTTAGAAACCTACTTAATGGTTTTTAACCAATATGAAAAAAGATAATAGATCTAAAAAGATTTTTTCCAAACGAATAACGGGCACGCCATTATATTATAAGCTCGTCCAAAGCAAGAATGTGTTCTCTGACCGGATGTCAAAAAAACGCCATAAAAAACAAAGATAATTTTTTTTAAACAAAGAAAGGCAAATAATATCGGTCGTACTGCCACATAACCGGTGCTAATAAAAAATATGATCATGTAATGGTGAATTTAAATACGACATTACCACCTATTGCTAACCAAGCTAAGCTATTTAAACTTAAAGCCTGTACTACATGTCTAATTTAAGTTCTTAAATGTTTTTTGTTTCGCCATATTGCGATCCCTAAAATGTTGCTCCGAAGTAACGTCTGAATTTCACGGTCCAAGAGATTGAGGGGTTCGACAGGAATGCCTGTTCCTTCGAATATGGGAATGCTTTATGTTTTAACTTAGTATGCATGTTTGATACGTGAAAAGAATAAAAGTTTATAAGATAAATTGTTTTTATCTTGATTTTTTATAGAATGGAGTATTACACTGTTATGCTGTGTTATTGTTTGGTTTAAAAGGACCGAAGATCAATCCCCGGGTCGAGCAAAATGTGTTTCACATTTTTCGATGCTTTTTTAATGCTATTACTATTTGGTCCACTTCTTTTTAATCGTTTTCTAGTGTTATCTGCTTTGTTATTAATTCCCTATTGTATTGTTAAATCGTATGTGTGAGTAATATAAAAGTTTTACTTTTTTGCTTTGCTTAAATTCAAAGTCTCGGTGACCGAGTGGGAAAACGCAACCAGTGGATTTGCCAGTCATCACAGAGCTCATGTAAGGAAACACAATAATTAGTCTAGATCGTTATCACCGGTTGTAACCGGTTGTACACTGTAGTGTAAAGGACTTACCTATTATTATAAGTAGTATTTACTCGAAAACAGATTTAATAGAAAACAGAACACGCGGCAAGACCAAAGCGCCACTAATTACACGTAACTCCATCATACAAGCAGCACTTTCACTGAAGATTCTATCGGTTCGGGTGTCGCGCCCCACGCACCGCTCGCTCGTGGGAAAGATATGGCCGAAATGTCATTTTCACTCTTACACGCTCCTGACATAAACCACTCGAACCGTCTCGTCCGTCGCGACCGCAGAATCGCTTTTAAATTGATATCAGCTCCTGCAATTATTCGCCCCTTTGTTTGTGTGAAATGTTTCGCGAACGCATTAAACGTACACTACAAAAACCAAGGAACGTCGGCGTCGCACCGAATTCCTTGAAATTGTTCTGATACTTGAGCTTCGTCTTAAATAACTCGGTATTGAAGTTATAATAAGAATGTAGAAATAGTAAGTAAGGGTAAAGTCATCGCCATCTTTGGAAAAGTGACAAAAAAAATTTACGGACTGATCTGACTGAATGATTTCATCTTCACTGTTTTTAACTGCCTTTATGGTCTAGTGGCTAGGACCACCAGTCTCAGACCCAGAGGTCCCGGGTTCGATTCTCAGCGAGACAAGAGGGGGGAGGGGGGGGGGTTGCATGTTTATGTACTCGGTTTGGTTGCTTGAATGTCAGACTGGCCAGCTACCACCATCTTATCTAAATATGTCGCGATAACATCAGTTTTAGTAGCATAAAACCAATGAAAGTCGCACCGAATTCCATAAAATTGTTCTGAAGCTTGAACTTCGTCTTTCGTTGAAGTGTTGAAGTTTTATCAAGGATGTAAATTTATTTGTAGGTTCGGTAAATCATCCTTATAATGTTTGGAGCGGCACCTCAGACTGTTAGTCTTTCAGGTCTCGGTTATTGTTATAACATGGCAGTCGTTGACACCCACTTACCCGTAGGTACTAGACCAGCGTAATGGGCTTCTGCCCACCTTAAACCTGTTGAAAAGTCGGTTCCTAAATTCATCCAGCTCTTTATCGAACAGAAGTTAATTTCTAAATACCTAAATGATTAGGAGTTTAGATAAAATTTGCTTGTTCTTTAAATTATGAAATTGGGCGTTACTTGCTCAGCTAGGTAGGTAGGTATAGTTACATACATACGAGCATATTAAATTATTTTTATTCATGTTTTATGTTAAAGTTAAAGATCATCCCTTTCCCCTATTAAATCTTCCTTCTACCGTTTAAATCTGAATCGTAGTTTTCAATGCGACTTTCAACTTATGATTATTTGAAAGGTAGGTATTACTTACGTAGACCGGCCAATATATTCTTGACTGTCCGCACGATCGACGTCCCCTTGATGCTGCCAGAGAGGTGATGTCAAATTGTCAACTACTAACTGACGTCTGGTCACTGTGGTCATCCGTTGATCGAAAAGGATGTGGTATAATTTTGAGGTTTAATCGTTGATATGCTGCCGGAACATGGATCTAAAGCGCCAAACAACTGAATTTTAATTGTTCCTTCTTTGCACAGCAGACAGACATTTCAGTTTCATTTCAGTTGTTTTAGTAGAAAAATTAACTACCTATTGTGTTATATAACTTACAAAAACCACTCTTTATAATTTTTTTTGCTCGCGATTCTCAGTCGCTCTTAAATATAAATAATAATTAATATAATAATTGATATATATTAAATAATAATTAGAATCTAAGTATAATTAATTCATATTCCTTTAAATATTTATAAAATTTATAAAATACAGTGAAAAAATTAAACGACCGTTGGATAAGATGGCACTGTGCCGATATTAGCACTCAAAAATTAAAAAGCAGTGACAAAATTCAGCGCTTACATCAGCCTTCCCGGTAGCATAGCGGTCAGTGCAGCCGCCCGGATTGCGGAAGACCCAGGTTCAATTCCTGGCTGGGTCGGGTAGGCGTTTAATTTTTTCACTGACTATATTTTATAAATTTTATAAATATTTAATTTAGCTTCAGTACAGCAGTACAGTACAGTACAGCAATTAGCACATGAAAATAAAAAAGTCAAATTATATTAATTTATTATTTTCCAATGTTTACGCGAATATTAGGCATTGAACTGAAACAACTTTTACGGATCCTACTACCTACTACGTTTATTTTACACATTTATATTATTGAGTTAATCTTCGAACTAATTAAAATTAAAAGACGGTAAGTACATTTTGGCCATCCAATTCATGACCGGTCCTTGTGAAAGCTGCTTAACATTAGCAATCGCAAATCGAGCGAGTTTATCTATGCGTTATTGAGCTCCTCGATTTCTTATTGCTGCTGTAAAATAAACGCGAGTACAAACAAACTTTAGAAAACAAAAATTTTTTGCTGCTTTTTTGCGGTTTTGATGCTAAATATGAAGAGTATAGGTAATTATTTAAGCCTGTAGTGTCCTATTGCAGGGCAAAGGCCTAGCTCCCTACCCTCTTTTCATCGTGTTCTATCTCGAGTAACAAGTGACCAATCTTTTAGATGGGAGTCAAAGTCGTCCCACCATCTCCATTTTGGTCTGCCGATGCCGCGACGTCGTTTTCGGTTTTGTGGGACCCATTCGGTAGTTATCTCGGCCCACCGTTCCTCACAGACAGACATGTCCTGCCCAGTCCCACTTTAGCATGGCAGCTTTTTGTGTGACATCAGCAATTTTTGTTTTTTTTGGAGCTTACTTACTTATGGATCACATCAGGAACTATACTGCGCTCAAAAACAAGAATAAAATATAGGTAAAAAGAAATAAATATTTATTTCCTAAATACGCTGCGCTTCGCGATTGTCTTAAATTTCTAACCTATCACGTGACCTACAGGAGTAGGCCAGCTAGTATCCTCAATCATTTGAATAATAGTGTAAATATTTGGTGATCATTTATCCCTTTTTAGAAGCAAAAAGAATATTTGTACAATACATGAAATTATTGTGATGTGTGTTTATTTATTTTGGACCATAATATGGTATTTTTTGAAGTCATTTAATTTATTTAGTACTTAGGCTTAGGGTCTAAAAAATATTTCTGATGAGCGTTTAAATTATACCCATTTTTAATTAAATATTTCTATTGTGATGTCACATCTAAACAAACAAGTCACGGCCCCAGTGGTTTAGTAACTTCTGTACACTTACCTACATTTATGATCGCTACTGCTTGCTCACGCGTGCCTGACGCATGATTTCACCAATATAAATATTTAATTCACAACTGCATGACCCATTAAAGTTTATATATTTTTTTTTTAATATTTTCGGGTAAGCACGTTGCCTTGATCTCACCTGATGTTAAGTGACGATAAGGCCAATGATGGAAGCGCACTTCACCCGGGATCCTCAACTAGTGAGGTACTGGCTATCTTATCTCTAGCTGCCGGAACACAACAATGCTACAAACATTGATGTTATGGCGACATATTTAGATAAGATGGTGGTAGCTAGCCAGGCGGACAAACAAGCCCTACCACCAACCAAACCGAGTACACAAACATGTACCCCCCGCTGGGAATCGAACCCGGGACCTCTGGGTCTAAACCGGTGGTCTTAGCCACTAGACCACAGAGGCGGTTGATTATGCCTTAGTAACAACACATAGGTACAAGATCTAGGTCGGATAAACTTTGGATCCTTTCATTTTTACCACACCTTTTTGTGACACGTTGTATATTTGCAATGCACATCGCTTGTTCATGTCATTATTTTTAATGGCATGTATTGTTTTAATTACGATGCCCCTTGGTGGTTGTTTCGTCTGCATTTCGCCGGTAAAAGTGCAGATTATATCGAACTGACCTCAATAAGGCAGTCGTTCCCATAAAATTGTATATTTAACAGTTCTTTGTTCTTATGATGGTAGTTACGATAACAATAACGATTTTTTCGGGGCTTTATTTAATATAATTTAATTACTATATTATTATCTCCTCGACTCGGTGACCGAGTGGCAAAGCGCTCGGCACGATATCCAGAGATCCCGAGTTCAATTTCCAATTTTGGTTTGGCCAAGTGTGTTACGAATTTTTCGATGCGCAGCTCGTTAGTACTTTTTTCAATATAACGTAAAGACTTGAAAATAAGTGTTGAAAGAATTTCAACGAGTGCACTACCTTAATGCTGTTTTTTTCAACACTTTTTTCAATTAGTAAATAATTTTCAAGTACTAATAAGTTTGCCACAAAATGTGTGTAATTTTTTTTTTCTTTTAAGTAGGTATGTTTTTTTTCTGTTCTTTTTTTGTAGGAGTATTTCACTTTGTTTCGCAAATTTTTTTTCTTTCTTTCTATCTTTTTAAATTTTGTATAACCATAATCGTAACATAATTAATTAATCAAGGCTACAGGTGAATACGAGGAAAGATGTTCCGCTACGAAATTAATCAAGATGTCTATCGTACACCCCTTCGAATTTCGAAGCCCACGGGAAAGAAAAAACACCTTTACTTCACGAAAGTAATTCAATTGCAAATTACTATAATTCCGGGTAATGAACTCGTATTTTGCGGAGTTGACGCTTGAAACACGCGATGGCCAAAGCGAAACAATCTACTTACTGTGGGAAATAATTTAATGTGTCTTAGTTATTATTATTGTTGTCTACCGTCCTTCTTAGTTTGTCTAATTAGCTGTTATGAAATATTACGATTCTCGCAATTGTTTTCTCCTTAAAAATGCTATGAGCAATAAGTTGATTAACGTAACTTTGTGCTATCCAATATTGTTCAGGCGCTTTACTATAAAATTATACCTGCTCTATTAATTCTATAAAAATAAAATCTCTTACTGCAGTTATATTTATAACGTTTTTTTATCAAACATTTCCATAATTGTAATGAAATAGTTAACAACAAGTTGTCAATCTTTATGCGAAATTGAAAATGTAAGTTTTATCAACATCAGTATACGTAATTTAAAATACATTAAGGCACTCTTTCACACGAACTATAAAAATAACAAAACGTTTATGTACCCACCTGGCTGGTCACAGCTCGTTTCGTCAGGAATGAGATATTAAAGAACCTAAGTTATATAAGTATAACGAAACGTTGGAAATTAGCTAAAGCTGATTATTTCATTAAATATGTGGCATTTTTTATATCTTACGGGGGAGCACTGTGCTTTCATTTCTCCTGTTGTAATGATAAAGGCCATTAATGGAAGCGCAATTCACCCGGGATCTTCAACTACTGATACACTGGGTATCTTATCTCTAGCCGCTGGCACACAACAATGCTATAAGCTACAAACATTGATGTTATTGCGACATATTTAGATAAGATGGTGGTAGCTAGCCAGGCGGACAAACAAGTCCTACCACCAACCAAACCGAGTACACAGACATGTACTCCCGCTGGGAATCGAACCTTTGGGTCTAAACCGGTGGTCTTTATCACAGAGGCGGTTAAAACGGTTATGACTGAATGACGTAACAATAATATTACAGTTGCTGTGTTAAATAGTTGTTTAGAACACTTTCATTTGTCCGTCAAATCACTAAGTAAGTAGCTCTTAATAAGTTAGTTTAGGTTTGTTATGAATATTACTTAGATTTTTACAGTAGGGTCGTGTTTATTAAAAAATATATTTTACACTATTCTACTACTTTCTACACATGTTTTTATTAATACCAACCAAATAATATAGTACAAGTACTGCACAACAGCCTAGAAGCCTAATAGCAACTGACTTCTCTCACAAAAAAACGGTCACAAAACTTCAAAGTTGCATTGAATAATTAAGAGTATTTTATCGTCAAACAAAGAAAAACTTCCGTTCAAAGTTTCAAAGCTCAAAGTTATGAAAAATTTTAATTGGTAGTTTTCATTAAGCTGTAGTTTAACTGTTAGTTTATTTATTGATCGTGATGTGATGCTCAAAGAACTTTCTAATGTGTAAAAACACATGGGACATCCGAAGGTCCTATCCGGTCCAGTCTCATCCCGGGTTCAATACCCAGTACCAGGCAAAGTGTGTTTCGGATTTTTCGATGCATAGCCCAGGATTGTGATCACCAACCCGCATTCGGCAAGTATGGTGATTAAAATGTTTTTGATTTGTTTATATAATTTTAACGCAAATTTTGTTGCGAAACAAATTACAAAAACACAATGTTGAGAAAATTTCCACGAGCAGGATTTGTTAATGACGGTAGTTGTTGACATTGGATTGGCGCCTTTGGCTTTCAAAGTAAAAAAGTGAATAGTGTTGAATAATTTCGGCGGGCTGGTTAGAACCACGATAGCTCAATTGGAAGAGCACCTGACCCGGTATGTCAGAAGGGTGCAAGTTCAAATCCAGCTCGTGGAAATTTTTTCAACATTGTGTTTTTGTAATATGGTGATTAAGTCAATACCCATCAAATGTAGTGATGACTTGTTTCAATGATGAAGGCGTTTGCCCAGCAGTGAGACAATTATATACAAAGGTCCAAGACACGGTACAAGCATAAAAGAGAACGAAAACCAGGCGAGCGTGGTGATAAAGCCATTACTCTTTGTGACCACCCTTGCTGATAATTGCCTCTGCAAGCATAAGTAAGACCTTGCTTTATTTATTAAGACACTTTTATCCATTTTGCAACAACAGCTTATCATACTCTAATCTTCACCCAAATTTATCTAAATAGGTATCCACACAACATACCTACGTATATTGTACAGAGGCAGACAAATTATGCAAAAATATTTTTAAGTCTTACCTCCACATGTGGTGATAAGAAAGAAGATAAGTTAGAAGTCAAGATATTAACCATTAAAAATAACAATCTTTTTATGCTTGACTGGTAAGTAATAATAAAGTTTCTTTGGTTCGAATAGCCCACTTCAAAAAAGGGGGCCTTAGGCTATTCTTAGACGGTTTAACGACTCCTAAGTAACTAAGTAGGCCCTTTGTGTCTGGGGCCACTAGACCAATTGTGATCTATACTGGTCCCAGATGCGAATAATGTCATTAGGCGGTATTCATTGTCATGAGTAGCCGCACAAAATAAGAAGGATCCAGAAGGTAACGGACACGGAATCTCTTTTTTATATTAGAAGGAGGCAAACGAGCAGGCGGGTCACCTGATGGGAAGCAATCACCGCCGCCCATGGACATCCGCAAAACCAGAGGAATCGCAGATGCGTTGCTGGCCTTTAAAATCTCGGACCTCGGACTGTTTCGAAATCCGTGTCCATGCAAGGGGTCTATGTGTGAGTTGCTCGAGCGCGGTATGTTGGTATTATCTATGCTTGCTTTCTGCAGTCTCCTTATTTTGTGGTAGCCGCTAAACAGCGTTTGTTTAACCTATTTCTGTGTTACAAAAACACAAATGTTGAAATATTTCCACGAGCAGCATTTGAACCTGCACCCTTCTGACATCAGGTCAGGTGCTCTCCCAATTGAGCAATCGTGGTTATTCAACACTATTTACTTTTTTTTACTTTGAAACCCTAAGGCGCCCATTCAATGTCAACAACTACCGTCATTGACATTAACTATTTCTGTGTTTCGTTTTCAGTCCACGTGCTGCATGAGACGGAGTTACCCCTGGAGGTCGCGCTGGCGCTGGGGCCCGAAGTCCAGTTTGTGCTCAAGTACATCGACAGCGGTACGTAATGAACTATATTAAGTTAAACTGGTATAATACTACGTGGCGACAGTAATAAATAAAGTAATATAAGTAAATAGCCTAAGTATATTTTATCTTTCAAAGGCCTCCATCATTGAAATCAAGTCATCAATACAATTGATAGATAATAATTGAATCACCACGCTATCCAAAAGCGGATTGGTGATCACAAACCCGGGCTATGCCCGGCTATGGAATTTGCCTGACCTGGGAATTGAACCCAGGAACTTCGGGTATCTGGCCACTCGGCTACCGAGGTGTTAATAAAAAAATAAAAGATAGTATTGGCGCCGGTGTATGACAGTAAGCAGGGATTGAATTTTACTTTAATCATCAAAAACGTACCCTAAGGGTAAAAAGGGACCCTATTACTAAGACTCCGCTGTCCGTCTGTCCGTCTGTCACCAGGCTGTATCTCATGAACCGTGACAGTTAGACAGTTGAAATTTTCACAGATATTTCTGTTGCCACTATAACAGCAAATACTAAAAAACAGAATCAATTAAACAACAAACGTGATTTTTTTTGGTCGTTTTTGCTCGTTTTTATAGTTAATGGTACGGAACCCTTCGTGCACGAGTCCGACTCGCACTTGGCCGGTTTTTTGACTTTAGCAACAATTGGATACCACAATACCACCTACTTGCTAGCTGACTTACAGTAAAATTTTAATAAAATTTTTTTTTGCGACGGAATCTAGTCTCGATCATTTCGTTACTGTGGCGAACACTGGTACCACTAAGATAACAATAATGTTGTTATATTTAAATTTATATTATTTAAATATGAATGAGTATATTGAATCTTTTATTGTACATTAAAATAACAGTCTAAATTACATTATAAAAAACATATAAATTAAGTTGGAAATGAAAGTCTGCGGGACCAATTGTCGGCCATAACATAAAAAAATACCTTAAATATAAATAAATAAATAGGTAATTAAACTAATTACAATGCGCATACGTACATACCTGTACACATATATATATATATATATATATGTTATTATCATCTGACTGTATAGCTATATGATGTTACTGATTACTTATATAACGGTTGATATAACTTTATATCGTTAGGTACCTGCCAGCATTCGTGAGAGCCCATCAGAAGCCTCTTTTAAAAACACAAATTTGAGAGAGTACTACCGCTCCAACTTGAACAGTTGTTATTAACTAATAACAAACTAAAAATTTCATTTATTTTAATAACACAAATGTTGATAAAATTTCAGAAAGGGTATCGTGGTTCTAACAAAGGTTAGAAGCACGCTAGCTCAATTGGAAGAGCACCTGACCCGGTATGTCAGAAGGGTGAAGGTTCAAATCCTGCTCGTGGAAATTTTTTCAACATTTGTGTTTTTGAAAAAAATTCCACGAGCAGGATTGAACCGGCACTCTTCTGACATACAACATTTTATTTTAATAAGTAAAATAAAATGTTTTTACAATTCTCTAGTGACATTACTACATTATTAAAAACAAACAATAAGGAGAGAAATCGTAGAGATCTTTCCTGTTCTCAAAAATGCCATCACATGTAGCTTAACTGAGATGGGCTTTGTCAACAAGCCTCTATTTGCGGAGCGAGTAATTGCCTGCTGTTTGCGCTTCTTATTGGAGGCTTACGAACTTGGGGCCTTATAAGGTTATACCGCTGTAGTGCGTGTAATTGCTGGCCTCGTGATAGAAATAGAGAATAGACAAGCTAAGTTGATTTATTGCAGCGCTGAGTTGGTTTGAGCATGATTACGATTAAGGAGAATTTGTAGAATTTATATGGCGAAATTGCAACACTTTAAGACATCTCGTCTCGTGAATATTTAAAGCGGCCAATTTTTTAGTTAAATACCACGCGGGCTCAGTGCGGATGCTAATGCAGCCGTCGCCGTTGGTGGAACTTAGCATATGTAGACGATCGATTTGGACGACATGTTTCGTCCAAATCGATTTCGTCCCACTCGAGTCGTGTTATTGATTCGTTCAATATTTCATACTTTTTCGTCCTAAATAACTTTATTTATTACTTTATTTCCATTTTATCACGTATCGTATGTATTATATACAATCTCGGCTACGGACAACCTCTGTAGCCGAGTAGCTTGCATGCCAGACTTCGGGCAGCTGCAGCAGCAGCAGCAACTCTGAGGTACGATTCCCGGTCGAAAACGATCTTTTCGATATGGTGTCGAATCTGGGTGGTACCGTCGTTGTTTCTGATTTCTATAAAACGAGTGCTTTAGCTACTTGGATCAGAACAATATGTGTATGTGATTTATTTATTATTATACGTATATATCGTCGCACAAGTTTCGTTCCTTAAAAAGCACATAATTTTGCCCTACGTTTATTATGTTCCTGTTTTGTTTCTAATGCATCCTTTATTTAAAAGGAATGCGATTAGCTATAACCTTTTTTCGGCGTCTCGGCTCGCGTGGTATTCGGCCTGTGACGGAACTTTTTATCGCGTGCCATATTTAGATGATATTGTACCTACTTGTCTACTTATTTTTGTAGCCAAACTGAAATATTTTACATTGCTATGTTTTGGTTTGAATCGTACTACCTACTAGATTGAGCGAAATAAAAGGGCACAAAGGCATTAGAAATGAGGCTTAAGGATCAGAATCGTGATACCAGTGGTGTTGTAGCATATAAATTATTTATTAGAAGGTTCCCCAGGAGTGGGACAGTAATGGCTAATATTATTATAATACCTTTAAGATTAACACATTACTAAATATAAAAAATGTACGACGTCTTAGGCAGTGTGAAGATTTATTAAATCGCCAACAACCGTTCCGTTTAGCTGAAACAGATCCTTTGTGAAGTGTCGAACATAGCTCTGTTGAAATTCATTGCTTCCCATCCGAACTGGATTCCATGAATAAATATTCGCAATTAGATTCCGTAGCCGTTTCCCAGCGACACATCTGGGAAGAACTAATGATCTATCTGGAGATATCCACGCTAAGAGAGATACTATTACGAACATTTAGCTAAATTATTACAAAAGAACATAGCAGAGTATTGTAAAATCTATTTACTTGAAATAAAAAATAACTTATGTGTCGATTGCATATAGCCAAATAACAAATAACAAAAGGATAGAAAAAGAAAAGTGAAGCCTACAGTAGATACTGCTAAACTTACTGCTTTGCATTTAAATAAGTATTAAGTTTATAAGGCGAGTGTGAATGAAAGTGTTGGTAGGGATAGACCTAGGCGGACGTTTCGAGATCAAATCAGGGACGTCTTGAAAAAAGGCCAGGTCAAGAGTACCCTAAACCGAAGAGCATGTATGAAGGGAATAATGAAAGTGGACGAAGCGAAACAAGTATGTAAGGATCGTAGCAAGTGGAAAGAAGTGGTCTCTGCCTACCCCTACGGGAACGAGGCGTGATTATATGTATGTATGTATTAAGTTTTAAAAAATTGTTTGCATTTACAAAATGTCAGCTGTTTAAATGTTGCCATCAATAGCTTTTGAGACTGATAAAGATATCAACACTTATCATCACTTTACATCAGGTGAGATCAAGGCTGTGCCTACCCTTAAAATATATAAAAAAAAATTTATAAAACATTAAAAAAAACCACAGACACATACATAAAACAATAATACAATGGAAATAGGCAAACATTTTTTTTTAAATAAGCCTACATTATGTGTCATGTGTGCGTGCTGCAGCAGTGCAAAAAGCTCAGCGATAGATTTGTCCAAAACATTATCAGATATGTAAGCATTTATTTAAAAACAGAAACGGCCCTTAGTCTATATGCTTAGACTTTTATTCCACAAATTATATGTACCTATATTATCGCTTTTCCCGAAGATCCCGATACGTCCAATTTGGAGCAAGTGCTGCTGATCATTAATCTCCACCGTCCATCAGTCAGGGCAACGGGTATAAGGGCAGTTACACACTACGACGTGCGTTTGTGAAACACGCGGCTGTATCGCGTCACTTCCGATCCGATCCGAACCCTTCGGAGAATCTAGTAGGGCACGGGGACGCGCACTAGTGCGCAATGCCGTTCCCTCCGAAGGAAAACCTCCGAAAACCTCCGAAAATCTCCGAAGGTGATTCGTTTCACACAGCTTGAGGGACCCTTTACGTTCCTCGCCGCCCCCAAACAAGCCCGGTAAAGCTGAACATGCCGTCTGAGGCAATCAGCAATCTTTCTCCAAAAAAAAATCGCGTCACTAGCAATTTTGTAGAGGGTTTTTATCAAAGTCAAAGTCAAATCGTTTATACAATATAAGCCTTTACAGGCACTTAAACTGACTGACTCCAGTCCGGATTTTGGGAGAGCCATCGAACAAACGAGCTAGCAAGTAACTCGGCAGACTATTTTTCTCCCCATCTCCTTCTCGTATCGATACTGTATCGCATCCCTGTTTGCATCCCTGTTTAAAGCCTGGGAGCTTTGATTATTACACGACCTGGAGCATAATAAATGCAGTTTGGAGGCCGGTGCGTTGTAGACGTAGTTGTAAGGACTAGTAAAGTATGAAATTCTACGAAAGACGCCCCGTCGCATGCAGTCCTTTTAGTCCTTGTAGTCAGTCTGTAGTACTTTGCAGTAGCTGCACAACGTTTTTGTGGCCCAGCCCTTAAAGTCGTGCGTGTGGAGCAAATGTGGAAGTTGGCACATAGCTACTGCACTGCGACTTGATCGCTGCAGGCGCGTTGCAGAAAGGCGCAGTGTGTAACCGCTCTAAGGGTGAGCTCTCCGTCTCGTCTTAAATGTCGATAATCTTTAGCGGTATTGACCGGCGTTAATTAGGCATTAGCCTTACCATTATCTCTGATTCCGATCCACGTCGTACAATGTATCATAGTATCAGAAATGGATACTCTTTTAAGAAAAATAATTGATAAAACAGTATTTTGGTGGCTTCATCCATTTAGGTACTCTAAAAAATAATCATATCTATTAAATTACTTTTTATGAATCTTTTTATGCATATGAAAAATACAAAGATAAAAATACTGTGTAAAGAAGATTTAAAAAGATCTTTCATTACCTCTATTTATTTATGTGAAACTTTTCAGTCAAAACAACGTTTTTTTAAAATAAACTCTACTATTAAAATGTTTTAATTTTCTTCAAGAAAATATTCCTAAAAAGATCCAGTTAAATCGGGTTAATATTTTAAAAAATACGTTGATTTTTGTATGTGATACCGGAAATTAAAAGCTTAGAAAACTATTAGTAGGATTAATGTACGATTAATTTGACTTGTGCAGTGTATGTTTTGTTAGCTGTCCTTTTCCAAATAAATAAATAAATAAAATATATTAGGAGGCTATGTTTAGTAGGGTTTCGATTTTTACTTCTTAGGATTACTGCAACTAAACTTTTAAGCTGATTCGCTTTCATTTCCCTCTTCAGGTTTGCATAAATAAACCTTAGCTAGTTAGTATTTAGTTCTTTATTATCAGAATAGTTATGAGAAGTTAAAGATTTTTGTAGGATAAAGGGTTCAAAATTCAGGAAGAATCAGTCAAGAAGTTGCAGGTTAAAGGTTTTTTTTAATTTTTATCCTTTTTAAGATAGTCATCATCATCACTAACTATTATAAGACCTACCACCAACCGTTTGCTATAATTTGTGTCCCCTGCTGGGGAATCGAACCTGAGACCTTCGTGTCTGCGACCGAAGATCAAACCACTAGACTGGTTAAAATTATTATGTCTTACTTGTCCATAAAATTGAGATGTAATCTGTTTTTTTATTTTACATTTATTCCAATAAAATAACGTAAATAAATAACGCATTAAAATAAAATACGCATTCAAATGACAACTGTAGAAAAGCTTTTACTAACATATTAATGTTTGCTGTTAGATATAAGGCTGTTCATTTTATAGGCACATAAAAAATTAAAAGTTCAAATCTTGACACGTTTATCTTGTTAGAAACATTTAAATAGCGCTTAACCTCGATAAATAACCGTAATTACATAGCACTTGGTATAATACTACGTCAGGGTGCTGATAAAATAGTACCGGACGAAGTACTACGTTATCATTAGGCCTTAATCAAGAAAGCACGCACACATAGAAAAATCTTGAAGATACAACACATCATTTGAACGCACAATTCACCTGTTTCTATCGTTGTGTAGAGAGGCTATGCGCTCGCGCAGGTTGTAACTTCTCCCACTCCGCGGTTACACACGTTGGTGCAGCGTCTCACTCTGCCTCAACGAGTGCGGAAGGGAGCGCACGTCACATTTCCGTCGGTAAACCAGTCTCGCTGCTATACCGACCGTCAACTGGATCAACGGTTTTTCACGTCTAGCTAGCGGACTCGACTTAGTTTCAACTTAACAACGCTGCATAGCGATTGTATAAAACGAACGAACACACGGATTTTTGTGGAAATAGTAGTGTTAAACGGCACATTTTGAGTTTGTGAAATTGGTTGGTGCAGTGTGTGGGTTGTAGCTCGGAAGCCTCGCAAGCACAGCCTCCGTCGGCGGACGCTGGAGTCACGGTCCACGGTGCAATGTGAGTTTCGTTAGTGTCAGTGCGAACTTAAAGTTCGAATTTGTGATTACAAAAAAGGTTTTAACAGGTTGTTCAGTGTATGTGAGTGTTTCTAATAAAGGATTGGCTGGCTTCAAACATCAAAAAGGGTACGTGAGTCGAGTTACTTTCTAGTATATAGTGCTAACGGTATTTGAATCGGAAACGGACAGAACTGGCCTGTTATTTACATTATAAACTTAAGATAGGTTCACGAGGTATCAATTTCTTAAAGATTGGTCAACGCCCTGAGGTAGTTCAAACCTGATTGCCTTGAAAGCCTATTATCTGTATGAAACTATTAGAACCTGATGGTTGATACACACTCATGTCATGTGTTCTGTGACATTTTCCTTCCTTATAAATTTGATTAAAATGTTACCAAATTGTTGTCGAAATAATTATTATCAATAACTTATATGTACCTACTTGATTCGTATTATTATTTGTATATTCGTTGTGTTGCCTTGGTAACCACCGATTGTATCATGATGATCATAATGATTTTACCATGGCATTTTACTCTTTTCTTCCTTAACCACTATATTGCAAACAAGTTAATATTTTCAGTAAATAAGACTACAAATTAAATTCATATCATAAAGAGTGGAAAATCTTAGAAAAGTTTCAATGCTAAAAGTATTCAACATAATATTATTTGTGGATCCACAAAATGATAACCATTGCATACTTTTTCGTTACATTTTTGGGATTCTAAAACTTTACAATGCTTATTTTTATTACCTACCCTCAATTACCCTCAACAGTATCTTATATTTTTAATAAAGGCTTCTTTTCAAACCAGGTAAAACTTGTATCCACCTTCTGGAAGAAAAGTTCCATCTTAAACGTTAGGACTGTCAGAATTGGCACTTATCGCGTTGAAATACGGTGTAAAGTACAAAATGTGTCCAAAGCTGTGTCGTCCGCAGTACGTGAGCGAATCCACTTTATAAGAACATCAACGCGCCGCGTACGCCCGCCGCATGCCAAACATCGGTCGGTTTATTACGAAATCTGAATGATGTGGATGCATTGCTAATGCCCTTTGCTTTGCATAACATAGGTACATACATACAGTCACGCCTGTCTGCTATGGGGGTAGGAAGAGATCAATTCTTTCTTGCCATTTGCCACGTTTCTTACCTAGGTAGGTACTAGGTACTCTTTCGCTTCATCTACTCTCAATAGTTTTCTCATACATACTCGTCGACATAAAGTCCTCTTGATCAGGCCTTTATTTAAAATGTCCTCGATTTCAATTTCACTTTCACTCACATCCGTTTTATATAGGTGCCTTTTTGTTCAATCTCATTTTACTTATTCTTCCAACATGACCAAACCATTCGATTTCTTTCCAAACCACGTTTATTCCTTACCACGTCATGTTTTATCCTGTCACTCAATTTCACATCAATCATGCTTCTCAGCATTTCCATTGCGTTCATTCTGCTTCCATGTTCTCCCATACCCAACTTTGACTTCCAAACATCGGTGTTGGGACCTACACTGATGTTTACTCCTCTATGTACAGCTAGCCGTGACTTCCTGGACACCTATGCTTAAGTTATGGTTCCATAAGTTTCATAGGTTACTGGTATACAAATAATAGTAAACAATTGTCGACCACATCTTAAGGGAAGAACGCTGTTGTCTGTGAGACAGGCCGACGCATAGCTCAGGCACCAATCTCGCACAATCTTTGTCAGGGTCAAGTAAACAAGGGTTGTTTTTTGTAAGTTGTAGTGTAAGTTTAAGATCGGTGAGAAGAAAGGAGACAAAAGTACAAAAACACATGTTGAAATAATTTCCACGAGCAGGATTTGAACCTGCACCCTTCTGACATACCGGGTCAGGTGCTCTTCCAATTGAGCTATCGTGGTTCTAACCAGCCCGCCGAAATCATTCAACACTATTTACGTTTTTAATTTGAAAGCCAAAGGCGCCCATTCCATGCCAACAACTACCGTCATTAACATCTAATCATAATATTTTTACAAATACTAAAGATCACTTAAGAAGTAGGCAAGCTATTTATAATATGTTTTGTTTTGTCTATATAATTTTAACGCAAATTTTGTTGCGAAACAAATTAAAAAAATACATGTTGAAAAAATATCCACGAGCAGGATTTGAGACAAAAGCAGTTGCTACGCTATGTACAATTCTTAATTAAAACTATTCGGTAATAAGTAAAAATGTCCGAAAACCTGGAGGAGTTTGGTGTATATTTTATAATTATCTGAGCAGGAAACCGCTAGGTTGATAAGTACAAATAATGTTTTTGACAACGATGTGAAAAGCATAAAGTTTACCTCTATCAGCATGTACAAACAACCTAATTTTTTATAAAAATGTGCCCCTAAAACCTATTCTAGAAAACTTTTGGGTTTATTCGGCAAAAGCATCCCTCCTCTATACGTTATCACTGCCATAGGTAGGCAATAGTAAGTTTATAATACCTATATTTTAAAATAAGATTATTATACAAACAAACATACTAACAAAAAAAAAACATTATTTTAATGTTTACCGACATGGCTGTTCCTTTCTAAGGAAAAATCTTAGCTTACTCATTAAAAAAATGTTGTGTAACAAATAACAAAAAAATTAGACAGTATTTGAATAGTAATGAAATTAAGTAACCTACGTAATGCTGTTACGTTGAATATTAATAATTAACATGGTATAAATTACATACACACGCAACTCAGTATTTATCACTTTCACTGATCTTAATCTTGAATAGGTTCGTTCTTACATAGGTATTGTGTGAATATACCTCTTTATTACCTGTTATAGTTTGCAATTTAAACTATTACATCATACCTGCCCATCAAATGTAGTGATGACTCGATTTCAATGATGGAGGCTTTTGCCCACCAGTAGGACAGTTATAAATAAATAAATAAACATGAGACAACTTCACATACATTGTTCTGATCCCAAGGTAAGTAGCTAAAGCACTCGTTTCATGGAAATCAGAAACAGCGACGGTACCACAAACACCCAGACCCGTCACAATATCGAAAAGTTCGTTTTCGACATTGACCCGACCGGGAATCGAACCCGGGACCTCAGGAGTTACCGCCGCCCAAAGTCCGGCGTGCAAGCCACTCGGCTACGGAGGTCGTCAAATATAGGCTATTTAATTCCTTTATTTTTACAAGCAGCCTGTACATATCTATCATATTGATAAATATTATATCATATTGATGTATATTGTATTTTAAGTATATCTTTATTGTCCTTTTTGTTTTTTTTTTATCTATAAGCCAGCTTCGTTAAAACTGTTTGGAAGGTTTGTTAAATAGGTTGCAGTTGTAAGATACTCGCAGTTTCCCCAAAGTAGGTATGCCACTTTGCTTGGTTCTTTTCCAACTATTTTTTTTTGGTTTTTGTGTAATAATGTAAAATAACTGAAGTATAATAGGTACTACGTGTAAAGTGTTGTAAAGCCAGGAGCTTTTCGTGCAACATACATTCACATTAATCACTCGAATGACGGCACAATGGTCTATAATAATTAATCCTTCCAAAGAACAATGGGCTCGTATCAATTACTTATTTGGCGGCAGTACTTTCACTCACGAAAAGCATCGTACAAAAGATAAGTATGTTCTATATTGAGATTTTTTAATTAAGTTTTTATTTGAGAGTTACACCAAAGAGAATCAAAATGTACCTAGGTTCGTTTTCTGAAGTTCACGCGAACACAACGCATAGAAGTGAAACACTTCATTCGGATCTATACACGATTCTACTCTTATCTATATTCTATTTTACCCTTATGGCATTTTCGAAACCTTTGCAGGGTTTGTGGTCCTTTGCAGGAGACTAAGGTGTATATGTATATGTACTTATGGTGTCACCGGGATATAACTTAATAAATGTATCACGGATTCTGCAAAGAGTTTGTCAGTATGTTTAAAATAAACAAAAACATAAATGCCAGTAGATTCGTATAAAATTATTTTATTGCAATATTGTGCATTTTTGGGAATTTCCTCTTTAATATAATAACAGATGCGCTTTCCAAGAATTATAACAATTGAAAATGATGTAGGTAAGGTACCACAACATTTGATTCATGGGACAACCCCGCTACACACGACTTTAAAGTCTATACTGACACCCCCCACCAACCGTTAGGTCATAAAGTAGGTGTCAGACAACCTTGCGTAAGCACAAGGGACCATTTGCGTTAGGTCATAACGCCAGATCAGGACGCGCCGAAGCGCATTCTTCATCCGGAACTTTTAAGACTAGTGTCTCGAGCGAGTTGTCCCGTGGAAACGTATAGTCCACTACCTATATCCAGATAGGTTACTGGAGCTGTAAGCTCGCTCACTTCTCGTGTCACTTCTCACACAACTCGCAGTTTCCACTGCTCGGGTCGTCAACTCTAAAGTCGACTACCAAATGTCCTCTTTGGTGGCGGAGTTGTAAGCCCACTCATTTCTCAGTACCCATCCAGGTACCTCGCCAGTTTCACAATTCTACGCGGCTGGCTTACCCGAGATATTGATCTAGCGGGCGCGGGCGCCTCTACTAGTTATCCAGACTAGTACCGGAGATGTTGAAAACTCAATGAAATGATGCTCAATGAAAACCACAAAACAACCATTTTTTTTTTTTTTTTTGGAGAGAGATTGCTGATTGCCGCTGCGGCATTTTCAGCTTCACCGGGCTTTGACAAAACAACCAACTATGGATAACTCACGTGCCCCGCAAATCCTTTCGATTCTGGCCCCCTCAAGACCGCTACTCGGACCCGCTCGCTGTGCACGAGATGAAAGCCTGGCCAGACCTCAGCCAGAAAAAGAAACATTCCCACCTCTACAGCTAACCACATAGCCACCACTAGTCCAATCCATGTCCGGGCCCTGGCATAGACGCCCGCGAAGGCATAACCACCAGGGGGCTTAGGATCCGAACTCCCGTGGTTACCCTTGAAAAGACAGCCATACCTTATCTATCAAGGTCAATAGATAGGGATTCATGGGACAGGGAAAATATAAAGCGAATATTTTTCAAAGTTAGACATTGAGCTCTAATCTTCGATCAATAATGTACTTGATTCACAATGAGCGCTAAAAAACGGTAGGCGGCTTTGGGTCCACGGAGCCACAATGACGTTTGTGGTTTGAGTACAAATGTTTTGCAACCTTAATTTAATCTTTATGTTTAAGATTTAAGGTCCATAGTAAGCTCATGTATATAGGTATGAGCAAACAGGGCCTCTTTCGAGATGCATTTTTGTTGCGGATCTTTTATTCTTTTATCTTTTATTGATCGAAGGCTCTAATGTTATAAAAAATGTCTAGTAGTAGGAACTAGTATTTTTTTAAGATACCAGTTTCGTTTGTGTACCTAAAAAAAATATTATTTTACATAGAGATGTGGAAGATGGCAGCACCAGACTCAGCGTTCTAGCCGCGACCAAGGAGGTTGTCGAATTACACCCCTCGATGATTTTATACATAATTACCACGTGTTTGCGACACGTTTCCGTGTTATGTAAATATTGTGTTAGTATCTAATTACACAAGCGAGGTGTCTGCACCTCGATACGACATCGTTTGCTAAATTATCGAGACATTGTAGTAATATCAGTTACATTGTTTGTAACTATGAAGACATCGTGACCGAGCACGTGTTTCAACTTATAGGTGCCATTTTTAGGCTTTTTTTTTCGTAGAATTGTTACATTGTAAACGTAAATTGTCGTGACAATTCGAACTCATCTTCGGACAACGTGATTCCTTGGTCCAATCTACTTCAAATTTTGCATAAACCTTTTTTAACAGAATTGATGGAAGACGTCTTTCGTATAAAAAAGGGTAGAAAGTTATGTTGGCGATGATTTGCTTCGAAGTTGATATCAATACTCCTTAGTGCTTTTGATTTAGATTACATTTTATTTTGACACATGTTTATAAACCGATTTTATTCAAAAAAGCAAATACTCTTTAAAATTTGAATGTCTCGAAAGTCACCGTACTATATTAGTACCTCATTTGAAGGAACAAGTAGGTAACGGAAAATACTAAAAACGATTTAATTTTCCAATACAAAATGATTTGTTTGTTTTGTTGTCATGGAAACTATCAAAGCGGTACGAAGTCCGCCGGGTCAGCTAGTATAATATATAATTAGTAATCCGTTTTAGTAATATAATTCTCGTATATGTACAACATATGAATGCCTGAGTACTTACATTTTCTAACAGATTGAGAAATTCTGAACTGCGGAGCGAATAGTTCAATAAATTAAACCTTCAACTTCAACAGTTCAAACAATCCACCTGTAATTATGGAATAATGAAAATTGTAATTTACAATTCTACACCCAATACGATGAATACAATACAAACCGAACATTCGGGACGCGACGCATTCCTGAGATGTTTCTAACTGAAGGCAGGTAGGAACCCTCATTGCCTGAATAGAGCTATATTGCATTGTTGCCACTGTGTTTGCGATTCAGAGCAACAAAACATGTTATGTTGACGGTTCGCAATGCCGCACTTGTTGTGTATTTGTGTTATGATAAATGGTTACTTTTGTTCGTTTGAATTGGGCATGTGTCTTTTTGAAAGAATGTAAACTAATATGATGAATGGCTATAGATTGAGCAATCAAAGCAAAATCGTTGATTGAACCAGGCATTACTTTCCGAAATCCGTGGCATACAATAATACATCCAATCCAAGCTAGCTATACTAATAAGTTAGCGGAATTAACACTACAAATTATTTTAGTAGCATTTTCGCAATCAAAGCTAAGATGGAAATTGTTAAAACTTAAATATTCTATCGGTATGATTTGAAAATTTAAGCCACGAGTGAACGAAGACACAAACAAGTGATTCCAAGTCCTTTAAAGAGAAACATATTCAGCATTGTAACGTACAAAAAACTTCTAACGAATAGAACCAGAAAAACTAGCTTCGATAATATGTGAAGGGAACGGAGGGGGCTCTGCGCCTCCACATAACGAGTTGATAATTATATACGTCTGATTAGACGATAGTTGAACCTGACTGCACGATTATCGATAGCAATATAATTGCCAATATCTGAACTATTTGAAACGTCGATGTCCTTACGATAAGATGAGCTATCTAAGACGAAGAAGCAATATGAAAAATCTCAATCGAATAATAAATAAATAAAATTTCCTACACTCACACCAATTATCTAGCCCAAGAGAAGCTTCGGTATGAAACTCGTTAAATGGTTACTAGACAACGGATAAATATACTTAAAATACTTAAATACATACTTATTATACATAAAAAACACCCAGACCCGAGACAATTTAGAAAAACAATAATTTCTAAATTGACCCGATCGGGGATCGAACCCGGTACCTCAGAGATGGTGACACCATGGAAACCGGTGTACAAGCCACTCGACCAAGGAGGTCATCAAATGGAATGAAAATGACTTACAGATTCCATTTCACATGGTTAACCATTATGTGATAAATACCAAAGAAAGATAAGTCAGAAAGGTACGGTGAAGGAAAGGAGCTGCACACTTTAGTAGCATTGAAATTTAAAAAACTTTTACCAAAGTTTGATTTTAACTTTTAATGTCTCTCCCTTTGACTATTTACTTACCCTGTGACTGTGACGGACCCTGAATACTCTATATATTTAATTTATACTCGTAAATACTCGTATTTACGAGTATAAATTAAATGTTAGTAGATTCGTAACAGTATCTTCATTTTAATGTGTAGGGGTCGTGTAAGCTTACGAAAACAATACTTTAGTAGCATGTCACAAAAACTTTACTACAAAATATAGATGGACAAGCGTTTTCCACATTCGTTTGTTTGACAAATTGAGAAGTCCCGTCGATTTTAAAGAAAACTACTGGAAACTCTGACTGGTCTTTCACCAAAGTGTCTTCGCATTCGACCACGTTGACGAAAACCAGAATTTCATTATTCCTTTGTTACTAACCATTATGAGTCTTTGTTACTTGAATGAATAAATATATTATTATAATTATCTTTATTTCTTTGATTTCTTAGCCTAGGTTTGTTATAATATTATATAAAAGTAAAATACAAAAGCACATACGAAACATAAAAATATTATAAAAAACCTAGCCTAGAGTGCCGCCGGCAACGGGGCAGAGCTCAAGCTGCCAGTGGTTAGGGCTGCAGAGACAGGAACCTTCGGATTATTATTATTATTATTATTGTCATTGAAGCGGTACCTCTTGGTGACGAACAAGGCGAGTGGAAGTTTACTAAACTATAACATATGACATATGACATATAACATATGATAAACTATAACATTTACTAAACATATGATACTAAATTTCGATTATATTAACGTGATCGAGCGGCCAATAAAACTAACACTAGGCATCCTGCACACTTTTGTAGCATTTCAAAAACTTAACTACACATTGATAGGCGTTGTCCACATTCTTTTGTTTGCTTGACAAATTGAGTAGGCCCATCAACTATGACGACATCTGCTGGAAACTCGAGCGAGTCTTCTACAAAACTATCAATGACCATGCAGAACGAGGTAGTCCTTCGTACGGATGGTGGTTGGTCGGTGCCAGTGGTCCACACGTCGCTGTGGAATCTCGAGAAAGTTGGCCAACAGCGCTCCGTGAACGGCCGCGGAACCAGTTTGGTGAATCGGCAAGTGTTGCCCGCCAGCCGCGCCACCCGAGCCGAGAAGCCGACGGACATGACATGCGATTATTCGATGTTGTCGTATTGTGGGAACTTCTGCAAGTTGGTAGTGCTGGGTAAAGCACGAGTTGGATATAACCGCTGTAGTCAATTCATTTAGTGAGGCACGTTACCAAGAATGTCATATGAGATGTCATGTAAGATGAGCCCAACATTTTACAGAAAATATTTTTCGAAACATTTTTCTAAATTATAATTTGTTTGCAGAATAGCGTAAATTCGAAGTAGATTATAGGCTTGTGTAATTTTAATTTGGTTAGCCATCCGAATGACTATGTTTGCAAACGTTGCTATCCTACGCGCTAGCTGCTGTGCCAACTATTAGCTTCTCATAGAAATATTATATCAATATAATATACTGTTACAGAGTTACCAGATAGTAAAAAACTACCGCGTTTATAAATTCTGCACGTTACGCGAAGCGCAAAATCTCGTATTTAAATACACTATTAAAGTTATATGTATACTGCAATTACTGTATTCAATACATGTATTAGATGGCTGACGTATAGTTTTATTTTTCTTTACTGAATAATTTATACGCAAGTCGGCTTTTCTGATACGGCATACGAGTCTTATTTGCATATTCACGGAGCTATCCGGATTAAAAATAGATTGCATGTCTAGCTCGAGGAATAAACATGTTACGTCGTCCCTTCTATATTGACCACAAATAACAGCTAATGAAGTAGTCTCTACTCATTTGCATAGCAATGGAGCACAATTAGCATTATTCCGCCGTATGGAGTAACACACTTTTCTCTTGCTTTCGCATCGTTCTGGTAGTTGATTTAAAACTAAAAAAGTTTTTACTCGACCACTATTCGGTACTTACCAGTCATGGCGTTGGTTTTTTATTCAACGAAGTAACATTGAGCCCTTTCGGAATTCCAAATTACTCCATTACTTCAAAAATTTTCGGTAGATCAAATTTCAAGCGAAATACGCGGTCGGCGTTAGCACGGGAACCGGCGGCGGCGGCGGCAGTTCGCGCGGCGCGAATTTTTGCTGTAGCCAATCGTACGTGGCCAGCGCGTACTGGCATTGATAACATTGATAAATAGTGTTATAGATGTTAAACTAATGAATATGTTTCCACAGAAACCTTCTAAAAGGTCTTTCCATGCGTGTACGTAAGTACGTCAATTGCTTCACTGTCCTTTATACGAGTATATTACCTTATTACCATATATATATATACCCATCAATTATAGCCCAGCTGTGGGTCCGTATTTAGAGCTAAAACTTATTTATTTAATGACATATCGCTTCTTGAATCTCACCTTTTCGTTCAAATTCTGAAAAAAATCACACAACTTCTTCTATTTACACAAATATGTTATTGACCTTCTAAAAGTTCATTGAGAGACAATCATTGCCATATCCATTGGTTAGTAGGTGAATGTCGACGCGCCCACTCATTGCGTTCACGTGGTCATTTGCCTCTTATCAGATACGACGTCGCACGAAACTAGGCGAGATCTCTCGGAATGTTAAGAAATTTTTTGGAAGGAATTTGCTGTTGATAAGCTTTTTTATTTAGAAGAAAATCACTGCGCATTGGGAATCGCAGGTCTCCCCAATTACCTCAAGGGGGAAGGAACGCATGCCCACTAAGCTGTTGGTCGTCTTAGGCTCTTACAGTGTAGCTAGGTTTATGGGCTGCAGGATTTTGAAGCCTTAGTGGCTGTACAGTTCCCAGAGGTTTTTTGGAGATGGCATCACGCGTGCGAATTCTTACTGGAATCGCAAAACCGATAGCGTCTCTAAAGACTTTCGGGAAATGCTTACCTGATTACGAATCTTAGCGATATCTTTTAAAAAAATCCATATACCTACCTACGATCTATCTATACAATTATAATAAAGCTAAAAAGGGTCGGAAGACTGTACATGAAAGATATACGAAAAAAAGTTGGTTAGAATCGATAACAGAATACGTTCCAACTGTTTTTAGATGTTTTGTCTGTTTGTCTGTTTATCTGTTTGTCTGTTTATTTGACCGCGCATCACGTGAAAATAGCTGAACGGATTTTTATGCAAACTTTGCACATAGACAGGCCATGACCCGGACTAGGACATAGGATATTTTTTATACCGGTAACAGGTTCCTGTGGGATAGTGTAGTCTTCGCGAACGAAGTCACGGGCGACAACTAGTTGATAATAAAAGTTATATTTTATTTTTTTCTCATCTATAAATAAAACATCTCTAAATCATGACCAATTGAAGTTCATTAGAAATGGTTTCCCTTATACCATGCTATTCGCTCCGCCAATGAACTAAAGTTTTATAAAATTTTACTTCACCGTTACTTTATAATAAAATTATTCCGCTTTCGCTGATTTCTAGTGACAAAAATGTTAGTTATTAAACCGTGCAATATTGAATGAACGGTATAATGTGATAAACTATGCTCTTGCCAAGAGTTGTTTCAACGGTTCATTTTGTTGTTGTATAATATCGGTAACAATAGGAGCTCCGCTGTGATTTTAGTCCAGTTTTAATTGTATCGATAATTAGTTCGAGCGGCATGCGGGCCTTTGTAATGGGTGTAATGTAGGCGCCAAGACGGTGCACGGTTATTTCATAGTTGACGGAGCACGAAGCAGATATTGTTGCGTGCAAACAGCGCGGATAGATGTTCGTGCAGCATGAGTTAAAAGGATGAATTAGATACCTTGTATTTCTGCAAAAAGATCTAAACTTCTAGGTTTTTGGAAATATTTTTCGCAAGACCTTTAGAAGTTAACTGCCATTATGTCTCTAAATCCAGACTCCACTTAATGTCATAAATTATATCGTGGCCTGCACAGATTTCCCTCTAAGTCCATTTGGAACCGTTACAAACCTCTGTGCCGAATCCACTCGCAAGAGACTGTGACAGAAAAGTGAATGTGACAGAAAGTGTAACCATGATGTGGTGCATTCAGGAAACGAGCCACGAGGAGGTTCTTACTGAAATCTAAATACATACAATGACTTGTCCTGGCTGACTTCATCATCATCATCGCCGAGCCGAAACCGCTGCATCTAATTAGATGAAAATTAGGCTGCAGGTTAATTGACTGTAACCAGCCACTAAAAGGGATTTTACGGAAATCGTACCCTAAGGGGGCCAAATAGGGGATGAAAGTTTGTATGAAAGTCATCATCCAGCCATCAGTTTTG
Organism: Eudonia truncicolella; assembly: GCA_949315975.1. NCBI lineage: Eukaryota > Metazoa > Arthropoda > Insecta > Lepidoptera > Crambidae > Eudonia > Eudonia truncicolella. The sequence goes on along the minus strand of OX438838.1, from coordinate 1,752,136 downwards.
AAGTTAAATACTTGAAAATTTAAAGGTGTTTTGGCTTTATAAAAAGAAATGAAGAATTACGTGTTTCAGGAATTTTGTATTTTTTTCCTTTAAAGGAGTAAAAAAGGGATAAAGTTTTTTTGGAGAAATCTTGATTTTAAACTATCCAAATATATTATTGAAACCAATATTTAGATTATGTTATACAAATAAAGAATGATGTTTTTAGCATTTTTCGAAAAACATTTCAAAAAAGGTGAAATAGCGACTGTAAGTTTGTACGAAAATCTGTCATTTTTAAAATTTAATCAATGAGTTTCGGTAAGTGTTTCTGGATTATCCCACCGTTACTTACTTTTATTAAGTTTGGCTTTTATTAAAAACAATCACGAGCCGTGTAGCCCACGTGAGCAAAGCCGCGAGCAATGGCTAGTAACTCATAATTATTTCCATAGTATTTATTATACTCGTTTTGTAATATTTTGCGAATTCAATACAGCGCTATAGTTTATTCTCTTTTTCCACATTCTAAGGCTGTAATATATTCTAGCCTCGGCTCTGTTATAAATGAATGCGTTATTAATTGAACACGTTGTCCTTAGTATTGTTTCATGTGTCCTCATTGTTCTGACGATAAAGGCCTTTTTGATTGTTCAGCGTATCAGATTTTTGATTTACAAGGTTGTCTTTGTTAGTATTTTGTTTCTTCGCTGATTTTTCTGATTTACTTGCTATCTGTGCTTCGGATAGTACGTTGAGTCGTTTGTCCTGGTGCCGTGCTGGTGGTAAGATTGCAGTCGTTAACCACCAACGCCATTGTGGTGGATTATGACCAAATCTACTCTTATGTGGAAAGGCATGGGTTAGACGTTTCTTAGCTGATGGATGATGATTGATTTTTCCGTGCTCTTCTTTTTCTTATTATTCACGTATAATATGTGGTTTTATGTATCTACAATGGAAAAGCGCACTTATTAATAAGCAAAACTCTTTTTAAAACTTTTCACGATCATAACTTTTTATCTTTCTTTCAACAAGTCACACCGTTGATAATGTTTTTACCATCAAATGTTAGCAAGAAAGCGCACAAGAGGAATGATTAACTCCTTACCCAGGGACTTCTCGTATGTTGTACCTTTCCCTTACGTTGCGAAATCCATTCGAATAGAAAGAACCGCCGTGTGATTACTCTCACGTGGCATTGTGTTTTTGTTTCTAATCGCTTTAATTGTTGCGGCCCATTGTCATTGCTATCGTAGATCTCACGGCAACGGGGCTACAATGGCAGAGGATAAATCCTTAGAACGACACTGAGGGATTCGATCATGGGATCGTGGAGATAGCGAGCTGCGGACATTGAGTATCTACCTTTTTATGGGCTTGCGATTGAGTTCAGTCTGTGGTTTGGTCTAGATCTCGTTTATATGTTTGTACTACCATATTTAATGTATGTGCACCAGCTCGTCTTTATGCCCTCACTACCTGGGGCCTGACCCTTCCTCATGGATGGAAACATCACAGAGAGAGCAGGCCATATACCACGCGTTAAGCCTTACATACGAAAACGTAATTACAAAAGCAAGTTTATTCATTCAAAGTCAAAGTCAAATAATTTTATTCAACATAAGCCGTCACAGGCACTTATTTATAAAATTATAATTAAAATAAAATAAAAATAAGTCAAAATTATAATCTACCACCAGTTCGGATTTTGGGAGAGCCTTCGACCGAGAAGAGCTAGCAAGAAACTCGGGAAGCTTATTTCTTTTTCTCCATCTTTTCAACCAAATTACAATCGTGTAATATAATATACAAATTTTGTACACATTAATACTAGGTAATAATATTCAAGCCAGTGCAGGCGACTTATTTATAGACTGTAATTAGTCCATGAACTATCTTTGGCACTTCAGATAAGCCGACGGAACCCCTAGTTTATCAATGAACTAACTATGGTCCTAACCTCAGAACCTGAAGAAGAATGATCTGTTTACGAGTTAGTGTTGAGAATCCTCAACTACTGAGGCACTGGCTTTCTTATCTCTAGCTGCCGGAACACAACAATGCTACTACCATTGACGTTATGGCGACTGATGATTTAAATTATTGTAATAAGACGGCTATAGTTTATAGCCCTAAGCCTTGTTAGCACGGAACTGGTTTCCGGACGGACGTCTCTCGACCATAAGTGGTCGTACAAGCTGATACATTACATTGCTCAACAGTATACTCGTACTCAGCATAGACAGTGCTCAATAAACACCACGAGAAGCTCGTTGGCGTTAGCTAGCAGGTTAGGGTTGCGCTCTTGGAAGTTAAGCAACTTCCGCAATAAAATAATATAATATAAGATAATTAATAGCAGTACAAAACTTAGCAATGCCGGGTCACCGGATGAGTGACCTGATTCAAATTTCTCGGGCTTCTCCGTGCTTAGGAAGGCATGTTTAGCCGTTGGTTGCTGTAAGATGTGGTCAGTAAAACTTTTGTGTAGTCGGAGTGGGATATGAACCTATTTGAATGTGCCTGATTCCAGCTGAGGGGCGTTTATAGGCTAAGCTGATGATGATGATGATGATGATGATGATGATGATGATGATGATGATGATGATGATGATGATGATGATGATGATGGAATATAAGCAATCAAAAGAAAAACAATCGAAACTGATTATTATATAGGTATTTATCGTGATAATAAATACAGGAATAACAAGAGGGAAACAGCAGAAGCTATCATGAACTTAACGCTGATGATGAATACAGAAAAAGGAAGAAGAGAACAACAGAAGCTTACAATGAATGATGATGATGATGATGATTAATACAGGATTAGGTATGAAGAAAAAACAAGTGAAGCTAATCATGAGCTTGTGATAAATACAGGAATGGTAAGAAAATAACAGCAGAAGCTCACTATGAGCTTGATAATGATGGTGATAATCACAGAATTAGGAAGAAAAAATGCTAATCGTAAGCTGCAGTTGCGTAACCACGAATTCGTGGTCGCTCCTAAAACTGTAAGTTTCCAGTAGCGGGCCAGTAATGTATTTAGTTTATCGCACGCACGTGCTCCAAATGGTGGTTGGTGCTATGCAAATAGCCGATAACACTGAACGGAGGTTGTTCACTTTGCTCCAACTTGAAAGTGATAAAGTAGCTATTTTTAGCGAACACTAATTTTGTTTTTGATGTAATGTGGTATTAGGTATTACCAACAACGGTTTATCGATACAGTTTTGTATTAATAATGTTTTTAGAATCTAAGCAGCATTTCTTAATTACATCTCATCGCTTATTTATTAATGTTTCTGAAATCGAGCAATAAAAAAATAGTCATATTTTATAATGTTACTTTTATAGTGAAAATAAAATAACGCAGAAATGTACTGAAGTAATAATAAAAATATATATCAAGTAGTATTGTCATAATAGGTATTGCGCATTAAGCATTGTAACATTTTTAAAAATTACAAAAAACAAAACAGGTACATACTACATAAGTTTTTCCCAATTTTTAAACTTCTACTAAAGCTCCGTCCCGTTTCTATTATGCGTATTGGACGCTAGTTATTTTAGAAACTGGTTCCTAAGTGGACCAAGCGGTTCCATAAAATTAATAAGGCCTCATGCTGTATAGTCTCGGTGTAAATTTATACACGCCGTTAAACGGTTAACATGCGTCCCCCGTTTTGGGTCAACCATCTTGAGTTATTTTTATTGGCAACATATTGGAAAGAGCGAAATGTCAATTGCTCGTTCTCATATATTTTGGAAGATAGAATTAATTAGCGTAAAATAAGATGGAACATCGCAGATATTAAATTAATATCACACCACGGTCATAAAATTTTCAAATAAATGTAAAACGGTCACCTTAACTTATGTAAGAATTTTTCTGAACATCGAAAAAGAAAGTTTTTTTTTCGTTCAGATTTTTTTTGTTCAGATTTTGTATTCATTAAACGCTAGAGAGACAACAATGTTTTACGTTAATATCGATATTACCTTAACCATTCCAAATGCCAATAGTAATAGGAATAAAAATAAGGACCATCAAAAGCCACAAGAAATGCTTAGGAACTTAAAAATATTACATAGCATAAAATGCTATAATAAAAGTAAAACAGTGCTGGAGTTCTCTGATAAAGTTACTCGCAGCAAAGAAGGTTTCTAAGAAAGCTTACAGCCTCAACTCACGACCTGTACTAATGCAATTGTAGCAGAAGACAATGTCCGACAGTTGTATAGAAGTAAGATACAGACCGTATAGAAGCATCGGAGCCGAACGTATAGATGCTCGGGTTGAATGCGCGAAATCGTGTTTCAATCCCCATAGCCATAGCTCCTTTAGATTACTAACGTGAACCCATGCCTTACACAAGCATTTAGCTTTCTAGGTGGGTTAATAGGACTGTTATTAATAGCACATTAATAGGACTAATCTTTAAAAAAAAATGCTACTTTCATTGAATACGATACGATCATGCTAAGTAAACAAAACGATAGTCTATAACATCATAGCACTGAAATTCTTTATTCGATCTTCTTTGTTCAGATTAGGCTACAGTTAAGCTGTCACTACGCCGTCAATTCGTAAGTCTACATCACATGATTCGTACTGAGAAGAACCAGCCAAAACACAGCTAGGAAAAATTTCAACAAGCCACACCATTCATACTACCTCCCCTACCAACAGATGTTGTCGGCAAAAAAAGGTCAAAAACTTAAAATTTTTAAATATACCTTATATAAAAGAAAAGCCGCTGTTATAGAAGCCAATGTATAGAAATCAAAATCATCATTATTAATTATCATTAAGTTTATGTTGTTTAAAACTAGTGAAAGCCAACGACTAAAAAGCTCGTAACTTTATACAGCAAGCATTATTATAGAAAAAGTTTGAAATAGTTTACCTACTGATTGTGTCTGACAACTAAACTATGGAATTCCCGAGTACACCGCAGGCCGAAGGTACTAAGCGTAGCTTACTATGCGGTTTTTCTTTAAAAACCTTTTTATTTCAAGGTTTGTTCCACTTAGCGCACGCAGAGTTGTTTTAATACGATAATTCATTTTCTTAGGAATGCTGGTTGTTGTAATTTTTGTTTCTTACATCTATAGGTAAGGTACTTTCAGCATCAAAATTGTTGAAGCAACGTACCGTACGTAGCTGACTGTTCAAAATCATCATGGCATTAGTTAGTCTTATATGTCTATCCATTCTGTTTGTTTGTCTGTCTATTATGTTTTTCACATGTATCATGGATGATGATCATTGTGTGTTTTATTAGAGTGGATTCGAGTGGAGTCTTGAACTATTGCCTTGAACACGAACACGAATGTTCCCGAAATACGACCTCCTATAATGAAATGTACCTAAAGTTATTTTTCAGTGTGCGGGTTACTTCTCACAATCTGTCGTTGTTTGTTCGTACTAATGTATTTTGAAATATTATTTTTTGTGTTGTGGTAAGACTAGTACGTAAACTTATTTTATAAAACACTCATCAATTTATCCCACCGCAACTTAAAATAAACTAAAATCTGACTTTGTTAAAGAAGCATGGTGAAGTGGTACTGTTTCTAATCGTAAGAATATCGGATAGGATAGCTTTTAGCTAACTATTGCCAGACTTTCCTCCGTTCCAACGCATGTTTCCGAACAGAGTAGAAACTGCCAAACTTCTGAGAATTACTTTTTCTTTAAATTTAACTATGTTTAAGATTTTTGGACAAAATACCTGAGATGCCAATACAGTCGAACAGCCATCACGAATCTCAACGGAGCTCATTGTAAAGAGATACGGTTTCCGTTATCGATAATGACAACAAAAAAACATGGCTGCCGTGCCGTTACGAAGGAGCGCGTAATAGAATAGAATTTGATCACAATTCGTGGTTGGTTGACAATAAGTTGGCGATGTAACACCAATATTATGACCCAATTTTTTTTACCTCAAATGACAAAGCTGCAGTCAATCACCGTTTTTGATATTATGTCAACTCTTGTAGATAAAAGAAATGAAATTGGCACAAATTACGTTATTTTCAAATGTTTTGAAACCCTATCTCGTTGCACAGAAGCGCCTATTTCACGGGACGTGTAGATAGTTTTTCTATATAACCTATAATAATACAAGTAAAGTTCTATTTTAATCTGCCATTTCTCTTATTTTGTAAGTACAATAATATTGTTATTATTAAACAACAATTGTCAATTATTATTTGAAAAATCACTAGTTTTTACAACTACAATACTATACACTAGCGAGTAATAAACCGGAATCACTTCATCGAAGGTTAAGACAAAATACAAGTTTTCACCATTTTTATTACCATACTAAATATTTTAGTAAATAAAAACATTACTATTCTATACCTAACAGCTTTTGCACCTGTTTTGAATGAGAATGAGAATCTGTCCTTTTGAGAATCGATCTTATTGAGAATCTACCTTTGGTGACAAAGAAAAATAACACGATAAAGGAAAAATTCATCAAAGTTATGCATTTGGTGTAACCGATACCGTTAGTCGTCTACAAAACTCTGTGATACTTCTCCATCTCCATAATAACTTGATAATCCTATTTGAATGCCTAAATAATGATTACTCTAAATGAATGGCCGACCATGCTACGTGTCACACTAATGTCAGTTAATCCTTTTACGCTTTGAATTTATTTTCTATGTCATTAAGCTCACGTCACATGTTTAGTGAATTAAATCTATCCCGTGAATGAAAGTTAATACGGTGTACAAGAAGTCTTGACAGACACTATCAATATTATGCGCGATGTTGATCTCGATTTCGTATTAAATATTAACATTAGTTAAGTACATAATAAAATGAAACTAATGGATTTACAGACTTGATGGCGCAAAAATGTCAATTGTATTAGTTCTAATCTAGATCAAGGCCAGAATGAAAACAAAAAATACTTGAAATCTAAATTTTTCAATTTATTGTTGATGCATGAAAGATAACTTACAATAATCACTGATTATTAGGTACAATAACACAACAACTTGGTGAAATTAACTGGGTTCGATTACAAACAGTGTTTGTGTTCCTAAACCTCTTACTTAATCTACAGAACAACAGAATAAATATAATACATCAGGTAACTAACTAATAGTAGTTCTTAAAAATGACATTGAGATTTGTTTGTTTGTTACAAAGTTGGAATCACGAGTGTTTTTAGGACCAAATTGAATACTATTGTTAGTCATTTATGTAACAAATGTACACACGGCTGCACATGCAATAGACTAGGACTACCACAAACTGACAAATTTCCTAAATTGACTTTACAGTTGACAACTATGGAATATCGTTGAACATTTATAGAATCAGTTTTAGATTCTCAGTTTTGGATTCCTCTGTACAACGCGGTTGTTTCCGATGCACAATATTTATTCTGAATGTATATAGAGTTCGTAGTAAGTTGAACGAATTAATACAAAATATCTTAAATTGTAGTTACGACATCTGTCCTACAGAAACTAATTTTATGATGGCGTTTTAGACGGTGAATATATTGATAGTTCATAGATTATTTATTTTTAATCTTTGTTTATAGGTACATATAACTTATTAATGACGAAAGCTCAAAAGGCCTTTATCATGTTTCCGCTAGCGTATTTAGCCCTAACGAATACGGTTTATCGACACCGTACAAAGGGAGTGATCAACCACTTTTTACTGTATGTGAAGCAGGAAGACAGGTTCTGCAAGTGACTTTCCGAGCTGGTGGCACGCGTCAGTAGCTCCACCTGCAGAACAGCTGGGCGTTAATAGTTTCCATACTGAATACTTTACGTAAACATTTTAATTGCAATTGTTTTTAACGGGTTTAGCGACAAGCTGGCTGAACAGGTGGTTTGTTCTCGTAGATGGCTCTAAATAGATCGGTATTTGTCTAGATACCAATACGTGTAAATATATCTCTTTTTTTTCTCCATAGGGAAAGTAAAGCTTATAAGCCTGGTATTTATTTTTGCAATAAAACCCTTGTCTGTCACCGGCCTCCTGGAGGTCGCTGATTTTCCCTCCAAAAATTTTGAATTTTTGAATTTTGCTTGTAAAACTATTGCTATTTCTTTTTACTTTGCCTTATTGACATAAAGTGGGACAATTTTTTTTATTTCCTTTAGTTTATGGCTTCGTGCGATTAGCACATTTAGCCAGTGTCAAAGTAATTTTTCTTACAAATAATACATAAATATACAATATTTCCTTCCAGTATGATGATGATGAATGATAATAGAAATGAGAAGTGAGAAATGATAAACCCCCCAACCCTTCGAGTATCTCAGTAAAGATGTGGGGCTTTACTAATTCCTCGGGCGGACTTCTTGAGAGAATTTGAACACTCCGTAGCCGAGTGGCTTGCACGCCGGACTTTGGGCGGCGCTAACTCCGAGGTCCCGGGTTCGATTCCCGGTCGGGTCAGTGTCGAAAACGAACTTTTCGATATTGTGTCGGGTCTGGGTGGTTGTGGTACCGTCGTTGTTCATAATTTCCATGAAACGAGTGCTTTAGCTACTTACCTTGGGATCAGAACAATGTATGTGATATGTGATGTTGTGATGTTGTGAAGTTGCACTGTTTTGTTACATATATAACAAAATATAAAACAAAACCGCAGACATGACTCTTATTTTTCCCGCCAAAAAGCCGGGACAAAATTTAATACGGGATTACAACGCCACAAATGTCACAAAATTCATAGAGCATTAAATGCTCTAAGCAAAATTGGCACAGATAAACTAAAAGCGCGCCTTTTGTTCTTCTTTTGTTATCGCCCCGGTACTAAGTGTCATTTCTGGCGAAATGTATGGCGAGGTTTATTCTGTGTATTGAATATTGATAAACGTGTATTCTAAATTGTAAATAAAACAAATAATACTCGTAACAAAGGTTTTTATTTTTAATTACATTTTTCATGCAGAAAACGGGAAATAAAGTCTCTTTTCCTACTTTCACCTTCGATTGGCAATTTAATTCAACATCAAACTTTACATTATTATACATAGCCAGATAGTTTTTTTAATAACGATTCCAGTGATATAAGTTTTTTATATAGTCTCCATACAAAATTTAATGGGAATCGTCATTTTAATGAGTAGCCGGAACTAGTCCGGAAGTAATACGGAAGTAATGTGACAGATGACCCTATATTGGCCGCCATCTTGGCGACAGTTGAGGGGACCCCACACCTTTGGTATATAATAAATCAAGTACCTATTCATAAAATATTACTTGTTCAGTAAACTTTTACCTTGCTTTCACAATTTGAATAATAAAATAAGCGATTTCGATAATTTAATGCAATGCAATGACATTGTAATATCATTAAATACTTAATTAAATATTTGAAATAAAACACTTTTTAATCAATAACTAGACAAGATGGACATCATATTATATTTTTACCAAAGATAAAACCTTTACATTTTTAACCACAGATATATTAAAAACCACAGACTACAAATCAATAATACGTCATACATCATCTTCCCCCCTAGACGATTATAAAAGTCTTACAAATTTAATATAGTCCTAGGTTTAACAATTCTTCCACTTCTAGTTCTTACAACATTCTCAATAGGAGCTTCTCCAAAATCAATAGGTTCAATAGATGCCTCAACTGGCGGTGACACAGAATTACTACTATTATTAAAATTATAGTCAAAATTTGTAACATATTTATTCCCCGTAAATGACTTTTTAATATGCTTACTATTCCTTCTAAACTTGCTTTGACCTTCTTTTCCCTCTATCAAATAAGATCTAGGCTCATTACATATCTCTACTATTTTCCCTTTCCTCCAAGTCTTTTCCTTGTCTGTCTTGTGAACTACCTCATCTCCAACATTAAACTTAATTTCCCTTTTTCTAATATTATTTTTACAATTATTATCTTTTTTCATTGACTGTTTCAAGGTTAACAAATTATAAATGTTTTTCTCAATTTTAGGTTCTAACAAAACATCTTTAACAGGAATAAGGGTTCTAACCCGTCTGCTATTCAAAATTTGTGAAGGAGAAACTTCTAACCCCGTTAATGGAGTATTATTATAACTTAACAAATAATCTCTGTAATCCACCCTATCCTCACAAGCCTTTTTCAAAATATTCTTACTTATGTGTACAGCTTTTTCTGCCATTCCATTACTTCTTGGATAATGGGGACTACTAAAAATTGCTAAAATATCCTTCGACTTGTAATATTGATGACATTCAAAATGATTAAAAGGGTTATTATCGGATACAATTTTTTCTGGATACCCAAAGCGAGTAAAACTCTCTTGAAAAGCATTGATAACAGATTTAGAAGTTTTATCGTTTAACGGCAAAATCTCTAACCAGTGAGAAAAATAGTCAATAATCACCAAAAAATATTTACCATTAAAATCTAAAATATCTGTACCAACCTTGGCATATCTACGATTAGGTATTTTGTGTGGCAGTAATTTATCATAGGAGTTAGCTGGTCTAAATTTTTCACATGTACGGCATTGAAGAACAAAATTTTGTATGTCTTTTGACATTCCAGGCCAATAAAATAATTGTCTAGCTTTAGCTATAGATTTACAAATTCCCGGATGACCTTCATGAACTAAATTTAACAAATAAGACCTTAGGGACTTTGGTACAATTATTTTGTTTAGAAAAAATGCTAATCCACCTTCAAAATATATATCCTCTTTAATTCTACAATAATCTTTACACTCCTTGGAAACTAAACTTTCATCAGGCCAACCATTCTTATAGTATTTATATAATAAACCTAAAACAGAATCAAACTTAGTTTCATTTATAAATTTAAGTTTTCTTTCAGGTGCCATAGGTAAGTGTGCAGTTACTGAATGAACAATAAGTGACATTCCCTTATCGACTTCAGTATACTTAAGACTGTTTCTAGATAACATATCTGCAAAATGTAACAATTTACCCGGAACATAATAAACATTTAAATTATACATTAACAGTTTTAGTCTCAAACGTTTCAATCTAGGAGATCCAATCTTACAAATAGGCTTTAACATTATGGACACAATAGGTTTGTGATCTGTTTGCACATCAACATGAGATCCATATATAAATCTATGAAATTTTTTAACAGCATAACAAATAGACAATAATTCTTTTTCAGTTTGACTGTAATTGAGTTCTGCGTCATTCATTGTTCTTGATGCACAAGCAACTAATTTAAAAACATTTTGCTTATCTTGCTGAAATAAACAACATCCTATACCACTCTTGGATGCATCACATTGTAAAATAATCTTTTTCTTTGAGTCAAATGGAACTAGAGCTGGAGCTGTACATACTTTTCTCTTTAGCTCAGCAAATGCTAACCTATGAGCAGGTAACCAAATAAATTCAGAATCCTTCTTTAATAATTTAAAAAGAGGTGACATTAAATTTGCCATATCCGGAACATATCTACGGACATAATTAAATGAACCTAAAATTTGTCTTAGCTCATCTTTGTTGCTAGGGTCTTTTAAACTTAAAAGAGACTCAACTCTATCTTTATCTAGAGACATTCCTTGCTCATTAAATACTTGACCTACATAACGAACTTCTGACTGCTTATATTGAAACTTATTCTTATTAAATATTATTCCTAGCTTTTCAGCCTTCTTTATAACACTTAACAATGCTAAATCATGTTCTTCCTCAGTACTTCCCATACACAAAATATCATCAGCCCATATAATTACATTAGGTATGTCACCAAAGTGACTTTCAAGAATATCTTGGAATAATTCTGGAGCATTCATAAGACCATACGGTAAAACACAATATCTATAAACACCAAAAGGAGTAGCAAAACAGCATTTCCACGACGCTGACTCTGATAACACCAGATGATGAAAACCTTCAGATAAATCTAACACAGAAAAAAATATTTTACCTTTTAATTTAAAACTTAAATCTTCAAGTGTGGGCAAAACTTTAGGCTTTTTAACAATTATTTTGTTTAAATCTGAGGGATCAAGGCATAATCTTACACTTCTATTTGGCTTTTCTACTAAAACTATTCTATTAACACATGCATTTTCATTTATATTATCAACTTTAATAATAGCTTTTCTACTTTCTAACCTTTTTAACTCAAATTTTAACGGTTCTATTAAACAAGATGGCAATCTAGGTGAAGGGTGACAAATTTGCTTCTCTATAGACTTAGTAGGAATGTCCACACTTCCCGGCATTCTACCTATACCTTCAAAAACTTTAATATGTTGCTTTATAAACTTCTCTTTGACATTATTAAATTCAACTGAATGCACGCGCTTAACTAAATTTAATGAAACACAAGCAGTTAATCCTAATAACATGGTACTACAATTGACCACAATAAAATTCTCATAACACTCATTACCTTTAAATTTACACTTTAAATTTACCATTCCCATTGGTTGAACTTTTTCACCAACAAAAGACTCGATTTTAAAATTAGTATCATGTAGTTTACAATTTATATTTTTGTTTATTTTATCAAAAATTGTTTTGGGCATTATACTCACATCAGCACCTGTATCCAACTTACATTTAATATTTTGGTTCTCTATTAAAATATTTTCAGTCCAATCGCACTTATTTATACTTGACAATTGTACTGAACCACAATAAAAACTTTCCTCTGAACTATTTCTAGCTTTATTATATTCTTCCAAACAATTAACTTCACCAACTTTCTTGACCTTACAACTGACTGCAAAATGATTGAGTAATCCACACTTTGTGCACTTCTTCCCATATGCAGGACACTCCCTCGGACCATGTAGTTGTTGGCACCGCCGGCACATAAACTTAGAATTTTCACCTTTTACATACTTTTCTTTAATATTATATTTATTGTTATACTTATTAAAATTTTGCCTCTTGTCCTCTTTAAACTTATCAAAATTCTTTTTATGTTTAACTGCATCTATCTCTATTGTAGGATTCATTTCTCTCACTTGCGCTCTGCTTATTTCTCCTGCTCTGCATATATTTGCAACTTTATCCAATGTTAGACCTTCCATACGCAGTAGACTTTCTTGCAGTGACTTGTCACTTAAACCCTGAACTAACCTGTCTCTAAGTAACTGGTCTTCCAAAGGTTCCATTGATGAATTATAGTTACATGTAGAAATTAATTGACGTAAATCAGTGTAAAAATTTTCGAAACTTTCCCCGCTCTTCTGCTTTCTTTCGTTAAATTTGTATCTCTCAAACACTTCGTTGAGCTTGGGGTTCACATAGGCGTCAATGGCATTGATAACTTTTTGATAGACATGTGAATTTTCTTTAGACATTTTTAAACTCACAATTACTTTAGTAGACTCTGGACCCATCATATTTCTTAGTAACGACAGTTTTATTTTATCTGCCGCTCCATCTTGCCGTATTGCAATCAAATAATCCTCGAAAAGGCATTTCCAAAATGTCCACTCGCTGGCTGCCGACTGACTTCTTATGTCGATATTCGGAGGCAACTTCACCGCGTTTTCCATATTTAACTTTTTTTTTGACACACTTCAAATTTAGTGTTAACCCGACTGCGCCATGTAATATCATTAAATACTTAATTAAATATTTGAAATAAAACACTTTTTAATCAATAACTAGACAAGATGGACATCATATTATATTTTTACCAAAGATAAAACCTTTACATTTTTAACCACAGATATATTAAAAACCACAGACTACAAATCAATAATACGTCATACATCAGACATTATGAAAATACTAACGTATTTATACAAGCCTATCTCAAAACCTCATGCGCTGAGTATACAGATTTGCATGTCGATCGTTTATCGCTGCGATAGGAGCCCGCACGTGCCTAACTTCGTACAATCAGTACCAAAAATCACAGAGAATTTTACCACCTTGTCAAACTAACTAATACCTTGTGGCGGCCTTGTTTATTAGGACGATTCACTTATCCGTAACGACAACATCTATCGAAACGAACTCGATGACGCAGTGGTTAAAGCGCTCAGTCTGCGATTGATGGAGTTAAGCAACTTTCACAAAGACCAGTCATCGGATGGGTGACGAAAAATTTTTCATGTCAAACTCACGTAAAGCCGTTGGTTCACGGCTGCATCTGCATTAGCAGTCGTTAACAACCACTACCACTACGGGCCCGAGTGGTTGGTTATGGCCCGTTTTTCTTGTGGTGTTTCCAATTTTCATCCATAGGTAAGGCTCGTGCCCCAGCACTGGGGACATAAAATGAGCTGGCGATGAAATTTTATGATGGTATTATACTAAGCGGTCTTGTATAGAGCCAATAAATGTTATAAAGTTTAATGAGTTTAATACAACGTAAAATGTTTTCACTCACACATCACACTGTTAATTACTGGTAAATAACTAATTATTGTTAGATTGAAATTTAAGTAAGACATGATCCATCAAATTTGAAAATTTTATTAAACCACACATTGCTTCAAAGGAAATTTAAATTTCTGTACCAATAAACGGCTTACAAATATTGCTATTCCATGAATCCATAATAAAGAAGTTATGCAAAATAAACAACCGGTCCATATTTCACTCGCAATGTAACAGCAAACTTCCAGAGCTTTATGTGGTTGTGAAGTTTTAGTTTTGCGTACCAGTGCGATGGTTGATCTGTGGTTGACGGCCTGTGTCGTGATGCTGGCGATACGTGTTGGCATCCGACCTACCTCCACAATGATTGGTTTTGCCTGAACTTTGGGGTACCCTGACGGATCAGATGTAATACGTATGTTTAGTTATTGTGAAAACCTGACTGTTCAGCTATAATTATTATGTTGAAACTTATAGAAGTTGTTAAATGGAAATAGAAATAGAAATTGTTTTTTTTTGTATAACTGTGTACAATATTGTGCTTAAATATTAAATAGTATCAAAAGTTTAATCCATTTCGGACGTACAAATGTTTTGTGAGTAAATACCTATTTATCAGCATAATATTCGTTTAAATTATAAAAGTCTTTTTGTATAAGCCATACTTCCAAACATTTTTTTAAAGATGGTCCTTCCAACTTTTTAAACTCTACCGGCAACTTATATTTATTATAATTGCACTATTATAGGCTCCCTTGTGGAAAATTACAATATTACTTTGTGGTACACATAGGTGAAACTGATATTTTGTGTGAATATTGTTACGGGTGGCTGCTTTCGTTGTGAAAAATTCTTTATAGATTTTAACAAATATAACAGGTATAGCTTTAGTGGTTTTTCTAGGTAAATGTCATGTCAGCGCACAAATCTTACAATCCATTGGTTTACACAATAATATTAACTATTGATTGATTTACTTAGGTAACTAATGTTTTACCTAAATCTAAGTCAACAAACGCTTAATTATGAAAAAGGTGGTATTACCAATCTATATCATACTTTACATATATGAATTTGGACATTTTAACATTCCTATCCACTGTCATGGACTAAAAATCCAGTGTCAAGGAATTGGAGAAAAGTATATTGCATGCATTTTTATAATTTATATATCTAATACCTTTTTTAAATTATCTAACCTTGGGACGTGCTTTAAATTTCACAAACGGCAATATATAAAGCAATCGTGCCATCCTCCAACCTCACAAACGAAATCTTTTCCACTAAAGCTGAATGAATGATAGGTAACTGAAAAAGTTTGCGCCGCGCCGCGCCGTGACCGCGCCGCCCGGCTCGTGACCGGCTGTGTGCAACCTCACCCCAAGCGGAAGGGTAATTGTACGAAAGCGCTCATGACGGAGTTACGCTTGCCCAACTAGCTGCAGTGCCTCATTCTGTTGTTTAAAAACTTCCACGATACTATTTTATTCGTCGTCGAGCCTCGGGCGTTGGAGGTGAGAACGATATGCTCGCTCGCAGGAATGCTCGACGTACAACTCAAGTTAAAATATTGCTTTTTAAGTGTTGTTGTCAATCATTTTAGTCGTGCGGCCTGTGAGCCATACGCGGCGAGCCTACAATGCCCTACGTATCCAGTACAACAATACACATTAGCGGGTACAACAGATACACGCCATACAGCTTGAAGTACAAGTGCCTCATGAATTTGTTTTGGACGCGTTCTAACATTATACTGTACTTCTGTTTGTGCGGAGCCCATATGACTGCCCCATACTCCATGTGACTCCTGACCAGACCATCATACAACACCTTCAGTGTTGTAATATTTGTGAACCCCCGTGACTGCCTTAGAACAAATCCGAGGTTCCGATACGCTTTCTTACAATCTTTATTTATATGCTCGTGAAAAGTTAAATCGGGAGTTAAATGCACTCCGAGATCTCGCACCTGAAGCACTCGCTCCAACGGCTTCGCCTCCACCTCATAGTCGCCATTCACCGGGGTCCACGCGCGGGTGAATGACATAACCGAGCACTTGGACACATTAAAGTATAATTTGTTGTGGTGGTTCCACTCTACCACTCTGTTAATTATAAAATATTGATACTGATACCTTTCAATGGCCTGTACATCGTAATCGATTGAACATCGTCAGAGGGTTGCTAGAGGGGATAGTATGAATAACGCCAGCGTGCTCTGCCCCTGTCCCATTTTAGATTCTCCCAGGCTTCTATCAGTCGAGCTGTATGCTTGTTGCCGGCTCAGTAATATATTATATGTCGTAGCCTTAGCGTAGATTTGCTCACTTCACGAAATGCTTGATATGAAATGGTCGCATTTCTTGAAATGTTTCACTGTCTATTGGCTACATCATGAATGGTTTGGACAGATCAATGATAAGAAATCGTTTCTCGATATGGGCAACTAAACGCGCGGCTACTTCATGAAATGGTCAAACTTTAGTGATCATATTGTAAAATATTAACATTACCCACCGTTAGGCGTTGATATCGTTTACTTTTTGTGTCGATACAATGATTTGTACAATCTTGTGCCGCTAGTACAATCTCTTATACAACATAGCTCGAGTTTTTTTTAACTTAAATCCAAAAGTAAAAATTTCCTACATTAATAATATGTTCGTGTTCGCGTGAACTTTAGAAAACAATATGTGATCCAATACGGGCTGGAAAAAGCCAACAAAGTGCGTCGGTTGGAAGATCTGAAAACAAAGCGCGCAAGGAAAGATACATCTTTGAATTTCTTGAAGAGATGTCGCGACCAAGTGCTCATCCCAGCGTGTGTCAAAATATCGCCCAAGAAAGATATACGTGGGAGCGCCAAGATCTTACAACAGGCCAGAGAAAAATTGTTTCGTCACCTCATCTACCAACATCGTTCTGAGCTAAGTACAATAAATAATAAGATCGAGAGTTTGTCCAGTGTGCTAAAGTTACAATTGTCCTTATCAGATTTTAATAATTGCATTAATATACTTAATAAACGCGATACATCTAAATATAATGAATGCAAACATAGACAAATAGATAAATTCCAAACGTTAGTTTCGAATTTAAATAAAAAGTTTGTGTAATGGAACACGACTAACAGTAAACCATCAACCATAGACTAACGTCAAAATCAAAAAGATGATCGCATAATTGTTAATTTATCAAAACAAACACTGGACAAGCCCACCGTTGAGGTTCTAAAAAGGGGCTAAATTTCGCCGTAGCCCCTCGCAGGATACCGTATAAAAGCATCATTAGCAACGTTGAGGACTGCTTAGTTAAAAATAACGTTAGGAAGGCTGATGCTGAGGCAATACGTCAAGACATATCGTCTGTCTTGCGCTCTCTTACATCGGGCGAACAAAGAGAAGTGTAGGAACCCGTGTTAAAGAAAATAATATTTGAAATTGTGATTCAAATACCTTTCTACCGTTTCAATTCCGTTAATCTCTGGGTAAACAAACCGTCTCCGGTTTTAATTACGCGCTGAATAATACGAATTCTGATTTATAATCTCTTAGAATAACTACGCCTTTTGAACGAACGAGATTTTGTGCTTCAATATTCGTTTACAAATCATTTATAAGGTGAATTGTAAAATTACCTTTCTCAAATTTGAACTACCCGAACGGTTTTTAAAGGAAATATATAGAATAAAATATTAACTGATAGGTATTCTGCGTTTCAAAGGGAATTTAATGAAGGGATTGCGCAAAGGTTTGAAGGGTGCTAGACTTAGGCCTCTTCCTCACCGGATCGGTACGTTTTTGTTTTGGTACTGTCTCTGCACCGAATCTGCACAGATTTTTTGCTGAAAAACGTTTCCTGACAGGCTCTGGATGTTTTCGGTATATTATTGTACAGTCGCGTCAACATGAGTGGTGTTTTGAGTGAGGCGCGCGGCGGAGCTGGCGGAGGTGAGACGGGGAGGACGGCCGCTCTGTACAGATTCTGTGCAGAGGTGCGGTATGCGCTCGGTAAAAAATATGTACCGAAACGACTCGGTATGAAAAGTCTCATTTGATTACATGCGTTCGATAAACAAAATTTCCACGAGCAGGATTTGAACTTGCACCCTTCTGACATACCGGGTCAGGTGCTCTACCAATTGAGCTATCGTGGTTCTAACCAGCCCGCCGAAATTATTCAACACTATTTACTTTTTTACTTTGAAAGCCAAATTGCCCATTCAATGTCAACAACTACCGTCATTATTTTTTCAACATTTGTGTTTTTGTAATTGGTTTCGCACCAAAATTTACGTTAAAATTATGTAAACAAAACAAAAACATTTTATGAATAAGAGATTTTTATAGTAAGTGGGGAGGGACATGTAATAAAAGCATCAATGTGAAAAATAACTTTTGTATGTTCAATTTTAATGCGATGGTTCCTTCTTCGGTCAGTCAATTGTTTTTTTGACATGATTGGGTAGGTTGGTCTTCGTTTTTGACGTACGTACCTTGTAGTTCGATTTTATTTGTAGTTATTTAAGTCTATCGTCTACAACTTTATTTAAAACTATAAAAGCGACAGTGCAAGTGTAATTTTTTTATCACATTTACACATTTTATTGATGAACCGATCGTTACGCTCAACCACCTTTGTAGCCCGGCTAATACGTAAATAATGCCATGTGTAGCCCCAAGCTACAATTGGCTGTGATCGACCGGAATCACGCGTTGGTCCGGCCAGTGACGTCATATCACAATGTCCGACCTACGCCGCCACTTCCGGTTTCCTGTGTGCCCTGCCGCCAATCACCAATACCGGGGTATTTTTAGATTTTAATGATTGACTTGTGTGTAATTATATTACGTATAGGTACTTATTTGCCTTAACTTAAAATATGGAATTGAAATTTCTAATCTCATTTAATGTTGATAACATCGATGTAGGAAGCGCACTTTACCCGCAATTATTACCTCCTGACGAACTGGCTACCTATCTTATCTATAGCTGTCGGAGCACAACAATGTTAATGCAACACTACCATACTATCACCGCCAAGATGTTGCTGTATCTGTAGAACCCCTTTTTAACGCGTTTAATGCTAACGCGTACAAAAACCCGGCATTGGGGTAACTAGTAAATTCGTAACAAAGTCAAAATCATTTTTTATATTCAAATAAACTTATGAAAAGTGCTTTTGAATCGTCCAAACATTTTTTACCTACTACCCATTCAGGACTTTTAGTTTTTAACTGTGGATTAAAATGGGCGCAAGAAACTGCACAGCTTTAATAGAAGAAATTTCATTACAATGTGCAATGTTCGCGTTAACTTTTGAAAACAATAATTCGGATATACTCATTTTAATCCCACTGCTAAACTCTGCAACTAACACATTGGCAGACGCAAGTGCAATATGCAAATGGCGGCTTTTGTCCCGTTTCGCGTTTCCGGTCGTAATATGTCATCGGTGCTCCCCGGTACAACCATGGACAAAAGCTTTAGGAATTTAAATCCCTATCGCTCATCAATCTTTTTCAATTCCAACCGAAATCATATCATATAATTATAATCGAAATAAAACACATGATATCGGATTAAATCGCGTTTATTTTAATAATTATTTTTCCTTTTAAAGTTCAGGTAACCCTAAGAAAATATTGAACAGAAAATAATTATTAATATTTTATTTATTACATAATTGTGTATTAAATATTAATTACATCCTGGCTGAGTCGGGTGTGCGTTTAACTTTTTCATTGTATTTTATAAACTTTATAAATATTTAATATAGCTTCAGTGCAGCAAGCTATTCGAAAAAAATACATAAGTGTAATTTTTTTTATTAACTGTTTGTAATCGAAATATAATGTAAATGCAAATATTGATAACAAAACTTTAAGAGGGGTTTTCATTGTGTCGTGTTTATTATACTCATTATTTTAGCCTGGAGTTCCTTTTTACGTTAAGATAAAGCTAAGAAAATATATAAAAAAAGATTTAATCAATATTGTATATGTTACTTAGGTCATTACTTAGGTGTTTTTGTATGTAAACTGTTTGTTTAGGATTTGTAATGCAATTGCAAATATTGATGCTAATTCTTTATGCTGCTGATTTAAGATAGCTTCCAACCTTTATTAAAATTGCTGTTGATTAAACAGATACCTACCGTTTTTTTTCTTGTTTGTCTCTACAAAAAACGATTTAAAATTAAGCTATTAATTTTATAGGTTAAACAAAACTTTGTCAACTTTTCATGGTGAATGTACTGTTTCTGACACTTTCAACTGATGAACATTTATGAAGATGTAAACCTACTTCGCCTAGTTCGAAACGCGAACGCTTATTTACCGAGAAGCATAGCAAACCTGCTTTGTAGATTACGAGACTTCGAGGTGAAAAATAATACATCAAGATGGTATCTATGTTTGTAGAAATATCATCACGACCCTATTGAAAGCTGTTTATTGAATGAAGGTCTAGTTGACCGACAGCTTGAGCTTTGATGTTACTACTAATAAGAGACTAATATTTAGTAAACAGGCTATCGTGTCCTCAATTTTTGCTTTGAATGCTTTAAGCGTAATGATGAAGCTCCATCGTTGTCACCAAAACCTACTTTCGTTTCTTTTGAAATTCAGCACATTCCTGTTGGAGTACTCCAACTAGTAATTTTAACTTTATGATTTTTTTGTTTTGTATTTTGTTTAATAAGAGGGGGATGATTGTGGGTTCGTAGCGCGACAACACTATAGCAAACTAAGCATTCTATAAACTTGTGTGCGGCGCGTACGCCTTGCTCCCCAGTCGTCCCGCGTCACCCAGTTAGCTAACCCGTGTACTCGTTTTTCCCGCGCAAATAAATGCGGTTTACGTAACATTGGTTTACTTTATCTGCTCATAATTCGGCAACCTTCTGACACCTTCTGATACCTTCTGATAATGACATTACCTAGTGACAACATAACAGTCCCAACAGTGGGACTAACCCAACAGAAGCATATCAAATTCATAGTATCGATTCTAGAACTAATTAAGAGTCTCTATTAAAAATATCTGTTATTTATTTGTTCGAGCAGCAGTGACCCTTAATGCAATTGAGCAGTTTCCAATATTAAAACGTGTGGTGGTATACCAGCCAATCCATCGGACAACGCTGTGCCTGTATTGGTCACTGGACAACGTTCCAATTTAATAAGAAACTTGTGTTTTTGACTTCAAAAATAATCATATAATAAAACACTGTCAGCGGACAAACGTGGTGTGTAGAATCAAAAGCAGCTTATTCCAAAATGTCAAAATATTGATAAATCGAAAAAAACTCCTAAAAACTACTCTTGTAACAATAAACATTTTCGTAATTAGTAACATAAATCTCAATAGCTATTGGAAATACTATAACGACATCAATTACATTCAACAGTAAGTCACAAACATAATATGATTAATGGCGCACTCAGCTGACTTTGATACTGACCCATGACACTTAGCTGTATTTGACCCTCGCATGCTGGCTCTTAGCTGGATTTGATACTGACATTACGATTTGACAACTAGTTAGTACTAAACGTCATTTTGCCAGTTGGGCGAATGGGGCTCTGCGATTGGTCGGCTCGGTAATAAGCTGTCTTTGAAAATGGTTTTGAGGATCTAGCTGAGTTTGATACTGATAGCTAGTTTAAAAGTAAATTTTGTATGGGATTTAGGTTTTAATGTTGATTCTTTAACGCAAGCCTAAGATGAATCGAATGGCGTAAAGATAGATTTTTAAAAAAGTGGCGTTAAGCTGCATTTGATTCTATACACCTCTTTAACGTTCTAATTTAGTAAGAAACTTGAGTTAGAACTACAAAAAGTTTTGGGTGTGTGCTTAGATTTCAAGATCCTTTTTCTTTATAATTTTTACAAGTTTTGTTTCGATAAATACGAAACAATATAATTCTATAAAACATTTTGTAGTGTTTGTAAGTAAACGCTCCTTGATTTCTAAGAGTGCGATTACTGTCAAACTATATATAAAATTACGAGTATGCAAGTCTTGTTTAGAGTTTGTTATCATTAACCCTTTTCAATGTAAAGTGCTCAATTGATAAGTGTGTAATATTTAATTTCTCTGTCCAATCACGTCGCCGTGCCACGTCACTCTCTAATGTCACTTACGCAACTTCCCGAGAGCGTAGGTGTCCGGCCGTTTTGCAATTAACTCATGGTGTCACATAAGCAAATGTTGAGCGATCGGTTGCGATACTTACTGTACAACTACTTTCGCCGATGCAAGGAAGATATAAGTATGACAGAGGAGAGAGAAAAGTCAGTCGTTAAAATGCTTAACTGACAAAGTTTTTCATATTTCCGGAGAAATTCCGAGTAAAATGTTTTTGTTTTGTTTTTATAATTTTAACGCAAATTTTGTTGCGAAACAAATTACAAAAACACAAATGTTGAAAAAATTTCTACGAGCAGGGTTTGAACCTGCACCCTTCTGACATACCGGGTCAGATGCTCTTCCAATTGAGCTATCGTGGTTCTGACCAGCCCGCCGAAATTATTCAACACTATTTACGTTTTTACTTTGAAAGCCAAAGGCACCCATTCAATGTCAACAACTACCGTCATTAACACCCGATCAGAAGGGTGCAGGTTCAAATTGCTTTTTGTAAAAACAGCGCATTTTTTTCATTTTGAACAAAATGGCAGCTAATTCACATTATGACGTTACTTTTGCCCCACCCGTTATATATATCATTACTAGTGAAAGTCGAAATATACTTAAAATACGCAAATTCCCAAATATTTATACTTGCTGATATTTGAAAATTTGCTGTATGTAACAGTACGCTTTAATTTAAAATTTCGGTATATTATGAGTAACAACAGTATTGGAAGTGATGTATAAAAAATATACTTAAGCAACATCGCAGCACGTAGGATACTAATCCCAAGCACATAGCAAACATTGCGCGGAGTCTGCGAGGTCACGTGTGTCGTGTGTCGGGAACCGCTTTCGCTGTCATTGTCCGGGACATCTAAAGCTGGTGTCACGAGTGTCGGGAAACCGGCCTTACTGGAGAGCACCTAGGCGCGTTAGGGTTGTCGACCGGCTGCAATCTAATTACCATAGTATCCTTTATTATCCTACAGATAAAAACGTCTTTCAAGAAGAGTTTCGGTAGAAAGCGTCGTCGGTAGTCGAACGAATATGCTCGAGTTGAATTGGAATTTTTTTAGTTCAATCTCTGATACTACACTGACGTGAACCCTAACCTAGCAAAAGCGTATTAGCTTTCCGCATGGGTAAACATGACTAAATATTATGAACGTGTTAGCGTACCTATATAATAAAAAATCTGCTCGCGTTTATTTTACACATTAATTTGTTTTAATGTTTATCCTGACGTTTTTAACTCTTTGCAGGGTCTGTGGTCACGTAGAAATTCCTATACACTTAATACACTTATATACGTATGTTTGTTTTTCTCCCAATGTTGCCAAAAGAGTGAAAAAGATTTGAATGAAATTTGACACAGAGTTAGAAAGTATCCTTAATTAGCAAATAGGATAATTATTATCCCGGCAAAAAATTAGAGAGCAAACGGCACACTGTTGAAATGTATTCATAATAAATCACAATATAAAATAACATTAAATATAATAAATAATTTCATATATAATAGGTAAAAGAGTTGTTTTCTGTGCCACTGAACTGATAATTACGTGCAACCACATACCAAAAATCGTTTCATCCCTTAGATTAATGTTTTAATCTAAGTTTCATCCAATAGATTGTTTTGTGATTCTCATGGAATCAAAGAAGATGGTTGGATAGAGGTATGTGTGTGGAACAAACTTCTAACATGATACATTTTTTAGCTGATCTACCGAGGCCTAGATAGCTCAGCGGTTAGGGCATTGGACTGGTTATCCAAAGGTCGTGTGTTCGATTCCCACTCGGGTTTCCTGAATCTGGTCGTTTTTTTTTTAAATAATATAAACTTCTAACATTTTGAAAACAGACTTATATAAAAGTAAAAGTAGTACTTTTATGTACGTCTGTTATTATAAAAGATACTTTATGGAAATATACTACGAACGGCAACCCGACCTGGAGTATTAATCCTGGAGAGCTCTCTCGGCTGCTAATCGCCCTTGCATACGCTGCGCTGCCAGTTCTGCTTGTTAATTTCCTCATTTGAATTTGTATACGCCAAACTCTGCAGTTTGTACAAAAAAGAGGCAATGAATAAATGTTTTTATATTATACGTATAATAACGTATAATAAATAAATAAATAAATAAATAAATAAATACGTGTTCTAAGTTAACTTAAGTCAAGAGTACCCTAAACCGAAGAGCATGTATGAAGGGAATAATGAAAGTGGACGAAGCGAAACAAGTATGCAAGGATCGTAGCAAGTGGAAAGAAGTGGTCTCTGCCTACCCCTACGGGAAAGAGGCGTGATTATATGTATGTATGTATGTAAGTATGTATGTATGTAAGTTATATTAAGCTTTAAAAATTAATATTATGTCATAACTTTGTAACCTTTTTCATCATAATCATTGCCTATTCCGCATGGATTCCCTACGTGTTTCCGAAAGTTCCGATTTTTATAATACCGAACACGACGTATCGATAATTTAGTTGTGCGATGTGTTTTATTCTATCGATGCTTTATTGGTACGATGTAACGTTTGTGCGAAAAATCCTGTTGCGAAAAACCCTACAGCGATGGCTCATTAGTACGATAATTTATTAGTTCGATAGTATGTCGGTTCGAAACGCCTACTGTTGTCCCTGATACTTAATT
This sequence comes from Eudonia truncicolella, assembly GCA_949315975.1. Taxonomy (NCBI): domain Eukaryota; kingdom Metazoa; phylum Arthropoda; class Insecta; order Lepidoptera; family Crambidae; genus Eudonia; species Eudonia truncicolella. The sequence goes on along the minus strand of OX438838.1, from coordinate 1,727,012 downwards.
AATAACCTTAGTTTGCATTATACACGTTAAAGAAATACATAAAATAGCATAAATATAATCACGTCTATTTTCCTAAATTGTAATCCTCGATCAGTAAAAAACAATAATATGTCTAATAATAATGAAATCAATTAAATACACTTAAAATACTTATTTCAGATGATTTACTTTAATGATAAATCGTACAACAAAATAACAAAAAAGATATAAAATGAATCATCAGTGTTTGTTTATATCTGGAATGATACCTACTAATATTTTTTGATATAAAACACACATCAATACATAATGAGAACCAAACGCAAAATATCTTTACAACGTAATAATCAGCATATAACAAGGATGAAACAATACATAATTTGTAAATAAAGAATAATCTGATTATTTTATGTATACATTACATAACAATGATATATAATGCATAATACATTTTCGTGTAACGACACTTTATATACAATGAAAATAAAAATAAAAAGAATTTACATTTAATTACAATTCAATGTGATTAGAAATGGCAAAATGTTAAGCAAATGTGCAAAAAGATGCAACATTATTTTTCACTAAAATAATATTTGCAGGCATGTTAATTTATTTTTTGATATATTTTTTTATAAACTTTTTTTTAAGACCCTGATATGATTTCTGGCTGGGTCGGGTAGGCGTTTAATTTTTCCACTGTATTTTATAAATTTTATAAATATTTAAATTTTTTTATAATTAAATTTACGGTAATAAAAGAACTTAATCAAAATGAGGTTATTACTATAATATCAGGGACGTTTCGAACTGACATACTATCGAACTAATAAATTATCGTACTAATGAGCCATCGCTGTAGGGAAACGTTACATCGTACCAATAAAGCATCGATAGAATAAAACATAGCACAACTAAATTATCGACACGTCGTGTTCGGTATTATAAAAATCGAATCATCAACATTCGGTAACACGTAGGGAAACCATTCCGCATACTAGTGCTCGCTGCCGAGCACGACCCGCGGCTACTCTCATCCAGCTCTTGCCAGTCGCCTTAGGAAGATCGAATCTCCACCTAGTTGAGGGCGTTGTATACTACGTTTATCGATACGCGGTCTTCAATCGAGATACAACTTTCATCATCCTCAGCCTGCAGTTATCCACTGCTGAGCATAGGCCTTCCCAATGGATCGCCACCACACCCGGTCCTTTTCCGCCTAAATAGATTAAATTATGAATATGATTCTTAGCAGGTTTTCTATTATTGGGGTATCTAACTTTATTTTCGTCTAGTGCCACCTCTTATCGGAGGTCGGCTATCACTAGACCACTTGGGTCCGTGATGTCGTTAGCTCAGAAAAGTTTTAAAGTTTTCTTCGATGGTACCACTCAGCCGTTATTTATATAATATAGTAAAAGTATGTAACACAAGTAGTATGTTGGTTTTATGTACTGGTATACGAGTATGTTTCTATTGTATTTTACTGTATTTGCGCACTTCCTCTATCTCCCTCTTGGGTTCCTAAACCAAAGGTTGTCTGGAAGAGATCGCTTAAAGCGATAAGACCGCCTTTGCCCATGCTAGCTTTCAGATTTTATGTATGTACCTGTTTTTTGTTTTAATTTGTGTGAGCAATAATGTATTTATCTATCTATCTATCTATCTATGTTGCTATTCATCGGTCAATAAAATACATTAAAAATCCACGTTCATTTTTAAAACTTTTGCGAACACTCAAAAAAATTCTTCAACAATTTTAAAAACCAAACGGAAAATGGTGTGATTTAAAAACGAGACTTTTAACATCCTCTTTCGCGGAACATTATACAGACAACATCAAGTAACCGACGGTTTATAGTCAAACAAAAACGTTTCCTATTCCTTTGAAACTAGCTTCATTTTTGGAAATAGTAGTAAAATTATTTATGTGTCATACTTTTACGGTCATTCAATTGTATTATCAGACGAAGCGTGTAGTCAAAGAGTCGTTAGCAGAAATCTGAGCGTGACACCGTCAATATACATTTTATGTGTCAACCGAATAGTTTTGTACAGTTTTTTGTTAACGCGACGAAGTTATTTAACGCATAAATATTTTGATTGCGTGTAGGACTTCGCTAGCTACCACCACCCTGTCTTTATTTAGTCTGTCGCCATGACAACAACGATAAAATGTTAACTTGTTGTTGTTGCTTCTGCGTAACATCAGGTACAGCAGAGTCATAAGTAAAAAAACATACCTGCATTGTTTTCATCGCCACCACCACCATCACCATTATCAGCTCATTTTATGTCCCCACTACTGGGAAACGAATCTTCCCTTTGGATGGAAACATCACAGGGAGAACGGGCCATAAGCCATCACGCGGGCCCGGCATTGTTTGGTGGTTGGTAACGACTGCCGGGACAAATCCTATGACCGGCTTTTGCGAAAATTGCTTACTTTAGCAATCACAGACTGGGTGCGTTAACCACTGCGCCATTGAGATCCATAGTGATAATTTTTGTGGTTATTTTTTACATTTGTAAGCTGTTATCCTGAAACAAATAAATAAATGAACAACTAGAGTCGCTTAGTCTACTCGCACATACCGTAGTCTGCACGCACACACCTATGTACGTACACTGATCAAAGTCCATGAATGTGTTTGCCACCTGTGTGCACATTTGCCAATCCACAATCTAGCGTTGTGGTTCAACTGCACAATCCGACATTTACCAGATTGGGGATTTAATGTTTCCATGAATCCGCACGTTTCCACGTTTCCAGTTGTCTTATTTAGCTGCGGTTTGTGTTCGTACACATACACTTATGCCACATGCTCCTTCATTCGTAATTATGCGTTCTCGTCTATCGTGTTAATGGTTAGAGGTGTATTCCGAAAGCCTAACCCATATATGCCCAAGAGGTCGAAGACGACCATCCAAACAGACGTTTAGTTTTTATTTTATTTTACGTAAACAAATAATCAAAATTAATTTATGAAACCATATTTTACTCAGTGAATAGCAACACTATCGATAAATATTTATTATTTACCTTTCAGAAAAAAGTGCATCTATTTGAGGGTATTTAAAGTTTTGTTTTTTTCTGGTGTAGTAACTTTATAGGTTTATAGGTTTTCTTTCTTTCTTTCTTCTTTCTTTCTTTCTTTCTTTATAGGTTTGCGCGCACAATAACGTAAGTTTTCTATGTTATTTTTATGAGTATTTATAATGAAACAGGAAATTTATTTAGTTCAGTGATGTAGTCATAAAATTTTAGATAAATTTTCAATTTGTTAGCTAAATCAAAGTAAGTAAGTAAGTATCGATAACGACCCGCTCTGGGCAAGAGTGATACCAATTTTTACGGGTTTTAGCAGTTTTTATTTTTTGATTCAGGTTTCATTGCAACCCATAAAATAATCGATGCCCTCGAAACTTGGGAAAGTGAGGATGACCGTAATGTTGACGTGTATGTGGAGATGGCATGTTATCTCATGGTGATTACGGGGGCGAAGATTGCAACGATCTTGATCGGTTGAATCGACATCAATTGCTTGCTTCGGCTGAATCAGTTGTCGATCAGGACGAAGCTGAGCAACCTATCGACGATGCAGTAGAAGATGAGTCCACTGAGTTACCAAGTTCTAGTACAGCAACTGTTTCACGTAGAACCAGACTAAACATAACATTACACATTAGTTTTACGTTGTCTGCAGATGAAATATATTGTTTTATATGTATTCTCATACTTAGTGGCTATGCACCGCTTCCAAGACGCCGAATGTATTGGGAAGAAAATAAAGATACTCCCAATGAATCAAAATCTATGAGACGTAAATTTTCCGATATTTGCATGTGGCTGATAACCAAAATTTGCAAGCTGAAGAATAAAAAGTTAGACCAGCAACACCACAACTTCACGTAGCGAGTGTTCCTGTCAGTGTGAGTGAGGAGACATGCAGCAGATCACATGATTTTGACTGGTCAGTTTAAGCGTAGATGTGCATTATGCAAAAACAAAACTGTCAAAATATGTAAAAAGTGCAATGTCAATCTTCATGGCAAATGTTTTGAAGCTTTCCATGTTTAGTTTTTTTAAATAAAACTCAATCACTCTCAGTACTGTTTCATTCCTCCCATATATCTAAGCAATTTTTGAACCCGATGCGTCCAAGAGGTCGTTAGCAGCCCACTGAAAAAAAGGGACTTTCAGTTGTAAAAAAAAATAAAAAAATAATTCCGAAGTTACATTGACTAAAGACTTACAAAAATCGGAGTTGCAAATTGTTATGGGCATACATGGGCTAATATAGTTTTACTGTATTCGTATATAGAATTTTCGTGGTTGTTCCGTATTCATCCCACGAGAACTCATACCAGGAATAAATGTTTCCTTACTCGTCCCATTTCTATTCCTTACTCGACCCACAACAATAATTTTTATTTTTCATTCCTTATTCATCCCATAAATATTCCTTCCACGTCGTAATTATAAAGGAAAACCCTAGGTTTGTAAGGTCTGACCAAAAAACTAACCTACTGAAAAAAAGACGACAACTTCAGGCGGGAATCGAACCACGCACCTTCCGCATTCCGGGCGGCTGCCTTAACCACTTGGCTACCGAGGTCTGGCTTTCACCTGTCGAAATTTTTCAGTGCTTGATGCTTATGTTTTTTAGTCAACATTGCTTCATCAATCTTAGAAGTTTTCACCTCTGAGATCCGAAAGAAATATTTTTACAAATATTTGAACATTCGGTTAAGATGAAGCTGCGTTATAGATAAGTGTTTTTTTATATATTTTAGCGTTTTATTAACGCTTAAATATACTTAAGTAAAATTTATAACGCAGCTTCATCTTAACCGAATGTTCAAATATTTGTAAAAATATTTCTTTCGGATCTCAGAGGTGAAAACTTCTAAGATTGATGAAGCAATGTTGACTAAAAAACATAAGCATCAAGCACTGAAAAATTTCGACAGGTGAAAGCCAGACCTCGGTAGCCAAGTGGTTAAGGCAGCCGCCCGGAATGCGGAAGGTGCGTGGTTCGATTCCCGCCTGAGGTTGTCGTCTTTTTTTTCAGTGTTTAAATTTTACTTAAGTATATTTAAGCGTTAATAAAACGCTAAAATATATAAAAAAAAACACTTAAACTAACCTACTATATTTTGATTAATTCATATCATAAAAGAGATCATGTAAACTATATATTATTATTCCGTTATGAAAAATTTCTAAAAGTGGGACATTATCATAAAATATTATAAAAATATTTTTTATAATAGTCGCAACTTTGTGACTAAATGGGTGACTGAATTTTAATATCTCAAGCTCCTTCGTGCCTCGGAAGGCACATTAATATCTTTTCAGTACCTAGTTCAGGTTGTTTTTTTTTTATTAATTATAAGTAAAAACAAGTACAATATTATGATATTTTTATAGTTATGATGACTTTAAACAAACTCCATTCCATAATCATCAGCCTATACATGTCTACTGCTGGACATGCCTCTCCAAGTGCACGCCACTGAGCACGATCCGCGGCTCCATTATATAATATGAAAAAAATATTTTTTGATTTTTAAACGCTACTAAATGATTTTGAACTTTTTTAAACTTAATGTGCAGTGTCGCGGAAATACTTTAGATAGAAACTGTTAGGTCTAATCTAGTTCGAATACCGTAATCGAAAACCGTCCATTTCGACCGTTCAATGTTGGAAATAGACCCCGATCCTAAACGCACCGCTCAGAATGTTGATAATTGCACTGTTGGATTGGATTACAAAGCGTCTCTGTTTATCGAGCGCGTGTTTGCTTGGGATACACCATTTTAATAGTGGGTCAAAGGATACCCTGCTATTTGAGTTTGCCGGTGAGTGAGATGTCTTTGTTCAAGTTTGTGTGGCGTGCGGCTTGGTGAACGTGTCTCCGGTTGTTTTGGGTTGGTGCTAGTATTATTCATAACATTGGCATTAATTAGCGTTAGATTCGTAGGTACTTACTTAATTTGGAAATAATTTTATGAAAAAAAAAGAGTCTATTAATAACAGAATTTGACGTAAACTTATTAGTAATAGATAGGTATCATATGCATACATTTATTTAACCAATCGCTTCGACAGAGATACACCAGCCTGATCACGGACTGCCTTTGTCTATGTTAGGTACCTAAATGCTATGTTAAATCCCTTCATTTCTAAAGCGTAGCGTAGCAAACCCTTCACGTATCAAACGATAACAACATACATTAGCATTAGCCCCAAACGATACTATCATTAGGTACTTAAATTATTTTATTACAAACTTTATAAAACCTTATACAATTTTCAGTTACCAAAATATCTAAAGGAATATTTTGCGTTAATTCTTTTTTTAAGGCTGTATTTATATTTAATAGCGTTTGCTGTAATGTGATAACATTAGCTTTAATGCATTATTGAGTTTCAAAAGTTTGAGGTGATATAACGACCAGCTTCCTCAATAGTTAAAGATTCCGGGCGAAATGCGCTTCCATCTTTGGCCTTACCGACACTTACTTGATGCAATGAAAGCCAAGCGTTTCTTTGTTGTGAAATGAGAGGAAAACCTCTGCGTTGTTGTGTGTGGCAGCAACATCATTCCAGTGACTGAGGCCCACTGCTACTTGACCCCTCCCGTATAATGAGCGCGAGGGTACCGTCAGGCTAATGTGGCAGCTTCATTCCTATGATCTCGTTTATTTCGCCACGTAAATAATTATAAGAAAAACTTTTAACGGGATTGTGATGATTATTACCATGTTTTGTTAGCATTTCTTAGGTACGAGATCTCAGCAGCCTAAGTAAATAATCTTGCAATCTCTTGCCAACATTGGGGTTGTTCTGCGTTAGTTTGTGTAGCAACAACATCATTCCAGTGACTGAAGCCCACTGCCACTTGACCCCTCCCGTTTGAGGGGCGCGAGGGTGCCGCCAGACTTATGTGTCACCTTTCCTGTGATCTCGTTAATTTCGCCACGTTAGAATGGAATAAATATTTATCAGAATAACCATATCACCATGTTTTTGTAAGCACTACTTGAACCACGAGAATCTCTTTGGCACGGTCTTAGAATGATGGTTTAACAACTAGACTGACCCTGTGGACTGTGACAGTTTGAAATAAATTATCAATTGACATTGCTGGCCAATTGACCACGGGGAATCGGCATTATATACGATTTTTGCCGAATCGTTAACGCCCGTGCGTTTAGGTTATCTTGACCAAAGTCAAACATGATTAAAAGTCAATTCGTATTTGTTTGAACGGTCAAAAGATAATTCCGAATCCAATCTGCCGTAGGTACCGAATGAAAATGTGTACCACGCTTTATGTATCTTCTCTAGGAGGGTCGGTAGAGTGCTTGAGTCCACTTCAAGTGCGAGACTCCCATGATCTTGTTAGCCTGTGTAAGCACCGTCTGTTTTCATTGTAAAGACATAGTTTGCTCAAAACCTTTATCAGAGGATGTGTCTAAAATGTGTATGTATACTAGGATGGGGGATATTAGAAAACAAATTAGTTTCGTATACGTCTATGTTGTTATTTTTATCTTAAGATCTATTAATTTTTATTGCTCTTACAGCTACTAGATTTTTGTGTGTATCAGAGCGAGCTGTTTATAAACCCTCGACCGTGTAGCTAACAAGTACTTACCTATAGTTAAAACATTGTTTGAAATGTCATCGTTGGCTATCGATCATAATATTTAATAACTACTTGCGCTTATTAATTTCTTTATAATTATGTAGTTAAAAAGATATTAAAATACCAAAATATTCGATTAAACTGTTTGTTTTTATGTTGAGATCGATTAGTATTTTGTAATTAGAGTTTTAATCATTTTTCTTAGCTCGTATACGTAGTTACAGCTACTAGATTTTCGTGAACATCAGAGCGAACTGTTCATAAGTTCAAAAGCCCTCGTTTAACTAACAAGCACTTGGTCGAAACATTGTTTGGTGTGTCACCGACGGCTATCGATCAGTTGGCACTGTTCTACAACCTCGAGCCAATATTGAATATTCTGACGCCCGAAAATTGGATATAAAATACAAAGCGCTGTAATGATGGAGCCAATAGCGCATTCTGTAATTAAAAAAACAAAGGGAAACGTAAGTTGTGAAGATAATTTTTCATAGAAACAACTTTACGCCTCCTACTTCTAGTTCTATTTTTTGCCACGAATTCTTCCCTCATCTCCACGACCCGGTCAACCCGAGTCCAGGTCCTAGCCTTTAGTGGCTGGTTGTTCCGCTCCTGATCCCCGATCTGAACCGAACCCCTCGGAGAATCTAGTATGGCACGGGGACACGCACTAGTGCGTAATATCATTCCCTCTAGAAATCCCCTGACAGTGTTTCAGTCATACGGAACCTTGAGGAACCCTGAAGTTTTTCGCAGCTCCCAAAAAGTCCAGTGAAGCTGTAAAGGCAGTCTAAGACCAACAGTAAACTCTTAAAAAAAAAGGTGCGACATATAAACTAAAGGTTTATATTATGGCAGAAAAGGGCTATATCAAAATAGCAGACCTAAAATCCTATTGTGCTAGTTTCCCCTCTAGTGGTAAAATTTAGGATTATCTTCTATTGACAAAGTTTTTGCAAAGCTATTCGAGTCTATGTTTCTTCTCATGCTGTCGTCGTGCCAAACCCTTTGACCTCTCTAAGTTCCTTACGAGGTAACTCAATTACTCGTATTTCGCCATCTGAGAATTTTCAAGACCTTCTTACTAGCATTTTCGCATTTTTAAATTTATTTCAAAACTATAAAATCAAGTTTCATAAGTAATTTTTATACTGCATTTCTCAAATTTATTAAAAAAAAATTCTAGTCAACATAATTCAAAATTCAAAATTCACAATCATTTATTCAGTTTAGGCTACAAGTAGTTCTTGTGAATGTCACTATGCCATCGGTTCGTAAGTCTACTCTGGGCGGGAGATCTTGTACTGAGAAGAACCGGCAAGAAACTCAGCAAGGGTCCAGCTCTTTACTCCCTTACAGCGTCAAAAATATTGGAAAATGCCCTATCATAGCAGTACACTTTCCATTACAAATAAACACAAAAAATATAGAAGACAACCACAACTTGTAAAAAAAAATCTAAGTTAACAAATTTATATCAGGTAAAAAGTTTAAATTTTTACAATGTCATACAGTACCACTACAGTACTCTAGTAAAAGTCAAAAATTGTTTAACAAGAACAAAGTCAAACTATAGTGAATAATACCAAAAATAAGTTAAGTATGCACATTGACACTGTGGTGGAATGAACACCTTTTTTACGTTGTTTATGGTTTTTATAAGTATTTTTTTGACATGAGACTTTGTTTTGCGATTTGGTCAGTTTATTACAAAAATGGCTACCAAAAGGGCGTTTTTCTTTTACGTAGAATTTAATATTATCGCCGTAGTCGGCTAGAGCAGCAATAAAGGGCTTTAGTCAGTAATAGACACATTTTTTTAAATTAATAGTATATAAATGAAACCGGTTGTAGACTGTAGTATTTATACAACACTTCAAAGATCGCTCCAAAATAATAGGCACAGATCCACGTTCTCACCTTTGGCATTAGCAATCGCGAACACCGCATGGATTACAAGTGGCGTACTCCTTAGCCTCTTGCTCCTTGCAATGTTAGACCATTCTGAGCAAGTTCAAACACCCCAAGTACAGCCGATGCTCAATCATCTTGTGCAACTATCATCGGGCTAGATACAGATAGGTAATGACAAATAGGATTGGTAACTCCGTGCCCTCGGTCGTGACTCGACGATTTGGCCTATCCACCAATGTTATAACAGCCGCATTTATTTGAATACGTGGGTGCTTGCACAATCGTATCGCTATTATACACACGGGCTTTATTAGTCATGATTCAGGGAGCAATAAACTTTATGACTCACAATCTTAGTACCTAATCTAACGTTTTATCGAGAACTTGTTAAGTGGAAAGTTAACGGCCGTTAGAAAGTATCTGTGCGTTGTTCCTGTTGCAATTGAAGTTTTCTAGTTTTATCTCGTTTCGCTTTCAAGTGTATGGTCTGTGTCTGAGATCGATGTTCTCTGAGTATCTACCAATTCTAAAGATCTTACTCATCTACGAGTATACTTATCATCAACTTATGTTACAATTATATAAAACAAAAAAAAAATTTTTACACTGATGATATCAATTACGAATAAAACTCACTCCCTACTAGTATTCATAGCTACCGGTGCCTATGAACTTGATATTGGACATTTTCGAACGGTAAGTAACGATTGTATTTCTTAGTGTATTTTTTCATTTCTAATTTCAAAATAACCAATGGTAAGGGATTTCATTTGGGATTTCAAATGGGATTCAAAATCAGCAATTTTAAAAGAAACCGAAATTCCAGTCATTTTAGTACTGTAAAGCAACATATCAACTATTAATGTCTTCTATGACGCGGTGACGATTCAAGTCAAAGGAAATGCAATATATCTGCTTTGCAGTCTATACTTCAACACAATAATGCTTTAATTGTGGAACAGCATTTCTGATAGCTTAACACCGATACTGTTGGAATTGATAATATAATATTGACTAAGATCAGGATTGCCTAATTGAGTTTCAATTAATTAAACATCGCCTCACAGCTGATTAAGAATCCGATAACACTTTGATGTGACGAAGTACTTGCTATAGTCTTTTTTACATGACTCTCTGAATGAACCTCTGAATTGGAGCTTGGCCCTTTGGAGACTTTTGGAGAAGCAAAAGCAGTGAACAGTATAAAAATGACCATGAGTTTTAACAAAACATACTTTACAGACAAAACTTGTCTTTCCGCTACTGCAAATTGTCTATTCCTGATGATACAATATCCAACTTAATATCGTATCTTGCGTCCCCGTAAAGCAAAGCGTACCACATATCATGCGCCCAGAGAAAGGCTTCCGGCGTTTCTCGAACTGGTTATCCTCCGTCCCGCTCGCACACACCCGCGAAACAAGACAATGGGTGCGTATGCGCAATGGGTGTATACTCTTATATCTTGATATTCAGCAAGGCCGCTAGCTGCATAGCTCAGTCAAGGTTAAGGGGCTGGCAAAATGAAAAAATATGGGGCATTAAGCCTGACTAAGGACCATTGTTGTGTAGCACTGAGGAATGATTCGTTGAACTCCGTGTTGCCTGAGGGATATAAACTGTATTGTGAGGAGGCAGAAGCTTGCCATTAAATCAGAACGTACGACAACGAATAAGTTCTCTTAAATAAATACGAAGTCGTTTGAGTTACAAGTAGGTGTCCCTTACAATACAATCATCTTTTTCTTTACTTAAAGTAAGTAGATTCATCGCATCAGTCGTTTCAGCATTTTTGAGTTACAAAATGGAAGCTTCTGATATCAGAAAGGTTCCCATGTTAACATGTCTATTTAATACTAACTATGCCAACGTCAGAAAAAAGAAATTAAAAAAAAAATCGTATCTCCATACAAAATGACCCATCAGCTGATCGAGTAATAAGAATTCATAGCCCTGATAATAGACCTTATCGAAAAGTACTTAAATACGATCTTAAACGACCCGATAGAGATGGAAACAAGAATTCAAGCCCCAACTGGATATAACCATTTGTTTTATTACCCTTTTGTAACTAAAAAGTGCACAGTATCTTAAATTTTATGAATATAGATCAATCTTGATTGACTATCTAATGTCTCTACATCGGATAGTATAATAGTGGTTTCCTTCCTTATTTACTGAACGACATCTGAGTCAAATCAGAGAAAAAGAAAGTTCAATACAAATTAGTGCTTTTGATCACGTCATAGACTGGGGTTTGTTTGTGGTGATTTTCGCTTTGCTTGTCAGCTATATATTAAATAGTAAACAGCATTATTTGATGTATTAGATCTTTAGGGGCCTCCCCCAAAGATCCAACTTTGTCCATCAGTGGACGTCTTTTGGCTGAAACTATAATGATAATGATTATTTAAATCTATAGTATTATTTTTACAACGGTAAACACCAATAAATAGATGCACTTACATCTTACCGTTGTAATATATACAACGTGCAACAGATTCAACGCACATCCTCTTAGGTGGTGACTCAGTCCATGAAACTGAACTACTTATGGAAATACGCGAAAAAAATATTAATCTTTGCATAGATAGATAGATAGAACGCACACCGCGTCTAAACTGTTACACGTTGTTTACATGTACATTCATGATCATACAATCTGTTTTTTTCATCTTCAAAACGGTATCGAGTCTGTTTTCTTGACCTTTCGACAGTCTCCAGATTATCTTAATGGACAATTGTTGGCCGTTTATCCACGGTCGACGTATCTCCGAGATTGACTTCAATTATGTTCAGATTCCGTATCTGTTCGTCTCATCTTGAGAACTTGAAATGTTGACGACATTGTTTATTATCTATCTCTTTATTGATCAAGCTATGATCCGTATTGTGGCAAGCATGAGAAGTGCGTAAAACCTTTGTATTTTTGTATGTATGTATGTTTGTAACGAATAAACTCAAAAACTACTGGATCGATTTAAAAAATTATGTACGGTATGTCTTTTAAAATTTCAAATCTTAAACGAATGTGATCTCAGATAGAAGAAACTTCAGGATAGAAGAAATTTCAGGATAAGGTTTTAAATATTGTTACCACCAAAAGTGAGTAATAAAAAAAAAAACAAATTTTCTCCAATAGTCAACATATATTTTTGGATTAACAAAACTCATGTTTTCACACCGATCTTTTAATAGAGGCCAGTATCGGTTCAACAGAATCTTATCCGTGTGGAGGCATATCGGACGATAGATAGCGGACTGTAGATCTTCCTATCCGCCTAATGTCCCTTATTATTCCGCTAAGTGATGTCTCAGCTAGGTTACAGCTTAAAGACACTTGCACACTGTTTCTGTGGTTTTAATTTATTGTTACAACGTTATATCGTATAATATATCGAATATGAAATGACATTTTATATTAGTTGTCAGATGCCTCAATACATTATATTGATTAAACATTGCTACCTACCAAACTGTAGTTTAATTGGAAGGGCGTTCGAATGCGATAGATCGTGGGCTTACATCCCACCTACAGTTTAGCCAGATCACCTCTTTTAAGTATTATGTAATTTCCGATATTGTATTCGTTATTTTCGTAGACTCTGACAAAAGTTTCCTACATACAAAATAGCTCACATTGAATGAACTAATGATTTACCACATAAACGATGTTCTGTTGTTTCCTTACATACATCTAATTTCCAATATTTCGTAATGACGTGCAGTGTGTACGTCACTTAGCCGAGATTAGAATTGAGGAAGACTTCATTTCGCAGGGGCTTAAATGCCTCGGGAAAGCTCCCCGGGGTATGCTAGTCAACTTATAGATTCTCACTTCCCTGGGCCTCGAGGGGCATGTAACGAGGTATATCTCGACAGATTCGCTTTAATAGTTCAGAGAATAGATGTCAAACGTACTTACTTGAACTCTCAAACTTAGACAATTGAACTTTTGGTCGCCGAACATAATGAAAAATGCTGTAACTTCGTTGTAATTGACAGGGCTCGTAAAAGCTGCAACCGTTTAAAAATACATAGTATAAGATCTCGAGTAATATCTATCTAGAGTATAAGAGTAGTAGTAGTAGTAGAGAAGAGTATAAGGTGCTTGATGGCAAGTAGGGTCCCGGTTGTTGTCTTAACATGGTAGTCGTTTTAACCCACCAACCCTTAATGGGCCAGGGTCATGGCTTATGGTCCAAATCCCCATAGGCCCCATAGCTGTGGTACGTTTATACACTGATTATGAAGAAGTTAACATAAACTCAACTGAACTTTTACAAGTATTTTCTGAACGTAGTTCAAAGCCATGATTTCGTAATCCCTATAGTTGAGACTTCGTAACTGGGTCCGCGTGGTAGTTTATGGTCCGTTCTCCCAATCTATCCTTATGGAAGCTCGTGCCCCAGCAGTGGGTACATAAAAATAAGCTGATGATTACGATGATGATTAAATTTCATTTCAAATTATTCATTTTCTGTAAAATGGCGAAGAAATTACAACTACTAATATACATTTAACTCATTTATTTATTTATATATTTATTACTTTTGTTTTGTTTATATAATTTTTAACGCAAATTTAAAAAAAAAATATAAAAATTAAAAACAATTCCATAGTATTTTTAAAAATATTAAGATCGGATGATAATGACGAGTAGTTGTTGACATTGAATGGGCGTCTTTGGCTTAAAAGTAAATAGTGTTGAATAATTTCTGCGGGCTGGTTAGAACTGCGATAGCTCAATTGGGAGAGCACCTGACCCGGTATGTCAGAAGGGTGCAGGTTCCAATCCTGCTCGTTGAAATTTTTTCAACATTTGTGTTTTTGTTAAAAACAGAATATTAAGTCATAACGTAGGAACATAATACTTTACCCAGTTATGGCATTGCCAGTTGCCATCTGGTTTCCTTGAACAGGCTGGCTTAGCTTAATCCGCTCACCGGCCGCCTGCTGTGAGGCCTTTGCAGCTAACGTGGCCGCGCCTGCGTAGGCGATACGGGAAATGGCGGATTATTGTTCCAATGTATTTTTTGCTGGAATCACCGTAAAAGTTGAAGCGTCTCTTCCTGGTGTGTTAATAAGTAACTGTTTGGAATTGATATACAGCTTGATATTTTTACAGCAATTAGAGGTTGGCAGAGCCAGTTCCTTTACCAGGTAGTTCTCAATTATTTTTGGCATTATTCTCATTTACCATCAGAACATATGAGGGCGACGACGGTTGTATTCAATGTATCTGTAAACAATTTGTGTTTAATCTTAAAGTAACCGATTTGTATATAATTAAAAAAATAATATGAACTTTTACGCTATTTGAAACACGGTGGAACAATGACAAGAAAACAATGCTACCGCAAATTGTAACCACAACCGTGGTCGCAGTCTCAAAACTCCCTGGATCGATTCCCAGCGGAAGTGGTTGGTGATACGACTTGTTTTACGTCCACTTGTATATTTCACGAACCTACGTTAATCTTATAATGTCACCATAACAGAAATAACTCAAATAAAAGTGTCAAAACAATGGTGGAATTCGTGACTCGACCTTCTGGCATCCCAGATCTTGTCCCGCGCAAATTTATTCAACACCATCCATTTACTTTATAAGCGAAATCACTTTCTAAGGCTCACGCCTTATTGTTGACTCCCGATAGATAGTGAGATTTAACAGCAAGATAGCTAGTTCCTCTGTCGTGGAAGATTTAACGTTACCCGAATCCCAGTTATGCAATTGTACAGTTTTATCTATCGTGATATTCGTGTTGCACACTTTTCCCGATTATTTCCCTGGATTTTTCCGATTCTGCCACACACAGATTTATGCAGAAGTTGCATAAAAAAGTGCTGGGTGGCAAATGGACTTCCAGGGAGGGTTACAGAATGGCCTGAGCGTATGTAACAAGTCGGCCGGCCAGTATTCGGGCCACGAGTGCTTTGTTCCCACGGGTCGCACATTTCGCTCGCATTGCACGCGCGCCGCTCGCCCGTGTCGTGCGGTGTTGGGATGTTTGGCGAACTCTTAGATGCTCAATTATTATGATCGGTGAGCTGATTGCGAGCTTTTTCACTTTTCCATCCAGTGAATCTAACTTCATTTTCTGTGGGATCATAGCGCCACGTAGTGACGTAGGTACCTACTTGTATAATCAAATTAATGAGTTTATTATCCAAAGAGACAGTTTTAAAGCTCTTAACACTAGAACGCCCAAGTGGGTCAAAATTACCACTTTGGGATTTCGTTTTAGGTTTACTACCTAACTAAACATTAGAACTTAATGACACTTATTTACTTTTATTTTTTTGCGTTTTAAAACGTAACCCAAATACATAGTTTGTAAACATAAAAGTGTTTTTATTAGTAAACTTGAATAACATATACTTAGAACGCTTTTACGGACCTACTTGCGTTTATTTTACACATTAGTTTTAATTAATGTCAAGCACGTACTACAGGACAATAAACTGAAAGTACCACAGCTTCGTTACAGAAAACGCAATAAACCAACCACAGTCAAGCGCCAACCTGCTGTACTTCCATATATGAAAGGTGTCACTGACAAGATTGGACATATCTTAAAGCGAGCTTCAATCAACACTTACTTCAAGCCGCCGAAGAAGATCAACCAATTTTTACGACCTGTCAAGTGCAACATACCCCTTCAAGATGCAGGCGTGTACAAACTGGACTGCGACTGTTGGCTCTCTTACATCGGCAAACAAAGAGAAGTGTAGGAACCCGTGTTAAAGAACATATAGCCGACGTCAAGCATAGGCGCGAAAATAAGTCTGCAGTATGCGAACATTCCCTAGAGGGGCCCAACCATTACATCAGATTTGATAAACCACAAATACTCGCTAGAGAATAATGATTCATCCCTAGGATGATACGCGAGGCTATTGAAATGAAAAAACATCCTAATTTTAATAGAGAAGATGGTTGGAATCTACCACCAGCCTGGGATCCCACTATACAAAATATTAAATCCCAGCCCCAAGACCATACTGCCAGACCAAAAGATACTGTGAGCTCTTTCTGCGTAAAACGGAACGCACCTGATTACATTTAAATGAGGGTATACAAGCTACTAACTAATTATGAGACGACCAACACCTCAGTCTCCCTGTGACCACGGACCCTGCAAAGGGTTCGAAACGTCAGGATAAACATTAATTAAAACTAATGTGTAAAATAAACGCGAGTAGATCCGTAAAAGTGGTTTCGTTTCAATGTGTAGCGTTCGCGTAAACTTTAGAAAACAATATGGCATGAGTTGTATCCCACTTATACATATACGTCTTTTTTCTTGGACTTTCTTCATCCGGAGGGACCAAAAAGCAACGGACCTGTATCTGAAGACCTTCGGATGGGTCTGTTCCATTCAGTTCAGTTACGTGAAGATGAAACTATGAAGAGAAGGTGTGGTGAACATGTCAAGTACAAGGTGGAATGACAAAAAATAGGCCAACAACTAAATCCCAATAGTAGGAGAAATGCTTGTAGTACTAGATGACAAAGAGTGTCAACGTATCCTCGATTCTTGCTAATCGAATACAGTAGAAAATCGAGAGCGTCTTGTGGCACATAATAGACCGAGATAACTTTCAGGCCCAACTTACAAAAAAGATGTATCATAATATTATCGTGGTGGTGGGTGGGCGTTTAATTTTTTCACTGTATTTTATAAATTTAATAAATAATTAATTTAGCTTAGGTTTAAAGACATTTATTCCCATAAAAACAATTAAGTTCATTTACAATGACATTAATATAAAAAGCTTAATATTAACTTAATAAATCTAAGCGCAGCGCAACTGCATTCTTAAAATTAAACGTAAACATGAATAGGCCAACAGTCACAAATCAGCTGTGTTCCGAATGCATCACCACAGCACACTTTTTCGCAACACTCTTTAGCTACCTACGCACGAAACCGGTCTTTGGCCGTAAGCTTCAGTGCAGCAAATGAAAATATAAAGTAAAATTCATAATATTATCCTTAAACATACCTATTTCATAAACATACCATAATGGTCATTTTGACCACTTTTGGGCGTTCTAGGTAGTGTCAAAAGTTTGGGCGTTCTAGTGTTAACGTAGGTACATGTATTCAGCATGGTCGTAGATGTTCAAAATTTGAAACACATAATTTTGAATTCAATTATTTACAATTTAAGCGATCACGATCCTCTGACCAGCCCCCCGGCCGCCTAACCGGTCGTTTTGGCTACGTGTATAGTTTATAACGTCATCTTGTCGTTTCGTACCGCCTATGAAAGCAATATCTATAGCTATAGGCTATAGCTTTCGATATTGCTTTCGTAGGCGGTTAGGCAGTCGGGCCCCAGGTAAAGATCAATTTTGCACATTAAAGAAGACAAAGTTTTATGTAACATTTAATGTTACAGAGTCAACGCCATTCAGCTCCACCCTAACTCACCTCAAATTAGTAGAAAACGTTCGAGGATTCAAGGCCCGTTCATACGGGCTTTCTCGCCACACGCTATCAACGAGATTGTTAATGTTGCTAAGTGATCAAACCTTCTATTTGCTAGAGACAGGTTTGAGCTTCGGTTTACCGGGCACCAACTCTGATATTCGCAGGTAATATTTCGCTTTCAGGAGTCATTCCAAATATTGGACCAACTTTATATGCATTATTGAATCTTACTCTGGCCTCTTGGCGCGATCCAATACTCTTGTTGTAATGTGATGAAGTAAGGTCTGCAACTATGTGTGTTTTTAGGGTTCCGTACCTCAAAAGGAAAAAACGGAACCCTTATAGGATCACTTTGTTGTCTGTCTGTCTGTCTGTCAAGACCCTTTATTTCGGAAATGCGTAAAGGTATCGATTAGAAATTAAAACCATATACTCAGGTCTGCGGTCCTTTGAAGCTGTGAAAAAATCATACTTCAAAGTTAACGAAAAAAAAAGATACGGCCGTATGGCGCGAAAAACGTATATTTCGACACTCTCAAGGGAACCAAAATTCATAGGGAAGAATGATTAAAGAAATACAAATTTGTACGGAACCCTCGGTGGGCGAGTCCTACTCGCACTTGTCCGTTTTTTTTTAATAATTTGAGCTAGATTTCGGATAAATGCGACAGGTTAAAAATAGAAAAGCCGGAGCAGCGATATATTCAGCCGGGCATTTTGCCTTAACTGCCGATGTACCCATTTCAAATAAATATATTAATTAACAATAAAAAATAAATAATAAGCAATTCAGTCATATTTTTTAAATCTTTTTGTTGCATTTCCTACTTTTTTAAGACCACTTGCTTTCATTCATCCCACCTGATGGTAGGTGACGTAACGACGTTATGCTTTAAAGGCTACAAGTGGTCATCAGCATTTTATTCCAAATAAGAACACAATAGGTACTATTTCCACTAAAACATGCTTTCATTCATCCTACCTGATGGTAAGTGACGTAACGACGCTATGCTTTAAAGTGGCCATCAGCATTTGATTCCAAATAAGAACACAATAGGTACTATTTCCACTAAAACAGCCCTAAAATATTATATGATTGAAAAAGTAGGTACTGAAAGAAACAAAATCAAAAATACAACATCAATTTCAGACACGTACGACTAGCCTTGAGGAACGTAATGAGTTACGTCCAAAATATTGGTGCTGTTCCTTATTTATTGTCTAAGGCCTCTACAGCCCTAGGGACTGCCTGATGAATCAAAGGGTCAATTCCACATCACTGCAAATTTCATATCTTTTATAACGCAATAATAATGCTAATTAATAGGTTACTAATATGTTTATTTTATTTGAATCGTTCCACTTGAATTGTATTGTTTATAATTTCTTGTTTTCTATCAATGTTCAACTTTTAAAAGTTGTAAAGGACATTTGACAAGTATCAACTTGTTACACGCCTACAATAAAATAAACCAATGTTACTCATTAATACAGTGATACAATATAGAGAAAATAAGAAATTATAAAACATTACAAAAACATGCTTCAATTTCAATTATATAACTCCGATTTAGAAACACAAAAGCGATATATAGTAAGCAACAAAATAATTTATCGCGAAAGTTAAAACGTGGAACATATGACATCCGAAGTTAGAGGACTTGTTGGGAACGATAACAACCGGCTCGGGAACACAGAATGTATCCTACCTAATGTGTAAATTTAAAACGCTTTTGTGAGGAAATTGGCCTGAATTATTGGTATTGTCTGCCGCATTCCAAGTAGGTATGTGGTTCACCTTGAATATTTAATTTTCTCTGTAGTATTGCGTTACATTCGACGAAGGAGGTATTGCCAAAATGCTTCAATCGTTTATTTACACTCCAATGAGCTATAAATTACATACACTGATATTTTACATGACTTCGAGTTCTTTTGTTTGTTATGGTTTCGTATTGTCATATCTCGCATGAGGCCCAAGCATCATAACACTTTGTACATCGTCAACTATCACAACATCTTCGGCAATCTAGCTTTTTCCTATTCACTATCTTCTCACGACCCTTTATATCAATCTTCTTTCTTACGATAAATTACTGCGCAAAAAGCGCTTGCCCTCACTGAAGGGCACCGTCGTCTTCGATTTTGATTCTTATTGCTGCTATTTTACGGCTGCAATTGTCGGTGTACACAAAAAGTCAGCACCATACGTTTTAATCACCACCTCCATATTTATGAAGTGGCCTAGCGGGCACGGTGACATTCTTTGAGCCACCCTGTTTGTTGCTAGCTCTGAGATTATATTTTTTATAGTCAACTCTTAAGGATAGCTACGGTTAGTAATGCTTTGAGTTAATAACAAAGTTTAAATGAGAGCCTGTAGGCTGCCTGCGAAAATATGCTTGAGCTTGTTTTGATGCAAGGGGGTATAATAAATAACCTCTGTAATATTATTGGTCATGCATGATAAATGAGGAAATAACTGTTAATACAAAGAATAAGTATTTATAAAATACAGTAAAAAATTAAATGCCTACCTAACCCAACCAGGAATCGAACCTGGTTCTTTCGCGATTCAGGCGGCTGCACTGACCATTATACTACCGGGAAGGCTGACGTAAGCACTGAATTTCCACTGTGTTTTATAAATATTTAATTCAGCTTAGGTGTAGCAATTACCACTTAAAAATAAAAAGTAAAATTTAAAGAATAAGTTTTAACAGCCTCTTCTTGGCTTTGCGTATTGTGAACCAGAGAACACGGGAAGGGTTTGATGGTATGTTGGGCCAGTTAGCCCGTTTCTATCTGTAACCATAGCAGAAACAGCGTTGTTGCACTCAGTCATCTTTTATAATGTAATAAGTTTCTATGTGGTTAAGGGCTCCGGTTGAAGCACTTCTATTTCGGTCTTATCATCACTTATTATAATGCAAGATGAAGTCCAAGTGGTATTTGGGTTCATGTCTTATTATTGTATCAACGATACGATGTTGAATATTACTGTAATTTAACTAAATTGAACATTGTAGATATTATAAAATGTTTTTGTTTTGTTTATATAATTTTAACGCAAATTTTGTTGCGATACAAATTACAAAAACACAATGTTGAAAAAATTTCCACGAGCAGGATTTGAACCTGCACCCTTCTGACATACCGGGTCAGGTGCTCTTCCAATTGAGCTATCGTGGTTCTAACCAGCCCGCCGAAATTATTCAACACTATTTACTTTTTCAAATCCTGCTCGTGGAAATTTTTTCAACATTGTGTTTTTGTAAATGTAGATATTTTTCAATACAAAACAATACCATTAGGCTGTAGATACCTATTGATACAATACGCACTAGTAATAATCACAAGTATTTCAATACAACTGTTCCACTTACAAGAATAATAGTATACCTCAATCATAGAAGCGCTTAAGTAATTCAAAACGTGGTTCACGAAATCAACAAATAGTACTGAATGCAATGATCTTCTTGATGTCTGTTCATTACAGACCCGTCTAAAGCAAATGCGGTGGCAATTGGAAGCGTTAATTAAATTTGTGACTAATGGTTGTAGAAATTGAAGGGATCAATCATAGGCTGTGTCAAAGGGCTCTTTTGCCGTTTTCAAATTCAACAACAACGCAAATACGTAATGAGATATTGCGTGTGCAACAAAATGGCTTAACGGAAACAATGGTTAGATGGATTGTAGCATTTTCTAACCATTTTGTAACTTTGATGAGAATGATCTTCAAATAAATATAGCGATGTGGCACAGTTTAGCAATCGCGTGTAGGTAATGTTTGCAAACACAAAGCAAAATGTGTGGTTATAGTATTTGAATTAATGACCAGAATATTGCCTACATTGGTCTTCAAAAAGATTGGTATACCAACTTTAATTTCGTTTTCGAGTACGTGCCTTCCTTAATTCTTTTTTCCAGTTAGTTGTTACACAGTAAGGGAAGTACACATTAATCATTACTTTGAACAAAGCCTACAATTTAAGTAAACAAAATATTCTTAAAATCACAATTTTGTTATTGTATTCATTATAAAGCTTACAGAGCTTTAAGAATATAGGGAGACTAAAGCATAAGATAGTCTTTCGGATAAAACCTTTTTGTAAGTCAAGTCAAGGATAGAAGCGGGCACACATCTCAGCTGCATCGGCTGCTGTTTAGATGCACTGTAAGATTAGCAAACACACATTTTTCAATAAGTACATATCACGTATAAACTTTATTAACTCTTTGCACACTTTAAGGCACAGGTAAAACCGTTATAATAGTGTGTATTAGTAGAACCACGACCTCTTTGGTGACTTACCCAAATGAGCTGGCATGCCAGTTCCATAAAAAAGAAAGAACAAATGAATCCACGCATGTTACGTAGACAGTGCAGGCTCCACCACAATTCTATGTCCAGGTTCAAACGTGGCATCGCAACCGAGGGTCATAAATCTCCTGCTATCACGTAGACAATAGGATCGTTAGCATTACGCAAAAGACGTGACCGCGACGGGGAAACGGTAGACTTTTAATTGGCGGTGAAAGTTGAAGTCGTTGCATAAACCATTGTGATATGACAATCGTGGCGACGGCACTGCAGTGATTGATGGATTGCCGGCGTGCTCGGTCGAAGCGCGCTCTCGTTGCTTCCGATCCATGAAATCCTTATGTTTTAGAATAGTGGAGACGCTTTTCAACTATAAAGTTATTTCGTTCCACAAGCGCCTTCATCTTTAGTGGTAAAAGACTGAGCCGCGGTCCTAGCCCTTAGAGCACCCTTAGCTTGGTGGTTGGTAACAAAATGTTGTTCAGTAAGTATAAGGCCGAAGATGTAAACGTAGTTTACCCGGTATCTTCAACCACTGTGAAACTGACCATCCCACAAACATTACGTGTAGGTCAAATACACTTGATTCAAACGTCTCTCCTTCGATTCATAGTGTCACTTTATTTGTTTATTCTTATTTATAAACATTTATTGTATAACATATTACAATCTGCAGTTACTCAAAAGCTCGTTTGGGTTGCATTAGAGTGCAAACAAAAAAATGTTTCAATTCCTTTGCCACGTAAGAAATTAATTGCGCGAAAAGTGGATGGAAACCAGGCCAAGTGAGACCCAACGAGAAAAGTAGGTGCGTTAAATAAAATGGCGACGATTTAATTCTTCCTGTGATGATGGAAGGAAGGAAAAAGAAACATCACATAAAAGTTAAATGGATTCTGTAAAGAACGTCTAGGATTCTTCCTAGACGTTCTTTACATAGTCTTTAACATGTAGTAGTAGAATTCTAAAATATAGGTATTGGTAGTTCATACCAATAGAGCGACGATTCTGACAGTAAAGATGTTAATTGACATATTTATAATTGATGAACGTTTTTGTCATAATAAATAGTTAAATAGGCTGGTACAATATACGTTAAGTTTAAGTTTTTAGAATTTCTTTTCTTACAGTCATTTAATTTAAAAATAAGCATCTGTGCCCTATTCAATAGTATGATATAAATAGTGCTCGCTACAACGTTACCAAACGGATTTCCGATTTATTATTCGCGGTCACATACGTACATCGGTACGTAAATCAGCTTAAAGCACATGTATTTAAAGCTCAAATTACAAGTTCAGATAAAATGGTACAATTTGTGCGGTCGCGCGCATCGGAGCGGCTTGCGGCGTCGAGCTGTGGACCGGCAAATGCATCTGAACGCTTAAGGGCAGTATGAAATGATAGTATATGGGTGACCGGTACAATGCTTCGTTACCTCTTAAGCGATACACTCAGACACACTCCACATGCACACTATCCTAACTAGGTAAAATCATTTGCATTCACCAGGGCTATGTGGGGTGGTCCTTTTTCCACGTCCAGCTACTAAAATTTGAGAAGAAACTCAAAGAGGCGAGACTGATATACCCACTAAAAACCCAGTATAGTAGGTACAATTCCTTCTCTGCTACGGAGATGGCTCGGAATCTAGCCTAGATCCAAGACACCGCACTTTTAGTTAGGACAAAATTACAAGTACAGGAAGTGCCTGTACGCTTTTCTCCACCGCCACGACTCAACCCAAGCCGACGTCCTAGCCTTTAGAGGCGCCCTCGGGGCTGTTCCGCTCTCGATTCCGATCCAAAAGCTTTGGAGAATCTATCTATCTTTATGATAGACCTCTGGGTCTGACAAATTCTCAAACAAATAGTTCGCTAGATAAACGCAGTTAATAGGAAAATTAATTATTATTATCAAAAAGTAAATCAAAGCTTTACGAATTAGACGCTTTAAATGGATTTTAAAATCACTTTCGATACACCATAACCTCACTTTAAAGACCCACAAAGTTGTTAATTAGCCACAAATCGGAAATAATTACAATATTAATTAATGACATAACATGGCACAATTGCCATATTAATAACTTGCCTTTCATCCTCCAATTTGTGTTTATCCATTTTCTGTCACATCATCAATTTCATAACGGCGACCGGATTGGCGGCAACGGTGTTTGTGCTCTATTCCGCTTCGCAAACGGTTGACATTGCTTTGGGCGACGGTCGTGGGAACATCGTCGAGACCGAGATGTGAATATTGAGTAGATTCTCTTTCGAACGTAAAGATGGTAACACAATGGGGGTACATAATAATGTAAATAATTTGCATTTATGTGGGCCGGCTCATAAGCCTGATGAAAAGCGGCAACCAAGTCCAAGAGTATGAGATTTTCTGAACTAGTTTTGGTAGAGCGCGATCTCGCAACAGCTCGTTATATGTCCCCACTGCTGGAGCATGAGCTTTCTTCATACACAGGGAAACATCACCACACACAAGGATAACACCTTATTTAACTGTTCTGTGGGAATAACTGGCCATAAATCACAACACGAGGTCAGTACGGATTAGTGGTTTCACGTTAACAACTGTTAATGCAGCCGAGACCGACGACGGCTTTATGTGTCTTCCGAAGCACAAAACCCTACATCTCAGTATCTAGTATATAGTGCTCAAATAAAATTATGGACTAAAATCAGAGACACACAATGTGGATTGTGGCCAGAATTGAATTTGCTCGATGTGGCGTGACAATCGGATATGACAATTGCGTGGGCTTGCACGATTGCTTGGAAGAAATCTGTTCGGTAGAGTAAACATTTGGAATTGGATGCAATGACTGATCTTGATATTTCTTACAAAAAAGAAGGTAATCAAGTCAATATACCGAAATTATATAACTATACAAGTGACTGTCGAACCAGAACATTTTAAAATATTGGAATTAACTTTCTCAATCATAAGCGTTGAAAAACTTGTGGAAAAATTTGGAACATTTTCTTTCGGAAAATTAAATTGACAAATACTCGTATTTAAAGCTGTTTTGCACTATGCGATATTGTTAAATATTTGCGCAAATATTTCTTTCGGTCTAGGTTTATGTGTCTTGTTAGCATTATTAATTATAGTTTTTTGCCTTAAAAAATATAACAGAACAATTCAGATAAGCCTGAAACTATTTTTTATCAAAACCTTATTCTTACTTGAATTTATTTAGATAGATAAGTATTTATTTATTTATTTAAAACTTTTGCAACACACACTACATGGCGGACTTAATGCCTGAGGCATGTTCTACCAGTCAACCATAGGGTGGTGCAGATATAACATGGTAGGTGCAATTGGGTGAAGACAACAATTTTAGAAATAAAAATAATAATATTCAAAAACGCACAATATATACCTACATATATACAATTTATATATACTTATATAAACAATATTAATATAATAACAATTTTATATATACTTATATAAACAAATATAATGTATTATATTATTACAAAAACTACTTTTACAAATATACTACAAAAATAAACGTTTAGTACATAATTTATAAATAGTACGTTACTGAGATGATTCTGCCAAGGATTTATCAAAAAAGAGCATACGGACTTTCTTTTTAAAAGCGTCACGACTCGTAGCCATCCTGATTTCAAGAAGTAGCGCATTCCATAGGAGAATGGACTGAGTATGGAAGGAGGAGTGTACAAAGCCAGATGTGTGGGAAGGACAGAGAAGTATTATTATTTTTTTATCTTTCTGACCTAAATGTAGAACAGTGGGCTTATCTAGGTAAAATTAAATAAAAAAGTATTACAGCTTCCGAGGCAAAAAGAAATGGCTCACCTTTGACTGAGATTTTCTCAGCGCTAGTTTTCAGCCGTTCCCTTTCCTTAAGGTGAAGAGCGGATAATATTGTACAGGAGTAATAAGCTCTCAGCGAAAATGTATGCCTTATCTACAAATGCAATAATGTGTTCGAATGATAAATAAAACTCACTTTCAGCATTCCGTTCATTTAAAGCGGTAGCTGTTTTTCTAAATATAATATAATTTTCCGGTTCGAATATCAATTCGTCGAGTTAAAACGTGGAAAGTTGATCGTTCCGCGAATGGTTACCGCGCCGCCATCAATGCCGGGCGCCAGCTTTTCGCGCCGCGCGAGCTTGCAAGACCGCATTTTAATTAATTTGCATCGATTGTAACGCGCTCTGCATACGGTGCTCGAAATATGTTACTAGGTATAAGTACATATATGTTTTGGTTGGTGGTAGGGCTTATTGTACGCCTGGCTAGCTACCACCCGCATGTCTAAGTATGTCGCCATAACTATAATGATAGAGCATTGTTGTATTATGACTGTTGGATGTATGATAGCTAGTTCTTTAATGGTTTCTGATTTTAGTTCCGGTTTTATACCCGGGAAGCTGCTGACGATAGCTTCAGTACAATATAAATACCTATATATATGAACAATAACCAGACGACATGTGCTCATTAAAGTCTATATTTACGCTATAAATTTACTTGATTTGACAGTAAATTGAAAGCGAAATGCCTTTGTTATTACAGAGTTGGGATTGTCTCCGCATATTGCAGACACACGACTCTGCTTGAATGCTGCTAAATTTAATTGATTAGGCGAGATAATAAGCAATAAATTAACTCGCAACAATGGGGCTGTGACGCGTCGTATGCGTGCGGGAGACGGTTGGTGGTTGCGCGGTTCGCCCACGTTTGAGGTGAACGTTAATGCCATTTAAAATCTATGGAGTATGTTTCAAAATTGAAAAGCTAGCATTAGGAAAATGTGAATTTTGCTTCTTGATAAGCGTCGGATTGACGTGTAACGGTCCTTAATATGAGTCATATGACTCTTGCGTTTACAAAAGATGGTTCTAGCAGCGTTTATTCGTTAGGTTTGGCATTAACTTAAATACGAGTAGTAAGGCCAATATTGTAGCGACAGAATAAGCCACATAGTTGGCTAAGTACGTAAATAGGTATTGAAAAACACAAGCACATAAGTCTGCGTTATTTTTAATGCAAAACGATGAGAGGTACATTTTACAAAATACATTAATTGTCACGTCTATTTTACCTATAGTTTGAAACTAAAAGAAAAGGTAAAAAAAACAAATAATATTATTTTATTATAATTATAATTTAACAAGAACCATAACAACATTGACAGCGATACGTTTGTGATAGGTCTACTATAAAAGTCGCTTTTTGTGTCCAATGTCGCTGTAAAGGTCACAGCAAAAGAAAAACAAACTCCCTCAAAAAAAGAAAACATAATTTCGATTTTTAAGTTGACAGAATATTAAAAACACATGACTGACCAATAACAGCGGCTTATTTCATTATCCGCCGGCCTCAATCAATTTACCTGCGCGCCCTCGATCTCAATGCTCCGGGGTAGGTATCTCATTAAACCCGCCACCGGAATTGGTTGAGTGTGCGGAATTAAATACCGTCAGCGGGGGTTAATTTAGCGCGATTAATAGCGTGGAGGTGCTCTGATTGTGTCACGCGTGCCAATCACCTATGGATTCGGATTTAAGAGATTCTTTGCGTATTTTTTTAAATTGAGATCTACTTACGTATTACGTGTCGGGTATAAAGAATTGCACCACCCTATTTCTTCCCGTGGGTGTCGTAAAAGCCGACTAACCATTCCAGAGGATGGGCAGCAGCATGTCTCCCCTCAACCTACCTACCTGAGGTTATCCTCAACCTACTGCGATCGCCAACACGCCTGTCAAGCGTGCCAATTACGGCAAATACCCCTCATGACGCACACCACACGTGAACATTATAAAACAATTATGTGATGTGGTAGGTACTTGCGTTAATTTTATCTTATTATCAGTAAATCGCATGCGATTAAAAATATCAATGAACAACCAAGACCCTGCAGCAGTATCAACATTATTTTAAGTCGACTAACGCCTAAGTTTTGTTTGTTTAATCTTTTATTAATTGGAATAAAACTTTTCATCCAAAACGTTCTACTTGATATTTTATTTGTAAGTCGTCTAACTGTCTTACTGCCGTACTCAGAGACGTGAATTAAGTTTTAATGACAATTAAGTCTCTTGTTGTCACTTTCTTAGATATAGTGCTAAATAGAGAAGGAAAGACATTTAATTGTCATTAAAACTTAATTGACGTCTCTGAGTACGGCAGTTACTCACTATAGTCACCCGAGATATAATTACGAATCGAGATGGCGAAGTGATTCAGATTACAAAATGTAGCTGTAAATGAATTAAAAAATTTAATTGAATTTCTAATTCAGGAATATGGCGGAAACATTTTAGGCGTTATCCTACAATTTATCGTCATAGAAGGTGGAAATTGTTTGAGTGTGCCAAAATTAAATACCGTCAACAGAGGTTAATTTGGCGCGATTCATGGCGCCTGAAGTAAAGCTGATTGCTCCACGTCACATGTGAGTCAGCCGTGAATTGAGATTCGGGAATGAACACTCTGTTTTGGGAATTTTAGAAAACTGCTTTACAAGCAGCTAGGGTGTTTGTTAATTGCGTAATAACTATTTTATTTAGATCTAGCTAATGGTTGTGTTTTAAACGTGAATTCATCAACATCATCTCCCCCCCCCCCCCCCCCCCCCCCCGCCCGATCCTCAAAATGCCACTACACATTTACAAAATACACTAAACATGCACACTAGTTTAGGCCCAAGACACCGTACTCGTAGAACAAGGGTACGAAGAACCGGTTCACACGCGCTCTACACCAGGTACAGACCTAGTAGACAGTACATGACCTGGCCGCTTCTGTCCTCCTCTACGGCCCGGTCAACCCGAGCTGAGATCCGAGCCTTTAGAGGCGCCCTCGGGTTGCTCCGCTGCCTGATCCGATCCGAACCCTTCGGAGAATCTAGTATGGCACGGGGACGCGTACTAGTGCGCGATGCCGTTCCCTCTAGAAAACCTCCGAAGGTGATTCGTTTCACACGGCTTGAGAGACCCTTTACCTTCCTCGCCGCCCCCAAACAAGCCCGGTGATGCTGAAAATGCCGTCTGAAGCAATCAGCAATCTCTTTCATAAAAAAAAAAAATCATCTCCGCGAAAAGACGTCCACTGCTGGACAAAAGCCTCCCCCAAGGAGCGAGCACAAAACCGGTCGTTGTGGAGATCCTTGAGGAAAACGTATTATTAGTTCAGTGCAATTTTAAACTCATTTGGCATCAAAGCAATACTGAAATTTTAGATTAAACCGTACTGTTATTAC
Organism: Eudonia truncicolella; assembly: GCA_949315975.1. Taxonomy (NCBI): domain Eukaryota; kingdom Metazoa; phylum Arthropoda; class Insecta; order Lepidoptera; family Crambidae; genus Eudonia; species Eudonia truncicolella. Next base: position 1,697,425 of record OX438838.1, on the reverse strand, counting down.
AATAACGTAAACTCTCAATTATCAAAATATGTTGAAATACATTATTATTGTATTGGAAGTAGGTTTGTTATTTTAAAGCAATGGAACATTTGTAGCCAGTCACATAACGATTTTTAACGTAACATTTTCGTTTGTATAAAAAGTGTTGAAACATTTCCATGAGCGGGATACGAATTATGTTTGCCAGGTGCACTACCAACTATGCTTTCGTGGCTCTATCCAACCGGCCGAAATTAATCAACTCTATAATCGATAGGTACTAACTTATTTTTGTTGTAAAGTACGAAAGTTTAAAAAAACTACGCGAGTAACGGTTTTTAAAATAATTTTTAAGTGTTGTTCGAGAAGTTTCTTTATTAATTTTGTTTTTATGTTTGGTTGCAGAGACAGGGAGCACGGATAAGAGCAATGGTATGAAGGAACCGGGATCACCAGAGGACTTGGTACGTATCAGAGGATTTGATGTTTAACATTTTTGATTTATGATTTCACTATGTGAATTGTTCAACCGTTTTTAGTGTAACTTATAGTAATAGACAGCAAAGCCATAGTTAATAGTAATAGTTTAGTTTAAGTTTTTGATGTATAACATCGCTCCTGTCGCCGCTCACCTTCTATATATACAATTTGTGGAAGTGATTTCGTAGAAAAGGAACGGAAGCAGGGTCGTAACAGTGTGATCTGTAACAGTGTGATCGGATCGCTTTCTATACATACAATAATTCGTGCGAGTGATTTCGTAGAAATGTGATCGTAACAGTGTGCTAGGATAACAGTGTGACATGTATTCTAATGAGTATTTACTGCATTCTGATTTGTAAAAAAATATACGGCGTCAGAAGCGCGCAAGAGCGCGCCATTTTGTAAACTTAAAATCGTTCATAAAAAAAAGACATTATTATTTTCAGTGACATATTGTGTCATCATTTTGATATGTCAAATGTCTTCTAATGAGTATTTACTGCATTCTTTTTAAGATTTTTTATAAAATATACGTCATTGTTATCAGAATATAGTGATAAAAGTGCTTATTACTAAGGTGAGATGGCAAATTTTATACATAATATGCGACTACTGTAAGGCTCGTTCATTTTTTTATGTGTAACCTCTTTCCGCTCGCTTTCTATATATACAATTTGTGGGAGTGATTTCGTAGAAATAGGACGGAAGTACCGTAACATCTAGATCCGTAACAGTGTGATCCGCTCGCTTTCTATATATATGTGGGAGTGATTTCGTAGAAAAAGTAACAGTAACAGTAACAGTGAGACTGAAGCTTGCCACTGCAGTCTCCTTATTTTTAAAGTAAGCCAGTACATGAAATATATCTCAGTCAGTAGTTCGGTTGCGAGTTTGTTAGCGAAATAAAAAAAATATGAAAATTACATATTTTATTTTCTATTGTAATATTGATTTCATGAGGTGAGATGTCAAATGTTATTCGTTTTTTTTTAGTTTCGTCTTGACTGTCTATGCAAATTGCTGTAGGTATAGTCATAAAGCTAGTTTGTTACTAGGTTTTAATAATACCTTTTATTCAGTTATTTTGTAATATTTTTTATTATTTTAATTTTTGCATTCACAATGTTATTGTAGTTACAAGAAAATATTTTTTTACTAGAAAAAATCAACTACTCTCGGAAAGCTCGGGTGGGAATCGAACCCACGACCCTGGGATTACCGGTTTTAATGCTCTGACCGCTAAGCTGCCGAGACCACAGAAGACTCGTTGAATTTATCTAGTACTGTGTGATTTTACGCGGCAAGCCAGCAGCATTACGTCACTGTGAACAAAAAAATATCTCAGAGATGTTAAGTTGAAATAATAAAAAAATACTCAAGGTGGTGCATTTAAAAGTGAACCTTCTTAATTAGAGCTAAGACGGAGATTGGCTATCTTAGCAGAACAGTCATGTGCATCAGCTCTTTATGATCCCAACATATACTATATGAAGTGGCCATCATCGATTAACAACACATAAACGCCAATCAATCGGCAGCCGTCGACGTCGGGTCATCGGTGATGGATCGTTCCGAATCCCGATCTTTCGGCCATTCGTTATTGGTGCAGAGTAACTTTTCAGAATACACGCACACTATCCTAACTAATATTATAAATGCGAAAGTGAGTTTGTTTGTTTGTTGTTTGATACTATTTCACGCGTAAACTATTCAGCTGATCATTATGTAATTTTGTACACATTATCTCAAGAGTATAATCAAAGATATAGGATACTTATTATTTAAAAAGTGAGTTTGTTTGTCTGTTTGATACGCTTTCACGCGTAAACTATTTAACGTTTATTTATTATTATAATTATTTATTTATTATTTATTTAGCTATTCAAAGAGGGAACGCTGCCAGTATCTTCGGAACCTTGCCTAAAGGGACTCCTTTTAATAATATATTTTAGATAGTTTTTATATTATATATTTTTTTTAAGGTTTTTAGTATTAATGTTTTCTTATACTCATCACATTTCTAATAGAATTAAGAAAATTTTCCGCAGTCACGGGGTATGAGTGATTACGCTGACAATGTAAATAATCAGTTATATATTTTGTGTTGCTGTGGATATATTTTGGCTGAGACGATGATGATGACGATATCTATTGGAAAAAAAGGGGGGGAAAATATAGAAATAGTCATTAAATAAATTACTGTGATAAGTAAAAAATTTTAACGTTTTGTTGGTTTTGTTGTCATATTAACTGTCAAAGCGGTACGAAGTCTATATCTATGAACAAAGTGTATACTTATAAGTCTAAACTGGCTAAACTCGTGTTACGAGGAGACTAACACCCAGCTATAGGTGTTAACGGGTTTATATGAATCGTGTTTTTTAAATTCCGCTATTGGGAAGTGTTCGACCTTCATCTCACCTGATGTTAGTGACGATAAAACCAAAAGTTGAAGCGCACTTCACCCGGGACCTGTAACTACTGAAGAACTGGCTATCTTATATGTAATTGTCGGAACATAAAAATGTTATTTACATTGTTGATTTGCGTTAGACTCAGATAAGGTGAACTTTGATTATAGGGGTAAGGCAACCAGTTCCTCGACAGTTGAGGATTCCGGGTGAAGTGCGCTACCATCTATGATCTTTATGTCACTTACCATAAGATGCGAACAGCACTAAGTCATCGTCATCATCATCAGCTCATTGTATGTTCCCACTGCTGGGGCACGAGCCTTCCCAATGGATGGATAGGGAGAACGGGCCATTAACCACCACGCGGGCTCAGTGCGGATTAGGGGTTGTTAATGACTGCGAATGCAGCTGGGACCAACGGCTTTACGTGCCTTCCGAAGCACGGAGGAGCTCGAGATGATACATTTTTTGGTCACCCATCCGATGACCGGCATTTGCGAAAGTTGCTTAACCACAGCATTCGCAGACCGGGCACCTTAACCATTGCGCCATCGAGCTCATCTAAGCACTAAATAGGTACTCCCCAACTGCACCAGGCGATGTTACATCTGCTCGTAAATGCATGAGCCGTGAATTTGTAACGACAAATGGACCACTTGTTGTGTCAAACATAAACCCAATTAATTACATACAAAACTGGTCTATATAAATACAATTGGACTAAATTACGGAATGAGTGGATTGGGTAAAAAAACGACGCGTCTGGATCGGTGCCAGGCGAAACGTCGCGTCGCACTGCGAATCGTAAATAGTTGAGAAAGTTGTTGGGAAATATTTCGGTAAAGAAGTTTATTTTTATTTTACAATCAGTATAGGCAAGTATTTGACCGCGATCTCACCTGATGGTAAGTGGTGATGCGGCCTGGGATGCAGGTAGAATACTTGCCTAGATAATGCCTGTTCACCCTTGCCTTAAAAATGTCCAGGTTGTAAGTACGTGTCAGGTAACAGATCCGCGGGAAGGGAATTCCACTCCTTAGCTGTCCGCATCAAAAATGATGACGGTATTGATGACGAGATTTAGAAGAAGCGACCACTAGTAGATAGTTAATGTCTTTATTTTGTCTTTTAATTTATTTTGTCACTGAAATGTTTTAAAGGTTTAGGTACTTACAATGCGTGTTAAAAAATTTCAAACAGATCTGTGAATAATATTATCTGTAATGGTAATACAGTGAGGTACACTTGTTGGCAGTACCATTTTTTTTCAGCTTTTATTGCCCTTACAATAATGACATGAAATTGATTCAAATGGTTTTTTTATTTATTATTAATTAATTGTGAGTTTCAATGTTACTAAAATGCCTGAATTGCATCTTCTCGCGCAGGTAAATAGTTTTATTTGTACCATAAATGTCTGCATACGCAAACAAGAACGTATGTATTGTTACAAAAGATGAGTAGTTTGTTTGACGATGATTTACTACTTACCTCATATATTGAAAAACATGTTGTTTTTTATATGTATATGACCAATTTAATAGTGAATACACAATTGTATAAATTTGAATACTGAAAGTGTTAACAACTGCGTCCGAATCCCCCGCTCGTGGAATTTTCTTTAAAAACTTTTCTGTTTTTAATAACAAAATTATTCTTCAACAAAACCAAAATATGGAAATAATCCTTCAGCCTGTTACAAGCAATACTGATTCACATTATTATTTATCTGAAGCGGAACCCGAAACGTTGTAAATAACCGACAAACTCCGACAGATCCAGTTGCAAAGTTTGAAATCCGCTCTGCGGATGAGTAACATTTAAAAAAAAAATTCGTGAACTTTCCAGTCAGGGAAAGGTTTTTTGAACTTTCCAATTTTATTGTGAGCATGATAATTATTTACTATTTTGCTCAAATTAAATTAAAAAGATGGATTACAAAAACACAAATGTTGAAAAATTTTCACGAGCAGGATTTGAACCTGCACCCTTCTGACATACCGGGTCAGGTGCTCTTCCAATTGAGCTATCGTGGTTCTAACCAGCCCGCCGAAATTATTCAACACTATTTACTTTTTACTTTGAGAGCCAAAGGCACCCATTCAATGTCAACAACTACCGTCATTAACACCCGATCATAATATTTTTACAAATACTAAAGATCAGTTAAGAAGTAGGCAAGCTATTTATAAAATGTTTTTGTTTTGTTTATATAATTTTTAACGCAAATTTTGTTGCGAAACAAATTACAAAAACACAAATGTTGAAAAATTTCCACGAGCAGGATTTGAACCAACCAAATTTGCGTTAAAAATTATATAAAGAAAACAAAAACATTTTAAAAAGATGGCTTATAAATAAGACATTCTACAGTTTGACTGAATATTTCGGTATAAAAACAGCATAGTGACTGTTTCTATGTAACGTGTACCTACCTACCTACTAAAAATTGCATGCCCGAGTAGGGTAAATTGTTTCTTCCCATTATTATATGCCTAACACCTGGTATATATTTACATAATATTATGGCAATAAAAATAGTAAATTTTCTGCGACATCAAGCCACTAGAGTACACCACCCACTACTACGCGTTACGTACGCGCTCCTAAGTCAAGTTTTTTAATGCACATAGACACTTACCTTTGTTGTAATTTTGATATGTTTCGAGTTTGACTGTTCAACGAAGGAGTTACTGTTATTTACTCAGTTTTTATTCAATGAGAATAGTAATCTTCAATGTGTAATTTTTAAATTCTTGTCTTGAGCAGCGCCTCCCGCTCTTACTGGTACCACACAATATCAGCGCCTTGACACGTCAATGTCATCATGGCATATGCTGAGTGGTGTGGTGACCATTTCGGTTGCTTATGTAAAACGGTAAAATATACATTTTGTTAAGTTGTCATAGATGCTCCGAATAGATATTTTTCAATTCATTTCTTTTGAAATGACTAAAATCAATTTAGTAGCCGATTTTTAACATGCTTCTTCCAGGGTATGTTTTATTCCGTGGCGGCTGTAAAAGAAAATTTATGAAACTTATGATTATTTTACTTTTAATACATTTGCGGGCTTCATACATTAGAATTGTAGGCAAAAATCGTACGTGAAACACGCTTTTAAAGTCCCTAATAGCCTACACCAATGTTGTGCTTACAGTAAGCTACAAACCTAATCGCACAATCGATTCACTTCGGTTCATTAATCGTTGCTGCGCCACTCGTGTCCAACTTAACACCGTACCCGTCGACTTGTCATAACGGTCCGGTGCGGTCGCTCGCCTGCCGATAGTAAGTAGGTGGTGGAAAAACTGGGCGCCACGACCTGTTCCAAGCGGATGTGTTCAGCAGGGCATCTAGTTTTTACTAGTTCATTAGAAAAGGACTAGAAGCGCTTGCGTAAAGGCCAAACGATAACGTAAAGTAGGTAAATAGCCTATAACTGTCCCACTGCTGGGCGAAGGCCTCCTCATTGAAATCAAGTCATCGCTACAATTGATGGGTAATTAAGTGTTTTTTTTTTTTTTTATATATTTTAGCGTTTTATTAACGCTTAAATATACTTAAGTAAAATTTAAACACTGAAAAAAGGACGACAACCTCAGGCGGGAATCGAACCACGCACCTTCCGCATTCCGGGCGGCTGCCTTAACCACTTGGCTACCGAGGTCTGGCTTTCACCCGTCGAAATTTTTTCAGTGCTTGATGCTTATGTTTTTTAGTCAACATTGCTTCATCAATCTTAGAAGTTTTCACCTCTGAGATCCGAAAGAAATATTTTTACAAATATTTGAACATTCGGTTAAGATGAAGCTGCGTTATAGATAAGTGTTTTTTTTATATATTTTAGCGTTTTATTAACGCTTAAATATACTTAAGTAAAATTTAAACACTGAAAAAAGGACGACAACCTCAGGCGGGAATCGAACCACGCACCTTCCGCATTCCGGGCGGCTGCCTTAACCACTTGGCTACCGAGGTCTGGCTTTCACCCGTCGAAATTTTTTCAGTGCTTGATGCTTATGTTTTTTAGTCAACATTGCTTCATCAATCTTAGAAGTTTTCACCTCTGAGATCCGAAAGAAATATTTTTACAAATATTTGAACATTCGGTTAAGATGAAGCTGCGTTATAGATAAGTGTTTTTTTTTTATATATATTTTTAGCGTTTTATTAACGCTTAAATATACTTAAGTAAAATTTAAACACTGAAAAAAGGACGACAACCTCAGGCGGGAATCGAACTACGCACCTTCCGCATTCCGGGCGGCTGCCTTAACCACTTGGCTACCGAGGTCTGGCTTTCACCCGTCGAAATTTTTTCAGTGCTTGATGCTTATGTTTTTTAGTCAACATTGCTTCATCAATCTTAGAAGTTTTCACCTCTGAGATCCGAAAGAAATATTTTTACAAATATTTGAACATTCGGTTAAGATGAAGCTGCGTTATAGATAAGTGTTTTTTTTATATATTTTAGCGTTTTATTAACGCTTAAATATACTTAAGTAAAATTTAAACACTGAAAAAAGGACGACAACCTCAGGCGGGAATCGAACCACGCACCTTCCGCATTCCGGGCGGCTGCCTTAACCACTTGGCTACCGAGGTCTGGCTTTCACCCGTCGAAATTTTTTCAGTGCTTGATGCTTATGTTTTTTAGTCAACATTGCTTCATCAATCTTAGAAGTTTTCACCTCTGAGATCCGAAAGAAATATTTTTACAAATATTTGAACATTCGGTTAAGATGAAGCTGCGTTATAGATAAGTGTTTTTTTTTTATATATTTTAGCGTTTTATTAACTGATGGGTAATTGTTTAATTCACTACGCTTGCCCAATGCGGGTTGGGGATTATCCGGGTTATGCATCGAAAAATCCGACATTTTGCCTGACCTGGGAGTTGAACCGGGACCTTCAGGTATCGGGCCGAGTGCTTTGCCACTCGACTACCAAGGCGTTAAGGTAATGTAGGTACCGGCAAAAAATGTGTCATGTATTTTTTGAGGAACTTGTAGGTGTACCTATGTTTTTAAGGTTAAGTAACTGTTAGCTACGAGTATATCACTGATAGGTGACCAAATCAAAGTAACTCGAGCTGCTTCGTGCTTCGGAAGGCACGTTGGTCCAGTTGTTGTCATAAGATGGCACTCGAACCCTCATTGAGCTAGCCTTAGCTCGGGCCAAAACGGGGACCATGCATAATTGTTATTCTGTTCGGTTTATTTAGGTAGGTAGGTAGGTAGATATATCTAATTTTATCGGAATAGATATGAGCCGTTGTCATTTATTTGCTAAACTAAATAACCAAGTCGAAGTTGCAGATACCATTTTATTTTTATTTTTAAAGTTGGTCAGAATGGATGCGGGTTGAAGAGCCCCACATAGCTCGAGGGTGGCTCCAGACCCGTAAAAATACAGGCTTACGCATTTTCCGCAAAAAAATGATAGACTGGTTATCGTGTTAGCTAGCAGGGCGGTTTATATAAAATAAATCTATATTTGCATAAAACATGGTATTTATAGTTGTTAAAAACATCACAATCTATTACTTATCATTGCAAAGGATTAGTTATTGCTATAAATTTTTGACATCAAAGGTTTTAAATTTGAAACAAGCTCTTCTACTCAAATCGAGTACCTACAATAGAGTCGTTCCCGGCACTAAATAGATTATTTAGATATTTAGAAAGAAAATCTTTATTTTATAGGTGTTTATACAGCGGTTTCCACATAGTTAAATAAAAATATACGTAACATATACACTAAGTACACTGTTGTCGGAAACACTACAGTTAAGTTACGATTTCTGTTACTACAGACATCATTTGAGCAAAGACCAAAAGGTATGAAACATCTATCCGCCGTATAAGTTTAAAGAAAACTGTTTTACGGTCGAAATAGTGATTCCTCGCACTAGCCGTAATTCAAGCAAATTGTTCACAATGTTACAAATACATCTATTATATAAATGAATAAAAATCTCAATACAAAAACATTGAAAGCTACAGCAGGAATGTATTTCAACAACAAACTATACCTACACTCAATGAAAAATAAATGTCGTAGAACGTGGGAGGTCACAATGGAAATTTAATCAACCCTCAACTGGTGAAGTTTGATTACAAACTGCACAAGGGCTCTCGGCGTTTGTCCTGGCTTTAAAGCGTTATTATGTTGGAGACCAGCTTCTGCCCGCGGCTTTGTCGGCGTGCTATGCGTTTTGTTGATGTTTGCCAAAAAACAACAGAGAGCGAGTGTTATTTACTGGCAGGGCTTTAAAAAATTTGCTAACGTTACCTTTATCATAGCAAGATCAAAGATAACGTTTACCTATGGTATCGTTACCTGGCTGGGCATTGGCATTTTTTACCGGTAAATTCATTGCTCTACGCGGATTGGCTAGAGCGCATTTGGTAACGAAAAGAATGACGATACTTTTCTATGTAACGTTACCAGCGTTACCACTACTAATTTAACTTTATAAAAATAACGTTATTAACGTAACGATACTTATAGTGGAAATTTGGTAACGGTATCAAGCACTGTTTTTAAACATTCGATCACGTTTTTATTTATTTTTTATTTTATTGCAAAATTGCAACTAACCTCTTTTGACACTAGTGAAGAAGACCAGCACTAAGCACTCGGAAGAAGGTTGGTGGCGTAGCGGCGTTTAGGTGACGATTATGAAAGCTAAGCAACTTTCGCTGTGCATGTTCTTCAGATGAGTGACCTAATAATTTCGAATACTAGTCTAAAGAAACGTTAAGCTCTCGGTTTGCTGTCAAAAGTAGTTTAGTTTTATCCTTTTGTGGTCTAATGGTTATGACTCTGAGCCTTGATGCGTCGACGTTCACAAAATAGTATGAGTCAGTGATGATTTTGTCATTTGGACTATGGGAAAAATATCAGGATCAAGACATTGAAAAACTATTGTGGTGGTTTTAAGTCCCAGACCCAGGATGTTTGATTCTTGTAAATTGTCTTCTGTGTAGAATTGTACTCGGTAAGGTATATCTTATTTTTTTACAGCTAAAAAGAAAGCTTCCTTCTCGTTAGATAAAGTTATCCGGGTGTAGTTCGCTTCCACATCTCGACCTCAATCATCATTTACCATTAAATGAGCCAAGCTACCCAGTTGCGGCTAACAAAAAACATTTTATCGCTCACCTAATATTTGTAATGATTAATTAGAACCGATTAGAACCGACATTTTGTATTACACGATCCAGCAATAAATTGCCGATCCGCTGCGCTACCGCCGGCGCCGCCGCGCAGTAAATAAAATGTCCAGTTTTCCCAATGTTCGCGGAGGTTTTATTTCGCTCCAATCATAAAGTTTTGCCGTGTATTTTTTTTTGATGAATTGTTTGCGCCGGCCAATTACATTTCAGTTCAGTTGATCGATAACCTGTTTTTATAATTCAAACTTTGCCTTCGCTCTTTTGTTTATATGGTATGTTAGTAACTGTTATTATAAATACGAGGAGCTGACAAAAATTTGTTGTCTTAGAATGTTTTTGTTTTTTTTTACTTACAATAAATAGACGTCCGGGCTTTGGCTAAAGATTTTGTATCTGTGTCTATGATAAGTTGATAAGCCAGTTTGATATTTTATGAACTCGTATAAGTATCTGTGAAGTCTCCGCGAACGCTAGATATTGAAATGCAAAGTTTTTTAAGGACCGTTTACTTGCCTATGTATTTTTAATCACAATAAGTTTTATTCTATTTTATTTTGTAGACTGCACCCTTATAAATATATCTGATCCACCAGGTTATCAGTTCTTGGGGATCCGAACGGAATAACTCGTATAAATTAAACATGCGTACGATAACTTTTATTGTATATTTTCAGCTTATTTCAAGACGATTTTTTAAAATGGAAAATCAAGGTAAGTATGTCAGACTAAGTGTGCACTTTACAATACAGTGCCTATAAAAAATAAACTTTTTGACCATTTTTGTTTGTCTTTAAAGATAACAAGTACAACAGGTACATATATCTTTTTTACTCTAGCAACCCCAATCTACATACACAGTTTTTCTCGTAAAGTGATTGACCGCACGCGCGTTCCTGAAATTTTTGTGGTTATTCCCGTGTCCCGGATTAGTCGGCCATTGTTGCGGTATGACAACTGTGGAGTTACGGGAGACGTCTCTGGCTTTGGTGGTTAATTGTGTTACTCGCATTGGATTAGTTTGGAATTAGCGAGTTCAACTGGATTTGAATAACTAAGTGAAAGGATGGTACACCACGAATGACGTTTTTAAAAAACTACCGTGTTTAAGAGGTGTGTATTTCTATTTATGTGCGCTCGATTGTTGAATTATTGTGATTTTAGTTTTAAATTTGTTTCTCTGTAAGTGAATACCTATTGTAATTCTAATGAAAAATAATAAAGTTCTTTAACCATAAAAGTGAATAGTGTTTTACGTACGATAATTTATTAAGAACAATACGGAAATCCTAATTGTACTTAGTAGAAAACATTTTAATTAAACGTTTATTCCACTGAATTTATGCAAACAATAATTACGGTGAGCTTAAATTTTAACGAATTCATTGTAATAACTTTAACATTAGTAATTTTTGGTATAAACCAGAAGCCAAACCAAAAGAAAATTACCTAATAAGTCTTCATAATGAACACAACAAGGGAAATAAGAATTGCCTAGTGACTCAATAACCTTGGGCGCAAATGGCCTCCTTGCGTGATTCTGGCAATCAGACCCACTTCGAAGCCTCGTCAGTTGCCAGACGGTAGCGGTTAGACTTAGGTGCGCTGCCAAATATGTTGAGTCCGCACGCGATACTATCGACTTTCACACGAGTTTTGAGAAATTTCTCATTACGATCATGGTGTTCATTTTAATAGCCCCCAATTTTTGAGAGCTTTAAAATCAGCGTTGTTTTGTTTTGTTCGAGGTTCAGTTTTAACTCGGGCAACGAGTTTGTTAGTACCTTTTACGATCTTCAATTGTTTTACAATGTTCGACGTATGAAAAGAGTTTCCGTCTAAAATTTAAGAATTTCAAATGTCAAAATGTCGTAGAAGTCAAATCTGTTCCAAGTTTGAATTTTTCTTTATTCACTTGCTACACCGTCCGTATTTACAACTGTTTTTTTTTTCAATTTATAATGAGAGTTATTCTTTTATTTTTCTTGCTCATTACGGCAAAGGAATCTAAGCAAATTGCTCACAAACTCCATGCTCGGTTTAAACTAACTCCTTTATAACCTAATAACTAGTTGAGCATAATGCTTGTAAAAGCCAGAATCTACTACTAAATTAGTCAGGAAGTTGGAGCTCCCGCGGGATAGCTCACAATAAATGAAGCTTATTAAGATAGAGATGCAACTACGCTAAAAGGGTTTTGAGACAATTTGCTGTATTTGTGAGACGTCACTTGGCTTTTGCGAGTGAAATTAATTGCCCGCAGTTGTATATACGAAGCAACAAGAATTTTGATGGTTCCACAAATGTACTTTTATGTTTACTTTTTTAATTCATGTTTACGTACCAATTAATCGAAAAAGTTTGAATGTGTTAGTCTGCTAGTTGTGCTTATAGTATGGACTATATGGGTATATGACTCCATGGGGCAACTCGCCTTAGCCATTAGTCTTATAGAGGCATAAAGAAATCGTTCCTTGTTATCTGACCTAATGAGTGGTGGAGATGGTCCAATGCATTGGCTAGTTTCTTTGCACTGGGGTTGTCTTCTAGTGTTAGTCATATATTTTTCTTGGAATAAATTTTTTAGTGTGTCTGTCTGAACGAAACCAGAAACAAGAGGTTGTTATTATTGACTTCAAGTCAAACGACTATGGTTCCAAAAATGTTGTCAATTAGCTCGCGTGCATGGTGTTCGCTCTCAATCCCTCCCGATTCGAATATAGCCCCTTCACGGGCCTTTCAGTACTGGTTGAATCGCGTCACCGTTTTTATGCGTGGACAGGCTTTGACTGATGAATGGCGGCCATCGATGGCAGGCCACTTGTACGCTTCATAAATATGTACACACGGTGACGTCACTTTTTGTACGTCCCACATGATTGATGGCCGCGATTTATTGATCCCCTCAAGTGGCCAGCTAATTCGTATTTAATTTGTGACTTCAAGTGTTGGTAGCCTCGTGTTTCTTGTATTGATTATTTTGGACTTGTTGCTTTTAAGATAAGTGTATGATGAATGGACGTCGTCGGCCAGAAGCTTTACCCACCACCAAAGTATCACGTTGCTGACCCTAAAGCTTCTGTTATAATGGCCTGCTCTGCACTGCCATTTGCTTTGCAAGAGCTTTCCGAAAAGATGTATTAATCTGAGCTACCATTTGACTATAAAATATACAAACGTAGCCAAACTGTTGTGCACTATACCAATTAACAATAACATAACGAACTTACTGATTGACATGGGTGGCAGTATTATTATACCTTTACAAACCTTTTGAGAAAATTTTATGTTTAAAATGTTAAACTCAATTATGAAATTGTCGCCTTTCTCGCTACGATACATGCAAGCATATTAGTAACTTGGATTAAATTCTCTGTACAAATTAAGTTCTCGTTATTTAGTAAATGTAATAATTACTCACAACGGTAATTTAAGTATTTTTTGTGCAAAATCGTGGTGTTCTTTTTTCATGACATGTGTTTCGCTAATGATCGGCATTCATATGCGCACTTTTCGTTACATTTCAATAACAATAATGGCAAAGGACTGTTAAAATAAAGTTCGTCGTATAAGATTTGTAAGTTACAATAACTTTTATAATCTTTTGTTTTAGAAAATATACCTACATAGAATAAAAATGGTTGGCGCGTTCTAGATAGTCTTTTTTTCTTAAAGATAAACAAGGTTGGTTGCATTACCTGTTGTTTTAATTTCTCTGTGACCACGAACTCTGTACAGCGTCCGTAACGTCAGAATATGTACATTAAACGCAAGTACAACTCATTTGAAAAGCTCGATGGCGCAGTGGTGAACGCGCCCGGTCTGCGATTGCTGTGGTTAAGCAACTTTCGCAAAGGCAGGTCATCGGATGGGTGATCAAAAATGTTACATCTCGAGCTACTCCATGCTTCGAAAGGCACGTAAAGCCATTGGTCCCGGCTACATTAGCAGTCGTTAACAACCACCAATCCGCACTGGGCCGGCGTGGTGGTTTATGGCCCATTCTCCCTGTCCATCCATAGGGAAGGCTCGTGCCCCAGCAGTGGGGACATTAAATGAGCTGATGATGATGAAAACTCATTTTAAGCACAAACAAATGCTACAGACATTGATGTTATGGCATGACATATTAATATAAGATGCGATGGCTAGCCAAGCGGACAAACAAGCCCTACCACTAACTAAACCGATTACACAAACATGAATCAAACCCGGGACCTCTGGGTCTGATACCGGTAGTTATAACCACTAGACCACACAGGCGGTTAAAAGGCTCTTAAAGCAATGAGATATAACAAAAGGTACACATATGACTTAATAAAATTTACTCATCTCGATTACATTTCATATTCCTACAACTTAGAAAATACAAAGCATCTTCCAAAAACAGTTGGAGAAACAAGTTGAGTTGTTTGTCGTCCAACATCTGCTTTTAATTATTCAGACTGAATGTTCGTGATTTAAGAAACACCAAACTTACACAGGTATTATTTTGATGGGATCACAGAATCAACCTAAGAGTTTCCATGTACAGTACAGCTAACAAATTAATCTCCATCGAAACCTATCGCTCTTGTAATTACTGTTTACTGAAGTAATGCAGCAATTAAATTTATGGAATGCTACGTTGATGGAGGAACTTTGGAAGTTTTAATTTGTTTTGTAATCGGTGAACTACATTCATGCAGAGATACAAATTGTAGTGGAGATATAGCGATATTTTGCATTTCAGTCTCTTGTTTATTGAGTACAAAGGTTGTATTGTTTTCTCATTTACACAATTCGGTTCTTCAAATGATACAAACGGTATTAAAATTAGAATAGGTGTTAAAAAAGCTCCACTAGCCGGACTTTAAGCTTGCAAAAGTAAGAGATTATATTAGATAACAAGAAAATTTTCATGCAGCCGCATTCAATCCGACTAGTCCTTGAAACGCTGTATTTCAAAACGGCCTTGTTTTTGAAAACGGCTAGCTATAATGTAATACGGCGGATTATACAATCCGACTGCCACACACACACCAGCAGGCGTATTATCGAAAAAAGCAACCAGTTGCTAACTGCACAATGGCAACGCGACTGCTTCTAGTTGTGGTTGCTACAATCGGTCGGTTTATTTTCGTGCACTTTTAGTTCGTGAATCGCTCGCTTGTGGCGCTATCTATCGCTATATATAAAAATACTAGCTGACTGGCGGACTTCGTACCGCTATGACAGTTTCCATGACAACAAAACAAACAAATCATTCGTCCGCTTAAGAACACCCGTATCCCATGATGGACCCCTATAGCAGCGCCACCTACCGGGTCCAATTGTTAATCTAAACCATTCTAAAATCCACTTGAACGCACACAAAAAATTTCATCCAAATCGGTCCAGCCGTTTAGAAGGAGTTCATGAACGTACACACGCACAGAAGATTTACATATACAAAAAGATAAACATAATATATTTATTGTTTTCTAAAGTTAACGCGAACACTGCACATTGAAATGAAACGACTTTTACGGATCTACTCGCGTTTATTTTACAAATTAGTTTGAATTAATGTTTATCCTGACGTTTCGAACCCTTTGCATAACATATTTTTTAAAGATTCCTGTTAAGTGCTGCTTCGTAATAAGTACTTAACAGTCCTGTTAACCCCTCCAGAAAGCTAATATGCTTGTAAGGAATGCGTTCACGGCAATAGTCAAACGTGGCTATGGGTAATCCTAGCATTCAAATGCCGAGCATCTCCCCGTTCGACTGCCGAAGCTTAATTTATAGCTTATTAGATTTTAATGATTCGATTTTAATTAACCAAATCCTCTATAATGTAATCAATTTTACATTAATTACGACACATATAGCTTCTGCATTCAATAGCATTACGTACGAGTAAGAGTGGTGCTGGAGGAGGTCGGTGGCGCAGTTGTTAACGCGGCTGTCTACGAGTGCTGAGGTTAAGCAACTTTCGCAAAGGCCTGTCATCGGATGGATGACCAAAAGTGTATCATCTCGAGCTCCTCCGTGCTTCAGACGTTGGTCCCGATTGCATTAACAGTCGTTAACAACCACCAATCCGCACTGGGCCCGCGTGGTGGTTTATGGCCCGTGCACCCTATCCATCCATAAGGAAGGCCCCAGCAGTGAGGACATAAAATGAGCTGTTGATGATGATGATGATGATGATAAAGTTGGTGCACATTATGAATTCCTGTACCATAAGTTTCTAATTATTTATCGTGATAGAGTTTCTTGATTGTCTCATGGGGACAATTTCAGCGTTACTGGACTTTTTGGGGGCGGCGAGAAACTTTAAAGGTTCCTTAAACCGTGTGAAATGAAGCGCCGTCAGAGGTTTTCTAGAGGGAACGGCATCACGCACTAGAGCGTGTCCCCGTTTCCTTCTAGATTCTCTGAGGGGTTCGGATCGGATCGGGAGCGAAACAACCCGAAAGCACTTCTAAAGGCTAGGACCTCGGCTCGGGTTGACCAGCTCATGGGGGTAATGAGTTTTTAATGCTTTAAACAGTAATATCAGTATTGTAGCAGTGTTGTAGCGGTTTCGAAAACGATACGCGTGTAGCGGCAGCTCATATTAAGACCTCTGATTATTCATTGCGGCTTACAGAAGAATACAAGAAAGTTTTTATTCTCGCAAAAGTTGTAATTATCTGTGGATTAATTCCTTTGGTCTCTTAATAGGTGGAACGAATACAAAGAAAATTCGTATAATTAGTGAATAGTTCTATTTCTTCTATATTACGTTACATACTCACAAGCATTTCAAAACAAACATTTATGATTGAATCTAGTATTCTGTTTACTGAGGACCTAGACTAGACCGTAGGAATTACGTTTGTTTTGACGTTTAAAATTGCTTGTTAAACTTTACATTGACTGTAAAATTTGAATTTTGTTTTTTTTTCTATTCTATTTGCTCTTCGCTACTTGTCTGGACCCTCTGTAGAGATAAAAAGATAGATAATTATTTTATTGTAACCACACAATGTAATGTAGGATATAGAATCTATTATAGCATAGAACGAAGTCGTTTAGAGGGAGTTTTAAATTGGCTGCAACTAAAAATGGAACAATCTGCCGCCACTACTAAGAGACCCTATGTCACTACAAAAATATAAAAGTCTTGCCGCATCTTTTTTTTTCCAAAACCAAGTGTCAAAACTCCCTCACTAAAAAAAAAACAAGTTTTTTTAGATTGTTTTGACTGCTTATATATTTATTTATTTATTTATACTTAAGAATAGATAAATAAGTAAGTAAATAGCCTATGACCTTCCAACTGCTGGGTAGGGGCCTCTGTCATTGAGGTCAGGTCATCGCTGCAATTGGTGGGTAATGCCTTAATCACCGCGCTTGCCACTCACAAGAGTCTTAGAAAATATAAGAAATGCCTTAACAGTCGCAATATTTATCACCTACACACATCAAACTTTTTGACAACACATACTCAAATAAACCTCACAAGCATCCATCCATACTTCTTTATTTATCCCGTTCCGACCATTCAACCATTCGACCATTTAACCGCCTCTGTGGTCTAGTGGCTAAGACTACCGGTTTAGACCCAGAGGTTCCGGGTTCGATTCCCAGCGGGGGATACATGTTTGTGTGCTCGGTTTGGTTGGTGGTAGGGCTTGTTTGTCCGCCTGGCTAGCTACCACCATCTTACCTAAATATGTCGCCATAACATCAATGTTTGTAGCATTGTTGTGTTCCGGTAGGTAGAGATAAGATAGCCAGTACCTCACTAGTTGAGGATCCCGGGTGAAGTGCGCTTCCATCATTGGCATTATCATCACTTGACATCAGGTGAGATCAAGGCATTGTGCTAACCCGTTAATATTAAAAAAAAAAAAAAAATTCAGCCCAGGGGCCAGACTGAAAATCAACACTTTGCTGAGACTGGTACCCTTTGCTTACAAATACACAATATTTTTAGTTATGCCTACTTAAGTTTAGTTTTTTAAAACTTTGTAATTTTTGTAGCAATAAAATATTTTATCTTTTATCTTTATCTATCTTATCTAGTACTATAACCTTCAGTTCAATTGGAAGTCAAATTTTTATTTATTCAGGGGCGTCCATCAATTATTAGCCTTAATTGCAAAGCATACCATGATCTTCTATTAAAAGAATGTAATATGACACCCATTAGCGAATGCAAACAGCAGTACCGTTTATATAGGAATAGGTAAGTAATGACTGTGTGTGCGACGGCTGATGGAAACGATCAAACCGCCTTTGTGGTCTAGTGGTTAAGACCACCGGTGTAGATCCAGAGGTCCCGGGATCGATTTGTTTTGGTTGATGGTGGGGCTTGTTTGCTCGCCTTATCTTTGATATGTCGCCATAACATCAATGTTTGTAGCATTGTTGTGTTCCGGCAGCCAGAGATAAGATAGCCAGTGCCTCAGGGCGATTTCGGGTGAAATGCACTTCCACCTTCGGCCTTATCATCACTTAACATCAGGTGAGACGAAGGCCAAGTGCTTACAAGTAAGATATCAAAAAACACGACTGACGTATTCACTGTAGAAAGGTTTTCCTTTAAGTACTTTCTTTGATGCTTTGAACAGCCATTGCCCTTTGATCAAATCAGAAGTTATTTACCAACGCGTTTCTTAATTCATGTTTATCCAAGTGGCCTTTAGTTGAAGCGTCGATTACTGTAAGTAGCACCATTAATAATTTAGCATACGCTATTCGATGAGTTTAGGTCTCTTGCTCTTATAAGTGAAATTATGTTGAATTAAATATTTTCTTGTTCCAGATTTAAAGTATCAGTATATACCGTATTTATACGATTTTATTAGAAGATGTATTTTTAAAATGACGACCACATAGGTTAACTACGTTTTTCATTTTATTGTGATCTCTGACGTGGTTTTGATCACACGGTTTGAGGAACCTTTACCTTTCAGTTTCTCACCGCCTCCAAACAAGCCCGGTTAAGATGTAAAGGCGAATTGGGGACAACAGCAAACTCTTCAAAAAAAGGTTCATCATAATGGCAATTATTTCTTCTGTGATACTGGTACTGAGACCCTATCTCACATAACGTACACTCGTGTAAGTTAATCTGCTATCATTGACTTACTTAAAGTTTGCCTGTTTTCCAAAAATCCGACATTAATCAAATATTAATAAAACAAATAAGATGTACAACAAAATGATCATTCCAATTTCCTAGTCGCCTCGTCGACATTGCTGCCTGTTTATCGAGAATTAGTATCAACATTTTTATTTTGTCCCTTCCGAAAGTATTTACCCTCGAGTTAGAATTTAAATTAGAACACGCCTAGGATAAATAAGGAATTTGGAACATCCTGTATTTCTCACGGGCGGCGGCGCGAAATATTGTGAGCGAGGACAGTGCCAGGTGAAATAAGGATTTCATTAAAGGGAATTATGTGGAGCAGGCTGTTTTGCACCCTGAGCCCGTGCCAAACGGACTTCAGTAGGTCAACTATTATTAGATGTAGGTTTTTTGTTTCTGAGCTGGCAAAAGTAAATTCATTACAACAACAACTTCAGCAAGTAACTTTTTTTATGGTACTGAGTCGGTCAGCAAGCCTGTTGGAAAGCGGTTACCGTATAGACGATTGCGACGCCAAGGGTGTCACGCTGCGTTGGAGACCTTAAAGTTTCAGTTTTATGCTTCTATGCCCAGAAATGAGGAGGAGAGGTGGAGTGATGACAGCGCTGAGACAGCAGGAACGCTATGGCTCCGACTGGCACAAGACAGGGTTGGAGGAACATGGAAGAGGCTTTCACCGCTAGAGGCGGCCCTTACAACTAACAATTTAAACAAAACAAAAACATTTTATAAATAGCTTGCCTACTTCTTAACTGATCTTTAGTATTTGTAAAAATATTATGATCGGGTGTTAATGACGGTAGTTGTTGACATTGAATGGGTGCCTTTGGCTTTCAAAGTAAAAAGTAAATAGTGTTGAATAATTTCGGCGGGCTGGTTAGAACCACGATAGCTCAATTGGAAGAGCACCTGACCCGGTATGTCAGAAGGGTGAAGGTTCAAATCCTGCTCGTGGAAATTTTTTCAACATTGTGTTTTTGTAACTAACAATACTAACGTAGCTTAATGTTCTACTAATAATGTTAACACTTCACTATTTTGAAACGTATTATAGTATCACTTGTATCACTTGTTTTGTCTAGAACAATAAAAAATCTGCTAAAGTTTAGCTTCAGTTTCCCAAGCTTCAGTATTAGGTAGCTATACTGCATTTGCTTATTGACTATGCTAGTATCATTATTGCCCATTATATGAATTACGGTACCCTTGGCAACTGATTGTTGCTCATTTGCAGGATAAGGTTATAACAATAAGTTACACAAAATGTTTGCCACTATGAAACGTTTACTTTCAATTTTAGAGTTTAGAATTAATAGATATTTGGGTCCCGATCGTAACGAGCTCTACTATTTCCTTAAAGGATGGCAAAGCATCTGCGATTGCTCTGGTGTTGCAGGCGGTAGTAATTGCTTTCCCTCGCATGACAGGATGGTTCGTTTCATCATCATCATCATCACCATCATCATCACTAACTCGTTTTATGTAGCACAGCTGGGGCGCGAGCCTTTCCTATGGATGGAAACACCACTGGAATAAATCAATAATATTAATCTAAACTGTGTACTAAAAGAAATTATTTTTATATTCTAATAAATACCAGGTATTTTTTTAACAATGTTTATATTAAAGGCGATACCTCTCAAGACATTGGCTCGGTCGCAACAAATATTTGGTTAGGCCACAAGAAAAAGATTAGAAATAAATTGTTCCATGAATTTTGTGAAAAGATATCGTAAAGTAAGCGAGCGAGAATGTGAATCCCAAAAGAAAACTTCGGTTCGGACACAATTACACGCTTAAGTACATGTTTTATTTTCCCAATATATAGAACACTTCTTTCTGCTTTTGTAGTAGAAAAAAATGTAATAACAACAGCTTGACGCCTCAGTGCTTGGGTCGTTAGGCGATTCGTACCACTATCTTTTGATATTAAATTTATTCAGTTATTTGTACTAACGACGGCAACGCGCTCGGCTCGATATCCCCAAGTCCTAGGTTTTATTTTGACCTTCATCATCATCATAATCATTTCCCAAGCCATACGCATCCACTTTCGCTACCCGGGTCTTGTCTTTTTTTTTGATGTGTAACATCTTTCCGCTTGCTATAATATAGGTACAATTTGTGGGAGTGATTTCGTGAAATGTGACGGAAGTAGGTTTATACCTAATAATATTACTGTGACACACTGATAACAGTGTGACAGGAAGTCGGGGAAGCGCGCAAGCGCGCGCTATTTTGTAAATTTATAATCGAACATGACATATTATTATTATATGTGACATATTGTGTCATTTGACTATCAAAGGTTTTTTTGATATGTCAAATGTCTTCAAATGAGTATTTACTGCATTTATTTTATAGTTAGCACCAATATGATCGTCCTTCAACGAATATTTTGTACAGGCCAGTGACCACTAATCGATTAGACAGATTTAAGAAGAATGTTTATGATAAAGTGTCACAAATACCATGTAACAATTATAATGCGAACATTTTATATGACAACCTATTTGATTTAATCAAAAAAGAGTTTAATAACAACTTTACTCAAAAATTAATCAAAATAGATAAGACTAAATCTAAATTCAGTGATTGGGCCACAGTTGGCATCTATAAGAGTAGAAATAGGTTGTATCAACTATATAATATAAAGGCAAATTCTAAGGATCCAAGTGTAATTGAATATGTTAAAAATTATTCAAAAATGTTCAAAAAAGTTTGTTCCATAGCAAAGGCTAACTACATTCGAGCAAAGATTGTGAATTCAAAAAATAAAATAAAAGCCACTTGGAACGTCATTAATAAAGAAACTTGTAAAGTAAGGTCTCGTGATCGTATACTTGAACTCAAAGTCGATAATGCTTACATCAATGGTGATACGGAAGTGGCAGGCGCGTTTGAAACATTTTTCTCAAAAATTCCACTCATTACATCAAGTAAATTAAATTCTTCTAAACATCTTGCCCAGATTCTTCTTGTGTCGAGTGTAAAAATATGTAATATTCCATTTAATTTTCACTATATTGATTCCGATATAATAATAAAAGCTTTTAGACAACTTAATATAAAAAAGACTGAGGATCTTTGGGGTATCTCCACTGATATATTAAAATCTATAATATCTTCTATCGCGTCTAATTTAGCAATAATATTTAATAAATGCGTTGATGAAGGTGTATTTCCAGACTTAATGAAGCACAGTAAAATTATACCGTTATTTAAAACAGGCGATAAAAGTGACCCATCTAATTTTCGGCCTATATCCATACTTCCGGCTCTTAGTAAAATTTTTGAAAAAGTTATTTTTAATCAATTACTGTCACATTTTACAGATAACCAGTTACTTCATAACAAACAATTCGGTTTTACTAAAGGTAGAAATACAACCGACGCGGGAGTTGCACTCATTAAGCATATTTTCGATGCATGGGAACAGAAACAGGATGCGATAGGTATCTTTTGTGATTTATCGAAAGCTTTCGACTGTGTCGATCACGAGACTTTATTGTTAAAAATGGAACATTATGGTGTCTCAGACAACTCACTTACCTTATTGAAATCATACCTCACTGGCAGAGTTCAAAAAGTTAATATTAACGGTACCGATTCTTCTGGCGCTCCGTTACTTATGGGGGTGCCCCAGGGTTCAATATTAGGACCTCTTTTATTTCTCATTTACGTAAATGATCTACCTTACTACACCGAAGATCTTTGTGAGATAGTATTATTTGCTGATGACACCTCATTGATTTTTAAAATTGATAGACATAGAGCAATATTTGACGACGTAAGTAATACTCTCTCTCAAATATTACATTGGTTTACCACCAATAATCTGCTGCTTAATGCAAAAAAAACTAAATGTGTTAAATTCACGATGCCCAATGTAAAGCAGGTTAATACCAGTATCACTATGAATGATGACATAGTTGAAATAGTTAACTCGACAGTTTTCCTGGGTGTTACCTTGGATCACAAATTACAATGGGGTTCTCATATTTCTGCCCTGGCAGGAAGACTTAGCTCAGCTGCCTATGCGGTTAGAAAAATAAGGTCACTTACTGATGTAGAAACGGCAAGATTGGTTTACTTTAGTTACTTTCACAGCGTCATGTCATATGGTATTTTATTGTGGGGCTCAGCGGCTGACATTGAAACCATTTTTGTGCTACAGAAAAGAGCCATTCGAGCTATTTATAGCCTTAAGCCCCGTGATACGCTGAGAGAGTTATTTAAGCAGATAAATATTTTAACTGTAGCTTCACAGTATATTTATGAAAATATAATTTATGTTTATAAAAATTTAGATAAATTCGAAAAAAAAAGTAACACACATAATTTTAACACAAGAAATAAAAACAAACTTGCCGTTCCAAAACTTAGACTCAATAAGGTCGGTAATTCATTTGTTGGGAAATGTATAAAAATATACAATAAAGTGCCTTTCACTCTAACGGAATTGCCACTACACGAGTTTAAGACAGAAATAAAACAAGGTCTAATGAAAAAAGGCTACTATAAAATTGATGATTATTTTAATGATAATAATGTGTGGTCATCTTAGTCTGCTCGCCTGCACATGTTATTTCACATTGTCAGTAGTTACACTTTTATATTATAAAAGATTATTTATTATACAGTCAAAGAATATTAATTTATATAACTTTTAAACTGATATCATAGCCTTTATCAGCAGTGTCCTACAGTTAACAAACAGCATTGAGTTAAATAGATCATTAGGCTTTTATTTAGAGTATCTTGAGTGTGTCATGCTCTCTTTATTGTCTCTGCGGTGGTGGCGTGTGCGTCGGGTCGTTACGTTCCCTAAAATATGGTTGAGCGAAGCGATGGCTGATTCATATGTCATACTCGTGAACGGGTGCCGCCTGTGGAGGCTGGTCTGCTCTTGCATACTTATCTTATTTTTAATATTACTTACTATAATTTGACTTTGTTTTTCTTAAACAATTTTTGACTTTTATTAGAGTACTGTAGTGGTACTGTATGACATTGTGGAAATTGGAACTTTTACCTGAGGTAAATTTGTTAATTTAGATTTTTAATTTTGTTTTTTTACATGTGGTCTTCTATATTTTTTTATTTTTATTTTTATGTGTTTATTTGTGATGGAAAGTGTCCTGCTAAAATAGGGCATTTTCCAATATTTTTGACGCTGTAAGGGAGAAAAGAGCTGGACACTTGCTGAGTTTCTTGCCGGTTCTTCTCAGTACAAGATCTCCCGCCCAGAGTAGACTTACGAACCGATGGCATAGTGACATTCATAAGAGCTACTTGTAGCCTAAACTGAATAAATGATTTTTGAATTTTGAATTTTGAGTTTTGATGTAATACTTGACCCATTACTGAAAATAACGCAGCATCAGTTAACCTCACTCTGCCGGCCCACAATGTTGTCAGTGATTTTGGCCTTTATTAGTTAATTGAATTAAATTATTTTAAAATCAATAATTTTCCATTGTACATAAATATCAATTTAAACAATTGGACAATAACATAATAACAAGTTTATGATATTTGTCTACCATGACTGATAGGCAAGAGACGTCAATCGCAAAAATCTAATAGAAATCTTATATCTACAGCTTCATGATAGAGATTAATATAGTATGCACAGTAAACATGAAAGAGATACAATTTTAGGGTAAATATTTTTCTCAATCAGTCTTGTGTTTACAGCCGCAGTACCAAAATAGTTTTGATTCTACGTTTTCAATTTTACCTTTATGTTTCACGGTAAAAAGGTTACTAACAAGATAAATATTTTGTCACCGAGCCAATCCCACAGAATTCATCCTACTAATATTATAAACGCGAAAGTTTGTAAGTATAGATTGGATGTTTGTTACTCTTTCACGTAAAAACTACTGAATGGATTTTAATGAAACTTTCCTCATATACAGACCATGACCCACACCAGCATATAGGTTACTTCATTTTTTAACTGTACTCTTCGCGAACGAAGTCGCGGGCAACAACTAGTTATGAATAAATAAAGTAACCAAATAATTACAACAAAACTAAAATGCGAGTTCTAGTTTTTGGCTAACAAATATTTTAAGAAGAGTGGCTTTACTAATTGCATTTTACAAAATCTAGTGAAGTCACCTGTTTTTTGAAAAGCTCCTTTTAAATCTTTCAGTTTCACGTTATTATCCGTGAGGGTGTGCTAATTCTGCTAATGTAAACAAACGTTTCTCGGTACAGACTGGCACGCGGTCAAACTGCAACGCCCCAAGGTCGCGGTTAATGTACATCTATATCATATTCCATACAACAGTCGTACTGTATGTAGGTATGTAGATCAACCTCAAATATATTGGTTAAAGTGACTCAACTGCTACGAGTAAACTGTAACGGTACCTAACTAACATTTATAAGCAACAACAAAACATGTTTATATGTAGACGTATTAACTATACAAAACAATAAGTAGTTATCCTACCTACATACATACATATTATTTATATATTATTATTATGTATGTCTTCTTTGTAATGGTATACGAGTATGTTTCTATTGTATTCTACTGTATTTGCGCACTTCCTCTATCTCCCTCTTGGGTTCCTAAACCAAAGGTTGTCTGGAAGAGATCGCTTAAAGCGATAAGACCGCCTTTGCCCATGCTAGCTTTAAGATTTTATGTATGTACCAGTTTTTTGTTTTAATTTGTGTGAGCAATCAAGTATTTATCTATCTATCTATCTACATACTGTCGCACTCATTATTATACTGTGCTTTCGCACTGCAAGTCAAAGACCAATAAAAAGAAGAAAAAAAAACTTTTATTTTAAACCTTTTACTATCAACTTATAACGTCATTGCACAATTTATATGATATAAAAGCTTGTCGCGAGATTTACTTGTATAGATAAATAAGTAAATTAAATAACTTGATGTGATTAGAACTATTAAAAATTTAAATAAGTGAATATTAGTACTTAAATCTCGCGACAAGCTTTTATAACATATTAAATAAATTGTGTAATGAGTAATGACGTTATAAGTTGATAGTAAAAGTTTTAAAGTAAAAGTTTATTTTTTCTTTTTAGTGCATTTAAACAAAATCTTGTTTTTTAAAAAGGTTTTTTACTTTTTTGGTTATCGCTGGACCCTTTTAGATTTAAAGTGACGTCACTTTATTTTTCGAGATATTCTCAGCAAGCTCTTTCATTTGATATTGTAGGAATGTATTAAAAATAATTAGTCCGCCATCTTGGGTGTGCCGCCATCTTGGATTTACAAAATTTCAGCGCAATCAGTTGAAAATATCTGCTTCCAAATTGAGTTGCAAGATTCAACCCGAACAAACATACATACATACATACATACATACATACACACCTACATTGCAAATTAAATAAAAGCTTGTAAAAAATACGATGCTCCGTCATCCTCTGGCAAACCCCTAGCTTGAACATTTGAAGACCCGACAAGGGCTAGAACTAGGCATAATGTACATGTCCATAAATCGTAATTTATGGCAGAGTTGAAAGTTACTTTTCATCATATTCTTCATAGCCCGATAGCTCATCTCTGTTAGTAGGTGTTGAATAACCAAAATTTTATTTTAGATATAATTAAAAACGACGTTTGACACACTCATTCTGTCACGCCCATGTCACACCTTTAAAACTAAAAACTCTCTTCAAATGATCCGTTCTCATAACCAGACGTAAATGTTGCCAAGAAAAATGTCCTTCACAGTTCATAGATGAAAAGTTGAATGACTGAGTCATAGGATGTCACATTCGAAAGCCGGGAAAATATATCCAATGTTGTTAATAAACCACTCGGCGCGAATATAGCACAGTTGGTGTCTGCGACGCGACGCGCGCGCATTCGTCCCTTGACTAATATGATTCTATGAAACGTTTTAGTTGGTGCTCAGATCAGAATCGCGAAAGTGATTATAGAATTTGCGCGATTTGATAGTGTTGTGTTTTCTACTTGGAATTTGCAAGAGTTTACAGTGTTGTGTGATTTATAGTGAAAGTCTACTGCTGATTTCTATTAGTGTTTTTTTTAATCAATCTTCTTACTGAAAGTTCCTTCAGCAAGATTTGTGTTTTGCATTTAGATTATACGGCGAATAGTATAAAGAAAGAGCCGTTTGCAGTCTAAAATGTCTTAATTTAAAAAGGTTAAAGGTCATAATTTTATTTTCGTCTTGTTTATTTTATCGTTTCTCGTTTATTACTCGTGACGTTTATCGTGGGTTATTTTGATGCGAACGTTTGAAATTCAAAATATCCACATAAAGAAACTAAAAATATTGCTATTGTCTCTGATGCAGACGATTTCTTGTGGGTTTGCCAAATTAATAAAGAGACATCAGTGTTGGAATGAAACACTTTCTTCGTATTAACTTGTAGCGTCGAGCAGTTCACATAGATAAAAATAATTTTATACACTGACTAGCTGAACCGGCAAACGCGTTTCTGCCAAAAAAATTAAAAAAAATTGAAAGGGACACCCTAATCACATAGCGGTATGAAATACACTTTACAAGCTACTACTATTCTCATACCTACCAAATATATAAAAAGTTTCACAAAAAAACTGACTTCAAAAAACAGGAAACTAAAAAAGTAAAAACAGCTCTAAAAATATTGAAATAATGTTAAAATCATATTATTAGTTACCTAGATACGCATATCAGTTTTAAAGAAGGTCTATTGATGTCGGGTGGTTGGTGGTCGGCTGGGGGACAATTTTGTTTCATTTAAACTTTTATAGTTTTTCCATTATCTCCACTTTTTATTGTATAAGCCCCACCCGACTTCACTAAACCTTCTTTGAAATTGATATGCGTATCTCCATCTAGGTAATTAATAATATGGTTTCAATATTATTTCTTGCTTTTTAGAGCTGTTCTTATTTTTGAAGTTCAGTTTCTTTTTTTTTAAAAATTATAATATTTTATGATTTTTAGTTTTGGGTAGACCTAACAAGGATGCTTCTCGGATGAGGAAACGACGGCCTAGTAGGTAGTGGTATTCCTATGTAAAACTTCAATCTTAATTAGGTATTATATTTGTATGAACTGAACATTTTGGCATACTTCATACGGTTCAATATGAAAGGGTAACTGCTGTAAATCGTTGAGGAATTCCTTCGACTATCTATGGTCTCCATCATCAGACCTGTAATGGCACTTATAACCCATATGGGTGCAAAGTTCTCATCAATACAAATTAATCAAGCCCAAACACCAGGTGATTGCTGTAAATCGTTGAGGAGTTCCCTTGACTGTCCTTCGTCTTCATCATCAATTAATTAATGAATTATCTTAATGGCTTCGCGTTTAGCATTTAGCCAATTTCAAGTTTGTTTTTATTATAAGTAGTAAGGGTACAATTGTACGGTAGATAGAAAATAAAATGGAGTCTCACAACACGCGTTATTACGGGAAGAACTCGGGTGAAACCTCAAGGTGTAAAGTTCTCATCAATACAAATTAATCAAGCCCTAACACCAGGTGATTGCTGTAAATCGTTGAGGAGTTCCCATGACTGTCTTTCCGCTCCATCATCAGAGCGACTCCAGACCTTCATTAAATAGTAGTGCTTTAAAATACTTAATGAAAAAAATTAACAAACGCACTATTCGCCACTACGATTTTCGAAGGTTCCCCTCGATTACTCTGGGATGCCATCATCAGATCCTGGTTTCCTTATCACGGTACCACCCTTGGGATAACTCCTTTCCAACAAAAAAAGAATCATCAAAATCTGTTCATAAATGACGAAGTTATCCGCGAACACACATAAAAAAATATATGTACGAGTCGAATTGAGAAACCTCCTTTTTTGAAGTCGATCGAACCGTTTCGGAGGACTGCGACCACAAACACCATGTCACGAGATTTTGTATACATTGATAAAACAAAATAAAATCAATGTCTCCAAAGACAACGTCGTATTGTATTAATACAGGACCTTGTGTTTACATAACTAAGTGTTGGGAAAATCAATATCTGTAGTTGTTGTAACACTATACATGATTATGATTTCAAAACTATGATTTCATATTCATTAATCACTAACACGATTACCGGTGTTATGCCAGGCTGTATTGCATTTGCAACCACCCTCATTACGTGTGTGTGTAGTTATTGTGATAAGAGTATATGTTTATTAACAGTTCTAAAGTATGTAGTTTGTAATTACAGTTTGCTTAGAAAAATATTGCATTTACTTCATCCATAAACTTTTGATCTGTTGAGCGATTTTTTAAGCTGTGTACAATGTTACAAATTTATTAAAAATAAAATTATTTCTGCCGCCTGGCAATGTTGGCAGTAGTGTTCACAAGCGGTTAAGTTTGTCCAGTCACAGCTCTTATCGTTAAAACCCTTAGCGCTTATGAAATAGATTTTAGTCGTATAGTAGTAGTACAGCTCTCTCTATTTTGACATTTGATTGTCAATGTTCGTCCAGACATTTTATTTGATGAAAAATGATGAAATGTATTTTAATGTAGAACAGAATTATATTACGTGATTATTTATTTTATAAAAAAAGTTCCATTCAAAGAGCATTTGTAGTAATATTAGGTAATAAGCTTTGATGGGTTAGTTTGTTGTATGCTACACAAATCTTTTATGAAAAGACTAAATAATTAATTATACATATTATTATTTAAAGCTTTACACAAATTTTGTTGCGAACAAATAATAAATTGGAAAAGTGTTGAAAACATTTCCAGGAGGTGGTTTCGAACCCGCACCCTCTGACAAACCGGGTTAAGTGCAATACCAACTAAAAAATTATTATAATAAGTATTTAATATAAAGATAAATAAAATAATAATAAACAAACCTAGCATTATATACATAAAAAATAAATTATTATACGGAAGACAACAAAAGTAAACGTTATAAATTTTATGATTATGCCTACTATCGTAGAAGGGTTATGAAATGCCGCTAAAGCCGCAGACTTTTCCGGGAAGACAGGCAAAGTGTGCTTTATTTGTACGAGTAGTGTCTGTCTAGTCTGGGGGGCAACGACCGTGGTTTTGCACCATGACATTTACGTTTTGGGCCGGCCAGCGTCTGGAGGCGGATTTATTTGTGTACGTCGGAGCGATTCGGCACGGTCGGGAGTACTGTGGGAACTTGCGGTACTTCTTAGCACGGCTTGTAATGGCGGGGTGATCAAATTGATATGGGAATGTTTGTTTGTAATATTTGGTTTGTTCTTTTTTTTTTACTTTATTTTGGACAAATTTGTTATCAAGATAGTTATTTTATTATCTATAAACATCTCACAACTGGGGTATTGTTGATCTATTACCCTGGCTTAATTTGGTCGGTAGGATTAACAATTTGGAAGGACAGGGAGTTTCTGAAATATTTAAATTTTAGTTTTGAATTCCGGGATTATTCAGCAGGATCGTGACCCAACCTGCTAGTAGCGCTAACGGGCTTCTTTTATAGATTTTATAAGTACTTTTTGAAGCACAACGATCTATATGGTAGTATACTCGTATAAGAATTTTGCGCAAAATTATTCTGCAAACAAATGACAATTCCAAAAGGTGTAAAAAATATTACTTAGGCACGTTATTTGCGCCAAAGTGCACCTGAACCGGTATGTCAGTAAATGAGTATTTAGATCCAACTCGTTGAAATTTTATCAACACCTTTCATAAACAGAACAGGGTCTCTATAAAAATATCCAATAAACGTGTCACGAGAGTTGACGGCGCTTTCCCATTTTTATTCCAAATGAACTCGACATGTCACCGGGACGTATCGTGACGTGTTTTGACAAGGCGCCGCCGGGAACAGAAGGTGGGCCGTGGACAGGTGAGGAGAGGCCGTGACGACGGTCGACGGTCGACGGACGACGGACAGACTCGCCGGGGCCGTTAGCTCTAATTAACTGAATTTATACGTTTTATTTCTATTTGAGATTTAGAAACAAAATGTGTTATTAAACAGTAGGTATTTAGATTTTGAATAAATATATACTTAGTAGGTACCTAAGTTGATCTTCAATATGATAAGCATGTTACTGAAATTATAATGTCTCGAGGTCGTCGCGTCGACAAAACGTATGCTAACACAAGTTTGGCCTGTGCGGTGCTGCAAGGCCGTACGAGCTGGATAGGTAAGGTATTGCCTACGACTTAAAATAAACATTTTTGTTCAAAAATAACTAAATAACTCAGGTACTCCGTTTTGTTGTATCAGCATTCCTGTAACTACAGACAGTACAGTTTTGATAATCTAAAATATTCGGAATTACCTACAGACAATTTTCAAAGTTCCGATGAGAAACGATATAATAATACAAAGACAATATAAATCACATTCTACGAAACTACACAACAACTTATCAACCTTACTCACACAGAGCTGCAAATGTAATCGGACCCAGCAAACGCCCCCAAAGTTGCAACAAATAATATTCTAATCAACGTCCAGCGAAATGGAATACGGAACTCTGACTAATGGACTCAAATGGAAAGCTTACACCAACGTTGCAATAGAAAAAGAGGCCAGTAAAGCTGCCATCCTAGTTCCTCCCCCAAATAGCGAAGAAAAGGATGAGGAGCACAACGCAAATGAAGTCGACGAAGTCCCTAATCGTTGCTATGAGAACCCTCTTTTCATCCCGGTGGAAGTTTTAAAGATAAGTGGTAGGGACGCTGAACTAATAAACGGTGTAGGGAAGTTGGAGGACAAGTTACGCGGCAAGTTTGGCGTGGGGAGTGATGAGTCTGTTGTGTATCTGTCCACGTCGAAGGCGGCGAAGTTGCAGCGAGCGCTGAGAAATGCGGGCTATAAGAAGGTAGGTGCTGCTTTGATTTGGATTGGCCTGCATGTTGTTCGGTCTATCACAAAATACGTATTTGCGAGAGGTTGATTTTTATCCGGGGATAATATAGGATGCTGTTTATTCTATCTTTTTTATTATATACACATGCGTTTAATCGTTTTCGATCAAAATAAGCACCATTTAATTAACTAATATGCATCTATAATATAAGTAGGACTTTGGCGTGTTTTAACCACAAACAAAAAAAATATTATGTCACACTCTTTGTGATATGCACGTCGCTTTTATATAATTATTATCGCCAACAACATCATTTATAGTATTAGTATAAATATTATGTTTACAAAGTAGCTAGTTAAAAACATGATACGGTTATATTCTTACGTAAATTTTATCGACAGGCGTTTAAAGTAATAGATAAAATAAACACGAATGGTTTCGAATTCAATGTTTATTTTAACCGATTTCTCTAATATTTTTTATATCTTTAATATTAAGACTTTTTTGTAATTTATTCATGCATATAACGGCATCATGACCTCATGTAGTGACGACCTCCGTAACCGAGTGGCTTGGACATTTTTTTTTGGAGAGAGATTGCTGATTGCCTCAGACGGCATTTTCAGCTTCACCGGGCTTGTTTGGGGGCGGCGAGGAACGTAAAGGGTCCCTCAAGCCGTGTGAAACGAATCACCTTCGGAGGTTTTCTAGAAGGAACGGCATAGTGCGCGTCCCCGTGCCCTACTAGATTCTCCGAAGGGTTCGGATCGGATCGGGTGGCTTGCACGCCGGACTAAAAGCTGGTAATTCTCTCAGGGAGAGATTTGAAAATATTAACATAATGACAGTTGCATACACAATATATTTACAAGAACCTAATGTATGTTTATAAAAATATTGTTTTTTTTTTCTCCTAAAAACAGTGATATCCTCAATGTTGTTTACATAGTGGATATCACTGTGGATGCCTCTAGAAATAAAAACAAACTAGCAGTACCTTATACTAGGCGAGGCTCCACAAAGTACACAATTCATATAGAGGCCTGTGTGTACGTTTTTTCAATAAAGTCCCAAGTAATATTCAAAAACTTGATATTAATAAATTTAAAATCACCATTCAAGAAAGGCTCTATAAAAAAACTTATCATAAAGTGTCTGATTACATTGTAAACAAAACAGCATGGGTTTAAAATGCTCCAATCACTCCAACAGGTATTTCTTATTTAAAATATTGTTAAGTTATTTTAAACTTGTATAACTTGGTAACGGCATATAATTTTGTAAATGTCGTTACTTATTTTAAAACTGTGGAGTTTCTTGCGCCCATTCTTGTCCACAGCTAAAAAAATAGATGTCCTGAATGGGAAGTAGGTAAAAAAAATGTTTGGACGATTCAAAAGCACTTTTCCAAAGTTTATTTGACTTTGACTTTGACTTTGGGCGGCGCTAACTCTGAGGTCTCGGATTCGATTCCCGGTCGGGTCAATGTCGAAAACGAACTTTTCCATATTGTGTCGGGTCTGGATGGTTGTGGTACCGTCGTTGTTTATGATTTCCATGAAACGAGTGCTTTAGCTACTTACCTTGGGATCAGAACAATGTATGTGATGTTGTCTCATATATTATTTATTATTATGACTATTACTTTGGTGCTAGATGGTAACCAGTGTCTGATGATGGAGCTGGAAAATGGCCATAGGAACTCGGGAAAATAAGTTCGTTCGTTCGTTCGTTCCGTTTGTTATGAATGTCGATCTGTCTTTGATTAGATAGATGACTCAATGCCAAGTTGAGGACGTGCCGAGGGCTGAATAGTATGAGAGTGTATAAACATGTCATATCGTTAACGTTGCGCCTCAAGGTACCAAGGTGAAACCTGTTGTACTGAAGCGCTTTTATTTATAAAGATATTTTCTTTATTATCAAATTTAGTTAAAGGTTTAAATTATTTTTAACTTTTTAGTTCCTTTTTTCTAGTAGTGTCTTTTTTCTTGTAAGTACATTAACATTGTGAATACAAAAATAAAAATATGACAAGCTATTTTATTTCTCTTAATAAAAGTAAGTCGATTTTTACTTTTTATTTTTTTTATTTTTTTAAGTCGGATTGAAAAAGTAAGTAAGTGTACAAATAGGTTACCATAAAAAAATATATTAAGAAAATTATTGCATTTTTTTGTCTGTTATCGGACATTAAGAAACAAAATACATACTCTTAGTATGATACTTTATAAAGTCATCACAATTTATAATAATTTTCTTTTATTCACACAAATCACGATTTACACCTTTCAAATTAAAGTAAAAAAAAAATAACAATCAAATGCACATATCCCATGAATACTTTCTTTGCCGCTACCTACGTAGCAATATTTTATGTGTAACTGACAATTTATTGCGTATGCTCATATGAAATATGAAAATGTGTGTTTCAATCCTATTTTAAGTGGTTGCGAAGTTAGAATGATATTTACGAAGTTGCGTGGGTTACTGTCCATATAAATTAAACAGCAATTTTGTGGTCTGCAGATTGCATTCGCTTAGGATAAGACGCAGGAGGTTTTACTTACGAATTCATTTTGAAAACGTAATACGTATTTTGAATATTTATTATTTCTTATTATGAACTTTGTTTGAATTAAGTTGTTAAGTCATTGTTTTGAATATTATTAAAAACTAGAATAGCGCCCCCATAATAAATATAAGGGTTAGGCATCTACTTAACACAGATATTCTAGGCATACTATGCGGTGCAACTCAGCCGAAACGTCGGGTATTAAAAGGCTTTTGTTAATACCCGACGTTTCGGCCGAGTTGCACCGGTATCACAGTTGTCACGACCTAACTGCTTTTATTTGTAATTTAATTATTTATTTGTAAAAAATCAAATTAAGTTCAATAACATTGAAGTGTTATTACTTAAACTAAATTGCTCTTTTCAGACACAGAAACCAATAACAGTCTTAGAAATTTCATAATTTCGACATTTAGTAGGAAGGCTGTTGTTATCGTTGTTT
This sequence comes from Eudonia truncicolella, assembly GCA_949315975.1. NCBI lineage: Eukaryota > Metazoa > Arthropoda > Insecta > Lepidoptera > Crambidae > Eudonia > Eudonia truncicolella. The sequence goes on along the minus strand of OX438838.1, from coordinate 1,662,433 downwards.
TACTTTTTTGTATTATTATATCTTTGCTTTATTTTGATATTAGTTAACATAATTGTTTGTGGTGTCCGTGTGGTGCCGGGGATAAAGAATTGCACCACCCCATCTCTTCCCGTGGGTGTCGTAGAAGGCGATTATGGGATCATTCCAGAGGATGGGCAGCAGCGTCTCTCTGTGATTATTCTTACGTTACTGCGATCGATCGCCAACCCGCCTGCCAAGCGTGGCGATTATGGCAAATTCTCCTCAAAATAAGGTTATTGATTTATCCTTGAGAGAGGCCTTTGTCCAGAAGCGTCTTTTTAGCTGATATGATGATGATGATGATGAACATAATTATTGTTTTTGGACAATGCATTTTTTTTTTATTTAGTAAACTTACAATAGGCGTTGGAATAAATTGTTCCATGACACATTTTATTTTATTTCCAGGCAAATCATTCTTTTTTATCTAAACGGGTCGGTCCATTGACCCCGGTTGCGAGACTAAAGGGTTGTCCAATTAGTCGCCGATTCGTGAGAGTGAAGCCTTTGTTCCGAGTACGTTGTTATGAGAAAAACTTGCTAGTCTAGGGGAGAAGGGACCTAGACTAATAAATTACCTAGCATTCCTATCTCTTACTGTATTTAATCAAAGAAAACTGTTACAGAATTTCGTGCAAACAGAACGATAAAAACTATAATTAATTAAATAATTAATCTACTTAGTAGATAGCGTTAGTGTTAATATAATAGCCCCCTATTATATTAACATTTTAAGAAGAAGAAGGCATTTTAAAAAGCAGTAGATGGCGCTTGCACGGGATTATCTTAGTTGTGATTGGAAACAAAAACTACCTTTAAAATATAGTATTTTTTGCACTATTTGCAATTTTTTCATTCTAGTGCGTACCGTTCAAGTATTTTCTGTATCAAAATAGGCATTGATGACGTCAGATATCATTGGAACTAAACAATATTGTTAATAACAAAAAAATCGTAATAATGTCACATGATCAATACCGCATCCCAAATATCACTAGTTAATTGTTTATCAGCTGTAATGCCTCGTGTCTCCTCGACTAGGACTGACGCTGAACACTTGTGAAAGCCAACATACAAAATATACATGTACCTACATTCTGTATGTCTGTTTGATGCTCCAGTGATGTCTAACTGTTCGCATTTTTGTTCCGTCAATTAGTAGGTGTTGTTTGTTTTTACGTTAACTGCAAACATAGTATTTTCAAATATGACCAAACAATCAAATAATGACTTGATACACTCAGAGGCAGAGCGCTCGGCCCTAAGGTCCCGGGTTCAATTCCCACGGATTTGTGATCACCAACCCGTATTTGGCAAGCGTAGTGATTAAGCCATTACCCGTCATTGTAGCGATGACTTGATTTTAATGATGGAGTCCTTTGCCCAGCAGTGGGACAGTTATAGGTTGTTTACTTTGATACACTCTTGTTGGCCCTCTTTAATATATTTAAAAATGCGCAATGTTTGATTCTTATAGATCTGTGAATTCATTCCAAGGCGGTATTTGGACAATACTTGCCAATTTTACTTAATTTTACTTTTTGCTTAATTTATTTGTGTAATGCTTTATTCTGTGCAATATCAATATATAAATTATTATTAATATTTATTACTACAAATCCTAGCTACGCCCTTTGAATAAAATATGCTCACTGCTTTCTAAATTGTTTCGGACAAAAATGGTTTAATGGTATTTCTGGGTTCAAGCTATCCCACAATTAACCATAGGAGATCAGGATGAAACCTATCTTGCTAGTGCAAGCTGGTGGGTTGTAACGACTACCTTTTGGTTTTTATTTACAACTAGTTGTCGCCCGCGACTTCTTTCGCGAAGACTACACTACCCTACAGGAACCTGTTACCGAAATAAAAAGTATCCTATGTCCTAGCCCGGGTCATGGTCTGTCTATGTGCAAAGTTTTATCCAAATCCGTTCAGCCGTTATCGAGTTTTGCGCTTAGCAACATTCATTTTTATTTATATATATAAGATAGATATCAAGTAGGATATTTATTTATTTATTTAATCCTTATTGCACAATACAATAAAATAAAGTACAAAAGGCGGACTTAATGCCAAATGGCATTCTATACCAGTCGACCTAACGGGTAGGCAGAAAAATTGGTAAGCGGTGCGACAAAGAATGTAAATGAAACATGTACTACATACATTTATAAGAACTGCAATATACATATTAAGTTTATTAAATTAAGTGACAATAATTTAATATACATACTAAAAAAAACTTAAATAAAAATAGACTACATGAACATACTTAAACATAACAGAAGAAAAGATGATGAGAATCTCTTACGCGGGTGTTGATTCCTGTAGATACAGTTTATACACCATTGTTTAAAGACCATTTTACTTGTCATTTTATTTGTCAGACTTTTTCGGGGAGAGCGTTCCATAATTGAATGGCCTGAACCGTGTAGGAATTTGCAACGAATCCTGAATGATGCAAAGGAGTGGCGAGAAGGTGATTATTTGATTAGCGAAGTTGGCGGGCATGAGTTAGAGCTAAGGAAACTGAAACTACATTTTAAGTAAGAAGGATATGTCTCCGCTCCATCTGATGCTAAGCAGAAGCGAAGTCAGATGCGAGGACAGCTGCTGGAAGAGACTTTTTTTTCTGGCAAATTTCTTTTTTTGCGTTGGAATATTACATACATACATATAATCATGCCTCTTTCCCGTAGGGGTAGGCAGAGACCACTTCTTTCCACTTGCTACGATCCTTACATACTTGTTTCGCGTCGTCCACTTTCATTATTCCCTTCATACATGCTCTTCGGTTTAGGGTACTCTTGACCTGGCCTTTTTTCAAGACGTCCCTGATTTGATCTCGAAACGTCCGCCTAGATCTACCCCTACCAACACTTTCATTCACACTCGCCTTATACACTTATTTTTTCTTTTTTTGGAATAGTGACCACGGTAAATTGGCGACATCAAATACACGATAACAAAAGTTCAAATCCACTGCCAAAAATAACTATGCTGAACCGGCTACAAATAATTCTCGTTATGGAGTAACATTATTCAAACATGTTGCAGTTTGTGACACGCGAGACGCTCTGCAAGTTGTTGGTTTGGATTTTATGGCCGCTCACAAATCATGCAGAATGTTACATGAAAAAGCTTAGTGTTGAGATTTTCATAAAAATAACATTGATAGGTAGCTAAATAAAATAATTATAAGGTAAGGACAGCGGCAAGGTACTGATTACGGTTTTGTTACAATTTCTCAACTTCTTCTCGCCTTCGAAGCGAGAACCAAGCCAAGCTTTTTCTTGCAGAGCGTTTATTTATTTCTGTTAACTGCACTTTTTTGAAATGATTTCACTAAATATTTAGATCTTTGTATTTTCCTTATGTAGTCTTTACCTACAGTCACGAGCAATAACATGTACACACTTTTGACTAGTTATGACTCTTATTCTATTGTGTAAAAAATTACATTGTTTACAATAATGCTCGTAACTTTACAAACTTTTCTTCTTCTCGCCTTCGAAGCTCGAGTTCGAAGCGAAGCGAATTTAGTTCACTTACAATCATCTCTTGTACGGTTCAATTGACTTAACGATGTTTAAATTTAGGTTTCAATTTTTTCTTTAATCATACAAAAATTTCATTAAAATTGGCTTTAGATACTATTTGAAAAAATTAGAAATTCAAAATTTGTACGTAACATGGAAATGTTTAGACGCTTGGCCGACTAGGTACCTCCCACCATCTGGCACCTCGCATATTTCACGAGAGCATAATGAACCATTCCGGAGTAGTATCGAGTTTAACAAGATGAATGTAACCCGATCGTTCTGCCATATTGGATTACTGCGGTGCATCATTCTATTTGCGTTCCAATGCCGGCCGAACTGCGAACTCGCGTGCTATTTGTGTTATTCCTTATTATATAACTTGTTTAGTCTCGTAACAGTTGATTTCGTTTGTTTTTTGACAGAAATTGCATTACGCGTAGTAGGAATTACAGGCAAATAATTTACCATTTAAATAGATAAATAGATAATGGACTTCTTGGCGGGGATGTAAAGAGTAATTATTATTTGTAGTTTTGTGTTTTTTTTTTCGTTATAGGAGCCTGGGATTAACGACACGATCGTGTATCTTTATGTGCAGTGAAATTACGCAGTCTTTAGTCCGCTCCTTAAACAACGTGTAACAGAAATGTGTGGTAAAAATTAAAAGATCCAAAGTGTATTCGATCTAGATCTTGTATGCAGAGTTACTTAGACATAACCCTTTGTACGAAAATTGCGCGGATGGAGGAGTATGAAATTTCGCACACTTATAGTTTATGTAGAGAAGGAGTGCAGAATGCTAATATCTTTTTTTAAAACTATTCATAAAAAATACATTAAATTAAATATACATTGTTTCATAATTTTTCAAAAAAATTCAAAAATGGAAGAGGAGCTTCCGAAATCTGTCAATGCCAATCCAAACTCACATTCTATCTTTTTTAATTTTTCATTGCTTAGGATACAATCCGTGCAGCCTTAATAAAAAAATGACGGTAATAATATAATGCGTGAAATAATAAACTTAAACTATGCCAAATGTCACACACTCACCCTACGAGCTATGTGCTTAAAAAGGGGTAGGTATGTAAAGCTTTTTCTTCACGTATTAAAAGATAAGACACCTCCTATACACCTCCTATAGTATTATATACGATTATTTATTTATTAATGACTTATAACAACGGTTAGCACCATTTAAAGTAAATAGTACAAAGGACATTTTTTAAATATTTTGTATTTTGCACAATTCTATATAGAAACGATAAGATAAAAATTAAAAAAAAAAACGTTTTGTCCCAATATAAGATATAACAAAAATACAAATAACAAAAATAAAAAAGGTTAAGTGCTAAATTACAACCAAGTACTCTCACACTCATCATTATATCATCGTAATCTCTCTTTGGGTTTTATATCAGGCCATGTAGTATCGATAGTTCCTCTCGTCGGTAGTTCGTGGCGGGAGCTAGTTTCACGCGACCCTAATTAAAATCGTGCATAGCACCGTGAATTCGTATTTGGGTGGTCGCGCAAATTGCAGGCGTTCGACATTGGGATACGATTTCAATGGGAGTGTCACTAGTCACTACTCAAATATTGCACGGTGTGACGTCACCTATCAAACCCTTATAGATACCATTTACAGACACGGGCATAGGTAATTGTAACGTATGCTTTGGTAACGACATACTTTTTTTTTTTGTGAATGTCGTTACTTCTATGCGCCCATTCTTCTCCACAGCAAAAAAATAGACGTCCTGTATGGGCAGAAGGAAAAAAATGTATAGAAGATTCAAAAACACTTTTCGTAAGTTTATTTGAATAAAAAAAAATTACTACGACTTTTGACTTTGTATGAAGCGTCGGCGTTGGTAGCCGAACGGATAGATTTTGGAGTTGAAAGGTATAAATCGTTGTTAATCCCCATAGCTCTGTTAGATCATTGACGTGAACCCTTATCTAAAACAAGCATATTAGCTTTGTAGGTGGTAATAGGACTCGTTATTAATGAATAAATAGCGCAATAGTAATAATATTTAAAAAAAAATTGGTAGGTTACTATATTGACAAGTTAGAAGTTAGAACTGGGTAGTTGACAACAACAACACGTTAGAATTGGGTAGTTGACAAAAACAACATGATGTTTATTATTTTCCGGGGTTCTATGAACAGTTTCCAATCTGCCATATTTGGGATTACTTATACAGGTATTTACAGTTTTACTTAGTAATAAAGAACCTCAATATGTCGGCCATGCGGTGCTTTTTAGTGATGTTCATTATTTTCCGGGGTTCTAAGAACGGTTCCCTATCTGCCATATTTGGGATTATACAGGTATTATGAAACACCCTATATAGGGTTTGTAAGTATATAAATTAAATTGAATTGGCAGGAGTGGAGATCCTTGGGGGAGGCATTTGTCCAGCAGTGGACGTCTTTTGACTGAGATGATGATAAGTGTTTTTTATATATTTTAGCGTTTTATTAACGCTTAAATATACTTAAGTAAAATTTAAACACTGAAAAAAGACGACAACCTCAGGCGGGAATCGAACCACGCACCTTCCGCTATAAAACCATAAAACGCTAAAATATATAAAAAACACTTATCTATAACGCAGCTTCATCTTAACCGAATGTTCAAATATTTGTAAAAATATTTCTTTCGGATCTCAGAGGTGAAAACTTCTAAGATTGATGAAGCAATGTTGACTAAAAAACATAAGCATCAAGCACTGAAAAATTTCGACGGGTGAAAGCCAGACCTCGGTAGCCAAGTGGTTAAGGCATGCGGAAGGTGCGTGGTTCGATTCCCGCCTGAGGTTGTCGTCTTTTTTCAGTGTTTAAATTTTACTTGAGATGATGATGCTGGACTGTAAATGGCTCACTGTCAGTGCCACGATCATGGTCCAAGTGAATTGAAGGTTCAAGACGACGTATGCTCTCTTACTGTTTCCACGATTTTGACTTTTTCAAAAACTTCAAAAACCACGCAAACAAAACACAATCTTAGTTCTCCCTCGTGTAAGTCACATTAGGTTTGTTTTAATTATTCAAAATATTTAATTAATTTTATTATATGAGAGTAGCCGCGGATCGTGCTCGGTGATTTGCACTTGGAGAGGCCTATGTCCAGCAGTGGACGTGTGTAGGCTGATGATGATGATTATTTAATGTTACTGTTAATTGTACCCTCGTTTTATCCTCGTTATATTTTACAGAAAATATACGGAATCGAGCATATACAGAAGTTTACTATAATGCGTGTGTTTGTGTGTATTTTTTAATATTTAATAAAACTAACGAAGACAATGCCTATTCTTCCAGTCAAAAGAATAAACACTTTTTTTATTTTAAAGCTTACCTCGCTGGCGCCTGGTAATTTTATCAAAGCTACCCTCAATTTTCGTGCCATTCCATTTTATTAAGTACAGTTTCATGGACGCAACTAATTAAATTCGTACAGCGAAACGTAGCACATATAGAGCTTTCGGGCATTAATTTTTAATCATACTGAGAGTTGGCAAGCGAGTTTATAAACCAACGTATATGAAATGTGTTAATTTAAGTACTTAATAACGAGCTAGTAAAAATATGTGGTTGGCTTTTATGTTTGGGTCTACAATAATCTTGCACAACTCTATAATTTAATGGTATCATAGAAAAGCGATGCTGGAGTATAAACTATTTTCCGTGGTCCCATATGCAAATGGGTCTACGGTTGAATTATTTTTTCCATCGTCCCATCAATGGGACATCCAATGGAACTACGGAAAAGAAGCGGTTTTTTTAAATATTAAATACTGTTTTATGTTATTAAAAAACACAATGACAGGAAGGCACTTGGTCTTGCTGTCACTTGATGGTAAGTGACAAGGCATAGTTAAAAGTACACTTCACCTGGAATCCTCAACCACTGCGCAACTGGCTATCTTATCTCTATCAGAACACAACAATGCTACAGACATTATTTTATGGCAACAGACTTCGATGAGATGTTGATTAGTGTAGACTGTACTGACTGTAGATCTTACCCTTTGAAGGGTGGTATGAACTTCCAAAATGTCAAGATTATTATTCCTGACGATTTTTGTTAGTAGTGAACGTCTTTTTTTATATTTTTTCTTATTAGTACCCTTATTGACCGTGTAGCAATGCACTCTGCCCGATATAAGGAGGGCCCGGGTTGCACTCCCAGGTCGGGCAAAGTATGTTTCGGTTTGTTCGATGCGTAGTCCGGGTTTGTAATCATCATCCTGCATTTGTCAAGCGTGTTGCCAATGTCAACACTAATACCGATCAATAGACGACTTGATTTCAATGATGGAGACCTTTAACCATCATTGTAAAGGTTATTTCACAGTTACTTCATTGACTAATGATAGCAATTCAGTCGGTAGCTAAAACACTATGTTAAAAATTTTTTAGCAATCAGTCACTATAAGATTCAACTAAACGAAGGTCGAAGTATATAATGGAGAAGTAACATCTTTGAAACTCCAGAGCAAGGCGGAGTCTGCTTTTGTCACCTTTGTTCCCTCACCAGACGCCATTGTGAGAGATCCGTGTTCTCGGGGACCGGCGAAATTAAATTCTAACATTGTACAGATGCCCGCACATCAACCTATCCAAAACTGTCAAGTTTCTCAATTGAATATCAACCATATGCAATTGTTTATGAAGTTCAAAGTCTATTGAGGAAATTTGACAGTTGGTGCTAGTCTGATGTGTAAAGGGCGTGTGTACAATGTAATTGGCTAGTTACATTTAGTTTATTATTAAGTGGTTGTTGTGAGATGCGGCGTCAGACGGTTGGTTGCTTCTGGCTTCTAGTAACTGTTCGCGAAGCGGTTAGCTCTGAACTTTTAATGAGCGCTGATTTCATGTTTCAAATTTGGAGACTTTGTAAAGAATTCGTTAATTTATTTTGATTTTTATTATTTGAATTGTTTGTAATGAACAATGCTTTATTGTAGTTACAAGATAAAATTTTAGTAAATAAGTAAAAAGCCTATAACTGTACCACTGCTGGGCAATGGCCTCCATCATTGAAATCAAGTCATCACTACAATTGATGGGTAATGGCTTAATCACCACGCTTGCCAAATGCGGGTTGGTGATCACAAACCCGGGCTACGCACCGAATAAATCCGAAACACACTTTGCCCGACCTGGGAATTGACCTTGGGACCTTTGGGTTTCGGGCCGAGAGTTCTGCCACTCGGCCCCGAGGCGTTAAAATTTTACTAGAAAAAAATCAACCATTCTGAGGAAGCTTGAGTGGTAATCGAACCCACGACCTTTGGATTACCGGGTCTTGGATGCTTTGACCTCTGGGGTCTCGGTAGCTCAGGCTACTGAGACCAGTATAAAATTTGAAAGAGATTAGTATAAGAAAAGAAAAGAGATTAGTATAAAAAAAAAGATTCTACAACTATCCTTATAGATTAATACCTCTGATAACGTTAGTAGCGTATCTTTTATCGCACACGGTTTAACACGCATTAAAACAAGGCCCAAAGTTCCCGTACAAGGCCTGCTACGGTGGGTAAGCCCAACGCGTTCAATTAAAGGTTTGCGGTTCCCCAGCTGAGACTTTAATCGCTTTACGGGCTAGCTAAGTCGACGGCACACCTTACAAATCCCCTCAATAATAGATAGTTTGCCCGGATAATACAGACGGTTGTTCGAGAGAAGTCTCACTGTTTTGAGCTCTGCAATTGAAGTTAGATAAGTTTGCGACAAACGTCTCTGCGAAAGCAATCCGAGCAACGATTGTAGAAGTTCTTTTTTGAAATGCGCCATTCTGTAATTCAACTTGTTCCTTTCGATTGGCAGCTGGTAAATAATGATTTAAAATTTCTAATTTTTGTCTATTTCGTCAGCTTTTAAACGTCGAACTACTAAGCTTAGATTTTCATTCAACATGATATTGTTAATTAATATCCTGAAGCTGGTTGGTAGGTGATTATAGCCGTGCCGCGACAAGTCCTTCATCGAAATCACCACGCTTGCCAAATGCGGGTTGATCACAAGCTATGCGTTGAAGAATACGAAATCCACCTAGGAAGTTATACCAAGACCTCCAAACATCGGTCTGAGCGCTGCCAAGCGTCCTTTTAATAAAAAGCTTTTAAATTATTTTTCCTGCCATTTATATTCGCCTTTCAAATATCACTTAGATATAAGTTTTCTGTGCATCTTCATTTTTCAATTTAACTTTGGAAACTATTACTCCAAGTTGGTGTTATCAAGTAATAAGCAGGTACACACTTAGAGGTGTAGCACGTAATGTATCTGATACTGCATTCCGGATCCTCAAAATGCCACTACAGATTCACATGATACACTAAACATGCACACTCGCTTAAGCCCAAGACACCGTACGCGTAGAAGAAGAGTACAAACACCCGGTTCACACGCGCTCTATAGCAGGGACAGTCATATGTACCTCGGCGCTTCTCCTTATCCCCACGAACTGGTCAATCCGAGTCGAGGAGATAGCCTTTGGAGGCGCCCTCGGGCTGTCTCGCCGCCGGCGGTTCCGATCGGAACGCTTAGGAGAATGTTATGGCATCCCCAGAAACCCTTTAGGGATTTTTCGATCACATGGCTTGGGGAACCGTCGTCCGTAAAACATCTGATTCTGGTTGGCGGTGCACGTACGCGAGGGCACTAGCAGTGAGGATTCAAAGGTACCTGGACACTCTGCTGCGGCGGTTGCTGCGGGCTTTGCGGCCCAAACGTCACTTTCTATACTTGCTGCACTGAGATGTGCTAGTACTGCGTGTTTCGAACGTTGCTTGTCAAGGATGGCTGCTTGCAGCGGTTCCCTCGTGTCATTTCTGTGACCACTTCGTCGTTTGTCTTCGAAGTTCAGTGCTGTTGTTGTGGTAACATAAAACCTATTGATACTATAGATCTGTGCTGGACACGTAGTAACTTGTGGATAACGCGTACACACTCATAGGTTGATACAGTATATAAGTTTGTACGTGTACATACATGATTCGGATCCCGGAGAATCTAGTCGGGCGCGGGGACACGCACAAGTGCATGATGCCGTTCCCCCTAGAAAACCTCTGACGGTTATTTATTTCACACGGCTTGAGGAACCCTTTAAGTTTCTCGCCGCCCCCAAAAAGCCCGGTGAAGGCAATAAAAAAAACACATTACGTGCTACATCTCCAAGTGTGTAGCCTGCTCTAGACATTCCTAGTTGCGTTATCTCCCCGAGCTTCGTTGTACGTCGTGGCGGTCCGGTTTACATAGTCCCAGGATTAAGTTGCTCCATTTAAGGAGGTTTATCTCTCCCCGGGTACTCCGGCTAGTTTGTATCACAATTATTGTTTCAGTTTGACGATGTGGTTGACAACGCTAGGGTAACATTCGCGAATGCTAAGCATTGGGCACATTTAAACTTTCGCGTTCCATTTAGCAAAGAATTTAACGGGGATTAACGCAAACTATAATGTAGTTTAATCACCGTTAATTTATTTGCATTGCAACTTTTGTATCGGCTAAGTGCCAATTGATGTTTTTAAAAGCACTTTAAAAATTTGCACATACAAACTTATGAACTATTTTTGAAGTTCAATTATTTCAAGCTATGCTAATTCTAAATAAATTTTAAAACAGAGATTGAAATAGTTAGTAGAAAACATTTGATGTTAGTATAAGATATAATATATTAATTTTAGATGGGATGTAACTGTATCTTAACTGAGTTATTAAGCATCTTTACTGTAGAATCTATAGGCACTTCCTCTCTTCTTTCTTCCTTTTTATTGCGTGCCCGTCAGGGTCCAATTTTAGATGGGATGTAATAATAATATAATGATAAACTTTATTGCACACAAAAGAAAAACAATACAGTCAATTTAAAAAATAAAAATAAATATAGAGTACAAAATAGGCGGCCTTATTGCTAACAAGCAATCTCTTCCAGGCAACCTTATATGTATGGATGTAACTGTATCTTAACTGAGTTAGTAAGCATCTTTACTGTAGAATCTATAGGCGCTTCCTCTCTTCTTTCTTCCTTTTTATTGCGTGCCCGTCAGGGTCCATAATATGGTCTTATATCTTGTTACAATCGTTATGGTTGGCAATAAATATATTGAGTATTGAGTATTGGTAATTATGTCTCATAAATACCCTTGCACAATTTATACGGATCTACTCGCCGTAGAGGATCAGTCTCCCTGTAACAAAACTTACAAAGGCCACAAAAAGTCAAACTAACATGATATGTGCCCCATGATTGACGCCTTCGAAGCTTGCACATCAACCTAGTCAAAACTGTCAAATTTCTTCAATACAATGTCAACCATGTGACTTAAACATACAGTTCAAAGTCTATCGAGGAAATTTGACAGTTTGTGGAAGGTTGATGTGCAGGCGTGTGTGTGTAGGTACATTAAAAGTCCATCCATCATGTGGCGCCATCTAATATCTGCGCCGATACATGTAACGCGACAAGGACATATCGCGGCATATGTGAGCTTAATTACTTTCACGTCAAACTCTTCATACTGTATTAAGCAACATATAACATACCTAACAACTTTTTGGCGACTATGTTCTAACTTATCATCATCATCTCAGCCAAAAGAAGTCCACTGCTGGACAAAGGCCTCCCCCAAGGAACACCATAACGACCGGATTTCTGCAGCCCGCATCCAGCGGCTTCCCGCGACTTTTACCAGTTTGTTCGGTCCACTTTGTTGGAGGCCTGCCCACACTGCGCTTCCCGGTACGCGGTCGCCACTCGACTGTTCCACCCCAGCGGCCATCAGTCCTGCGAGCGATGTGCTCTGCCCACTGCCACTTGAGCTTTGCAACTCTTCGGGCTGACTAATTTAACCTTACTTTGGTGGGATAAAATCCATATTTTCTCTTTTCGTCATGCAGTCCTCAAGTAACAAAAGCTTCTATAACCAAGGCATTTTATCACCAAACAGTGATATAGTAGGCCTATAATGGTAATCATTATGACTGCTTGTACCTTATAAGTTTATAACAGAGCGTTTCGCTTCTATAAAATTAATGAGCATATAAGTTCTTTAATTTGGCTTTATGAAAGCTTACAGGACTATACAAGAGAATCATTAAAGTGTTGCTCTGTAATAAATATGATAAAAGCGATTATATAAGGTACTATTTAGTACTATAGACGACCTTATTGACAGTTTTGTGTATCTATTTTGCAATAATAATGCGTGAAAATTACTTTTACAGTACTACCTAGTATTGTAGGAGTGTTGAAAACACTATTTCAGGATCAATTTGCAGTATAAATGTACCTTGCAAATCCAATACCTAACGTTATATCTTCTTACAAGCTCCCTCAACATCGCTATAGAGCTATTTCAGTAAAAATCATGATAACTTTTGTATAGTACTTAACAGTACCATAGCTTCTGGTGCAGCTGCTAAATAACTTCAATTCTAAATAGCTCTATAGGTGAGTTTGTGATACGATACCAAATCGTGACAAAAAAGTACTAAAAAAAAATTAATTAAAAACCCTAATCGAAACGATATTATGGCTGCTGTTTTCTGCCATGATAGCACATTAGCAGCACGTTGTACACATTGGCTCCAATGTGTACTATAGCAGCCATAGTCGGGAAAAGTACTTATTTTATTAATATAAATTTAATTAAAATAAGAAAATCACGAGTACGATTTACGTCAAATTTGAAATCGGCATTAATGATTTATCAATACAAATAATTTCGCAAGTGCAAGTTACGGCAGTGCTGCGTAGTATACTTTTCCTTTTCATTACATCGGCGAATGAAATAAAGCATTATAATATTTGTTGATTTTTGTTGGAGAACACTCACGACGACACGACCAAACACGAATAAAATCATTGATTAAGTGTGATAAAAAAGATCACTGGAATTATTAACGGTGCAAAAAAGCACTATAAACATGTTTTAGTTACTTTTATAGTGCAAATTTGTGACATAAATGCTGCAGATAACACTATTTCAGTACCAAAAAGCATTTCTCGACACTTTTAGGTTTCAACTACAGAGCTGATTTATCACTATGAGAACCTTTATCTAATGTTTATAGAATAAATCAGTGATAAAACTAGGGCCTATTTGGTGTTCTTTAAACGTTTGCAACATCATTATAGTGCTAATCATGTACACTAATTAGCACATTCTAGAAACGTTCTCAGGACTTTTATAGTACCTAATGTTGTTGCTTGGGTCAGCTGTGTTTGTAGAAATGTAAGTATTTAATAAATTATAATTTAAAATGTCAATGTTGTAGGTCTTATATTAATAATACTGTACAACTACACTTACTTATTAAATTGTTTATTAAGCTAAATAAATAAAAAACCAATACATATTTTTTAGAAATTTTTAAAATGTATTGTCTTAACTTGTAAATAATAAAATATGTTAAAACACCCACTTGGACGCTCGTAATTCAAAGCATAAGGTTTTTTTTTAATGAACATCAACATTTTTGTATAAAAAGTTACATGCTGTATATAAGACAAGGAAAGCTATTCGTCGTCTTTGCACTGTCTTCGACGTTGCTTTAAAAACTTGGCACTCTCAACTGATCCATCTTTTCTTAGCTGTAGGTACCACTAGATCTTCGTCCGAGGATCGGAAATTGTATTGCTAAACGACAGTAGGCTGAATAACGTTAATGTAAATGTATTACAACTTAGAACTGGCCGTATCTCCTCTGCCTTGTATGTGAAGGCTTTAGTTAGAATGAGACCGGCTGAGTTTTAATGAGAACTATGTTAGGCAGCCGCGGAGTCTCGTAAGCCATGCTAGAATTTTTGTTCTGCCCCATGCTATGAGCGGTTAGCGTGACGTCAAGCTTATATTTTACTGGTCTTGTAACAAAATCTTTATTAAACATTTTTAAGGGACAACGGATTTTTGACCCCTGACTGATAGATCGCTAACAATTTCATAGACTAACGCACACAAGCGAGGGACTGAAAGTAACAAAGCAAGCGGCAAAAGTCCGTCATCTAAGCATTGATGATAAGGTCGAAGGTGGAAGCGCACACAAACAAACAAGCCCTACCAACCAAAACGAGTACACAAATATGTGTCACCCGCTGGGATACAAGACCCTGACCTCTGGGTCATAACTTTTAGACCACAGAAGCGGTCAAAAACTTCTCACCTCTTTTGTGGTCTAGTGTGGAGATTCAGTTTGGTGGTAGGACTTGGTCTTCGTCCGGCTGATTAGCTACCACCATTTTATCTAAATCTGTCGCAACAACGACTTTGTCGATAACATTATTGTGTACCTACCGACAATTAGAGATAAGATAGCCAGTCCCTTAATGGTTCCTCAGTAGAATGATAAATATTGCGCATAAACTTGAAACGTAGTTATACGAGTAAGATAAGAAAGAAATGTGTGTAATTCCCATATTAAATTGTATTATATATTATCAGATGATTAGAATCCAATAATATAATAAAATTACTATAACACATGACGTAATAATATTGCCAAATAATTTATATTACCTATTACGAGTACAAAACCTGTTATCAGTTAAAAGATGCTCTATGGTACCGCATGAAGCTTTTGTGTACAGATCTCCAACTTCAGCACAAAGATGGCACTAAAAAAACGGTGATGATTATAAGATTTGTTACAACGAAACTAGTTTAACTGCACCATTCATCATGAGGCATTACGTGTAAATTTAATTGAAGTAACGTCTACCAGAAGTTACGATAAAGCCTATTTTCATTATATACCATAAATACTTTTCCCCTTTCACCAAACACAATCTGCCACTATTTACTGCCTTATAAATTATTTACTGAGCAAAATAACTTTCTACGGAAAGCCCAGTCACAACAGTCCAGAATCAATTTAGATAACGCAGATAACTCTGGCGAGAAAATACTTCAGTGGGATCTATAGCCGGTCTATACCGCCTATTACGAAAAACGAATGTCGAATTTGACCAGCTCACATCGTTGTTCGAGATGCGTCTAGAAGTGAAACTTACAATTTCTTTATTGGAAAATTATTAGTTAAATGTTTACGATACAAGTAGAAACATAACAAGTTAATAAATTGCAATGACAAATAGAAAATAAAGGATCATTAACGAAATTGGTGCTAACCCGATAAATCTGTTAATTCAACCATTTTATTACAAAGATTCTTACCAATAATAAAGCATCTACAATTCTGATAATTATTATTAAGCGAAAACCAAGGTGGATATTGAGTTTTTTCTCCAATTTTCAAGTTAGATTCATCATCATCATCATCATCTCAGCCAAAAGACGTCCACTGCTGGACAAAGGCCTCAAAAATGTCCACAGCGACCGGTTTTGTGGTGCAAGTTAGATTAATAACATTTTATATTCTAAAAGATTTCGAAACGAATTTCACATGAAATCTATGCTTTGTCTCTTTCTTAACCTACAAACTAGAAAGCTAGAATTTATTACACGGAATTACCTATTTTGAAGTTGGTCATTGAAATGCAAAAAGCGTGTTAACGACTGTTCGATACCACGGCTTTCGTAATAAGCAGCCCGGCTAGAACTACGTGTGTAAAGCTATTTCATGCTCACTAGACGAAAGGAAAGTCGGGAAATGAGCCGTACTGTTTATTGATAGAGAACCTAGATTATTATCGATAGATAATACAGTTACACGAAAATTCATAAAAATCGGCTAGTAACATTATGCTATGTAAGTATGATAGATAACGCAAACGATCAACTTAATGAAATAATATTTAGTAAAGAATTGCCACAAAGTTAATTTTATTTGATTTACAATCGTACAAGGTCTCCACCGTAAGATTTACGAAGGCAAGGCTTTAAATTTACGTTCAAAACATAGGTACTGTTAAAGTTCATTTTGAATTTAAAAAATATACCTATTTTGTTTTTGCAGTCGATTAATAAATCGATAGTTTCCATCTTTTCATTTACTGAAAAAGCGCTTTTATCAGACCTGATGCAAACACGATGATGGTAAGTGACGATAAGGTTGGACAATGTCGATCTTTAAGTACATTTTTTTTTTGCCGTTTGGAAAGTTTGGGCCTCCATCTCACCTAATAGTAAGTGGCGATTAGAAATAAGCTGGAAACGTAAACAAGTGAAGAAATCAGGTATCACCTATCACTTGCCCAATGCAAGACTGCCATCTTACGACAAAAATTGAGAACGAAGGTTCCAAAGCATGGAGGAGCTTGATAAATTCAATACGGTCACCCATCCGAGCGTTTGACCGAACGCGCTAACCAATGTGCTTTCAAACTCCTGCTTGCCTTAACCCCTTAACTATGAACTAACTAGAACTGTAACTACACGTAATCGCATTTACATAAAAGCAATTCTTAACTTTTATATTTATGGTTTTTAACTAATTAAAAGTTTTCTACAGATATGCAAATTTTAATTAAAATGTAAGCACAACTGTGGTCGAACGCTCGAAATGTTCCAACATTACATTATTTGTTATTTTTATTTAAATATTGATATAAACCATCACAGAGAGAACGGACCATGAAACACCACGCGAGCGGAACGCTGCGCTGGTTGTTAACGACTGCTAATGCAGCCGTTGCCCATGCCTTCTGAAGCACGGAAAAGCTCGAGATGTTTGGTGACCCATCCGAAGACCAGCGTCTGCGAAAGTTACTTAACTTCAGTCATCGCAGACCGAGCGCGTTTACTACTGTGCTATAGAGCTCCTCGAGATCAATGGTGCCGGCTCCTTCATCGAGATCACATTATTACTGTTTACAATTGGAATGGTGACGTTTACATAACTGTATCCTACGTACGTGTATGTAGCTGTGACAGTAATTGCGAGCAACAGAGCTGGCATGTGGAGTTGACTTCAGGCGTCTCTGACGCGACTTGATTAGAACCCGCGCCCTTATAACGTGTTTGCACAGTGCCTTCAAATATATTGATATGTTGAGGGAGTGACGTTAGTTGATGGTTAGATACTTGTTTAAATCATTATAATTATGTAGTTTAAATAAGTTGCAAAGTAAATTTTGATACTGAGTGTATCGGATAGCTCTAAATGACGAATGACAATAGAAATAGTCTGAATAATTTGTTGTTTTTTTATGTAAAATTAAATACCTATTAGTAGGATTAGTATAAAAGCTACATATACTTTACCGTTTCGTGTGTATCTTTATAGTTATTTTATAGTATTATTTTTAATGTTTATTTCGCACGTTAGTTTATATTATTTGTTCGTATATTCATTAAACCTTTACAATACTCTATGTAGGTAAATGTCTATATATTGCAGCCCTTGTAGCGTCCGTCCTGACGGTCTGCTGCTACACACATCCAGTTGGTGCCAGCTTGATAAATGTGTTGTTAACAAAATCTACGAGCGAGACTCCAACCTTTTTAACCTTTTTTTTTCCTTTCAGACTTAGTATGTGTGCAACTACGATCACTAATAGTGTTTCTAAATGGAAAATAAAAAGTCCTTCACTACTTATAAACGACTGAAGAAAAGGAATATCTATTTTTCACAACACTGTGTGATAAAATTAACTGAAAAGGCGACAGAAGGAGTCGATGATCCCTCTTTTCATTTCATTCTTTGTATATCTTTTTTTTTTAGTATCTTTCCTAGCCAAGTGCTGTATTTTTTCCGCCAACGAATCTTGCTCGGGGCAAAGTAATTAGAAGCCCTTTCACTTAGTTAGAAGTGCCTTTTGCAACGAGTGAAATTATTGAGATATTTCTAATTACCCTTTATGGCAATTCTTTGTGAAAAATCTTAACAAATTAAACGTTGATTGTTACAGGTACGTACTGGAGTCAAAACGGATAAAAACGGATTGGTTAATAATTCACGGACGGAAAAATGGGTTTGAGTTTTTATTAATTAGTTTTATTTTTAGCTTCTGAGTTATTTTGATTCTCATTATTAAAGTGTGTTTATTTGGTCCACAAACCAGGATAATTAGAAGTAGAAGCCTTTGAATGTATTTACAGAAGGCCTTTATTTAAAAAAAATATTATATGCCTACTTACTTTTGTTTTTGTTCTATATCGTTTAACAGGAAAACTAAATAATGAGGGTGTAAATACAGCAACAATGATAAGGGCTACAAATATATATAATTAATTAAAATGTGGCAACATCATGATAATTTTTCTGTTTTTAATTTTCTAATTATGGATAGTGTCTATAAACAAATATTATTAAATCCATCATACATTTGTATATGTGAAGTGAAAGTGAATAGACCACAACAGTCCCACTGCTGAGCAAAGGCCTCCGTCCAAAATCAAGTCTTCACTACAATTGATTGGTAATGACTTAATCGCCATGCATGTCGAATGCGGTTATTGATCACGAACCCGGGCTTAGCATCAAAAATACCGAAACACATTTTGCCCGACCTGAGAATTGAACCCGGGACCTTCGGGTTAATTCTCTGTAGCCAAGCTTTTGGCCGCGATCTCACCTGATGCTAAGTGATGATGTGTCCTAGGATGTAGAATACTTACCTAAATAATGCCTGTTCACCCTTGCCTTGAAATGTCCAGACGTGTCAGGAAACAGATCCGCGGGAAGGGAATTCTACTTCTTAGCTGTCCGCATCAAAAATGGTGATGCAAAGCGCTTTGTAGGCGGAAAGGGGCAATAGGCGGTATGTTATCCACTAGCGGTTAAATCTGGGTTAAAACTAATGCTAACACTTTCTCTGTCTGTCTGAAAGTATGAAAAGTATGAAAAGTCTGAAAGTATGAAAAGTCTGAAAGTATGAAAAGTCTGAAAGTATGAAAATATGGAAAGTCTGAAAGTATGGAAAGTCTGAAAGTATGAAAAGTCTGAAAGTATGAAAAGTCTGAAAGTATAGGTACACGTCAATATATTTAACAGTGTAACAACTGACAGAGACAATTGTTATCCATAATAACTATCTGATAATAACGAGGGAGTCGTTCCAACAACCCATAAGACTTCTCAATGTTGCAAGTCATCAATTAAGTCTTACTTGTTAATTTCCCAAGAGATAAGGGCGCCGCGAAGTCTGTTGCCAAACAGTGCATATTTAATACATAGCCTGTTATTGCTACGACTAAGCTGATTGAGATCTTAACAGTCAATTTAAGTTAATTTAATTTGTGGACCAGGAGACTGGAACTGTTCAGAACTGATTACGCCACTCGGTTTTCTGTTCTTTTTTTTCATTTTTCTTCCTCAAAACTTTATTTTTTTGTTTTCTTTTTTCAATATATACCAATATCCGAAGGTTCGGGTTCAGTTCCCAGGTCGGGCCAAAGTCGGTCTCGGATTTTTCGATGCATAGCCCGGGTTTGCGATCAAGCGTGGTGATTAAGCCAATACCCATCAGTTGTAGTGATGACTTTGATTTCAATCAAGGAGGCCTTAACTTACTTCAGATTACTTTATACAATGAGACGGCATACGAGCAAGCGAGGCTCCTGATGAGAAGTGGTTATTGCCGTCCATGCACATTTGCAGTACCTATTTGAATTTTCAGGCTTCTAGTTTTATCCACAACGAAGTTATAGGGGGTCGAAAATGGTCTGAACTGTTTCGAGAAAAGGATGGTACGGCCCCCAGATTCGCCGCTAGGCCGGTACACCACGAACGACGTTTTTAAAAACATCCGTGTTTAAAGTAATTAGGTGTGTATATATATTTATGTGCGCTCGATTGTTGAGTTATTCTGATTTTAATTTAGTAATTAAAATTTTACTTTTTATTTTCATGTGCTAATTGCTGCACTGAAGCTAAATTAAATATTTCGATTCCTGGCTGGGTCGGGTGGGCGTTTAATTTGTTCACTGTATTTTATAAATTTTATAAATATTTAATTAAAATTTGTTTCTCAATAAGTGAATACCTAATTAATGAGAAATAATAAAGTTCTTTAAGCTATTCTATTCTATTATTAGTTCTCCATAGAGTTTTAAAGCGACAAACGACAATTTTACTGTATATCATCACTAACTTGACGACCTCCGTAGCCGAGTGGCTTGCACGCCGGACTTTGAGCGGCGCTAACTCTGAGGTCCCGGGTTCGATTCTCGGTCGGGTCAATGTCGAAAACTTTTCGATATTGTGTCAGGTCTGGATGGTTGTGGTACCGTCGTTGTTTCTGATTTCCTTGAAACGAGTGCTTTAGCTACTTACCTTGGGATCAGAACAATGTATGTGATGTTGTCTCATATTTATCATTCTATAAGTTTTCATCTATTCTATATTCGCAATTGTAGATGATATTATTTGACCTAACATAAACTTAGGAATGGCTATAAATTGAATTGGCTTAGCCGCAACCACGGGAACTCAATAAACAGTCGTTAATTTGAACTCCACTGCGACTTGGGCTATCTAACTAACTAGCATGCATCAGTTTGAAGCTCTGCTCGGCTTGGAACTTAAGCATTACAGAACTACTGTTATTGTTGTCGATAGTAAATTCTATTTGTATCATCAAATACATTATGTTATTCTGCAACAACAATTTTTTCGGAACACAATTATGCTACTTATTAATTTTTATTGATTTTGACGATAGCAGTAGGTATAATAATATCTTACGATTTTGGAAATTAACGAACTGTGAAACAGCAAAAAAATTGATATTCTCTTACGGTCGGTAGGTACGTTTACTTTTATGATTTATTATTATTATTTTATTATTTTAGACAACATCACATACATTGTTCTGATCCCAAGGTAAGTAGCTAAAGCACTCGTTTCATGGAAATCAGAAACAGCGACGGTACCGCAACCACCCAGACCCGACACAATATCGAAAAGTTCGTTTTCGACATTGACCCGACCGGGAATCGAACCCGGAACCTTAGAGTTAGCGCCGCCCAATGTCCGGCGTGCAAGCTACTCGGCTACGGAGGTCGTCAATGATGAATCTTATTTTAATAATTTAATTATAATTAATTATGTCATGTTTTTTTCCAAATTATTTATTTGAAACCCTTACACTAAAGTAACCAATTCTTTGCAATCCCAATACCAGTTACAGTTACTAGCCGCCCACAGCACTGTCGATACAAACTGCCCTTTTTATAGCAACATTCCCAACGCGTCAGTAAACATTTGCGTGATTTATTCGCCCAATCGAAGCCCCAGAGACTATAAAGTTGAGAGATCGCGTTACGTCGACGTGACGGCGATGATACGTCAGGGGGTGGAATCTGGAAGCGAAGCGTTGAACTTGGCTGAGTCGCTACATTAGATACTTTCAAGAGTATATAAAGTTGACTCTTTAATGTTTTTTTCCGTGCTTCGGAAGGCACGTAAAGCCGTTGGTCCCCCGCCCGATCCTCTAAATGACAGCACACATTTACAGAATACACTAAACATGCACACCAGTTTAGGCCCAAGACACCGTACTCGTAGAACAAGGGTACGAAGAACCGGTTCACACTCGCTCTACACCAGGTACAGACATGTACCTGGTCGGTTCTCTCCTCCTCCACGGCCCGGTCAACCCGAGCCGAGGTCCGTGCCTTTAGAGGCGCCCTCGGGTTGCTCCGCTCCCCGATCCGATCCGAACCCTTCGGAGAATCTAGTAGGGCACGGGGACACGCACTTGTGCGCGATGCCGTTCCCTCTAGATAACCTCTGAAGGTGATTCGTTTCACACGGCTTGAGGGACCCTTTACGTTCCTCGCCGCCCCCAAAAAGCCCGGTGAAGCTGAAAATGCCGCAGCGGCAATCAGCAATCTCTCTCCAAAAAAAAAAAAAAAGCCGTTGGTCCCGGCGGCATTAGCAGTCGTTAACAACCACCAATCCGCACTGGGCCCGCCTGGTGGTTTATGACCCGTTCTCCCTACCCATCCATAGGGAAGGCTAGTGCCCCAGCAGTGGGGGCATAAAATTAGCTGGTGATGATTAATGTTATTTTAAATACTGAACTGGCAAACAAGCTTACAACCAGCCTAATGGAAAGCGACTACCGGCGAAAGAAATAACCATCAAGGTAGCTGCCACACCATCCAGTTGGATTCTGGGCAGAATACTACTGTTTTTTATATGCCCGGGGAGATGCTGGTAGTTATGTGGTACTGTCCCCCGAACCCCACTAAGGGGAAGGAGGCCATACCCACTCTAACTCTTAGGAGTATTTAGTTACTTCTCTTCACGTACCGCCACGGTGATTCGAGGAGAATTGTACCACCTAACAAATGTCAAGTTTTCTACTATCATCATTATTGGTCAGTGAAGGTTCCATCCAATGTCGGCTCAAGTCTTCACCAAATATACACGACACTCCTTACCCTTTGAAAGTGTAGTCAATAACTAATAGTTGAGGCTAAAGTAATTGCGGTTTCTTCTCTTCTTCAATCGCCCTCGTTCCCGATTCAGCTAGAATATGCAAATAAACTTAGTTTCGATTGTTCCTTATTTCGAGATGCAACGCAAGGGGGGTTCGCTCATTGTAGTTATCAATTACTGGGTCAGCTCAGCTCAGCTCAGCTCAGCTCAGCTCATTGTAGTTATGTAGTTTTTTGGTCGAACTTCGAAAGTGTAACAATATTTTTTTTCCATATTATCTATATGATAGATTATCCTGTTTCGATACTTGCGTTTTAATATTAGCCACTTAGCGAAGGTGAATGCTTCTGATACATTCGGATGGAGATAGTGAGAGTAAGTTGGCAACGGAGCAAGATGAATAGCGAATATCGTTATTTTTGTACGAATTAAAGCAGCAGTATTTTTATGTTTTGATAGAATTCCTTATTTTCCTTACTGGGTACCTACTTTTAATAGCCTATTTATTATGATTAGTATTAAATCATAATATTTTCTCGAGAAACTAGATGGCTTATGCTTATTATGCTGTACCAAATTAGAAATATCTCTAGCCCCGGAAGGTATACACGTATTTATAGAAAAAAAGATACGAACGTTAGACGACTCGACAACACTGATATTTTTACACATTTCATCCTAAAAAATAAGATTTTAGTTCTCAAATTTTGTTGGTGCTATACCTACATATCTATTTAATGACTGTATTAGTAAGATCAAGTTAGTAGTGTCCCTCGACCCACTTAACTAAGAACAATAAACCACGCTTTCAGAAGTTTACTATTAAATAAGTTTTAAGATACACAGACACTTACAAACAAATCCACCATAACTTTCTATTTGGAATCAAACAGAGCTTATGCGCCGCGCCCTCTATAATCTCATGTCCCTAGTGTGCTAAACGAAAAATTATTTTTCATATGATTATTTATACCTTTTTAAATAATGAGGCAAAAAGTAAAACTACACACTGGTCTGATTTAACATTATATTGAATGTTTTCTTCGCTGCAAATTCGAACACTGAAAACTGTATATAGAGCTTAATTTTGATAAAAGCCAAAAATGTATAAAAAAATATTTTCATAACCGAGAAAGCGTTGCAAGGACAATCTTGTCTACTATAAAAAAAATTGGTGGGAGACCGCCTAGGAACGAGACGTATGAAGAGATTTAGGGAAGCCCTTTGCCTAGCAGAGGGAAAAAAAAGGTTCATTTAAAAAAAACTGGATAGAAAACTTATTGATAAAAACAACAGATCCTGTATCAGTGCACCAGCAAATAAGATAAAAAGAGTATTTTCCTCCTCTTCCTACTCTTAGAAATCAAAAATAGAGATAAAGAACTTTACCTAAACAGTTGCTGAGCTGTTCGTAGTTAATAAACTGTTAAGTTATACAATAGCACTAATAGTCGCATACATGTCGCACAAGTACACTGTACTAAAGCTCGTAGCGAGAGCGCCTAACAAAATTCGGAAGCAACTTTGCAGCTGCGACACATTGCCTCATTTATGTCAACACATTCGCACCGTCAGCGCTAATTTACTATTATGGAGAAAAAACATTAACACGCAGTTTCTTACCTTCACAGTCCCTGGTGCAAGTTTTCTTGTCTTCTTTTCTTCTTTCTTCTTAAGTTACTTTCAAAAGGTGAATGGACTAGACTTAGCAATCGTCAGTTAAAAGATGCTACGATGACACTGCAGAAAGTTTTGCGTACTGATCTCCAAATTTCGTTTGGCCAAATTTAAAAATGTACTCGTTTTACATGGCAAATAAAACTCGCATAGAACCAGCTATATAGCTTGCCTAATTCTTAACTGATCTTTAATATTTGATGTGGACGTAGGCGTTGATGTTATCTAAATGGGTGCCAAGAAATATCATTTCTTCTTATAACTTAGGATAATAAGCCTAAGGTCTAACTTGGCTAGTTTTAATATACGAATTATATTATAGCCTTCGCAAGTTTTAAAGCTGTAAGTTCTTATTTTATTCTACCGGAAATTTGGCTGGCTGGTAGAAACTAGCCATCGAACATTGGGCTCTTCCATGACTGTTTTAGTAAGTACTTAACAATAATTCGTATATGAGAACTAGCCAAGTTTGACCTTAGGCTTCAATATATTATCCTAAGTTATAAGAAGGAATTATATTTCTTGGCACCCATTCAGATCTCACTTCTTTTGTCGTTGAAGTCAACAACTAAGGCATATCATAATATTGAACTTGGCTCTCATATCACGTTTATGTTTTTGAGGGTTACTTTAACGCCAGCCACGTGATAAATAACAAGAAAAGCAAAAATTCTAATGCGACAATGTTTTTAATACAGCAGACGCTAAATTGTGCTTAATATTTTTTATGTATTTCTTCCGCTGGTAAACATGACTTAAGCGACACTTGTAAAAAAAAAGTACGAAAAGCGTGTCATTTGAGTATAAATAACAAAGATATTATCGCCTTTTTACGGGTTACTGAAACGCCAAAAAAGTGCTCCGAATGCAATGTTTCCTATATAGATCGACGCAGAAAAATTAGCTGATTCCGAATATATATATAACTCAATATGGCCCATTTGGCGTTTAAGTAATTTTGCCTTTCCAGTGACGATATAATAATATACAATACACGTTATAAAATGAATTTATAAAATGTTTTTGTTTTGTTTATATAATTTTAACGCAAATTTTGTAGCGATACAAATTACAAAAACACAATGTTGAAAAATTTCCACGAGCAGAATTTGAACCTGCACCCTTCTGACATACCGGGTCAGGTGCTCTTCCAATTGAGCTAGCTCAAATAGTATCTAGTATCGCTACAAAATTTGCGTTAAAATTATATAAACAAAACAAAAACATTTTATAAATAGCTTGCCTACTTCTTAACTGATCTTTAGTATTTGTAAAAATATTATGATCAGATGTTAATGACGGTAGTTGTTGACATTGAATTGGCGCTTTTGGCTTTCAAAGTAAAAAGTAAATAGTGTTGAATAATTTCGGCGGGCTGGTTAGAACCACGATAGCTCAATTGGAAGAGCACCTGACCCGGTTTTCCAAAGTACTACAAAGTTTTACAAAGTACTCCAAAGGGTTTCTATAAGTTAACGTGCCTCGACAATTTCATTAGCTTCGTTGTGTTGCCAATGTTATATTACCGAGGAAAGCTCATTTTTATTATTTCAGTAGCAATAGGTTAGAAAATGTGGAATCTCGACGTGGAAATTCCGCTTCTGCTATATGAGTGAGTAGTTCGCCTGTGACTTCCGCTCATAAGTGGAGCAATTATTTGAGAAAACTGATTTTAAGGTAGCCTTAAAATAATTAAGATATAAAAATGCATTTTTTGTGTATAACTGCATAAGGTTTGGTGACTCGTTTTTTTGTCGCACTTCCAAAAGATGTAATAGTCTACCAGCACACCTTTTCCCTCCTTCCTATGACACGGGGCTTGCAAACGAGGCGTGAAGAGGCACCTTGTGGGCCGGCAGGGTGAGGGTGACTGATGCTGCGTTGTTTTCACGCTGCACCAGTTGTCCTTGCGTCTGGACTCCGTTTTCACTTAACATCAGGTGGAGTGAAGTCATTTGCCGTGCTAGGTATAAAAAAGGTGGAAATTAAAATCACTGTAGGTATTATAAAAAAGTCATTAGATTTATAAGAGTTTTTCTTGTTATTATTATGTCTTGGTTTGCAAGCGATTCATCTTATAGTAATTGTTTTAAGCCGGCGAAAATCGTCGGCTATTACTCGCTTTTTTCAATTTTATGTTCCTTTATCATCGCAAAAGTCTACATTGACTTTATGTCCGGTTAACAAAGTAGGTTTAGTGCTCACCAGTATGTCTTTATAACCTCTACAGGGATTTTTATGGCCAGGCTAGAATGTGCCCAGATTTTCTTGTAGATATTGCAAATATTTTTATGGAGGATCTCATTTCTTACGTCTTGGATATTTTCCTAAAATTTTAACCTCCGTACTAATAATATACAGAGTATAGCGAAAGAAATTTACATGTCGAGAGCAAAACACGGACTTTCTATTACAAGTTTATGCTCTTTTAGTTATGGCCATAAGAGGCTAATTATTTTATTTTAGTTACGTTCGATGTAGCAGTATAAGTGTAGAACTGTAGCTTTTGTAGCGTTTTGTAGTTTTTCTTTCTCATCTTTCAAGACGACCTAAATGCCGCCTTTGATTATGGGTAATGCGTCAAACACCGATGTATATTGGGTTCGATTCATTGATGTCATGTATATGCTACAATGCCTGCACCCTTCTGACATACCGGGTCAGGTGCTCTTCCAATTGAGCTATCGTGGTTCTAACCAGCCCGCTGAAATTATTCAATAATTTAATAATTTAATAATAATTGAATAATTTCGGCGGGCTTGTTAGAACCACGATAGCTCAAGCACGTGACCCGGTATGTCAGAAGGGTGCAGGTTCAAATTCCTGCTCGTGGAAATTTTTTCAACATTGTGTTTTTGTAATTTGTTTCGCAACAAAATTTGCGTTAAAATTATACAAAAAAATCAAAAACATTTCATGTATATGCCTCTACAGACAGATAACCATTTGAGGAGCTCGATGGCGCAGTGGTTACGCGCCCGGTCTGCGAGTGCTGAGGTTAAGCAACTTTCGCAAGGGCCGGCCGGCTTATTACGGATCTTTATCTGACAGTCGCAATCGTGACATTTTAAAATGTATCGCCACCACATCACATATTCGAATTTCGGAATGTATTACGCTACGATAGCGCATAGGGCGGGCGATTGTCAAACTAAAAATGCATGACAGCGCTATAGAATAAACCGACCGATTGCAGCAACCGCGACTAGTAGCAGTCGCGTTGCCATTATGCAATAGCAACTGGTTGCTTATTTTCGGTAGTGAGCCTGCGGTCATAGGATGTGTGACCAAAAATTTTGTATCTCGAGCTCCTTTGTGCTTCGGAAGGCACGTAAAGATGTTGCTCCTGGCTGCATTAGCAGTCGTTAACAACCACCAATCTGCACTGGCTGCCCGCGTGGTGGTTCACGACCCGTTCTCCCTATCCATCCATAGGGAAGGCTCGTGCCCCAGAAGTGTTGACATTAAATGAGCTGATGATGAACCATTTGCAATTTAACGGTTTATTTTTTGATCCCATCCTAAAACTGATACTAAACATATACAGATTCACTAAAAACAAAAAGAAAATTTATTTCCGAAAGTAAATCAAACGAGGGCCATAAATGTGTTCGCTTGCACGTTAAAGAGTTCGTGAATCGTGAACGCTGATAAACTCGGAAGGGCGAGCTGGCGTCCATTAGCTGCAATTTTACCAGCCAGTTACTTTTTACGGGTCACCAGAATGGAGATATGCTGCTGAGACTAATAGTAAATAGCCTATACCACTGGACAAAAGCCTCCATCATTGAAATCAAGTTATCTTCTTTTTTTTTGGGGAGATTGTGCCGATTGCCTCATACGGCATTTTCAAGGGCTTCACCGGGCTTTTTTGGGGCGACGAGAAACTTAAAGGGTTCCTCAAGCCGTGTGGAATGTAGCACTTTCGGAGGTTTTCTAGAGGGAACGGCATCACACACTAGTGCGTCTCCCCGTGCCCTAATAGATTCTCCGAGGGGTTCGGATCGGATCGGGGAGCGGAACAACCCGAGGGCGGGCGCCTCTAAAGGGCGCGCAAGTTATCTCTACAATTGATGGGTATTGGCTTTGCGATATTGTCCAAATGCGGACGGAAAAATCTGGGCTATTCATTTAAAAATTCGAAACACACTTGCACAACCGACCGTCTGGCCACCGACCTGAGACTAATATATAAAGCTGGCTTCAAAACAGCGTGCTTTTTATTACATTATCAAGCTTACTTGAACGTTTCACTTTTATGAAAACCGTGGTTCGGAAGGCACGATAAATCCTTAGTCCAGATTTTTGTGTCATCTTAGCAAATCTGTAAATTTACGGTGATGGTGAACCAACAGGTTCAATTCAAAAAATTCAAAATTCAAAATTCAAAATCATTAATTCAGTTTAGGCTACAAGTAGCTCTTGTGAGCGTAGGTTCAACAGTTCCTCAGAGTTCAACATTCTCTCCCATAGGCTGCTTGATTTTTATAATTACTTAAAACCTATCACCGAATGTTCATCAGGTTAACACATCGTCATCTTCACATGGAAACTGAGATGGTCTTGCGTACCAAAGCCCCAGCCCCAACACGACACTGCAATACCAAAAAATTATAGACGCTCATTTTGCGTAACACTAAACGCATCCGTAAAACAATTGACGCTGTATAACTTTCGTGTAAACTTCAGCAAACAATAACATAGTAGGAGGTATTATGTCCCCTCGCGACAAACGTGAACCATTCCTTCCAAGTGAACGTTGATTGGCGATCCTAACTTAGGATCACCATTAGTATTCCTAACCACGACACACCTCCGCCACAAATAAAGGTGACTATAGAAGGTAAGCTTCACACAAACGCGCTGAAGCAACGCAACACATTGACAACCCCCCTCCCCGCCCGATCCTCTAAATGCCACTACAATTTACAGAATACACTAAACATGCACACTAGTATAGGCCCAAGACACCGTACTCGTAGAACAAGGGTACGAAGAACCGGTTCACACGCGCTCTACTCCTAGCCTTTAGAGGCGCCCTCAGGTTGCTCCGTTCCCCGATCCGATCCGAACCCTTCGGAGAATCTAGTAGGGCACGGGGACGCGCACTATGCCGTTCCCTCTAGAAAACCTCCGAAGGTGATTCGTTTCACACGGCTTGAGGGACCCTTTACGTTCCTCGCCGCCCCTAAACAAGCCCGGTGAAGCTGAAAATGCCGTCTGAGGCAATCAGTAATCTCTCTCCAAAAAAAAGAAAGCAAAACGTCGACAACCTCCCACGGATGCGGAATCTCGCAACATCTATGCTCCAACTGTTCCGAGCAATTCCAATATCCGTGTCCGTGCAAAGGGTCTATTTGTGCGTTGTTCGTGCGCGGTGTATATTAAGCTTGCCTTCTGTAGTCTCCTTAGTTTGTGCCTCCGTTCTGGGGCCCGTACATACTCCTCGGTCTAATTCTGTTTATGTTAATGTTTCTGCGAGCGGCACGTTCGGCGTTCGTTCCTTGTTTCTAGGACAAGTAGGTTGCGGTTAATGCATGCTTTCATTTTGTTTTGGCGACCGAACTCAACGGGACCTTTGTTATTAGTCCCTTTTTCTAAAGGCATTGTTATCGCGACAAGGTAGCTTAAAATCCAAACGATGAAAGAATGAGAACAGAAGGCCATGCGAATTAATATTTTGATTTTACAAGAACAATATGATTAACATACGATACGGTTTTGAGTTCACTTAAGTCTAAGCTTAGTACTTAAATCAATGTTAGTAACACTGTTGTGTTCAGTTAGACTAGAGGCTTAGAGGTAAGATTTCTTAGTAGTTTAAAATCCCCGGTGAAATGGGCTTCCACCTTCAGCTATATCGTCACTTATCATCTGATGAGATAAAGGCCAAGCACTTCCTTTTTATTGGTAATAAAAAACTCTTTCCAAGCGTCAAAACTTTTCAAACCACACCAGTAAAAAGAATACTTATAAAATTTTAAAACTTCTAATCTTCCGCAAAGGTATGGCACACTACCCCATAGGTATTGCTCGTCGCAGTAGACAAAGTGTTGGTTAATTTTTGATGAATCGTTTTTGCTAAGTTACAAAGTGCTATATAAGTAGGTATTGCCATCAGTGCTCAGCACAGTGACCCAGTTTTCGACATTAGTTTTTGTCGCCATAAAGTTACTGAGTGTCCTTGAAATTTTACTGGATGACATTTAGGAAGTGGCAAAACGCTCATAGAATAGACATTAAATAAAATGATTATAGTATGGGATTGACATAAACGTCATGTATACGTATCGTTGACTTCTATTCTATTAGCGTTTAACCACTGTCTGTCACCAGGCTGTATCTCATGAACCGTGATAGTTAGACAGTTGAAATTTTCACAAAAATTTTCAAAAAACAGAATAAAATATATATTTAAGGGGGCACCCATACAACAGATATGATTTTTTTGCCGTTTTTATAGATAATGGTACGGAACCCTTCTTATGCGAGTCCGACTCGCACTTTGCCGATTTTTTTATAATGAAAGTGTAAAATGGTCGATCACTGGTTCCTGTCGAAAACTGGTACCTTATGTGTAAGTTGGGATGCTTGAAATAGATTTCGTGGAGAGATCGGCGCGACACGTTCGCATATTTTGCAAATCCTGGCGCGTCAAGTTGCCTGTGCCGGTGAACGTTCCCACTGACGCAGACGGGAATGTGACGGATTCGTGTAGATTTCTATGACGTAGACGGGAATTCAAAGTCTAATTCAATGGTATTTATTGCCAACTAAGTGCACAAAAAGGTCTTAAAAGTTTTTGGTGCTTACAACTTAGTCACCTTTCACAGGCACTGCAATATTCTTAACAATAATAATGAGAAGTCATGATAATATACACACTAGGTGCATGAAAAGAACGTTTTAACGAGCGCTTGATGATTCGATATGCAACTTGAAGTTACTATTACTCTGTGCTGTGCTGAGAACCAAATCCTTCGCTAACAAGTTTATTATCTTTGATAAATAAGTATATTTAAAAAATCCAGTATGCCTACTGGATTTTAAGAGAGGTGAGTTATATGAGTTGGACTCCCACTTGGAGAATTGGCACAAAGTAGCTCAGAGCTCTAGATACAAAATTAAAGTCAAGTAAGTCCCCATCCCTCATCAAAAATGTTGTTTAAAAGAAATTGGTTCATTTTGACAAAAAAAAACCTTTCAAACATTACAGGCAGACATGACGAAGCAGTGGAAACATACTGTTATATTTATTGCCGGAATTCGGCAACGTTGGCTGATCGCTTCAAAGCCGACCATTTATCCTCGACGAAGAATCATGACGCTTTTCCACCCGTTGAGTGACACGCAGTTATATCATCCAAGTCGTATTTTTGGCAAGTTGTAACTGTGTAATATAGGTATTATCGGGTAGGTACTGTAAGGAGGTTAAATGCAGCTCATAGTAAAAGTTAGTTTATTGTATTTGTATGTAAGCCTCTTTAGTCTGAATGAATATTTGAATCATCGAACAGATAAAATTAAAAAGGTTTGCAACGGTTTGACACAGTCGTGGACAGTCGTAGGCAACTCGGCTAAGAGCCGAGGTGCTCTGAGATCGATTTAATCTAATGTAATATTTATATGATAATACACAAAGTTAAGAGCAACGATTGTTCTCACTTTATATCCTAGTAGGGTTCCCCAAGATTTGATTAAAATATAAGCTGTTGGCTGAACTAGAGATTGAAGCTTTGTATCAAGACAATTACTATTACTAACAGTTATATTGTGGTACGCCTTTGTCTAACAGTGGATGTCTTTCGGCTGAGATGATGACAATACGTGACGTTGTATACTTACTAGCTGGAACTAGAACTTGGTCAACGGAGAGATGCATTCCTCACCCACCATCGCACCGCCACTTATAAAATTAGTACTGCCACACACAACAATGACTGTGTCCCGATCCTTAATTGACGTCAAAATCCACGGTTATGTATAGTTATCACTGGATTCCTCGCTTATGGCAATTTAAATGCGTCGCCTTAGTTTTGTCATCATCATCATCATCATCATCATCATCATCATCAGCTCATTTTTATGTCACCACTGATGGGGCACGAGCCTTCCATAAGGATGGATAGGGAGAACGGGCCATAAACTACCACGCAGGCCCAGTGCGGATTGGTGGTTGTTAACGACTGTTAATGCAGCCGGGACCAACGGCTTTACGTGCCTTCCGAAGCACGGAGGAGCTCGAGATGATACATTTTTGGTCACCCATCCGATGACCGGCCTTTACGAAAGTTGCTTAACCTCAGCACTCGCAGACCAAGCGCGTTATCCACTGCACTATCTCGAGCTCCTCAGTTTTTTATTTTGCTTTAAATCCTTATCTTTATAATGAAAACAAGGATCAGTGAAGGCTAAACTAGACGACACCGGTCTGCACCGGTCTTTTTAGTTCTTCATCAATTAATTTAATAATCTTTCATAGTCAACAGTTTCTTTCAGTCAACAGTTTCTAGAATCAGGCATAAAATTTATATTATGCTCTTATCACAACGAGACCACGGCTGGATTTTAGAACCTTACCTCTACTTAACAAGTAATATATTACCAATACCGAGCAGGTATAATTTAATAGTGGGCTTTATACGTCTCTTCTGGTCATAAAATGTTTTATTGCCAGGGACGAAAGCTCTTAGAAATGGACCCGATCCATTCTCTTTCTTTAATTATGCGTCCCTCAAAAGGGGTGATAAGAACTAAATCGGAATTGCATCAACTCATTGGTTTGGGGGTAGGAGAACAGTTTTATTGCTCTTTGGATTCGTGTTCGATTGAGATTTATTTTAAAAGAAAAAGTAATAAATAAATTTTAAAATTTTGTGTTATGGCCTGATCTTAAAATCTTAAAAGCATTATTAATGTATTTCAGACCTAACGCTATTTGCACTTTTCATTTGTAAAATGAATTCTAATCATTATAACTTATTTATATGTTTACCCTATATTCGATTTTTTTTAATATATTAAAAGAAGGCAAACGAGCAGGCGATGACCACCTGATGGAAAATAATCACCGCCGCCCATGGGGTGTCCATCCAGTGCAAAACCAAAGTAATCGCAGATGCGTTGCCGGTCTCGAGGAAGGAGTTGGATCTTGAGGAGAGAGTAGGAATTGAGAGGGGGGAGGGGTGAGAGATGGGCCTCCGGTACTTTCGCTCACCGGACGATGTTTCGTAGCTGTTGTGTTCAACAGCAACGAGTGCCATTGTTTCACGCTGATATTCTGTGAGAGGGTGGTATTACGCCGCGCGAGCCGGCCCATTTCTTGCTGCAACGCAGCGTGGCCATACCACTCAGACAGTGTCACTCATTTAGCACCACCCAGGGGTCACCTGTAGGGTCTCAAGGGTAAACCTACGGACTTTAACACCCAAAAATAATAGTAATAGTTGCTTAAACTTGTTGCAAAGTACAGAATATTGTGTAAATCATAAAAATAAAATTACTTCAATATTGTAGTGATGACTTGATTTCAATGATGGAGTCCTTTGCCCCAGCAGTGGGACCAGTTATTGGCTATTTACTTTAATTTACTTTAAAATCTTGTTAGAAGCATAATCGTCTGTACGTTTACTTTGCGATTGTTTTTAATAGAAAATTTAAGATACTATCCATGATTGCAAACACTAAGTCACTTAGAACACTCGTTTGTATGTAAAAACGATTCTTAAGTTGAAGATGGGAGATTCTCTTTTCAGATGTATGCCATCAGATAGTGGAGTGGCATTGTTCGTTCTATCGACGATGACCTATTTAAACTTTTTCTATTGATTGATCTTGTAAGATTTAATCGGATTTCACCGAGCTCCATTATAAGGAATTGCAGTAGCGGGCGCTGCACTGTGTTGACATTTTCAACATTTTCCGTAACATCTACTTTCTTATCTACAAGGGTATCTGAGGGTGACGCTTCCAATTCAATTTGTCGTTTGTTTCAGACGATATTATATTGCATAGGTAAATACCATGCACTCTTATGTTGTAATTAAAAAATACACCGGCAAAATGGTGTCGTTTAAAATAAAAACGATCTTAAGTTCCATTGTTACTAACCATTATGAGTCTTTGATACTAGAAATAAATTAATAAACATTATTATATTATTATACATATTAACTAGAAACATTATAAGAAATGAGGTTACTTCAGTAATTGTTAAGTAATCTGTGAATATGTAGTATAATAAGCTTTTAGCAGTCAAGTCAACATCATAACTGTATATCAATTTTAAAAAACATCGTTGGTGAATAAATTGTTTTGTGGCTACCTGTTGATAATATACAAATGTCTGTTGCAATTTAAAGACAAATATAGTTAATAGTAAAATTATCATCTTCATCAGTTCATTTTATGTCCCCACTGTTGGGGCACGAGCCTTCCCTATGGATGGATAGGGAGAACGGGCCATAAACCACCACGCGTGCCCAGTGCAGATTGTTGGCTGTTAACGACTGCTAATGCAGCCGGGACCAACGGCTTTACGTGCCTTCCGAAGCACGGAGGAGCTCAAGATGATAAATTTTTAGTCACCCATCCGATGACCGGACTTTGAGTTGCTTAACCTCGACACTCGCAGCATTAAGCTCCTCATAATTGTCATAATATGCTTGAATAAGTTTAATTGGTTTTTCACTTAATAAATATAATTTACAACTTTTTTTATAGCTATTGTTCTCTAAAATATCTAAGCAGAACATCGTCCCGGAGTATCAATTAGATGTGTTCGTATACTCGTAAAGCAATTTCCTTGTCATATTACGGCTTAAACTTTCTTTGGCTTACAAAAGCGTACGCTCCATCCCCTTTCAGCCATTTCCCCGGTTGTGGGGCGCAGCAATTGCCCTGATTTGACTCTGGTGAGAATATAATGCGATCGGTCTTACGGGCCAGCGATCACTCAACGGCTTCGCACTACCATGCATTAGTGACGTTGCTGAGCGAATTGACATCGTTTTAGGGACAATGTGTTTGTACGAGTAGTCAAGTATAAAGAATTGGTATCTTACATAACGAACAATGATTGCATGTTTTCATCTAAAGTCTCTTTAGGTTAGATCTGGAGCTAAATGAGGTAAAGGTATAGAAAAAAAATAGAAATTTACTCGGTAAACGTACCGTAACTAAGCCTAGGAGGTTCCTAAAGCTTAAAGATTCTAATTTTCTGTGGAATATAATAACAGTTAATTGTATTTTGTATTTTTAAGTGCTAATTGCTGCACTAAATCAAATGACCCACCGCAAAAAAAAAATTTGGTGACTCGTTTCTTTGTCGCACCTTTAAAAGATGGAATAGTCTCCCAGCACACGTTTGCCCTCCTTCCAATGATATGGGGTCCTTCAAAAGAGGCGTGAAGAAGCACCTTGTGGGCCGGCCGAGTGAAGGTTACTGACGCTTCGTTTGTTTTCACGCTGCACCAGTTATCTTCGCGTCTGGACTCCATTTCCACTTAACATCTGGTGGGATAAAGTAATTTGCCGAGCTATCTATAAAACAAATGAAAAAATATATTAACAGTTGTTATTCTCATTCGATTTTTAGTTTTAATCAAAACTTTTATAGGTAAGTAAAACTTAAAAAGTAATCAGATACTTCCGTTCAAATTTTGATTGTGAATTTTAATTAAATATGCTTTATTGCTGCTACATAATTGTCTCCTATCCTTGTTCATTCGCATTCCGTTGATAGAGAAGGAAGCATGACGTCATCACTTAAGTTATTTCTATCAGGAAATGGCCAAGTCTTGTTCTTTCTTTATGTGGCTTTGCTCAATATCCGCTGTACTGCGATAATGTAACACACGGTAACTTGCGTTATTTTCTCTTCAAAACAATATTTCTTTTTAATATTACTTTCTTACACCATTGGCGCAGGGACCCACAGTGAGTCTTCGGCACCTCGGAGATCTTCGGAGTATCTCTTATTAATAGACTTAAAATAATATTGATAATATAAGACATTTCGTAAATGCCTATGAATAACCAGAGAGTCAAAGCATTAGGGCCTTACATTAGTGATTTCGTGTTTTGTTCACGTCATGTAAACGTCATTTCATATTAGAGTAAAAGAGACGAATAAACATTCAAATGTTATTGTTTGTTTATTTGTAAGGCCCATGGTTTATCTACTTTTCACTAAATGAAACTAAACAATTTTATTTTTATTGAAAATAAATTAAGGCTTTCATCGGTGTTTAACGCAATCTACTTGGTATAGGTTGGTACATCCTAGGCATATCTTTTTACAAACGTTGGATATAAAAAGGCATGCCTATACCAAGTAGTTAGCGTTAAACTCCGCCCAAAATTGTGTTCGATAAGGAACGCAAAAGTCTATAAAACTGTATAAATAGGTCTAAATTGATTTTCAAAATGCCAGTTACCACGTTCTCCATCAGCCTACGCCTTTGAGTTTGTTTTCTGTACAATATATCACACTCAACTCGCAATACTTTAAGTCGGGCCGAGATATATCGGGGCTTAATACGCGAATTTAGAACTCATTTATTGCACATCGAAGCTCGGAAAAGGTTTTAAAATCATCTTAAGGAGCATTACTCTGTAAGAACTTGACTCTTAAATATTTAAAGTAAGTGAAATATCCTTTCTTGAAGATCTTTTTGATGTTGTTTTTGACTTTGTCAAGTGTCTTGACCAATGCATACTTTACGTATAAAGTGTGTAAAATGTAATTATACACTGACGCAAAAAGTGTTAGGTAGGTAAAAATAGAGCTTGTTGTTAAAAAATTGTGAGTAACACTTACTTATATTTCGTTTAGTAAAGGAATGAATACACATCAATATAAGATGTCCTATACATTAACAAATAAACTTTTTCTTTTCAAAAATAAAATACATTTAAGTGTCGCATTTAATATTAGCCCCTTTATTCATAAAAATCTATTTAAGCATTATTTCGTTAATCATTGTTTTGTCTCTTTTACTCAAATTCAAAATGGCGTTTGTGTGACGTTGACAAAACAATATTGAACTAAATAATGCTCAAAAAGTTTTTATGAATAAGGGGGTTACTGTTTGCGCAAACTTCAGTTTTGGAGCAAAAGCCTGCATCATTGAAATAAAATCATCGCTTCGCTATTATTACCCTTGCAGAATGCGAGTTTATGATCACCCGGAATGGCTATGCATGAAATAATACGAAATACACCTACCCGACCTGGTACTGAACCTCCGTACAATAGGCCGAGAGCAAGAGCGTTGGAAAACAATAAATTTAAAATATATCCTAATAAAACTTGAATGTACTTAAAGGGAATATAACTTTAGAGCGATGGCACCCCAACGACCCTAATGACATTTTAATAGAGGCGCAAACTCGCGATAAACACCGGTTCGATTCCCGGCGCGCTCCGTCACGTGTGGCTCCATAAATGATGTCACATTATTATGGATACTTTAAACTTTAACGCAAAAGAAAGAAACAACAAAAGTCATAATACGACTCAGTTTAAAACCAATTTTGTACAGTCAAAAACTTACCTTACTCTCGCACAATTAGAATTGTTTATAACAAGTAGCGTGAAATGTTGGATTAAGGGCCTGTTTCACAATGTCTGATTAGGAGATACTTGGCAGTCAAAGTGACAGTTTTGTATAGACTATCTGTCAAGTAAACGCTAATGGGAACTTACTTGTAGATGGTGAAAGAGGCCGTTAGGCTCATACTCGTAATATAAACTCAAATTTGACGTAATATGACTTAACTTTACAATTCATCGACGTATACTAGCTTAAAAGATCTTCACATTAAGTAAAATTTTTATAGATTTTTTTTATGGAAGAGTTGTCAAATGACTGCTCTGCCTGATGAAGCAGAAGCAGTCCAAATGCGAGTACAGCTCGTGGAGCAGGGTTGTGCCTCACCAGCCGTTCTCACCTTTTTTTTAATACTTCCTCCTCCAACATGATCAAAGCTATTCGATACTACTTCTCTTTCATGCAAGTTCCATCATTTTTGCCTCTCGCACTTTATCAAATTCAAATTGAAATTCAAAAATCATTTATTCAGTTTAGGCTTCAAGTAGAACTTGTGAATGTCACTATGCCATCTCGGTTCGTAAGTCTACTCTGGGCGGGAGATCTTGTACTGAGAAGAACCGGTAAGAAACTCAGTGACTAGTGAATAATACTAAAAATAAGATAAGTATGCAAGAGCAGACCAGCCTCCACAGGCAGCACCCGTTCACGAGTATGACATATGAAACAGCCATAGCTTCGCTCAACCATATTTTAGGGAACGTAACGACCCGACGCACACGCCACCACCGCAGAGACATTATAGAGAGTATGACACACTCAAGATACTCTAAATTAAAACTTAATGATCTATTTAACGCAACGCTGTTTGTTATCTGTAGGACACTGCTGATAAAGGCTATCATATCAGTATAAAAATTATGTATAATATTTTTGTTATATGTATTCAAATAGAGTATTATGTGTTTTTTATTATAACCAGGCTGTTTTATCATCTAAATATTTTTTGACTTTTATTCCGCATAATTCACATTCATACATCCCTTTCATTCCTTGGCAGTGGGTGTTCTGCCTATATTAAACCTATTCTGTATTATCTATTTATTTACTATTTAAAAGGTTCGGGTAAATGAGTTTTTCAGCAAACTTATCGTATTACTAGTTGTCGCCCGCAACTTCGTTCGCAAAGACTACACTATCCCACAGCAATATGCAAATAATGCAAATAAATATGCTAATAAATTCTATTCTATTCTATTCTATTCTATTCTATTCTATTCTATTCAGGAACCTGTCACCGGGATAAATAGTATCCTATGTCCTAGTCCGGGTCATGATCTGTCTATGTGCAAAGTTTGCATATAAATCCGTTCAGCCATTTTCACGTGGTGCGCGGTCAAATAAACAGACATACAGATAAACAGATAAACAGACAAACAGACAAAAATTCTAAAAACTGTTGGAACGTGTTCTGCTATCGATTCTAAGTATCCCCAGCCAACTTTTTTTCGAGTATCTTCCATGTACAGACTTTCGACCCTCTTTAGCTTTATAGATATAGAAATGGGAGCTTTTTTACATAAAATTTGTTTTTGCTTATGCCGTTCTCACGTTGCCGACCCGCAAGTTGCTTATCCACCCCTCGTTTCAAGGACCCCATGCGTTTTAAGAAGGAGGAAATACTGTGTGCTGGGAGGGTTTAAGCGTCTTTTGTACCATCTATGTGGTCTAGCAGCCAGACGTGGTTTCATTGACGACATTGATAACACTTACAGTCTATAAAAGCACATTATACACAGTGAACTCGACAAGTAAGTATCCAATACTATAACAGAATTAATAATTGTAAAATGTTTTCGTCGAGTTGTTACCGACAAATAAATAAAGTTTTACAACCGCCGAAATTAGGTTTTAATCCGGCAATAGCTGTTAAACTGGTCCACGACGATTTTAATGGTGGATTAAAAAGGGATTTTGGAAGAAAATCATAATAATTTTTCGTTGACATGCATTCGGTGAGTAAAATGACATTCTTTAGTGCTTCACGTCCGGTGCTTAAAATATGAACGATTATAAAATATTATAACTGGTTCTGTTGGGGCTGCTGGTGTACGAGTGATTTCATATGGCGGCTTGTTCGTGCCATAATATAAGGAAACTTTTTTTAGAGAAATTGCTGATTGCCTCAGACGGCATTTTCAGCTTCACCGGGCTTGTATGGGGGCGGCGAGAAACTTAAAGGGTTCCTCAAGCCGTATGAAACGAATCACCTTCGGAGGTTTTCTAAAGGGAACGGCATCACGCACTAGTGTGTGTCCCCATGCCCTACTAGATTCTCCGTAGGGTTCGGATCGGAGAGTTCCGAGGTCCGTGTCCGAGCAAGGGGTCTATTGTGTACGTTGCTCGAACGCGGTAGGTATGTCTTTGCCTTTTGGGTCTTCTTATTTTGTGGCCGTGCGATGCAATGCATGGCATGGATGAGTGAAATAGTTATAAATAAATGACAAATATGTTTCATACTTTAATACATAAAATAGAAAAGTTAAAAATCAAAATACAAAGTGACATATAGTGAATATAATTTATAGGTAGGTATTTATCTCACAAAATTTATATCGTGAGGGCCTAGCATGGCTCAAATGACTTACTGGATTAAAATCATAGTTTACCAAATGAAACAACAGGCGTACTAGTTTTAATTACTTATGGGTAGTTATTTAATTTCTTTTTTACCTTTCAAATCATTAAAGAAGTAATTATGTATTGAGACACCTGCTTAATCCCAAAACCACAAATTTTCAGCCTATTCAATTTCTCTTTTCGAAAGGTATCTACGCTTAGATTTTAATTCCTTTCGGGGAGCGCCCAGCGATGCTAGATCCGTCTTGCGCCGCACCTGTACAGAAGATATTAACATTTCTTTCAAATGTCACAGGCGGCTCCAGATATTAAATTATATTAAATTAAAGGCGGCTTTAGGCCTATTTATCCCGACTTTAATGCCGCGAAAACATTTCCCTTTGGAAAAATGTGGAAATTTTAACTTGGTCTGCCCACATTAAAATTATTTATGAGAGGCTCCTATGCCCGCCCTTTAAATATTCCAACAATGTATGGCCGCTGTGTTTTTGTTAGTCGTCCATTGATATTTGTATCGCGCTTTGTAAATTTTTAGGTAATTATTATTTTTATTTCTTGATCAAATCGACGGAAATTTGCCGAAAGGCAAAAGTTTTTATCTACCCCTATGTATGTATGTATGTATGTATGTATGTATGTATGTATGTATGTATGTATTTATGTATGTATGTACGTATGTATGTATGTATGATGCATGTATGTATGAGTGTATGTATTGATTTCTTTCAAACAGTTGATTTTCCTTATATGATTTAGATTTTCATATACACTTTGTTGTATACCTAAACTTGGGAAAGCGAGTCATCCCCAACAGACAACAACAATTTATTGAAACCTATTGAGTAATGAAAGTATGTAGTTAAAAATACATACTTGGTAAAGATTATTTTAAGAAAACGATTGCTAACTATTCTCTAATTATATCTGAATCTGGTTTTTGGTTACTTTTTATAGTTTTTTTTATTTGACTTCCTGTGTAAATATCGGTAAGCCTCGTTCAACCACTTTCGGTCTTATCGTCACTAAACACCTGGTGAGATTAAGGTCAAGCGCTAACCCTTTGACGAATAAATAAGATAGTTCTGTTAGACGGTTGCACATGCTTCATTCCCTTAATCGCTACACCATTCACATCGACACGGTCCGCCTGATTGGAAGCGAGTTTCATTTCCTGCAAGATATTTGAAAAACACTTCAACATCAAAATTATGGTGGATAAAAAAAATATGTATTGTAGTCCTGTAGGAGTTTTTAGTGGTAATATCCTCCTTTTAGAGTGAGTCCCTTTGAGAATGATGGAGGGAGAGTCCCTCATAACCATATGCGTCTGTGTCAGTGGTATGCGTAATGCATTTTCTATTGTATTAAAAAAAGGTGTTAATAATATCTCCATGCGAACATTTTCGCCAATGTTCATGTGACAGCTGAGTCAAGTCAAGCCCAGTCAAGGTACCTGAATCAAAACTTCTACTAAAATAATAGTCGTAAATTCCACGACGAAAAAATTGCTTAAGTATACATCCAGGTACCGACCGACCTTCCGAGAGCTTAACTTTTGCGATCGTTACACACTCATTAACGAACTAACACATCATTGTTCCACTAATGAGTGAGAGTGAAAGAACGGTTGTGTGTTTAGGTCAATGTAGGCAAAGTGTGAAACTGGGGGACGAAAGTGTGCCTGCTAGGGTTGACAGATAATGTATGCTGAATGTTTTTTTTTATTACCAACACTAATGGAGAGTGAAAAAAAAAAATCATGTTTCGATATTGACACTTATGTGGAAGTAATTGCAGAAAAATCTAAAACAAGGCAATAGCTTAAACTTCCCCTAGTATAACAAGTT
The DNA here is from genome assembly GCA_949315975.1 of Eudonia truncicolella. NCBI lineage: Eukaryota > Metazoa > Arthropoda > Insecta > Lepidoptera > Crambidae > Eudonia > Eudonia truncicolella. The sequence continues at coordinate 1,619,845 of OX438838.1, read as the reverse complement.
TTTATTTAACGTAACATGACTTAGCGCACTTAAATGTAGAAAAATATGTTTCATAAAAGAATTCATCGAAGTTTTTTTTTTTTTTTTTTTGAGAGAGATTGCTGATTGCCGCTGCGGCATTTTCAGCTTCACCGGGCTTTTTGGGGGCGGCGAGGAACGTAAAGGGTCCCTCAAGCCGTGTGAAACGAATCACCTTCAGAGGTTATCTAGAGGGAACGGCATCGCGCACAAGTGCGCGTCCCCGTGCCCTACTAGATTCTCCGAAGGGTTCGGATCGGATCGGATTCATCGAAGTATGTCAAATATGCTTAAAAGATCTTCAATTTTTTTTTTTATCGTATTTTTTAAAATAGTAGAGTTAGGAAATGTTGAGATGAAAAATTCATTTTATTAGCAAGACTAACCCTTACGTGTAAGTAGGAAAATGTAGGAAAACCTAAAAAACAAGGCAATAGCTTAAAACTTCTTTTAAAACTTACAAGTTCTTATTCAATTAATGGCAATTGATTGAGGGCGTTACTTTGCGGAAATCCATGGCACACAAAAATGCATATTTTTGTTAAATTTTAAACCATTATTAGAACTATGTACCTTTAGAAAGTTTAGAAAGTTTCAAGCACTCAGAGGCGTAAATTATTGAATTCACTCAATTTGAAACAATAATTATTTTACTCATTTGTTGATTGTTGTGTAAAATAAAAGTTACTTACTTACTTACTTTTCATTATAATGTTTGTAAACACATTTTTATAATTTTAAACAATTTTATTTTCACTTTGATACTCTAATTTGAGGTTCTTCTCTCTTCTCTTCTCTTTCGTATTAATAAAGAGCAGGCACAAGTACATAAAACAAATTTGTCAATATAATGTGTCAGAACCTCAAATTAGAGTATCAAAGTGAAAATAAAATTGTTTAAAATTATATACAGTTATTATTTGATGGCGATCGAATTTGTACGCTCGCATTAAAACATTCCTATTAAATTCTTTTGGAATGAGTTATGGACACCCCTGACAATAACTTTGCTCTAGCCTGCTCACGGGAGGAAGTATAAATTAGTGGAACCGTGAAATTCCATAGCTGCGCTCTTTACAACTGTTATATGAGAGAGAATTAACATTCTTCCATTCACAACTAGTTTTTGTGTGGACATTACGATTCTTGTTTATGAATTAATCGTTGATGCCTGGCTTTTTATAAATAGTTTCGTTTATTTTTATATTTTAAACTAACTGTAGAGTATATTATATGTTTTAAAGTTAACTAATATTATTTTTGATCTGTACAGATCTAAATTACGTTCTACTTTTGAAGGGATCATTACTTCTGGCCATAGACAACCGACGCGGCAGTTGATTGATGTAATTAAGGCAAGAAACAGATTCACTAAATAAATACTAAATACTGATCTGATCAATGCGCTAAAATTATACTCAGTTATGAAAAAAACTTTTGAAGTAAGAATAAGTAATGTATAGAATACAGTAGAATATAGTTATCATCAATCATTTCAAGAATATAGTTAGTTAGAAAAAGCATTGGAAACACACATTGTCAAACTGCGATTTATAATTTATATTTATATTTTTTTTTAAATTGTGCATTGGTTTGAGAATTATATACTTATTACATTTGGTCTTAAGCAATTCACTTTTCATAATCCTCCGTGCTTCGGAAGGCACGTAAAGCCGTTGGTCCCGGCTACATTAGCAGTCGTTAACAACCACCAATCCGCACTGGGCCCGCGTGGTGGTTTATGGCCCGTTCTCCCTGTCCATCCATAGGGAAGGCTCGTGCCCCAGCAGTGGGGATATTAATTGAGCCGATGATGATGATGATGATGATGAATTCACTTTTACATATTGTTTAAAGTTAAAACTTCAAAAATACCAACCGGCATATAAATACTATACAATAGAATAGAACACCTTTTTATTTCAGGCAACTATGGCCTATATAAGAAATACGCTAACGATACATCAACCATATCGCACATCCTTATTGAACGGCAGTGTTGTGCATTATCAACATGCCCTGAGTGGGTCCCGGCTGTTTTCCATAAAGCCCCGATAAGGGCGCCTTTGAGGGGCCCTCGGCGCCAGCACTTGACATTCCAGCCCTTGTCTATGGTTTTTTTTCGAGTTTACGATTTCTCGACTTCAATGCGTATGCTGTGTCATGCTTTCATGACACAGAATGCTTTAAAGCGGAGCAATACTGAGCACAGTTACATATCAGGGGTCAGGTGTGGTGGGTAACCATGACCTCTTTCTACTGCTATTAAACTTAAACTTAGTTTATTCAGTACCTTTTTTTGGATTTTATTTAATGTTTTGTTCATAAATATGAAATATTAAATAAATAAACAAAATTTACAGGCGTATACAACATTCGAAAATTAAGTTGCGACTAATAATAAAATAAGGTTACAAACTAAAACTATTAGAAACTATAATTAATAAGAGGTGGTATTCCCCCCGCCCGATCCTCTAAATGCCACTACACATTTACAGAATACGCACTAGTTTAGGCCCAAGACACCGTACTCTTAGAACAAGGGTACGACGATTTTTTTTTTTTTTTTTTTTGGAGAGAGATTGCTGATTGCCGCTGCGGCATTTTCAGCTTCACCGGGCTTTTTTGGGGGCGGCGAGGAACGTAAAGGGTCCCTCAAGCCGTGTGAAACGAATCACCTTCAGAGGTTATCTAGAGGGAACGGCATCGCGCACAAGTGCGCGTCCCCGTGCCCTACTAGATTCTCCGAAGGGTTCGGATCGGATCGGGGAGCGGAGCAACCCGAGGGCGCCTCTAAAGGCACGGACCTCGGCTCGGGTTGACCGGGCCGTGGAGGAGGAGAGAACCGACCAGGTACATGTCTGTACCTGGTATAGAGCGTGTGTGAACCGGTTCTTCGTACCCTTGTTCTACGAGTACGGTGTCTTGGGCCTAAACTGGTGTGCATGTTTAGTGTATTCTGTAAATGTGTGCTGTCATTTAGAGGATCGGGCGGGGGGGCGTTCGCAACCGTTATGGGATCGTCGGGGTCATCTAGGACGTGCTTAGGACGCCTAGACATGAACCGTTTTGTTGGTGGAAGGCTTCCAACATTATAGTTGGCGGCCGCCACAACAAGCGGGTTAGGGTGGTGGGGGGCGTTATCAAAGTAACGTATGGAAACGTCCTTGATAAAGTCTTTGATAGTGGGAAGATCAAGATCGCGGTGGAGATCTACGTTGCGATAGTACCACGGGCAACCCGTGGCACCACGCATGAATCGGTTTTGCAGCGTTTGTAAACGATGCAAATAGGAGGGCGCGCAGTGCGCGAAAACTACGCTAGCGTAAGTCATGACGGGGAGGGTACGACGAGCCGGTTCACACGCGCTTTATACCAGGTACATACATGTGTGCATGCCTGGGCGCTTCTCCCCACCACCACGGCCCGGTCAACCCGAGCCTTTAGAGGCGACCTCCGGTTGTTCCGCTCCCCGATCCGATCCGAACTCTTTGGAGAATCACATTAACTTAACTTACACTTTCCTACACTCACACCAATTATCTAGCCCAAGAGAAGCTTCGTTATGAAACTCGTTAAATGGTTACTAGACAACGGATAAACATACTTAAAATACTTAAATACATACTTGTTATACATAGAAAACACCCAGACCCGAGACAGTTTAGAAAAAATTGACCCAACCGGGGATCGAACCTGGTACCTCAGAGATGGCGACACCATGAAAACCGGTGTACAAACCACTCGACCAAGGAGGTCGTCAATTGTATGTTAATTCTATGTATATTGTACGATTATTATTTACTATTCCTCGTATGTACTATTTTATTTCAAAATGTGTGTTTACCTAAGTATATATTTAATATTATAATTCGTTGAGCATATCGTGATTAAGCAGACAAATCCATTCAATGTAAACTATATACAATTTTTATTGTTTCAAAATCATGTAAGCTAATATCCCAAATAAATACATAAATAGTATGAATTCACTACGCAAGCCGCACAGGGAGAGGTTCGTGTTGAATGAGAGAGATCGTGGTTCAATCCCACAGACCAAATACATCCCAATACTAAGCTTTTGGGAACCACGATCACTTCAGAAATACTAGGCTATTGGGATTTGGTCTGTGGGATGAAGACTGAAGCTATATTCCAAACTAGCAACAAGTTAATACGCTTAGAGCTTTCTAGAGTGTTAACATTTGTAATATTTTTATCAACAAAAAACTGGCCCTTTTCTTAGCGTTCTTATGCATTGCTTGTTAAGTTTTTACAAATGTGTGTGGGGCAAAAAAAGGAGGCGAAAGTGGCATTTTGCGGGTCGGACGGGGCGGGGCGGGCCTAATGTCCCGAACGGTGTTACATCTCATAAAAATTCAATTGTCTGCGGTTTTAATGCTTTGATTTTTATTTGTTGTAAGCTATTATTGAGATTGGCCGACTTTTGTGATTTTTGGGGTTTGGTTGTAAAAGCTTGTGAGAGTTGGTTATAGCTTTACAAATAAATAAAAGGAAACCAAAAATCACTATCTATATCTCGTATCTTGTAGGTATTGTAACACAGCCCCGAAGAAAGCGATAGCCCTGTTTCTTGTGGCTTCTTCTTGGCGCAAGGTCGTATCCACTAGATATAGGTTTACAAAGCTACGACTAAGATTTGTCGATCAAAATCACTATCTCGTTTTCAATATAACGATGTATTTATTTTAGATTTTATAATTTTTATCATTTTTTGACGTTGACAGTGCACACATAGTATTTTGATGGGTACAACAGAAGCACTTCGCAAATAAATCTCATTGATTGATTCCACCGAAAGAAATTACAACCTTAGAAAACTAGTGTACTGCTTGAACATCAAACAAAAGGGGAGTAGTGACTTTTCGCTATGAAAAAATGTGAGACTAACATTTGGGTCAAAGAGGGCGGGACGGTGTCAGTCGCCGCATAAAAACATCAGGCCTAACGTTGATGGGCAATTTCCTCTGTTTGGGCTCCTATCCGTCGGCCTTGTTTAAGGTGAGACGTCGAATTGTTTCGTTAGTGTCTATTTTAACCTACAAAGAGGATAAAAGTGACAGCAAAGAGGATATAATAAGTTGCGGATTAAATACTTTTTAAAGGAGTTAAAAATAAATAAATAATTTTACTTAAATAGGTACAGGCTTCATCGCAGCGTCCCACATCGTTCCTGATATTTAAAGAGTTTGGAAGAAATATTATTTAATAATTCTATATTATCACTCATTTTATTAAGTATTGTACAAGGTTTTCATGACTTTAACACTGGCTAATGTGCTAACAGCACAAAGCCACTAATTATGGAAAAAAAACAGGCTTTTGTTTTGCATTTTCCTTTCGTCGCTCTTTACGTATTGGCTTGGTATGTTCATTCCAATTTTAAATAGTAAACGATGTTCTTTTCTAAAAGTACAAAAGTATCCAAAGTGAACCTCCTCATGTTCCTTGGTTCCTATTATCCAAATTAAGTAGACCTGTGTTAGTTACGGCTTTAAGAATGCGTTCCGGGCATTTTCCAACAAAATATTTTGGTTTTTTAATGGGTAACACCAGTTCCCTTAACTGTGACACATGTGTCCAAATTTGGCCTTAATGCTAAGAATGTATCACGAGCTGCTAGCCGATCCGATGTCAGCGCCAGCGCAAAATTTACCTTTAGACGTTAAGCATAGGAATAAGATATGATAGGACTGGCATTGTCAATGTGTGATGAAAGTCCCAAAAAAAAAAAAGATTTAAAAAAAGAAAGGCAACGACACTGTATTATTTTGTACGTAAAAAATCTGCTTCGTTTATTTGATTAGAAAGAGTTTACAAATCCCTGTGTACACTTTTAGTAAGTTTGTACTTTTTGCAGCTTTACTTCTGTGAAAGCCCTCGTTGTTTACTGTTCCCTCTATTTTTCCATCTCTAATGCAAGTCAAACCTCCGTCACAAAATAAGGGGTCTACATAAGGTAAGCTCTCATATACACGTAATCTCGCATCAGCTGCGCACGGACTATTCCGGGTGCCTAGTGTAGGTTTTGTTTACTATCCCTATTCATTCGATCACGTTTACGAAAATGAAAATTAGTATGTCATTGAAGCAGCGCCTCCTAACGCCACACGAAAGGAGTTAACATTCTGCCATACAAATTCTCGTTTTCGTTAAGGCGACGAATTGGAAATTTACGTGCCGGGGATCTTGATTTTCCCCAACAATTACAAAACATATGAAAGTTATATTTGATGACATGATTCTTCATTTGATTGAATTCATGTTGCTAGTTGCAGAAACGCGATTTGTTAACTTTTATAACAGAGAAAAAAATATCAAAGTACCTAACCTCTTTTAAAACATAGATTTGCATTTTACAGGCAAACCAGACCGATTTAAGCATCTAAATTTTTCACTTCAATATACTAGTTCATTTTTTAAAACTTATTTGTAGTTTTAATTGGAAAGAAAAAAACAGCTTTTCTGATGGTATACGGGGCGCAAACTCTCCGTATTAGATTAATTGTTTAGCGATGCGTCGCCTTAACGTGATTGAATGGCGAATGAAACTCCTGTGTCCGTGAGAGGTTGTCTACGTTTGCGTTGGACGAGCGCGGTATGTATGAAGCTTAGTTTCTGCAGGCTCCTTAGTTTGTGCCTCCGTCCCGTACAAAGGCCGGTGCAAATCGGCCGGATCCGATGTTTGCGCCCCATTAGGGCTGATCTCCGCTCCGGCTGGCGCGCCGGTGCGTGTGCACATCGCCTTACGTGCGCTGATCTTATGCTAATCTTAGTTGAACACTTTCTGTAACGAGGTGATATGTAAAAAGATTAAAGTGCTGCGACAAAATAAATTTGCAAATTTTCTTAGGTAAGTAATAAAATGTGAAAAAAGAAAATGAGGAACTCGATAGCACAGTGGTTGACACGCCCGGTCTGCGATTGCTAAGGTTAAGCAACTTTAGCATAGGCCGGTCATCGGATGGGTGACCAAAAACGTATCATCTCAAGCTCCTCCGTGCTTCGGAAGGCACGTAAAAGCCCGTTGGTCCCGGCTGCATTAGTAGTCGTTAACAGCCACCAATCCGCACTGGGCCCGCCGCGTGGTGGTTTATGGTCGGTTCTCCCTATCCATCCATAGGGAAGGCTCGTGCCCCAGCAGTGGGGACGTAGAATCAGCTGGTGATGAAGAAAAAAACATGTTTTAATGATACTGTTTTTAACTTAAAATTAGTATAAAGTACAGAGTAGCCATGTATGAAATTATCTCAGCAAAAGTTAAGTTAATAAATGATACAATTGCCCTGTGGCACGCCTTCTATGTTTATCTTATTTATTTATGGCACAATGGGAAATAGCTTTAACTAGTTAGAAAGAGACGATGAGTGATCATTAATAACATAACATTATTAATATAACGCCTAGCGATATTTTAGGACTTAGTTAATGTTCTTTTTTCAATGCCAAAGCGCTTTTATCTCATCTGATGGTAAGTGGCGACAAAGCGAAGCATTCTTCACCCGGAATCCTCAAGTATTGAGAAACAATCTCTATCAAAACACAACAATTCTATTAACATTGCTGTTATTGCTACAGGGTGGTAGCTAGCCAATCACATTAGTACGTCCCTATCATCAACCAAACCTACAGTACATACTTACACAACGCTGGGAATCGAAGTCGGAACCTTTACGTCTGAATTCGGTGCTCTAACGAATAGACTACAGAGGTGGGTTTCTTCATCAACATTGTCACATCAAATCAACATCAATACTTATAGGATTAAGTTCGACAACAGACTAGGTTGTTATCCTGTCCCTCACTCTGATAATCTCGACTATATCCGTACAAGGAGCAGCTTCATTTTTTATCAGGAGGATGGGTAATAGTGTTGGGCCGTCCGTGACTCAAGAGTCCTTTTTGAAATGACTAGACTTACTTTTTGGGGACTCGACTCGTAGATAAGTGCCCAAGCCATTTTGTGTCAAGACTCGACAATACTGAAGTTTTTTAGAATAAGTGGGTTTCACTTTGCTTATACAGATTTCTAGACTCTAATGATATCAAACAGCTGATGAAACACAATGGTGAAAACAGGGAATATTGAAAAGTATAGCTATTATAGTACGTGTAGCTATATACGAGTATATTTAAGTACAATTTTATTAATTAGCGATAATGGCGTTTAATTTTATATTTTCTTTTCCTAGCACCTACGAGTACCTAGGTACCCAATCCGATTATAAATGAGTTTATTAAGATATTGTTTACATGAATGCTCCTTACAAGGATTCGAAACAACTCAGAACTAAAAACTAAGCCGGAGTCTCGCGAGGGCTGCTAAAATGAGTACTGGGTTCCAAGCTCAAGTTTCATCCGCCATTCGATCACGTTAACGAAAAAGAGAATTAGTATGGCGAAATTTTAACTCTTCTAGTGTGTCGCCAGGAGGCGCTGCTTCAATGCCATGATAATTCTCGTTTTCGTTTACATGATCGAATGGCGAATGAAACTCGCGCTAGGCACCCAGTTTCAAAAGTAAGGGATTTACTAATAAAATGAGTAAGCCTAGAACCGAAATACTGTTCCCGTCATGTAAACATTTCAAATTAAAAATTCAAATTCAAATTTCAAATTTAAAATAACTATACGTAGGTGTATACTGTGTTTATTAGTACGGGGGTAAGACTTAAAGAACTCTAAACCTGACAACACTAGCGGGTAGACCCGCGTCAGATCGACCAGTGATTGGAAGCTAGCCGTCTCTCCCACGCGGGATCGCCCGGCTTTTTATACCCTCTTAAATCTACATAGGCAAATTTGTACCATCCCCTGTGAGGGTTTAATATTTCGATTGATTTAATACCTTTGGGTCTTTTAATTGTTATGCAAGAATGTTGGGTTTAAATGTATTCGATAGGAATTGTAATAATTTATACGTTTACGTAGGTAGCTAATACCTACAAATAATTTGTAAGGAAACACTTCGCATTAATTAAATCGTTAAATGTTGTTTAAAATGATGTTTTATGAATCCCATAAAATATACCAACAAAATAACTTCCAACAAAAAAATAGTCCTACTAATATTATAAACGCGAAAGTTTGTAAGTATGGATGAATGATTGTTACTCTTTCACGTAAAAACTACTGAATGGATTTTAATGAAACTTTTCTCATATACAGACTTCATATACAGACTCAGACCAGCATATGGGATAATTTTTTTTTAACTTTTTTTTTTGCTGTTGTTTTCGCAAACGAAGTCGCGGGCAATATCTAATCATTAATAACTCACTATAACTTGTTATGCATCAAAAGCATCACGAGATATTCAACGTGGTCACTAATTCTAAACTTGATTTCTTGATTCTTAATTTATCATATCACAACCAAATCTTGCTCGTCGCTACACTTCTTCAGGTCATCACAGCACTCATGGGAAAAATGTGGTGACGTAATTTTTTGTTAGCTTACACCAATTTCAATAGTCAATCCTAAAGTAAAACTTAACATAAACAATCAGGCGGGAACTGTAGCCCCTACCATGAGTTAACTTTTACGATACCTACTACCGACCTGACGCGACGCGACGTGCATATAAAAATTGACTGTATACTAGAGTGACCAGCAAAGCACCATGCATTTATTTTTTCCCTTCATCAGCAATTACTATAATTAATATACAAAAGAATTCAGATTCAAAATTGTACATTATTATAAATAGATTATAATTAATACCATATCATGGTAAGATAAAAGCGCAGGTGGCCTACTATAAGCTCTTAGCAGTATTGTAGCAAAGTTGCTGCGTTTGTAAGAACGAGAAGCGTGTAGCGGCGTTTAAACACGCGTCTCGTTTTCACAACTGCTATAGATTGCAGTAACACTGCTTTATGAGCTCATCGTAAGGCCCAAGGTTAGCGCTCCGCCAAATTCTATTTAAGTTTTCGACTTTGCTCACTAACTAGCGTCTTCATCTAAACTGCTTACAAAGGGTTCCGTAAGTTTGGGAGTAGGCACGCAAAGTTGGAACCTCCAAGTTGGTTGATACCCTATCCTGCCGCGAGAGATGACGAACAAAGGACGCTTTAGATTATGTAGTGCATGTTTTAGGAAAAAAAAATTACGAAGCCTTTGTCCTCACTGACAGACAATGAAAAAGCCTTCGATAAAAAGATCAGTTTTTAATTCCACTTCGAGCAATCGCTTGACCTACAACTCCCTTAAAAAGAATTGCATTAAGCCCCGTTGAAAACTTTGTTAATGAAAAGCGTAAGTTTTAAAGTTTACCTAAATATATAACTCTTAAAAAGGATATATACCTTTGTTACTTGCTATGTGATCTGTAGCAAAAATGCACACATATTTGATTCGGCACGTCGTCGTCTGTAGAAACCTACGGGTTTAAAAGCATTTCTATCCAAATTAAGAATACACAAGTCTTTTTGAAAGTATAATTTCTGACTCTCCAATAACTAATTCAGCTGCCAAGCAGCATTGTTTTGGATTGTTGTATTCTGGTTTAAAGGGTGCAAGATCCAGTGAAATTACAGGGCATTGAAGTATAAAAAGTTAGTCTTTGGGGTCGGTAACACTTACGTAATGCCTTTGGTGTCGCATGTGTCAATGGGCTGGTCGTCGCTTGCAGTGGTCGATTTCCATCAAGAGGGCTCATATGAAGACTCAGCACTATTGAAAAAAATGTTTGTGCGTAAACAAAGTTTTAAAGAATCATTTAAAATTTCAGCGTGTTGCTAGAAATTAATGTCATTACAATAATTTCGTTTGAGACCGAAACTTTCCCCTTAACAAGATGCTTTATAAATAGATTGGCTGTAAGCGCTTGCACTATTGCAGGGAATTTACCGGCCGCCAAATTCTTGGCAGAGCGCCACCGGCAACTTAGCTGGATTTCGACGCTCGTCTCGCAACACACTTAACTATGAGCACGTAAAACATATCCCCTCAAAAACATGAATGTGAAGTGAGAGCCAAGGTCAATATTATGATATACCTATGCCTTGGTTGTTGACTTCAACGACAAAAGAAGTAAGATCTAAATGGGTGCCTAGTTCAATGGTCAGTCCTGAAATTTATATATAACAACATAAAATATTTTATAACAACTTAAAATATCATTTCTTCTTATAACTTAGGATAATATATTAAAGCCTAAGGTCTGACTTGGCTAGTTTTCATATACAATTATATAGAATTAGGAGGTAAATCATTAGCTCGGTTTTTTTTTAAAGCATGACATAAACTGACTGGGCTTAATATGAAATGTTTCATTGAAAAATTGTAACCATTGCCAAATGTCAGCTTGGATAGGATTTCTTAGTTTATTAATAGCGGACAGGTCACGTAAACAAATATGTCTGTGGCAAGATATGCAATGGTGTATCGGTACATCATCGCATCTTTTTTTCAAGCTATTATAAGCGCGTATACATTTTTTTTTGTTATGTCTTCCTTCATTTCGCTCTTACGCATATTTACTTCACAATGAGCATTTTTGATATTAAAAGGCACTCTTAATTCACATAATTCATTTTCATTAACAGATTTCAAATCACAATATATTAAATTTATATTTTTGCAATAACAATTTAAGAGTTCCCTGACAATAGTTCGTATTATAGGGAAATGGGTTTTAATTTTATTAGTATTTTATAAAGTATTTTATTAACAACCCGAAGGCGTCTCTAAAGGCTTAAGGCTCGCGCAAGCTCGGACCTTGGCTCGGGTTGACCGGGCCGTGGAGAAGCGCCTAGGTACAAAGTGTGTACCTGGTGTAGAACGCGTGTGTCAACCAGTTCTTCGTACCCTTGTTCTACGAGTACGGTGTCTTGGGCCTTAACTAGTGTGCATGTTTAGTGTATTCTGTAAATGTGTAGTGGCATTTAGAGGATCGGGCGGAATTCCAACAGAACTAAAGTAACAAGAACCTTATACGTATCGACGCAAAAATCTCTATAGCGCGATTATAGTAAAACTACCTATCTGGATGCCAAATTTGAACTTTCTAGGTCATCTGGAACTGGGTTAGAGTTTTGATCTATCTATAGATCAGTCAGTCAGTGATAAAAATTACGATTTTTGGACGTTAATATTTAAATAACCGTTTGAGGTGTGTTTATGAAATTTAGAGCACTTAGGTATCTCGCAAGTCTCAATATATGAGCGAAAGACATGTTTATGTGAAATAGTTTTTGAGTTATTGGGGAGTCAAAAGTGGCTCCAAATGGTTCGTGTATTAAATACACGGTGCGACTCGCCAGTTCTGTTAGCTTGAACTTGGCTTGACACGCTGCCGCATATCTAGATGAAATTGCTCCAAGCTCCTTTCGCTAGTATCGCGAATTATTTTATTATGTTGGATTCGGTATACTTGTGCAGTAAAATGAGGTTGAGTGCATTTTTATTGGTATAAATAGAGTAAACCATCATTTAACACTGTTAAAGAAAAGCCTGGTATTAATTAGGATAGATAAAATTCTGCCTATAGGACGACTGAATGGCGACCATCCCAAATCTATTTCTGCTGTTGAGAAGCATTGCCATGCATTAATTATAGGACATATAGGCATATGAACGCCTCAGGGTCGTCAGAACGCTGCATTATTAAAACGAATTTTCAAACGGTTGGCCACTAGCAACTTAGCTGGTGGCCGTCGACAGCGCAACAATACGCCGCCGTGCAAATAACATAGTTCACCACTAACTATGGCAGGGTTATGAATAACTCTCCAACTTCACGCCTGTGAAGTCTTCCTATCAATAATTTAAATCAGTTAAATTAACACACTCGGCCAGAACGCTGCATTATTGCAACAAACTTACTTCGCGCCAAATTATTGGCCACCAGTAATTTAACTGGTTGCCGTTGACAGCGCAACAATACGCCGCCGCCGCCGAGCGAATAACATACTTCACCGCCAACTATGGGAGCATTATGAATAGCTCTCTCGAACTTCACAAGCTCCCAATAGCTTGGAGCGAACAAAAGGTGTTACGTAAAATATGGATGAACTGATTGAAATTTCAATTCGTGTAAAACTCATACTAACTTTTCTTTATGTTAACCTTTTAATGGGCAGAGCATGTTGAAATTGGTTTTCGACCTTATGTTAAGGTAATAAAGTTTAAATTATGGTGTCCAATATTTTGACAGAGTTCTATTAAGGGTTAAAACCATAACATGCTCATTTGAAAAGGTTGTAATTTTTATAAGCATGGGAATTTTTGATTGTTAATAAATTCATGTATTTTAGTTTGTCACCTATCTGGTTTTGAGACTCGAGCCATTTTTGGACCATGAGCCATCATTATCGTGATGAGGACCGAGTTCGATTCCCAGTAATTCACAGTTCACACACGAAGATGGCAATACCAATCTGTGAATGAAGCATTTGGGAAATCATTTTCTACACTTTTTCCTAATATTTTCGTGTAAATGTACTCATCATCATCATAATGTTTCAATTCACCATAAGCTGAAAGGAAAACAACTTTTACGGATCTACTTGCGTTTATTTTACACATTACTTTTAATTAATGTTTATCCTGACGTTTCGTATCGACAATACTGCCAGACCAAAAGCACTTTCTGCGTAAAACGGAACGCACCTGATTAAATTTAAATGAGGATATACAAGCTACTAACTAATTATGAGACGACCAACACCTCAGTCTCCCTGTGACCGCGGACCCTGCAAAGGGTTCGAAACGTTAGGATAATCATTAATTAAAACTAATGTGTAAAATAAACGCGAGTAGATCCGTAAAAGTTGTTTCATTTCAATGTGTAGTGTTCGCGTAAACTTTAGAAAACAATATGTATCCTACGAAGTTTTAGGAGTCGGAGATATTCTTAATCTCCGGGACGTTACGATATCAAGATACAAGATATTTAACTAGTAAACTTTATAGTCTTCTGAACTGTACCGGTCTGTTCTAAACGTTTTGAGATTATTAAGTTTAAACAGTATAAAAATATTATTTAAAAAAAACAAAGGAAGCATACTAACTGTTTTACTACACAAAAACAAGGGAAACACAAATTTCTGTACTTCTAACTTACTTTAGACGAAGGCCTAAAGCACGTCAAAGTTCTTCTTGCATTACTGACTGTGATCAAAATTAAGGCGTCAACATTATTCCAATATGTAAATAACAAGCTATTCAAAAACCCTTAACAATGGGAAGAACATCACATAAAATATGTCCCGTCTAGCGTTTGTGGATTATCATAATCGACCATTGTAGTGGTATAGGGTTTTGTCTACCAGCCATAACGCGCCGGCATACACCAAGGGTCGACTCATTTCTTGCGTCCTAATCTCATAACCTTACATAACTGACATTTCACTGTCTAATCGTTGTATCAAATGGTTTCAACTGAACTCCTAACCTTTACGACGGTTAAATACCCCGTTTTATCAAGCTGTGTATCTTACAATTAATTACATGAAATTACTCAAACCTGAAGGATGTATTTAATATAAATTGTGGTATAAATGGCTATTTCACTTGGTAATATCAAAGTTCAAAAATATTTGTAGGTTTCCCTATTTTTAAGAAGTGGAAACTTAAATTTAGTCTTCGTTTATAAATATATCTATTTGATATTCTTATAATGTTTGTTTGTGTGTAATGTTTTTCTCTTTACAGGTAAATAAACATTCCAGCTTATAATAGTAGTATTAAGAAATATGAGTAATAATTATTTAGTCAAACAATTTTCTTAATTTTGCAATCACAATGTGAGTCAGTCAAGTTATACCTTTTTAAAACAAAAGCATCCTACAAAAACACCGTTAAAAGAATAATTTGTTGCACATCAAAGCCTACAAATATTTGATCAATTTAACTCTTCATTTCTTACCTTAGTATTTTACAGTAGCGTTCATAAGATCGGATCTATCACAGAAAATTCCAATTTCCTCATCGATATTTGGGACAGGTGCTAATAAAGGGATATCAGAAATGCCAAGAAAAATAAAAGGCTGCATTCATCGTGCTCAGCGTCTAGAAAGCATCCGTCAAACTTCATAATAACATACTTTATGCACCGATAAAGCCCTTATCTCGGAGCGCCCTTTTCTCAATAGCACATTCTTGTGCCCACGGAAGATACAAAGTCTTCCATTGTCTATCTAATTTTGGACTTTCTCCGTTTGCGTTAAAGCTGCTATTGCCTTTCGCAGACAACAGAAAGGTATCTGATTTACGATCGGGAGTGGGCTCTTGTCGTTTGCTACTCCTCCATTCAGGGCTTGCACAAAGTGGGACACCTTTAGATTGGCGGTCGCAGAGATGTATTCATTTCCTTTCAACTTCACCTGACCGATTGGAATTACTTTCTGTTGAAACCGGTTTTTTTCTCGCCGCGTCATTGTGGTCTTTTCTTACGGCATAGCTATCCGACGTTAATATTTTTAAACTGAGGAATTCCGCTACAATTCTGGGGATGTAGAATTTGAGCAGGACACAGTCTCCATACTTCTTAGCAATTTCTATTGTTGCATTTTAGATGTAAATTTACAAACAGGGTCCGAGACGTATCAACCTACCTAAATAAAAATTTACAAACAGAATACTTCACAGAGTTTCTGACGTTCACTATTATTCAAGCAGAAATCACAACTTCCTTTCGTTACTGCTCTACTGCGTTATGAGTTCAGTATTCAAAGGGAACTGTGATCGTGTAGCTGTACGTGGGGGATTCAATTGGCGCAAATCCCTAGTTTGAGGTAAACATTCGCCCCTTTTAGATGACCGTTAAGTGTAATACTATAAAATGCCTCTCAGAATTCCCTCAGATTTTTATATCATTCAACAAATCGGTTGGAATAACTATATTGAGTGAAGTCGTCTCACTAGACGTGAGGATAAATATTGAAATTCACATAGCACTGAAATGTTGCGCTTGTTGACCCAACTCCATGATTGCCATCGGTCTTGAAATAGAATATATAAGAGCAATCCGAGAAAGTTTCCCTGTAAATAGTTTTACCATTGTTGAAGAAGTTCCAATTGAGAAGATTAATTGAGTATCTGGGAGTTTCTCACCCCACCTCGAGTGGAGATAATCCAGGGGGGAGATAAATGGGTTCCGGGTAAGTTCTACAGGTAGCGCATTCCGACGGTCCCATCTGACATCGATGTAAACAAAGGTCATAAACTGAGATGGGCCCATCGAACGCGCTCATTAATGTGGATTTCATTAATATCACTGTTTGCAAAGCTATTAAGTACAGAATTTAGTAGGCATACTCGTATATAGTTTTAGTTTGTACATTAATTATGATTGATTAGATTATCAGTGACAAAATTTTGTTTATAATTTAATATTACTTTAAATTGTTTTTTTTTGTAATAGTGGTGTAAACCGTAATAAAGTTTAATTTTAAATTAGTTCATATATTACAAAAACACAAATGTTGAAAATATTTCTAACGAAATTTGCGTTAAAATTATATAAAACGAAACAAAAACATTTTAGTTCATATATTTTCAGTTTTCATAATTGAGAGCGAGCTTCAAAGTTGTTAACATCTTATGATGAGAAAACATTATTTAATAATCCTTAACAAGTTTAGCTTCAGTGTCACTAAATAATATTGTTGATAACAATATTAAACAGAAGTTGACCTAAAAATGCTTGAACCCAATATAAAATTTTCTAAAAATTAAACTTAGCTAGAACGATTTATTGCCCCACCTGCATACTTTCATGAAATCCGTTGGAGAAGTTTCCGAGATTAAAATTATATATACATTAATATACAAGAATTGCTCGTTTAAAGGTATCAGATGTATTGTAAATGACAATTATACAAGAATGCAAACATTTACGCTTAGCTCCTCATCTTCCCGATACGAATCTTTCATTGTTCAAGTTCGTGAATACACCAGGAAAATAACAGAATACAGTAAGGACGGATACTACGTATCTAGCTACAAGTAATTATGAGCGCGCAAAACTTCTCGCATTCCTTTGCTGAGCATTTTTTTCGCTTTTAATATGTGCATTTTTGGAGTGAGGGTGGGGACGAGGCAGGTTCATTCTCGGTACAGTACACTCGGTTCAGTAGCACCGCACCCTTGCTGGAGGGAGGTTGTGCGCGCGGCCAACAATGCCGCAGACCGTGACGCTCGCCGGCATGGTGACAAAGTGAAGTTTTTTTTTTGAGGCATACATTCAAAATATGCGTGAGTTTTTTTTGGTTTGGCGTGACCGGATTGTGAGTTCGTATGATTGGGAATCTTTCAGTTTTTTGGAGTAGGCGAATTTTGATGATTTCAATGACGTTTTAAAACTTTCAGTTAAGCAATCAAAACTGTTTCTAAAGTACTTGTTTATACAATTTTAGACATCATGTCAATAGTTGTAACTTATTCCGAGATAAACTTATATATAACTTTAAATAGACAAGATAATATATTATTAGAGATGTTCGAAAAAAGAAACGCCAATCCAATGTATCTAAAATAATACGACTTGATGCTACCGATTTGGTAATGTAAAAATATCTATTGAAATATCGCTGTGACGTTTTTGTTCCGAAAGTAGTTCTACTTCGGGCTCTGTCTGTATCGAGCGAGCAACATGTGTTCGCTTGAAGGTATCGTGATTGTTTATGTCGTAATATTATGCTCAGATAACAATTGTCACGTGTTTGATATTATCTCAACATTAGAAGTTATTTATAACAAATTATAAATAAACAGTAGTCTTGATCTGCCACAATGAAATATTATAAAGAAACATTTTAATTGTATTTCTTTAATAACACTTATGCTAATTTCGTAATTAAACCGAACCGCTATAATTAACTTTTAACCGAAGTCGGTCTATTATGTAAATAACAGGATTCACCTTTCTGTCCCCGATTTCAGAATTTGTTCTACTCCCATTATTATTCATTAGGTCTCTGGGGATTCGGTCCATTTAGAAAGAGAGGTTAAGGAACCATTATATTCAAATCACATAGCGACGGAATCGAAATGTGACTCGAATATATTGTGTTGACCACAAATGTAGTAGGTGCGGATAACAGTACCTCATCTCAGATATCAACTAGAGCTTAACAACACGTTTCTCTTGTGCTAAAAATCATATCACTTTCAAAATATGTTAATCTTAATCATTTATGTTTTTATTTCTCTCCGTCTAATTCTGAAACGTTTACTAAATTTTACCTGATTTTGATGATGTCTTGGCTTTTGTTAGTAAAGGCTAACGTGTATACGAGCATTAACATGCAAACAATGTAACTCTTAATGCAATCGAATAAGAGTCAAAAGTGTATACAGTGACTGTACGGGGATTATCTCGGTAGGTCAGTTAAAGGAGCTGTCGCCCGAGTTGAGAAAGGTCGTGAATTTAAACTTATCTAAAGCAAGTTGTTTTAATAACCAAATGCTGTTTTAAGTTTTGATAATAATTGTAGCATTGAATGTAGAATAACAATTTCCATAAAAATAATTTCGAAATTCCGTCTTTGCTTTTTAAACGCACCCGACATTAATTTATCCAGCTAAACAATACAGTCGAAACGCGAAGAGATTGTTTGACTAAGTTTGACCTTTATACATAATATATAACCGATGCGGTTTACATTACTTTAATTCCATGTATCTACGGTTATTATGTCTTGTATGTTATCGTCATCATATTGGGATTTACCCCCGAAAATTTTTTTTGTGTCCAATCAATTGTAAATGCTGAACCATATAGCCACAACAAGTATTTAGTTCATATTCTGTTTTTTTCTATAAAAACTTAGATACCTAATGTCTACTAGTAAATCTCACGATCTAGTAAATGTATGATGATGTGAGATTGTGCCGGGGATTTCATTCAAGAAACATTTTATTGATTTCATTGAAACATATTCAAGTTCATTATCCCCTTTGTGAATGTTAATCTAATCGATCTCATAGCTAATTATGCAAGACAACATGAATCGCAAGTGGCAAATCACCATGTACGTTAATTGTTACATAATGGATTCCGTCTTATTGTCATGTTTGTGTAATTGTGTGTGCGATGCGGCTTCAGATTTGATGAATCGGTTACTATGAATTTGCTTAATGGCAAATATCTAAACTTTTTAAATCTTCGCGCTTTTTAAATGGTCGGCGCAAATGTTTTCTTCATCTTTCCGGCCACAAACAAGGTGGACCGACGATCTGGCAAAGGTCGCGGCCTTTGTCCAGCAGTGGACGTCATTTGGTTGAGATTAATGATGAATGAATAATTTTACGCAAACTTTTTTGCGAAAAGATTACATGTTCTTTCAAATCTTAACATTTGCTCCTTTCTTTGGACAGTCTTTCACACAGTTTTTCTATCTTTTATTTCATCTTCCTTTTCCCATATAGCCAAAAGGCTCATTATCTTTTTTGTAGACCATCTTCTTACCAAATTGAGAACGGTATCAACACGTTGTGAAATTTTTCTAATATCTTATTTCACTTATTTGAAACTCTTATTGCACTACATTGCTCAGAAAAGATAATACTGAAACAAAATACATATAAACCTTTCAAAACTTAAATTATTTAAATTCAATTAGTAAATAATCAGGTTAATGTGAAAAAGGGATGATCTAATATAAGGGTCTAGAAAAAAGATATCTCAAATAAAGAAGGTCGCTTGCCAAGCCTGTAAATAGCTCAATCTCTTCAGATACCTAATTAGGAAGGGTCTGCGCCCTTATAATATAATTATACCGTAATCCACCTACATATTCTGATCAAATCTTTGTGGTTATTTTCAGTAAAAGTCTTACGTATACATTAAACATTTGGACGGTTTCAAGTAGATTACAACAATATGATACCAACATTTGGTTTTCAAAAAGTTTTGGCACTAAAATTTTACCACTTAGTTTGCAAAATTAAAGTTTGAATGTATTATAATATCATCATCAACTTGTGATGCAAAAGGGAGATAATTATACTTTGTTTTTAGTTGTAATTTCAAGTTCACCAAAAATCACACCCCTACAAAATTGCAGAACGTTTTTTTTTCTGTCAAACGAATGTCCTATAAAATTCAATATATTTGTACCTGGTCGTTGGCATTCGATTTGATGCATAGATTAATTTAGACAAACAATTTTGTAGACCTTTCTTTTGTATAACGGCTTTGCACCAACCAGTAGGTGCACAGTTTAAAAATAACATGGGGATATCGCAGTTCGGTGTTGTAATTGTAAAATATAGTGCAAACATGAATAGAAAAACGTTTATTGTGCATATATCTGCAACTATGTATTAGTTTAAAACATTTTGTGGGAGAAAATAAATAAATATATTCGTAATTCGCTCATATTCATAATTATATAACTCATATACATAATATATGTCGATTGTGCATATGCATGCATGCACACACGTGCGAAAGAGCTGTTGGATAAAAATGGATTGGATTGGATTTTAATAAAATCATTATTATAAAAGTTATATTGAGATATGATGATCCCAGATGCTTATCATTCGTCAGATATTCGAGATATCATCAGTACACAATCATCTTTCTAAGAAAACTTCAATTTAAAATTTAAGTAAGCATAAATCAGATTTTGAAATGTTATAAATGAAATATAAACAGAGTTACAATAAACATTTATCAAGTTTACCCTGGCATCGTCCCTTATTCATTGGCAATAAAGGCTAAATTGCCCCGATAATTTCGGTGCCCACTTCGGGGACACGAACTGCTTGCCTCAAATATCCAAGCACTGTTGTTTGGTTCTAATAATTACTTTAGTTGTTCAATTTTAGTTCCATAACAATTGAAGTCCTTATGTTTATGACGTCTGTTACTTTGAACCCTATGCGTACTTGGTTAAGACACTTTAAAACAATTTGCTGTTCATTAAGTGCTAACATTATGTTTACTGATGTTCTTGGATATTTAGGTATCGTAAGCAAATAAGCATTTCTTATTATTTACATCAATTATATTATGTTATACAATATGATAATTGCTGAAAAACGAATTATCTTATATCTAACTATATATTCCTAACTCATTAACAAATAAAAAATATGTATTATTGCAACCCAAAATTGTAGTTTTATCGATAGACTTAAATAAGACAGTGTTCTGCATCAATTCCTACTACCGACCCAACCGATCATAATAAAATCCTGGGTATTTAACCCGATACTTTGTAATCGAGACCGGTGGTTTAACCAATAGGTTATCTCGCCTTAATAGATTTAGATCTTACGATAGCGACATTGATTTTACGGAGAAACTTCTTAAGATACTTTTTTCATAAAAACCTTAACATGTTTCTTCAATAGGTATATAGCAAACTAGACTTAATTTAGAAGCTACTACCATTAGTCTATTTAACAGAAGCGTTAGAGGAACGAGATTTGTTTATAAATCAAATTTAGTAATAATAGTAACGCAAGCTCCTGTGAGAAATTCAACATGGCGCGCGGAGTCCATGTGTCAATACGAACGTAGCTTACTGTCTCTAAAATTGTACGTAGGTATCCTATTGAATAAAGTTTGGCTTTGGTGGTTAGCTTGTAGCGGTTTACATAGCGGTTTTATTTGTACTATGTGTAGAATTTATGTTGACATTTAATTCTATGTCTGCTTTATTCAATTTATAACTTTTAGGTTTCAGATATTATTTATTTATAAAAATAATTTGGAAGCTCTCTACTCAATTGCCGAGGCCGAAAAGGGTGACTAAGTTTTTAAGTTTCTAATAAAATGTTAAGATCTTGGTTAGGAATAAAGATTTGATTCGATTTCCATTAAACATATAACTATTTATTGTGACAAAAAAAATTTGTCAAGCTCCTTTAACCTCATATGCTTTATTATCGAGAACTCCTTTTCATCAATCGGAAATACCATGTCAGCATACCATGACTGACGGTAGCATCAGACATGGTATGCTAGCAAGATAAATGTCATAAATCAACAAATTAAGAGTGAGAGTGTAAGAGAAAAACAAACTCGAATTTCCGTATCGCTCATTTTGTTTACAGCAAATTTGCTTTCGCACCCATTCCCTAAATTGGTTTTGTCAAATTTTCTAATTTGTTTTCTTTCTGTTTTGGTGTTTACGTCACAAATTTGACAAAGACTTGTTTCTTAGACAAATATATGAGTTTCTTTATTATTACGACACGCATAATGTAGTTCGACGTCATCTGTCTTTTTAATTACACCACCATACCCTCATCCCAGAAACAGTCTTATATTATGTTCTGCTGTGTCGTATAGAAGACTTCCAGCGGGGCCCTATCTATTTGATTTACATAAAGGGTTACGAAGCGTATTTGCCTTGACAAGTGCGTATAAGAAAGTATCGCGAGCGAATCAACACTCCACAAATTCGATTTTGAGCGATGCGGCTGTGTTATGTACAAGAGTGATTTCGCTAGAAAGCTTCTTGTAAATTTACACAGTAAGTAGACACTGCGTCCCGATTTTACAATTTTTCAAGGATATTAAATACTCACTTGTTTCTGATTGTTAATCCTTTGTTTTAGTATTTTATTGACAGTCTTCAACAATTAACTATTAAGTTCTTTTCGGTAGGGTCTTTCATATGTTTATATTTATTTTCCATAACATTCTTTGGTTGCTTTCATCAGTTCTTAGTATTTTATCAATATAAACTTAAGAAGAAAATTGAATAGAATATTCACATGCTAAAATATAAAACTAAGCTACACAAACTTGATTGGAACATTAATTAGAAAACTGATCCCAAAGTCCGCGCTAGAATGTCTGAAATAATCAGTCTCCAAGTTGGTTAATATTTTAGGGATGTTTCGGTACGCGATTGCCGCTCGGCTCTCGTAATAAATTGAGAAATTTTAATTGCACGAAGAACTGAGCAAACAGTCTAAGCCACACCACAGGCTCTTGGTAATTTGCAGTGCTTATCTCTCATTTCGAAGCCAAACATCAGTCACTCTGTCAAAATTTGCATACGCTCCGAGACGACGGTGATATATTGCGGTGGTCAGCCTTTCTGCACCACCATAATTGCCATAATGTTAGTAGGTATATATGGATATGCTAGTATTAACAACTTTATGTTTTTTTTTTAAATTTTGGGCTGTTGAAAAGTAATGTTAGGTTCTTAAATTTATTATTTAAAGTAAAAGAAGGATATAGTAAAGTCCAGACTCACGCACTGAATGACTTATCAACGCCAGCTTAAAACTTATCAACTTCTCTTTTTTAAAATTTTTTAAGTAAAATTTAAACACTGAAAAAAGACGACGGGTGAAAGCCAGACCTCGGTAGCCAAGTGGTTAAGGCAGCCGCCCGGAATGCGGAAGGTGCGTGGTTCGATTCCCGCCTGAGGTTGTCGTCTTTTTTCAGTGTTTAAATTTTACTTAAGTATATTTAAGCGTTAATAAAACGCTAAAATATATAAAAAACACTTCTCTTTTTTATGTAGGCAAGGATATTTTGAAATTCCCACGGGATGTCTTTGTTTTTGCTTGTTGACTCCGCGGGCTGTAGCTATAAAAGTATAAAAAAGTGTTAAGGGTTTGCAAAATTTCTGTTAACTATGTCCATTATGTCATAAATGTTTCTTATGTGGGTATACTTGCATACTTAAATAGGATAGGAGGAGCTCGATGGCGCAGTGGTTAACGCGCCCGGTCTGCGAGTGCTGAGGTTAAGCAACTTTCGCAAAGGCCGGTCATCGGATGGGTTTTTTTTATATTAGAAGGAGGCAAACGAGCAGGCGGGTCATCTGATGGGAAGCAATCACCGTCGCCCATGGACACCCGCAAAACCAGAGGAATCGCAGATGCGTTGCCGGCCTTGCCGGGTGACCAAAAATTTATCATCTCGAGCTCCTCCATGCTTCGGAAGGCAGGTAAAGCCGTTGGTCCACCAATCCGCACTAGGCCCGCGTAGTGGTTTATGGCCCGTTCACCCTATCCATGCATAGGGAAGGCTCGTGCCCCAGCAGTGGGCTGATGATGATAATGATAATGATAGTAAATGACAATGATGTTATCAAAGACAATCCATTTACTATTAACTTCATTATGAATATTCGTATTCGTCTGCTAATAATATTTGGAGAGTTCAGTTCGTCAGTCCGATTTAACGTAACACAGTACAAACACGATGAATATTCATTCCATCGAATGGAATAGTGTTAGCTTGGTTTCTATAAAGGCACGAGTAAACTTTAGAACTTTAAAACTATTTAAAGATAAGCTAAGTATGTATTCCTTTATTAGAAATAAAGAAGATGACTATTGCTAGGATTGATTAGTTTCTACTAATATCTACTACTAAACCTTAAATGAATCATTTTACTGCTAATAATAAATTTAAAGCTCACGCCAAGTTGTCAAAGCAGTAAATATTTATTCTTTCACATAATTATGATAGAAAAGTTACTTTCTGAACAAGTATCTGTTGAGTTCTCGAAACTCGCTGCAAAGTGTAAAATAAGCAGCGTGTCCAACAGGTAGACAGGACATTGTTACTACATAGGAAATTAGATTCTAATGCTTTGTATTGAGTTTGAGGTGGGATTACAAAGAAATTGCTCCTAGTCTCATTCATTCGTTGATTGATTCATCTATACCTATGAATGAACTGAAAATATGAATTGAGACAAAGGGACAAAATTACGCAAATGAGTTATATAATACTATTTAATTTGATATAATATTATTTAATTTGACTAGAAATTTAGCGGTCTATCGATCGGTATATTTAAACTTTTGATTATGTTCAAAAGAAATCTCTTACGTCAGCAATTCTTAGGGGTTTTTTTTTTCAAATAACATGTAAATATATTCTTAGTTATATTATTACTCACGCCTTTGGGTTTGTTTACTTCTTTTTTCGTATTATTGTCACACTTCATTTGCGCTATGACTTGTACAATGTTTTGTAAAATAAATATTCAGACTTTGAAAGAAGAGGAAATGCTACGTCACGACATGAGAGAGCACTTCTCCTTTCCTTGTAGACATGCGTAATGATAAGATGAAACACAATGTAGCTGATAAATTGGAATACTGTGAGAATGGCTGTTGAAATAACTGAGCCGGTTCAGTGGAAGATCCTGGACTTGAACTTGAAATTTGCCGTGTCAGTAATGTTATACAGTTGTGTAATTTTTTATATTTATTTCACAATGGGAAGTGTTTGCTTTCAACAAGTTTCTCGTTGTTTCTAAAGACGAGTGTATTGAAGCAAAAGTAAAGCTTTCATAAATTTTATTTAAAAAGAATGCCATAAGAAAAGGTTGTAATAAAAGGTCTTCCTGGTATTCTTTAAAGATGGATGACAGATATGATTAATAAAAGAATTGTCCATCCTGAATTTGTTGCCGTTTCTTCACATTACAAAGTCTCAAGGCGTAGTCTTGAGAACCGATGGCGTAGTGAATTACATAAGAGCTTTATTTGTAGTCCTAAAGGAGTATGAATAAAGAATTTTGTTATTTTTTGTTATTTAATATGAAATTGAATTAGTAACATAATGTCAATTCAACCGAATGAGGTATGTTTTGTAGTAAGTTAGGCAAATGACTCGGCTCTGCCTGATGTTAAGCAGAAGCAGGCCCAGAGACGAGAACAGCTGGTGCAGCAGGATTATGCCTCACCAGCCGTCATCACCTGGCCGATCTGCAAGTGTGAGACCACAATTTCGAATTATATTTTTATACGTAATTTTTAACCGTTAGGGTAAACGAGTTCTCGAGTGGAGACCGCGTATCGGCAAAAGTAGCGTAGGACGCCCTCAGACTAGGTGGAGCGACCATCTTGGCTGGCAAGAGCTGGATGAGAGTAGCCGCAGATCGTGCTCGGTGGCGTGCATGCGGAGAGGCCTATGTCTAGCAGTGGACTAGTATAGGCTGATGATGATGATGATGATGACGTAATTTTACTTCTACTTAAACTTTTTGAACACGCCGTTATCGTGCTTGACAGATTTTTTAGCTAAAATCTATACTACTATATAAATCTGTAGGCTCTGTCTGTATATGCAATTTTTCTGACAAATTTGGGGATAAATATTCGTTTTATGACTCACTGACACCAATACTACGATTTTTGAAATTTTTGTCTGTCTGTCTGTCTGTCTGTATATCCTCTTATAACTCAAGAACAGCTTGACCAATCTTGATGAAAATTTGTATGTAGTAAGAACATGAGATTGTGCAAATGATAGGCTATAAAAAAATATTATTTTATTCACAAATTTTCGCACAACAAAGCGGGCGGGTGACGGCTAGTATAGCATAAAATCAATAACGATTTCAATGAGTATAAATTTCAAATGGTATATTATTGGTATATTATGGTAATTATATCAATGATGATATAATTTATTGCAATTTTCTTAAATCCCAATACTTCTTTTTGTATTTCTCCATAAGCATCTGCGTATAATTGTCCACATCGTCTCCTTTCCTTTCCCCGATCTTAAAGTTTCGTCCTCCGTCATATGTCGGGTTGGTTGTCTTCTGGTTCATACAGCGCGTGCCTGCAACAACCACGGGGAGCTTTATAAAACTTCATTCCATGTGCCTCCAGGGTACAAATAGGGCTGTAACATTCGTTATCCCTTTCTCCTTACCAGCTTTATCGGCCGTGTTGTTTACTCCTTAGTTTTAGTTAAAAGCCTTTTTATAATGTTTTCTTAATGTTTTTTACATTTCTTTTGTTTTGCATCTTGGATCGGTCATTTTCTATTTTCCGTGCTGTCATTTATACTTTTTTTTTGCTATTTGAAAAGAAAAAGAAAAGAATAAGATTCGATTAATAAGAGAAAATAAAGATTACGGGTAAAGTGAGCTTCCACCTTCGGCCTTTTTTTCACTTAACATCGCATGAAATAAAGGCCAAGCACACCTCCGTTATGGAATATAAAAAGTGCTATAAAACAGTCGTTCCGCGTACGATTTCGTGGGCTAAAGTAAGGTAAAAGTTTAGGAGCATTTATGAATTTATAAACAAAGGCTAATAAGTAAAAGCGCTGTGTGGGCAGGCCTCCAACAAGGTGGACCGACGATCTGGTGAAAATCGCGGGAAGCCGCTGGATGTGAGCAGCACAAAACCGGTCGTTGTGGAGAACCTTTGAGGGAGGCCTTTGTCCAGCAGTGGACGTCTTTACGCTAAGATGATGATGTTGATGATGAATTAATAGTGGTTCTATTTTATACAACATCAAATCAAAATCATCTAGACATAAACATAGATATTTATTTATTCACTACATGAGCACACATAAATACATTTAGGTACAGCTTTAGCTATATGTAGGTATAAAAGGCAGTGTAGCTAAAACCCTTTGCAACCGGGGCCGGGGGTTCCTTACAGCAACAAATGAATACGACTATGCAGCCTCCCTTCCGTCGATGCAGCACCTGCTAACCTGTCCCTCATGCCCTTCAGTTACTTCTCGCACTGTGGACGTTTTAATCGAGGCTGACCAGAGGGCAACGACTGTTGACGTGATAGCTTTCTGGTCAGGAAGAATATGAAGATGTCAATGTGCTGATGCTGCCACAAAAAGAAGTAAATAGCTTAATACAAACTATCGTTAACCATAATAAAGCCTAAAACAGGCGGCAACCCTAAAAGTTCCAAATATCACAATCAGGCTAACGTCAGACGAAGTTGTAAACTAACTTAGCGCCGCGATGACATGATACGTCCTATCTGGCTGTCATCTAACTAAAGCCTTATCAAATTATATATACCTACCGCTTAACCAACTTATTACTATCAAGTTGAAACTTTAGGCTGCGACAAGGCCTGTCGCTGAAATTAACTTTTGAAGGATATTTAATGTTCTTCTTCATCTATAGCCTATAAGCGTAGCACTGCTGAAATCAGTTCTCATAAATTATAGCACGTGGGAAGATAGGGCAATATAATAATATAAAAAATTAAAAAAAATAAAATGTATTTATTTCAGTTCCTCAATTAACATTTATTTATTATTATTATGATTTTATTTTTATTTACGGGTAAGCACAGTGCCTTGATCTCACCTGATGTTAAGTGATGATAAGGTCAATGATGAAAGCGCACTTCACCCGGGATCCTCAACTAGTGAGGTTACTGGCTATCTTATCTCTAGCTGCCGGAACACAACAATGCTACAAACATTGATGTTATGGCGACATATTTAGATAAGATGGTGGTAGCTAGCCAGGCGGACAAACAAGCCCTAACACCAACCAAACCGAGTGCACAAACATGTACCCCCCGCTGGGAATCAAATCCGGGACGTCTGGGTCTAAACCGGTGGTCTTAGCCACTAGATCACAGAGGCGGTAAAAATGTATTTATAGGAACACTCCTTTTGATTTTTATACTTGACTTGAACTTGTTTCAGGAGTGTCCGCTCTCCCTAAAATTACATACAAATAAACGATTGAGTTTACAATTTTACAGTTTGCCAATTTGATACTAAAGAAAAGAGAACTAGACTATACAATTAGTTAAGTGTGTGTGTGTGTGTGTTTGTGTGTGAGGGTGCGTGAAATATTCTTTTATAGATAAAAGATTTATCCATAGCTTTTATGTATAAGAATCAAAGTGCATAAACATGATTTTGTCAAGATTGAGCTCTATATTTTTAACAATATAAATGTTAAAAAATACTTCATTAACTTTATAACACAATAATCATTATAAATGTTAAAAATATACCACTTTCATACTTCGGTATAGCATAGCTCACCACAACATTTTAGTCCTATTATACCACAGGAGTAAGTACAATGTTGTTTGATTGGTGTTTGTTATATTCATTCATTCTCCGAATAATTCCACAGATACCACCATACCTAACATAACATATTACAGGAGTATACCTGTAAAGTATAAACGTTATCGTAAGAAATATGTTACAGTTCTAAATATTGTGTTTACTAAATCTAGTCTGCTAAAACTTTGGATTGTTATCGAGTTTGAAGACAGTTTCTCTATCTGTATTACGCTTTCGAGCATCATTGAAACTTTGTAATTGCTCGCTCAAGTTATCCCAAGAAATCGGAAATCAATAAATCTTATTATAATTATATAATAACACATACTTTTAGAGGCATATTTTTACATATGTGTTTTTTACAGATCAGCAAATTTGTTTAACAACAACATAAAAAAAATCACGATAGTGCCATGACCTTTAACAGTATTAAAATAAGATTGATTTCTGCACGAATGTCCTACGGCTCATATTCATCCAACAGTACACTTTGGTAAGGTTTCCGATGATCAAACGTGTAATATTATGTCGCTGAGAGGATTTGCGAAATACACCCATATTTTCTAAACGAGATTGTGCTGGAGAGCGAATGTTTTAAGTATAAAAACATAATAGAAGCAACTAATAATTATGATGTTTTTAGTTTTCTGTACGTTACAGTTATTAGAGAATCATTTTTTTTTATTCAATAAAGAAGTTTCGTCGTTATGTGAAGGCGGAGCGTACTACCACAGAATAATTAATAGTACGGCGCCCGAAATCCTCAACCACTGAGAAATAGGCTACATTAAATCTCAATACTTTATTACTTTCAGATTTTTTTTAAAATCTCTAAGTGGGAAAAAGTACCAAATTATACGTAAGCTTAAAGAGGCCGAGTAGTCCTCACTTTATACAATTATGAAAGGGAACGTTACAATAACGAAATCATCGTATTCATCCGATATCTTCCGAGTGGATTGTTCACATAACTCGATTACAGGTTTCAAACGAAATTGATTTATAGCAGTTTAAAACTTGAGTCGATCCTATTAGATTATTGGGGTTAATGGTTCGAGTATTATCTGCTCGACTTGCGATGTGCAAAGTCTTATTATATATAGGCCTACTAGCCTTTTCATGCTGCTCTGTCTGCCGAAATATTATCCACATCACATATCGTAATAAACATTATCCAGTCTACATTGAAAGACAAAACTTTCTTTAAAATCGTAAATCGTAATCGTAATCGTACAGCAAATCATTGTATTATTAAAATTAGATCACTCTCAGAAATATTTTGAAGTAGAGGTAGATGATGATGATAACGAGAACAGTCGAAAAACGAGCTCCTTTAAAAAATATACTTAAATTTGACTTACTCGTAGTTACACCACAGTCTATGTAACCTCTTCCTTAGTTACACTTTGCTTGAAAAATTCGGTTTTTTCAGTTAAATCAGAAGTCAAAATAATAAGTTATAAATTGATGTAACTATCTGCCTCAAATTTAAAAAAAAAACATTATAAAACTCATTATAAAATTGTCTATTTACACCTTTATGCAATATACAGGACAGGCATCCCAACTTTAATGTGGTATAGACTGGTAATATAGGCCTATCTATCTGTTGGAATATTGAACGGATTCCGTTATTAGTGGTTTTGGCAAAGGGATCATATCAGGTTCATAATGCGGCCTTAAATTTCGAGTGGCAGGATTTATTATCATAAATAGTAAACGATACCCGATGCCATGAGTAAACCGGCTCAAGCTTCTGTTGGATATTTTATGTAACCTTTTACAGTTTAAATCTTTCCAAATCCAAGAAATTTGGTGACTCGTTTCAGTGTCGTACTTCGTATAGAATAGTCTACCAGCACACGTTTTCCCTCCTTCCTATGACATGGACTTTTTTTATACTTAGCACGGCAAATGACTCCATTTCACATTTGCCGACCCAGGTATAAAATGAAAAAGAAAATGTATTTTCCTAGTAACCTACATAGTCCAAGCCTTTTTCGTATTATGGAAGTATACTTTTAAAAACCCGTACTTGTAAATAACTTATATTAAAAGTATCGCATTCAAGTTACGCAAATAACCGGATGGGTGACCAAATTAAGAATATGTCGAACTCCTCCGAGCTTTGGCATGGAAGATTATGGCGTTTGCTGTAACAATGGCTATTGCAATGTGACAGTCTTTAAAAAACCACCAACATGCAATATTTTGGGTTATTGCCGAGCTCATCATACGCTATAGTTAATGGATGATGGCCTAAGCCCAGCACTGGTATGTTTATAGGCTGACGATGAAAATTATGATGACAGAAATACCTTTAGATTTGAACATAATATTAGCTATCTGGGATTAGTTTCATACTACCTACTCGACGTACAGTCACGAGCATTAGTTAACAATGACCTATGAAATTGACGTTTTGTATGAAGATTTTTTATAAAATTATATTTTTCGTGACTGTACTCATTTAGCTTTCTGGGTCTAATTTTTGTGCCTTAATGTGAACCAATTTGCGGTCCTAAGTTGAAACGTTAAAGGTTGTTGATGATGATGGTGATGATGAAACCACTTTTAGATCTTCATGTAAATCGATCGTCCGAAAGGCCATATGGGAATCCACGGCAACGAGATGGCG
Source organism: Eudonia truncicolella (assembly GCA_949315975.1). Lineage (NCBI taxonomy): Eukaryota > Metazoa > Arthropoda > Insecta > Lepidoptera > Crambidae > Eudonia > Eudonia truncicolella. Next base: position 1,588,418 of record OX438838.1, on the reverse strand, counting down.
GATGCACTTGCCAGGGAGGGCTCAGAGACCCAACTCATTGGTCCTGAGCCGTTCGTGGCACTTGCACCAAGTACCATTAACAAGGCCTTAAAAGATTAAATCGAAAACAGGCACGGCATCGAATGGAAGGAGCAGCCGGGTATGAAACACTCCAAATCCTTCCTTGGCGAAAATGCCTTAGGACGGAGTAAGTTCATATGCGGAGGCAGTAGAAGGCAGGCCCGACTAACCATCGGTGCCTTGACAGGGCACTATGCCACAAAACAAATGCTTCACAGAATGCACCTTTCACAAATAGTTTGTGTAGGGCATGTGGAGAGGAAACGGAGTCAATGCAGCACCTACTGTGTGACTGCGACTCTCTGGCTAGGAAAAGTATGGGATTCCTAGGGTCGGCCTATTCGGATAGGAACTGAAACCGGAGGACTTCAGGTTCTTCGCTCTTAGAGACGTTGCCAAACTTATGGCATCTATCTTTACAGAGGAGTAAGAGTGAAAGGATGGGGTTGCACAAAAGATCCCAAATGGGTCGAAGTGTTACTGGGAGAGGGAAACCTCAGCAGGCCCCACTAAAATAAGATAAGATCATTTTTTTCTATTAGAAAACATAATTAAACACTGCACCTATAATTTGGTAATCCAAATTCCCTCTTGTTTTAAACGTCTTAATTACGTCTTCAAAAACGGTTTCTTGTTAGAAGTCATCTCGAGAGCCGTTACCTTTTAGTAGAACACTTGAACATAATTCACTTATCATTAACTCTGGTAATGATCTCATTATGCTGGCGAATGTTTAATGATTGACTTCACCATTTTTCGTTATTATAATTAAATTTCGCTATGAACTTAATGTTGACCGTGTCTTAAGGGCGTTATAGTTACCTTACCTTAGGTTATGGATTGTGTGATTACCTACTTTATTAAATATAATTTTTTTTACTTTTGTGTTACGTACAATTTTACATATATCAATAGTTTCCACTTATTACTAACACTTATGATTGGGTACTTCAGTAAAGGTAAAACTAAAAAACAAAAAGAAATAGAATGCACTTCATATAGATTTATCAATTTTTTTTATTAGCGTCTGATTGTTTACGTTATAAAATGTTTTTGATTTGTTTATATAATTTTAACGCAAGGGTGCAGGTTCAAATCCTGCTCGTGGAAATTTCAACATTGTGTTTTTGTAATTTGTTTACGTTATGTTATTATGTAAGTTATTAGTCTGTAAATTCCCTAAAATAAATAAATATTAGCAGACCTCGGTAGTTGCGTTGAGTTCAATCGCTGTACAAAGGTACTTGATAGATACTGTATTTATGCTTACTACTACGAATATGTAGGTAAGTAGGTATTATCATCACTGCTGGGGCACGAGCCTTCCTTATGTAAGGATAAGGAGAACGGGCCATAAACCACCACGTGGGACCAGTGCGGATTGGTGGTTGTTAACGACTGCTAATGCAGCCGGGACCAACGGCTTTATGTGCCTTTCGAAGCACGGAGGAGCTCGAGATGGTACATTTTTGGTCACCCATCCAATGACCGGCCTTTGCAAAAGTTGCTTAACCTGTTGTAGGTATAATATGTCGTAATAAAGTTTTGCAATAAAATCTGCTTTAAACCAAGGCATAAAGGAATTTTAACGTTAATTTAGACGTTCCTGTTCGAACAAAGAGTACCGCATCAACTTTTATCAGGCGGTCGGCTGAGGAGAACGCCACGCAAGCCTTTGTTACCCGATAGCCGCAATCTGGAATCTTCAAGTCTGCTGGAATGAAATATTTGCTTTTAAAAATCTGAGATAGCATGCGTTTATTATCCTGATGAATTACGTGATGTTAGAGTATCCTTTGTGACTAGGCTCTTGTCAACTGTACCTCAGTCAGGGTATTTTTCACTGTCATCGATCACAATGCTGCTAATCATAATTACGAGCTATATAGTGTGTTTTCGATATTTCGATGTCTATACATCGAAATATCGAAAACACATTACGTATTGGTACGTATCGGTTACGTATTGGTACGATACTTCGATGTATAGACATCGAAATATCGAAAACACAACTTGACCTATTTTTTAACGAGTGGATTTCCCTACAATATCGTATCGACTAGGTTGTTGCTGCTAGAACCCTGGAGGTGTGTAGCGTTGTGCTATATTCTGCTTCACCCACTAAGCCACTCGGTAACTTCCGCGATTGTGGAACCCCAAGCACTGAACGGATTCCTTTGCCCGACCGGGGAATTGAAGTCGGGACCTTCAGATATCGGGTCGAGATTTGCCACTCTACCACCGAGGTGTTCTACTTATACTCGAATTCAAATTCAAATTCAAAATCATTTATTCAGTTTAGGCTACAAGTAGCTCTTGTGAATGTCACTATGCCATCGGTCCGTAAGTCTACTCTGGGCGGGAGTATTGAGAAGAACCGGCAAGAAACTCAGCAAGTGTCCAGCTGTTTTCTCTCTTACAGCGTCAAAAATATTGGAAAATGCCCTATCATAGCAGGACACTTTCCATCACAAATAAACACAAAAAAATATAGAAGACAACCACATGTAAAAAAACAAAATAAAAAATCTTAGATAACCAATTTATTTTACTCGTATATTATAATATTAATTAACTTCCAAGAAGAGGTCATGAAGTTAAATAAACGTTAAATATAAAGTAACCTCCCCCTTTCTTGCGCCACAACGTGTACCTAATTACACGATATTAATATAGAACGTATCTAAAATTGTCCCCAATGTGGGGTAAAACCTCCTTGCCGTTTCGAATTGACATTAATTTGCAAATAATATTATACTCTGGTACGCAATTTGTATTTAATGAAATATTAAGATAAATAAAGTACCTGGGTAATCATTAAATAGGTACAAAAGAACTAGAGATAAGATAAGATAGTCAGGATTCCAGTTGATATGCACTTCCATGCACCATTTGCCTTGTCATCACTTAACATCAGTGAGATGAAGGCACTGTGTTAATAATTTTATTTCCTTTATGTATTTAGGTAAAGTACTTACTGAGCTCGATGGCGCAGTGGTTAACGCGCCCGGTCTGCTAGTGCGGAGGTTAACCAACTTTCGCAAAGGTCGGTCATCGGATGGGTGACCAAAATTTATCATCTCTAGCTCCTCCGTGCTTCGGAAGGCACGTAAAACCATTGGTCCCGGCTGCATTAGCAGTCGTTAACAACCACAAATCCGCACTGGGCCCGCATGGTGGTTTATGGCCCGTTCTCCCTATCCATCCATAGGGAAGGCTCGTGCCCCAGCAGTGGGGACATAAAAATGGGCTGATGATGATGATGACCTACTGATACTGACGATATCATCTCTGTGATTTAATTTTGAGTTACATAAAATTAATTTGAGTTGCAACACAACTCGGCAGCGTAGCAACAATATGACTTTTTGATTGCTTTTCTAAGCCTGTGAAAATATAGTAAAAGTTAGTATACAGAAATGGCACAAAAGGGAAAACGCTTTGCGACTAAATTGTCTGCCTTTGTAAAGTGATTTATTATCTAGCTACTATCACACTTCGCCCGCTATCTTCAACTATCTGAAGAACTTGCTTTTGAAATACTACTAGCATAGTTATGGCGACAGGCGTAAATAACTTTATTTAACTTTGTAGCCAGGCGGGGTTCAAACCACGGGGTACGGCCACTGGGAACACTAGACGAAATATACCCTAAATACAATACAGTACAATTATCGATCGATTTTACTCAATAATTGAAAAACTCAAACTAAAAAATAATCTTAAATAAATGTGTGTTTCAATGTCTGGTTTTTATTCAAAAATTATGATTAATATTAATCTTTAAAACTTACACTTTTCAGAAAAAAAAACAAAAACCTATATAACTAGAGGTATTACTTATTGTTTTTGTAATTGAATAAGAACGCGTTGAAATCAGAAGGTAGTCTCATGCCCATTTTCACCATTGACCCCTAAGCCATTTTAGGTGACGGTTTTGCTCCAACAACTGTCACCTAACATGGCTTAGGGGTCACCTAAAACTTAGGGATCAATGGTGAAATCAGGCATTAGGCTCAGACTCCTCGCGAAATAAGAATTTGGTACCGCACCTCTGTATACATAAGTAATTCATACTAAATTTAATTTGGATCTCTAAGCTCTACACAACTCAGGCATTTGTTCTCCAACGAAAAAGGGGTGTAATTTCATCATCAAACCAAATTTTCTAATTTGTGCTTGATGCTGTATAAACTTCAACACAGTATAAGAAAGTGAATATTTAGTAGTGGGTATTGGGTCTTTACCTATAAAAATGTTTTTTTTTTTCTCAATCATTAATAAGTGTATTACTTCTAAAACTCAATACTGGTTTTTAATATTATTAAACACATTTAATTAAACTATGTTACTAAGGCTTCAGTAATAACAATGACTTTTAATTTTGTGTTAATAAGGCACATTTTTTTTTGACCTTTTGTTTCATTGTAGCTTAGAAGAGACTTGTATTTTTTTTAAGGTTTGCTATATTTCGCTAGTGAAATAAACATACTGTCCTACAACTTTTATAGTGTAAACAAAAATAGTTCTTAAGAAAATTGAAAAAACGTTAGTATAATGCTTATCCTGGCGTTTCGAACCCTTTGCAGGGTCCGTGGTCACAGGGAGACTGAGATGTTGGTCGTCTCATAATTAGTTAGTAGCATGAATGCCCTCATTTAAATTTAATCAGTTGCTTTTACTTTTTTATTTTCAAGTGCTAATTGCTGCACTGAAGCTAAATTAAATATTTATAAAATTTCTAAATTTTAAAATTTTTTCACTGTATTTTAGAAATTTTATAAATATTTAATCAGTTGCGTTCCGTTTTACGCAGAAAGAGCTTACAGTATCTTTGGGTCTGGCAGTATGGTGTTGGCGTAATGTGTACGAGTAGATTCGTAAAAGTTGTTTCATGTCAATGTGTAGTGTTCGCGTAAAATTTAAAAAACAAAACGTTAGTATGAAAAGTTCAATGTTATAAAAAATCTTGCAAAACGTCAATTTCATAGGTAATATTTTTTTTATAATATCAGCATGTCTTACCAAGCGCAGCCATATTAACGTTAATTTAATTTAATTATAATCATGCATGATTTTTTTGATGATTTTATTTGAGGTAAATTTGTTTACTTAGATTTTTAATTTTGTTTTTTTAATTTTGTTGTCTTCTATATGTTTTTCGTATTTATTTGTAATGGAAAGTGTCCTGCTATGATAGGGCATTTTCCAATATTTTTGACGCTGTAAGGGAGAAAAGAGCTGGACACTTGCTGAGTTTCTTGCCGGTTCTTCTCAGTACAAGATCTCCCGCCCAGAGTAGACTTACGAACCGATGGCATATTCACAAGCGCTACTTGTAGCCTAAACTGAATAAATGATTTTGAATTTTGAATTTGAGTTTAAATTTTAATTTCAAGTCAAGTTTGAAATCTTAACATTAATTAATTTAATAAAAAACACTTATAGCCATTTCATAATTTTAAAATCAAGAAGTCGACTTCATAGTTTAGTATTTTAACAGATTTTAACTTACACTTTTCACATTCCAGCATTTGTTTTGGTTTTCAAATAACTACAGCGTAATAATATAATCATATTTTGTACAAAAAGCTTATGAAGCAGCTTGAAATGTTAGTCAAAGCAGGTCCAGTGCATCATTAATAAAATAAAACTGATAACCTTCAGCTTTCCCTACTGCGACACCCATCCTATTTGGGAGGGGTTAAGGTTACTCGCGTCCGTAGGTTTACCCTTGAGACCCTTGAGACACATAACCCCTGGGTGGTGCTAAATGAGTAACACTGTCTAAGTGGTAGAGCCACGCTGCGTTGCAGCACGAAATGGGCCGGCTCGCCCGGCGTAATACCACCCTCTCACAGAATATCGGCGTGAAACAATGGCACTCGTTGCTGTTGTGTTTCGTCCGGTGAGTGAAAGTACCGGAGGCCCATCTCTCACCCCTCCCCCCTCCCAATTCCTACTCCCTCATCAAGAGACCAACTCCTTCCTCAAGGCCGGCAACGCATCTATGGGCAGCAGGCTATATCTATATGGGCAGCGGTGATTACTTTCCATCAGGTGACCCGCCTGCTCGTTTGCCTTAATTTAACATTAAAAAAAAATATTAAAAAATCATTGTAATAGCAAAACAACTTTTTTAACTAAAAAAATAACATAATACTTATCTCCTTCCATATCTCTTTAAAACCTTTCAACTAATTAACAATTAACAACCCTTTGTGTCAGTCTAACAAGCAAAACAATTTAAGCTACACAATTGATACACAAACCACTTGGCCTGTTTTGAAGTTTGTTGCCAAAGGCCAGTTCTGTAATTATAAAATTGCTGACGATTACACGAGCCACTAGCTCTTTGAACAACTAAATTAATAAACGAGGCCTTCGAGGCTCATTCGAGGGCGACTCGCAATCGATTATGAGTGTTTTTACATTAGGCGATTCTTGCATCGCGACTGCTAAAGGATCGATAAAAACGCTTTTATGAATAGATCGGTAGAATTCAATTTATTTCGATTTAGTTTAAAACACAACTAGATTTAGTTTTAAACTTTAAAAAAATATTATCAGTTTTTATAATAAAAGTAAGTATCACATTTTAAATAATAACTGTAAAAGTTATCTTATGCTTGTTTTTAAGCCAGAAAATCAAGTAGCTTTGCTTTTACAACATGCGATTTTAAGATGTAAAGAAAATAATGTCTGATCGCTGCAGTATAGTTGCGATGAATAAATATACCTCAGTTTGTATGATAAGTATTTCAAAACTTTTAAAATACAGAAAAAGCCAAAAACCTCGGTCTACTTATTATTAAAGGTTTGGTTCAAGAAAAAGTTTTTATTTAATTATGTTTAAATTTACATAATATTTTATATTCTCTCGCGACTTCTGGACCTTGTAGCTTCGCCACCTACCGGGTCCGATTGTGTTTTCAAACCATCCAGGAACTCATTGAAATATACACACCAAATTTCATCCAAATCGGTCCAGCCGCTTAGGAGGAATTAGGTGACAAACACACGTACAGGAGAATTATCTTTATATACATAAATCTTCTGTGCGTGTGTATGTCACTGAACTCCTTAACGGCTAGACCGATTTGGATGAAATTTTCTGTGTGTGTTCAAGTGGGTTCGAGAATGGTTTAGATTTACAAATTGGACCCGGTAGGTGGTGCTGCTATTTGGGATCCATAGTGGGATACGGGTGTTCTTAAGCGGACGAATGATTTGTTTGTTTTGTTGTCATGGAAGCTGTCAAAGCGGTACGAAGTACGCCGGTCAGCTAGTTTAACAGGTTCTCTGTCCAAGAATTTTAACAATAGGTTTTCAATTGTTACGTATCATGTGTGATTGATTCATGGGACAGGGAATGGGTTAATATTTAAGATGACCAGTTATATTTGCGTATTGAAACTTAAAATATAGGTATACTATATTATTATGTTTAAGGACATAAAATCTCACAAAGTAAAAAAAAACCACGATGGGCATGGGCATCCGGGAGGAAAGGAGGAAGCCTGAAATAGCAAAAGTTTACGCGAACACTACACATTATTATTAAACAGCTTCTGCGGATCTGCTAAAATAACGTCAGGCTATAAGAAAATAAACGAGATTAGATCTATAAAAAGTGTTTCACTAAAGTAATAACTCCTCAAAACAAGGTTAGGTTAATTGAAAGAGGCCATGAAGTCTGCAAACGCTCCCGTCGCATTTCTCATTAAAGTTATTGTGTCCCAATTGAATGCTCTCATTCTCATCGGTATATGACGCCGTGGGCATTTTTCTTAATTTTCCGTAGTCGCCGACTTGAATAATAACGCACACTTAATGGGCTTTCTCCGTTGTTTTGTTTCCGAATAGAGTTTTCACGTGAAACGGGAACGCTTTTAATTGGGACTAAGAACTTCATTTAAATGAGGCATTCAGTATGATACGCAGGTCTAGATGTTTGACAATAAGAGCTCTTATTCCATTTAGAAAGAGATTCATTTTAAGTGACTGAATCAAGATCTGTGTGATTGTGTTTTCAGTAACAGGGCTTTTGATTCTTGGATTTACATTTAAATTGGGAACATTATTTGTTCTCCTAGTGTGACGTGATTACCAACACAGAAGTATGTGAAGTCGACATTGATCTTTGAAATACAACCGAATCAGCTTTTAGAAAACAGCATGTACCAATTTAAAAAATAGACGTTTGTTAAGGCATGTTATTTTAACAATACATAGGGAAAAGTATTATTCATGCCCTCAATATGGCTCGTAATCGTTTCTCCAATTTTCCTCGCATCTACCCGCGACTTACGCGATAGCCGCGTCAAGGAAGCAGGGAGGGGGGACTTCCTCATCTTGCGCACCTTCCGTAGTAGTGGAGTATCACTATTCTGATACCGTCAGAGTAGCATGTGGAATAGTTATATGTAGGCATAGAAAAGATGAGACGTAGCTAAAATTTTAAAGCACTAGTTTGTTAATTTTTCTTTGCAATACGGGAAATTAAAGTCAGCGCGGAGTGCAATATTGTTCAAATACAGAAAGCGCTTGTAGAACACAAAAACATCAAAAAGCAAAGGTCGAAATCGTCAACTTTAATACAAGCTCCATTAAAATTTGCCAATTCCGAAACATTTTTAACGATGTATCATAATATGCAGTCTATCTTTGCAACCTTGGCAAGCAAGCAGACTACGAATTTCATCGTCAACATTTGCCCCAATCCAGCGAAATAGGAAAAAGCACCGGCAACTCTGTGCAAACATTTGTCTCAATGCTCTGGAATGAGTAAAGTCAAAACTTTATTTAGCATTAGTATCAAGCTTGGGAGTGGGCTTGGATTTGGCGTTTGCAAAGTACAAACAACCGTTTATGTCTGATAGGCATTCGGTAGTTTGTGGGTTAATTTTAGAATGTTGAAATTTTAGAAAGATGATTTGTACCTATTTTCACAAACTTGTTATGTAACTCCGAGGTATTTTTGGTGAAGGTTGTCGGAGTAATACAGTCGCCTAGCCTGTTTTGGGTGTTACTAAAATGGATGTTAGCGTGAACAATAAAATCTAATCAAACAAAGGATGGTAAATAGCTTCATTTTGCATTTGCACGTTGTATAAAATTTAAGCCATCTCATTTAACTTCTGACAAATATTACCAGGATATTACAGAGACCGTGTTTTGTTTGAAACAATGCATCTCGGGTGTGTGTTTCCGTTGTTTTAAGAAGTTTCGCGGTTCAACCTGACCAAAATATTCAGAAAATGTATCTTAGGCTAGCCCTCCTGCCTCAAAAACATCATCTATGCATACAGTGTGTGGCCTAGAACCGGGGATTATATTGAAAACAGAGTCTCTCTAGAGTATTAGTATTTTTCGGAAAACATTCCAATTAACCAAAACCTATGCATTACATACAATAAGAATTTAAAGTTACGATTCATAAATCTGTATTATAATTATTGCAAAACGATATTATCGCTAACGTTGTCAATGTCGTGGTACAGGAGATTGACAAGTTGTGTCAAACCATAAATTGTCAAAGAGACGTTGTCAGAATGAATTCAATCGATCGAGTTGAGCGGAACTATTGCATTGTTGGCATTGAATTAAAAATCAAAAAGTAAAGTTTTGATTTGAATTAGTTGAGACCATAATGGTTCAATTACTAGTGACCAGAACCATCACCACCAGTGAAACAGAGATTCTATAGAATCTCTGTTTTCAATATTATCCCTGGTTCTAGGCCACACGCGGTATATAAAAATGACTGTGATACAGTATTAACAATTTTTAAATCTACTAGTTAGTTGTTTTCAACAAGTTTTTCTAAAAATGAAGTGACGGTACATTGAACCTTTTCACGTTTATATTTTGACACTAAAATAAGAAATATCAATGAATGTTTATATTCGAATTATACTAAAAGCTTTAATATTATCACTTGTTATGGAAACCCGCCCCTTGTCGCGTTAGCATGAAGCTTAATATCGCTGAACAATATTACAGAGTCACACGTGTCTCTCGCAGTTAATGTCAGTGTGCCTTTTAGAAGCAAAGCTACTACGCGGGGTAATTGCATTATACTGTTTTAACTAAATATATGAGTGATGACGCTAAATAACTATTAAAATTAAACTGAAACAAAATCTAAATGCTCTTTTTTATCGCTGACTAAAATAGTCTGATGCTAATCTTTGATTGCCTGATGTGGTAAAGATGTCCTTATTTTTTCGAAAATTCTTATAAGATTCCCAGGCATATGAGTGAATGTTTCGTTTCTATAGATAAGTGTAAAAGTATATATTTAAAACACCAAAAATATGTGAGTGATAATAGTTCTAAGTATTGACTTTCTGAAAATGTTAGCTTGTGTGTGCCAACCTACGGAGACGGCGTTGTTGTTCAAAGGTGGGCCACCGGTTGCTATGGGACCACTGGGCACGGGCAAAATACGGCACAACCCCGCAGACAAAATGAAGGCGCTAAAGCTTCTGCCGAAACAGTTGAGGAGGTTAAGCGAAGACTCCTCGCTAGCGTCCTCACCGTCATCGTTCGTCCAATCATCAGGAAGCCTACTAAATCTTAGGAAAATCGAGAAAAAAGCTAAGTCAACGAAAATACTTGTTAACCCCGTATGTTCGGACAGTGTCGGCACTAGCGACGACAGTAACCCCTCAAAAACAAAGAAATGGAACGGCAAGAAGAAGCGTCTCAAGCCTGAAATGAAAAATGACGAATCAAACGGCGACAGGAATGACACAATTAGCCGAGACGCTGCTAAGGAAGACAAGAGATCAATATCTTGTTTCAAAATGAAATGCTCCGATGATAAATCACGTTCCGAAGACGACAAGAAGTCAGGTAGGGAAAATTGTACGAACGAAAATGCTAGCAATTTGATGAATGCAGAAAAACCTGATTTGATAAATCACTCGAGGAAAAACAGCAAGGAGATATTGGTAGACGAGAGCACTATGACGGACGAGACGATGTTGAAGGCGGAGGCTGTGGGAAAGACTGATAGTGGTATAGCGGTTAAGAATTATAAGGTAAGTCATTATAGTATTTAAGTATGCATGCACAGTTTTTCCTTTCTCAATATGGAAAATATCCTATAAATCATTATTACAGAGATGTAAGTATACTTTCTGATTAATAAGGAAATGGTTATACATGAGCATAACGATTCTTGATTGTTAATTTTCTTAACAATTTTACTATTAGAAGCAACTTTTTCTGATAAAATTATGAATACAATATAGAAAACAAATCTAAAACTAGACTTTTAAAATATGCAGCCGTTATTATGTTCAAGTACGAAGCTCGATGCTGACATCTAGAATGTGGTTCGGATCCAATTCATGTCAACTCCATTTATTAGTCTCCTCGCAATCTGTATGGTAATGAAGTTCCTCTTTCTTTACTACTAATGATATTACAACGGCGATCGGGTCTGTGGGCGGCGGTCATGATTTTATTAACTAATTTAAAATAGGTTTGCAAAAAAATTTGTGCTTAAAATAATAACGCTTCCATAAATCGTAGTGGAAGTTAACATTTACAAATTATAATTAAATCGAAGAACAACATTTATAGTGTAGGTATTACCATTGTTAGTGATATAAAACATAAACAATAATAAAATAGTTTATTGCCACAAACAATCTATTTACCCTGAGTTTCTATCAACCTCTAAACCAGCGGTAGAATCGCATTCCGTTGAACTTGATGTCTATATAAGTTAACTTTCTTTATCAAAAATTAAAAACAAAAAAAAACAAAAAATCCGCCTGCGTTAAAAACAATAACTAAATAGAAAATCAACTGAAAAGGCCAGCACAAGATAAAAACTCAATAATTACATAAAGATAGCGAAATAAATCGAAACAATATCAAACATAAGTACTTACTGTATACAATTAAGAATATCAATACGGTAGCCCTTCAAAATTTTATGCAACATCATACATAACACGCAGTCGAAGGCATAAAAATTAATGATAAGTCAAATCATTCTCATTTTGCGCGTGCCTCCGACTGTGTGATATGTATAATGAATGTTGCATAAAATTTCGAAAAACTGCTGTGTTGATATTTTTAATTTATTTAGTTATTATTTTTTACGCAGACGGGTTTTTTTTGTGTTTTTTTAGTTAGACAAATTACGTAATCGATTCAATTTATGTGAAGTCTACCAATCCGCAGTGGACTGACACCCAATCGCTCTCTAATGAGTATAACGTATACGAGAAATGGACGCCGCACCGTTTTCCCGCTTCATTGATATTCTATCTACCTCCGGTGATTTTTATAATTTACATAATTTTGGTAATATCCATTAGGGGAGTGGAAATTGTCATAGAAATTGTATTATCGCTTTGACAGGCACCGCTTTTAACTTTTTAATTATTTTCGAATGAGGCTTATTAGGTACGTAGGTAATGTTTTGTTAGACGATTTTTTTTTATTATTTAATTTATTTGGGTCTTAGTTTAGAGGGTAGTTGAAGGGACCAAAACTCGGTAGTTACGGCAGTTACGGTTATCGCTTAAAAATAATTTTTCAATTTAAACTTTCAAACAGAGATGCAATGATATTTTAAAATACATTAGAGTAATTGTTACCGTGGTTATTAACATGGTTTTGTTGTCTTCCTAATCAGGACATGATAATAATTACTGTAATATTTAGATGTAATTATGTTAAAAGCTTACAATTATTCGGGTTGTTCCGTATTTATCCCACGAGAACTCATCCCACGAATAAATTTTTCTGATTTGAAATGCAAGCCAGATTCGTAAGCCAAAGCTCAGATTAAATTACTGCCAATGCGAGCCTAACTTAATGTTGACAAATAGTCTTAGACAAGTTAGCAATGATGGATAAAGGTCATTGAAATCAAGTTATCGTTACAATTGAAGGGTATTGTTTAATCACCAACGCCTTCTAAATGCGGGCTGGTGATCACAAACCCGGGAACCCAACCTTGGAATTGAACCCCGGTCTCTCAGATATCGGGATGAGCGCTTTACCACTTGGCCACAGAGGCAAAATTACACATAGGTAGAAAATTATGTAAGTAGGAATTCATAAAATGTTTTTGTTTTGTTTATAATATATAATGTTAACGCAAATTTTGCTGCGAAACAAATCACACGTGGTACTTCTTAACTGATCTTTAGTATTTGTAGAAATATTATGATCGGATGTTAATGACGGTAGTTGTTGACATTGAATAGGCGCCTTTGGCTTTCAAAGTAAAAAAGTAAATAGTGTTAAATTATTTCGGCGGGCTGGTTAGAACCACGATAAACGATAGCTCAATTGGGAGAGCACCTGACCCGGTATGTCAGAAGGGTGCAGGTTCAAATCCTGCTCGTGGAAATCTTTTCAACATTTGTGTTTTTGTGAGGAATACATAAGTTTTTTTGTAACAAGTTAATCTTGTCCATTAAATAAAACTTTTATTAATATTCTGTTTATATTTAACCCTTTCTATTCTGCTTGTTTCAGGTACGTAACACAAAGAGGCCAACGCAAGTAATTATAAGGTTTGTTGGTTGAACAACTTATTTCAAACTTAAGGTCAGGTCATGTCCTTTCACAAAGAAATATCGAATAGGTAACTTTACATTTTATTTTAGACAGAGTTTTTGCGAGATGTCAATGAGACTATGAAACCGGCAAAAGATTCTAGACTAAACTAAAATCTAATTTATACGCAAACAAATCTGTACAAAATGTTTCCTTACATTTTTAAATGTAGATAACATCTACAAATAGAGTATTTAACAGGCTTAACCCGTGGTCATAGCCGATACGTCTTGGCCAAATGCCTGGGATAGATAGATTGTAAGTTTTAGTATAGACTAAGCAGGTTCCGTTAAGCCCCAATTATATGAAAAAGAAAAAAAAAATAAATAACAATGAACTCGACTTTCTGTTCTTGTTGTCAAGTCAATTTCAGCAGAGATTCATTAACTGTTAAGTTTTTTTTAAAACAAAAGCAACGTTCAACATTTACGTAATTCCCTTAAATAAACTTTATACAAGGAAAGGAGTTAAGCAGCTCCTCAGAAAGGATTAAGTGTAGCTAGATAAGGGCCCTTTGTTAATAGCCATTTACGATATAATCTAAGATGATACGAAAGAAGTTAACTCGATCACAGTTTAATACCTATAATATGAGATGAAATTAAAATATTCTTTATTGTACACCATATTATAATAGGTAGACCGACGATCTGGTAAAGGTCGCGAGAGGCCGCTGGATGCGAGCAGCGCAAAACCGGTCGTTGTGGAGATCCTTGGTAGAGGCCTTTGTCCAGCAGTGGACGTCTTTTGGCTGAGATGATGATGATGATGATGATATTACAAAAGTACGGTTCTTTTAAATTTGTAATTATATCTAATTCTCTTCACAATTTTTTTTAAAATAGGGAAGTATATTTGTGTGTGTGTGTGTATGAGGTTGATCCTTGGAACTGAAAAGCCGATTTATTTTTACTGATATTAAAATAATAGGCCTCAATCTGTATTTAATTGCAATACGAAAATTTTCAGTTATCTCTAATATTAGTAACTCGAGTCGGGAGAAAAGCGTAATTTAGTACTTGCGCTGACCAAAGGACACCATAAAGTTCCTTTCTAAGCTCTGTGGAGCTCCAATTAATATTCGCTCTGACTTAAGTAAATGTCAATAATGTTAAAATAACTTGATTAAACAAACAAGTTGACGGAATGAACACTATTATATTTATGACTATTTCATTTAATTTTACGCAAATATTGTTGCGAACAAATTACAATTTGAAAAGAGACGTATAAGGACGTATAATTATATTAAATAATCATAAATATAGCTCGCCTATTCTTAACTGTTCTTTCAATATTTGTAAAAATATAAAAAATTTGATTGTGTTGATTAATTTCGGGGAGTTGGATTGAGCCACGATAGCATAGTTGGCGGTGCACCTGACCCGGCATGCCATGGGGTGCGGGTTCGAAAACCCCTCGTAAAATTTTTTCAACACTTTGTCTTTTTTTAAACTAATATACTTCTTTGGCATTTTTTGTCAAACAAAGTGACGCCCAACTCCATTCATTTATTTGTTTTTTTTTATATTTATCACGTCAAATGATTCCACACCACCTGATGTTAAGTGGAAATGGAGTCCAGACGCGAAGACAACTGGTTCTTTTTTAAAAACTAGCGGCCCGTCCCGGCTTCGCACGGGTAGACATTTCTTTTATAATATAGCCTATGTTACTCAGCGCTAAAGTAGCATTCTAATGGTCAAAGAATTTTTAAATCGGTCCAGTAGTTTTTGAGTTTATTCGTTGCAAACATACAAAAATACAAAGCTTTCCTCTTTATAATATTAGTATGATGTCGAAAACTTAACAATGAAACCGTACTCAGATTATACTCGTAGAATCTATAGTTTGTCTTTAGATCTATACAATCTATAATCAGAGAAGTCTTAGCACAATCTATAATCAATATAGATTGTGCTTGGACTTCTTGGCGGGAAAGTGAAGAGTCATGTCTGCGGTTTTGTTTTATTTTCTAAAATTTGTGTTATGTCGAATATTAATGTGAAATAATTGTGGATTATTAACCGTTAAGTGTTCGTAAGTGTGCATGAGTGTTGGGAAATGAAACAAAACAGTGCAACTACTACTTTTCAAATTCTCTCAAGAAGTCCGCCGAGGAATTAGTAAAACCCCACATCTTTACTGAGATACTCGAAGGGTTGGGGGTATATAATTTCTCACTTCTCATTTTTATTATCATTCATCACCATTCATCATCATACTGACTGGAAGGAAATATTGTATATTTATGTATTACTTGTGAGAAAAATTACTTTGACACTGGCTAAATGTGCTAATCGCACGAAGCCATCAACTAAAAGAAAGAAAGAAAGATTGTGCTTTAGCTATATTTATATTCAAAAAGGCTTTGTTCAAATTAAAATAATCTCGAATCGAACGAATCAACACTATTACTTGGTTCAGATTCAAACAACAACAGTGAAAAACAATAACCTAACGCGTCAGTTCCAATGTGCGGAAAACAAAACAAAGTCCATGGAGGCTCGAGTTTGGTGGTCTTTTCGCGTGTGAATTCCGTGGAAATAACGTGCCTACTAACTTCTACACAACCGACTATCGCAGATGTTTTGATTCCAATAAATATGCTGTGCGTATTGTGACAAAGGAGAAATTCACATAATTACAATATAATAGGTCGAAGGTATCCAGAGCTCGTTTCTGCTGTATTAAAATATCCACATTGTTTGCAAACCCAACCCTGCACATTTTTAAAATGTAAAATGAAACGTGACACCGTAAAACCTACATAAAATAGCAGACTCTGTAAAGATTTCGAAACGTTAGGAAAAAATCAACACTTAAGTAAAGTGTAGAATAAACGCAAGCAAACCCGTAATTTTTTTTATTATAGCAATGCGTTCGCGAAAACCTTGGAAAACAATATATAAATTGCCTATCATACTATCTATCATCACCAGCTCATTTTTTGTCTCTTTTCCTGGGTAACGAGCCTTTCCTGTAGATAGATAAGAAGAACAGGCCACAATCCACCACGCGGGCCCAGTACGGAATGGTGGTTGTCAACGACTGCTGATGCAGTCGAGAACAAAGGTTTTACGTGCCTTCCAAAACATAGAGGAGCCCGAAATTTAACATTTCACCCATCTTTTTATAGGCCGGCAACGCGTCTGCGATTCCTGTGGGTGTCCATGGGCGGCGGTGATTACTCTCCATCAGGTGACCAGCCTGCACGTTTGCCTCCTTCTTCAATGTTGCTTAACTTCAGCAATCATAGACCGGACGTCATCAAGCTACACTTCGAGTCCGGTGCGCCATATCGCCCTCGTGCCGCGAGAGCCATAGAAATGATTCCTTAAACGTTTGTTCCCGACCCGCTTTAGAGGCAGGCTGCGGAGTCACCGCTTTGGCAATGCCAAATGAAAGCCTTTGCAACGGAATGGAGCGCTGAGGAGATACCGTTCAGAGTTTCAGAGTTGCCGCAAGTTTATTAAATGGCTCATGGCCGTAAGTTTCTACGAATTGAACAGCAGAAAAAAGGGATGGACATTGAGAAAAACTAATATTTTTTACAAGCTTTTATTTTTACTATTTAGTCGTGCTGTCAAAATATAACTTAAGTTATTATCATTAAAATCAATTTATCGCTACAATTAATGGATTGCTTATAATTGCCACCCTTGCCAAAAACCCGATCAAAAACCCGGGCGAAAAACAATCATGTGTGACTGAAGTGTTTTAATTAATAAATACAGCAAGACATAAAGCATCCAACAAATATCTCTTATCTGTTGGTACAGTCAAGGCAGACATAATAATAATGCGAAAAAAATCGAATCAATCAAAAACAAATAAAAAGGATAGGTTTGCAACCCTTTTCAGTGCAAAAATCAAAAAAATCCCGGCAAACTAAGCGCTTGCTTTAAAAGAAGGCATTTTTAAAGTTCGTCAACTCCATTGAAACAAATTAAATAGCTGTTTCCAACTTTCCTTTACAGTTTCTTCAATTAAAATGTTTTGTATAACGTAAACAAAATTAACGGTACAACTGAACTGATAACAATGGAATTAAATAATACACTGACAATTGGTATGTTGCCATTCAAAATTAACATATTAAGTAGGTACGTTTAAAGGATATTAAATAATGATATGTTTATCCTGATAAAACGAGTAGAAAAATGCACAACAGAAAGCATTATTATTATTCTACTATCCTCTTCATCGACCTCTAATAATTCCTCAGCTGTATCTTTGCCCAGCAGCTGGACAGTGTAAAGGCTAACTTCTTTACTTTACTTCACAATACAATTCATTTTTGTGCCTACCTAACTTATTAATATAATATTGTTTTCTAAAGTTAACGCGAACACTACATCACACTGAAATGAAACTATTTTTACGGACCTACTAGTAGATAAAAAAAAGTAGTTTTATTTCAATTATTAATATTACTTCCTTCTAAGGTCAATCACTCATTAATTTTATTAATTCATCAGTCTTTAATTTCACTAAAATAACACAAGTGAAACGTAATGCTAAAACAAAAATTACTAACGCAGACAATCTCGCTTCTTCCCCTCAAAGATCTTCGGGTCTCCGCCGCCGCGGTCGTATTTATTCAAATGTGGGTAATTCTAAATCAAACAACGGGATTCCTTTTAGCAACATCCCGTCATAGGTAAGATTAAAATTTACAGCTTCTATAGAACGTTCTAGAAATCCCTTTAGAATAACACCTATGCTATGATTTTGTGGCGTTTTTTTTCATGGTGCCATCAAAGAAGAATATTATTATTTTTTAGGCTAAGTTGGATTTTATACAAAAAATTAAAAAAACAAATTTTCACGAAAACTCAATATTTCCCATTTGCCTTTAATGGACCAGCATGGTGTGTCATGACCCGGCCTGCCCATGTGCTTGCTATTGATCATGGGAGAAGGATTTTTGTATGCGTGTGTGTTTGTGATTAACTTTAGTTTTGAATTACCTACTAATTTTACTCTGGCAACCGACACCTAACATGACTTAAGGGCTAGTAAAACTTAGGGGTCGCCGGTCGTTGAGGAAAACGAGCAAACATGAGCTAAGCTCAAATATATTGTTCATTCATTATTTTAAAATAAATGAACTTTTTAATCGATTTAACGATATCGACTGGCTTCAAGTTTTCAAGTAACAACTTGCAAACAGCTTTTAATCAGAAAGAATCCTTTCAAATTGCATTTTCAAGAAAAGTATCAACTTGCCCAAGTCTTGAGTAAACTTATTATTTCGAAAACAAACATCTTACCTCGCATTTCGAATTAAGCGAAGCGAAAGTTAACGCTTACAGAGATTCGTTGCGAATTCGCTGGAAACAATAAAAAAACACAGCTCGTTTATACTTTAACGCTTTTCTCACTAATTGAACCGTTTGTATTATTAAATAATTGGATTTCGGTTGATCGAGTTAGGAAGCAACGAACCTGATTGTTGACAACGGAAAGTAACGTTGTTATGGAAATGAAAGTTACACCTAACACCCACTAACGTGAATTGAGCAGTCTGTTATGTTTCGGTCTCTCTTTGTCACATTTGGGAAAGCCTATGGTTTTTACATAAACATAGCACGACTCATTAGTGATATATAATATAAATAAATTATTATAACATAACAAAATAATTTGTTTTAGCTATTAATACCTTTGTCTGTAAGATAGCCATCTTATTTTTTTTAATATATAACTAATCACGTAACCTGTTTTTATTTGTACATAGGTCTTTTAATTATTTATGAACTTGAAATAATTTAGTACGGCCAGTGAGGCACAACCCTGTTCTCGCATCTACTTTGTTTCTGCTTGTCATCAGTAAAACGGAGTCTTTGTCTAGCTATCTACAATAAAGTATCAAAGTGGCCTCGAATCGAGTACAAGTAGCAACGTTAATTGATATCATAGTGTGAGAGTTATTGTCACCAGTTCAAAAAGCACTTTAGCACCATAAACATTCTGACGTTTGTGCAAAACAAGAACTAAAATTTAACGACCCACTTTCGCCGAACGGCTGTAAAAGACAAAGGCTTTTTTAGCCTTCGCATCGGGATCTGTGCCTATGCAAATTTATAATGTCCTCGGCCAATATTAATGTTAACGAAATATTAACATTTATAGACCGCGCCGACCGTATCAAGGACCTAAATAAACGGTATGCCCACCGTTATGGAAACGACAAGGCGGAATGGCTGATGCTGTCTGCTGAAATATACAATTTTTGTGATGTATATTGTATTCTGAAATTGATGACGTGTTAAAAATGTCACGGGATATAAAGTGATGTAAGTAAATAAACTTAGTCTGAGTCTTTACAGGCATTTATTGATGTCAAAACTAAGTATAAAATCCAAATAATAGTAAACTAAAATTCAACTTAACTAAACAACTGAATCTACCTATAAGTTGTTTCAACTGCCTCCTGCCTGGTAATTTATAATAATAGTAATAATGAGGCAGTTCTCCTCGATACGGCACGCATTGTGAGGAGGTTCCTGTCTCTGGAGCCTTAAACACCGGTAGCTTGGACCCTGGTCCCGATGCCGGTGGACCCCTATTTTTTATATTTTTATTTTGTTTAATATTTAAAAATATAAATTTATATGAGAAAAAATAAATAAAGAAAATAATAATAAATAGTACTATAATTATTAGCTCTGATAGTTTTGCTTTTGCTGTTTGTTTGTAAGGCTACATTGATGTCTTTTAGGATCTTTGTTCTAGCTTAAGTTGTTTGAGATAACTCGTGTTGTTGTAGGACTTTTAAAAGATAGGCTTCATTTGGCTGTTGTTACTCCTGAATAATTCAACTTAAAACTCTTTCCGTTCTATTACAAAAACGTACGTTAGTCTGGACTTAAACCAAGACTAATATCTCTACGGTATTAAAGTTAGTACCGGTCCAAAAATGTCTTCTTATTACAAAACGAAGACCATCCATGGACTAGATAGTACCGTACTTAGTCTTTGGTATAAATTATATCCATACAAACATCATTCACTGCACCGTTTCGTTTCACTCGATGTTGATAATTTCTGTAGAGTTTTGTTAGTCTAATAATCATTAACAAGATAAAAATATGTCTTAGATAATTATAATTTGTTTTTAAAATGTACTTTCATCTATAAATATGCAAGACTTGTACTTTGATTGATTTTCTTTTTTTATTCAAGTTCACTTTTATGAAATTTAGCGTGATACGGATTGCTGTTATTGTGAGCGCGAAATTTGATCTCTATTAATAGGTGAGTAAAGTCAGTCTGAAGTGTTTATGAAAATTCGTTTTGCTGATTAAAGTTGAAATCTGTTGTTAAAAATGGAACAACAGAAGAAAAAAAGGGGTGAAAATTGGAGCTGTTCTGAAGAAAAAGTTTATGAATCCATTATTACAATGGCTAGACAATGTTTTTTATCATATTTTCTTCGTTAAATACAAATGTCTTAATTGTTATAAGAAATTTTACGTCATATTATCGCTCAGTCGGCTTATATTTTAGGAGATAAGCCGAACAAAACTTCGCCTAATATTCGAAAATCAAAAGAGTGGAAGAATGTAGCTGTTAAGTAGTGAAGTGGTACTATTTCTTTATTAACGAACAGGTCGTCGGGACGTCTCCAGCATATTTAAGCCTTCTTATCGATTAAGTAATTAATTACATTCTCCATTTTTGAAAATATAAACAACAACGCTAACCTAAAAGCAAAGATTTTGACTAGAAGAACTAAGCCCGGTACTATCTTTAGATCTCGTTTTGTAATAAGGCTGTTTGTACCTACATGATTTACTCGCGTTTTTTTAGTACAGCAAAAGCATATTATTTACAACAAATTAAAAGTCGCCTATTATTATTATTTATAAACAAAAAGATGCAAATACAATATGAATAATGTTAACCAAAAAATAATACATAAGACATTATCTGGTTTGTCTGCTTACATCGTCGACATCAAATAATATGTAAAATAAAATAAATTACCTTTAGTTATTTATTTAAGTGACTTATTTGATTTACTACGGAGTGCGTGAAAGGTGTAACTAAACAGGGAGAATGCTTGATGTTGATGTTGAACACGAGAAATTGTAATTCAATTGTAGCCTATACAAATCGGGGACTACATACCAGAAAGCCATAAATCTTTAAACTAACAAAATTTTGCCTAATTTATACAATTCAGTGCGATCGAGTAGCATTCCGGCATTGTGACTTGGGAGATGCTTCGTCAAACGGACGGTGGTATCAAATTTATACGGTACTTTGAATAATTGGCCCCTACCGCTACTGGTTCATTTAGGTACGTACCCTGTGCCAAAATAGTAGGTCCATTAAAATTTAAATCAAACTGATAAGACTGTTTTTAAATTCACCTGCCTAGCTTATTTAAACATTATGTTTCAATAGCAAAAGGTTTGTAGCTTTGTTGACAGTTAAAAATAAATTAGACAGTTACTCCTTAGTTTAGAAATCCGGAATAAATTTAGATATTTATATTTAGACAACATCACAAATATTGTTCTGATCCCAAGGTAAGTAGCTAAAGCACTCGTTTCATTAAAATCAGAAACAACGATCACCAAGACCCGACACAATATCGAAAAGTTCGTTTTTGACATTGATCCGACCGGGAATCGAACCCAGGACCTCAGAAATAAGCCCCGCCAAAAGTCCGGCGTGCAAGCCACTCGGCTACGGAGGTCGTCAAATCGTTGGAATTAGTGCGTTTCTACCAATAAAATCTAAGTTCTTACCGGTAAGAATTGTTTTTATAAGTCTATCTTTATCTGACTGCGGATTAAAGGTCTCCCTTCCTTCCTTCCACTATACAATACATACATTATTACTTATAACAAACAAATAAATAAATAAAATTTTATTTCAACCCAGCCCTATGTTATGTTGACACGGCGCCGGCGGCATCAGCGCTCCATAGAATACCGTTTTCCAATTTTTGAACTTACGCCGTTTCGCCGCTTGACTCTTTATAGCTGATTAATACGTTATTACCTTATTAGCATAAGCTAACGTTTGAGCTCGGAATTGGGCTCGTAATTAAGGATGTTATTAAGTGCTGGAGTGAACTGAAATCTTGTTAAAGTTTAGACGATTCGAGAATTATGCAGGTTCGCTCGTTTGTTAGACTTGCCTGCAAAGAGCTATTAGAAACGAGTTATGTACCCTAAATATGAATTAAATGGTACCCATAAAAATATTAAACAGCCGGCAAGTGGCGTTCTAGTCTTTACCGTCTCCCTAATCAATCACTTTGCAAAGTCCGGTTACCTAAATTTAATAATACTTACAGTTCTTTGTACACTGGCCACATGATAATGCATGTGTTGATTGTAACGACATCAAAGCCAAAGATCCTTACTTCCCCCTTAGTTTTCAATCAATGTGGCACAAGCAGTTTTCACTATAAAGTTACTTACAGTTTTGTTTGAAAATCAATACTGTCAACAAACCGGTCAATACAACTTAATATGAACCTACACTCACTCACTTACAGCTCTTATAAGAACATCAACTAAAACGGAGTTCCGGTAAATATATTAATCCCCTCAATTTATCAAGCGACTTATTACCAACCAAAAATTAATCATCTTTGTCGTAATTAATCGCGGTTGTAAATATAAATGTGGCCGACGTCATGTTACTGTAAGGAAATTCGCTTCCAAGGATTACGAACGCTCCCCGACTGGCGGACCGGGCGGCTCCTTATTTATAGAAGACTGCTTGCTAGCTTTCGCTTACGAATTAACCGCAGTATTTTTAGCTAGGGTGGAGAACCTCCTAAAGGCCTACACATAATTATTTTAATCTCTTAGTTAATTTAATTTAGGCAAATTTTGTAGCGAACAAACTACAATTTAAAAAAATGTTAAAAAAATTAAAAACAGGCACCCGACACACGGACACGCACACGGACAGAGCGTAAAGAGTAAGTAATTAAAAAAAAACCATATTTTTACATACTATAACTTTTTTATTGACTTCTTGGCGGGAAAGTTAAGAGTCATGTTTGCGGTTTTGTTTTATTTTCTACAATTTGTGTTATGTCGAATATTAATGTGAAATAATGGTGAATTATTAACCGTTCAGAGTTCGTAAGTGCGCATGAGTGTTGGCAAATGAAACAAAACAGTCAAACCCCACATCTTTACTGAGATACTCGAGGGGTTGGGGGGTATATCATTACTCACTTCTCATTTCTATTATCATTCATCATCATCATACTGGAAGGAAATATTGTATATTTATGTATTACTTGTAACAAAATTACTTTGACACTGGCTAAATGTGCTAATCGCACGAAGCCATCAACTAAAGTTAAAAAAAACTTTTTCAATTACACTGGTTTGGTCGAACGCCTCGATGGCGGAGTGGCAAAGTACTCGGCCCGATACCTGAAGGTCCCGGGTTCAATTCCCAGGTCAGGCAAAGTGTGTTTCGGATTATTTGATACATAGCTCGGGTTTGTGATCACCAACCCGCACTTGGCAAGCGTGGTGAGTAAGCCAATACCCATCAATTGTAGTGATGACTTGATTTCTATGATGGAGGCCTTTGCCCAACAGTGGGACAGTATATAGGTTATTTACTTAACTTACTTACTGGTTTGTTTATCTGCGGCGCGTTTCCGCTACCTCTGCTCCACGCTCCGCGCGTCAATGCGCCAATACCTATAATAACGGCAAAAAAAATAGGGCCGTTTGCCCAACTTGTTTGCGAGGCCCGCCTCTGTTAGTCAATCGGCCGGTAAAAAAGCGTACATGACATAAATTGCGATGGACTGTACATATGTGCTCCCAATTTATGAGTCAAACAACAAAATGCTGGTACTCAATGAAATAGGTGTTACAAAAAGAATTATCTCTTTTTTCTGAGCCGGAAAACTGTAATTACTGTGGTTTGTAACTACCGTCCTGAAGTTCTAATGTACACACGGCGGCAGATCATCCAAGCCAAAACTGTCAAATTTCTAGAAACAATTTTGAACTGTCGTGGTTCTAACCAGCCCACCACCAGTGTTAATGACGGTAGTTGTTGACATTGAATGGGTGCCTTTGGCTTTCAAAGTAAAAAGTAAATAGTGTATTGTTTTGTTATTATATATATATTATTATTCATTGGAGTAATTTGACAGGTTTGGGTAGGTTGATCTGCCGCCGTGTGTACATTTATGCCTTTAGTATCTTTTATTAAAGTAGTCTAGACTAGACCCTAGCTAAAAGTAGTCAACGCCTAGCCTAGCCTTAAAATATGTATTTTTTATCTTTCTGCACTCCTTTTTTATGCAAACATAAACTATTGCAAATCTTACACTTTGTTCGCGCAATGTGCTTAAAAAGGAGTACAAAGTTGTATCTTTACGTATTAATATTAAGGATAAATTATGGCACGCTGTGATGGCTTCACTCTCATTGGCCAAGTCTCACAATATGCTTTGGTTATTGCTCTGAGGGCCAAACAGTCGGTAAAGCTTATGTGGTGCAGTAAAGTTTGCTACAAATCAACGGTGAGCACGCGATGTCACCTGCCTAAATATATATGGTAATATATCTACTTCCTAACCTTAGTTAAGGAAGCACTTAGGTAAGTGGATATACTCGTATTTACTGGGCCATAAATTATAATTATTATTATTATTATTAACCAGGCTGTCTGCATATCGTGACCGGATGCTGCCTCTGTTTCGGGCCCTTGAACCAACTATAACTGTGACCGCGCAGAGGCTATCGGATCAAGTGCGTGCCATCCAACGGCTGAGGCGGCTGGACGACTCGACACTTGATCGACTTCGCCTAGAGGCCCTCTCCGCTCGTGGGACCTACGCCTCGGCGCAGGACCCGCCCGCTACGTTGCCGAACACGATGCCCACATCCAACTTGGTATCGGAGGCGCCGCGGGCTGACCCTAGCCCCGATGAGGAGGACTATGCGAGTGTGAGTACCATAGCCAATGAGCAACTGAGGAGGGCTCTGGAAGAGGCGATTATGCGGTATCGCTCAACACAAAACTCTAGGCCGCGATTACCACGTTTGCCTATGAATAGACGTAATCTAGCGATAATGGGAGCCCTGAATGACCTACTTGCCCCGTATTTACTGGACAGCGTAGGTTTAGATGATACTCACTCGATCGTGTATTGCGGGGCCATCACGGCGTGCCGTGTTGCTCGAGTCAAGTTTCCGGACGCTGACCGTGCACCTAGGACTGCCGGAGGTGTCCCCGCCTGGCAAGTACGGATCGAGCGGCGTATCAACTCATTTAGGACTCTCATTGCAAAGCTAATCTGCTTCAGGGGGGGCAATCATCGGCCCCGAGTCATGCGCTTTGTGAGCCAAGCCTTCGCTGGGACTGGTATTAGACCATGCGATTACATGGCTTGTATCACAGAGCGGATCGACTTTCTGAAACAGAAAGTCTATGCATGGGCAAACCGTATTCGCCGCTACAGGGAACGTGTGGACCGATACCAGCAGAATCGCAACTTCCAGAGTGACCAAAGGAGGGTATACCGAAAGTGGGAGGGAACTGATCTTCGTGTGTCCGATGCGCAACTGCCGGATACTGCGTCAATTGTTAACTTTTGGCGTAGTATTTGGTCGGTGCCTGTCGAGCATACCGAGGGCGATTGGATGAACGCCGTCGAACGTGAATGTGAATCCATCGAGCCAATGGGGGCCATCACCATCAGCCCCAACGACATCAGTTGTGCCATCCGTAGGGCACCGAACTGGAAAAGTCCGGGACCGGACGGATTGCACAACTTTTGGTGGAAGTGGCTGCGATGTTCATACGAACGGTTGGCGGTGCAATTTCAACAAGCCCTCGAAGATGGAACCCTACCGCATTCCTTAACAACTGGTGTAACCTTCCTGCTCTATAAGTCCGGTAGTACCACGGAACCAAAGAACTATAGACCCATCACGTGCTTGCCCACTATCTACAAGCTCCTTACATCCATTTTGAGAGCAAAAATTAACGCGCACATTGTTGCGAACAATATCTTGGCCCCTGCTCAAAATGGGTGTAGGGTTGGGTCACGTGGTACTAAAGAGCTCCTCCTCATAGACATGGCCGTTTGCCAAATGGTCCGTCGGGGCAAGGGGGCCCTCTCGGCCGCTTGGGTTGACTACAAGAAGGCCTATGATTCGGTGCCTCATTCATGGCTGAGGAGGATCTTGGAGCTGTACAAAATCAATGCAACTCTAAGATCCTTCTTAGGCGCATGTATGAGTCAGTGGACCACAGTCCTTCGTCAACCTGGTGGTAGGGATGACCCCCTTGAGCCGCAGGACTTTATAAGGATCGAGCGAGGTATATTCCAGGGTGACAGTCTGAGCCCCTTGTGGTTCTGCCTAGCCCTGAATCCGCTCAGCACATTGCTGAAGGATTCAGGGTTAGGTTGTTGGCTTCGGAGAGAGGGTGAGGTCATTTCTCATCTTCTGTATATGGACGACCTCAAGCTATTCGCTCCGAATGAGCAACATTTGCTGACACTACTCAAAATAACACATGTTTTCAGTAGTGCCATCAAAATGGAGTTCGGTGTTGATAAATGTGCGGTCGTGCATGTGCAGCGGGGGAAAGTTGTAGATTCACCGAATTTACAGCTTTCTGAGACAATGTTCCTCAAGTCAATATCTGAAGCAGAAACCTACAAGTACCTTGGTATGTCACAGTCTTTGGGTTTTGAGGAAGGACACATTAAACAGACGGTGAAGGAGCGCTTCTGTTGCCGCTTGACAAAAGTGCTTAACAGCCTTTTGTCAGGGGGTAATAAGGTGCGTGCTTTCAACGCCTGGGTGATGCCTCTACTCATATACTCCTTTGGCATACTAAGGTGGACCCAGACTGAGCTGGATGCTCTGGATCGCAAAGTACGTGCATTGCTCACCACACACCGGATGCTACACCCACGCTCGTCTGTTATGAGATTGTACATTCCGCGAAGGTGTGGTGGTCGCGGCTTTTTAAATGCCAAAAACCTCCACAACCGCGAGGTGTGCAATCTTAGGGACTATTTCCTCAACAACGAGTGTGGGATGCATCGGGATGTGGTAGCAATGGACAGGGGCCTAACTCCGCTCTCCTTGGCAAATAGGAACTGGCGCAGACCAGTGGTACTGAGCACAGAGGACCGCAGGGCGGTATGGAGGAGCAAGGAGCTACACGGGCGGTTCTACAAGGCGCTTACGGGCCCCGATGTAGATTTGCTCGCGTCGGTGAACTGGCTACGATTCGGAGACCTCTTCGGAGAAACCGAAGGTTTTGTCTGTGCAATTGCGGACGAAGTTATCATGACGAATAACTACCGGAGATATATCCTGAAGGACGGTACGGTCGACATTTGTCGGGCATGCCGCCGTCCCGGGGAATCACTCAGGCACATTATCTCCGGTTGTTCTCATCTTGCTAATGGCGAGTATTTGCACAGACATAACCTGGTAGCTAGGATTATTCACCAGCAACTTGCTCTTCTATATGGTCTTGTGGACTTCGAAGTGCCGTACTACAAGTACACACCTGCGCCGGTTCTCGAAAACGGCCGTGCCACGCTCTATTGGGATCGAGCTGTCATCACGGACAGGACTATTATAGCTAATAGGCCTGATATCGTGCTGATAGATCGATCGCAACGCCGGGCAGTGCTTGTTGACGTCACCATCCCGCATGACGAGAACCTCGTAAAGGCCGAGAAGGACAAGGCTAGCAAGTACCTTGACTTGGCTCACGAGGTAACCGCCATGTGGGATGTTGACTCGACAATCATTGTGCCGATAGTTGTGTCTGCAAACGGTCTGGTAGCGAAGAGTCTCGACCAACACCTTAAGAGACTCTTGCTTAATGGTTGGATCAAGGGCCAGATACAGAAGGCGGTACTCTTGGACACGGCGCGGATAGTCCGAAGGTTCCTGTCTCTGCAGCCCTAACCACCGGCAACTTGAGCCCTGCCCCGTTGCCGGCGGCACCCTAGGCTAGGTTTTTTATAATATTTTTATGTTTTGTATGTACTTTTGTATTTTACTTTTATATTAATATTATAACAAACCTAGGCTAAGAAAGAAAATGAATAAAGAGTATAATAATAATAATAGCCCTGACCACCGGTAGCTTGGGCCCTGCCCCGCTGCTGGTGGTACTCTAGAATTAGTTTTTTATGTTTTATTGTTTTTTTTTTTTTTTTTTTTATTAAAATATTGTAAAAATCTAGTTTTAAGAAAGAAAATAAATAAAGAGTATAATAATAATAATAAGTATACAGTGTTTCATGCATATTGTTTAGCATTACTAATTTAATTATACACTTAATGATTGCATATCAATGTTGCTGATTGATATCATTGTTTTTAAAATGTTTGTTTTGTTTTGTTTATATAATTTTAACGCAAATTACAAAAACATAAATGTTGAAAAAATTTCCACGAGCAGGATTTGAACGTGCACCCTTCTGACATACCGGGTCAGGTGCTCTTCCAATTGAGCTATCGTGGTTCCACGATGCAGGGGTGCAGGTTCAAATCCTGCTCGTGGAAATTTTTTCAACATTGTGTTTTTGTAATCATTGTTTTTTTTTGTACCATACCAACAAAAATGTTGTTGTACAATTATTTATACTCGTAATTAACTATAATAAAGTGAAGAATGAGAGTGACCATCCTACAAAAGTATCTTTAGTTTCAGTTAAAATTAAGTTCAAAAAAGAATTGTCATTTATGTTTGAAAGGAACCCAAAACCAACACGCTAAGAAAACGTTGCGTGTGTGCTTTGAATAAACATTTGACATTTGTATTAAAGTTCCCTAATGTGTATTGTTTCGTTAATACGTGATCCAGCGAGAGCTGCGAAATCACCTAACTTTCAAAGAACTCCGAAACACAAGCGTGGAACTTTTCTTTAAACGCCGAAAGGTGTGAACAACTTTCTTTAATTTGCTATGTACGTATTTGGTACAATGCTATGGTGTTAACTCATTATTACATGAAATGAAATATATATATTAGAACACACAGTAAGTTTAAAAATAACCTTGAAAAATGTGTCGTAATGAGACTCAGCATTTGTTGCAGTGAACAAATCACTACATTGCTAATCAGGGTGCCTGTGTAAGTTTTGATTACTATCCGTATTCATTCGATTACGTTAACGAAAACGAAAATTTGTATGGCAAAATAGTAACACTTCTCGTATGTCGCCAGGAGCCGCTGCTTCAATGCCATACTAATTTTCGTTTTCGTAAAACGTGATCGAATGTCAAATGAAACTCACTCACACTAGGCACCCTGTAGAGACTACAGTTTTCTGTGAACGTTCACCGCATTAAAACAGATATTTCGTTATATACTTATGTTTTTATTATACTTTCAAAATTAAATCTTTAGGCTTAACAATTTTAACAGTAAAGAACTTTAGTTATAATTATTTAAAGTTAAAGTTGGTAATCATATATTTTGAAATTACCATGGACCTAGAATAAAAAAATACAGGATGCCGGGATAGTAGACCTTATTCTCAAAAAAAGGTTATTCTAAATGTCATAAGACAGACATAAGGCAATCCTAAATTCAAAAATAAATAATTCATAACACGATCTGAACTCTCTGAACTTGTAAATAAAAAAAATCCTTTAGCTTATGCGGCTCAATTTGTTGCAACGCCCTCTAGAAAAATAATAGGTCAAATGTCTGGGTTTTTAATGGAACTTCTCAAATGCGAAAGCTGTACATTGTAATTGTAATTGCACTTGATCGTTGCCTGCTTTCGCCGCACACACTTGGTGGCAGCACCATCGCAATATATTTCCCACACGCGGTATAAGCTAGATAGATAGATAAAAGTTTATTTGGTACTTCATCACACACAGACCATCATAAAATAAGCACAAACAGTAGGTAAGTGTATAAACAAAAAACAAAATATACAAAAACAAAATAAGAAATTATGATAATTCCTACTGAACACAATAAAATAAGAACGCAAATTAAAACAGTTTGTGTGTGCTGTAGCAGAGCAAAAGGGTTATATAGCTCAGCGATAATTTTGCCTGGACACATAATACCATATACTAATATATAGTATATTATATATAATTATATATATAGAATTTGGTATATGTTTAGTATGTGTGCCAAATATGTAAAGCCCTGGTATTCTGCCCTGGATCGGCACTGGTTGGTATAAGTGTACTATTTCCAAGAATCGGGGTCGCATTCTAGACGGTTTGACCAATGCAGACGCGTTGTAAAGCGAAAAGAGGTAGGCGAATGAATGAATGGAGTGAGTGAATGTGTGGACCCGTTTTTACGTAGACCCACTTGGGTTTAGTTTAAAAAGCTTTTAAAAAGTTTCGTCTTGCGGCTGGTGTGAGCTTATGGCAATGGTTAAGTTTGCCAGTGTTAAAAATGTATGATGGCACTTATGCTTGTAGCTTTGCCTTAATATGTTGCATTTGTTAGGTGAATAGATAAAGACGTAACTGGTTGTAGATTCAGTAGATTAGTTCAAACTATTTATTATTTGTAGTTTTGACGGCAATAAGTGCCCGCGAAGGCTTATGTTGAATAAATGATCCTTGGTCTAGTGGTTTGTACACCGGTTTTCATGGTGTCGCCATCTCTGAGGTCCCGGGTTCGATCCCCGGTCGGGTCATTTGGAAATTGTTGTTTTTCTAAATTGTTTTGGGTCTGGGTGTTTTCTATGTATAATAAGTAAGTATTAAAGTATGTTTATCCGTTGTCTAGTAACCATTTAACGAGTTTCATGACGAAGCTTCTTTTGGGCTAGATAATTGGTGTGAGTGTAGGAAATTTTAATTTTATTTAATTTATTTTATTATTTATTTAATGATTTGACTTCGACTTTTATAAAGATAAAGATAAAGATACTTTATTTGCTTGCATACGTGTAAAAAAAGATATTATAATTTATTTTAGATTCAACATGCATACCATAAACGGTGTACAAATTAAGATACAAATTAAAATAGAAATCCAAATGCTTTTTAATTACATCAAAATATATATAAAATATATATAACTGCAAACAATGTTAAATTAATTTTAAATATCAGAGATGTCAATAATAATATTTATGACTGCGTTAAGCTTAAGAAGGTATAACAAGGAGCTGCTAAAGCGTTAAAAACGATGCTAGTTATAAAAGCTTTTCGATTGACATTGCTTTTTGCAAGGGTATAAAGAAGGTATGATATCTTTTACTAATTACTTACTTACTTATTTCGCTGGCTCAGCGACCTGAAGAGGGTCTTTTACTAATTAGTTTGCGTTAATCCCCGTTTAAATTTTTTGTTTAGCTTTTTTTGTATATAATTAGCTTGTTCATATTTTAACTTAACTTATATAAAATGTTTTTGTTTTGTTTATATAATTTAAACGCAAACTTTGTTGCGAAACAAATTACAAAAAACACAAATGTTGAAAAAATTTCTACGAGTACAATTTGAATCTGCGCCCTTTTGACATACCGGGTTAGGTGCTCTCCCAATTGAGCTATCGTGGTTTTTCAACATTTGTGTTTTTGTAATTACGTCTTGAAAAAAGGCCAGGTCAAGAGTACCCTAAACCGAAGAGCATGTATGAAGGGAATAATGATAGTGGACGAAGCGAAACAAGTATGTAAGGATCGTAGCAAGTGGAAAGAAGTGGTCTCTGCCTACCCCTACGGGAAAGAGGCGTGATTATATGTATGTATGTATTTAACTTATATACTTTTGTGGTAGGTATACATACTTACTAAATATATAGTTTATAACATACACGTAAAATTTAATCTAAAGTTGCTACACTTTGTTGCATAACTAATATTACTCAATACCAAATTTCTGCAAACGTGTATAGAAAGAAAGAAAGAAAGAAATTATTTATTGACTATCACACAGACATAACAGAAAAAAAAACAAAGAATATGAGAACATTACAAAAAATAACATTAAGACTAATACAAAAATAATAATTATATAACAAAGAGTGTGTGTGAAAGCCAACTAGGACCCTGCCTCAGCTTTGTGTCGTTGCGGTGCTGAGAATCTTCTTCACTTTATCTTCTTCTTCTTATCTTCTTCGTATCTTCACTTTCCCGCGCACAACTCTAAACTCCTTGTACATTCATTATAATTGCGCATTTCCTAACAGGCTAATAAGCCGCGCTCCGTTTCATACATTGCCTATACGCGACTCTCGTGTCTCGTCTCGACCAACTGCCACATGCATCTCGCTACCAAGGCTAGGAGACAAAGGCCCAGTAATAACGTATAAAAGAACAAAACTGGGTGAAGTGGCGGCCCACGGATGGGTATTGTTGTTGTCAAGATATTGCGGAGAAAGAATCCAGGGTTGCATACCGTCTGATAGAGGATAGGTTCTATAATCGTACTTTGTATGTGTTTCAGCTCTTTTGAAAGAGTCTAGCAACCACGTCATCATTAAGAGTTCGGTTTCAGACAACTTTTGGACGGACAAGGTAGACTTATGTTGAAAAGTTTGATATCACATCGTCAGTATTTTAGCTACTTTGATTCAAATTCACGTAAAACAGACTACCGAGTTATTTCAGCTGCTACGTAGAGCGGTATTTCTACATTTTTTACCACTGTCTGTTAGAAGGAATATTGCAGACGTTGTATTACTGCTTAAGATAATCAGAAGTACACTAGATTGTCCTGATTTGTTAAGCAAAATTACTTTTAAAATACCTACGCGAGCACCACGAAACAATTCATATAAGCCATTTAGCATCCCCTCCACTCACACCAACTATAGACAGAGCAGTTTTCTCGTAAGAACTTGTATGTATGTTAATAATACTAATGCTAATATAGACGTATTTTTTGACAGCATCGATAGCATAAAAAAGGCGCTTACCGTTGTTGACGACTTGTCATCGATTCAAAATTAATTTTAATATGTAAAGTTTAGTTTTACTATTACTGTAAGTAGACATCTTAGATGTGGTAGCTTGTCAATAGCTTATAGTTATCATTTTTGTTGTTATCTTTTTTTAATTGCAAGCTGTTAGCTATCCTAAAATAAATAAATAATAAATAAATAAATAAGAGTGATCTCTTCCAGGCAACCTTAGGATAGACAAAATAATTTATAATAATATTAAAGAGCGGGGTTGTGGTAGTCAAGTTGGCAAGGCAACCTTCGAATGGACAGGATAGGTTTATGTTAAAAAGCGGGTGAAAGCATCGTTGGTGCATCATGAATTATAAAATAGCAGTCCGTCCCTGCTTCACACGGGTGGACTTTTTTGAATATAGCCTATCATTACAAAAACACAATGTTGAAAAAATTTCCACGAGCAGGATTTGAACCTGCACCCTTCTGACATACCGGGTCAGGTGCTCTTCCAATTGACTTTCAACATTGTGTTTTTGTAATTTGTATCGCAACAAATTTTGCGTTAAAATTATATAAACAAAACGAAAT
This sequence comes from Eudonia truncicolella, assembly GCA_949315975.1. Lineage (NCBI taxonomy): Eukaryota > Metazoa > Arthropoda > Insecta > Lepidoptera > Crambidae > Eudonia > Eudonia truncicolella. The sequence goes on along the minus strand of OX438838.1, from coordinate 1,554,293 downwards.
CATTTTATAAATAGCTTGCCTATTTCTTAACTGATCTTTAGTATATTGTAAAAATATTATGATCAGATGTTAATGACGGTAGTTGTTGACATTGAATTGGCGCCTTTGGCTGTCAAAGTAAAAAAGTAAATAGTGTTGAATAATTTCGGCGGGCTGGTTAGAACCACGATAGCTCAATTGGAAGAGCACCTGACCCGGTATGTCAGAAGGGTGCAGGTTCAAATCCTGCTCGTGGAAATTTTTTCAACATTGTGTTTTTGTAATTTGTATCGCAACAAAATTTGCGTTAAAATTATATAAACAAAACGAAAACATTTTATAGCCTATCATACTCAGTGCTAATGTAGCATTCTAATGGTGAAAGATTTTTTTAAATCGGTCCAGTAGTTTTTGAGTTTATTCGTTACAAACATACATCCGAAATTGCAAAGCTTTCCTCTTTATAATATTAGTATACAAGATACAGCACATTAGTAATATAAAAAAAAAAACCGTAATTAATGTTATAAACTTAACGGTTATTTTACATACCACAAGTATTTATTAGGATTACTTAAACACAAAAGTTGAATAAATTGCCATGAGTAGGATTTTTTTTCAACATTTGTGTTTTTGTAATTTGTTTCGCAACAAAATTTGCGTTAATTTTTTTTTTATTAAAAAAAAATAATCATTTGTGTTTTTGTAATTTGTTTCGCAACAAAATTTGCGTTAAAATTATATAAACAAAACAAAAAAAGAATTACTTAAGTACACCATTAAAATTAACATCATCACCAGCGTCATGAACGTGCCCCGTTGTTTTTATATCGTAGCAGTTGGCTGGGGCCTGAGGGACAAACCATCCCTGTGGATTCCAGGGCCCAATGCGGATTGGTAGTCGAGGTTTCCAGTGGTCGTGTAATACGTGGTGACCGCTTTCCACCATTCGGGCCGCTTGTTAGCCAGCTCGATCGCACAAAAAGAAAAACGAAACGTATACAAAGATTACGGTGTTGCTATGAATAGCTCTAAAGAAAACTCAAGTGGCGCTTAGGAGAGAGCTTTTGTTACTGCGGTGTCGCGTCAGGGCTACTGCTTGTTAATTTTTGTCAACGTAACCCACGACTTAACTATGCAATATAACGCTTCAATAACCACTCTATATAGAGTTATTGGTAATACGTAGCGATCCCTTTAAGGGGTGATAGTTAAGATTAGTTAGCTTATCAGAAATATCATCATTAACTTTTCTTTTAAAAAAAATATAACTAATATTTATTTATTTTTAAACCAAATTAATAGCTAATGATCTTTACTATCAGCCCTTAAAGGGATCGCTACGTATTACCAATGACCATGTAACAACAGCTACGGCGAGTGAACTAGTGGTTACCTCGTTCCACTATTTATTAATAAACTACTTCCCGATTTACGCGATAGTATTAATTGATCCTCATAACATCAAAGCTTAATTAAAAACTTTCTTTCTTTGCAATATAAATTGTTGATATATAGATCTATATGTATATATGTATATGTATACATATATCAACAATATAATTACATAGATTATAGATAACATGTCTCGCTAACAAAAAAAATTTATCTATCAATTCTTTGTTAATTTCTGTTGGCTTTTTAAATGATGAAGATCTTTTGAATGTTTACTATTTAAATGAATACATATAAAAATTTTAAAAAATATATAATAGTATATATAAATACAAACTTTACGAACTAATACGGTGCTTTAAAGACACACACGTTCTCGTATTCAAATAATAAATAAAAGTCGCACCATGAACATTTTTACTCCAGCAGTCCTTGCAATCACTGACAGTTTAAGTTATGCGTTGATTGATAGGTAATGTTTTTATGGCATATAAGGCTTAATTACGTTAAATATACATAGCACATATAAAATTACACCCTGACTAGCCGGGAAAGAAAAAGGGAAGATCTTTGCCCAACAGTGGGTTACCATGAACCCATGGTAACCCCCTACTAAGAAACATTGAGAAAATTATGTAAGGTTCTATAAATTATCATAATTATATAAAAAGAAAATTCCTAACTAACTGACTAGTCAGCAACGATAACCCTCAACCCTTGGACCTAGAAAACAGTTATTTTGCAAAGAGGTTGTAGACGAGCAAGGTGCTCAATCTATGATGATTGATAATATAATGATTTGATAAATCTAAATATTTGACCATTAGCTAAAGTAGAATTCGTAAAAAATACTTTTTAAGAAAAATGGAAGTATCCTCAAAGCCTCTGGGAGGACTAATTTGTTTTTAATGATCGTCGCTTGGCACTTTAACAGTGTTCTTAGAATAATTTCTTTAATGAAGCAATTAAAACATGTTATGAAAATATTAATGAGTTCGCGCTGTAGTTCTTTGTTGGATGTATATTATAGCTCTAATCATCAGCCCATAACCAACCATGCTGCCCTATTTTGGGTTGGTGAGTTTTAAAGGCATTCTTATGAAAACTACCGGAACTAACGGCTTAACGAGCCTTTCCGATGCACGTAGGAGATCGAGATATTTTGAGATGAAACATTTTTACGAAAACGTAAAGTTTAGAACACAATATCAAGATATTTTGTTATAGTCACCAATCAAGTGTAGGTACGCCATTACTAAAGTTGCTTGATATGCAAGATTGTACTCTCATTATAGCTAACCTGACTTTCCGTTACAAGCTCAGAGAGAAATCGAGAACAAATTTTTGGTCACCCATTCGAACACTGACCAAGTTACCAAGCTCAAATCGTATTATTCGCCGCCGTTCTCTTCACTTTGTAGAAAAATATTGCTAACGCCTTATAAAATATTTCTATTCCACCTATTTTGAATGTAGGTAAAGTTAAATCTATCGCTTAATTTATGGAGGTTCATATCAAAGTGTCTAAGGTGGCACGACAACTATACGTCAATGTCGACCTCACTTTGCGCTTATGTGAATCATTACCGATTTGTTTTACGTAACGCCTTCTGAAATAAATTAAGATTAAATCGTCTACCTTATAATAATTTCTTTTGTATATAAACATGTGATAGATTTACTTTCTTAGTCTAACCGATAATGATTGAAAATGGCTTCACTTCTCATTCCTATGACTTTTGGAAATAGTTTCAAATGGACTATGTATAAAAGTATTATGCAAGATTTGCAAAAGACTGACTGCATCAATAATTTATAAACCATAGATTTCAGTCTTAAGATCGTACGGTGTATCGACGAAGGAGGTAAAAATTAGTTGTATGGCAATATATCAAAATTTCAAATTGACGCAGCAGTGTTTGCAAAAGTCCTCTTTACAAAAGATTTTCAGTCATCAATTTATTTCAGTTTATAGAATTCAATAGTAACTATCTAATAGCGAGTACCTTTTGAAAAATATAAAAAGTTAACAATGCCCCAACAGGTTATTTTTAAAGTCTTTTCCCACTTAAGACCTTTAATACAACAAAACTAGCAAATCTAGCAATTCGAATTAAAATAACCTCTCAACCCAAACCCTCTAACGCCGTCCCAAAATACCAACGCACAGTGGTAATGTTATTTTAGGTAGTCAAAATGTTAGTGAAATATTTCACTTATACTATTCCCGAGGCCTCATGGAAATACACCCAAAAGTGGTCCTTTGTATCGCACCCATGATGGAGGGAGACAATAACTTTACCTCGTGTAAGAAAGAGAAAGAAAATGCTAAATAGTCATAACGAAGCCATAGCTTGACCTTGACCGATTTGAATCGACACACGAAACAAAAGCAATGTAAAACCCTTTAACGTACCTAATGGGACTACTTACTGACTTACTCCGTTGGCTAAGCGACCCGTAGTAGATCTTGGCCTCCGATACAACAACACGCCATATGAAATGTATGAATCAATTTAAAGGAAAAAAGACTTTTACTTAATAACACCATGATTATAGAAACTCGTAATAGTGATCTCAACAGCCTTTAGGAATTGAAACAGACTTTAAATTGATTGTTAACTGTGAATGTAAAGTAAATTGTGTAGGTAAACAAAATGTATACGTTAATACATAAAGAAAAAAGTGTATTAGCTTCAAGAATGTTTACTGTTATTTAGTAAGAATACGGCTTTAAAATATATGTTTTTAAATCGTAGAAAGGTACAAGTTTTCACGTATATTGGCGGAACCATGAATACCACTTTTTTTCCTAGAATCAATTTTGCGAAACTTGTGTGTGAAAATTGAGGTGATGTTGATATTGTTTTGGAGAGTAAGCTTTTGCAAGTAATAGGTTTAGTCGACGGCCCTCCGACGTGTCGGTAGGCTGTTCAGATTCCTGGAAAATTAAAAATACATTGTTTATCAAACTGGATAGCTTTTACTATGAGATTAGCTTAGAAGCAAGCAGCTATTCCATTAACAATTCTTTAGCTTAGTAACTCTTTAATTTCAGTAATTTTTTTTTAGGTATTTGTTGACAATATTTTACAGAATAATGATACGATAGCATAATTGGAAAGGCATCTGACTCGATTTGTCAGAGGATGCGGGATCAAATCCCGTGCATGCAATTTTTTTTCAACATTATCAAACAAAATTTGCGTTAAATTTCATTACATCTTCCGATTTATAACCCCTTAAGGGATCATCATCATCAGCTCATTAATATGTCCCCACTACTGGGACACGAACCTGCCCTATGGATGGATAGGGAGAATGGGCTATGAACCACCACGCGGGCCCAGTGCGGATTGGCGGTTGTCGACTGCTAATGCAGCTGGGACCAACGGCTTTACGTGCCTACCGAAGCACGGAGGACCTCGAGATGATAAAGATTTGGTCACCCATCCGATGACCGGCCTTTGCGAAAGTTGTTTAACCTCAGTACTCGCAGACTGGGCGCGTTAACCACTGCGCCATCGACCTTCTCAGAGATTCAGTATCATTACAATAGTATATTTATGCAAATACCATTAACGAATTATGTACTACGGGTACTTATGTAGGTATGTATAAAACAAAATGGCGTCGTTGATGACGTGTCATAGTTTGGTCCCGTCTGATGGCAGCCGGCGTTATTGATGGCCGCTAATGCTGATGCAACTACGGCTAGATATAACCGTCTTGATTATAGCCAGAGCTATACGGGGTTTGACCTAAAAGTACTATGTAAGATCAACGAAAGTCGCTGAATAAGTGTCATGTCAAAATCAAAGTCATTAATTAAAAATGAGAACTATTGAATCGTTCATTTTAAAAACATTTTGTACCTACACTATCCCATTTAGGACCTCTATTCTATAGCTGTGGAGAAGAATGGGCGCAATAAAATGCAGAACTTTTAAAGCAGCATACAAAAAATATTAAAAGTATGACGTTACCAAAACATAGAATATTACAATAATTTTACAATTATAACCCTTAACGACCATCTCTCCTATATTATTTACTAATTTTTATGCCACAATAGGGAGGTGCTTGGGCTACACATATCTAGGGTCTTTTTCAGGGCATACGTAGTTGTTTGAGCTCATACATTAGTTATTCTGTTCTCATACACTACAAAATATATAGTAGCCAAAGCCTTTCCATTCATCCGTTCGAAGTAACATCTAAAACAGTGTTTTCCAAAAATATACATGTTTCAAAATAACAGTAGGGATGCCCTCAATATAGTTACATTAGTTACTACATTTTATATTACGAGTGGCAACTCTAGCTACATCTCACCTGACTTACGAATCCTTAAGAAAACAGCTATGGTAGCAGTTACCAAGGCAACCACCATCAAAAAGCTTTACTACCAACCAAATCGAGTTCAATTTGTACCTCCCACTAAAAAGCACCAGTAAAACCTCTTACAACCCATATTTACGTAGAATTTATTTATAATTGGCTACCCTACTATAATCACGTATCATCATAATTGGGAAATGCTTAGAACGCAGAGAACTCGCGTGTTTTATGCCAAAACACAAAATTAATACGCAAAGTTCCCGTCCCACGCATCATAAATATGATCATCAATACGACGAAGCCCTAAACTTGGAAGAATTCCAATTAAATGCTCTATTAAAATAATAAAGGCACCTACCTACTAGGAAATACCGATGTGATGATCAAAAAATGTTGATATTCGGCTACTTAATAAGTAGGTTTATCCGGCTAGATTTAGGTACAACCGATAGATTCAAACGTATTATTTTTATTTTTTCTTTAAAAATATATAAATATGGAAATCGGTTTGTTACAGAGTATAGGTATACTTTTTGGTAGGTACATTTAATACTTTTTATACATGAGTACTTGCCTGGTATATGCATGGCATTAGGTGATCTGGTCATATACTACCACGCTGCCCTAATGCTATATCTTACGACAACGTCCAGTACCAACGGCTCAACGAGCCTTCGCACTCGTAGTCACTTACATCACAATTCTTTGCACTCTTACACAGGGTGTTTGGTAATATATGTATAACCCCGATACATAGTCATGCTACATGCAAGTATATATATATATATATATATATATATATAACACCGTGGTAACATACAAAATCATATTTACGAAGATTTACTTTGCCATACAAAAACTCCAACTTATTTTATTACAAAATGTTTTTGTTTTGTTTATTTAATTTTAACGTAAATTTTGTTGCGAAACAAATTTACAAAAACACAAATTTTTTTAAAAAAAATCCACGAGCAGGATTTGAACCTTCTGACATACCGGGTCAGGTGCTCTTTCAATTGAGCTATCGTGGTTCTAACCAGCCCGCCGAAATTATTCAACACTATTTACTTTTTTACTTTACTTTGAAAGGCGCACATTCAATGTCAACAACTACCGTCAATAACATCTGATCATTATATTCAATTGGAAGAGCACCTGACCCGGTATGCAGAAGGGTGCAGGTTCAAATCCTGCTCGTGGAAACTTTTTCAACAATTGTGTTTTTGTAATTATTTTATTACATTATTTTTGATCAACCCTTACATGTTTTGACTTCTATTTCGTTTGGACCATGAGGTTGTCGACCAAGAACAATGTGTTAGCTAAACCTAGGGTTGTTACTTTGCAATTTTACTTAGTAACAATTAACCTTATTATCTCTGCCATATGGTGCTTTTCAGGTATGTTTATAATTTTCCGAGTTTTTATGATCTGTGCCCTATTTACGATATTCGAGATTATGCAAGTATTACCAAACACCCTGTATAATGTGTGGTGATGTGCTGGATATCCATATCCGCGGATATCTGAGGGAGAAAAGACCCATATTCGTTCAATTGTGGCGGTTCTTGAACGGACCTTCAATGAGTAGTGTTCGCTTATCCTTTAGAAACATAGCACAGCACATTACATTGAAATTTATTTAACAGCAGTAGTAGTTATTATGCCTTTATAACAATAAACAACACTGTAACAACTGCATTACAATGTTAAATTTAGGTTTCTTGTAGCTGCAACTGGCAACTTTTAACGAAAACTGTTTGAAAAGTTGATAGTTTCTGCAACTGAAGTTGCTCCATCTGCGGAACGACTGAAAACTGGAAATGCGACATCCACGCGAGGTTGAACGGTAATTACAGGGCTGTCACCGCGACGCGACGGAGGGCGAGGCGGCGGCGGCGGCGGGCGATTGTATATGTTCATATGGGAATTTAAAGCAGATTGAATAGCTTGTTTCCCAAACGTTTCTTCCCTACTTTCTATTCTAATGAGTATGTACACATGTTTATATTCTCCTTCGCATCGGATCTTTCGAAGGCACAAATAAATTCATAGGATCTGAGATACCTACATACTTTACCGCGCCTATTACGTTGTGATTCATACGGCTTGATGAATGGTCCATGTTGTATCAATCACCGTTATTTTGTAGCTGCAATCAACCATTTTATACTGTTCTTTTAAAAAAAATAACCATCTTGTTAATCAATCTTGTTGTCCAATTTTTTGGACTTTACAGCATACATCAATGATGGGTTTTTGTGCTCTTTCAAAATCCCTTAATAACAAATTATTTATTTATGTGATATACATTAACAACTAATAAATTTGACACCAACACCGTTTACCATATTAGGAATTTACATTAAAGAGCAGTATGTATAGCTATATATATATTTTGTTATACAATTAAAAACACAATCAAACAGATTACTAACTATAGTTACACAATATATCAAGAATATTTTTTTTTAATATACTAGGACGCGTAGCCGCAATGTCAATTGTGTTAAATGTTTAGTTGTAGGATTCAACAAGCCAGTACATCGGAGAACGTTTACCAGCGTTAGTGCGATAGCAGGTGGTTGCGAACAACTGACATGGTTAACGGCTATGAGTCCTAGTAGGGATTCTATAGCACAACTTATTTACTAAAGGAATACAATCATATCGATTATGGCATAGGTCTTAAAGCATCATTGCTTCTAACTGAACACGTCTCTGATCAAGCTTTATAAGTCGGTATTTAATAAGAAGCTGTTCGTATTGAAGGCGACTGTGAAAGCATCTGTGATGTATTGATTTTAAGCCTTCCCTATGGAAATACCACAGGGAGAACGGGCCGTAAACAACCACGCTGCCGCACGCCACCGTCCCAGTGCGGTGCAGTGGTTCACAACTCCAATGCATTCCGCAGGCTTATTATTGAAAAGAGCAACCAGTTGTTAATTGTACAATTGCAACGCGACTGCTCCAGATGCGGTTGATCAATTGGTATTGCAGACACAAATCGCTCAATGTATATTGTCTTCTAAAGTTTACGCGAACACTACACATTGAAATGAAACAACTTTTACGGATCTAATCGCGTTTATTTTACACATTAGCAGACCCTTTGCAGGGTCCGTGGTCACAGGGAGACAGGGAGGGGTTCGAAACGTCAAGATAAACATTAATTAAAACGAATGTGTAAAATAAACGCGAGTAGATCCGTAAAAGTTGTTTCATTTCGCTCAATGTATGTTTTTTTTTTATATTTACGGGTAAGCGCAGTGCCTTGATCTCACCTGATGTTAAGTGATGATAAGGCCAATGATGGAAGCGCACTTCACCTGGGATCCTCAACTAGTGAGGTACTGGCTATCTTATCTCTAGCTGCCGGAACACAACAATGCTACAAACATTGATGTTATGGCGACATATCTAGATAAGATGGTGGTAGCTAGCCAGGCGGACAAACAAGCCCTACCACCAACCAAACCGAGTACACAAACATGTACCCCCCGCTGGGAATCGAACCCGGTACCTCTGGGTCTGGACCGGTGGTCTTAGCCACTAGACCACAGAGGCGGTTAAAACTATAACTTACATTTTAATCGCAAAAGCACTAAGCGAGCGATCATTGAGCAGTCGCGTTGCAATTGTACAATTAACAATTGGTTGCTTCTTTCGGTAATAAGCCTGCGGAACTAACGGCTTCACTCGTACGTGCCTTACGAAGCACGTTATGCTAGTATCAAGATATTGTAAAAAAAACTGGTCACTTACTAGTTTGCCAGTTCATTAACGTATACGTAAATCGTTTAAGATCGATTGTAAAACAGTGGCCGCTAGCTTGTTGGTCCGGGTCAATTACTTATTAAATCATTTGAAGATCGCTTCAGCCTGCAGCTTGGCCACCTTTCTCTAGCACTAAGAGGGTCTCACACGTCGGGATGTTTTATTCATGGCCTACAGACGCGCTCAGTTCGTTCGCTTCACCCCCTGAATAGCTTTAATTACTTTTCAAATTGCTTTCTTATGTGTTACAGTTAGTTAACTGTGGATTACAAAGTATTTAAATCTACAAGATTGTTTCCAGATTGTTTCTAGCATAGGGATCATTTATTGTTTTCTAAAGTTTACGCGAACAATACACATTGAAATGAAACAACTTTTACGGATCTACTCGCGTTCATTTTACACATTACTTTTTATTAATGTTTATCCTGACGTTTTGAACCCTTTGCAGGGTCCGTGGTCACAGGGAGACCGAGGTGTTGGTCGTCTCATAATTAGTTAGTAGCTTGTATACCGTCATTTAAATTTAATCAGATGCGTTCTGTTTTACGCAGAAATAGCTTACAGTATCTTTTAAATTAATTAGTATGAAATTAAAAGTAATGTGTAAAATAAACGCGAGTAGATCCGTAAAAGTTGTTTCATTTCAATAGGGATCGTTGTTAGATGGATTTTTAAAATGTAATTATTTATTTGAATTACACACATTCTGTGTCGTTTTCTTAAGTTTTAAAAACCATTTTTAACAAATTAACACGAATAAATTTATTTGAAGAACATCGAGTTCTATTATTTTATTGTGTTTCATTTAAATACACACAGTCGTGGGTTTCGTTTCGTCGCCGTCTTGCCGAGTTGTTAAACTCTATGATTTGCAAAGTCAACAATCGATACTGTAAGAACTATAATATAATTTCATTAAAATGAGCTTATCAAATTCTTTAATTTATTTATTTATTTATTTATTTATTTATTTAGACACACCAACAGAACAGACATTATACACTTTAATGAAAGTAGCAAAAACATAGCAGATATCTGCTCCAATTACAGGCGCGTACAACATTGACAAATTATAAAACTAAACTAAAAATTAAAATTAAATATTAAAAATTTAAATTTAAAAATTTAAAATTTAAAAAGACACGTTTGACTACTACGTAAATGATTCCAGCACCTTCCTTCTGAATACTGACAATGAGTCGCCAAAGATGTCAATATCATCACTATTACTGTTCGCGAAGTTGTATTCCTGGCATATTCTCACTGAAGGGGAACACGAACCAAGATTGGTTCTAACAAGAGGAGTGTGAAATATCCTTTTAATAGGCTTCCGAGGAATTCTGGATGGCACAGATAGAGAGATGCGGTCGATAACATCACAACAGTTCACCCGATTATTGACAACCTTATAAAGAAACAGCAAATCATGCAAGATTCTTCGATCCCTTAGCGAATTAAGTTCAAAGAATTTTAAACGTTGATCATAGCTGCACCGGTGGGTAATGCCCTGCGAATAAAATGCCAAATGTCGTGTAAAAGCACGCTGGATGCCTTCTATACGCTGAGAATGTACACTATAAAACGGACTCCAAATAGTGCACCCATATTCTAAGGGACTTCGAACCAATGCGTTGTAAAGAACAATTATTGTATGGGCATGTTTAAAGCCCCTAGTGTTACGCTTTATAAATCCTAGCATTCGAGCAGCTTTCCCGACTATGTGATCAATATGTGAAGCAAAACGAAGCTCCCGGTCCATAACCACTCCAAGATCCTTAATCTCGTTAACCGTCTGCAAAGTTATACCATCAATCACATAACTCGATGTCAGTGGTCGCTTTTTCCTGGAAAACCTCATGTGAGAACATTTATCAATATTAAGTTCCATCAAATTGTCATTGCACCATTGCTTAACTCTGTATAAGTCCTCTTGAATTTGCCTTATATCAACAGATGATCCCACAGTTTTATAAATTTTTAAATCGTCAGCAAATAAGAGGAACTTACAGTTTTGTATAGCAGTGCCTATGTCATTAATAAAGACAGAAAAGAGGATAGGCCCTAGGTGCGACCCCTGAGGAACACCAGACACAGCATAGTAGTTTCGTGACTCATGGCCACTAACAGAAACCGTCTGAAGTCTTTTTGCAAGGTAGGATTGAAACCACTCCAAAAGTGTTCCAGAAATTCCAAATTGTTTTAATTTTTTTATGAGTAGTTTGTGATTGACTTTATCAAAAGCGCTAGAAAAATCAGTGTATACCGTGTCAACTTCGCAGCCCCGGTCGAGATAACCTGACAGGTCAGACACAAACAGGTACAAATTCGTGACAGTGGAGCGACCCGATCGAAAGCCATGCTGATTGGAAGATAAAACATGATCGACATGAGCAGTCAAAGCAGGACATACGAGGGACTCGAATATTTTAGAAAAACATGAGAGTATAGCAATTGGGCGATAATTTTTTATATTGCATTTATCACCCTTTTTAAAGAGTGGGAGAATTCGTGTCTTTTTCCATTCGTCCGGAAAACATCCATCACTCAAAGATCTATTGTAGATAATAGACAGTGGCAAAGCTAAAGCCGAGCTGCAACGCTTTACAAACACAGCAGGAATAGAGTCGGGACCAGCACCTTTAAAAATATCAAGATCACGAATCTTATTTAAAACATTGCGTTCAGTGAAACTTAAACTGCTTAGGCATGTATCATTAAAAGATGCGTCATTTTCAGAAGTATCATAGTCAACAAGATCCGCTTCACTATACACAGAGGAGAAATGACATGAAAAAAGATCAGCAATCTCGGAGCCCGTTTGTGCACTGACATCTTCCCTAAACATAGACCCCGGAATAGCAACGGTGCTGCTCTTTTTATTTTTGATAAATCGCCAGAACGACCTTGGACATTTCACAATATTGGACTCGATAGTACGTAGGTAGAGTGAATGACAGGACTGATATAGTTTGTGACAATGACCACGAATAACTTCATAAGACAACAAGTCGAGTGGATTTTTGTACTTTCGATATCTTTGTCTCATTCTTTCTTTTTCGGCAAGTCTTTTAATCAGACTGTTGCTAAACCACGTTGGAAACTTAGATTTGGCTGCCTTACGCTTAGGAACGTGTTTCTTAATCGAACTGCCGAGAATCAGGTATAGTGCTGAAACCATATCATTTATATTACTACATATTAAAAATTCAGCATTCCAGTCAGTACTCATCAATTCGGAATTTATTTCACTATAATTAGCTCTAAAAAAGTTTAAATTATTACATAACATCGATGGTAAAAACTTATGACAACCTCTAAAAGAAACAGTAATCATTAACACAGGATGCTTCGTGTCCAACCTACTAATGAGATCTATAGACTCCGCTACGTGTACATTGGGAGAATTGCTGATGACTAAATCTAGAGCCTTTCCGTCAACATTTAGAACTCCATTGAACTGATATAAATTATTAACAGATAGAAAATCAACAAATGAATAGCCCAAGGAATTTCGATAGTTAGAGGGGTGCATATAAAAATCATCGTCATCCTTGAACCAGTCAATAAATGGCAGATTGAAATCACCAACTATAATCATATCATTAACAACATTCGCAACATTATTAACACTGTCGAGAAATTTTGCCAAAATTTCAATACGAGGTGGTGGAGGTAGGTATACCGCACAAATAGCCAATTTTATAACCTGACCATTAAAATTTAAACATAGGATTATCCACAAATCTTCACCATCACTTTCCCAAGAATGCATTCTTGTTGATAAAATATGATTGGACACAGCTATAAGCACCCCACCTCCTTCACCCTTAAGAGAACTGGTAGCAAAACGATCCCTTCTATAAACAGTATATCTAGCATCAATAAACTCATTGTCACATATATTAGAATTAAGCCATGTTTCAGTAAATACAATTACATCATAACTATGCATTAGTATATTTTTAAGCACATTATTTGTTTTAGTTCGGATTCCACGAACGTTCTGATAATAAATATTAATTTTATCGTATTTTAGTGTTTACGGCTAAAAACACTGGTGAGGTAACATCGAAAAACAGTCAGAAAAATTAAATACACATTCTACACTATAAGTCTTAAACTTTCCAAGCCACGTATTAGAATAGCCTGGGATGCTTCGTTCTTTCGCACATAAATACGACCATTCCTAACCCATACAAATCTATAGTCCATTTCTTTAGATTTCTTTCGTGTTGCGGCATGCAACGATTTATTACTGGGTGTAAGATGTTCAGCCACAAATATTGGTACGCGAGAACCTCCAATTCCCAAATGACTTGAGCACAGCTTCTCTGTAGGGTTCTTCCTATTGTGGACGATTACTGCGGCAAGAATCGAGTCACGCTGGCGCTGACTACGCAGTTTGACAACTACTGCTCGTGGTTTGTTGTTCTCTTTTGACATTTTAGCGACTCTAGTCACATTCAATATGTCTTCTTTGTCCAGGGGTTGGTTAACCGCTTTTGTTAGTTGAATCACCGTATTGACCAAGTTTTCTGTACTGTGCTCAGGGATCCCATTAATTTCTAAATTACTTTCACGCATGTTTTGTTCCACTGAGACTAGTCTAGAAGATAGGTCCCTAACAGTACACTGCAGTGCTTCCCTATCTATAAGAAGTTTTTGTATGGTAGCAGATTTTTCATCTACTCTAGTCTTTAGGTCTTCGTATTGTTTACTAATAAATGCTATTGAATCGTGATAATTGGACATCTGCTCCTTTAACGCTTTTAGTTCGTCGGTAACCTGTGCTCTCACAATATCCATCATTTCTTGCTTAATGACACCTCTGATATCCGCTAAAGTTATGGTATCAGATTCACGTTGTCCATCTGTATTTTGTTGCTTGTGTCGTAGGGTAACGTTACAGGAAGTGAGTGACAAATTGGGATCAACGCGTTCAGATGCAGGTGGTGTAACACAACGGTTGCCCGCGCGAACCGGCGTGTTAGTATTATCGAACTTTGGCTGTTTACTGCTGCATTCAGGGCATTTCCAAACACGCTTTTGTTCTTTATCCATACAGCTAAACCGTTTTGGGGGAACATTGGCACAGAACAGATCGTAATTGTTGCAACAAATAGAACACATCAAAAATTCTTTCGGTTTCAGAGGGTTTCTGCAGCCAGAACACTTGTTAGATGAAGCCATGATAATTTAATAATAAAATTAAAAATAATAATAAATTAATAAAAAACAAAAATAAAAACAACAACAAAAAAAAAATAATAATAAAAAAAAAAGTAAAAAAGTAATCAAGCCCAAAAAAAACAAATTTCAGAGAATCAATGATTTTTGATCTGCTGGGATCGAACTCCGGGCCTCTTGATCTCACGTATCGTAAGTCCGTCACACGCACCGCGCTACCAAACTGTTATTATTATAAATGGCAAATTATGCGGACACATTAAGCGTCATAGATAGATTTTGCAGAGGACGGTGTATGTAACCTTGTGGACGCCAAGACAAAACACTGCAGCAGAGGGTACTCGTGGCCGTTAAGTAAAAATCTTTGAGATTAATTCACTTGCAACTCTCAAACCACTGTACAGATCACGACACGGTTTTCACAGTTATCAAGTAGATTGGATTAAGTATAAAATTGTGCAAGAGTTACTTGGTCACAGGCACTGTAAACTATTAAAAAATTAAAAAATGTGCGGAGCAATGACAAACGTGTCTTGTTTAACTGAGACTCGGACGACTATATGTAATTTACGTCAAGTAAATTATTGTAAATTCACTTTTTTTAATACCAGCCACAACACTAACTAGGTACGTCAAGTAATTATCGCCGTCTATTGATATCATGTGCGTTAATTAAATAAACTGACATATCACTGGATCGCGGCTTTAAATCGAATTCAAATTAAGTCAAGCGCTATTTAAATACCAATCGTTTTAGAGTGGCATACAAATGAAATTTTCACACGCTGTTTGTTTGTGCAGCGCTTCAATGTGTGAGGCGGGTTAAATATCGTGGAAAACAAGAGAAGTAGGTAGCCCGCGACAGCGGAAAATTAGTACGCGCCATAATGGGCATTCTTGCTGCTCATATTCAATATGGCGGAAGTAACTTCAAGTTTTCCCATAAAACAAAGGGTTCCTGGGTTACTTCATCCTTCATCGGGCCATTTCTAAATTGTTAATTGTTTTATAAAGTTTACGTGAAGACAATACTTTGTAATGGAGCACTTTTTAAAACATATTATACTCGCGTTTTGTAAAGACTTTGCGAACCCTTTACAGGGTTAGTGGTCAAAGAGACTGGTGTGTTGATCGTCCATTAAGTTGTTTAAGTATTAATTTATTGTCACAAATAAATAAAGATCATGTTTAGAAACGGGTACAATTTAAGTGCTCACCAAAATAACTTTTATACCCTAATATAGGTACACACACACATTGTACGTTTTGTATATATATTATTTTTGCTTGCCAAAATGGATTAATGCTCACCGAATACTGTTTTACTGAAACAGTAACATTGATACCAACAATTTTTACACTATCATTCAAATGATTGAGGATACTAGCTGCCCTACCCCTGTAGGTCACGTGACAGGTTAGAAATTAATACAGTCGCGAAGCGCAGCGTAGCGATTGTCTTGAATTTCGAGGTTATTTTATTATTAGACAACAGGAAGCAAAATTTACCAAATTGAAACTCGAGGCTTAAAATATTGGTATTATTTATTTGGTGACAATATAACATATTTGGTTTGAAATGCAGTTAAAAGGTATTCATATATTTTATAGGCATTTCATAAAAATATAAATTGTATTCTTTTTATAATATTTTAGGAAACACAATTTGGTGATCATTTATCCATTTTGGTAAGCGTTTTGAATTTTTTTTGCAGTTAAATTGATACATTTTTGGTAGGCGTTTAAACACAAGCCTTTAAAAACTGTAAAAAAATAACCACGGGGGGGTTCGAACCCGCACCCCATGATACCATGATCCACGATAGCATAGTTGGTAGTGCACCTGACCCGGTAGCAATCATTTTTGATAGCATTAAATTTTAAAAGAAAATTTACAAAAATAAAGTAAACATACTGAACGAACTACATAATTAAACAAAATAACCAGAACTCCAGTGAGTCGTACGACATTTGATGGCAGCCATTTGTAATTAAAACCGTGCTAACGTTGCAGAGTCGTTCGGAAGATTGCCATGGAATTTTTCTTATTTATCAACATAAAAAGGTTATATATATAAATTTCCATGTCGTAAACACGTCTTCAGCATTCTCCGTTTTTCATCTTGCCTCCCATCGATCGGTCAAAGGTTTAAAAACATAGATTTCATCTTGTTAGCTGTATGACTTGAATTTAAAAGGGTTTCTTTCACCCATACAGCGTTTACGGCGAGCTCAAAAGCTCCTTACAAATTAATTACTCTGCGCAAAAGTACCGGCGAAGCCCTATTTAGTTCGCGCGTTTAGCTGCACTGGGTTTACGTATTTTTTATAATAATTAAAGACGTAATTATTTTTTTTAAATATATTTCGTCATTATTGTTAGGGATATAAGCACATAAATCAAATTTACTAATTTAGAAGGAGGTGGAGTAACACAATCAAACTCTTTAATACGAATCTACTTTCATTTTTTGTGTGTTACACCTTTCCGCTCGCTTTCTATAAATACAATTTTTGGGAGTGATTTCGTGAAATGTAACGGAATTAGGTGTAACAGTGTGACAGGAAATCGGGGAAGCGCGCGAGCGCGCGCCATTTTATAACTTAAAAATCGATGTTATGAACATGACGTATTATTACTATATGTGACATATTGTGTCATTTGACTATCAAAGGTCATTTTGATATGTCAAATGTCTTCTAATGAGTATTTACAGCATTTAATTTATAGTTATAAAATTATGTAATACTTGACCCATTTATTTCAGAATATAATGTTAGAATTTCTTATTACTAAGGTGAGATGTCAAATGTTACACATAATTATGCGACTGCTATAAGGCTCGCTCGTTTTATTTTGTTTTTTTAATTATTAGCTGAGGTTACAAAACTTTTTAAGACTTTTTCAAAATAAAATGAAGGCGTATACGTAAGTAATTTGCGTTAATCCTCGTTTTAAAACTTTTCTTGAAAGGGTTTCATTTGTAGTGTTCACATTACTTTAAAAGGCGATAGAACAAAAAGTATAACAAGAAACTGACATCAGAATTCTGATAGCAAGCAAGACATGATTTACAAACATTACGAGAAATCTCAACTAACCGCGAACTAACCTTCACACAGCGATGCCAAAGTTTTATGGAAATTAACAGAAGTTTTCTCGTGTAGCTGTTGGAACGGGAAACCTTAACAACATTAAAATAAATGTCTGGCACAGCGACAGTCTCTACGGACACAAATGCTCAGTCCTGACCGTCCCAAACTTTGCCAATCTTACCTCAACTACCTTTGTCATACCTATATTAGTTCTGCACGGTGACCAATTGCCAAGTCTAAATTAAATGGTCGTTATTACTTGAACGAGGTTTTAGTGTACATTTTTTCATATCTAGAAACGCGGTATCTAGACAAGCTAACAGAACTGGCGAGCCGCACCGTGTGTAATATTACACGAACCATTTGGAGCCACATTTGACCCCCTCATAACTCAAAAACTGTTTCACATAAACATGTCAAATATGGCTCATATATTGAAACTTGCGAGATACATATGTGCTCCAAATTTCATAAACAGACCTCAAACGGTTATTTAAATATTACGTCCAAAAATGTAGTTTTTATCACTGACTGACTGATCTATAGATATATCCAAATTCTAACCCAGTTCCAGATGACCTAGAAAGTTTAAATTTGGCATCCAGATAGGTAGTTGGGCGAATACAAAGGAATAAATCAGAAACTAGTAAATTTTTATCAATTTATTATATTTTACAATTAATTGATTATATTAGGAACACTTACTTATTATGCCTGTAATTTAAGAATCAGCAATCAATAATGATGACAGCCGGTCTTTATGTGGATTTTAAGGTCTTATTTTTTTTTGAATCCAAACATATCTGTTTTATGCACATCAACCTATCCAAAACTGTCAAATTTCTTCAATAAATGTCCAACCGTATGCCATAGACATAAAGTTCAAAGTGTATTGAGGAAATTTTACAGTTTGTGGTAGTATGATGTGCAGGCGTGTGTACCTAAAACTAATTATAACTAAGAGTATGTACGACTTTCGTATTTATTACGTTATTATTAACTGGGATTTAGTATTAATACCTACTAATAATTTCTGTACAAAAAGTAATGATGTCCCATCAAAAACATAAATGTGAAATGAGAGCCAAGTTCAATATTATGATATATGCCTTGGTTGTTGACTTCAACGACAAAAGAAGTGAGATCTGAATGGGTGCCAAGTTCAAAGACTAAGGTCTGACTTGGCAAGTTTTAATATACGAATTATATTATAGCCTTCGCAAGTTCTAAAACTGTAAGTTCTTATTTTATTCTTCCGGAAATTTGGCTGGCTGGTAGAAACTAGCCATCGAACATAGGGCTCTTCCTTGACTGTTTTATTAGGTACTTAACAATAATTCGTATATGAGAACTAGACAAGTCAGACCTTAGGCTTTGAACTTGGCACCCATTTAGATCTTACTTGCTGTTAGGCTGCTTGACGGCAGATGGGTATAAGAGTGGTCGCCAATCAGTCTGCTTCTAGACAAAGTAATTAATGAGAAATCGCAACTGCCGTTATCGCACCTATATTACTTTAAATAATATTATAAAAAATATTTATCAACAAAGCTTAACTTTTCCGAGCAGATCTTGAGTTTTATAAAAGGATCGTGAGAAATTAAGATCGGATGTCGATAACGTGGCCGTTGACATTGAATAAGGCTCACTTCGGCTCACAATGTAAGTGGATAGTGTCGACTGTATTTGCACGGCTCGGATACAATCGCGATAGCCTAATGGTAGGGCCTAGCCTAGATTGCGAGGTCAGTTCAGTCCTACGAGTAGAAAATTTTCATTTTTTTTTGTATAAATTTGGGTATTTTTTTTTCCTTTAGTTGATGACTTCGTGCGATTAACACATTTAGCCAGTGTCAAAGTAATTTTTCTTACAAGTAATACATAAATAAACAATATTTCCTTCCAGTATGATGATGATGAATGATAATAGAAATGAGGAGTGAGAATTGATATACTCCCATAACCCCTCGAGTATCTCAGTAAAGATGTGGGGCTTTACTAAGTCCTCACGCGGACTTCTTGAGATAATTTGAAAAGTGACGTTGCACTGTTTTGTTTCATTCGCCAACACTCGTGCACACTCACGAACACTTAACGGTTAATAATCCACCATTATTTCACATTAATATTCGACATAACACAAATTTTAGAAAATAAAACAAAACCGCAGACATGACTCTACACTCCCGCCAAGCAGTCCGGGTCCTTTAATTATGTGCCTACGTTTTGTTTTACTTTTATTCTTCTGTTTGATGTTACATAGGCAAAGGGATCTAGCCCATACAGCCTGTCTATAATGTTTTCCTGAGCACAATATTTAGTATATTAATAACTAGTGAGTTTTTACTCACTCATAAGTGGTAAAGAATTCATGAAAAATGATGACAATGTAATATCCCTCGAACCCCATGATTTTCAATAAATATGTAGGTCTTTACTCCATTAGAGCCAGTCAGTGTCGAACTGACTAAACACGCTGACTGCTGACCGCACGAAGCCACTAATTACGGAGAAGATAAAATATATATATAGGTATGGAGAAAACACCAAAATATGTGTCAAGCAATGTAAGGTGGTCCACTGGAGCTCGTATCACACGCATACCCGACAATTTCGCATAATCCCCACAACGCGACGCACGCATAATATTACCTTAAGAGAAATTGTTAAGAGAAAAATAAGGTGTTCCCTTACAAAAATGTGTCTAGAATATTAAGAGCACGAAATATTAGTCCTCCAAAGGGAATATGTGCAAATGAAATTGTTTTATCCAACAGTAAGGTTTCTACGTTTTTTTTTTTGTGTAAAAATGTTTTTTTACTGCGTGGGTTTTCTACGTATACGATATGAAATGAATCCTTAGAAACAGTTTTTTATATATAACGAACATCGGTCTGTTTGTGTTAATATGTCGTTAATATATAATAAGCGGTTAGCCCATATACTTGTGTACATTATTATAGCGTAAAAATACACTGTAACATAAGCCCTTGTATTTAATTGCGTCTAGGAATACCTTGTCTATTGGTTTTGTGTACCAAGTTTATCAGCTGAAAAGACAACAACGCCTAAACAAGCCCAATTTACTAGTAAAGATTAAAATTAAAATTGGTTTTTTTCACTTATGATTTTCAGTCAATAATATTTTAAATTTCTAATATTAGTTAAACCCTATATATATAGAAGAGCTCGATGGCGCACGGTCTGCAAGTGCTGAGGTTCAGCAACTTTCGCAAAGGCCGGTCATCGAATGGGTGACCAAAATTTATCATCTCGAGCTCCTCCGTGCTTCGGAAGGCACGTAAAGCCGTTGGTCCCGGCTGCATTAGCAGTCGTTAACAACTACCAATCCGCACTAGGCCTGCGTGGTGGTTTATGGCCTGTTCTCCCTATCTTCTTCCCTATGGATATAGGGAAGGCTCGTACCCCAGCAGTGGGCAAATAAAATGAGCTGCTCAGCAGTCGCAGACCAGGCGCGTTAACCACTGCTGCATTTCATTTAAACGAGATACGAGCTTCAACAGTCATTTGTATCTTGCGAAATGTTTTTTCTCCACTCCACTCACCACTTCAGAACGTACGTGACATAAAGGAGACTCGTCCCTCTTATAGTGAATCGTTATTATCAATACGTTCTTAAATATACAACCGTTTCAGATCGATTCGTCGGTTTTCTGCGGACTCTTGTCGGTTAAAATGGATGTTGACAACATTATATAATATTTGTTAAATGATATCTTCTGTTGTTGTTGTTATTGTTTTGATCATATAATTTGCTATCCACTTCATAAAGGTTTGTCACAAAATAATACTGCGTATCCAAACCGTTCTTATAAATATAATCAAGTAATTTTAGTTAAGTGTTGTCCTAAATTGTTGTTTTGTATTCATAATGTTATATTTATTTCGAATCTGAAAATAGCAAATGAAAAAAGTAATAATTTGACAGGCAAACCAATTCTACATAGCTCATACAGCTGTCGCTCAGATGTAAAAGGTCGTTGTCAGGTTCGAATCCAATCTTATGCAAGTTGTCTTTTTTCAAGTTCTATGTTTAGTTTTGAAAAAAACAGACAAGCTTTCAACTTAAATGAGTCTTTACAGAGTTCTACCTATAACGTAGATCAGAGTAGTATGACTCATCAACACCCAGCACAAACGTTTGAACCTAGAAAACTGTAATTTTACTCAGAGCTTATTTTTTTTTATAAAGAAGACAAGGAAAGATTTTTTGACATTCTCACGAGACCGTGGACTATAGGCGTACGAATAAAGTCTGAAGTTGCTAATTACCAAATAAGAAGTATTTTAAAATGTTATGTGAGTTAGGTCATGTCTTGTCATTAATATTGTGTTTGACGTCAAATAAAAAAATGAATTTCACAAATATGTCGTTATTAACGCAACACTCTCGAACGAATTTCACATGTAAAACTCTTTTCAAAGCAATAATGCAATATACTCGCTAAGCTAGCGAGCGACACACTCACACTCATGCCTTATTCATGCAGGGGCTAATGCCCGTACACATTTTTTTTCAAGAGTCGGTTTGATGTAGGTGTTGAATTGAATTTTTGGGATCGACAACACATGGGGTGATACAGGCAAAAAATAAATATTAACGCATTTTATAGTACCATTTTCATATTTATTTGTTAATGGTTTAGTACGGTTTCCACGTGGGCAATTTCAAAGTTGTGGAATTATTTTTATCTTCAGTATTGTTTTTTATTCTATGACAGTAATGGTGGTTAACCGGATGGGTAACCAAAATGGAATGCCTTTTTCGTGCTTGGGAAAACACGTGGCTTGTAACCATGTACCGGTTGTAATAGGTGTATTTTGATTTATTTTTTTATGTAAAGATAGTCACTACACTACACATATTATTT
The DNA here is from genome assembly GCA_949315975.1 of Eudonia truncicolella. Lineage (NCBI taxonomy): Eukaryota > Metazoa > Arthropoda > Insecta > Lepidoptera > Crambidae > Eudonia > Eudonia truncicolella. The sequence goes on along the minus strand of OX438838.1, from coordinate 1,531,620 downwards.
TAGTTATTGTAAATTTATCTTATCCATCTTATCTTATCCATGTTACACTGTGAATGTTGCGTTCTCCTACACCATACGTAAGAAGTGAGACATTCAGCATTTTTTGTCTATCTACATACTTGTAATAAAAAAATGTACTCATTGTTGGAGGATCTACTAAAGAAAAATAATAAAGAAAAAAATAGTTAAGGTCCTATAACCCAAAAACCCATATAGAGTCAGTTGTAGTTATAGTTGAATTTCCTCATTTTCTCTTATCTCCTCTATTGTTCATTAAAGAAGACTAGAGCCCAGCAGTGGGACGTCTAAAAGCATTTTAAAAATAAACCTTTCCGAAGTAATAACGCTAAAAGTAGTGCAATAAACTTTGCTGCGGTAATTAGTGCGCGCTCGCTTTCAGTCCTAATTCCTTGTAGTGCCTCATTGTGCCATTTGTAGCTCAATTATATTACTGAAAGCTGAATAAATGAATTATAATAGCATCACATATTTTGTTTTTAGAATGTATTATCACCAACTAAACCTACTCTAAACCAATTATTTTACTAAAACGGAGTTATAACAGCATTCCATATTTTCAAGGTCATTAGAATTTGTTTCTGTAAATTCTACCGCGCATATGAGCAGAGCACTATTAATATGTAACTACGCTGGGAATCGAAACCGGGATCTCTGGTTCTACGACCGGTAGTAATAGCACTAGACAGCAAAGACAGTAAGTTGCTTTATTTATATACAAAGTATTATAGCATTAGAAAATAACCGGCCAAGTGCGTGTCGAGCAACGCGCAGTGTAGAGTTCCGTAGCCCATCTCAATAATGAGGACTCTGAGAAGAGGGCTTTAATGAACATTTATTTAACGATGGCTCATATACTTAAATGTAGATACTATCGGTGTCACACACCTGACAACGTTATTTAAGTAGTTCCCTATGAGGAATTTGTACTGCGTCAAGTACATTTTATAAGTTGGTCGACTATTACTCGTAAACGTATAAAGCCTACATAGCTGTGATAGTTTTCCTTTTAGTTAGCTTCGTCATATATACAAATACCGTGAATTTTTACATTTATCTAAAAACAACCATTTGGCTGGCAGGGGGGGGGCACTTAACTCTAACAAAAAATTGCACTTTAAAACTTAATAGTTCACAAACGGATGCCTCAATCAAAAAACTATTTTCACAAACCCGCAATATTTTTGAAATTGCTATGTTACGACACCCTACACTATAAATTACATCCCCACTTCACGTGTAGGGGAGGTAACCTAAAAAAAATATTATTTTCTAAAGTTTACGCGAACACTACACATTGAAATAAAATAACTTTTACGGATTGTTTTCTAAAGTTTACGCGAACACTACACATTGAAATGAAACTACTTTTACGGATCTACTCGCGTTTATTTTGCACATTAGTTTTAATTAATGTTTATCCTGACGTTTCGAACCCCATTCTCATTACCATCCTATTAGACAATTGGCTACTGTAGGGAATCTTTGTTTCAGAGACACATTATCATCTGTTTTTATAACTATTATGATGTTACTGATTACTGCTCAAGTTGGAGAGGTAGTGCTCTTTCAATCTGTGTTTAAAAGATGCTACTGATGGGCTCTCACGAATGCTGGCGGGCAGTCTATTCCACAATCTGGCTGCATATACGGTGAAAAAATTGTCGAAAAATTTTGAATTGGATTGTGGATAGAGAAGGGTTCTTGTGTCACAAGCCCGTTTGGGGCGGGATATGATGGGTAAATGAGTAAAACGGGAATGTAGGTAATGAGGGAGCTGAGGGTAGTGAAGGATTTTGTAAAGGAGGGACAGGATGTGTATATCACGGCGGAGTCGGATTGGGAGCCATTTCAACTTTGACCTGAACTCTGAAATATGATCATATTTGCGCAGACCAAAAATGAACCTGATGGCCAGATTTTGCAGGCGCTCCAGTTTGTTAATCAACTCCTCCGTGGCATCCAAATAACAAACATCGGCGTAGTCGAGAAGAGGGAGAAGAAGCGACTGAGCAAGCATAATTTTGGTATTGAACGGTAAGAAAAACTGAAGTCTGAGAGAGTGATAGGAGTAATGCATGCGCCGGCTGACTTCATAAATCTGAGATTTCCAAAAAAGCGTGTTGTCAATAATGATGCCTAAATTTTTAGTTTTGCCTGCGTACGCATAATTCACTCCGTCATACGTAACCTTGGGGAGTTTATCAAAATCTAGTTTATCATACAGTCTGTTGCTGCCTATGATAATAGCTTGTAACTTAATTGGATTCACAAGCAATCCAAATGTGTCCGCCCAAGTTTTCACAAAAACGAGGTCTTTATTAAGGGCTGCAATAGCAGAGTCAGTGCTGGCTGCATCGAAGTGCTTATAAATTTGTACATCATCTGCATAAAGGTGGTGCGGGCAATATATAACTTTAGCGAGAGATTTATTATTATGAAAATAACATCTAAACAAGGATAAAGCCTCACACCTTAACCAATTGATCCTAATACATACCATAGTCATAAGGCAGACCAAATCAAGATTCAATGCCTCCGGAGTCTCGTAAAAGTGTAGTGACGTATGGCGAACCCTTTTCAACATCCTCGGTAAGGTCAGTATTATCACCAGTGCTGGGCGTGGGGTCATTTGTCTCCCACTGACACTCGACGCTATCAACAAGTGCCAAGAAATTCGTGAATTCACGGTACAGGCTTCAGGCTTAACCCTGATCGATGGGTTTGCGATATCAAGTGACATGTGAAAAAGTGCGTATTAAAAATATCAATTTTCCGTGTAACTTTCTTTGAATTGGTTAGCAGGTACGTTGGTGCCGACTGATTTAAAAAAATATATTAGGGATGGCCCTACTCCATTTGATGCTAGTGGAAGCAAAAGTTTTTTATTTAAATAAGCTCACTTTCAGAAGCATTCAAAAATCCAAAGTCTACCGTGGCGTGTTAAGCGATTTTTCGGCAAATCTCATCGGTAACTTTGAAATTGAAAGTGGCGATAGAATTTTTTGTACTATTCACATTTCACATATTTTACAATGCTATGATAAATATATTAATTAAATATAAAGAGGTTAAGGATTATTATTATATTATGGTGTGCAACATTAACCTTTATGACGCTGACCCGCAAGATATTGCGTCGTCGCGTTCCGTTTGAAAGTCGCGTGTCGTAGAAAGGTTGAGTTTAGCACCAATGTTGGGTGCTAGGGAGGATTTCTTGAGTTTTTGAAAATACAGCAGAGAAAAGAGACACTTAATTTCTTTGCTTGCGTTAGTATTGCAAAATAGCAGACGTACAGACCAGTGGTATGTGCAACAGGTTAGTACTTTTGGTAGGGCACACCCTACCAAAAGTACAGAAACTCGTCCTGAACAGAGCAATTTCATGTGTGAAATTGCTCTGGTTCTGTGAACCTCTTTCTGACTACGGTATCAATGTAGTTCTTCGTATTTAGTTAATAGAGAGCTTACTTACTGAGTATGGTTGTTCTTATAACTACACGTAAATGTCAGTGTTGTAAAATTTAAACCTTCCGCATTCCGGGCGGCTGCCTTAAGGCGGGCGGTTAAGGCAGCCGCCCGGAATGCGGAAGGTGCGTGGTTCGATTCGCGCCTGAGGTTGTCGTCATTTTTCAGTGTTTAAATTTTACTTAAGTATATTTAAGCGTTAATAAAACGCTAAAATATATAAAAAACACTTGTCAGTGTTGTGTTTTGACAAATCAAAAGGAGGAGGGATGTCGATTGTTTCGATGATACAACTGATTTTTTTGTGGAATTTAATTTCAAATTTTGGCACACCATCTTAACGAGTTTAACTACCCGGGTTGAGTACAAGATTCTCACAAAAAACAAATGAGAATTATCTAATTCATAAATTGTTAATAAAAACATTTTAACAATATCAAGGAATAGCAATGTGATGCTGGAAATATTTTAATTTAAAAAAAGACAAAGTGTTGAAAAAGTTCCACGAGCGGAATTCGAACCCGCATCCCATGACATGCCGGGTCAGGTGCACTGCCAACTATGCTATCGTGGCTCAATCCAACTCGCCGAAATTAATCAACACTATCTATTTTTTTACTTTATTAGCCAAAGGAGCTCTTTAAAAGCTTAATACTTTAATACTTTATAAGCCAAAAGAGGTCTTTTTCAAAATGTAATTTGTTCGCAACAATATTTGCGTAAAATTATATGTAAATTTGATTAGTTCGTTTGTTAGTTAGTTCACTAGACGTCACTAATTCTTTCACAATACTCTATTTTATGTTAGTAGGTATATGAATGAGTCAAAGGACTTATTAAACGTAAACGAATATTTTGTTTAAATGTAAACAAAAATACTAATTTACAAAATAATAATATTCTGTTTTTGTGATTTGTTTCACGATAGCTCAATTGAGAGAGCACCTGACCCGGTATGTTAGAAGGGTGCAGGTTCAAATACTGCTCGTGGAAATTTTTTCAACATTTGTGCTTTTGTGAAAAACTCTTATCTTAGAATTTGGCAGTCGTCTAGTACAGAATTTCAAATACACTAAAAAATATTGGCCGCCCGAAAAATTAACATGCCCCAGAGAGCACCGTCTATCACTTTTAGCACTACCCTAACACGCTTCAGAAAGTTTACCATTTAAAGCAATTATCAAATGAAATATCACGTGACGGCGGCCGCTGCCCTATTTACAGCCGTAATACTGCGATACGCGGCCTCAAGGGCTGAAATCCAGGAATTTAATGCGGGTTGGATGAAATAGGGACATTCCATTTGTACGCTAGCCTGATGTCCGGTTTGACACCTAGAGTTTTGGCCCCTTATAATATTTATTTATTCTTAAAATAAGGCTTTTATTAGGTTATCTGTTTATGCATTTACACATCAAGAAATGTAAACATTAGTATTTAGTTTATAGTGAAGTACAAGATTTTAAACAACCGAGTTTTACCGTCTAATGCAACTCGTGCAGCCTCAAATCATACTCTGCGATGTTTATCTCTGAATCTTTTAATTTAAACTCCACAAAATCTTTAAGTAAATCTTTTCAGTGTCTATTATCAAAAAAAAAAAAATTTCTTGAAACCAGCCATCAACAAATTGAGCTTAGTAATAAAAGAATTCAGTAACAGAAATTAAAACGATAGCACACAATGACTCTCTTGGTCACTTTGGAAATTATAATTTGAGTAATGGTCGTTTGTGGCAAATTTATCTGTAATTAATCATGCTTAGGAAATTTTTTGAAGTTTATTTCGATCAAATTATAGAAAGACAAATTATATCTTTGCCCAAAATTTTCTCCTCTCCTCAACGATCTCTTTAATGTACGCTATTAATGATTGTTTTTATTTGAGTTGGATTAAGTTGCCAATAAAATATTAATGATCAACAACTGCAGAGGTCTAAATATATCTCTAATGATAAATTTACTCACTTAAAACAAATACGGCTAAGGTTTTCACTTAATACACAAAGGGTAACATTGAAAGCTATAGATTCAGGAGCTGCGAAAATACTTTCCATAGTTTAAATAGTTCCGGTATGATTCCGTAGTTATTATTAACGTTACAATTGTTTCAAGAGTAACCATGGATACTTTTTTAATCCGCATAGTTTTTTTATTCGTTTTTAAAGTGATTATCTGCGTCGGTCCATACGAATAGATGCCTGGTTTTAATGCTAGAATCTATGGTTCACTCATCATAGCTCTGTTACACTACTGACATGAATTCATACCTATCACAAGCGGATTAGCTTTCTAACTAACTCCTAACAGGACTACGATTAATATTTTCAGAGCATAAAATTTTATAAAATACAGTGAAAAAATTAAACGCCCTCCCAACCCAGCCAGGAATCGAACCTGGGTCTTCCGCAATCCGGGCGGCTGCACTGACCGTTATGCTACCGGGAAGCCTGACGTAAGCGCTGAATTTTGCTGCTTTTTAATTTTTGAGTGCTAATAACGGGACAGTACGCCATCTATCCAACGGTCATTCCAACCGATGACCATGCAGATTCACCTTTGCAGATGAAATACCACAAATTTGATAACACAACGCTATAGTAAATAAAATTTTATAAAATTCAGTAAAAAAAAAACTTTCACTGTACTTTATAAAATTTTATAAATATTTAATTTAGCTTCAGTGCAGCAATTAGCACTTGAAAATAAAAGGTAAAATTTTTAGAGCATCTTTAAAACATATACTTTGAAAAAAAAAACACAAAAATCTTTGCCTCTTTTGTCTAAGATAACAGTATTGTCGGTTATGTCGCTTACATTACGTCCTCGCCAGCTTACCGCGATATTTCACAAAGTCTTGACCCTGGCATGTTGGCGGGTGAACGCTACAATTTATGATAGCGAACATATAAGAATGCAACTTTCAACATATTTTAACTGCATGATTTTGTGATGCTTACAAGATTGACTAAGGAGGGCTGAGTTGTTAGTCAATCATTGCAGTTAAGGTTACATATGAAATAACTACTGATGCATACCATTTTTTAACTGCTCGGGTTAATAAAAATGAAAGAGGAAAAACAAAATAATAAAAAAGTCTATTTGTTAAGATTACACTTTATTATATAAATATCCCAACAAGCGAAAAGATGACAATACCGAAATAACAAAAACAAAAGAATAACATATATAAATCAAATAGCTGATACCGCAGTTCGCTACAACTAATGTTAACGACAATTAACTAAGCATTATGTATAATGGAACTTACACAGATTGAGCGGAAACCAATTTGGTATTATGCAAAAGCGAAGCGTGTTTTGAATGTGTATGTGTGATTGTACCAAATAAAGATTTTTTATATTCTATTTCTATTATATTTATAACAACGTATTGAATCACAATACTAAAAAAATACGTTACAATAAAATATCATGAGCTTTTCAACAAAGCAGCTTAAAATCAGAGCCCAAAAATAGCAACAGCCACCCTATGCATTAGTCCGGGGAAGAATGGCCGGCCGAATAATAGGAACAATTTGGGGCTGTCGTGAAGCCGCATTTGTCGCGGATAAAGCGAGACCGCTCCTCGCAGGGACTATCACAGTGGGACACTCATATTTCTATGAAGCGATAATCCTTTGCGCTGTCAGCGAAACACAAATATATAATTTAGAACTGCAGTGCGATAAATAATATACAAAATTTAATTTGATTGAGCTGTCAAACTTTTCGTCGCTCATCACAAAGTTAAAGTATTTTTTTTTTATTCATAAAACTTAATTAAGCGTCCAAAAATTTTTTTACCTTCTACTACCCATTCAGGACGTCTATTTTCTAGCTGTGGAGAAGAATGGGCGTAAGGAACTTCACAACTTTGATGGAAGTAATACGACTTTAATGGAAGTAACGACTTTACAAAAAAAGTATGTCTGTACCAAATCCACCACATCCCTCATTATCTCTCAACTCATCTATTGACCCTAGCGACGGCATGGGTATAGGATGAGCATAGCTAGCGCAGATTAAAATCTAGAGATTTCTAGACATCAAGGCTCCAATATCCGGAACATTTACAGATCTCAAATCCTTTAAACAACAGTCGGGGCCCCAATTACGTTATTTAGGAACGATAGTTAGAAATATGCCACATGCGAATGTTGACAAATCCTCGTTTTCGTGAATACAAAACAACAATTTCATAAATAAATTTGATAGTATTACATTTTACAAAAGCGATTTTCTTTTCGTTCCAAGAATTCCGTTATCTGTAATATAGTAACATATCTATGAGAGGTTTATTGGAAGCGAGATTATTGAATTCCGTCCTGTGTGCAAAAAAACAATGGATATTATTTCCGAGTCGCGGGTGATAGTGAGTCGCGCCGGCAATCGTGTTACGTCACACGTCAATGTTACGCTCATTCAATTCTTCATCTTTATCTTCGTGTGTGTGTGTAAATGATTTAAAGTTAACATTTAATTCTAAATCTCCAAACTTAAAACTCTACTATAAAAATGTTTGTGAGAGTAACCATAATTAAATAAAACAGAAGATATGTTTTCTCTAACATACACAATTATTACCTAGATACTACTACCCATACCACATCATTTGAAAGTTTTACGTGAACTTGAATTGTATTGATGAAATTATGAATTTGTTAAATCTTGCTCGCTATTAATTACCTTACAGCAAAAACCTTTCAATTAAGCCGAGCACCAAAAGTAAAACTATATTATTCAAATGATATTTGTAACTAATTAACTTAACTTAACTTACTTTCTAACACACAAATTCGAAGCAAAATTTGTTTCAAGCGAATTGGAAGTATCATGTTACGTACTAACAATACTATTATTTACTGTTATGACTGCATTTATCATTTGGCGAGCAGCAATTTCAGAGCATGTACCATTTCCAGCTAGTTACTCTTCATTTCTCTGGAGATGGAGAAAAATACGTTGCAAGCCTGGAAAATGCGCTCGTGAATCACGATCCGTGACAATCCCGCTCTCAATTTATTTCACGTCATATATCTTAACTTATCCCAGACAAGAGAAAGTTTCAATAGAGTGTGTCTCGACGAGAAAGAAATAGATTTCCTTTTCATTACGTCGCTTCAGACAATTACCTTAGCGATAATCTCCTCGTAAAGTTTCCATAAACGAAAGATTTTTGTGGCGTCCCTTGAACCGCCATTATTAAGCAAATTAGGTTCTTTCTCAAGTTAAATGCACAAAAAAATGTTTTGAATAGAATCTCTTTGCAAAATGAAGTGTTCTGTCCAAACATTTACTGAGAGCTCCTTGCAGCATTCAATTCAGGTTAGAAAAATGTCGTTAGGGAAAGCCTTGTGTAAGTAAAAGTCGGTTCTTTTGTTGCTCGGAGCATAATTTATACACTAAGTAGTGTAAACCCGTTTCTGCGCCTATAGGATTAGAGTCTATACTTTATTTCTTGTTACAAATAGTTTTTCTTGACCTGTATGTTTAATAATAATATACTTATAAAATAAAGAACTTTATTTGTAATATAAAAGTTTGCGACTACAAGGAGGCCTTAACGCGGTATAGAAGTGCGGTACGTAAGGCAAAGAGATCTGCCTGGAGGAAACATTGTGACCAGATTCAATCTGTTCCGGAAGCAATGAGACTAACCAAGGCTATCTCTACAACAAAGGCGATTCCATTAACCACGTTAAGGAAGGAAGACGGAGTACGTACAGAGACAGGGAGTGAGACATTGAAGCTTATGTTCGACACTCATTTCCCTGGATCAGAAATCATCCAAGACGTGAAGTGAAGTGACTGAAGTGACTTCAAAATAATTGTTATTTTATTTTTCGAACATTGAATTTGTTAATAACGTCTGTATTCTGTTTGGCTCACAGTTGGGGGAAGGGGTGGAGTTGACACTAGGCGAGCTGCGTGCGATGGCCCTCCGGCAGCAGCAGCAGATCGACACGCAGCACCAGCTGCTGTGCGCCAAGGAACAGCGGCTGCGGTACCTCAAGCAGCAGGAGGCACGACAGCACCAGGTAACCTTAAAAATAATACATTCAATACTTTATGACAGGAATTGTATGCTCTTGTCCAGCCATCTTTTTTTCGCCATCGGAACACCAGCTGCTGTGCGCCAAGGAGCAGTGGCTGCGGTTAGCTATTCTTCTGTACTGGTGTCATATCACCAGCCAATGATGGACTATTACATGAGTTTGAGTTTAAATAAGGAGGTAACTTCATCACAAAACTACTGACATAAGTTTGAGTAAAAATAAGGAGGTAACTTCATCACAAAACTAGAAAACTGGACAGAGTAGAACTTTTATATTGGCGTAGTAAATTCTACTTTTTTATTTTCAAGTGCTAATTGCTGCACTGAAGCTAAATTAAATATTTATAAAATTTTATAAAATACAGTGAAAAAAAATAAACGCCCACCCGACCCAGCCAGAAATATAACCTGGGCCTTATAAATATTTTATAAATAATTAATTTAGCTTCAGTGCAGCAATTAGCACTTGAAAATAAAAAAGTAGAATTTACTATAGCGTTGTGTTATCAAATTTGTGGTATTTCATCTGCAAAGATGAATCTGCATGGCCATCGGTTGCAACGACCGTTGGATAGATGACGCTCAGTGCCGCTAAAAAGCACTCAAAAAACATTAAAATAGCAGTGACAAAATTCAGCGCTTACGTCAGCCTTCCCGGTAGCATAGCGGTCAGTGCAGCCGCCCGGATTGCGGAAGACCCAGGTTCGATTCCTGGCTGGGTCGGGTGGGCGTTTAATGTTTTCACTGTATTTTATAAAATTTTGTAGTAAATTCTCACTAAGAAACTTAGTTGCACTATAGAAGAGAAATGATGGAAAAAATATGTGCTCTGCCGCTGAAATCTCGTTACAGCATCAGCCAGCGGACACCTTGGATACTCACCCGCATCTAATCAGTCGCCCCTTTGTACAATTTGCGAAGTCTTGCGTTCGCCTCGCACTACTTTGCGCATTCACGTAGGCTTTATAGGATTTGATTCGTGTGAAAGTGGGTCGCATACGTGGATTTGACGTCTATTTGATGTCACACAGTACGATTCTGAGAATCTATGTGACAAATACGTCCACAGCTATTAGTTAGTAACGCTTGGGTATTAAGGAATTATCCTTTTAATAGACCACCACCACCAGTCTCTGTGACGACGGATCTGTAAAGGGTTGCCTGCGGTTTAGACGAAGTATTTCGTCATCGAATTTAGTTTTGTTAACCTGTTTGTAGATTTCACGAAAACCTATATAATTTGATCGCGTATTTGCCAAAGTAACGTATATTACCTCGTTTAATTTCTACCAACGTTTGGTGAACCAAAATATAACACCCTGCATATTGTAAAGTTAAATAGTAATAATAAGTTTAAGTGATATGTTACGTTGGAGCACCCAAATTATGTATCTAACGTGCTTTCTGAAGCACGAAAAAGCACTAAATAATTTATTACAATTCACAATTCCAGAGATTTTGAAGAAAAATCTCACAAATACCAAAATAAAATGCTTATTTATAACTTATTTGTACCTAAGAAACCTTTTAAGTATTTTTATTCAAGGTAATCTAAAATTAAGGCGAGCTTCCGGCTGCTAAAATAGGAGCTAATGAGTTTTACCTCAGAAACCGGGTTTAATTAATTATACTGATAAGATGCAAGCAGAGTAAAGTCTTCAAACCGCTTGAGATGTCTGTGAGAAGACCAGATTATAAAAACTACTTAAAAACTAAGTAATTTTTAAACTTGGATAATTACAAAAACACAATGTTGAAAAAATTTCCACGAGCAGGATTTGAATCTGCACCCTTCTGACTTACTATTACCGGGTCAGGTGCTCTTCCAATCAATTCAATCTTTTTTAAGTAGTTTTTAATTTTATAGATAATTATATATTTTTTTATAAAAATATTTCTTACGAATAAATTACATTTTGAGAAGCTTGATGGCGCAGTGATGCGTTTGCGATCGCTGAAGTTAAGTAATTTTTTTTAAAAGCCTGTCATCAGATCAGTTGGGTGGCTAAAAATGTATCATCTGCATCTCCTCCGTGCTTTGGAAAGCACGTCAAGTCATTATTGAAAGCAATACAATTGATTCAAAAATAGAACTACGTTAATTGAAACATGAATTGGTTTTTTTTAAAGAGGAATTAAAGAGCTAATTTATTTATTTACTTAATTATCATAATACATGCCACATAATGCATTGAAATAAGTGTATCCGTTGCTGCAACTGATTCTAAGATTGCCAAAACAATTGCCATAACGCAAAGATATTGTCACTGAGCTCTATTAGAAGTTTCTGAGCGTTTAAGTTAGAAAACTCATTGCGTCTATTCGCTAACTTCAATAGCAGGGTAAAAGCAAGTCCCTGTTAAACCGGTTAAGATTAACAAGCAGCGCCGAACTGGAGGTAAACTACGTTACGAAATCACTTATACAACCCGGTTGGAGAAACCCGTGGAAGCTGAACACCCATTTATATTGGACACTGCTGAACTCCTAGTAGTGTCTATATGAATTGAACGCACTTTATGTAGCTTTAATTCTATAAGTAGGTTGGGGAAAAAACTGTTAGGATTCTTCTCGTTAACGCTGTTTTTTACTTTTTCTTTATCTCTGTATATACTAGTCTTTTAAACGAACAATTACTATTTATTGACATACGATACATTAAAAAAAGCTCAAAGGCTTAAACTTAAGCTAACGCGAGTAGGTACAAGAAGTAATTATAAAACAATTTTTATTTGTGCTTAATTATTAAAAAAGATATTTTGTTCTTGTAAATAAATAAATAAATAAATAAAAGTCGGAGATAGAAACATTTTGCTAAATGTATTATTTTCATCAAATACTTAGAACGTACATAGCGACACGTAACAATTCGTACTCAAGGTTTCGCAGTGCGGTTGCCGGCTAAAAGCTAACGCGTAATATGAAATTATACTTTGTTAGTAATACCTTAGTGAATAGTAAAAGCTGATATACAAGCGCCCCCGCGAAGGAAGCTTTTAGCGCACACCTGTAAATGCTAATATTTAATTCCGTAGACACAATATTCAGGGTGTCAAGTGAGAGTTTCATTCGCCATTCGATCACGTTAACGAAAACGAGAATTTGTATGGCAAAATGTTAACTCTTCTCTTATGCCGCCAGGAGGCGCTGCTTCAATGCCATACTAATTTTCGTTTTCGTAAACGTAATCGAATGAATACTGGTAGGAAACAAAAGTCACGCTAGGCCCCAGGTTCACAACACCATTTACTGCCTTGTATGTTTCAGTCGTCATTATGAAGAGCTCGATAGCGCAGTGGTTAGCTCGCTCGGTCTGCGATTGCTAAAGGTAAATCTTCTTTCGCAAAGGCCGGTCATCGCATGACCAAAAATGTATCATCTCGAGCTCCTCCGTGCTTCGGAAGGCACGTAAAGCCGTTGCTCCCGGCTGCATTAGCAGTCGTTAACAACCACCAATCCGCACTGGGCACGCGTGGTGGTTTATTGCCCGTTCTCCCTATCCATCCATAAGGAAGGCTCGTGCCCCAGCAGTGGGGACATGAAAATGAGCTGATGATGATAATGATGATGTTTCATTCATCATTTTGCATTATATTCTTTAGTCATAATACCTATTGTTTGAAATTTTTTTTTTTGACCTGAGTGTTTATGATGAATTGGTCAAGATGGGGCAAAATCAAACGTTTTGTACGTCAGGCTTCAATAAGAATTCAAAACTAGTCTGCCTTTGGTGGTTCCGAAATTGGATGTCCTAATTCGTGAAGGTATTTTTAATGACACTTAGTATGATGCAGAAGAATACCGAGAGATAGCTTCCGTAAGTTTATTCTGGTTTTATAGTCTATTTTCGCATGCGTCAACCGAAAAGCTCCCTTGCCATAGAATCAACAGCGGATATATTTGTAGTCCAATCAAGGCAAGGATGGCAGCTGTGATAAGCAAACAACCCGCTGGCAAGTTTTGTGGTTAGCAATGTTTGCTTTGGTGAAACCCTCAATCGGTATTGTGTGGGCAGATAGCTCACCCAAGACCGAGTGGCTCGGTCTCCTTAAATTAGGCTATGCCCATGTTGCAGAAAGCAGTGCCTAACAAATTCAAAACCATGAAAGCATTCATTTCAATAAAAGCCCGGTGAAGCTGAAATGCCCAGTGGCAATCTGCAAACTCAAAATAAAAAAATAGCTTAATATAATTAGTAAAAAAAAAAGTAACCTATATGCTAGTTTGGGTCAAGGTCTGTATATGAGGACAGTATCATTAAAATCCATTCAGTAGTTTTAACGTGAAAGAGTAACAAACAACCAGCCATACTTACAAACTTTCGCGTTTATAATATTAGTAGGATATAAAGAAAATTATAACTCTATTTATATCTCTCATTTATTTCGTATCAACCGCCCAGCTTGATTAAAAGACTTGACCAAATTAGAAAACTTTATTAATCACGTAAAAATCTAATCAGCACGCTTTCGGAGTCCACATTATTATTGAATCATATTATTAAAAGTTGCGGCGAAGAAGATCCGTCGCAGAAATCCTTAGGGCGGTTACAGATTAGCGTATTTAAGGCGCGTAAGTTTAAGGTTGGAATCGCGTGTAGGCGCTTATAGTCGTGCCTTTTGCCACACGAGCAACTAGTACGAGGGTTGACGCGCTTGCAAGCCTAAGTCAAAGTCTAAACTAAGTGAACTTATAGGTCTGAAAAGTATTTAGTGCTTACAACTTATAGGATCGTATAAGCGCGAACTTCGCGATACTTGCTACTGACTGACGCAATAAGCGCGTGTACCTACTTCAGGTTAAGCACAGTGCCTTGATCTCATCTGATGTTAAGTGGTGACAACGCCATTTGGTGAAAGCGCATTTCACCCAGATCCTCAACTACTGAAGCACTGGCTATCGTATCTCTAGCTGCCGGCACACAACAATGCTACGAACATTGATGTTATGGCGACATATTTAGATAAGATGGTAGCTAGCCAGATAGACAAATAAGCCCTACCACCAACTAAACCGAGTACACAAACGTGTACCCACACTGGGAATCGAACTCGGGACCTCTGGGTCTGAGACCGGTGGTCTTAACCACTAGACCACGGAGGTGATAAAGCGAAGCAATTAATATGTAGCGCGCATATAAGGGCGTATGCGGAAACAAACTTATATGCTCGTATCAAAACGCTACTCTGTGAGCCCCCTAAAGATGTTCCGAGAAATTGTAAGCAGATAACAGACTGGGAAAATCTCCCGGTCTTAATAAATCTTAGGAGGCCTGGACAGTGGACATGGCCCGGGTTAGCCTAATGCGATATTTATCGCCCACCAAAGGAATGGACAATGTAAATAAGAGACTAAACGGTATCTCACCTTTTCAAACATTTTATTCAACCTTTTTGTTTTAGACTAAGCCCATAAAAGTCGTTAAGGTAAAAAAATAAATAAATTCCGATTTCAGCTACAGTATTGACTTGAAGGGTACTAGACTACTATAAAAAACTAATTGTAATGACAATGAGTTTTTTGAAATTTTAAATGTAAAATTTGACATTTGAATACTTACTCTTTTCATTTCTGTGTTTACAGGTAGGAAGGCTAGGAACCATAAATGTATATTTGACTTTCGATTTAAAATGCAAGGTTGGAATGAAAATCGTTGTGTTCTAAATTTTCTTACACCACTTTAAACAAAAGTTGCGTCACGATATCGTTAATAAAGTACAATCATCATCAGCTATCTATGTCCCCACTGCTGGGGCACAAGCCTTCCTTAAGGATATGGAGAACCGGCTTTAAATAACCACGCGAGCCCAGTGCGGATTGGTGGTTGTCAACTACTGCTAATGCGGCCGGGACCAACAGCCTTGACATGCTTTTCGAAGCATGTTTTGGTTGCCCATCCGCCGACCTTTTCGAAACTTGTTTAAGCTAGCAATCGCACATCGGGCGCGTTGACTACTGCGCCATCGAGCTAATAGAGTACAATAAAGTCCTTACTTAACACACAACACTAGTGCCTAAACACATTGGCGTAATATTAAAAAAGTACTCATACCAAAATAATGAGAAAATACAAATTTTGAACAGAAGATACTGTAGACTCGACAATTTGTAAACGTGCTCATAAAATAAACAGAATTGACGATCCCCACTTTTATTATGGTTTAAGTTTTGCGTTAGTAATTGGGCCCGAGTTTTGGTAGAAATAATTTATATTTGGAGTGTGGCTTGAGAAGAGTAATTACGAAAGAATATTTAATTTACAATAATACTTAAAAAGTGAATGATTTACAACTAAAGTATTTGTTGAATAATAATGCCCTAAAATTCAAAGTAATTAAGTAGGTGATAAATAAAAAATGTATAATATTTCCACAACCGGGGCTCGAGCTCCTCCGAGACCTTTTGGCAAGCCATTACACTATCGTGGAAATTAATGCGGGTTAATTTTCACAAAGTGACTGGCAGCAGTCAGAATATCTAGCCCAAGAGAAGCTTCGTTATGAAACTCGTTAAATGGTTACTAGACAACGGGATAAACATACTTAAAATACTTAAATACATACTTGTTATACATAGAAAACACCATTTCCATACGTCCAGCAGTGGGCCGATACGGGCTGATTATGACGATATGATGATTATGAATTAGTTCAAACATACATAACTTTTTTCTTGTTTGTTACAGACAGTATAAAAGGCTACAAAATAAATGTTTTTGATTATGTAATTCGCAATTCTAAGCCATTGCCGATGCTTGACGTTAGACGGCATTCCTTTAAATGCGGGAAGGTCTAAACCCATTAATGAGACTTTTAAAACTTACGAATTCTAATTACAACGCTAATATTCCTTAGATGCTTTAGTTTTGTGTGCATGACACACACCGTGTTCTAAACTAAAAACGTTTTTGTTATGTATCTAAATGAAACTCTTTTACTCTTCATTTAATTTAAATTGCCCTCGCATTACCTTAGACGTTTTACATCAAAATATTATCTATGGTGGCAGTACTTTGCACTACGTCAATGCTAGAAATTTGTCTCTGACTTTTGTACAATAAATGAAACGCTAGCGTGGTTGAAAAAATAAACAATTTCGACTGTGAGAAATAGTATTTGAAGCAATAGATTTTAATGTTGATTCTCTTTACAGGTTAGTAATTAAGAATAGTTCATAAGTGTAGAAATGATTTGTGTTTGTAAAAGTATTTTGTGATAATGATTCATAAAAAAGAAATTATCTTTACAGAGCAACAACTTTAGTTTTTGTTTCAATAAACAACATATTACATGTATATAAAAGTAAGTTATACCTAAACAACTGCCTCATACCAAATAAATATCTCTTTTCGAAGAACAAACTTACAAATATATTACAAACATTGGCTGATAGTAATGACGAATAATGTGCTCATTTTTATCTTTATTTATTTTTTCAGATCTTTAACTATCTTAAATCCATCTAAAGTAGCAAAGGTTTTTCTTCACGTTTTAATATATTGTTTGAATAACAGGTGGCTGTAGAGGGTGAGCGGCTACGGCGGTTGCGCGAGCGCGTAGAAGCGCAAGAGTTGAAGCTACGGCGGCTACGGGCGCTACGGGGCCAGCTGGACCGGAACAAGCAGGCGAATATCGCACTAAGTGAGTACAATTAAGGTTCATATTCACATGTAACTACAGATGTTGAGAGGTTGGAATTTACATGCGCTCGTGATTTACCTGCGCTTATGGAAATGTTTCGGAACATAATGTTATAGTTATGAGGAGTCCGAAGCCATAAGAGATACAGAAAAACTGTCTTAGATACCATCATGTAATTTTTTTGGTCAAGTGTGAGTTGTAAATAAAAATGAGTCAAATTGATATTTTTTTTTAAAGGTAGATGAACTTTGTTTCATTTTAAGATTATTTCGTTTTATTGGAAGATAAAAAACGGAGCAGTAGTAGTTAGTTAGTCTAATTTAATTAAATATTTTCTCATACAATTTTGTACGTCCTATTTGTCGTACAATTTGTCTGTATGGGCACGTTAACAAAACTAACGCAATCGATAAAAGCCCTACAACCAACCAAACTGAGTACACATACATGTACCCCTCGTCTGGGAATCGAACCCGGGACCTCTGGTTCTGAGACCATTGGTATAAAACCGCAGAGGCGGTTAAAAATAAGCGGTTGCGGTGGTTGCTCTATAAAATAAGTTTATGGACACCAACTACAGTAAAACTGGTCTCGGACCCGTTCGCCACGTAAGTTTCGCCCCTCACCTAAAAGTGATTTCACTGCATGAGTTAATACTTACTTATTATTAAGTGTATAAAAATCAATCAAATCACACACCATTTGTGTCAATCCTGACCTTTCCTACCCTTTCCATTTGTCTTGGCAACGTACGGTCCTTAGCAACGTTACGACCAACACGTTAACACAACATGTTACAGTGATTTTCGACCTTATGGCTTCGAGATAAGAATGTCGAATACGCACTTTTCTGTTGAAAACCAAGGAATCGATAAGTTTATGAATTATAAAAAGATTATTGATGAAGGTTAGGGAAAGGGCTCACTTGTTTATGATAGTTTTTATTTAGTTTTATTTTAGTTTTGGTTTAATGCTTTGGAAATTATTTAAAAATATCTATGAATAGTACCTAGGGCTGACTCAAACCTGTAAATTGAACTTTTTATAACTTTTAGTAGCACATTTTATGCCAATGATTAACGATATGATATTTAATAACAACCTACCTCTAAACACCAAACCCCAAAACTCGATTTTAATTTCGTGAACATTCATTCTAAATATTGTAATGAAAAACTTTATACGGTCTACTCGTGACAATATAATTTTATTTCTGACGTTTCACCTTGACCACTGACCCTTCAAAAGGACTTTAGTAATCAGGATAAAATAAAACTGAAAGAAACGCCAGAATACCCAAAGTTAAAGCAAAGTCACTTGTATTATGAGAATCTCGGCATAATCAAATCAACACCCCAAACCTACTTGGAGCTACTTTAGGGCCTAAGCGTCGCGAGAATTCGAATAATATTCTACTCATTCACCTATAGAGGATCGCCAAATACATTCACTATAATATCAATTGAAAAACAATTGTTACGAAAACCTAGTGTTTGTTTCATTCGCCATTCTATCACATTATCGAAAAGGAAAAATTTTATGATAAATTTTTAACTCATCGTTTGTCACCAGGGTGTCTAGTGTGAGTTTCATTTGACATTCGATCACGTTAACGAAACCGAAAATTAGTATGGCATTGAAGCAGCGCCTACTTGCGACATACGAGAAAACTTACAATTTTGCTATACAAATTTTCGTTTTCGTAAACGTAATCGAATGAGTAAGGATAGTAAACAAAACTCGCATTAGGCACTCAGGAGGCGCTGTTTCAATACCATGCAAATTCAATGGCAAACGAAACTCGCAATGTCCTGGCCATGATAGCGAAGAATCGCTGCGTACTATTTTGGATGGAGTAGCACAGCGGTGAATCATTGTATAATATTAGAATAAGTTTTGCTAACACAATATTGAGGCCTGTTTTTTGTATTTGGAAAACCAACAGCTTTATGAAATTTTATACAATAATATTATAAACAATGATAGCCAATAATGTGAGAATTGAATTGAATTCATTTAAACGTCGAATGATAGGTCTATGATGATGATTGGTGAATATTTCAAACATTTAATTAGAGCCACCTTCCAAAATTTAACAGACAATATTGGAGCTGCCATAAACTGCACCTGGGGATCTACTGGCCGTACGCTCGCAGGGCTGTCGAATGCCAAAGTTAATTAAACTGGGAAGAAGGAACACTTTTTGAGAGGCGCCCTTGATAACTTGAAGGTGATAAAATTACTGGCCGTCGGGGCATCCTCTCAAATCATATTTTTATTGAACTCTTCGCAGGATTTTACGTCGTCAATTGACGTCTTACCCGCTCCTACCTTGTTTGTTATAATATATTAAAATTATTAAGCAGATTATGCAGATAATTTCTGTTAAATTGTAAGGTTTTGTATTAACCTCACCTCATTATTTTTTTACAGTTAAGAAATAAACAGATACCTTTTAAAATATCTTCTAATTTACATATTTCTATAAACGACAGCAATTCATTGAAATGCTCTTCCTACCTCTGTTCTTGCCGTTCACAACATTAGATCCTTCCAAGTACTAGAGCGAACAGACATTCACTAGTACGCGTATGATCCATATTAACCTTCAACGTTGATCATCAGACGAGATTGAAGCCAAAAATGGGCTTAGACTTTTTAAATAGACAAAAAAGATTATTTAATAACTGTGAAAATTTGATGAGCACTATTATTCTACATTCTTTCATCATTGAACACGAACTTGAGATGATTTCTTTTAAGGAAAAGCGAGAAGGGCAAGCTTACATAATATCTAGATTGTAGGCTAAAGTCTAGTCTATTTAGACGCCTCCGTGACCTCACGTAGTACCGCATGTTGAAGCATCCCACGGAGTTACGTGCAATTTGTTTGTCAGGTATTATTCAGGTATTAGGTGTGGACCGCCCGAATACTTGGCATAATCGGTGAGGCTAAGACGCTGATGCATTTGCATAAGGTTTTATTAGGCGCATAACATATCCGAAGTAGGTTATTGAAAATGACTCCAATTATAGAATAGAATATTTTTATTTTGCGTATGAACAGGGTACTTGGGGAGACGTTTAAACATTGTTAGGCCCATCCTATTCAGCTTACTATGGTAGCATGCAAAAGCAAATTAGAATAATAATTTGAAAACAATAAAATTATAAAATTACAAACAAAACAAACATAATTAATGAAAATTCATTTAAGGCTGTATCGTGTAGTTCCTCTGCCTTTTTGAACAACTGTGTCAATTAGATATCTGTCTTGTCCATGGCGGAAAACTTCTTAGTTTTAGAAGTAGGTAATATCGAGTCGTAGAACAATAAATTGAACAATTAAATACCTATATCAAATGTCAATTGCTTAAAATACTAATACAAATGAAGAATAAAGTTATAAATACAATTAAAAAGTAATTACAATCCGTATACAATTTAAAATTTGAAAATAATAATATGTCCGGTACAATACAATACAACAACGAATATCACTCAATGCGATGCAAGAAATTTATGGCATCGTCAAGGTACAGACGTCTGCACATCAACCTATCCAAAACTGACAAGTTTCTTCAATACATTTTCAGCCGTATCTTTGAGGTATAAAGTTCAAAGTTTATTGAGGAAATTTGACAGTTTGTGGTAGGTTGATGTGCAGGCGTGTGTACAAGGTATGCTGTCATCAGAACGTAAAGCTTTATCGCCAGTAACAATCATACTTTAGTTAAGATAAACTTATTTAGGACTAGGACTATAATTTATTTAGGACTTTTAATAATAAACAACTTTAAAATAAAAATAGGAATATATGGTTGAATCGTAGCTTCTGTTATTTGATACATATTGAAATGAAACCATCTGTCTGGAACATATACAGGTTATTTAATCCCAGCACATTTCAAGACCAAGATTGTTATAGCTCATTGGGCATAACACGCTCAATTTAAAAACAATTGTTTAACAAGACGTGACGGACAGCTAAGGCACAAAATAAGGGGACTGCAAAAGGCAAGCGTCGTACAAACACACTGACAACCTCTCACGAGCACGGGATCTCGCAACACCTGCCTTCGGACTGCTGGGTTCGGACGCGTTTGTATGAAGCTTACTTTTTGCAATCTCTTTATTTTGTGCCAATAGTGGCTAAGGTTCAACGCGCAAATCTACCTATAGCATTACAAGCGTTTAAATTTAGCGATTTAAATAAGGACCTTCTTAATAAATTGGATCGTCTTCTCAATAACTCAATACGCTTTATTTTTGCAAATACGACCATATATCTTCCTATCGTCTTCAGCTTAAATGGCTGACCATCTAGCAACGTCGTAAGTCCAGAATTCTAACAACTCTATTTCCTATTCTTCATGATCCTAATTCTCCTCTTTACTTAAAATGTAGTTTCAGTTTCCTTAGCTCTACTAATGCCCGCCAACTTCGCTCATCAAGTAATCACCTTTCTCGCCACTCCTTTGCATCATTCAGGATTCGTTGCAAATTCCTTCATGGTTCAGGCCATTCAATTATGGAACACTCTCCCCGAACAAGTCAGACAATCTCCAAGTAAAATGGTCTTTAAAACAATGGTGTATAAACTGTTTCTACAGGAATCAACACTCACGTAAGAGATTCCCATCATCTTTTCTTCTGTTATGTTTAAGTATGTTCATGTAGTCTATTTTTATTTAATTTTTTTTATGGTATGTATATTATATTATTATCACTTAATTTAATAAACTTAATAGGTAAAATTCAGTTCTTATAAATTTATGTAGTATATGTTTCATTTACGTTCTTTGTCGCACCGCTTACCAATATTTCTGCGTAGCCCTTAGGTCGACTGGTAGAAAATGCCATATGGCATTAAGTCCTCCTTTTGTACTTTATTTTATTGTATTGTGCAATAAAGAATAAATAAATAAGCGTTAAAGCAGATTATTGGCCATCATGAGTATGCTTATTAGCCGGCTTAGTCGTTGAGATGACTACCGAATGCCTTTTATCTCGTCCAGTTCTATAACTGCTTCTAAATCTATCACTGCTATCCAATAGTATTATTTCAACCGTCGTGATCCCGCTGCGCTCTGGCCACTGCGATAGTGTTTAGGTTAGGCAGGGCGTCACTCCTCCGCTAGACGGCGACGGCAGTGACGATCTGAACTAGATTTACTTCGTCTAGAGCCAGAACTTAATTTGGAGAATTCTCTTTGTTCAATCGTATTATCTGTTACTTAACTTAGGGACTTGCGAGGCGACACCATATTTTTATCGTATACGATCACTGTTTCGATGTGAATACTGCAGTTCTTTGGGCTTATAACTCACAATTAAGATTCAATAAAGCGTCTTGTAGTTCAAGGCAGAATTAAGAGCAAGACTATAATTCTGTATAGAGAAGCAGTTAACACGCTTGGTTTGCGATTGGTGAAGTTAAGTAGGTAAGTTGCGCAAAGGCCGGTCATCGGATGGGTGACCAAAATAGTGTCACCTCGAGCTCCTCTGCGCTTCGGGAGACACGTAAAACCGTTGATCTCAGCTGAATAAGCAGTCGTTAACAACCACTATCCGCACTAAAGCCGTGTGACGATTTATGACCCATTCTCCCAATCCATCCATAAGGAAGGCTCGTGCCCCAGCAGTGGGCAGTGGGGATATAAAATGAGCTGGCAATGTAAAGTTAATTATGTGATGATGTAAATAGATTCTGTAAAAGACAGACACATAAAACACTACTGTACACTACTGTGTGTACTGTGTCGGAATTAAAATTAAAATCGGAGTTAAAATCGTTATTTATTTGTTCTGTATTTCAACACCATTTCACTGCTATTATCTAGTATCTATATATAAAAATTGCTGGAGCTGCGCCTCCCTCTCACTGGTTCCACAGATAATCAGCGCCATGGCATATCCATGTCACGGCATCAAGCTGAGTGGCGACCATTTCGGTAGCATCTAGTCGTGTCTGTTTAGTATGTTTAAGTTTAAATGTTATTGCTCCGAATAAATTTTTCATTCATTAATTCATTCATTCATTCATTCATTAATTCATTCATTCATTCATTCATTCATTCATTCACATATGGAGATCAGCTAGTTTTGTGTAGGTAACTACATTATGTGAACGCTGCTATTTTAAGGAGGTCGAGTTATGATATCAAGTTCATATATTTAGAGAGGGTGCTTTTGTACACACATACATTTTGCATATAAGTAGTAAACTGGTGGTTATCATAGAACAGAGGTGGACGTTCGCGTCATCAGTTTTGCGGCGACTTCGTATATAATAAAGTTTACAATCTCAATTATGTAATGATGAAACATGTTCATAAATCTTCGTATCAAAAAAGCATATAATCTTTTATATTATTACCAACAATTTATAAACAGGTCAGCTTAGTGCAGTGAGTCCGATTCTAAGGCCCCGGAGAATCTAGTTCCGAGTTCGATCGTTCACTGCAGCTTGAGAAACCACCAAACTTCTCACGCTCATAAACCCGAATACACTTTTAAATACTGAGCCAACAGTCATGTCCCTTCGCCTTAAATCATAAAAAAATATATTAAAAGTACGTTAAATCGAGAACAACTTAATTTTTACGAACACGTAAAAAGTTACATAAAAACGTCACTTTTTACAAAATGTTAATCGGAAATCACTATTCATCCAAGCATCCGCACAGTACTGGGTCGAATAGTGATTTATTCGTCTAGCAGATATAATGTTGTTGTTTAACCAAGTAAAACAGAATCCCGCAAGGCCCTAACATAACAATAAACATGATATCTCATAGCGGCTCGCTTTTAAATAAACATCGCCGACATTTTATGGACCATCGCTGATCCAATGGGCCATGAAATCTCTTTTGTTACGACAATTTGCGCCGCCCTTCAAATAACTGAGTATTAAGATTCCGCAATGATACGCCGGAATGTCGGAGTTTAGCGTTTACCCTACACTTCTATAAACAATATGTAAGTAAAGAGGGTTACACTCTTTAAGATGAGCTTGAAAGATTCTCTAGTATGATCGATTGCCAAACTTGATGCCAAATTTAGGTAAAATTGAGATTTTTGCAGATTCTACTAGTAGTATTATTATTTATTATTATTTCTCGTAGGGACGTCGCCAGCCGAACGGATGATCCACTCGCGTTGTCTGCGGGCCACTTCATCCTTTTTCCCGTCCGCCCCTTTGCGGGAGCTTAGGTTTATCCAGCTTTCACGAATCATTTAGTCTCTTTGGTGAATCTTGCGATCTGCTCCACCTTCAGATCCTTAAAGTCCTCTATATCTAGTGTATCCGAGCCTCAGAGTTCCCATCTTATCAGTGAGTACATATGTACATCGTAGTGCTCATTTTTATTGAGCTCTAAACCTATCAAGCTAACAAAACAATTAAAAGGGTTTTCTAAACGTAAGTTAGGTATGGATTCTTGTCTAACAGAGCTATGCTCTGATAGATTACTGACTTGGGAGAGCTCTCGATGGTGCAGTGGTTAACGTGCCTGGTCTGCTTTTTCTGAAGTTAAGCAACTTTCGCAAAGGCGAGCCATCGAATGGATGACCAAAAAGGTGAGACCTCGTGCTCCTCCGTGCTTCGAGAGGCACGTAAAGCTATTGGTTCCGGCTGCATAGCAGTCTTTAACAACCACTAATTCGCACTGGGCCCGCGTGGTAGTTTATGGTCCATTTTCCCTATCCATCCATAGGGAAGGCTCGTGCCCCAGCAGTGGGGACAAAAGTGAGCTGGTGATGATGTTGGTGGTTGAACTTGACGCTTCTTTTTTGTAGACACAACCAATCCATGGAATTTTTCCACAATCCTCGAACATCAGTTGGTCCTTGGACAAAACAAATTCCGCAAACTTAGATATCGCCAAGTGTCAATTGTTGGCTGATTGAGACGGATCGCCAGTGAAGAGCACTTCAAATGATGGAGCACCTTGCACAAAGGGTCTCGAGTATGCTGTAACTTTGACAAGCTATAATAATTCTTCTTCAGTGGTCACAAGGTTGATTGGCAGTGGAAAAGATATCATAAGTAATGTGTTGGTAATTGAGTGATATTTCTTTGTTTTTCCCTCGTTATCTTAGAAGATGGTGTTCGTATACTTATTGTTATATTGGAAGCTAGTTTTTCTACAAATTCACCATCTTTATTTTTCATATACATTTCTTTTATAATTTTGTGATCTGTGAAAATCAATCTAAAAAAACCATTAAGATCTTAGCTTTAAGTCTAATGTCTAATGTTTATACCTAAACCATATAAAATACTAAATAATAGCATTATCATCATCGCATCCAAAAGACGTCCACTGCTGGACAAAAGCCTCCCAAGGATCACCACAACGACCAACTGGTCGTTGGTCACAAAACACACAAAACAGGCACAAAACTTTGTGCTGCTATAAAAATAATATGCATCTAGCTAATTATTATCATATTTTATTGTAGTCTATTAAAGGGGTATTCATAGACAGTTAATTTTATACAATAATTAAGTGTGAACGTGTTAGGAAAGCAAAACTAATTGTACAGTACAACAAAACAAAATAAATCTCAACAAAAGAAATAAGGGCGAATGATTTCGTGAGATTCAGTTTTATTGCCGCCATAACGGCACTCGCTCAGTGAAAGAATATTCGTTAGGCAACAGCGAGCTTTACTAAGTAATTGGATATTTACTCGAATGTGAGAAGGATTCGAACGTGAACGAATGGTTGGGGCGGCGCTGCGAGCGGCGAGCGGCGCCCGCGACTTCAAATAATACAAATAATAATGGATTCACTGATCTATATGATAGCAGACCACGTCTTTCAATACCGTTAAAAATTAGGTAACGTTACCTCTATCATACTAAAACAACGTTAGTACAAAGGTAACGTTATGCTTGGTAACGTTACCTGGGTGGCATTTTTTTCGGTAAAGTAACTGGCTAAAGCGCATTAGGTAACGATAAAAGTGACGATACTTTACTAGATAACGTTACCTGCATTACCGCTATCAATTTAATTTTAACGATTTAGCAACGGTATCAAGCCCCGCTTCAGATGCATAACCGCTCGGTAACGACCACGGGCGGTTCGCGGTTGATTCTCTTTTCGTTGCGCTCTTTCTATTACCTTTGACTACGACTGGTGCAGTATAACGCGCAGTGAACTAGAAATCCGCTTGCCGCGTCACATGACGCTCGTTAAGCTTTTAGTAACATTATTAAGAACTCAATGAATGTAGCTTACATTAAAGAAAATAAAATCATTTTCGTTTTTTGTTTTAATTTGCTAATACACAGAAATGTAGAATACTGTCAAACGTAAGCAAGGCGTGATTTCATACCAAACAATACGTTAAATGTAGTTTTCCGCTCACCAATAATCATTCATACCCTAACATTGGGCCCACACCGATAAAAGTAATCTATGCAAATTCCCATGGTACAGCAATTGTGCGGGAAAATGATAAACTTGGAATTGGACCGTTCTTTTATCTTTCAATTTAAGTTTATCGAAATGTCCGGGCTTTCTAAATTGAAACACTTCAACCCATTATTGGTTCTGATTCTATTTATTTATTTTGATTTGGACCATCCACCAGAGGTTTGGAGAATTTATGTTATTGCTTTCATTGTCGTCATCATCGTTTCAGCCAAAAGACGTCCAAACCTAGACATAGTCTTCCCCTATGGCTATTACTTTATCTATGCCCAAGGATCTGCACTACGGCCGGTCTTGTGCTGCTCGCATCCAGTGACTACCCGCAACCTTCACCAGATCGTGGGTCCACTTTATTGGAAGGCCTGCCTACACTGCGTCTTCCATTGCTATTGCTAATTATATGGCCTCATTGTACGACTTAGTTTAAGCGATTTACAAATACATGGCATGTCCTGAACAGGGTGCGGTGATTCTTCTCGCCGGATCAGTTGTGCCTTTTGTACAAGACGCAGGTGCGATCTTGGGTGGAGTATTGCTCACACCTTTGGGACGGTTCCGCAAAGTACCTTCTCGATGCTTTGGACAGATTGCAGCGGCGCGCTATACGCATTATCGGCAATGCAGAGGTCACTAATGCTCTCGAGCCCCTGCAATTGCGGAGAGATATAGCGTCACTCAGCGTCTTCTACCGCTTATACCACGGCGAGTGTTCTGAAGAGCTCTTTGACCATATCACACCTTCTCCCATCCTCCATAGAAGTACGCGTGCTGCTCTCCGGAGTCACCCCTGTACTGTCTCGAACATTCCATCGCGCACAAAGAAATTTGGTGACTCGTTTCTTTGTCGCACTTCCAAAAGATGGACCAGCACACGTTTTCCCTCCTTCCTATGACATGGGGTCCTTTAAACGAGGCGTGACGAGGCACCTTGTGGGCCGGCAGGGTGAGGGTGACTGATGCTGCGTTGTTTTCACGCTGCACCAGTTGTCCTTGCGTCTAGATTCCACTTAAATCAGGTGGAGTAGAGGCATTTGTCGAGCTACGTATAAAAATAAAATTGTTACCAATTAAATACCCTGAAAAACTATCAAAGCTACAATACGAACAACAGTTGGGCTTAGGACAGTATCAAAACATCGGGTTCTCAAAATGGTGTAGAGAAGCGACTTACGGGTCAATAATGGAGGACGGCTACTGAGGCAAGATCTTGCTTCATTATCTGTCTTCACATCTGGACCCCGCTACTGCGTGACATCAGGTGGAGCAGAGTTATATAGGTATATTAGGTGTATTAGTATAGGTAAACCAAGCTACATGCTGAGTACAAATGCTATGAGTTTACCACAGTAGGTATCGATTATTTTTCGTGCTAGCCTTTAAGTGACACGGGCGATGACGCATTACTAAGAATACAAATATGGTATATACAGGTAGAGCAGATCAATACTTTAGCTGATGTTATATGAAACATATTTCCATTGTTATGGAAACGGTTTAGATGTTGAGTGGTTTTTAATTGGATTTCTTATAAATTCAGATTTGTAAATTGCATTGTCATAGACAGATAGCGCATAATTATGTTTAGGTCAAGTAGCCAATTAGTTTTACATGAAACAGCTGGGTTGTTTCTCGATTTCATAATTGGTTCCACATAATAAGGGTTGGTTCATCCTCTTTCAGGATTTTATGAGTATAACTTTCCAAATAACGTGAAAATATACTTAGGCTGTAGACTTATAACCCCTGCACTGTCAAACGACCGGCCACCGGTCGCTAACAATTGATTTAACCATTGTTATACGTTATTGACAGTGGAGTGCATAATAATAAGATTTTTAAAAACTCGTTGGTGACCAAATGACAAGTTTAACTGGAAGGGTCTTACTGTGCTTTGAAGAAAGCACAGCACAGCTCTTTTTGCGTTACTACTACAAGATGGCAATTCTTTAATGCCCCCATCTTAAAATGGGCCAGGCCCCTTTCCGCTGACTAATAGTATAAAGGAAAGTCTGAGCTCGGCTGCGTTGTTTGATTATTTAATCCCCATGCAAATTATAAAACCCTTTCGAAATATCCTGTTTAGTCATTATTATCATCGTTTGCTGTGGCGGTAGCTGAAGCTGACCCGTGCTGCGAATATGCAAACAAACTCATCCCTCCATCAAATCGATCCTATTTACCAGACTGCTGAATTATCAGTGGAGTGGAGTATTAGCTGATTAACCCTGTTCGTGTAGTATCGATGTATTGTACACTCGCGTACCAGACGGCTCCATCTCAGAGCGCTCTCCTTTACTAATGAATGCAGCTTGAATGCTGAGATAATAGGTCAAGACTTGGCACGCGGATCGCATACCATTGTCGGCTGAATTGCATGTTGACAAACGTACGTTTGTAATGTTGGTGTATTTGATTTGAAGGAGTATGCACTAGCGACTGGCCGCAACTTCTTTATCTCTCACCGAATTCATGAATAATATGACCTGCCTGCCAAATGTTGTCGTCCTATTTCAGATTTAAATTTAGGCTCTAGGAAGTCAGTCAGTCAATGAATCAGTCAGACAGCCAGTCATTTAGGACAACTTCTATCTAGATCATCTATCTATCTAGATGTATCTGTAAAAAAATTAAATAATTTTGTTGAAGACTATTTATGTTGTTAGTCGCGTTCTGGGGGGTAACCACGAGCTCTTATAGCAGTTGTGAAAACGAGACGCGTATAGCGGCGAATATACTCGCGTCTCTTTTCCACAAATGCAATAATACTGCTATAAGAGCTCATAGTCAGGGGGCAGATAATTATGGGCATGTGTCTGTGCAGTTGCAAGCTTAGTTTATATCGATGTTGACTTAAGGTAGATCAATCTAGAACAATTAGTCACATTAAGAGAGTGAACAACATGAAAGTAGTCAGCGGTCAAGGAGATTGGATAAAAAGAGGAGAAAATGAAGTGGAAGACAGTTTAGAAAACTAGATAAACAAATAACTTTTTTATTTCGGCGCGAATTCGATAAACATGCAATCGCACCAATAGCGAGCGCGTGGTATTCCCACTTGATTTGGGAACTATTTTATCCTGTCCTCTGTTAAATTGCGTTTTGCCTTCCGAAATATTGTTTTGTGAATTGCTGTGGAATTGGATAGAGCATCGAGCGTAGATGTAGTCGAACCGATAGACGCCAGGAATGTTTACGAGGAATTTGTAGTTCAATTTCCCATAGCTTTGTAGCCTACTGACGTGAACCTACACTTAACACAAGCATAGTAGCTTCCTGGATGAGTAAAGAAGACTATCATTAACCTGTTATAAACTTTTTATATAAAAAAGCAACAACAACGGCTTTCGAAGCACGGTGGCCTTCCAAAGCTGGTAACTCCACTGGTGATAACCGTTTCATTGTTACAATTTCTGCACGCATCAAATCACGCAGCATTCTTAATTAAAAAACTTTTGTACGTTTAGTTCTACCTAAATGTTTGAAAATGAAAAAGTTTTATCAAAATCAATATCGAATTACAAATAAATCACCCGTTGAGACAATTCAGTTGGTGTTGCTCAGATACTTTTTTTATGTGCCTTTATTAATAAAAATAAGACAGCACCAGTTTTAAACGAAGTTTTTAGAATAAAAGGGTAAGTCATAATATGATGTTAAAGTCCATTCATCCCTTCCTGATGCTTATTAATCAACAGATAAACTAAAGAATTCCATCCAACATCCAATAACTCCGGCAATATCAACAATTTTACCTAATTTAAAACAAATAAACGTTTCCCCGGCCAGTAAAATTCCCATTTGAAGCCCATCAGGGTATTAAACATCCAGTTTTTGCCGGCTACAACAAATCGTTCTCCTAATCGTCGGGCGGTGTGTCCGACCCGAGACATCGGAGGGATAGTCCAGCGTTTTTGCCGGAAAGAAACAAATGAACGGTCCATTTTATTGTTTGCCATATTACGCTGATGTAGACATGATTGGGAGAAAATGTGTGATGGCGGAAAGTCAATGTTAGAATGTGCCTGGAAAACTAAAACATAACACTGTAGAAAAAGTTGTTTTGTTAATAAATTTTTGACGTTATTAGCAGAAAATGCGAAAAATCAAATAGCTGAGAGACTTTATAAGAAATAAACAAAAGCCAAACTGCCAAAATAGCTTCATAAGTAACAATTTTAAAATTTACCCTTTGATCTTATTAGACACTTAAAATTGTACTTGAAAAAAGGCGTCTGCTTCAGGACGTCACGTCGTCGTCGGACGTCGTCAGACGTCTTCCTAAATATTGTTGTACAATGGTGTAATCATGTACTCGTATATTTATAATAATCAAATACTTCTGCAACTTTCCCTGAATTACAAAGCAGGTTTCGTTACAAGCAATCAGTTCGTAACCCCTAATTGCTTAGTAGGTAGATTTAGCCGACCCCAAACACTGCGAGTCGTGTTTTTGCCCTGTACCAATCAGTGGCGATACCATAAACACGAGCCCCGAATGAAATGGACCTGTATTCAAAGAGTATTACATCGCAACTAAACGTAATACCTATAATTGGAATGAACGATCGGCTTTGCACAGTTAACTGAGTAGGTTCCAATTAACAGCTCATTAGCAGCTCAAAAAGGCCTCTTCTTTATTTAATGATTATTGTTGATGCGCCTATATAACTCTTTAATAACAGTCCTTAGTTAACTCACCTAGAAAACTAACACGCTTGTCTAAGGTTTCAAAAATCTTGAAAAGGTAAAATAGCCTCTTGTGGGCTAATTTATTGTATTGATTGTACATGAATACATTATTACTTTTAATATAGTACTGATAGTATATTAACTATATTGCAAGTACTATTGCAACTAAAGTAAAGTACTATTGGAAGAAATTACAATGACCGCCCGCGACTTTTTGGGATTTTCGAAAAACCCGCTCTTATTCCTTGAGTAAATCATGAAAGAAACCTCTGTGCAAAATGTCACCTAAATAGGTCCAAGGGTTTGGGCGTTGCTCATTCAGTCAGTCAGGACTTTTCTGTTTGTATTAATTGGTATATATCGTTATACGACAAGTTTCTAGGGAGATTTCAATTATAAACTGAGTTACAAATTGCAATATTTGCCTAATAGCAGAATCATCGAAATTATCATTAATTTATAGTTAGGTTAGGTTAGGAGGTAGAGCCACATTTCTAATTTCTTAAATTAAAATAATTTTTGCTAAATAATTGCCATGTTTTTTGGCTTTTGAGTATCCGTTAAGTATTGACATAGTTTATTACAGACAATGTTTATGTAAAATGTGATGTTCAGACCGAGATAGCGACGTTCCTCGGACGGAATCTTGACTTAAAATCGCCGGGTCATAGTTTATAATGAGTCGTCGACTAATAATAATAATTATATAATCTTTATTTCTTTCAATACATAGGTACATACAGTTTGTAACATACATCATAGCTTATCCTACTTATGTTCTAGGTACAAACATCAGATTTTTTGCAGCTGGTGCTTAAACCGGGAAAACCCGTGCTATAAGCACCTGCAACCTTCCATTAGCACTATTCAGTCAACTCAGGTATAATAATAAAAAATAAAATATTTCTAAGTACCTAATCATAGTTCATTCAGAAAGACTAATAAGATAGTAAGTAGGTAACAATGCTATGTTTTAAAATTATTTATTTATTATTATTATTAACTGATTACGAGTATAGTGCCGGGACCGCAGTTAGTAAAATTGGTGCTTTAACTTGAAACAAAACTGTGTTGTACATAAGCGGTTGAAGTTGGAAGATATATGTATATATATGTGTATAAATGCCACATTAGTTAAATGATACATTTTGTATGCATATAATTCTCCTGTTTTAAACGAAATCTTATCATACCGGATTTTGATTGATAGAACATTAAACAAAGTAGCAAAAGAATTAACAAATTACTTATAATAATAATATTGAAAGGCAACTTTCTAAATCCCTTAGAAGCTCTGAGGTAAATTAATTATTTTATAAAAAAGTGAGAGAAAACAAACTGGAGGCCGTCCAAGTGACGCGTCCATCGTTCAAAAGAGAATAAAGAATCAAACGTCTGGCACTACAAAGAAGAAAGGGTTCTCCCCGAAATTGAAATACGTCTCCGAGAATGTAGTTAAATCAATTTGGTTGGGACTCAACATCGTCACGGCCGAGATGAGGTGAGGAACGAACCTATCCTTATTTAAGTTTACCCGTCCTGAGCATCCAAAATGTTACCTTTCTCTTTGTATGTCGTTATATGTATTTATTGCTATAGTCCGCGTCTTCGTCTGCATTAACACCCGTATTCTATATCACAAGATAATTTCAGATATACCAGTCACATCTCTTGCCAACGCCACGAAAGGGACATTTTTATTTAGAAAATTTCGTTTAAAGCCACTTCAAGTGCTTTCAAATAAGGTGGTAAGAATGGGTTAACATTCCCAATGTAAAGTTGAATGGAGCCCTGTCCAAATCTAGTTTCTCCATCTAAAATACCCAACATCAACAGTTATTCCGTTTCCACTTACCTGTTTATCACCCTTTTCGCAACTAAATGTTCTACTTGTAGAGTATGTTCAGAAGTCCGCGCTTCGAAAGAAATCTCGCAATAGCTATGTTCAGACGTTCACAACGGAAGGCCTCATACAGATAAGTCCTCTTTACTGTTTTCTGTAATTGAAAGGTCTTCCCTCCCTTGGAAAGTCTCAGCTGGGCGGTATCGATGCGATATGGCACTTTTGCCACCCTAATGCGTAACAATTTCTCAATTGTAACTCTGTTTAAAATTGGAGCTGTTTTGCAATTTACTTTTTGACTCTTTTTTTGTTTAAGCAATTGTATTGTATTGTATTGTGTGCTTTGAGGGTGCTTCCACCCTTCGCAGTTTGTGTTTGCTTAATTTTGTGCGTCTTCTAAAAGCGAATTTCGACTTTTGTAATATGAAAGCGGTTTTCCTGTTTCTTTTTTTCCTGTGGGACTTCGGTTGGTTAAAATTGGTTGAACATTTTGATACCATTAAATTATGGGTTACTGGATCGGGAAAGACGATCACGGTGACGAAAATATGTTTTATGTATGTTTGATACTTTTTGATTAATTAATTTGACTTTATATAATTATAGGTATACTTTAACTTTTTAAATTATAATCGTCACTAATTTATTATTATAAAGGGATAGGGATTATATCCAAATTTGGCTTTGATTTGACTTGAAGTAAATATTAGTATAGTAGTCTTAAATTTGAAATGAAACAACTTTTACGGATCTACTCGCGTTTATTTTACACATTAGTTTTACTTAATGTTTATCCTGACGTTTCGAACCCTTTGCAGGGTCCGTGGTCACAGGGAGACTGAGGTGTTGGTCGTCTCATAAATAGTTAGTAGCTTGTATACCCTCATTTAAATTTAATCAGGTGCGTTCCGTTTTACGCAGAAAGAGCTTACAGTACCTTTTGGTCTGGCAGTATGGTGTTGGGGCTGGGATTTAATATTTTGTATGATGGGATCCCAGGCTGGTGGTAAATTCCAACCATCTTCTCTATTAAAATTAGGATGTTTTTTTATTTCAATTACCTCGCGTATCATCCTAGAGATGAATCGTTGTTCTCTAGCAAGTATTTGTGGTTTATCAAATCCGATGTAATGGTTGGGCCCCTCTAGGGAATGTTCGAATACTGCAGAATTATTTTCGCGCCTATGCTTGACGTCGGCTATATGTTCTTTAAAAGTCTTAAATTTATTAATTTACTCGTAGCACATACAACTATAGTCAATATTTTTTTCTTATAATCACATTCTATGTAGAATGATCCAATAAAGTAGATAGTGGATATCAAGCCCCTCCCTTATATTGTATCTTAATTTATAGAGTGCTAATTATGAGTGAAAGTCTCCACACTCCTGCTTATTAACCATGATGTCGTCACATTAATTTACATTTATAACGGTGTGTCCTAAGGAAGTTCCAAACAATCCAAGTTTATTTTGCATAAAAGATACGGAATGATGAATTCATTAGCTGCTTTTGTCAAAGGATGAAAACCGAGCTGAATTGAGTTCAGATTTTGTGAAGAATATAATGAAACCGTAGAGTTGCTACCCCCTTAAACAAGCTTAATAAAAACTAACTTTTTTCATTAAAAATTAAAGAAAAGCTTTGGCTGTGTCCCTATGTTTTCTTCTTTGTTTTTCATAAATTATTTAAAAAAGATATAAAAATATAAAAACCTTAACAATTGACCAGATTTTCCGCTGAGTTTCCCAAATTTGACGAGATTATATAAAAAAGCCAAACGTAGGGCTATAATACAGCCAAAGCTTTTCTTTAATTTCTAATGAAAAAAGTAATTAAATCGGTCCAGTTTTGGAGGAGGAATCAGGGGATTACGAAACGTTGATTTTGTCTACTTTTCATACATATTTTTCAATTTAGTCAACCTTAGTATTTCCTCTTAATTTCAATTCCTAGTTGGGAAAAAGTATGTTTCGAAGTTTTCGATGCATTACTCGGGTTTTGTTCACCAACCTACATTTGGAAAGCATGGTGATTAAGCCAAATAGCCATCAATTGTAGCAATAAATCGATTTCAATAATGTTAGCCTTTGCCCAGCAATGGGAAAGTATAATAGGCCTTTTAGTTCATCACCAGCTCATAATGTCCCTACTGCTGGGGCACGAGCCTTCCCTATGGATGGATAGTGAGAACTGGCCATAAACAACCACCCAGTGCGGATTGGTGATTGTTAACGACTGCTAATGCAGCCGGGACCAACGGCTTTACGTGCCTTCCGAAGCACGTAGAACCTCGAGATGATTATATTTTTGTCACCCACTCTATGACCAGCCAACTGGGCGCAGTAACCACTGCGCCATCGAGCTCCTCAGGCCTTTTAGTTAATTCCAAACTAATTGATACAAGAAGTTTTTATCCTCATCAACATGTTACCTACAAATAACTCTTAAGCATTAAGTCTCGTCTATTAATCATTAAATTTTCCGGCGGTCGCTTACTGCGCTCTACGTGTCTTAATAACGACGGCCTAATATGATAACGTGATGACGCGGTTGATGTGCGCGGGCACGGGTAATGTTTTAATGGGTTTTATAATTTCTCCTGCCAATTTCGCTGGCGTAAACTCGGGGGTAACGTCGTTTTCTTCAGTTATGTTAAGTTATGTTTCCGAGTGGTAGAGCCACGCTGCGTTGCAGCACGAAATGGGCCGGCTCGTCCGGCGTAATACCACCCTCTCACAGAATATCGGCGTGAAACAATGGCACTCGTTGCTGTTGTGTTTCGTCCGGTGAGTGAGAGTACCGGAGGCCCATCTCTCACCCCTCCCCCCTCCCAATTCCTACTCCCGCCTCAAGATCCAAGTCCTTCCTCAAGGCCGGCAACGCATCTGCGATTACTTTGATTTTGCGGGTGTCTGCGGGCGGCGGTGATTACTTTCCATCAGGTGACCCGCCTGCTCGATTGCCTCCTCTTAACATTAAAAAAAATGTACACTTTGCTATCTACTTTCTTCACCTGCCTGCCTTGTTACCATATCAATATTATTCAGGGTCGTCAGAAACATATGTTTTTTTATTCTGAATTCCTCGATCAGCCTTCGTTTACTCCTTAGTTTGCAATATGATCATTCACCCAGTCTATACATCTTTCTCCGGTCCTCCTACAAAGTCTTTAACGTTCATGCTCATCACCTTTCTCGTCACATGCTGTCAATTCTACTCATCTTCTTCTTCAGCCTATAGTCACCCACTGCTGAGTGTAGGCCTCGTCATACGCATGCCACGCGGTCTTGGGCATTTTCTAACCAATTCTTAACCAAGTTGGTTTTCTCTGAGTTTTTCTTGCTATATTCAGAACAAATAACTCTTAGGGCGCTTTCAATTTAAACGTTTCGTATCGGACCGCTGGCTGCTGCCGTGCGTTTTCATATTAAAAGCACGCTTGTTTTAATATGGAACGCAGTGCAAACGCACGACAGCGGTCCGACACAAAACACCAAATTTAAAAGCGCCTTTTAGCATTACGTCTATTTTCCGTCGGCATCATTACCGACTTTGCGCTCGCTCACTGCGCTCTACGTGTTTTGAACACATACTAATATGATAACGTGGTAACGCGCTTGCGGCTCAGTCACGGGTAATGTCTTAATGGGTTTTATAATTTCTGCTGCCAATTTCGTTAACTTAAACTCGGGGGTAACGTCGTTTTCCGTTAATTGCTAAGTAGCCATTAAATACCGTGATAGTCAACTGCATTTGATTTATTTATTTAAAACTTTTGCAACATACATTACATGGCGGACTTAATGCCTGAGCCATTCTCTACCAGTCAACTATAGGGTGGTGCAGAAATAACATGGTAGCTACAATTGGATGAAGACAACAATTTTAGAAATAAAAATAATATATTCTAAAACGCACAATATGTACAAATATAATGTATTATATTATTACATAAACTACTTTTACAAATATTCTACAAAAATAAACGTATAATACATAATGTATAAATAGTACGTTACTGAGATGATTCTGCCAAGGATTTATCAAAAAAGAGCATACGGACTTCCTTTTTAAAAGCGTCACGACTCGTAGCCATCCTGATTTCAAGAGCTAGCGCATTCCATAGGAGAATGGACTGAGTATGGAAAGAGAAGTGTACAAAGCCAGATGTGTGAGAAGGACAGAGAAGGAGAAGATTATTTGTAGATCGGAGATTCCTACTATGAGAGGAGCAAAGGTATTGAAAATCAGGAGTGAGATAAGAGGGAGCATTTGAAGAATTAAGTAGTGAAAATAGTGTCGTCAGGGCTCGTTCACGCCTCCGATGGCGAATGGGCAGTCATTTTAGTACCTATATTGTGAGATGTGGTCATATTTTTTGAGGTTGTAGATGAACCGTATTGAGTTGTTGAGCAATCTGTCGAGTTTGTCTAACAAGTCAGCGTTAAGATCGAAATAACATACGTAACTATAGTCGATCATGGGAAATATTAAAGTTTGCGCAAGCATAACGTTTGTCTTAAATGGTAATAAGTTCCTCAGACGATTCAAGGAGCGCAAGGTCCAGGTAACTCTCTGGCTAACACTAGCGACCTGAGAGTGCCAACTGAGCGTAGAATCGAGATGCAGGCCAATATTTTTCACGTTCGGTCTTAAATGGTATGACCGTTCCATCGTACACAATTGGCTCGTGAGAGCTAATTCCCACTCTACCCATCAGTAGCACGCTGCCAATGAGTATCGACTGACAGTTTGAGGGATTTACGGCCACACCAAACCTACGAGACCAGTCGTTAACCACTTCCGAATCCCGATTAAATTTTCCAATGACGACCAACACCTCAGTTTCCCTGTGACCACGGACCCTGCAAAAGGTTCGCAACGTCAGGTTAAAATAATATAAAATCAATGTGTAAAATAGGCGCGAGTAAATCCATAAAAGTTGTTTATTTAAATGCAAATGAAGCTGAACATGCTTGTGCTAAGAGTAAGTTCACGTTAAAAGTCTAATGAGGTAATAAGGGTTCAACCACAATCTCAACTCAAGCAACATACGCATCTCCCGTTCACGACAAACGTTTCAAACTTCCCTACACTTCCATCTTTATCATATGCCTTTTACAAGCATAAGCTTTTACGTCAAGGTCTCAACGTTAGTGCTAAAACAGGAAAATGTTCTTAATAAAAGTGGCGCGTCGCTGCTGTGTCCTATGTAACATAAAAGTAGATCATTATTACCTATTTTTAGATAGACAGAAAACGTGCCGCGAATGTACCATGAACGAAACAACGCAGTTTCTCTTGTATTCTCGATAGGAAATTACTTTCTTAGTGACTTTTATTGCTTAGCCCAATGCTGCTCTTATTTATTTCATGGAAATAGAAACTGAGATAAAGAGAAAGAGTTTCCGTCTGCGAAGATTAATTTTAGAAACTAACAAGCTCAACGAAATGGTACTAGGTCATAAAATGTATTATTATATTACTGTTTCAGAAGTAGAAAACAAAAATGATTAGACACGGGTCTTATGCCTAGAGGGTTCGGTTCCCAGTGGGTTACATATTACGAGTATTAAACATTTTACTCGGTTTGGTTGGATATAGGGCGAACTTGTTTAACTATCGCCAACTATCAAATTATGTCGCCCATACAACAATGTCAGTAGCTGTGTTGTGTTCTGACAGTAAGATAGCCAGTTCATGAGTGAAGTGCGATGCGATTCCACCTACGACCTTATCATCATTTAAATATTGCGTAACATAAAAACCAAGCACTTTTTTTTCTTTAGTTGATGGCTTTGTGCCATTAGCACATTTAGCCAGTGTGAATGTAATTTTTCTTACAAGTAATACATAAATATACAATATTTCCTTCCTGTACGATGATGATGAATGATAATAGAAATGAGAAGTGAGAAATGATAGACCCCCCAACCCCTCGAGTATCTCAGTAAAGATGTGGGGCTTTACAAAGTCCTCGGGCGGACTTCTTGTGAGAATTTAAAAAGTGACGTTACACTGTTTTGATTCATTTGCCAATGCACACTCACGAACACTTAACGGTTAATAATCCACCATTATTTCACATTAATACTCGACATTACACAAATTTTAGAAAATATAATATAACCGTAGACATGACTCCTCACTTTCCCGCCAAAAAGTCCAGCCAAGCACTTCCATTTCGGAAATAGTTATTAAAATAACAAATCTTTTGTTCACAGCGAGTGACCTTGAGTCAATCCGAGCGCTCTTCAATGAGAAGGAGAAGGAGCTATCTGTGGCGGTGGCGAAGGTGGAAGAGCTGACGCGGCAGTTGGAGGAACTGAGGAGAGGCCGGGTGCAGCCCGCGCCGCCGTCCGCGCACGAGCTGGACAAGCTGAGGAGAGAGCTGATGGTGAGTTGGCAACTGATGGATGTATCTGCAAAGACGAATGTGGGACAACTGATGTGGCAGCTAGAGGAGCAGAAGAGCGAACCGACCGACCGTGGTCACGAGCTAACTGTTACCACAGTAAGGAAGATAAAACTTCTTCCTTAGACTGCGCAGCTACTGTTGCGGCGTTCTTTATTTGTATTAGTGGAGTTTGACACTCCACTTTCCATTTCTAGTGTAAATTAGAAGCATACTTTCATAATGGTTGATATTCCCAATTTGGTTGGTTGAGAGTCCCCAATTCCCAATTCTGATGTTAATAATAACGTACAAATATTATTTTCTTTGTGCAAACTTCAAAGTCAATGACATGGTTGAACTTTGAAATGAAAAGTAGGCAATTTGCGTAAAGTTCGTAAGGGTCGAATACAACAACAAAAGGCTGAGTAGAACGGTCTGAATTGCCAGAAAGTTTGCGTTCTAGGCTCAGACCTGTATTAACATAGATCACGCAAGTACACCTGCTTCAGACGCTTCGGGTGAGCCCATCTGTGCTCACTGCCAGTTCCCTACATTTGTCATGACATTATCCTTGTGCAGCATCTGTCAAAAATAATTTTTTTTTTTTTAAGTTTAGTTCGTTAAGGAACCGGCTAAGGTCATAGACCATGCTGCCATGTCATTAGTTTCTTAATTTCATTGTAATACATAAATAAACAATATTGATGATGATGAATGATAATAGAAATGGGATGTGAGAAATGATAATACCCCCCAACCCCTCGAGTATCGCAGTAAAGATGTGGGACATTACTAAGACCTCACGCAACTTCTTGTAAGAATTTGAAAACTAACATTGCACTGTTTTGTTTCATTTCCCAACACTCGTGCACACTCACGAACACTTAACGGTTAATAATAAATTATTAATATATATAATAAATTATAATAAATTGTTAATAGTCCACCATTATTTCACATTAATATTCGACATAACACAAATTTTAGAAAATAAAACAAAACCGCAGACATGACTCTTCACTTTCCCGCCAAGAAGTCCTAAGAAAAATGCATCAAATCATTGTATGTCAAAAAAATGTGGCACGCTTGGTTTTCGTACAAAGTGTGACACGCGTCGTCTATCTAGATATTTGGTCTGTGGTTCTAGACCTTTTCAATACTTTTTTTTTAATAATAAATGTACGCAATGTAATTGCAATATTAAAAAGTG
The DNA here is from genome assembly GCA_949315975.1 of Eudonia truncicolella. Lineage (NCBI taxonomy): Eukaryota > Metazoa > Arthropoda > Insecta > Lepidoptera > Crambidae > Eudonia > Eudonia truncicolella. Next base: position 1,490,850 of record OX438838.1, on the reverse strand, counting down.
GTCGCTCTTAAGTACCTCCGTGAGGGTTGAGCATTTCCAAGAGCAGAAATCTAAAAAGCCACTTATACTCGTGCCCCCGTTTTAATAAATAAAAAGTAAGCTTGGAGTAGTTACTCCGTGTTTTGTTCCCGTCAACTTCATTTCTTATTAGAGTAAAAGAGACAAAACACGGAGTAACTACTCCATGCTTACACTTTGTTTATTAATAAGCCCCGTAAAGAATGAATCGCGCAGATTTTCCTTGTGGTTTCAGCTACGATATTATTCAAAAATATTCCGCTACTAACATGCGACAGCAGAACTATTCCACTCAGATGACGTGTTCCCAGTCTGCAGAAGTTTTATGCTAAAAGTTTCCAAGATTTTACGGGAAAACTTCGGCGACTCGAGCTTAGCATAAAACAGTTTGGCGCATTGGTCTCTTAACACTTTCCTCAGTAAATTGTATGGTATTTAAACAAGAATAACCCGTGGAAAGCTGTTTGAAAGACCTTATTGAAACCTCTTTTTACTAAGCCATGAAAAAATGTATAGAATCATCGGTAAACTTAGGATTGATAACTTTTGTATAAAACCGAAAGGCGCTTCCACGCCAAATAAATATTGAACTTTTAATGAGTTTCAAAACTTTAAATCGGTCAAGGTTCTTTGATGTTTGTACCTTTATAAATAAAACCTGAAAAGTGTTCTGAATCTTTTTCTTGATTTATGCGACAAACGATATTATTTTGTTGTGATAAGGATTTAAAAATTACAGGTTCAATACTAAACGTTATTGAATTGTGTTTTGATTTGTTAATTGTTGTTTTATATAATTCAGTGGTATTGTTTAATTACTTAATTTATTAATTAGGTTTACTTTCAAAGTCGATAATGTGCCCTAGGCTTTTTTAATCCTAGCGAAATATAGTTTTTTCGGAGTAACGTAACGTAAAGTATATGTGACAGATCTAACTTCAGGTGTGGATAAAGTATTTAATTCAATAAAAAAAGCTACAATCGATCTTCTATATCTATGCTATGAAGGTTAAAAATAAAATAATTCAAATGCACTGGAGTCAAAAATTCAATGCACAGTAGCTCCTCCAATGCTTAACATTCAAGTTATTTCAATTAAAGCGTCGTCGGTGTCTGAACGCGATGCTCATTGAATGCGAGAAATCGTGGCTCAATACCCTCAGCCAGGTTAGACTACTGACGTGAAACTGCTCCTGCTCCTATCACAAGCACATTAACTTCTCTGAAGTGGTTAACACCACTATAATTGAAATTTATCCACTTGGCACAAATCTAATCGTTTCGGTTTCGAACCCTTTGCAGGGTCGTCATGGAACGGTTTCATTTTATTACTGAATTCAATTCAAAAACGACTCACTGCTGAACTATGTCATTATATAGCAATGTTGTTGGATTTTATGACTGCTGTCTTACAACAAACAACTAATGTTTAATGGCCTGTAGGATCTTTTTTTTTAATTCTGTCACCCGACCTTGCCTTTTGTATTATTCTCAGACTATTATTTATATTATCCTAAGCAAAATAAATACATTTTCTAAAGACCATTTACCATGTTGTTAACCGACTTCAATCAGGAAAAATATCTTTATTCGTTTGTTTATCTCTTTTATAAAATTAGATAAACCTACGAGTCTATCTGATTTGTATAAAACCCATATGTATATGTACTTATATGTCAGCTAAACCCAACCCATGTCAACGTCTAAAACAAAAATATTGAAGAAAGAGCTTCTGCTTATTTACCTTTAATGGGATTAGGTCTAGCTGTCTGCTCTTCAGCGTTATCACTTTATTTATTGGAATAACAACTACAGATTATGACAGAATCATCGTTTTCATACAATATGTTTTCACAGTTTTACCTCTGATTTTTCAGTTTATTAGCTCTCTCCATCCGACTGGTTGTTTGGAAGAAATCGCTTGAAATCGACAAGACCGCCAAATTGTAACTTTGTAAATGTTTTTTTTGTTCATGTTTATTTTTTATAGTGTTGCAATAAAAGTATTATCTAATCTAATCTAATTATCATCGGCTTGTGCATTAGGTCAATTGAGTAAATTCTGATTAAATATATGGTCATACATCTATGTGAGTAGCATTGTTGTGTGCAGACAGTAAAGATAAGACGTTTATGAGATGAGCTAGTTCTTCAGTAGTTGAGGATTCCGGATGAAGAGCTTATCAACCTTCGGCCCTCATCACTTAAAATTTGGTTAAATAAATACAAAGCGCTTATCCATTAAAAAACATCGAACAATGTAGCTATTTCCTAAATCCTTGTTCTCAACTGTTTATATTGTATTCAATTCTAGAAATGAAACGGTTTCCCTATTCCAAACTTAGGGAAATTGAAAATCTTTTCAACACTCCTTACTGATAAAGTACAGAGATAAATGCTAAGTCACGAATCAATAGGCTCTCCCCACAGCTATCGGCAGATAGATTAAAAGGATTGTTTTTATCGAATCCTTTTTATCTTTATTCGAAAGTAATTTTCTATCTGGAACAAATAATAGGTTTTTCTTTACTCTACATATATTGTTCACTGTTAATTTAAATTCGAGTTCCAATCAAATCGTGACTATTTAACTACAAAATTTACGTTGACGTTAATATTAGGGGTTAAAGTATGAAATTGCCGATTTGTACTGAAAAATTGAAATTCGTTTTTTTTTTAATTTAACATATTTATTTAATCAAAATAATTACCATTATTATCGATACATTGTTGCCATCTAATAGGAAGGTCATTTATGCCTTTGCGATAGAACTCTCGTGATCTAGATTCGACAAACTGTGTGAAAGCATTTTGTACTGTCTCCTGAGAAGAAAACTTTTTATCACGTAGAAAATTGTCCAAATCACGAAAAAAATGGTAGTCCGTTGGAGCAAGGTCTGGTGAATACGGAGGGTGACGAATGGTTTCTAATTGCAGTTCCTGTAGAGTTAAAACGGTTTCTCGTGCTGTATGAGGTCCCGCGTTATCATGGAGCAATAATGGTGAAGATCGATTCATGAGTCGGGGCTGTTTCACTGCTAGTTTTGCTATCATTGTTCGAATTCGGCACAGTAGACATCTGCCGTTATTGCTTGACCAGTTCGGAGAAAGCTATAGTGAATAACACCATGCTGAGACCACCAAACAGTTACCATTACCTTTTTATTGGTAAGCTTTGCTTTAGGACACTGTTGCGGTGTTTGACCAGGGGTCAGCCATTGCATTTTTCGCTTACGGTTATCGTAAAGAATCCACTTTTCATCACATGTCACAATTCGATCCAATATTCCTTCATTTCTGTATCGATTCAACAAGGCAACACAAGTTTCAACACGCGTTTCTTTCTGCAGATCAGTCAAATCATGAGGCACCCATTTCTCATATTTTTTTATTTTATTGATTTGACGCAAATGAGTCAATATTGTTGGTAAGGTAACGTTACACCATGCCGCTAATTCCTGGGTAGTTTGGCTCGGATCGGCTTCCACCATCTCTTTCAATTCATTGTTATTCTCCTGTGTGGGCGGTCTTCCACGTGGTTCGTTCTTCAAATCAAAGTTTCCATCACGAAAGCGTTTAAACCAAAATCGCACGGTGCGTTCATTAGCAGTCCCCTCTCCAAACGCAACATTGATATTGCGAGCTGTTTCTGCCGCGTTAGTTCCGCGTCGGAACTCGTATTCAAAAATAACTCTAATTTTCGAAGTATCCATCTTTCTTGTCTAAGCTGAATAAAAAAACAACTGAAAGTCGATAACCGAATGTTGCACATTTTTTAAAAGAAGAACTTCATAGGTACCATGTGAAAAAAGTTTCACTCAAAAATCTCAAACCATGAAGATTCTATGTCAATTCGAAGTACCTAATACAATAAAACGGCAATTTCATACTTTAACCCCTATTATATAATCTAAACCTGGCGAGGTATAGAAAACTTTATTTGTGAGAATCTTATTAAAACTATGCTGTCGCATTATTCACGATTCGTCATTTATTTTGCATCTGAATTGGTTTTTTTTTCAACTATTTCTTTATTTTGCTTCGGAGAGACAGTATTTTTTATTTCTTGTTCGTTAGCGAACGGTTGTTAGTGGTAATGAGTTTCCAGTGAATATATATAAAAGAATATGTACTAAAACATGGAAAGATATTCTTTTGTCCTAACTGTAGCTAGTTTTCCTCCTCGCCTCACTTTTCTGGTTCACTCTACATGTAAAATTGGCGTGCACTTGGAGAGACCTTTGTCTGGCATTGGATTAATATAGGCGGTTGATAATGATGATGATGACAACGATACTCCTATATAGATATAGTTCTATATATAGTAGATATATAGTTCTATATAGATAAAATTATTCGTCTGAAAAAAATTAATAGGTTTGGCATGATTAATCAATGAACGTTTAGAGTTTTCAATTCCAACGTCATATCAGTCCTTCTATACGGCTGCGAAAGTTGGCTCGTCAAAAACGACCTCACCAGTAGACTCCAGGTGTTTGTAAATAAATGTTTGCGACACATCTTGGAGATCTTCTGGCCACGAACAATCACAAACACAAGACTGTAGGAGCTGACTGATCAAAAGCCGATTGACCGGGAGATCCTTTTAAGGAAATGGCGCTGGATCGGGCATGTGTTGCAAAGACTGGATAGCCATATATCCAAGCAAGCGTTGGAGTGCCACGCGACTGGTAGCAGAAGACCAGGCCGACCCCGCACTACCTGGAGGCGGTCGGTCGAGAAGGAGATCGCAGCGATTGGTAGCAACTGTATGGCGGAACCTCGAAGCCACAGCACAAGACAGCGACGCATGGAAGTTCCTACTGCGAGCCCTATGACCCTGATGAGGGATCACAGGAATTCATCATCATCATCATCAATCAATGAACGCGACCACGAATTTAACCTAAAATAAATTGTTTTTAACGTATAAGTTTTGGTCACTCCGCTACACACGACTTTAAAGTTTATACTGACACCCCTTACCAACCTAGCGGATACAAAAGTAATGTCACATTATCCATACGCAAGCACATGGGACCATCTACGCCAGGTCATAACGCCGGATCAGGACGCACCGAAGCGCATTCTTCATCCGGTACTTTTAAGACAAGTGTCTCGAGCGAGTTGCTCCGTGGACATCTATTTAACGCAACGCTGTTTATTATCTGTAGGACACTGCTGATAAAGGCTATCATATCAGTATAAAAATTATATAAATTAATTTTATTATATTAATTCAAATAGAGTATGTGTTTTTCATTATAACCAGGCTGTTTTATCATCTAAATATTCTTTGACTGTATAATAACCTTTTATAAGTAATAAAGACTTCACATGTTTTTTAAACTTATCTAAAGGTAAATCTAGTACAGTACTTGGTATTTTATTGTAGTAGTGTATACCTTGCCCCAAGAAAGAACCAAGAACCTTCTGTAACCTGAACAGTGGCATTACAAGTTTTGTCTTATTTCTAGTATTGAAATTGTGTACGTCACCATGTTTAGTATAGGAGTTGATATTGCAACGTAGAAAAACTATACAATTATAAATATATTGAGATGCAACTGTCAGGACACCAATCTCCTTAAAAATATTTCTTAAGGAAGTTCGTGATCCGTGTCTATAGATTGTTCTTATTGCTCGTTTCTGTAAAATGAATATAGTTTCAATATCAGCCGCTGTTCCCCACAGTAGGACGCCATACGACATGTCACTGTGAAAATAACTAAAATAGACTATTCTAGCAGTTTCAACGTCTGTTAACTGCCTATTTTTTCTAATGGCATAAGCAGCAGAGCTGAGTTTACCGGCCAATTTCGATATATGAGGATTCCATTGAAGTTTTGAATCAAGGGTTATGCCTAAAAAGACTGTAGAATCTACCAAATCTAATTGATCACCGTTTATTCTAATATCGGTTGGTTCATATCTGACATTTGGTAATATAAATTTAATACATACATACATTTTGTTTTCTTAGCGTTGAGCTGTAAATTATTAATAGTAAACAAAGGGCCTAGGATCCGAACTCTCGTGGTACCCTTGAAAAGACAGCCGGACCCATAGTTCCAGCTGCCATACCCTACCTATCAGGGTCAGTAGATAGGGGTTTTGGTCAGTAAACCTTATCTGGCATATAATTAGGCTGCGCTCGTAATTCGTGTTGATTAATGAATATTTTCGAGTATCGACGCACACAGCGCGCCAACTAGGTGGTCGGCATTCGGGCCGCGTTCCTTGGACTTGATAGAACGGGGCGGCTAATCTCATATAGCCTTGCAATCGAATGTCACTTAAGCATAGAACAGAAACTGACATTTGAGCTTTCTTTTCAATTGATGTTCCATGTGAACATTTTTCATTTACTTGTTGAAAATAAAGAAGACTCGGTGAAAATAGGTTTTTACAGTGTTCAACGCAAACTGTATACTTAGCTACTTTTACTATGTATATCCTAATCCAACCTTTTCTAGTTCAAAAGGGAACGCGAAGTTTAAAATCTATATAATTATATGCAAATGAAACATTCTCATCTTTACTTAACGTATAATTTTATTCTGACGTTTTAAACTACTAGTTTATACTAGATTAATCGTATTCACGACAATGCCTCGCCAATATTGCAGAAGATATTCACTATCTCATTTGGCTAATGCAGAGTTCGCGGGGAACACAGAGAAACTCGATGGCGAGAGGAGCTCGATGGCGTGGTGGTTAACGCACCCGGTCTGCGAGTGCTGAGGTTAAGCAACTTTCGCAAAGGCCGGTCATCAGATGGTTGACCAAAAATGTATCATCTCGAGCTCCTCCGTGCTTTGGAAGGCATGTAAAGCCGTTGGTCCCGGCTGCATTAGCAGTCGTTAACAACTACCAACTCGCAGTGGGCCCGCGTGGTGGTTCATGGCCATCCCCTCCTCCTCCATGGGAGAACGCTCCCTATCCATCCATAGGGAAGGCTCGTGCCCCAGCAGTGAGGACATAAAGTGAGCTGACGATGATGATGATGACAGAGAAACTTCCTGTATGTTCATTTCAACTAGATGAACGTTTAAAATAGCCACCCGTGTTGTGCGAACTAGATGAGTTGTACTAACGACAAGGCTAGGCCTCGGCAATATTGCTAAAGATATTCTCTATCTTACTTAACTTAATGCAGAGTTCGAGGGAAACACAGTTAAAATTACTGTGTATTCATTTCGACTCGATGAACGTTTAAAATAGACACCCGTGTTGTGCGTACTAGACAAGGCCTCAGCAATATTGCTGAAGATGTTCTCTTTCTTATTCGCCTGTCTGTCTGTCGGGTGTCGATAGCACGACGACGAACGGAGGAAATTGTAAAATTCCTTTTTACTTTTTAATATACTTTTTCTCATTGTCCTTTGATCAACCTTCAAGAGAGCTGATGAGAGAAATATTAAGGTTTTTATTTGTTATTCTCGAAACGAAAATTGGCGACCTTATGATTTTGTGATTTGCTTTTGTTTGTTATTTGAATATTATGCTTCTGTGTGCCGAATTACAGTCTATAAATAAAATAAAAGTTATTAGAATATAAGAAATGGTTCATTGTGAGATTGGTCTCTAACCATCGGTTTAAATTGAATTGTAGGTAAAGGTAATACAGGCCATAAGGGTTGTATTTTGTGATTAATACATGTTTAATAGCATCAGTATAATAAATGATTTTGAAAGAAATTTGATATTAGAACATAACAAAATTAAGTTAACCTTGATACTGCTAGTTATGGCAATTATATTTAACTTGCTTGTATAAAAAACTCTATTATTTTAGTTTCTTTAGATACAAAGAATAAGTCCCTTGAAGAAGTACTATATTAGCTGCATGAATAGCCCCGCAGTTAATAAAGTTGTTCTACTCGTAATTTAATATATATGTTTGTAAATGAACGAAGCTCGACCGCGACATAGATGTATGAGATTTAATCGTCTATGAATACCAGACAGACAGTCTGCAGTAGTGAATAGGGAGAGGTAATTAATAATGCAATTATTCAGACACATCTATCTTATTTTACGAAAAGAGAAACAAGTGAACGTCACTTATTTAGAAGAAGTTAGTGAACGCGTCAGTGATTGTTTTTATTTTATTTGAAATTGAAATTTAGAATTTCTTATTCAAATGGGGCTTCAGTTTGAGTTCTAATGAAAGTTGCTATGCAAAAGGTTGCTATGGTACTGTTCCCATGCAGTAGTAATAGAAAGGACATTGCAAGTTTCCAATGTCTTTTCTATTACAGAAAAGCAGACAGGGTATGTAGTCTCCCGATGACTAGTTAATGATTTTAATGAAGTCTGATGAAGGCTTGGACTGTCTGGTCTGTATTGCAGGTTTACGCTTAGATGTAACCGGTTTGTGGTCTTGTGGCAGAAATATTGTACTCGATTCCCAAAGGGGTTTTCATATGGTTCGCAGTTTGATTTTTGTAAATTACTTTTGGTGACATGAAGATTGCGTTTTTCTTTCATGGAATAAAACAAAGGAAAGTAATTTTACTTTCAAATTAAATATGTCGTCAAACAAAATTATTATAGTTATGTCTACTAGAACTAGCTCTATAGCTGCACTGCACCGTTGGCCCAGCCGCAACTAGATCGACTCACGCGCACTGCCAACGCCCGATACTCCCGAGTCCCAACCAATCCGACAATTAGTACTGAGCGGGAATTGGACCGAACTGCAGTGACACAATGACCTTAGTGTTGTGATTACGCCTAGATTATGACCTGATAGTGACTTCTTGAGCCTGTTGTATTGTAGTGAAAGTTCAGTAGTGTATGACTGTGATTGAGTTGTAGCAAAGAGGTAATGCGTTTGAATTGAGTTTTAAAGGAGGTTTGCAACCTCATTTTGGAAACCTTACTGAAGTGCATATATTGTTACAGATTTGTCTATGGTTTCTGTTTTAGGTTAACTACCTATAGCTTATGCAGTTAAACATTAATGAGTTTAAATTAAAAATGCTATTGTATTTATAACAGACCGATGAGATATTTATTTTGATTTATTTTTTTAGTAAGGTATATTTTGTTATTTTAGTTATAATTATCAAAAAGGAAATAACGTAGCAAGAGCTGGTGGGAGAATACATGCTGCGGCTTCTCCAAATATATAGGAATCAGTGTAAATGTAAAATAATATATGAGCAATTGATTTGATACTAAAGTAGGTACTTAATTTTCAATTTTTTGCAAATGTTTAGCAATGTTTTTAATTTTAGTGTGAGTGTTGTGAAATCTCTTAATTATATTGTCGCACGAGTACAGTTTAAATCTTTTTACATCTACAAAGACAGTGGTTGATGATGAACATTTTAATTAGAAAAACTTTTTTCACAATTGTGCTTGTTAATAAGTTATAATGTTGGTGTAGTTAGCAGCATTACTGAACATTAATTAAAAAACCTTTTTGACGTATCCAAATCCGACCTAGGTGTAAACACGTATTTTAATATAGCGTAGTATTAATAATTCAATGTCAGATGCAAGACTACGGAGCTAGGTCAAATATTAACCTCTGAATGTAGCGATGCAGATTCTGATTTGATTAATTAATGTGCTGAATATCGCTCCAGTTTTCAATCCTAAAGATATTAAACTGATGTTTTTATTTGAAGAAAATCTTGTCATGAATACAAAGCTTCGTTAATCTTTAGCTCAAGGTCGCTCTAAATCACCCTCGGCCTAATTTGACCGCATTAACGTCACTCGTGACGTAGAGGTCAATATAATAAGGTTTCTCATCTCAATTTATGCGCCTTAGAAGGCAACAAATCGAGGATATTTTGATTACAGGTCACTTACGCCAGAATAATAATTATAAAAATTGACGAAGAAAAATCATCCACATAGTAATTAAAATATACTTAAAGCATGCCTCTTATAGTATATTGTAAATTAAAATTAGAAGTGCCTATTATATATGTTTATATTATTAAGCTAGTTTTGCAAAGGCCGGTCATCGGCCAAAAATTTATGAGCGTCTCCATGTTACTGAAAGTACATAAAGCCGTTGGTCCTGGCTGCATTAGCAGTCTCTAATAACCACTAATCCGCACTGGGCCCGTGTGGTGGTATATGTCCCGTTCGCCCTATCCACCCATAGCTCGTGCCCCAGCAGTGGGATATAAAATGAGCTGGTGATGATGAAATATAAGAGGAGCTTTTATTGTAATTAATCTAAACTTGATTTTTAGAAAATAAATTTAAATAACGTTAATCTTTGGCAGGGGTTTGTTGGTGCTTTAATAACTTCCATAAACTGTGCAACGCTAATGCAACTAAGCGCCGTAAAGATTAAAATCAACTAGACTGGATAAACTTTCAGGCTCTATTTTCCGCTGTAAAACGGGGTTGCCTACAAATCCTATTAACTTGTTTATGATAACCCGTTTTCATTAAGCCTGGCCGGATATTTTCATAAAACAAAACACTTTTCTAAGTTCTAGATTAAAATCTTTTTTATTTGCGGAGCTCATTGGTGCAATGGCTTACACTTCTGTACTTTGGATGGCAAGAAAGTAAACAGTTTGAATCGAAATGAATATACGATTGCAACATAAAATGTCTCAAGACTAAAATTATCGCTGCTACTATCCAGAAAATTGTAGATAATAATATAAGAATAATATATTTAAGAATAATTTAATAACGCCGTTAGGGGCAAAAATACACGTCATTTGATATTTTACCATACTTTGTAAAATCTTGTCCCATCAATGTTCCATCAACTTTCGCGCGTCGGGTTTTGAGCATCACTACTTGTAGTTTATCGATGTTTCTATCTCGATAACGAAACAGCCCCACTGTGCACTGAAAACCATAAACATAATTTATAAAGATACTACGGAGCTGCAAGCAAGCTCCCGCGCGGCGTGTCGTTGCCCAGATTATTTATTTTCCGAACGAGGCCTCCCACTAATTTCCCCGTTGCCTAATTTATAAGGCTTTCGAGGACATGCCTCCAAGGTGCTATTGGGTGCTTCGTTTTGTTATTTTCCTTGCGTCCTTACCTTTAGTTCCAATCACAATAACGGTAGGGATATCTATTACAGACTATAAATTTTGTGAGGCAGAGGTACTATAACAAAGATAGGTCCTACAGCCAAATTGTGTTTAGAGCATTTTGCTAATCATAGCATAGTGCTTTGCAACTTGGTTACTAAGATAATATTTTTTTGAACGGGGTATAGTACTGTCTTTCTCACACATCGGGGCAAGAAGTCTCCCCAGGTTATGTAGGACTCTTCTCCTATTTCATTGGCCAGCTTTAAACAGCTCGACGAGGGGATCCCTTCTCTGCCATGTGCATGGCTCGTGAACCCGAACGGTATGCACCGACTCCTTTTAAATAACTTTAATTTATTTATTAAGGCAACACAACAGACATTAATCATATTAATCTTTTAAACATTATAAATTAACTTAGCAGCTTATTAACCAGATCAATGTCCTTTACGTTAATGCACAGTGAAATGGGTAGTTGACTGGTTAGTCAATATAGAAACTTTTTAACAACTGTCAAAACGATTATTTTTAATTAAAAATTGTATGGGATTAGCAAACTATGACGTCACTTTTTTTTTCCGTCAATTGAGTGTTTATTAATAACTTTTTAGGTTACAGAAATTTATGCTTAGGTCAAATAAAAAATTGGTTAATGTTTTGAAGAACTGAGACGTTATTTTATTTGTACGTTTATTGTTCTGGAATTAATTGTTGTTGTTGTCAACTACCCAATTATCTTAGCATAAAATTAGAGCACTAAAATTTAAATTCATATTTATTAAATAAAAATCTAATACACACAAATAAAAAAAAAATTGTTTATAAGAAGACCTATGGCCTATGCCCAGCAGTGGGCGTCATATGGCTGAAGATGATGATGATGAAGAAGACCTTCCTTTAAATAAATTAGTTACCAGAAAGTGGTAACCCCTACATGTATACTAACGAGCACTTCGTTTCACAGTGCCATAAAGTGCTACGTATAATATACGTACCTACGCAATTAATTACTACACGAAATTACGGAACTAAAATCCTTTTTCATTGCTAATAAATCCACGATTGGTCTGGCTTAGCTTCCAATATCCACCACAGGCGGTGCAACGGTGTAAAAAGAACCTTAACGGCCTAAATACAGCTCAGATTTCACACTGTGTTTCTTAATAGTCTTACACACGTGAAAAGGAAAACTTAAAAAGTACAACATTTCTGGCGCTATGTTCGTTCAAACTTCTCTCAAGGAAATGAGTTGAACTGGAATGAAAATGATAGGTTACTTAATAATAATAATATTTGTGGATTTCGTATAGCATTGGATCGCGTTTAATAAATTGACATCTTATCTAGGTAAATTTACACTTGATTCAATTAACCATAATGGTGGTTGAAGCGACGATATACGTAAAGCTGGCAGTAGTATTATTTTATTGTTTTATGGGTAAGCATTTGGTCTTCATCTCATCTGATGTTAGCGATGATCAAGCCGAAGGTGGAAGCGCACTTCCCCCAGAATCCTCAACTACTGAGGTACTGGCTATCTTATCTCTTGCTGCCGGAACACAAAAATGCTGCTATATATCATTTATGTTATGGCCACATCTTTATATATAATAAATCTTCTGTGCGTGTGTTTGTAATGGAACTCCTTCTAAACGGCTGGACCGATTTGGATGAAATTTATTGAGTGTTTTCAAGTTGATTCGAGAATGGTTTGATTTACAATTGGACCCGGTAGGTGGCGCTGCAAGAGCAAAAGCGGACGAAGTCGCGAGTGGGCCACTAGTATTTATATTAGATGGTGGTAGCTAGTCGGGCTGACAAACAAGCTCTACCACCAAACAAACCGAGTATACAAACAAGTACCTCCCGCTAATATTAAACTCGGTAGACCAGTAGACCGGAGACCGGTAGTCTAACCACTAGACCACAGGCAGTAGGGAGTGTAACAAGTTTTTCTCCAACAATTCCTCCAAACCATAGCGTTGCTAAATCATCTTGTTAGAAGAGATGAAAAACAAAAAAGCTCCAGTGTTGACCAAAAACTCGCTGGAATGGAAATATTCATTCACACGGAATGGATGTGGCTCAAGAATGGATTTGCAGTTAGATAAATCGAGTGCGTTATAATATTATTAATGGATCCGCGAGTGTCGTGCGAGACGATAACGTCGCGAGACTTTGTTTTAAACACTGTCTACGCAGATTATATTCGAAAACGTTTCACATAGGTTTTATATAACTTTTCTACAGGGTGTTTGGTAATACCTGTATAGACCCGAATATGGCTGATAGGGAACCGCGGAAAATTATAAAATTGCCTGAAAAGCACCATATGGCCGAAATATTGAGGTTGATTGTTACCGAGTAAAAATGCAAAGTGACAACCCTAGGTCCAGCTGATAGTTTGTTCTTAGTCGTCAACCACATGGTCCATACGAAACAGAAGTCAAAACATGTCTGGGTTAATAAAAAATTATGTACTAAAATAAATTTGAGTTATTGTATGGAGTAGTTAATCATCGTAAATATGATTTTGTAAATTAACACGATGTTCTTATACTTGGTTGCATGGCTATGTTTCGGGATTATACACATATTACCAAACAACCTGTATAATAATATACTACTTTTTTTGAAAGCACTTTGTTCGAATTCGTTATTTTCCACATCTCATGTTATCATAGTGTTCTCGTGCCCCGGAGCATATCAGTAAGCACTGCAAGCAATTGCACATATGATTTAAATTGATTTGAAATTGAATTGATCATTGCGTTCTTTCAAACACACTTCCTTCATACAATTCCGTAATAAAACTAGTACCTACCTACAACGAACAGATGCGCTTGCCACTATTTGATTTTATTTTTTTTTTTGGAATAAGAAACAATTTTAAAATATGTCTTCTACTACAGCTTAAAATATAGTACCTTACTAATTTTGTAACCAACGACGTTATTCACAAAGTAATACCTAGTAGGAGTACTGTAGTTATTTAGTGTTCATGACTGAGGACTGCTTACTTGTAAATGTAATGTAAAATGTAAATGTAAATATTCTTTATTGTACACCATACAAAACACTAAGAGAGGACAATACAAGAAGAAGTACAAATGGCGGCATTATCGCTAAAAAGCAATTTCTTCCAGGCAACCATGTGAACTTGAATGGGATTAAGGACATGATGAGAAGAGAAGCGGGAATCTGTACATGAAAGCATCTGTTTAAAAAAACATTGCCTAACATATAATGTTTGGCGTATTGTCTGAAAAAAAAACATAGCTACAGGTTTGAATATCGGTTATTTATAAAACGTATGTACAACAAATGTACGTATGGTTTTCCTATGCCACTGTCAGTGAAGCCAAGCTTTTTATGGTTTAGCGGCTTCAGGCCTAGAGGTCCCGGGTTCTAATCATAGCGGGGGTACTTTTCTCGGTTGGACTTTCTCTAAGGCTACCATCCTAACTGTGTCTGTAGTTTTATTTATTAGTTAGATAGTAGGTAATATTGTTGCGTTTCGACATTAAAATGCGCGCTTTCGCCGAGCGTTTTGATTGCCAGTGCGTGTATCACTGTGACATGGTACATGTACGGTCTAATAACGTAATATTATTTTAATTTAATTTTATATTATTCTAATTTTGATTTGATTTGATTTTATATTAATTTATTTTTAATTTATAATAATTAGTAATTTATCAGTTTTAATTAGTCGATTTGTTGACTTTGAATAAAAAGTATTATTATTTTATTTTTTATTTTTAGTTAGTTTTTAAAGTTTTGACATCGAAATTGTTATTAATTGTTATTATCTTTCTATTTATTTCTTTTGACATCAAAATTGTACTTTTTTGTGATTAAAAATAAGATAGTTTTTATTACTCACATGAGAAAAAGACCAAAGACCATAAACGCTTCTTTGTTATACAATACCCGTTTTAGCGATTAAATCTATTGATGTAACATTATGATGACATTGCGTAAATAAACTCCCGCCCAACTTCAATCGAGGCTCTCTCGATAACAAGTTGCCAATTTTCCGGAAGAATTACTATGAAAGTTTCATACTTTAATCTCCCAGACGTCAGTCAATTTCAACTCTGCTACGGTTCGGAAGCTTCGCTAAATTCTTGTCATTGCGAAAAAGTATATAATGTACAGTCATCAACAAAAGTAGCTGAATACTTTAACACTTTGTCAAACCAACTTAGTAATCTAACAAGCGCTTGTAAATTTCTAGTAAAGCTATCGTGACATGGTACTTAGTGGTCAGTGACTTCTACTGTTGACTGTGTCCGACTATTATTCGGTGCGGTTCACAACATCGTAAATTCAATAAAGACAATGAATGAATGTAGTTACAAGACAGACAAGCTAGATAAACTACACCTTTTTATGGCGCAGCGGCGCGGCAGCGGGCAGCTTGCGCGTTGGGATAGCGATCGTGCGTGTTAAGCAACTTTCGCAATGTCGGATTTATAGGGTGGGTGAACCAATTAAAACTCGTCGTCTTCATCAGCCGGTAGACATATGAGCTTAGGTTTTCCCATATGAGAACAATGCAAATGTTGTTAGGTTTCAACGACTGCCATATTACGACAACCGGTAGCAACAGTTCACCTGCAGATTACGGAGGTTCAATATGTTATAACTTGGTCACCCATCCTATGACAAGCCATTCCGAATGTTGCTTAACTTTTTAGATCGCAACCTGAATTCTCTAGCCACTGCGCTAACAGGCATTTTGGCAGAAACTTACAACTACCTACTTTTGGTAAAATAACAGAATGCGTCAAGCGTTTGCACCGAAGCCAAGGAATAAATAATTCCATGTTTTATTGATCAGGAACTTTTGAAGATGAGCCAAAGGGGCTTCGCTTTAGCACACGATTGTGCGAACTCGGCTCGTAACTCTTGAGTTCTTTGGTTTTTAAGTACCCAGTCGTTTATTGGGCAACAATAAAAACGGAGACGTTTGTTTAAGAGTGGTTAATTAAGAACTTTTACTCGAATTTCCTTTTTTCTTAAATAGGTAGGTACCTACTGTAGTTTACAGCACCGTACTTTTTTATTTAGTTTATAGTCGAGCTAATAATAATAATGTTTCTATTCGAGTTAGCTCACCCAAAAATCATGATAGTAGCACGGGTTTGCAAATAATTTTTATCGATGAGAATCCGTTGGACCTTTAAAATTTGGATTTAAACCAGAAGCGAAAATTCAGCAGTTCACAATAGACATTAGATTGATTGCACCCAGTAGATTTGTTGTCATTGTCGGCCATGGTGAAATTTAGGGCCGTTTATAATACATGGGCAACGATAAAACATTTAAAAACTACAAATATTGGAGATTCTTAAGATGTATGGGTAGGTATATATCACTGATTGTACGTAAGAACTAAGAGGACTACTAACATTTTTTAAGAATAAATATCATAAGTAGGTATTTTATGATATGCAAACATTTCATATTTCGTTAAACGAGTATGTATAGGATAAAATGGATAAAAGAGAAGCTCGATGGCGCAGTGGCTAACGCACCCGGTCTGCGAGTGCTGAGGTTCAGCAACTTTCGCAAAGGCCATTATCATCTCGAGCTCCTCCGTGCTTCGGAAGGCACGTAAAGCCGTTGGTTTCGGCTACATTAGCAGTCGTTAACAGCCACCAATCCGCACCGGGCCCGCGAGGTGGTTTATGGCCCACGTGGTAGTTTATGGCCCGTTCTCCCTTTCCATCCATAGGGAAAGCTCGTGCACCAGCAGTGGGAACATAATATGAACCGATGATGATGATAGGATAATAGGATTATGTATCTATTTTATCAACTGGACCACACGCTTTTCGGTTTATTATCCAAAAACAAACCTATTAACACTTGCATTAAACTTACCTACTTTATCGTAATACGTTTTTTATATTACAGTACCGAAACAAGCTGAACGAACAACAGAACGGCAGGCTGTCAGCCCAAAGAGCGGCGTTAGGGGCGCGGCAGGAGGAGATGCGCAGCATAGACCGGCGCGTCTCCGAGCTGCAGGCACGTCTGCTAAGGAAGCGGGCGCTCAACCGGCAGCTTGCGGCTGCGCACAGGCACCCTTCACAGCAGCAGAGGTAACGTCATACAAGCGGCAACACTATCTACATAGGAGGAGATGCGCAGTATAGACCGGCGCGTCTCCGAGCTGCAGGCGCGGCTGCTACGGAAGCGGGCGCTCAACCGGCAGCTAGTGGCCGCGCACAGGCACGCTTCACAGTAGCAGAGGTAACGTCACACAAGCGGCAACACTATCTACATAAGAGGAGATGCGCAGCATAGACCGGCGCGTCTCCGAGCTGCAGGCGCGTATGCTAAGGAAGCGGACGCTCAACCGGCAGCTTGCGGTTGCGCACAGGCACCCTTCACAGCAGCAGAGGTAACGTCACACAAGCGGCAACACTATCTACATAGGAGGAGATGCGCAGCACAGACCGGCGCGTCTCCGAGCTGCAGGCGCGTATGCTAAGGAAGCGGACGCTCAACCGGCAGCTTGCGGCCGCGCACAGGCACCCTTTACAGTAGCAGAGGTAACGTCACACAAGCACACAAGCAAGGAGCACAGGTGAAAATGAGGGATACTATGCTTAATTTTATAGACGGAAAAAATGTTCAAAAAAGTTTATTATTTTTTAAACTTTTTTTATGGAATTTCTAAAATTTTTGTTCGCACCGTGACCCTTGTGTAGGCAAAACTGTGTAACTTTTAAACTATACTAACTGTCATGACGAAAAAAAAATTTAAAAAATTCCATAAAAAAAGTAAAAAAATTAATAGATTTCTTGAATATATTTTATTCCGTCGATAAAATTAAGCATAGTATCCCTCATTTTCATCTGTGCACCATATCAATACTCACGCTGTATACGAGAGCTTTAGCTTAGGAAGCGAACGTTTCACAGAGAGCGCTACACAGCAGATTTAGCGGCGTCGCATAGCTCAAAAGCTGCAACCGCTTCAGTATAGGAAGCGACCACTTATTTGGCAGCTAGCGGCCGCGCACAGCAGCACAGGTAACGTCATACAAGTTCCAACCCTTTACATAGGCAGGAGGAGATGGGGATCAGAATCAGAACATTTATTTGCTATTAATAGGGTCGCATTACAGATGGTAAAAAACAATAATGTTGGAACTTAAATCTGTTTAACCATATAACAATAGCATGCCTGTTTAACCATATAAACACATACATGCGCGTCTGCGAGCTGCTGACGCATTTAGGAAGCTTATTCTTAAGAAGCGAGCTTTGAAACTTCCGAGCACTGAACCGCTTCTATAACCGTAACCGTAACCGTAACCGTAACGTTACACAAACGGGAGAAACGTAATAGCATCTTCAAGCTGCAAGCAACTGCACATTAGCAAATTTAGTAAGTCAACTCTACCGAAAGCTAGCGGCGATGAACGAGGTTGACGTAGAATGATTTTCTCACGTGGGTGTACATGCAAACTAAAAGTACCTACGCACCTACCTACTTAAGAAATCAATCGGGATGTTTAATTTTCAAATACTTACCTAACATAGTTACTTACACACAATGAATTCACAATTGCCTCGCAATTCCTTTTAATAAAATAGAAGGTTCCAATGATTATATTGACAAAATAAAAGTTCCTTTTTATTTTATTACAGCTAAGCTATGTAACGCCTTGGTGCCTGAGTGGCAAAGCGCTCGGCCCGATACCCGTAGGTCCCGGGAGCAATTCCCAGGTCGGGCAGCGTGTTTCGGATTTTTCGATGGTACCCCACATTTGGTAAGCGTGGTGATTAAGACCCCCAATCATGGGATTGGGTATTGATGGCAATACCCATCAATTGTAGCGATGACTTAATTTCAATGATGGAGAACTTTGCCCAGCAGTGGGACAGTATATAGGCTATTTACTTTAATTACTTACTAAACTATGTAATTTTGGAGATTACAAGGTATTTTGAATTGTATTTTTCTTCCACTTGGGCTAAATTCTGCCCCATATCTTTCCACTTGCCTCTTATCCGAGCCATACCGTATACCAGTCGGTCTGGTTTTGTATTACGAGTAGTCCCATTACATTATTATGGTCTTTGTATCGATTCCAAGTTCTAACCAATGGGCCAATCGCCAGGCTTAGCAACTCAACGCCGATGCAGCAGCTGCCATACTCCAGCAGCCAACCAAAGAGCCAGCAGGCGCGCGGCAACGTCGCCGCGGTGGAGCCCTACAACCATGTGCCGCATGCCGCCAGCGTCAACCACAACAATAACTTCCAGGTACAACACCAGGGACCAACTGCACGGAGTATTTTACCGAGACAATCCTTAACTCCATCCATTAAATCGTCAACATTATCCGCACATTAACGTCCCAATTCTGAGTTCAGATTTTTCGACATGAACAATAAACCT
Organism: Eudonia truncicolella; assembly: GCA_949315975.1. Classification (NCBI taxonomy): domain Eukaryota; kingdom Metazoa; phylum Arthropoda; class Insecta; order Lepidoptera; family Crambidae; genus Eudonia; species Eudonia truncicolella. Next base: position 1,471,377 of record OX438838.1, on the reverse strand, counting down.
AGCGCATGGTTAAATTGGGAAAATCGGAATCTGAAAATATAAACTTATAAAATATAGGAATAAATGGCAATCATCTTGTCATACCCTTCAAGTCCTTCCATGGAATTAATCCAATTAGCTTCGTGTAAATATGAGTATCAAGTTTTTATCATTTAATGGAATGCTCGAAAATACTTTAATAACCTTACATCTATTTGTTAATAGGTACTCATGTGTAGATAATATGTCTTTAGCTATGCATTCAGCTCGTAAACCATTACTTACATTTTCAGGCTATGAAACAAAATGTAGTACAAAACAACGTGCCATTAAAACAGCTCACACAGAGCGACAACATTCAAGCCCATATAACGCAGCAGGAAGCGCTGTACCTGCAGCAAAAGCAAATGATGAACCCGCTCTACAATGGCAGCTACCCTCATATGCCCCTTGGAGATAGTCAGTACCAAGGGCAATATCCAAACAAACACGAGAACATTAACGCTTACAATCACGTCCAGCAGGGTATTACCAACGCTTATGATCAAAAAGCCGTGTTCGACCATATGAATAAGTATCAAGATTACTCTAAACAACCCCAGTATAGTCCAAATAGTACAAACAGTTCTAACAGCAACCAAACAGGTAAAGAACTTAAAATTAATGAGCAAGAGTTCTTACCAGAGTTCGCTGCGAGTAAGTTAGATCCTAAATATCAAACGTTGCCATATAACACAAAATTTCCTCAAAGCACCAATGGTAAAACAAAGCCAGAAGTCAATGGTAAAAGCAATGAAGTTCAAGATAAGAATCAAAATGCAGCAAATATTAATGTGAACCACATGACCGTACATTCAACGCCTTTAACTGTCGTAAACAAAAGTCTAGCGACACCTCTAAGTCAGATGGAAGCGACATATCAACAGGAACATACATATCAATTACAAAAATCAGACTCTTCGAGTAGATGTAACCAAGAGGGCAAAGAGAATCATGCATATCTACAGAATACTAGATTAAGTCAAAATAGTCAAAGCAACGATGGCTCAAAGAGCAGTGGCGGGAAGAATCAACAGGGTAATTTAAAAGGAAGTTCACCAAGTTTGGGGAGTTCAGCCACGACTACAAACAGCTCGATCGGTTTCGGGGTAAGTTTCCACGTCTTTTCACTAGGTAATATTCGTAATCATCCATTAGTTTCAAAGAAGCTTGTATCACGTAGCTATCACGCGTACCATTTGTAAATATCGTCACCATTCATTCCAGAAACCCGTATCGAGTGTTGCACCCACAACGGTTCAGGCCTCGAGCGGGAAACCATCACCCATATACCAGACATCATCCACAAAGATCCAACCGGTCCAGCCACAGACCGTTCAGACCCAAAGCATAACCGCACCTCCATCGAATCACGTAGCTAGTAACGCGGTTCCTTCCCAACCCCAGATCGTTAGGAACACGGCTTCGGGGCTCTCGTCGAGCACGGGGACCTTCGGCCAGAACTCCTCTCAGAGCATCCTGTTGTCTCCCCCACAAAGCGCCAGCACGCCACTCTCCACTCCTGACGTCAGCGGCACCGACAAATCACCTAAGCCAGCTTTACCTCCAAAACCTACAATTAAGGTTGGTAATCTTTCTCGTCTTCCACTTTGAAGCTATCCGCAGTATAGCAAACTTCAGAAAAACTTGCTTACTAATTACTGCCACTCATTCAGAACAATGAATTGATTTATCATTTGCAGACACCACCGCGACAATCGGCTAACAACGATGCGGGTTTCAACCAAAACACGGATACGATACCACTACCCACCATACCTATACCGGACTCGTCGAATGACAGCGACCAGACGAACCTGAAGGAATCCAGTAACGGAAACAATAGTAACGAAATGATCATCAAAGCCCGCCCCTTAACAATAAGAAAACCACCGATAAGTGAACAGCCTAAGTTAAGAAATTTGAACTCAGCGAAAAACGGCATCAGCGTAAGCATCAACCGACGGATAGAGATGCCACCAGCTTTCCTCTTCCCCGAAATGGATCACTTGTCAGAAGCGAACGAAGCGCAGAACGGGATAAAGGACAAAACGAAACCGAAAGATGAGTTAGACAGGGCCCTAAACAACAACATATCTTTGAATTCTAGCGACAAGCAAGAGGACAGTAAGGATAGTGTTGCTGAGATTACGGAGCAGATAAGCTCGGTGGATCTGAACGGTCAGGATTCTCAGGGGACTGAGAATGTTCTGAGGCGGTCAAAGAAGGGTAACCTGAAGCAGGGGGGGAAGGCTCCCCTGGCGAGGCGGGTGAGCTTCGATCCCCTGGCGTTGTTACTCGACGCTAGCTTGGAGGGCGAGTTGGAGCTTGTCAAGAAGACGGCGACACAGGTGCGTGAAAGTTTATTTCGATAACTGTTAATCAAGACGTTTTCTTGAGAACTTCTTTTATTTTTTTCATTTCTTTGAACAATCGATTGATTGAGTTTTTGATTAATGAGTGAGTTTAATTTGCAATTTAATCACGTTAACGAAAACCAGAATGTATAAACTTTAACTCGGTTGTTACTAGCAAGCGCTGCTTCAATTCAATGCCAGATATTATTTTCGTTAGTAATGGATGAAATGGCAAATTGAACTCGTTAGGCAATAACTTGTTTGAAAACTTAAGCCTTTGATCAACTATTTTATGATATTTTTTTGATATTTATTTCCATTAAGTATGTACCAACATTTATTTTAGTAGCAAAATAAAATTCTAACTGTTAATATTTTCTATTTTTTTAGGTGCAAAATGCAAGTGCTGCTAATGATGAGGGTATTACAGCTTTACACAACGCAATTTGTGCTGGTCATTTCGAAATTGTCAAGTAAGTAGCCAATCTGCTTTTATGACTAAAGAATTTAAGTTTTAAGGTTGATTAAAATTATAATATCTAAAGTGAAGACATTTTATAGATTTGATGTAGTAATAATAATAATAATAGTTATAATATAATTAATATATAACTATACAGATTGACTTTTTTATCACCGTCCAAACCCTTTGAGATGACTCCCGTGATACAAACGAACAACTGTTACTATTGGACCAACTAAATAACTCGAAAATAAAATTCAGCTGTTCAATACAAAACATCAATATTCATTCAAACAAAATGTATGGAACAGCTGAATTTTATTTTCTAGTTAGGGAGTTGGTCTAATAGTAAGAGTTGTTCGTTAGTATCACGGGAGTCATCTCAGGTTTGGACGGTGATTAAAAATTCAACCTTCTAAAATGAGAGTAGCCACGAATCGTGCTCGGTAGCGTGCACTTAGCTCTCTAAGTGCACTCGCTATTGTTGTTATATATACAGGTTAACTTTTCCAATGATGTCCAGCAGTGGACTAGTATAGATGATGATGATGATGATGGATGATGATTTAATATTAAAGTCCAGTGACGCTGAAAAGGCCGTTTGAGGCTATCAGCAAACTCTTAATTTAATTAGTATTTTAAAAGTGGCAATACATTAAATTCACGAATTGATGCTTAATGTAAGTAAAAAAAAATAAGTTTATAATAAGTTTTGAGGACCTCCGTAGCCAAGTGGCTTGCATGCCGGACTTTGGGCGGCGCCATCTCTGAGGTCCCCGGGTTCGATTCCCAGTCGGGTCAATGTCGAAAACGAACTTTTCGATATTGTGTCGGGTCCGGGTGGTTGTGGTACCGTCGTTGTTTCTGATTTCCATAAAAAAACGAGTGCTTTAGCTACTTACCTTGGGATCAGAACAATGTATGCGATGTCTAATATTTTAAATAAGTGGCAATTTACTCCAGATTCTTGGTGGAGTTGGGGTGCGACGTGAACGCGCAGGACTCGGATGGGTGGACGCCGCTGCACTGCGCCGCGTCCTGCAACAACCTGCCCATGGTGCGCTTCCTCGTCGACAATGGTGAGCCAGTTCTTTGACAGTCTTATATAGTAAGTTACATACAGCTAGCCTGTATCATCCCAGAGATGAATTCGATGGCGCAGTTGTTAACGCGCCTGGTCTGCAATTCCGCAAGTGACGCAACTTTCGCAAAGGCCGATAATCGGATGGGTGACCAGAAATTTATAATCTTAAGCTCATTTTGTCCACTGCTGGGGCACAAGCTTTTCCAATGGCTGAATGGATAGGGACTACGGGTTATAAACCACGGCGCAAGCACAGTCGGATTCGTTATTAATAACAGCTGCTAATGCGACCGGGAGCAATGGCTTTTACGTGCCTTCCGAAGCACGGAGGATTATTTAGGTTACTTTATCAATAGCCAATAATATTATTTAGAAACTATTTAGAAACATATTGCCGCATCTTTTTTCTACATTTTTTTATTATAAGTAGTCTCTGTAATAGTCTAGTTTAATAAAAAAGTTAAGGTAACTTCATTATTTTTATTTGTTTCTACTTACAACTAACTTTACTTAACAAAAATCAAGTGTCACTTTCTCTAGTTGAACTTTTCGCTTTCTCTAGTTGAACTTTAATGAGTTCTATTTTGAGGAGCATATGTTCTTTCTCTAAATTATGAAGGATTCTTTTGTGCTCCAACTCTGCTTCTAATATTTCTCTCTGTATTGAATTGCGACTGTAACTGTGCAACATCTACTATTCCTTCTGTTGAGTGTGCAAAAGGAGCTCTATCTAGAAATTCACCTAAAAAAGAAAAAACACATGTTTAATTATTTTATCCTATCTATATCCTACGCATTTTTTAAATCCTATTTTACCCAGTACAAATATGAAATTATAAGTGTTAACAATGTTATGACAAAGTAAACAACAAATAAATATAATGCTTTTGAAAATAATAAAAATTATCAAGCTATTAATTAAGTAATGTTTCCATTTTGTTAATTTAATAGTAAATTCGTTAGAAGTGAGTCTGATTATAACCCTGATTTACAGTTAAATAAATAGTAAGTAGTAAGTAGTAAATAGTAAGTAAGTAGTAGTAAATAGTTAAATGTACTTGTATATGATATGCAGTAGAGGTGCCAAAATGTAATTGCAATTCACAAACAGAATTCATGTTTTAAGGTTTTATAATTCCTATATTATTCCACATGAGTGCAATAAATGGTTTATCTGAATTTAGATCTATGAAAATCAAACATAAACATACTTGGCTGGCCAAAATCAGAGTCATTGAAGGTTCCTTCATCAGAGAGATCACTGTTATTGCACTCAACAGACAACTCACTGTCGTTTCCTTCAACAGGGTGCAGCATGATTTTCTTTACTTTATTCTCTAACAGTGTTAGGGCCGGTGCAGGTGTACCGGTATCGCCAATGGCTTTAATAGCGGCACATTTCTTTCTGGTGTCCCTTTTCAATGCTTCATACTTCAATTTAAGGTGTTTACTGACTCGATACACTGGAAAGGCTGATTTATTATTAAACTCCTGCTCAAGTTCTTTCCATGCCATTTCTTTTTCGTGCCAAGTGGTAGCGGTGCTTTTCTTATTTTCTATTATATGCCTTTTCCTCTCTACGAGACATACAAGAAGTTCTGACTCTTCTTGAGAGAAATTTACACTTCGTTCACGCTTTCTACTTGTATCTAATATATCTGATGTTTCATTTTTTAAATTTATCTTTTTCATTTTCTTGAAAACAACTTAATATTATCAAAACAGAAATAGCAACAATAAAAATAAACAGCCATAGAAGGAATGTAATGAATGACCATCACCACAGCATTCACAGCTTCTTCATTTTCTTCTTTTTTATTTATGGCTTGTTTTGTGTCTGACACAATTCCGCCAATGTCACGTAGGTAGCCAATACATGGAACGATTCGTATGGAATAGATAATAATTTTGCGTTTTTAAGCTTTACCTAGAACAAGGACAACACAACATGCTTCAGATTAGTTAATATATAAATATAATACACACACACACACACACACACGAATTATTTTTGTAGCTTGATATTGTTTACAGACAAAAATGATTTAAAATTTTTAAAAAAGGTGGAGAATTTACCATACTTAAAATGTATTTAAAATTAGTAAGACTGGGAATAATATTTTGAGGTAAGAGATTGTAGAGGGAAGGGGAAAATTTTGAACAGAAAAAAAATATGAGGTCCGTTGAGCCTTCATCTAACCCACACTCACAAAGAAAGCTATCCCGTACCCTGATCTTCGCAAGAAGAACTGGTGTGCAAGCGTGTCTTTTCAATTCTTAGGCGGCAGATGGTAGAAACAGTATGCTTATTGTGAAGTTTCTGCTTTAAAAACCCATGGTCTGGGAATGTGTTGAATGTCAAAATAATATCTACCCGCATGGTTTCTCGTGATTTGCCAATCAGAATGCCTAGATTGTAATAGGTGAATGTGTGCGAGAGGAAAAAGGTCATGGTGAAAAGCTTTTGCGTAACTTAAGGATCCGCTAGAAGTAGCTTGCTTGGCACATGAATCCGCAGTTTCATTTCCGGGAATGCCGCAATAACCCGGAATCCAGGCTAGAACAATTGTTACCACTTTCGATTTACAACTCAGCAATGCTTCCCGAGTCCTTAAGATTACTGGGAATTTAATTTTAGCTTTAAATGGGTTAGCTAAGATGGCGTGTAAACAGCTTAAGGAGTCCGACTGCCTCTCCCGTAAACATGGATGACAGTGGAGACAATTTATAGCTAAGGACTATTCTATGTGCGGGAATCCAAACGGCTGCACCTACATGGCCACCCTCTTCCTATTTGGAGGAATCGGTGAAACTTGTAAGCCAGTCAGGGAAGTATGACACCAGTATCATTAAAAAAAAATTAGGAGGCGGTAGGGAAGTCTTTGTCAATATTAATATTCAGAATTATTTCAAGCTTTAAAGAGAGTGCTTTGAAATTGGTATTAAAAAGGGGGTGCATAGAGAACTTTAACCCCACCACACACCTGACAAAGCATGAAGGACATTAGCTCCCCTCTCACATATCCCTGCAACATTGCTGAAGTGAGGGATCCCAGATAATTTAGGATCAAGTGTAATGCCCAAAAACTAAACATGGTTGACAACAGGAATAGCACAACAGGATTGAAAAAATGGGGTGTGGAATATTAATAGAGACAAACGAAATATTATTCACTCTCACTGCAACAGCATTTATATTCTGACTATGAGAAGGGAGGGGAATTTGTGTGAATAATACAGAGCTACTGACTAATAAAGCACTACCGGCATAGAATAAATCGGCTTGAGGACTGTACTAAAATTGCCTAATTACCATATAAATCAGAATCCCATAAAAACTTGTACTAACCAACACTCGCGAAAACGGAATCCAACATTTACATCACATCACAACCACATCATGCAATCACATCAATTCAATTCAATTTCTTGTAAAATGGCTCTCGCTACGATTTAGCCAGTGTCTAGTTTTAGGGCAACTTTTTAGTGTTTTGATTTTGTCCATAACTTTGCTTAAAACTTCAATAGGCGTTGTGCTTGTACAAGCAAGAAAATGTCAAAAACTAAGACCCAATTTTGAGGATACAGGCAGTAACTGATCGATTCTGTTGATACCTGAAACAATGACAAATAACTAACTAATTGAGCGACTTAGTGAGTATCACACACAACTGATACTACCCCCCAATGATATTACCTCCCAACCCCTCGAGTATCTCAGTAAAGATGTGGGGCTGTACTAAGTCTTCACGCAGACTTCTTGAGAATTTGAAGTGACGTTGCACTGTATTGTTTCATTTGCCAATACTCATGCACACTCATGAACACTTAACGGTTAATAATCCACCATTATTTCACATTAATATTCGACACAACACAAATTTTAGAAAATAAAACAAAACTGCAGGCATGACTCTTCACTTTCCCGCCAAGAAGTCCATGACAATTAATGCTTTTTTTTTATTGTTTTACGGCTCCGGATGAAATCTATCAAGCCTATTCATTCGTTCTATCTTCATATTATTATGTAATACATAAATAAACAATATTGATGATGATGAATGATAATAGAAATGGGAAGTGAGAATGATAGACTCCCAACCCCTCGAGTATCTCAGTAAAGATGTGGGGCTTTACTAAGTCCTCACGCAGACTTCTTGTGAGAATTTGAAAAGTGACGTTGCACTGTTTTGTTTCATTTGCCAACACTCATGTACACTCACAAACACTTAATGGTTAATAATCCACCATTATTTCACATTAATATTCGACATAACACAAATTTTAGAAAATATAACAAAACCGCAGACATGACTCTTCACTTTTCCGCCAAGAAGTCGACATCGACAATTAATGATAATGACAGTGACAGTTGTCTTTTACTATTATAGACAATGCAAAAGGACCTAGCCCATACAGTCTAGTTTTATTAATATATTCCTTATTTAAAATAAATAAATAAATAAAATAGTTTTATAATACAGACTACACAATATATCACAATATAGTCAGGAATAAAACGCTATTTTATTGGCATTACTTATATTTTCAATTGCGAAACAATAATTAATTATTTTGTTTGTTTTAGCTTAATTTGTATTTTTATAATGCTTCAGAACAAAATTAACGAATTAGTTCACTAAACAAGCACCACCTACTTTGTTTCTAAGGCTGCTTTTGAACAGCGCCATCTAACGGTGTTTATTGTGATTTCTAGGTGCGTGCATATTCGCCACCACTCTATCCGACCACGAGACCGCGGCTGAAAAGTGCGAGGAAGATGAGGAAGGATTCGACGGCTGTTCCGAATACCTCTACAGTAAGTAAATAAAGCTTTTAAAGAGATTACAATAAAAAAATGTTTTAAACAAATTATATTTAAAACATTTTTTTTAATTTAATTACTTTATTTTTAATCGATCTTCCATAAGCCGTCGGCTAAAGTACCTGTAAAATTTGATCTGATGGAGTTACGAGGTCTGACACTTTAGCCGACGAAATGTTTCTTTCGGCTTTTCAAGTTGTACTTAATTGTTGTAAATACCTATTGATAAAACAACACTTGCTAACAAATTGGTAGCTCAGTTATAAAGATCTGTATCCTAGATCGCAGGTCGTGGATTTGAGTTTCATCCCAGACGTCTTTGCAAGTGCTATTCATTTCAGTTTCAAGAACTAAAACCTCCTCTGATAACTTACAAAAATACTGAAGTACATTGAAAAAAAAAAACCTTTAACTAAGATTCGTCGATAAGCAAATCCTCTTTCCATTTCCAGGCGTCCAAGAGAAACTCGGCATCATGAACAACGGAGTGGTATACTCTGTGTTTTCGTACACTGCCGCGCGCAGTGACGAGCTGTCCTTCGATAGTGGTGCACGTCTCCAGGTGCTTCGCAAGGGGGACGACAGCGAGCGCGAGTGGTGGTGGTGCCGCGCGCGCGACCAGAGCGAGGGCTACGTGCCTAGGAACCTGCTCGGGGTACGAGCGTTGCCTTGAAGCTACATTTTTCTTTTTTTAATTTGTAGGCATTGTCTTATGCTTCCTCCTTCACCTGGAACATGTGATGAAAAGTGTCCTGCTATAGGGCATTTTCCAATATTTTTGTCGCTGTAAGGGAGAAAAGAGCTTGACACTTGCTGAGTTTCTTGCCGGTTCTTCTCAGTACAAGGTCTCCCGCCCAGTGTAGATTTACGAACTGATGGCATATGGTCTAGTGGTTAAGACCACCTTTCTTAGACCCAGAAGTCCTGGGTTTCTGGGTTTTCCATCCTCCAACATGTGTCCAATAAGTTTCATTATGCTCTTTAATTAAGTACGTACCAAAATTTATTAACACGCATTTGTGGCTAACTACGTCGTTTCATGTGAATGTATTTTCTTTTTATATTTAATTATTCATACAAGTTCTCATTGTTTTTACAGTTATATCCAAGAGTAACCTCGCAGCAGGAGTAAAGAAGATGATTGCAACAAAATAATAAGGATGTTTGAATATAATATGACCTGAATATCGTGTAAATATTGTTTCTCTTATTATTTTTTATGTATTTGTATCATTGTAATCTAAAGAAAAGTATAAATATTGTATACAATTTTATCAGATCTAATATTTTGTAAATATTTAAGTAAGTTCAAAACGAATGAGATTATATTGTACATTTTATAAATACGCGAGTCATATAAGATATCGGTCATTAGAATTTGTATAATGCTCTAGTAACGTCTGCAAATATTGTGAGATAGGTAACACATAAACTGACAATACAAATAAAGAAGAATTATCATGTTTTATTTTGTATTAACCCTTATAAAAGGAAAGTTCTATAAGGTTTTCTTTTACACTCTCTAAGGAATAAGTTTGTGTTAGATACGCGATGTAGGACTTGTGGAATGACAGACGATTTGTAGCGTACTGACGTTTATTGCTAATGCAAAGGTGGACGCAGCCACCAACATATATCTACCTACAACCATACATAACAGTTCCTCCCTCTATAGCTTAACACGTATTATATGTTGATACAGAAGAAAGGCTTATAATTTACCCGAGGTATATCACGCAACACCCTATCCGAATTTACCACCGTTTGTTGTTGAGTTGCAGGGGAGTGCCTCGCACTTTCATTTTCCATACCCACCGCCTCGTAGAATTCTTCTTCCTTTGGAATTGCTTGTTGGACATTACACTCCGAAGGAGGCTGTAGTTCTGAGCTCGGCGCATCGTGGGATTCGTCAAGCCCCTCCGACAACCTTCGCTGCGGCGGCTGCACAGTGGGCGTAACGTCTTCTAACTCTATCTGGCATTCATGTGGTGGGCGGTTATTGTTGGTAATACCTCTATACATCTTTAATTTTTAATTGATTTTTGTGTTTTTTACAAATTATTGATGATTGATAATCCTTAACTAGATAAACAACTTTTCCTACTTTCTTAACAATAACTCCTTTATTCCAAAAACTAAACTTATTATTTGATTTTTTATATAGTACATAGTCTCCTGATTTATAGCTCTGTTTATTGTTTCCACCATATGATTTATGCTGCAAACACTGTTTATTTTTAACGATTTTGGCAAGAGTGACGGACGACAACGGCGGAGTTACCGGATTTATCAAATCTAAGCGAGATCGCAGTTTACGACCGAAGACTAGCTGGGCAGGTGATGAACCCGTAGTCGAATGGAAAGAATTCCTATAGTCTAATAAAAATTTTAGGAGTTTGTTATTAATTTCTTTGATACTATTATTGCCATAAATACAAGATTTTATTCCCCGTTTAATTATTTTAACGTAGCACTCCGCTCGCCCATTGCTGGCTGGATGATAGGCGGGTGACGTCATATGAACAATCCCGTTTGAAGTACAAAACAGCCTAAATTCGTTAGACGTAAACGCTGTGCCGTTATCAGTAACAAATGTATGTGGCAGCCCGAATCTCGAAATAAACTCTAGTAATTTACTAATTACCGCCGTTGACGATGTAGTCGTCATATAATAAGCCTCAACCCACTTTGTATAGGCATCGACAATAACTAGGTAAGTATGATTGTTTATCGGGCCAAGGAAATCCAAGTGTAATCTATAAAATGGTTGCGGCGGGTAGGGCCACACAGCGAGCGGCGCGCGCGCTGGAGAAGCCCTTAACTGAAAACAAATCTCGCAACTACCTATCATCCTTTCGATTTCTGTATCTATACCTGGGAACCAAAACCTACTCCTTGCTTCTGCCTTACTTTTTACCACTCCTAAGTGGGACTTATGTAGTTCAGACAAAATTTTTTTCTTAGTGTTTCTGGAATTACCACCTTGTGCCCGCGCATAAGACATCCCTTTTCAAAAGAAAGTTGTGTTCTACAATAATAATAAGGTCTCATAAGTGGGTCTGACACTAGGTGGCCAACCGTTTGAAACATAACTTATAACTTTACTTAACGCCACGTCCTTAAGAGTAAAATCGCGCATTTCGTTATGTGTAATCGGTAAGCTACCATCCGTTACAAAATGAATATATGACGCCCTGTCGTCGATTACGTCATTTGATATAGTGACACCTTCGGCGCATGCGCCCGGCTCTGCGCTCTCGGGCAGACTGGCGCGCGACAGGTAATCTGCACTGTTGTCCCCGGTGCGTATGTATTCGATAACGTAGTTATAGCCGCACAGAAACATTGCGTATCGCTGTAACCTATTAGCTGATACTTCTGGAATCCCACGATTTGGTCCAAATATAGATAGAAGCGGCTTGTGATCCGTCCTAAGAACAAAGGGAACTGAGCGACCATACAAGTATTGATGAAATCGGCGTACTCCGAAAATAATAGCTGTCGCTTCCTTTTGGATTTGCGAATATTTTTTTTCAGCCGAATTAAGAGTTCGCGACGCAAAAGAAATAGGTCGCTCTGTTCCATCGTCTCCTACTTGCGACAAAATAGCACCTAAGCCACATGGAGACGCGTCTACCGTTAAAATGATTTTAGCATTGGTGTTGAAGTGAGCGAGAACTCCATCCGATGCTAGATATTTTTTTATTCTATTAAATGCTGTGTCGTGTTCTATGTTCCACTCCCACTTAGTTTTTTTTTGTAATAACTTATATAACGGACTCATTATGCTGGACGCGTTAGGTACAAAACTTCGATAATAATTTACGAGGCCCAAGAATGACTGAAGTTTGCTTATATTGGTAGGTACAGGTGTATCAAAAATAGCGTTTACTTTTTTCGACGATTTACGTAAGCCGTGTTTATCTATTTTGTACCCTAAATACTCAACTTCCTTTTTAAATAGTTCACACTTGTTTTTTTGTAGTGTAAGCCCGGCATCCTGTAATCTTTGCAAAACTGTGTTCAACCTTTCAAAATGTTGAGTTCTATCTATACCAGTTATACAGATATCGTCTAATAGACATACTACTCCGTCTAAGCCCGACAGAATGCAATCTATTGCGCGCTGAAAGATAGCCGGTGCGCTTGCGAGACCGAACACTAATCTAGTGAATTTATATAGCCCCCGATGTGTATTAATGCAAGTGAGCTTCTGAGACTCCTCGTTTAGTACAAATTGTGTATAAGCTTGTTTTAAATCGAGCTTACTAAATTCAATACCCCCGTGTAATTTGGCGAAAAGTTCTTGAGCGGTAGGAAGCGGATACTGTTCAACAATAAGTTGTTTGTTTATCGAGACAGAATAATCCGCGCATAACCTGATCGAGCCATCGCGCTTAAGCACGGGTACTATAGGTGAGGCGTAATCCGAATGTTGAGTCGGCTTTAAAAAATCGCTCTTCTCTTCGTTCCCTTTTGGTCCCTTGATTCGTCTATATCGTTTGCTTTAAACCATTGGTTTATTCTGCTCTTATATGTTGGCCATGACTGTAAATTATGATCGAAAGTCGTCAAAATTCCAAATTGAGCCATTCTATTTTTTATTTTTGGTAGATGTGGGCAATGTTAGATACGCGATGTAGGAGTTGTGGAATGACAGATGATTTGTAGTGTACTGACGTTTATTGCTAATGCAAAGATGGACGCAGCCACCAACATATATCTACCTACAACCATACATAACAGTTTGCCCTAACAGTTGCTATTTAGATCCTTTTGAACGTTCGCACAAGTGGTCACGGCCGGTGCATCTGCCAAAACCACCGTATCGGATATACGCTATGCCTGTTGCCTCAACATGAATTAAAAAGACAAAGCATGCTTATTAGCAACAGCGTTTTGCAATCACACCGATAGATGGCGGTCAAACTATACTTTTCCTGAAAGAGACCCGGTTTGAAATTGGTGATATTTATTAATTTATTTATTATGATAAAAACGACATCATCAATAACATATTTTATCTCACGGATACAAGTAGAAATTAAATAAATTATTAAACAATGATATTAGAATATACATAAAATTATATATGTCGACGCAAGACCATATGCTTACTTAAGAAATTACTTGTCATTATTAATTTGTATTTAAATAATTGGTCCTAAAATCTTATCTAGATTTATAATTTGTTATAATAAGTTTAGTGTTATGTTTTACAGTAAATCAATAAATTAATTAACTAATTTGAACTGGTTTCCGAGTCTGAACATCGGCCGCCATTTTAACAGCGACCACCGGCGGATGTTTGGACTCGAATTTAAAATTAAACTCGATTATAAATAAACTTAAGGCTAAAATTAACTCATAAAAATTATTGATGGACTTAATTAATTTTGTTAATGTAAAAAGTTAATGCGTTAAAAATATTAGAATTAATAATCATATTTTGACTAAACTAGCGCCCGACGCCATATTTGAGTGGTGTTCGGTCGGAGTGAATTGAAACGATTGGCATAGCGGGTGCCGCATTATCAGTCGAGCCTTTTGAGAGGTAAGACGGTGTAAGCGTTGGATTGCAGTTGAAATCTTGTGAGTACCTTTTTAGAAATTACTATTATTTTGATCTGTAATTGACTAGGATTAAAGCTTGTAAAATAAAACGAGTGTATTTCAATATTGGGTGTTATTATTTGCAATGAGCGATTCGGGTGATAGGGATAGTGACGTCAGCGATGCTGACGTCACTCTTTCTAAAAACCCCGCTGGAAAAACCTCTACGTTATCAGAAGTGGGATTGCCACCCACTTCTGCTCGTCCATCTGATTCAAACAATGAAAATAGTAACAGTTATGTTAATGGTGTTCCAGTGGAGTTTTTCTCGCAAATGTTGCAAATGATAAAACATGTGTCCGATCGTATGACTACACTACCTGATTCTAAAGTGAAAATTAATGACATATTTTTGCCATCATACGATCCGGATACGAGTATTGGAGTACGCGAGTGGTGTCAGCATGTGACCACTGCCATGGAAACCTATAACCTGAGCGACTACGATGTAAGAATGAAAGCGGGTAGTTGACTTAAAGGTCGCGCAAGGTTGTGGGTTGATAATTGGCTTGTTTCCACCACCACGTGGCAGGAATTGCGCGATGTTTTAATTACAACATTTGAACCAGAGAATAGGTATTCTCGCGATGTTGTTCGTTTTCGAGAACATAGTTATGACAATTCAAAGGACATTGCGCAGTTTTTGTCACAAGCTTGGGTATTATAGCGACGTATTACCAAAGATAAATTATCCAATGATGACGCAGTCGAAGCTGTAATTGGTTGCATTGCGGATGAGCGATTGAGAATTGAGCTGTTGAATGCCAGAGCCACTTCGGTACCCGAGTTGATTTCTGTAGCTTCATCCATACGACACATTAAGCGTACTTACCCGAGTACATCAAACGTACAACAGGGCTCTGTCAAGCGGCAGCGATTCTCAGACAAGCCATCGTTATTCTGCCAACTTTGTAAAAAGCCCGGTCACGATACGCGAGATTGCCGTTACCGCAATAAAAACGAAAATTCTCAACCACATCATCCAGATGATAAAAGTATATCACAAAAAGGTAACAGACCAACGTGTACTTTTTGCTCAAAGATAGGTCATACATATGAGACATGTTACAAACGTGAACGCGCGGTGGTCTCAAACATAAATTGTGTCGGTACACCGAAATTGAATTCAATGCCACTTTTAATTGGCAATTTGAAATTGTTCGCGGTTTTCGATAGCGGGGCGGAATGTTCTTTAATACGCGAATCATTAGCATTAAAATTACCCGGGAAAAGAATTAATGTTGTAAATTATTTGAAAGGTATAGGGCTCTGGCGGCTCTTCTTAATTCATCTGACCAGGTTTGCCAAGTATACGTCGACGACGTCTTGTCCAAATGTAGAGAATTCGCTGTGGGTCTAGCCCATATTGAACGAATACTAATAGCTTTGCAGGAAGCCGGTTTCTCAATTAATATAGACAAAACTGCCTTCTTTAAACGCTCTATTGAGTACTTGGGCAATATTGTGGCTGACGGACAAGTCAGTCCTAGCCCAAGAAAGGTAGAGGCTTTAACGAAGGCACCCATTCCACAAACAGCCAAACAAGTTAGACAATTCAATGGCCTTGCCGGGTACTTTAGGCGTTTTATTCCCAATTTCTCGCGTGTAATGGTACCGCTTTATGAGCTGAAAAAAAAAAAAAAGACGCTAAATGGGAATGGAACGACAGACACGACGAGGCTCGTAACCAAATTGTACAACACTTGTCTACTGCGCCTACCCTTGCACTATTCCAGGAAAACGCACCAATCGAGCTCTACACTGATGCAAGCAGCCTCGGTTACGGAGCGGTACTGGTCCAGACCATCGGGGACCGCCAGCATCATGAGTCGCATACATGAGTCAGCGCACCACGGACGCCGAAAGCCGCTATCACTCGTACGAGCTTGAGACCTTGGCGGTGGTGAGGGCCATCAAACATTTTCGGCACTACTTATACGGCCGAAAATTTAAGGTAATAACAGATTGTAACGCTTTGAAGGCATCGAAACATAAGAAGGACTTACTTCCGCGAATCCATCGATGGTGGGCCTTTCTGCAGAATTACGATTTCGAGGTTGAGTTTAAAAAAGGTGAGCGATTACAGCACGCAGATTTTTTCAGCAGAAACCCTACAGCTGAAACGTCTGTCAACATCACGACCAGAGACACTGAGTGGCTTCAAATTGAACAACGACGGGACGATGTATTGCGTCCACTGATTGACAGCATGTCCAACGACAACTCTGCTGAAGGCTATGTCTTAGAAGAAGGCGTGCTTAAGAAAACGCTTACGGATTCAACAATCGGTACGTACAAACTAATAGTAGCTCCAAAGTCATTCCAGTGGAGTTTAATAAACTCTTTCCACACATCGCTACAACACCCAGGATGGGAGAAAACTCTCCAAAAGCTGAAAGAAACTTACTGGTTTGCTAACATGAGCACCGTCGTTAGGAGGTTTGTTGACAATTGCGTAATATGCAGAACTTCAAAAGGGCCTTCGGGTGCGATTCAAGCGCAGCTTCATCCGATTCAGAAACCAACCGCAGCATTTCAAGTTATCCATATGGACATTACCGGTAAGCTTGGTACGAGAAACGCCCAAGGTCAAGACGAGTACGTGATAGTCACCATCGACGCATTCACTAAGTACATACTCCTTAGTTACTCCAATGACAAGAGCCAAAGCAGCAGTCTCGCAGCACTGAAACGTGTCGTGCACTTATTCGGAACTCCAGTACAGATTGTAGTCGATGGCGGTCGGGAATTTCTCGGTGAGTTCAAAGCATACTGCGATTGTTTCGGTATCAATTTACATGCCATTGCACCAGGAGTAAGCCGAGCGAACGGGCAAGTCGAAAGAGTAATGAGTACATTGAAAAACGCGCTAACGATGATTAAAAACTATGACACCGAACACTGGCAAACGGCTTTAGAAGCCCTTCAACTTGCATTTAACTGCACCCCACACAGAATAACAGGGGTTGCACCACTTACTCTCCTAACACGCCGTCAACATTGTGTACCACCGGAACTTCTAAGACTGGTAAGCATCGATAGTGAGTTAATTGATTTTGATATGCTAGACCAGCATGTGCAACAGAAAATGGCAGCTGCAGGTCAGTATGACAAACAGCGCTTTGATAAGAACAAAGCCAAACTGCGCCCATTCCAGAGAGGTGACTATATACTTATCAAAAACAACCCCAGAAACCAAACGTCTCTGGATCTGAAATACAGCGAGCCCTACGAGATCTACAGAATATTGGACAATGATCGATACATGGTGAAACGTGTGACAGGCAGAGGGCGGCCACGCAAGGTTGCTCATGATCAACTGCGCCGAGCACCTCAACCTGGTGATCAAGAAACCGTGTCGACGAGCGTCAACAATGACACACAACGGCAGACTCGCTCAGCAACGGCGGAGCAGCGGGCCCAGCTCGTCAACGCACCAATTGAACCATTGCCGTCCACGTCACAAGCTGCCCAGCTATTGGATGCCTAAACAATCGGGTTAGTGTCCTTTTATCTGTTTTTCATTGACAGATACAGATAATGCCAGATGAACGAAATAATAACAAGAATAATTGTTGGCTATATGTAACTGAATGCATTAGCATATTAGTCAATGATTAATATTTTTAAAGACTGCACATGTCATTGATCCCTTTGTTCCTTTTCTATGTACAAATTGTTTTCAGAGCCTCTGGGGACCACGGTCATAAAACAAAGGCCTAGACCCCAGCACCGTCCTTCCCATATCCATTAGAGCCCCTGTGGATCACGGCGTACAGGACCGCTCAGCGCCACAGCATCATCCCTGTCTACGAGAAATATTATACTAATGCAAGTATGCGTGGAGCATTTGCATTAACACAACAACTAGACCCCAGCGCCGTCCTTCCCATATCCATTAGAGCCCCTGTGGATCACGGCGTACAGGACCGCTCAGCGCCACAGCATCATCCCTGTCTACGAGAAATATTATATTAATGCAAGTATGCGTGGAGCATTTGCATTAACACAACAACTAGACCCCAGCGCCGTCCTTCCCATATCCATTAGAGCCCCTGTGGATCACGGCGTACAGGACCGCTCAGCGCCACAGCATCATCCCTGTCTACGAGAAATATTATACTAATGCAAGTATGCGTGGAGCATTTGCATTAACACAACAACTAAATATATTGTGCAAGTATGAAAAAAAAAAAAAAAAAAAAATTTGCTCACTTTTCTATACAGCATCTACATCCTATTCTCCTATTCATCATCATCACCACCATCCACATCATCATCAACCCACTGCTAGGCATAGGCCTCTGCTTTTGGCTTTAATTCTATTATCCTATTATTATGAGCTTCCAACAATTTTGACAAACTTTGAAGCTTTGTGCTAACTGCTAACCCATCAGCAACCTATATCGTGCTTTCTAATGTATTTGGTGTGTGCAAAATATAGTTGATAACTTGATGGCTGGAGTCATTATCATGAAGCTTATTAATTTCAAACAATTATAATTTCTCAACATAAGATCACTGGACAAGTTACTGCAACCAAGTTATCAGCTAGTGTACCTGTCTACGGATACCTAGCTCAGAAAAACTATTTCTTTTCCAGTACCGTGACTGGTGCAGAGCACGCACCGTCTCGCAGAATGGCCGTGTCGACGCAAGACCATATGCTTACTTAAGAAATTACTTGTCATTATTAATTTGTATTTAAATAATTGGTCCTAAAATCTTATCTAGATTTATAATTTGTTATAATAAGTTTAGTGTTATGTTTTACAGTAAATCAATAAATTAATTAACTAATTTGAACTGGTTTCCGAGTCTGAACATCGGCCGCCATTTTGACAGCGACCACCGGCGGATGTTTGGACTCGAATTTAAAATTAAACTCGATTATAAATAAACTTAAGGCTAAAATTAACTCATAAAAATTATTGATGGACTTAATTAATTTTGTTAATGTAAAAAGTTAATGCGTTAAAAATATTAGAATTAATAATCATATTTTGACTAAACTAGCGCCCGACGCCATATTTGAGTGGTGTTCGGTCGGAGTGAATTGAAACGATTGGCATAGCGGGTGCCGCATTATCAGTCGAGCCTTTTGAGAGGTAAGACGGTGTAAGCGTTGGATTGCAGTTGAAATCTTGTGAGTACCTTTTTAGAAATTACTATTATTTTGATCTGTAATTGACTAGGATTAAAGCTTGTAAAATAAAACGAGTGTATTTCAATATTGGGTGTTATTATTTGCAATGAGCGATTCGGGTGATAGGGATAGTGACGTCAGCGATGCTGACGTCACTCTTTCTAAAAACCCCGCTGGAAAAACCTCTAAGTTATATATAATAATAGTATTCACAATAATATAATAACCTAAAGTAACTAAAACTATTACGAAACTAAAATATGGCGTTAAAAAATTCCTCCGCGTCGCTGTCGACTGGTAATGTACCCAAGAGTCTGGCGGCATTGCCACGTTGTATGGCAATGCTTAGCCTCTGGCCAAGGTAAAAGCCAGCCCTTGGGTCATGGGAAGTGTCAACCAGCCGTTTGGAGATGTCAGTAAACAAAACATGAGCACTCGGACCCCATGGCCCGAGGGTTTCAACCCCAAACGACTCGAAAATATAATTGCCGATAAGGTTATTATACTTTCGCCGCTTGAGGTCTTCTGCATCCGCAGCAGCAGCACCAGCACAGCACGCTGTGCTAGGAAGATGGGATGGCGCAAGAGTACCAAGAGCAAGAGTACAGTTATTTATATACTTCCTACTATATTATTTATTAATAGTATAAAAGTAAAAGTAAGCAAAATTATACATTACAATAAATAGGTACGTCATTCGTTAATCTTCATCGTCAGAGTTACATACATTACTCCATTGATCCCACAAGCTTTCACAATGACTCAGTAATGCCTGTTTAATAGTTAGTTTTATGTTTAGCTATCTGCTAATCCAAAGAATTGACCATAATTAGAGCAACATTTTTAAACAAGGTATAACTTTAGCCCATGTATTGAAAAGGGCAAATTATTGTATCTACCTACCGACTTATTAGCAGCACGAAGGTACAGTATCTTCATGATTAGAATTAGCAAACCACCCACGACTGCAGAGAACAGCTTGTAGTTTACTAGTAAATTTAGTTCTTAAGCATATCACTAGGTGGCATTGTATTTGTTTATAATTTCTGAATCGCGGTGATTGGAACATCAATCCATTGTTACAAAAGGCATACAGGAAGATATGGTGCTTAGTACATTAAAGAAGTATCGTCCTATGAATAAAGTGTGACAAAGCTTCTGTAATTATTGAATAGGTACTGAATAAAACATAGTGCGGGTAAAGTAATAAACCATTTATTGAGTAAGTTCACATATCCGCGTCGTCGGAGTCCTCGATGTCGGCGAGCGCCTGGCGCGCCTGCCCCTCGGCGGCGGCGGCCACGTCGCGCGGCACCAGCTCGTGGCGGCCGCGCGACGCCGCGCACACCCACGACAGCTCCAGCGAGAACTGCTTGTCTTTCAGCTCGTCGTGGACGAGGTAGATTCTGGGGAGAACATTTAAAATACTTATAATACAAGAAACATCCTCCTCCGTGCTTCGGAAGGCACGTAAAGCCTTCGTCGGTCCCACAGGGTTATCACAGATCTTTAAACGAAAGTCGCGATCGCGACAATTTAAAATTTATCGCTACCAAAACACATACTCGTATTACAGAACGTAGAACGCTGCGATAGATAGCGCCACAAGCGAACGATTGACGAACTAAAAATGCATGACGGCGCTCTAAAATATACCGACCGATTGTAGCAAACACAACTAGCAGCAGTCCGTTACCATTGTGCAATTAGCAACTGGTAGCGTTTTTTGGTAATAAGCCTGCTGGCTGCTTTAGCAGTCGTTAACAACCACCAATACGCACTTGGCCTGCGTGGTGGTTTATGGCCAGGGGTACCCGACCGCCTAACTCGATTGCTTTGGCTACGTGTATAGTTTATGACGTCATCTTGTCATTTCGTACCGCCTATGAAAGCAATATCGAAAGCTATAGCCAAAATGACGTCATAAAGGTAAACGTCACATAGCTTAATTACAAATATGATGTCATAGACTATACACGTAGTCAAAGCAATCGAGTTAGACGGTCGGGGGGCTGTTCTCCCTATCCATCCATAGGGAACGCTCGTGCCAAATAAAACGAGCTAGTGACTAGAAACATTCTTGATTTGATCAATAAACTATTAGCAATCAATGAGCCTGCCTTTTATATTGACCTGATAATTTTAAATTCCCCACTGGGCCCGCATGGTGGTTTATGATCCGTGACTCCTATCCAACCGTAGGGAAAGGAACTATCGTGAGGATCGTGAGTATTGCCCCAGCAGTGAGGACATAAAAATTATGATAATGATGTAGATTTTTAATTCAATTAATGGGAACAAAGGTCATCCTACAACACAAAAAACACAGGCAAACGGTAAACAGGGAACGGACATCAGCCTTACTTTTATACAAGAAACATCTAATAAACATTTAGCAATCAATGACTTGTCTTTTATTTTGACCAACTTAAAATATAGTTAAACCTCGAACAATAGTCCATTAAAAAAACTACGAATCATTATGATATCACATGCATGATGTGAGTCACAAGTGGCAAAAAAATATCACACCACCAGCCAGGGCACTAACTTCTCTCGAAATCGTGTCATTGCGTAGATAACGAAATTGATATTTCCTTTTCTATGTAAGGCTATCTAGAGTGAAGTTATATGTTTGCAGCGCCCTCTTTTTTTAAAAGTTTGAATGAAACAGGCGCCCTCTAGTAGATTTTGTTAGACACACAAAGTAAGAAGTTCTATAGTGTGGTAACTCCTGTGACGATAGATGGCGCTTAAACAGAACTTTTATAATATTTTTTTGAAAGCCTATAAATTCTACATATTTTCGATAAAATATCCCAAAAAAAGATACATAAATTATTTTAAATCATTAGATACAGTTACTAGCTTATATACTAACCTATCCAACAATAAATACTAAATGATAAGCAACATCACTGATCTGATCATAGTTCTAAGTGAGGTATTAAAATTAGACTTACATTCTGGCAGCTTCCTTCACAAGGTCCTTCACATATATATCAGCAAGCTTCAGTTTTTCAATCTCAGTCTTAGCGGCTTGTTTTGCCTTGCCAACTGCACAGCCAAAGTAGGACTGAAATTAAAAAAACACTTTTTATTCTAGATGAAATCAAGGTGCAATACAAATAGACATAATGCTATCTATTATATTTTAACCGCCTCTGTGGTCTAGTGACTAAGACCACCGGTTTAGACCCAGAGGTCCCGGGTTCGATTCCCAGCGGGGGGTACATGTTTATGTACTCGGTTTGGTTTGGTTTGATGGTAGGGCTTGTTTGCCCGCCTGGCTAGCTACCACCATCTTATCTAAATATGTCGCCATAACATCAATGTTTGTAGCATTGTTGTGTTCCGGCAGCTAGAGATAAGATAGCCAGTACCTCACTAGTTGAGGATCCTGGGTGAAGTGCGCTTCTGTGCCTTATCATCACTTAACATCAGGTGAGATCAAGACACTGGGCTTACCCGTAAAACATCATCATCAGCTCACATATGTCCCCACTGCTGGGGCACGAGACTTCCCTATGGATGGATAGAGAACGGGCCATAAACCACCATGCGGGTCCAGTGCGGATTGAAGGTTGGCTTTATGTGCTTTCCAAAGCACAGAGGAGCTCGAGATGTTACATTTATGGTCACCCATCCGATGACCGGCCTTTGCGAAAGACGCTAAGGGAAGGCTAGTACCCCAGCAGTGGGGACATACAATGAGCTGGTGATGATAGTGATTATTGCCACCGAGCCTAATGTTCGGCTCCTTACATCAAACTGCTTCCAGCCACACTGCATATATAATTATTTTAGGCAGATGGAGGGCTGATAGACGATGCCCTAGGGACCTACTGCATCATATTATTCAGAGTCACTGTTCCTACTTACAAATGCGACTCCACTTGGGTCCAGCATGTACATCTGTGGTCCATCATGTTCTGACCATGTTCCCATCACAACGGAGCAGCCATATGGACGGACAGCGCTGTATAGTGTGTAGGCATGCATGTACATTGAAACACGCTCATTCAAATACTTTAGCGGCACTGGGATTCCATATTGTGATCGGTAGTTGGATGCTTCTGTGCGAGCGGTTTCCACAATTTGTCTTGCATCTGATATGAGACCAGCTACAGCCTGGAATGTTTGAAACAGAATAGTGAATATTATGTTAGAAACACAATGAGAACACAGTGAGAAATAGTAACCCGGCTACTTTTTTGTAAATGGAAGTTTTTTGTAAATACAAAAATTTTAATATCAATTCGAGAGGCCAAACTATTTTCTTTCTTTTCTTTAAACTTTTTTATCTTTTTCAGTTGGCTTTCTATTTTATGGGAGACTTTATGTTGTTGTCACTTATAGTCTTACCGCCGGTCAAATTATTGCCCTTGTATTACAGACAAATCAAAAACCTACTGTTTCTAAAAATATTATGGGTAACTATGACTATAGTAAAGACAGATAAGGATTAATCATTGTTTTAGGAGTAAAAACTATAACAAACATGACAAATGCTCGCTTACCATGCCTACATGCTCATCAATGTGGAATATTCTTTTGTTAGCAGTTGGTTCATACAATTTTGAAGAAACTAGTTTCTCAACCGCAAACACCACTCCATCTTTTCCCCTGAGGCCAATGACTGTGCCAGAGTTTTCCACAGCCTTAGCAGCATATTCTACTTGAAATACTCTACCGTCAGGAGAAAATTGTGAAGCAGACAGATCATACTGTGGAAGAAAATAGCACATTTTAGATAAGGCAAAGTATCCATGTTATTTTAATCATAATAAGAGTGTTCTGTTGTATTTTCTTAATTCTAAAGTTTAGAATAAAGTAAATTTAAAATCTAAAGACGTGTAGGTACATAACTATTTCACTTCAAAAATTTTTATGGTCGACGAATGTAATATGAATGTATCTTTAACATAAGAATGTAACAAAAAGATCATTTAACATTCAAATTAATAAAGAAACAGGACAAAATACTAAACATTCAGAGAAAAGCAATTGTTGTCAACAATTTTAACCTAATATTAAATGCAAAACTGTTAAATTTGTTACTTACTCCAGTTCCGATTGAACTCATTGTTTTGATTTACAGCAAAGTTATACCGTATTCTGTGTAATAGATAAATCAGTATAATTATTGCAACTACAGCGATATCAGCTTTTAGTTCAGCGGCGATGACAAGCAAACTTCTTCGGCATCAAAGAATAATTTGTTCTCTTTGCACAGGTTTTCACTGTGATGCGATTCATTTCTCAGATGAGTATAGAATATAATCTAAAAAAATACTACTATTACTACATACAAATAAAAAAACCAATTTGTTTTACTTATTTAATATGATTTATTATAAACATTCTTTAAATATTTAAGTTTAAGTTTCCTAAAACTTGTTTCTTTTTTTGTGCTTTTAGTTACTTTTATTATTTTAATGGATGCGTGAAATGAAACAAAGCATTGTAATTTTGAAACTTTCCAATCACAGCCGTGTATTTGAAAAATGGAAACACACTTGTTGAAATTAGACAAATCATCGTTATTCTAACAAAAAACAAACAATATTTTAGGGACTTCTTGGCGGGAAAGTGAAGAGTCATGTCTGCGGTTTTGTTTTATTTTCTAAAATTTGTGTTATGTCGAATATTAATATGAAATAATGGTGGATTATTAACCGTTAAGTGTTCGTGAGTGTGCATGAGTGTTGGCAAATGAAACAAAACAATGCAATGTTACTTTTCAAATTCTCACAAGAAGTCTGCGTGAGGACTTAACCCTTTTCTTGACGGAGTGCACTGCCAGATACAGTCAACTTTGAAAAATCATACCAAGAAAAATATTATTGCTTGAAACGGAACGTTCCTACTGTTTAAGAAAATAACTGTTTCTGAACGCATTCACGTCAATGTCATGTCAGTTCACTGATGCCAGATTGGGGGGAATACCCCCAAATCTGGGGGTTTTTATTTGTTATGGGGGGACAATTGGGGGGGAAAAATATTTGGGGGTATTTCTGGAGGGAAAAAAATAATTTGGAGGGAATTGGAGGATTTTTATTACCAAAACTATAAACTGAGAAAAGCCATAATAAAAAGAAATATAATACAAAGCTGAACGCGATCAAACCAAACTAATCTACGAACGAACACAAACGAAAGTACCTACAATTCTGCGCTCGATAAAAGCCGAGTGGTCCCGAACGAAGTTGCCGTGTCCCGCGTTCCCGCGCATCGTTTGCTCGCAACTCGCGTCTTGGTCGGTTCGGTCGGTCGGTCAGTCGTCGCTTGGCTTGATCAAATTTGAACAAATTTTATTCTATCTGATCTTTGCGCAAAATAGCACTTGCAAAACAAAATTATATAAGAAGATATAGAAAGGAGTGGGAAAGCGATCCAATATTTAAAGGTAAGTTATATTTCAGTATAGAGATAGAGTAGTTATTAGGTATGTAACCGTAATGAAAATATCATGTCTCAAAAGTTTTATATAATATTTTTGCAGCTCTGAATAAGATTCCTCTTGAATCAACGATTTGTACACGACATCGTGTAGGTATGTAATATATCTCAAACAGATAAGTACCTATAAAAATAGGTACTTACTTACTAAATAACTATTAATGTTTTATCTGTTTATTTGGGATTGGTTTGATTATAAATTAGTAATGTTAAGTTAAAAATGAAGGTGTCAGGTGTGAAATCAATGTGTAGCATGCATTAATATAAAACTAACCTACATTTTTAAAAATCCTTAAATTTTTCGTATCGTATGGGGTGTTGGCGTGTGTTGATGTTAAAGATGTTTAATTCAGAAAAAATGTACATAACTGCAGACGGCTCGTGTGAAGATGCTGACATAGTAATGGAAGCTATTGCTGAAATAGTATAAAATTGTATTTTATTTTTATTTTTAATTGTATTTTAAAAATTAATAAATATTTCATAATTTGTGGGGGTTTTTTTTTTCAAAACATGTATTTTAGGGGGGATTACAGGGAAGATTTGGGGAGAACGCGAGACGGTCACCTGGCCACACTGTGTCAGTTTGACATAACCGTTTTCATTCACAATCAAAATTATGGACCGGTTCAAACAAATCCCGCCGAAAAAGGTAAGAAAATTGATATTTTATATTGTTTTAGCTCAATAATGTAATAATTGTGCATACCACGATAAATAACATTAGTGTATACGTGTGAATTGAGTGAATTTTAGAGCAAAACTCTTTACTTGGTTTTGGAAACTAGAGCCAAAGTGTTATGTATCTCGCAGTGCACACTGCCATGTTTACTGGTTTTTTATGTTTGAGTGTTATGTGTCTCACAGTGCACACTGCCATGTTTACTGGTTTTTTTATGTTTGAGTGCCTTGTATCCTAAAGTGCACACTGCCCCGTCTAAAGTGTTTTTATTTTTATTGTTTTTCTCTTATTACCTTGATGGCGTAATGGTGATGGTGTTAAGCTAATGCATTGAAGGTTCTGGGTTCGATTCCCGGTCGAGCCAAAATCGATTTTCATACATAGCTACAGGTCTGGGTGTACGTACTTTTAGTATTGGTAGGAATACTATACCTACTGCATGCACTCTTTTTTGAAATCTGGTTGTTCGTGTCTGGTCGTTTTATGGAATGTGTGTTTTTTTTTATTTTTGCTTAGCATGGACGGTTAGTTTTGCTTATTTATTTTAGGGTGGAGTACAGCCATCTTTTGCAAGAGGTAGAAAGCTTTGTGCGCTTATCCCAAAATCGGGCAGAAAATCATCAAATGACGATTCGTCGACGGAGTCCGAAAATGAAATCCGGCGATTTCCAATTCGACATAGGACAGACGAAGAATCTTCACCAGTGCCTTCACTGCCATCGTCGATGGAAAATCTCAACCTGCTCTCCGACGATGAAATAGTTGATGTCCAAGAAGCGGTCACTGCGTCACCATTGATAGCGTCTCCACTTACTCCACTAGCTGCGCAAAATTTGACTCAATCTGTAGCGTCTCCACCGCAGGCATCGACGGCTCCACAGTCTCCAGTGGCACCTTCAACATCAACACTCTCCAGAGCAATCAGACCAAGATTAGTTATAGCGCGTCGTTCTCAGCTGGTGAGAGCCAAATTGAAACCTCTCAATTTTCGATGGACTGGACAACAATTCCGTCATCGAGCAGAAATAGCCAATAATGATTTTCAAGAAGAGGCAATTCCTCAGGATCCATTTCAATATTTTTCCAGCTTTTTCACTGACGACATTTTAAACTACATAAAGGAACAAACCAACTTATATTCTACTCAAAAAACTAACAGATCATTGAATTTTACAGTTGAAGACATAAAAGACTTTATTGCAATAAATCTGCTAATGGGAATTGTTGATATGTCCTCGTATACAGATTATTGGTCCCGAGAATTTAGGTACAGTCAAATAGCAGATATCATGCCCCTCAAAAAGTTTCAACAATTACGTCGTAACATTCATTTCAATAACAATTTGCTTGATAATGGTGATCGCTACTTCAAGATAAGACCTTTGGTAGAAATGTTACGTGCCAACTTTTTGAAAGTTCCTCATGAAAAAAAGTTCAGCATAGATGAGATGATGGTGCCATATAAAGGAAAGAAAGCTGGTAATCGTAGGCAGTATATAAAAAATAAGCCTAAAAAGTGGGGATACAAGATTTTTGTTAGAGCTGGTGTAACTGGCTTCGTTTACGATTTTCTTATTTATGGTGGTGAAGATACTTTTAGGTCAATAAATTTTTCACCAAAAGAGTCTTCTCTCGGATTGGGCGCTAAAGTTGTGATAGCTTTATGTAAAACTATACCAGATCCAGCGTGTTGTGTTGTATACTTTGATAACTTTTTTACTAGCCTCGAATTGATTCACTACTTGCGAGAAGAGATGGGTATATTTTCACTTGGGACTATAAGGGCAAACAGATTACGCGGAGCTGAAAAAAAGCTTATCACTGATAAAGCACTGAAGAAGAAACCAAGGGGCTCTCATTCGCAAGTCGTGTGCAATAATACGAAAGTGTGTGTCGTCAAGTGGTACGATAATAAGTGCGTCACTACCGCAAGCAGCTATGTAGATGTCCACCCTATATCTACGATCCAAAGGTACGACAAGGATAAAAAGTTGAGGTCAGCAGTGCCATGTCCTGAAATTATAAAGCATTACAACGCCCATATGGGCGGTGTTGATTTAGCGGATATGCTAATAGCTCTCTATAGAACTGAGCTAAAAGGGCACCGTTGGTACCTGCCATTGGTATCACAACTATTAGATATATGTATTACCAATAGTTGGATATTGTACCGTAGAAATACTGGTAATGGAAAAACAATGAGTTTGAAGAAATTCAGGTACAACATTGCCAAAAACTTATTATTACGCCACAGACCCACGACACATACGGACAATGTAAAAGGTCCAACCCCATCAAAACTAATAAAGATACCGGTTATTCCAAGACCAGCAAAAGAAATTAGCAGTGGCCAACTTGGCCATTTTCCGACATTTGGGACAAAAGGCAGGTGCAAACTATGTACCAAAGGTCAAACCACTGTTTCATGTACTAAGTGTGGAGTTAGACTATGCTTCGTACCTGGAAGGAATTGTTTTTATAGTTTTCACCACCAGTAATTAATATAATATGTAATAATATATAAATATAATATAATATTATTATATATTACAATTAATTTCTTATTAAGTAAGTACAAATGTTTGATCTCAGTAATTAAAATAATTATTTTATATACCGTTTGTATTATTACCTCTTTTTGGCAGTGTGTCTCGTAAGATACATTCGCCTGAGATAGTCATTCCTTACGAACACGGCAATGTGTCTCACGGGATACGTAAGGTATCTCTGGAAACAAAACTCCATGATTTTTTTAATTGTTTTTTCCTGCATTCTATGTTCATATAAAAAGAGATTATTGAAAAAAAATCGGTTATTCTAGATTTTTTTTTTTTGCCAAGAAAAGGGTTAATTAAGCCCCACATCTTTATCATCTATATTGTTTATTTATGTATTACAATGAAATTAAGAAACTAATGACATGGCAGCATGGTCTATGACCTTATCCGGTTCCTTAAGGAACGAACTAAACTTTAAAAAAAACTAACAAAAAACAAACAATATTTTAGGGACTTCTTGGCGGGAAAGTGAAGAGTCATCATGTCTACGGTTTTGTTTTAATTAATTCTAAAATTTGTGTTATGTCGAATAATAATGTGAAATAATGGTGGATTATTAACCGTTAAGTGTTTGTAAGTGCGCATGAGTGTTGGAAAATGAAACAAAACAGTGCAACTTCACTTATCAAATTCTCTCAAGAAGTCCGTCCGAGGACTTAGTAAAGCCCCACATCTTTACTGAGATACTCGAGGGGTTGGGGGGTCTATTATTTCTCACTTCTCAATTTCTATTACCATTCATCATCATCATACAGGAAGGAAATATTGTTTATTTATGTATTACTTGTAAGAAAAATTACTTTGACACTAGCTAAATGTGCTAATCGCACGAATCCATCAACTAGACTAAAGGGAAAAAAAGGACGTATACGTCTGTGGGTATTACCAGCTATTACATAATTTTATAACTATTGTATAATAAATGCAGTAAATACCACAGAACAATGGTAAATACTCATTAGAAGACATTTGACATATCAAAATGATCTTTGATAGTCAAATGACACAATATGTCACATATAATAATAATAATTATGTCATGTTCATAATATCGATTTTAAATTTATAAAATGGCGCGACTCCCTTGACTTCCTGTTAATTACACACTTGTTACACTGTTACACATTTCACGAAATCACTCCCACAAGCTGTTACTCATACTTCCGTCCCATTTTACGAAATCACTCCCACAACACAAATGCTAGAAAGCAAGCGGAAAGATGTTACACATTAAAAAAAGGCAACATTGCGTGTCGACAAGCCAAAGTCATTATGAGATAATATTTTTGTTGTTGTGGTGTGCATGTTAAAGCAAAATGAATCGACTTCGGCAACTTTTTTCGTCTCGTCCACGAAATATTATGTCGCGGGGCGTTCATCTTAGTACTTATTGTCTCATCTAATAGTTTTATTTTCACATAGTTTACTCAATAAAATTGTAAATCCACAATTGTGTTGTTCTGTTTAATAATATTTTCAATAAATGTTTTCAATAATAATAATAATAAAATTATTATTATATTGATACAATTTTGAATGTTATTAAATTAAATTAATCATACAAATTTATTTAAATTCAATTTACTGCAAATTGGAGTTATATTTAATTTTAAATTTCTTTTATGTATTATTTCCATTGTTTTCGTATCTGCATGATTAGCTGTGTGTACACGTTTTCTGGATGTCGGTCTTGCTCTGTTCTATTATAAATTGCTATTTTAAGCGAATGTTGACTATCATCTGTTGTGTACTCCATAAATAAATAAATAAATAAAATACAATTTTTTGTAAAGTGTGGAGTGTTTTTGAGTTTTTATTAGGAGTTCTACATTACAACGATGATAATCGAAAATGATAGATAAAAGATGAAAACGAAAAACGAAATACGAAAGACGAAAGAAGAAATACGAAAGACCAAATACGAAAAACGAAAGACGAAATACGAAAGATGAAAGACGAAATACGAAAGACGAAATACGAAATACGAAAAACGAAAGATGTAAGACGAAACACGAAAAACGAAAGACGAAAGACGAAATTGAACGATGATAATATATAATAAAAAATGATAGAGAAAAGATGAAAAACGAAAGAAGAAAGACGAAAAACGAAGTACGAAAGACGAAATATAAAAAACGAAATACGAAAAACGAGAGACAAAATACGAAAGACGAAATACGAAAAACGAAATACGAAAAACAAAATACGAATGACGATAATGACGAAATACGAAAGACAAAATACGAAATTGAACGATTATAATCTAAAATCAAAGATAAAAGATGAAAAACGAAACACGAAAGACGAAATATGAAAGTGGACGAAGCGAAACAAGTATGTAAGGATCGTAGCAAGTGGAAAGAAGTGGTCTCTGCCTACCCCTACGGGAAAGAGGCGTGATTATGTATGTATGTAAATATGAAAGACGAAATATGAAATACGAAAGACGAATGACGAAATACGAAATTGAACGATGATAATCAAAAATGAAAGATAAAAGATGAAAAACAAAACACGAAATACGATAGACAAAAGACGAAATACGATTTAACAAAATAAGCAAAAAGGAAAGACGAAATACGAAAGACTAAATTGAACGATGATAATCAAAAATGAAATATAAAAGATGAAAAACGAAACACGAAATACGAAAGATAAAATTGCTAAACCAAAATGGATAAAAAAAGAACAATTTTATCTTAACACTTAGTTGCCAGTTACATTGCTGTCTGTAACGTATGTTTACCTACTTAGATTCTAATTGCCCGTATTCCCTCGTCTTCACTATCTCTTGTAAGCAAACAGCCCTTGAAAGGGTTCCGAGAGGCGGGAAATAAAACAAAATGAGTTTTGCTATTGATCCGCTAGAAGCGTGCAGTTTATGTTTAGTGGACTTGGCGATATGAATGTGTTGGGATAAAAATATATTTTTGTTACTGCCTCTTAGTTTAGTGTGTAACCAAAGAATTATGGACCGTGTTGAGTCTAAACTTAGGAGTGATATTTCTTTGTCAAAGGATGTTAGGAGACGGTGCGTGTGTCGTAAAACTGTGGTTTTAATTTGGCGTTACTATTTGTTGAGGCGGATGGCAATTGACTGGACACTAAAGCGGTGAGGTGGGATGTATCTGCGGTTTGTATTAACCGGACAGCGAACTATGTAGATTATTAAGGAGGTTTAGGTAAACGGAAACTTCGTCAATATGTTACAACAGCCATGCCTAACACCCGTATTTATAAACAAGCCGTTACTCGCTACTTAGCAATTTACTTTGTTCTTAGAAATGTCACTTTAGGGTTAGTCTGAGGTGTTCAATATTAAAGTCAATTATCAACTTATACACTTGTTTTATTTGTCTCTTACACGATACACATACATAACCCTAATGCAATACGTGCTTACAATATGTGTCCCAGAATACGACTAGCGTCTCCAAGCGTCGCTGTATGCTACGCTAGCCCGAAACGCTTACGCAACACTTTAGTGTCCCTACATCACTAAGATCTAATTTCATTTTATAAACAAGTAACGTTCAATACATACTGTAATAAGTAGTTATAAACTGTTACTGCATAACTATTTTGTTTTAGGATAATCATGGTACCGGAACAGAAATACTTGTTCTAATTTGTTGTAATGGATCACCATAAATATTATCTTAGTTATATGATAAAGTTTTCTTTGTAAATAATATCATTTACAATTTTATATTATTTGAAAACATTTGAAATTTATTATTGATTTGAAAATGAAATGAAAATAAAATGAAGGTTATGTCCTATGGCCCTATCCCCCGAGGCCAGAGGCAGTGGAACATTTACGAGTAAGTATAGCCTGATAATTCCCTGATGATGATACCCTGTGTGGTGCTGGGGATAAAGAATGATTGTACCACCCCATCTTTTCCCGTGGGTGTCGTAAAAGCCGACTAAGGGACCATTCCAGAGGATGGGCAGCAGCATCTCTCTGTGGTTAACTCTAAACTTACTGCGATCGCCAACCCGCCTGCCAAGCGTGGCGATTATGGTAAATCCCCTCATATATCCTTGAGGGAGGCCTTTGTCCAGCAGTGGACGTCTTTTGGCTGAGATGATGATAGCCTGATAATAATGGACGTCGCAGATTTGAA
The DNA here is from genome assembly GCA_949315975.1 of Eudonia truncicolella. Taxonomy (NCBI): domain Eukaryota; kingdom Metazoa; phylum Arthropoda; class Insecta; order Lepidoptera; family Crambidae; genus Eudonia; species Eudonia truncicolella. The sequence continues at coordinate 1,438,039 of OX438838.1, read as the reverse complement.
TGCGAATTAGCAATCATTTCAATAATATAACCAAATTTTTGATCTAAATCTAATGAAAATAAATAACAAAGGCAAGATACCGGAAAGTTATTACTTTATTTTTAATTCCAACAAGCACGTGTATACTGCGAATGGCAATTCAAAAGAAGAAAAGTCCCTGGCTGACTGTTAAAAACAATTATTACCACAACATGACTTTTGGGCTTAGTACCGCTAGCTCCGAAAATTGAGACCGCAAATTAAGAAAGTTGATGTATTTTTTCAAAGTGTCGCACCGTAGAGTCCGCCAAGTAATTTAATAACATTTCCATTGGTTTTGTTGCTAGCTGTGCTGTGTTTATTACATAAATAAATAAAATCGTTTGGAGTTGGTAGGACAAGAATAATAAGATTTTGGAGTTGATGGGATATGCTGTATGGAGTTTTAAAATGTCGAGAACAATAGATTTGGAGCTAGCGGTACTAAGCAGACTCTCCTTAAATTATTCCAGGCGTTTGCGTATCAAAACATTACATTGTTTATCTTCAACAAAATCAATTGGAGTTGGAGTTGGCACGAGCGGTGAACGTCATTAACACCACAAGCGGCTCCTACGTGGCTTGCACTACCCGTATGTCGCTATGTCGCTAACTCCCATGAAAACCACAGCTGCCTCCACGTACCCAGGATTTGCTTAGGGATTCGAGAGAATTAGGTATTAACTAAAGTTGCTTTTTCATTGGTAATTTATATTACTTATCACAAAGTAAAAATAATAATTTTTCAACTGCCTAACCCACTGGGTCTTTTACTCTGCGTTAGTTGCTGAAGAAGACCTTTCGATAATCAACTTTTATTCTGGCTACGTACGAAACAGGGTGAAGTATCACGCCTCTGTGTCTAATGGTAACTAATGAAAGACAACTAATTTTGGAGACTGAAGATTATGAGTACTAATCCAAAGTGGGTTATCTCTTAAGGCAAGGACCGCTACTTGGGTTGACCATCAGATGCGATAAAGGCATTAGGAATTCAACACGGATAACCATTATGGATGAATATTAAAAAAGCGCACCGAGATACGATTACTAGCCAGCGACACTGCTTACAAACCCACTTATCTTGTTTCGTTGAATTTTTCATAGTCAGCGTCTCCAACAAACTTGTTTTATATGTAACGCAATAACGCCTACAGAATTTCTGCACGATAAAATACTCGCCGAGGTACTTTTAACGACACGTGAAAGAGCTGCGAAGTCCTAACTTCCAGATAGACACTTGCTCAGTTGAGCTCACGATTCGCGTGTAAGGTCTCGTACACAATGATGACTATATTTTTACTAGACTCAAGACATGACTTATGATATGACTATGGTTATACAACGTGTATCATATGGGTGTGGTAATTTTATTTAATTCATTCATTCGTTCATTCATTTAACACGTTGACCGCCGCCGGGCCCAGACACAATAGAAATTCAATTGTTTGTCGGACATATGGCGCTTAAGGTTTTAATTAATCTTTATTGCACAATAACACAAAATAAAGTACAGAATGCAGACTCAATGCCAAATGGCATTCTCTACCAGTCGACCTAAGGGCTAGACAGAAAATTGGTAAGCGGTTTAACAAAGAACGTAAATGAAACATACACTACCTAAATTTATAAGAACTGAAATATACAAATTAAGTTTATAAATTGAATGATAATAATATAATATACGTACTAACTATAAAAAAAAACTTTAATAAAAATAGATATAACATAAACATACTTAAACATAACAGAAGAAAACATGATAGGAATAATTAAACAACCCAAAGTGTATCCGATCTAGATCTTGTATGCGGCGTCACTTAGACGTTATTAACAACTTTACAAATTAAAATGCAATTGGTAATTCAATATTTATAATTAAATAAACTAAACTTTCATACACTCATACCAATTATCTAGCCCAAGAGAAGCTTCGTTATGAAACTCGTTAAATGGTTACTAGACAACGGATAAACATACTTAAAATACTTAAATACATACTTATTATAGGTACACAGAAAACACCCAGACCCGAGACAATTTAGAAAAACAATAATTTCCAAATTGACCCGACCGGGGATCGAACCCGGGACCTCAGAGATGGCGACACCATGAAAACCGGTGTACAAACCACTCGACCAAGGAGGTCGTCAAAATTTATATATTATATTTATATAAGTGACGTCATATCAAAATAAACAAGTCCCATCACTAGTGCGAACTTTGTGTACTCACAAATTAAAATCACTCCTAACATGCCTATGCGCGCCTTGCACACTGAGCGCAGAATAGTTAGGAACATAGCAACGCATCGCGGCGGGGCGCCGCCGGCGCCGCGGGCGCCCGGTTCGCTCGGCACACGACGAGGGAGACGGCGAGAACCGACGGCCGCTTGGCGGCTTAGACAACGCAAAACTTCACTAATTTAATTATGCTTCTCAGTGAGTTGAATAGTAGACAATAACACTAAAACTTTTATTTCACTTTGTAACATTAAAATATTTCACTAAGACACACGGCATCGTTACATTTACACAGTGCGAAAAGCGGCAACTATGCATTCCTACATCTAGCCTTACATCTCACACTCGCCGATATAAACTAGGTACGTTTGATAAGTAACCTCATTAAAAAAAATCCATATTGATAATTAAATAACAACGCAAATAGTAGCAATATGTTTAGGCCGTATGTTTATCTTTTTCTGAACGCCTCGATAGTAAAGACAGCCGTATGGTACCGGCCTGGTATCCGGTAAAAACACTGGTAACAAGAGGTCTAAACTTGTATTGTAGACTTTCGAGTTCATACGTAACATACTTAGTTCCATACAGATCCGACTACTTTTTTCGCGACAACTGTCGTATTACAAATTTACAAGACTGTAATGCGATTTAATATATTTTCCATATCATATTGAATTATTGACACAAACATAAGCCAACTCGTTATTTTAATGAAATAACTACATACAAGTGTATCGATTATATTCTGATAAATCGATTTGCTTGTTACAAAATGGCAACACCGAGGAGACAATGACAACTCGACATGTCAAAAAAATCAAATTAAATGGAAGTGAATTTAATTACTAATTAATATGGAGATTTCTCGTCGGAGAAGTTAAGGCAAATTATTTAACAGGGTTTTATGAAAATAAAAAACTTGATTTTTGATATAACAATCATCAGTGTGCAAAGTAATTTGTAGCGATACTAAAGCCCATAGGTACTACGATGGGCATTTTCTTTGAAAAATGACCACACCTTTCTATTACACGTTGTATATATTTTTAAATTATATTTTGTTGCAAACAAATTAAAATAAAAAAAAGTGTACTAAGAAAAAAAACACGAGCGGGATTCAAACCTATCAACATCCGATCTTAATATTTTTACAAATATTTGAAAGATCAGTATAGAATTAGGCAAGCTATATTTGTGTTAATGATTATATAATATAATTTTACGAAATTTTTGTAGCGAACAAATTAAAATTTGAAAAAAGACAAAGTGTTGAAAAAATTCCACGAGCGGGATTCGAACATGTCGTCGATGACGTAGTTGTCGACATTGAATAGGGCTTTTGTAATAATTGTAGATAGTGTTGATTAATTTCGGCAAGTTGGATTGAGCCACGATAGCATAGTTGGTAGTGCACCTAACCCAACATGTCATGGAGGTTTCGAATCCCGCTCATGGAATTTTCTTAACACTTTTTTTCTATGACTTATGACCTTTGACTCCATAGGTTGGGAAACACAATTGAATAAGCTGCTATTTGACCAAGACAATCTTTCTAAAACATTATAATATATTAAGTATTTGCTTGCATTGTCACCAAGTTTAATAGCCAGTAACTTTGTTAATTTGATCTAACCATAACTGGTTATAATAGTTAGATAAAATAAAAACAATAACTAAGTATAACATACATAAGCCTTTTTATATATTTTGTTTGACATAGGTAACTATTATTGATAATTTGTATTTTAATTGGTTTCTGACATTCCTTTTGTATTGATCTTAATTTTAAATTTTTGCTATTACGAGTAATTTATTTGACATTGTTAATTCTTATTTTAGCGTATTGTCGTTTTGGGTAAACTTTAAGTTAGCATGTACACTGTATAATACATAAATAAATAAATAAATATTTTATGTGTAGTCTCCATTTCAGAACTACCATTGTGGAAAAAGCATAAGAGAAATTACAAAAATTATAATTATGACAAAAAAAAGTAAAGTAAATAGCTCCATCATTAAATCAAGTCATCGCTACAATTGACGGGTAATGGCTTCATCACCAAGCTTGCCAAATGCGGTTTGGTGATCACAAAGCCGGGGTATGTCTGACCTGGGAATTAATCCCGAGACCTTCGGGTATCGGGTCGAGCGCACTGCCACTCGGTCACCGAGGCGATGACAAAAAAATAAACAAAATAAATAATTGTGAAATAGGCGATACTAAAAAAAAAACAAAACCCACTACATCTGCCACACGTCAGTATTTCGATAGTGCGATCACACAAACCCGTCCCTAAGGGTGAAACTACATTGAGGCAAAGCTGATTTGCGGAAGTCAACCAATGGAGTCCCTTTATTTTGACAGCTCAAAACGGCTGATCCTTACTAGCGCTGTCATAAGGACGAAAATACCGTGACGATTGAGACCGCTTAAAAATTAACAGAATCTTAAAATATTTAAAAAAATTGTTGGTTAGTTATCAAAATATGCAGTTACTAAATTACGAATACTGATGTTATCAATGTGTTTGAGTGGTTTCCATTTTTTTAACTATTCTACAAAAGATGGTGCATTTTTTCAGTGTCGCCCTTATGGTCTGTCGTGTCAATCTAAAACATTGTAATTTAAATTACATTGTTTTTTTTTTGCTTTAACTCTATTGCGCTTACGATAAAGTTTATATAGCAAACCCAAACAGTGTTTTGGCTTGACATGATAGTGGAGTCACCCTTATGCACGCAGCCTAACCGCACCGCGCGAAGGCTGTCGAGTATGGATTTCGCGATAATAAAGTTCTCGTAGGTTTTTCGGTGTTACGACGCGACAAAAACGTGTAAACAGGGGGCCCGCTCGTAAATTCCTTTGACATGGTAATCCTGCGCCAAAGCGTACTGTTTTCCACATTATTCATGTGAAACAGAGATGAATTGCATCTCGCGACCGTATTAATAGCGATTGTTCGGGGTTTGAGGAGGCAGGCTGTGTAGGCACTTAATCGTAGTTTTTTTTAACAATCACATTTAGAAATATGGGCAGAGCTAGGTTGCCAGATGGGCTGACGTCCTTGTTAGAGCGCGCCGGGACGAAAGTGACATGGTACATGAAACTGAATACTTACGAGTGGCACAAGATTGGATTAAGTAGAGGGATCATGAGAAGACTTAACAATGGGTATCTAAATTTAAGCTTGTAAGTTCATGCAAAGTATCTATTTACCATTTGTATTTGGGTAATTTTTAAACTTGTGCCCATAGGTAGTTCTGACTCTACATGAAATACCTCCTAACAACATCGTAACATACCCATAAAAAATAAATCATGTTATATTAACATATCTACGAGTAATTCGTAGGTAGGTAGGCCATGAATATTTCTACCACATTATTCAAAATACATAAGTATTTTATGAAGTTAGTCTTGGAAAATAATTTCCAAGACTCATTTCATAAACTACTCAACTCGTCCAAAGAGCGCTCGCGTTGCGTTGAAACGGTTGAAACCACAGATATTTATCATCTGTGGTTGAGGCCCTATGGGCCCTATTCGGTCTATCTATGGTTGGAACAAATTAAGTTTTGCTTTTTCTTTTTTTTGCGCAACGCATTACAGTCGTGTGGCGTAGCTTAATACATTAGCAATCTGTTTACCCGGCGGGGCGTTACACGAACTCGTAAATACACGTCTTGTGCCAGCAAAATATTACCCCGGAACCAACCTAATAAGAGGGATATTTTGTAAGCAATTGGCGTCTATGTCAAAAATGGTCATGATACTCTGTGGGAAGTTAATGTTTTAATCTATGGTTCTGCTGGCCAGCGGATTTGTTTCCTTGCGCATTTTATTTAGGAATACTTGAGAAAGTTAAAGAAGAAGGGATGTTGTAGGGTATCATTAAAACTTTAATATTTTTCCGCCAACTAATCAAATTTTAATAGTCTTTTAACAAAATATCCAACATACCGCATCAGTTTGAAACGATTGACATAGTTTTGCTTTATATCGATAATCCTGCGTCGTCTTAGGACATCATGTAATTTTAGTATACACGGAATAAGTATTTTTCTTTCATTAAACTCAAAAATAGTTTGATGCCCTTATAATTTTTTATCTAACTAAATATTGTAACCAGGGATGTTGGGTTATTGTGACCGTGATTACTTGGAAGTGGGGGGTCGATGATTTTGTTTAATTGTTTGTGTCTCAAATAAAAATAAAATAAATAAATAATATTCAATAGCCGTGACCAGTGTTCGACAGGAACCAGAGATTTATATTTTTTTTATTTAATCATTAGAAATGGTGGTCACCAACAGATTTTTGACTTTAGCAACAATTCAATACAGACCACCTGTTTCCTAGTTGTCATCCAGTAAAATTTCAATTGTATAAAATTTTGTTGAAATTTTACTGGATGACAACTAGGAAACAGGTGATCTGTATTGAATTGTTGCTAAAGTCAAAAATCTGTTGTTTTTTTGTCGACGAAAATTGGTTTACTATGTTACTGTGTTGAACACGGTGCGTGCCGCTACGATATTATTTCAAACGACTTTGTACCGTAGCTCAATACACCCAGGTTAACTCGACTCTGTTAAGCAAATACCAAACTAAAATGGTCGTTTTGGTTTAAACAGCGATTAAAGTTGGATTCTCCCGAGTATCTCGCCGTTCAGTCTGATCGGAAACTTTTACCACTGGGCGCATACCAAATGATCTTTAATGTACGAACTTGACTGAATGGCCTGGAGATTCTTGAATTTCTAATAAAAGGGGCGAAGTTTTAATTGTCTTTCATCATGGTAGGTTAATGGACATAGCTATTCAAACAATAGGAGGCCTGTACCTGTCGAGAATAATAAGAAGTAGGTTTCAAGTTTGATTAAACAAATCTTGAACGCATGTTTCGACTTCTTTTAATATAAATTAACGCGGCTTGAGAAACCCTTTAAGTTTCTCGCCGCCCCCAAAAATCTTGAGTTTTTTTATATAATGGGTTTGCTCTTGACCACTGTCTCACCTGATGGGAAGTCTAAATGTTGTCTAAGATGAACCGCGCTTACCCAAGGGGTTTCCCGCTCTTGTCACCTGACACGAACTTCTTTGGAAAATCTAGGGAAATATGTTTTCTACCTCGGATGTGTGCGAAATCTTCCTGGAATTGTTTGATCACTATGGCTCCAGAAATCATACGCTTTTCACCGCCCATAAACCCGGCTGTAATGTAAAGGTAGCCTATAAAATGTTCACTACTCAAAAAATAAAATAGTGAAAAATTCAACAAGGTGAACCAACGATCCTGGTGAAGGTAGCGGGTAGTCGCTGGATGGAGATCCTTGGGTGAGGTCTTTGTTTAGCAGAGAACGTCCTTTGGCGGTGATGATGATGATAATGATGATGTTCGACTTGCCACTTGCCAGACTTCTATCCCGATAAATGTCTAACAAACATAAAAAAGAAACATCAAATGCCAACATTAACCCTCGCAGACGACAAATAAGTTTCTTAATACAATATCTGGCGGCACGAGTCAACTGGAACTTCGTCCGCTGGCTCAAGCGGTTTAATTGTTCTTGTGAGCTTTAAATTTGCCTCAAAATTATCACTTCCCTTCCTTTGTCCGCCTCAGAAACTCCAAGGCCCGCCATTAAAGAACCAACCTAGTTGAAACTTTTTTCTTTCTTCACAAAATGTCGTTACATTGTTTTAGTTATCAGTTGAAAGAGGCCCGCGATGGTATTGTAGTGTGAAGTGAATCCTCCTTTGAATATTGAATGATGCAAACTTTTTGCTAAGACTACCGGGCTTTGGTGAAATGCCATATTGACGTTAAATAATTGGTCTGTGGTGGACAATAAAGTTGGTGTGCCCTTTCACGACCTATTTGGTTACAACGCCTGTTTATTTCGACGGACGAATTATGATAGACCTTGACGAACCAGAAGTAATTTGTGCGGTGCTTTTAGGCTTAGGACGTTTTTAGTATTCTGAGAGAATAATTTATTTATTTACATCGGTAATTCGACAGTTACCTATATAACAAAACAGTACCTAGTTATACATGAAAAAGCATAGGTATCAGGTCACAGGATCTAACATCAATCGATGTTGTAATTAAACCACTTTTACACTTTTACACGTAAATGTGTAGTAAAATTTAGAAAACAACATCAATCGATGTGTTATTGAAACCAAACGCCTAATTATTAAAATACGTAAAAGATTTATTTTCGTAAAGATACAATAACTACTTATGACTACGATTATAATGTTATATTATTATTTTAAAATTATCAAAGTATAAAGATTTCTATTGATGCTCAAACACAGTACGTGGAGCTCATTATATTTAAAAAAATAAATAAAAATAAAAATGTATTTATTGGGTAACTTAAAGGTAGGTACAAATAGCAGTGGCATACATTTGTTTAGTGTAAAACAAATAAGGGGAGATAAACTCTAATAAATAGTTACCTATGTGTACGTTAGGTAAAATACATATCGGTAATTGGTGCAAAAGCCGACAACGCAGTAATATAGCATTAAGCAGAATTTGAATACGTCTAGAGCAAAAGTCGTCGCGACACGATAGCGCCATACCGGCGCCTACGCATGTTGGTGGGCTTTTCAGACAATCTTTCTTTAGCAAACAAAGCAATGCTACTTACAGTGTGTTCCTTACTCTTTGTCAACAATCATAAAGTGAGATGACTCGTCGTTTAAAGATTCAATTTTTGAATATTGGTCGACATGATGTGACGCCGGCCGTGATTTCTTTTTCACTTTTTCTGATTTTGTTCGTAATTATGATCGTAATCTTTGTCTCTTGACCGCTTTTTTTTACCTGTAAATGTACTAAATATCGCGATTTAACTATTACAACACGGACGTGTGACTTGGACCGCACAAAAAAACGTAATGGCGGCGCACAACGGGCCGTCTGACGACCGGTTGTGTAGGAGGGAGACAGCGATATTTTTTCTTTAATAGCTCTAAAATATGTGACAAGGACGGCACCAAACTACGTTGCTGCAACTAATTAAATTGGTAATCATCTTTGAGGAGATACGAAGTATAATTAGTTCTGTAGAGAGGAGTAATGTCGTTTCAAGCGGCGTGTATCATTCTTTTCAGAAAACCTGGCTCATTGTATTTTCACCAGAGCTAATGTGGAACAATGCGTCGCTTGTAGAAGCCACCACGGCTTATTTATTCAACTTACGCCATAGTCCATTATCTGAGAGCAAATAATTCCGTGAGAGGACAATGAAAAAAGTCACCTTAATTAGGATGTCGGCTTGCAAATAATAATCCCTGGGAGCCTCATTTCGTATGCGGGCCCCGGGCTCGCCAGCGAAAAATTTATCCGGTATTTTTTAGCTGACACAATTACAGGAATATTTACTTTATGTCAGAATACCGGAACGAAAACATGTTGGTTGTTTTTAATTCGGTACGTTATGTCCAGGTAGGGTGCGGTCGTAAAAAAATCATCGCCAGCTGTAAGCGAGTGAAGTGGCCCGGGCTATTTCACCGTAATAGGTATATACCATCTCTAATAAAAATGTTATTCATTGGACTTGACCTTTTAAGAGCCCGATAATAAGCTTAATAGTTGCTACTTTATAAAACATATACAAATTATGATAAATTCTAAGTTAATAAACGTTTGATACAAATACTATTCTAACCTCAACTCTATATCGATTTGTGCATGCACTACGTATGTCCACTTTATATCCGTCATTTTTATCAGCATTTGGATGGTATGGCTGGTATGGCTATGGCAGGCTTAACCGTATTTTGAATCGCCTCTGTATGGTCTACTGGTTGGATAACAGGTCCCCAGACTCAGAGGTCACGGGTTGGATTCCTAGCCACCGTTTGGAATCCAACCCGTAATTACACTCACCAGTATAAATAGGTTTGACTCGGTTTGATTGGTGGCAGACTTGGACGAATCTCCAAGGTGGCAGAGCTTAATTTGAGTCCGCCTGACTATCACCATCTTATCTAAATATATCGCTATCAGTGTTAGTAGTATATACTAGATAATTTTTTTAAAACATTTAGAGATAAGATAGATACCTCAGCGGTTGAGGATTCGGAGTGAAGTGCAATTCCAACTTCAGTTTTATCATTACTTAATAGTGAGATGAAAGCCAAGTGCTTAATACTGATTCTCAAAATAATATAGATAAAAAATCTAAAATATTTTTTTAGCTATATCTTATCAATTTAACTCAATATTCTTTTATTTAGTGGTAACAATGCAGAGCTGCCATTACCGTCTCGCGGGCGATTTGGACCCGTTCGCCTGGAAAACTGCTATAACACCGTTATGCCGTTCACTCAGTACACGTTTGAATAAGTCGGGAGTGAAAGGCGAAATAAAAGGGTATCGGACATTTTGTGTAGCGAACTTCATGCGATGGAAATCTTGAAAATGCTCCGTCGACCGTATATAAAGTGTACGGTTGGACTTGGACCAATGGTTGCGGTAAAAAAAACTATAAAACTTGGATATTGTAATGCCCAGCAAGGTTCATAATTCATCAATTCATAAGTAAATAATTTAAAATGTTTTTATTTTGTTTATATAATTTTAACGCAAATTTTGTTGCGAAACAAATTACAAAAACACAATGTTGAAAAAATTCAGGTTCAAATCCTGCTCGTGGAAATTTTTTCAACATTGTGTTTTTGTAATAAATAATTTAAATTTAAAAAGATTATCCTTTTTAAAAAAAAAATATAATGTGTCTGTTAGTTCTTTTAACAAACTGTTAAAGTTAATGAGTATTCCACAATGCGCTGAATTCGATGTTTAACTTTCTTACAGCTTTGAAGTTGCGTTAAATTTGCATGTGAAATTGGCAATTACGAAAATTCAAATGTTTTTCAATTCAACGATTTTATCAGTCCCCTGTTTTATCTATCACTGGTCCCGCCGGTAACAATTTGTGACATCGGTACCTTATTCAATGCAAATACTTATTATTCGCTTGACTTGCTCCAGATGAGGTCGATCGCATTCGTCAACTCTATGACGCGGAGACACAGAGATATTGTACTGGGACTGGGACAACGGACGACCACTTGGATTCCGATTATTTTCACTTGGTATCTACTGGGAATATTTTACGACGAAATTGACATTTGAAAATGTATTTGGGAAAATTTGTTTTGGGAAACGTTATTGTAGTTGTTTTATATTGGTTGTTCTTCGGATACATAACTAAGGTGAAAACTTACGGTGTAAACTTCTAAGTCAAGGTCTCCCTGTACGTACATAATAACGAACCGATGATGACATCTAAAGTGAATAAAACATTTTGAAATTAGAATTTCTTCTATTTGGAATTTGAATCAAAATACTATCACACTTACTTATCTCTAGTCTTTTGACTCAAATTCCAAATAGAAGAAATTAAAAGACTAGAGTTAAGTAAGGGACTAGAGTTACGAAGTGTTTTATTCACTTTATGTCATCATGGGTTCGTAATTAGTGTACTGGGAGACCTTGTACTTAGAAGAATTGGCAGGAAATCTTCGATGAATTTCGATACTTGATCGAAGCAAGAAACTCAACAAGGGCATTTCTTTTCTCCCTTTCTTTTACAGCGTCACATATTGGAAAATGTCCTTGCTGCCATTTTAGATTAACATTTCTATATTTGTTACTTCACAAACTTAAATATAGCTATCTTATGTACATTGCACTATCTTAAGTCATCAATTTGTGAAGAAGAGCCTGAAGAGCCTGAAGTAGGGTTGTTTAAAGTTCGTCTGTGAAACTGTAGGTTTGCGTTTAATACAAACGTCATCTTGAATTTTAATTGACCGAACGTACTAACTTTAAAAGATTGCTACAGTGATGAGGAACAACGAATTTCTTTCTAAAATATGAAACAAAGTATCATACCATAACGTGCCAGTAAAAGCGGACACACCCATCTCATAATATTCCCGGGTATGTCTGTCGTAAACTGGAGCATCAAATTGAAATTGGAGCTCATTCAAGAAGCTACTGAAATTTTATATGAGAACTTTCTGCACAATGTGGACAAAGGGGGCATTAAGGATAATGTATGTGTCGCAAGAACCGAAGTTTTCCTTTCATTACTCTCCTTACTGTGACAGAATGGGGCAATTCATTGAGGACTTTAAAATTCAGCCGGTTAATCATGCCCCGGATGATGTATGTTTTAGTTTGTTATTAGATGTTTGAGATCACTCATTGCCATTTCTTAATAAAACTCTCCTACAGCATTGGTTGTATATTTACAATTTTATTATAAGAGGAAACTTATTTTTTTAGGAGAAATATCTTTTTTTTTCGTTATGTCTAAGTCTTTGTCTGACCCGATTGTTAATGATAAGTCATGATAAGGCCGAAGGTGGGTACGCACTTCACCCGGAATCCTCAATTACTGAGGCATTGGCTATCTTATCTCTAGCTGCCGGGACCCAACATTGCTATAAACATTGACGTTACGCAGTAATACAATATTAATAGTCTTGAAAATTCAATAACCTTCAGAAAGAAACCAAGCCTTCAGGTGCATCAAATACAAAGCTTTTCCTATATTGATTGATCGAATTGATTGAATTGATCGTTCAAGAATTGTATTCCAACGAAACACAAAAGCAGACTCCGAAGAACACTAAGCACTCCGCACCGCTGTCGCGTAAAACATTTTAAACATAAAATATGACACGTTTAAAATCAAAAAGCCTTCCCCAAAATCCAAACGTCTTCACAGTCAACGGTGCGGAAAATAGCCATCTTCAAAATTAATGGATATTTCTTTACGTTACAAGTTAAATTATCCGTGTACGAAAGAAATCCCTTAAATATATTCTGAAAGCTTCTCTCTATGTGTCCGTTTAGGAGTTCGTACGAAACGAATCGTTTGAGCGATGCGATTTGTTGATTCTGTAAACGGCTGAAAAGGGATTTTCAAGGGGTAAATTATACGTTATTTTTTATTGCGCATTGAATACCGTGTCGTAATTTTTTACAACAGTCTTAACTTTTTATGAGGTACATTTTCATCCAGTGTTGTATCTAAAGCGTTCATATATAGTAACAGCACTAATATACTGTACAATACATTAACGATTTAACTAATTTGGTAGACGTAAGATATTATTTTGTATTTGACCTGTAGTCTGCTGGGTGACTAATATATATTATATTCACATGAGTAGGAGTGTACCCTATTTTGTGACTATAAAGCTATAGTATAAGGCATAATAAAAAGTATCACTGGTATATATATTTCAAGAAACGATATTCGTTATTTCTCTGTACCATTACTGCGTCTAATCTTTAAGATCTCTAATCTATGTGGCGTAGGTTTTACGTATTTCTATACAGCCGAAAAGCTCTGGTACATTAATCTAAAGCTTCTTAACATAACACTCTGATGTTTCTAGTTTAATAGAACAATGCGCAGAAACGGTATAGATCAAGTTCGTACGTCCGTTCCATTATCCGGCTTTCGGGTGTGAAAAGCGAAAATACCAGTGAACGTAAGCATCCGACAAAATTTAATTACAAAATGCAAACATCCACTGAAGCTATTCCGTTGTAACAGTTGCTATAAACCTGAATGAAATATAGCAGAAAACACTCAGGAGAAGTACTTTTGCAGGAAACTAATATCAGTGTTTGCCAAGCAGTTCGCATTTGGAGAATTGGGGTGACAGTGCAGAGCTGCGAGTCTACAGTAGCTGGCACTGATTCTTGAGGACGGTGTTTCACTTTCAGTTAATTATAAGTTTATATCTTGTCCAGATTTCAACTGGATGGTGACAAGGTTTCAACCTAATACCTGTTTCTGTCGCCAGGCACCTTTGTTGTGCTTGTGATTGGAAGCGCTTGATGTTACAAGTCGTAGTTTAAGAACTAAATCATTAAGGTTTGACGACCTTAACGATTTTCCTTGGTCGATTGGCTTGCACACCGGTTTTCATGGTGTCGCCACCTCTGAGGTCGATCCCCGGACGGATCAATTTAGAAATACCTGCTTTTCTAAATTGTTTCGGGTCTGGGTGTTTCCTATGTATAATAAGTACATTAAGTATATTTATCCGTTGTCTAGTTAACCATTTATCGAGTTTCTTAAGAAAGCTTTTCTTATGGCTAGATAATTGGTGTGAGTGTATGAAACATTTAAGATTGGAAGCGCACGCGTAATTACCCTTGGAGTTTCAAGCGTCCATGAACTGCGGTGGCAGTTTTCCATCAGATTCTATCTATCCAGACTGCTCGTTTGCTATCATGTACATATGTGTAGAAACAATATTGTTTTTCTAAAGTTTACGCAAACACGACAAATGTTATGTTAACGTATCCATTAAGACCGTTATCTTTATCAGCATAGAGGACAGTTTATTTGGGTAGATCGCAGGTACTAGCCAAGTATAGAATTTAGAGTCTTCCTGTGACTACGGACCCTGCAAAGGGTTCGAGACGTCGTCGCGTCGTGATAAGATAACATAAAATCAATGTGTAAAATAAACGCGAGTTGATCCGTAAAAGTTGTTGGCAGCTGCCTAAGTAAATGCAGTAATGTGTTGTTTTGCGCTAAGTAGATACAAATGCTTTTATTATTTAGGCAAAACTTTATAATATTTACATGAACCCTGTTAGGACTTTGCTTAATTCTTAACTTACTGAAAACTTCTAGCAATTGATCACAGTGTTACATTTAAAAAATGCAATTATATAAACTACGTTACGCGTTACAAGTAACGGCTGCCTAAATTAAAACTGCCGTCTCTGGTAGCGACTTAGCTCTCCGTAGATCTCCACAATAGTGTCGCTTATCGGTACAGCACAACGTTATTAAATAAACAGCGTCGCACCCTCCTGCTGAGGATTACTCAGGCTAGGTATTGGAATCGCTTGCCTGATAGTAGCTCTTCACAGTAACAACACGTAGTACCAGATTTATCAATACATACTTAAAAAGCAGCATTTAGAACATACTGTTGCTGTGATGATAGTGATGTCTCTTTTCGTTTTTGTTATCGTTTTAAATAGAGCGATTTGTATGTGATGCAACTTTTTAAAATTCAAAATTTTCTATTATTTCTCTATCTTTCTTTTATGGGGGTTAAAGTTACTCGCGTCCGTAGGTTTACACTTGAGACCCTACACGTGACCCCTGGGTGGTGCTAAATGAGTGACACTGTCTGGGCCGGCTCGCCCGGCGTAATACCACCCTCTCACAGAATATCGGCGTGAAACAATGGCACTCGTTGCTGTTGTGTTTCGTCCGGTGAGTGAAAGTACCGAAGGCCCATCTCTCAATTCCTACTCCCTCTTCAAGATCCAACTCCTTCTTCAAGGCCGGCAACGTATCTGAGATTACTTTGGTTTTGCGAGTGGGTGTCTGTGGGCGGCGGTGATTACTTTCCATCAGGTGACCCGCCTGCTCGTTTGCCTCCTTTTAACATAAAAAAAACAAAAAAAATCTTGCACTGAGAAGTGCCGGCAAGTAACCTAGTGAAGGTGTTTCGTTACTCCCTTTCATTCACAGATAAAGATTTTTTTATTTGTCTTTTTTAAGAAAATTCATCTAACAAAATATTCAAATACATCTTGCATCAATTAGTTAAATTTTGAAAAATTCACTTCACATACCTGGAAGGTCATTGAAGTATACCTAAAAAGACAAAAATAGGGCTCTTCTGACTTTCAGAGTAAGGGTAGATAGTGTTTTTATTTTATTTCGTGTTGATTAATTTCGGCGGGTTGGAATGAGCCACGATAGCATAGTTGTTAGTGCACCTGACCCAGCATGTCATTGGGTGCGGGTACGAATCCCGCTTGTGGAATTTTTTCAACACTTTATCTTTTAAATATTTATAAAATTTTATAGAATACAGCTGACGACCTCCGTAGCCGAGTGGCTTGGACGCCGGACTTTGGGCGGCACTAACTCTGAGGTCCTGGTTTCGAGTCCCGGCCGGGTCAATGTCGGAAACGATCTTTTCGATATTATGTCGGGTCTGAGTGGTTGATTCTGATTTCCATAAAACAAATGCTTTAGCTACTTACTTTGGGATCAGAACAATGTATATGATGTTGTCTAATATTGATATTATATTTACAGTGAAAAAATTAAACGCCCACCCAACCCAGCCAGGAATCGAACCTGGGTCGTCCGCGATCCGGGCGGCTGCACTGACCGCTATGCTACCGGGAAGGCTGACGTAAGTGTTGAATTTTGTCACTGCTTTTTAATTTTTGAGTGCTAATTGCAGCACAGTGCGCCATTTTTAAATTTAAAATTTTACTTTTTATATTCAAGTGCTGATTGTTTCACTGAAGCTAAATTAAATATTTATAAAATTTTATAAAATACAGTGAAAAAAATTAAACGCCCACCCGACCCAGCCAGGAAACCATAATCATAGGTATACCTATTCTTGCGTTACTGATTAAACTTTCTTCAAAGTGACATCATAGCTTTCCGTGTGTGCGGTCCGTGGTTCACCTAGCTCTGTGCAAAAATATTCCATTGTTCGAAATATCCTCTTCCTACAGCTATGGTATGGGGCTTCCTGTACTGTTCCTGCAGATCCAGATTATAAAAAATATAAAAATCGTCTCTTTCTTTGTCAGAAAAAAACTTTTGCTTAGTTTCTTGATAAGTCCATACCAAAAAGTTTCTATGAAAACGGCTATCGATATTTGAAAAATGCTAGTAAGTTTTAAGATAATGATTATTTATGTTTTTCGTGCATATATACACTATAATATACAAATCAAAATCAAATCAAATCATTTATTTGCCAGATTACAGGTAAAGTACAATATAATTGTGATTTTAAGATTAACATTTGTTTATTAAGTAGTCAGCCTGCGTGCAGACGTGCAAAATGTTAATATAAGTGATTAAAATTATAAAAAAGTAGTAGTAATAATAAAATTAATTATTAAAATTCACAATCAAATAAGATAGAATTAAGTATGTCCAATTTTAAAATCCATTAATTCCTTAACACTGTAAAAACAATTTGAAATGAGCCATTCTGTCAATTTTCTTTTAAAACTATTTTTCCGCAGCGCTTTTATTTCATTTGGAATGTTATTATAAATGATTATGCACATATTAACAATATTTTTCTTATAAATATCTTTATGACATGGTGGTTGAAACAATACATTTTTAAACTTAGCTCTCTTCTGCCTTGCGATAACGTCGCACCGTTTCTTAAAACACTCTGTATTATTTGCCACAGAAAGACAAATATCCCTTACGTGCAGACATGGCAGAGGCAGAATATTACATTTTTTAAATAGTGGCTTACATAAGTCTAGATCCAGGCCTTGTTTATCGCTCTAAAACATCTTTTCTGCAGTTTAAATACTCGATCGGATTCGACGGAGTTTCCCCAAATAATAAGCCCATAGCTGAGGACTGATGAGACATAACCATGGCATGCTGTCAAAGCAGCGTAATACATAATACACCTTATGTAAGTATTATATACTTACTTTAAAAGAGCTGAAAAAATCCTTACAGATAGAAAAACTGAAAATAATTACTTCAGGCATTAACTCCCATTTGCATATGCCCTGTTCAACGTTTCAATGTTTTTCTGTGCAATTAAGGTTTAGCTAAATAATTTCGAAAATAAATCGTTGCTCCTTACTTACTCTAAGAAGAAGAAAAACAGAACATAATTCCAAAAAGCAACAAAGCCACCTCGTGCCAGTAATTGCATTTCCAAAATAATATACGAAGGTCGACTCACAATTTATTGACAAAGCAAACCCCAAGTTGGCGAAACTCATTAAAAGTAAATCTGGCTGCAGTTTTCTAAAGATGCCGCGTTAAGTCGCGATTCCAACGGCGGCTGCAGACTGCAGACCGCGAACGCCACTACTGGTTGTATTAATGTACAACATATGTAACATAATAAACCATCACCATCATGCGAGCCCAGTGCGAATTGGTGGTTGTTAACGACTGCTAATGCAGCCGGGACCAACGGCTTTACATACCTTTCCAAACACGGAAGAGCTCAAAAAGAGAAATTTTGGTCAACCACCCGCTGACAGGCAGCCTTTGCTAAAGTTGTTCACTCACTGCGCTATCAAGCTCCTCGAATATAACATGTAACGTGAATTAACGCATAAAATTTTAAGGTGGATACAAAAGTCGCCAGAAAGTTATCTGGCGGGGTTGTTCTACGTCTCGTCGTGATCCCAACATCTATGGTTTACATTTATACTATTATTAGCTGTGCCCTTATTATTTTAAAATCTGACTGCTAGCTCTACAGATAAGCACGTTCAAAAAAAACAAACTCTTCGGCTTTATTATATTGAAAGTATAGATGAAGTTGCAGTTCAGAGTTGCAGTGGAAGTTTGCAGTTGCAGTCTGCCGCCGCCATCGGAATCGCACCTTAAATGCTTCGGTGGTTCCTTAAATCTGCAGTGAGCGCCTCATTTGCGTCGATTGAAGCCATCTCTTCAGGCAGAATAGCTCACGATTCACTTTTTCAAATGCTTAGATATATCTCAGACTGCTTTGAGAAGGAAGTTCCTGCTGACATCTGTCTGTAATATGATTTTGTGTAATCCTTGAACCTGAATCCTTTTTAACGCCTCTGTGGCCTAGTGGTTATTACCGGTTTAGACCTAGAGGTCCCGGGTTCCCAGCGCGGGGTACATGTTTGTGAACTCGGTTTGGTTTGGCTGGTTTGTCTACCATCTTATCTAAATATGTCGCCATAACATTAATGTTTGTAGCATTGTTGTATTCCGGCAGCTAAAGAAAAGATAGCCAGCGCCTCACTAGTTGAGGATTACCCGTAAAATACTAAAAAAAAACAACTCAACATTATTTGTAATCTGGATGCCTAAGTATTATTTCGCGAATATATTTTTGATTTCGGTCAAGAATTTGATCAGTATTGAAGTAGCGCCTTCTAGTGACAAACTAGGAGAGTTAAAATATTGCCATACAAATTCTCATTATGGTTACGTGATCGAATGGTAAAAAAACTCGCTCATAGGCACCCTGGTGTTAATCGGTACTTTATTATACTAAGGGTTTACTAAGGGATTTACTAAGGGTGGTAAAGTTTAAGGAAACATGGTGGGAAACTGCTAAGGATCGAAAGATGTGTGCAGATTGAAGCAGTAGGTCGAAACAACCTAAAAAAAAGAGATAGTAATCCTTGATCATTTTACTGTTGGGAACGTGTTTCGCACCTCCCTCCACGGGGTATTCTCTTTTTTAATAGGGAAATCCTATAACGTGTGGAGGCTCGCCCATCTGCCTTTCCTAGGTTGGCTATTGGGAGCTAGGCTTGGGTACACATCTCCAGGTATATCCTAAAACCCTGGGGCACTTATCACCCGCAGAAGGCGGAACGCGGGTACTTTTCTGTCTAACGTATTTCGCTGTGACGGTCTTTTCAGACCCAGCTAATGATAGTTAACTAGTCGAGACGTATGCGCCGACTGAAAAGTTAGCAATTTTTTTTTCATCTTTCTATCTTGCTTCGTCTAACTGTTTTGTGGGGGACACTATTGTGTGTGCATTGAGGTCTCAAGTTAAGCCAAGGTGTGTGGCAGCTTCAGGGTGATTGACTGGAGTCATTTCGGGTGACGCGACTATGTGTGAGCGGAGGGCGGGCATAAATCTTCATCAGTGGACGGTTCACATGCCTGGAGTTTTACTATTATATTATATGGTTAGTAAGTAAATCATTTATTCGGCTTCAAGACAATACAAAAATAAAGTTATGTAAGCAAAGTTCAAAACACTAAAATTGCCGAAAAGGCTGCCCAGTTCAGCGGTTGTTGCAGCTAGACGCCACAACGCTGATTTTCAGCTGGGATATCATGGTGTTTAACTAATTACCACAAAAGTTATCGCGAGAAAAAATAAAAATATAAATAAAATAGGCTAGTAGGTGTGTAAAAGTTATTGAGTAAATTACAAAAGTATATAATACTATAATTTAATATCCAGTTGCTCACTGAAATACCAACATCAAACGTTACCGATTATTGGGGAAAACCAGAATTCTGTATTATATGAAAAACATAAACAAGACTAGATTATTATTATTTGCAATCGCAAGTATGTTTCTTTTTACCCGACTGCAAAGGAAGGGACAATATCTTAGCTATAAGCTGGTTTTCTCTGTAATAATTACGGGTATAAACCAAGTAGGGTAGTTGACAACAACAACAATTAATTTCAGAACAATAAACGTATATGAAATCACGTAACAGTTCTTTAAAACATTAACCAATTTTTTATTTGACCTAAGCATGCATTTCTGTAACCTAAAAAGTTATTTATAAACACTCAATTGACGGGAAAAAATAGTGACGTCATAGTTTGCTAATATCATACAATTTTAAAAATAATCGTTTTGACAATTGTTAAAAAGTATCTATATTGACTGAATGTCGACTACCCAATTACAGGGTGTGGTGTGATGTTTGTATATGTATATTATTATTATCTTTATTTATTTTTTCTCATATAAATTTACATTTATAGATATTAAACAAAATAAATAAAACATTTAAAAATATAAAAAACAGGGGTCCGCCGGCATCGGGACCAGGGTCCAAGCTACCGGTAGTTAGGGCTCCAGAGACAGACACAATGCGTGCCGTATCGAGGAGAACTGCCTTCTGAATCAGGCCCTTGATCCAGCCACCTAACGAGAGCCTCATTAGATGTTGATCGAGGCTCTTGGCCATCAGGCCGTTGGCCGTAACAACAATCGGTACGATGACAGCCGAATCCACATTCCACATGTCGACAACCTCGTGTGCTAAGTCGAGATATTTGATTTGTTTCTCTTTCTCAGCTTTCACGAGGTTGTCGTCATGGGGAATGGTGATATCGACAATCATCGTGCGGCGCGCTAATCGATCTATCACCATAATGTCAGGCTTATTGGCTACAATACTCCTGAAATTGATGATAGATCGATCCCAGTAGGTACAACCTGGTCATTTTCGAGAACTGGGTCAGGTAAATACTTGTAGTACGGTACCTCAGAATCCACAAGTTTGTATTTCAAAGCAAGTTGCTGGTGCGTAATCCTGGCCACTTGGTTATGCCTATGCAAGTAATCGCCGTTAGCCAGACGAAAATAGCCAGAAATAATATGTCTGATAGACTCACCCGGACGGTGGCATGTCCGACATGTGTCAACCATCCCGTCCTTCATAATATATTTCCGGTAGTTATTCGTCAGCATAACTTCGTCCGTAATTGCACAGAGAAAACCTTCAATTTCCCCAAAGAGGTCACCGAAACGCAGCCAGGATACGGACGCTAAAAAGTCTACATCGGGTCCATGAAGGGCCCGATAAAAGCGCCCATGGAGCTCCTTGCCTTGCCATACCTCCTTGCGGTCATTGGCACTAAGTACTACGGGTTTGTTTGTGCCAGTTCTCTTTAGCCAAGGAAAGCGGGGTGAGTCCCTTGTCCACTGCTACCACACCTCCGTGCATACCCATATCGGCTTTTAGGAAATATTCCACACCTCACGGTTGTGGAGGGTCTTAGCATTTAAAAAACCTCGACCCCTGCACTTTCGAGGGATGTACAG
This sequence comes from Eudonia truncicolella, assembly GCA_949315975.1. Lineage (NCBI taxonomy): Eukaryota > Metazoa > Arthropoda > Insecta > Lepidoptera > Crambidae > Eudonia > Eudonia truncicolella. Next base: position 1,416,162 of record OX438838.1, on the reverse strand, counting down.
CCTCATTACCGACGGTCATGGGTGATGCATCCGATTTGCGGTCTGCAATGTACGGACTCGCCTATCCAGGGCATCCAGTTCTGTCTGAGTCCACTTGAGTATGCCAAAGGAGTACATCAGGACTGGCATGACCCAACCGTTGAAGGCGCGCACCTTATTGCCACCTGATGCTTGTGAACTTTGATGCTGATGCTCGTGAGCGCCTTTTTCAGGCCACCAAAGAAACGCTCCTGCAATGATTGCTTCATGTCAGCCACACTTATTCCTAGCCCCTCTGACATACCCAAGTATTCATAGGTATCATTTGCGGAGAGTGATTTCAGGTTTATAGAATCTGAGAGTTGTAATCCCTCAGATTCTATAATCCCGCCTCGCTTTACATGCATGACTGCACATTTGTCCACACCAAATTCCATCCTGATGGAATTACTAAAAGTTTCAGTTACCTTCAATAAATCCATCAATCGCAATTTGTTGGGGGCAAACAGTTTCCTGACCTGGATATTACTTGACCTCCTCTTCGCAATGAATAGTCAAGTCATATTATTATTATTATCATCAGCCATTACTTTCCCACTACAGGACAATGGCTTCCCCTTCCTCCTTCCACATATAAAAATTAAATTCCCTAATTAAAAGATAAACTATAACATTTTATAGACTGCTACAGCAAAGTGTATAAGAACCCACTTTTTTTTATCATTTATTATTTTTTACTTATTTCCCCACATTCTTCACTTATATTATTTCAAACATTACATATGAGATTACCAAAGAACTGTCAATCATAATAATTAAAACGGAAACAAAACTTTTTACAAAAAAATATTAAAGAAAGTTCCTTCTGAAGTTCCTTCTGAAGCTCCTCATGTAACACAACCTTAACTGAGTCGGGGTTAAACGGTGACGCAAATGTCAATTGAACAGGCCAATGATTGATGGAGGCTCGGGCGAGTCGAGCCCTTCAAATTACTTAATATCCTGCGAGTAGGTACATACAGTTTTAACATATTACCTATGGAACTTGACAAGGTGACTCAAGTGCAAGGGTTAAAAAATCTTTAGCGTCCTTTGCAAGTTCTTTTTTTAACAGAAATTGCGAACTAGATAGTGGAACTAAAAGAGTACCTATAAGAATATTTGAAAAATTGTTTATAAATATTCTATAAGGGGTAAGTTTGGTCTTCATCTCACCTGATAAGTGAGTGACGCTAAACTCAAAGCAACGCGACGTTTAAAGAAATAATTATGATGACTAGAGTTTATTTGAAAAGCCCAAAATTAGTTTTCAGTTACCGAGAATCAATTAGTGTTAAGATGTAGAAATAAAATAATCATTATTGAGTTGATCACGACACGCCAAGTTGTATTTACTTTCCACACCTTAATATTAAACTGCTTGCGTAACAATTTTATTAAAAACAAAATACCTACAAGCAAAAGTACGACGATAAGAAGAATCAGTCCTTAGACTACATCGCTTACACAAACGCGTCACACACAGCTACAGAAGTTCAATTAACTTAATTAACTAGAGTGTACATTGACTGCTAACAGGTACTCTGACGAGCCCTCTTGGTTAACATCACAATCCGTGTTCCATTGAAGCAGCAAGAAGTTCGCAAACAGGCTCACCTTATTTGTCTGACTGGTTTAGGACAAATTAACATCAAACCAATCGTTAGATGTCTTGATGTAAATTCCTTATGCTCGAGTTGAATGCGAAATACCTATGGTGGTTGGATTCTCGTTGCCAAGTTAGTTTCGAAGTGATTATGTTAAAGTGGATGTAGGGTGTTGGAAACGACATTAACAATAGAATATGAATTAAAAAATAAATTAAATCAAAATATAGCCAACGTACTGTCCCTAACAAGCTAACACACTTGTAGTTGAGACAACTGATCTAAAGTATAATTATCATGTTGTCTTTTTCTAATATCTTTCCCCGATTTTATTTAAATGTTTCCAGCATTTTATTAAATAGTTTAAAGAAATGATAACACTTCCTTCCAGTACAGACCAAAAGATTTGCACTTCTCACTCGACTAGCAAGTAGTTACGTTAACTGAAACCCCCAACTAGCAAAACTTGATCCCACGGAAATGTGCAAAACCCGAGTTATGGTTAATTATTGGGATCGAATGAAAGTTCAGGGGCGGATTGTGTTTGTGTGGCCAACTTTGTGGGTCCTCGAGTGGTTGGCGCCATTCAAGCCGGGATTTGATCAATTAAAGCTCACCCAAATAAATTTATATTGCCCGGTAAACATTGAGGACAGATATCCAAACTGCTGAGCGAATACTGATTGAGTATTGCTTTTATTGTTGACCGATTTTGAGTAGGGTTCAGGAACGAAAAATGTATAGAAACTGGCTTTATAATACGGCTTCATGGCCGAATAGCTAAGCAATATTCGATAAGTTCATTGCCCCGGTCGAACAAATTACGCTTCGGATTTTTCTATACAAAGCTATAGTTCGTCTTGGATCACTGATAACACAAAAATGTAGACCTTAATTAATTCTAGTATAACTCTAAAAACTATCAACGTTTAAACCAATTAGGTGAACTTTAAAAGACAACATTTGTGTTTGCCTCAAACGTTTCAAGTATTTACATGGTCAACAACAGTCCTAACTTATCCTGCGAAAACACCGTCGTGAAATTTGGCGGAAAAACAAAAAACTTTAACTAACTCTAAAATCTTTAGTCAATTTTAAAACCGTTAAGGTGGACTTTAATAAACAACATTGTGTTAGCTGCATCGTTTCAAATATTTACAAGGACAGTCTTAACTCCTAACATATATTGCCAAAACATATACTAGATAGATAGATAGATAGATAGATAAATACTTTATTGCTCACACAAATTAAAACCAAAAACAGGTACATACAAAAAATCTTAAAGCTAGCATGGGCAAAGGCGGTCTTATCGCTTTAAGCGATCTCTTCCAGACAACCTTTGGTTTAGGATCCCAAGAGGGAAATAGAGGAAGTGCGCAAATACAGTAGAATATAATAGAAACACTCGTATACCAGTACATAAAAAGACATACATAATAATAATATATAAATATAAATATAATATATAAATAATAAATACACATACATACATACATACATACATATAACACCAACAATAAAAACCTAAAACATGTTACTAGCACGTGACTGATGCAATAGATGACTGTGCAGTTTAGACTTAAAGGCGGAAAGGGTCTTAGAGTGACGGATTTCAGACGGTAGCTTATTCCAAAGACAAGTAGCTCGGATAGTAAAAGAATCCTTAAAATATCCCGACCGGGTAAAGGGAGGCTCAAGAATGTTATCCGAATTTGACCTTAGATCACGCTTGTGTTCCGCCCCAAGAAATCGGAAACACTCTTTAAGGTAAGAAGGAGTACGAGGATCAAACAGCACGTTAAAAACAAGGATGAGAATATGTTCCTCGCGACGCAACCTAATGGGAAGCCATTCAAGCCTGTTCCTGTATTCAGACACATGGTCGAACTTACGCAAACCGTAGATGAACCTGATGCAGAGATTTTGGAGACGTTGTAGCTTATCAAGTAAGTCCTCATTTAAGTCCACAAGGCAGACATCAGCATAATCCAAGATAGGTAGAAGGAGAGATTGCGCAAGTTCAACTTTGGTCCTCACAGGAAGCAAGTTCTTCCACCTCCTAAGCGACCCAGAGGCAGCAAACACTTTTCGACTCATCTCCGATATTTGTGGAGACCAGGAGAGGGTGCTGTCGAAAAGTACTCCTAGGTTTTTTACCACGTTACCGTAGTTCAATGAGACACCGTTAAACATGAGCGTAGGGATAGACAATTTGTTCACCTTTGCAATTTGTTTAAATCCCCCGATTATGATAGCCTGTGACTTGTCGGGGTTGACCATTAGGCCATGGGCTCGACTCCAATCATATATAATCCCAAGGTCAGCATTAAGGCTTGAAATCATACTCACAATATCATCAACTGAGGCCTGAGAATAGATTTGCAGGTCGTCAGCATACAGGTGGAACTGACATGAAAGGAGTGGAGTGAGGAAATTAATAAAAATCGAAAAAAGGAAAGGAGAAAGGACACCACCCTGGGGCACACCTGCAGTGACATCACAGGCACATGACAATTTGTCATTAGCACGGACATACTGCCGCCGCCCGACCAGGTAGCTACGAAACCACTCTAACACCGTATCTGATACTAGGAGAGATCTCAGCATTGCCAGAAGAATGTCGTAGTCAACTGTGTTGAAGGCATTGGAGAAATCCAAAAGAACTAGCGCTGTCAACTGTTGATTGGACATTCCTAAACGAATATCATCAGAAACTTTAGTTAGCGCGGTTGTCGTACTGTGCCCGGGACGGAACCCGGATTGGAGAGGACTTAGGATATTGTTAGAATTAACAAAGGCACTGACTTGCTGGAGGACAAGACGCTCTAGGATTTTTGAAAGAAAAGGAAGAATGGATATAGGCCTAAAATGAGAAGGTAAGGAAGGGTTCGAGGTTTTAGGGATGGGTACGATTACTGCCTGGCACCAGCAGCTAGGGAAACTGCCGGTATCGAGCGAGAAGTTAAAAACATGGCAAAGGATAGGGACAAGAGTTTCAAATCCTAACAGGATCATCCTCTATATCATATCATATATATCATATCTCATATACACTCGGCGTCAAAAAAATCGCACCTTTTAAAAATCATCTTTAAAAATTCTTAAACCTTATGTAGAGGATAGTGTTGGGTATCATTAGAAAGGTAACAAAAAGGAGTATCAAAAAACAATTAAATTTAACTTTCTGTTTAATTATAATTATACAAACAACATTAAAATTAATAAAATAATAAAAATCCTTAATTAAGTCCTAATTAACAACAGATAATTTACAAAGAAAAATGTACAAAAAGTGTCTTAAAATTAACTTAAAATCTAGTGTTACCCCCCCTTGCCCTGATCACGGCTTCCATACGGTCCCTCATGGACCTCACCAACTTCAGGAGCTCTTCTTGAGGGATAAGCCCCCATTCTTCAATCACCGCGTCTTGGAGCTCCTGTAGAGTCGAAGGAGCTGGATCCCGAGATCGAACCTTACGTTTAAGATGGTCCCAGAGGTGCTCTATAGGATTCAGATCCGGACTTCGCGCTGGCCACTGCATCACAGAGATTTGTGACTTCTGCAAGAAGTCGCTCACGATGCCTGCAGTGTGAGCGCGAGCGTTGTCGTGCATTAATGTGAACCCCTCGCCAAAAGATTCGGCAAAGGGGACCACATGCACTTCCAGGACCTCAGTGACATAGCGGCGAGCAGTCAGCGACCCTTGTCCGCGAGCACCTCCAGTCCGGGAGACGCAGACAAGGTCGGTTTTGCCGGCAGCAGACATATCGCCCCAGAACATGCAGGATCCGCCACCATATTCCACCGTCTCCTGGATGCAGGCTTGGGCGAAACGTTCACCCTGCCTCCGGTATACTCTTCTCCGTCGGTCGTTGCAGAAAAGACACACTCGCGTCTCGTCTGAGAAGAGAACAGCTCTCCACTGCTCAAGGGTCCAATCGACGTGGTCACGAGCAAACTGCAAGCGGGCTCGCCGATGCGCTGCAGTCAATTTTGGACCCGTAGCAGCTCTGTGGGCCGCTATCTTCTTCTCCTTCAATCTTCTTCTAACCGTAGATACGCTTACGGTGCGTCTGCGAACTGCCTGGAGCTGCTGTTGCAACTCAACAGCGTTGGAGAAACGATTTCTCAAAGAGTTCGACACAACGAACCGGTCGTCTCTTTCCGAAGTGCAGCGACGTCTACCCGAACCGTGTCTGCGGATATAGCCACCGGTCTCTATGAAGCGCTGGTACACTCTTCGAACGGAATAACGGCTCAGGTTCAGTTGCCGGGCGACATCACACTGCCGCACCCCTGATTGCAGTAGTGCAACCACTTGAGCGGCTTTATCAGCTGTGGTATCCATCAAAATCTGTGCGTGTGTCCTCTTCAATGGTTGAATAGCGAATGACCCACATTGAACCCGTGTTGACCGTTTTATACCCACAAAGGAAGCGCAACTAGCAACTCTCACGGGTAGCAAAATTTGCATCGAATTTTTGTGACACTTTATTTGTTGCATTAGGTTTTATTTGATAATGAAAAGTAATGTTTTTTATTAAGTTAATTAAGTAACCTTGTAAATAAAATCATAATTAATGCGACTGCATGTGCATATCAAGAGTAAATGACATTTGAAAGTGATTTTCTAAGAGGTGCGATTTTTTTGACGCCGAGTGTATATCATATCATATCTCATATACTAGTTTCGTGATATATTTTAGAACAACAAAAAACAAGTTTGTTGTAAGTATATCCCACGGATTACTTGAACCGAACTTGGTAGCGCGTCGCGGCCGGTCTTTAGCGGTCTCGAAGGCGATTTTTTCCAGTAAAACTTAGGGGAACTCTCCATTAGTGTGAACCCGACCGTGCGGGCGAACTTGTCTGCTAATGCCCAAGTTTCTGAAAAGCTTCAAACACAATTTCGCGACGCTTTGTAGCCTACTAGTATGTATAAGTTCTATTATTGATGACCCATTCTGGTTGGCTGCACGGGTTCACTTTTAAACTATAATCAATGTAAAGACTAAAGTTAATATCTGTACAGTAGAATGTGGCTACTTTTGAAACAATGTACTTCTATTGTTCTCATTAGTTAGGCATACATTAATCACAACTCCTGTTCTCTAAAGTTGTCTTTCACATGTAGTTGTACGGTATGATTCTGGAAGTAATCACACTAGAGACGCCTAAAATGCTAGGGATACCTATTTTAGCAGCTACTTAAGGATCTATCCATTTCCATCCAATTCCATTCTACGGTATATAAAATATACTGTCCCACAGTTGGGCAAGAACCTCCATTACTAAAATAAAGTTATCGCTATAATATTTAGATTACAAACCTGGGTTATCATCGAAAGATAACGATAAGAAAACGGTAGTTAAACCTGGGATCTTCGGATTAAGCACTTTTTATTTTTCAAAAAAAATTTAAAAATTCAAAATAATTTATTCAGTTTAGGCTACAAGTAGCTCTTGTGAATGTCACTATGCCATCGGTTCGTAAGTCTACTCTGGGCGGGAGATCTTGAACTGAGAAGAACCGGCAAGAAACTCAGCAAGTGTCCAGCTCTTTTCTCCCTTACAGCGTCAAAAATATTGGAAAATGCCCTATCATAGCAGGACACTTTCCATTACAAATAAACACAAAATTATAGAAGACAACCACAACATGTAAATAAAAAAAAATATCACAAAATAAAAAAAAACTAAGTTAACAAATTTACATCAGGTAAAAGTTTCAATTTCCACAATGTCATACAGTACCACTACAGTACTCTAAAAAAAAATTGGTTAAGAAAAACAAAGTCAAACTACAGTAAACTACAGTAACTACATTTAAAAGCTGACGTTTAATATTCATAACAGCTTTATTGTTAATTAAACATTTTTTTAAATTATAATTCCTTAAGGTAATTAGCGTAATAAACGGCCTTCTTCAGACTTGATATTAGGTGATAATGCCGAAGATGAAAGCGCACTTCACCCGGAGTCCTCAACTAGTGAGGCACTGGCAATCTTATCTCTAGTTGCTTGAACATAACATTGATGTTATGACATATTTAGATAAAATGGTGGTAGCTTATCAGACGGGCAAACCACCCTACCACCATCCAAACCGAGTATACACAAGTACCCCCGCTGGGAATCGAATGGGGACTTCAGGGTCTGGTCTGATCTAACCCACTAGACCACAAAGGCGGAAAATGGTAAATGATCTTATCATAAATCGCCTTTTCATTTTTATGAATTTATATATCAAAAATGTGAACTAATTTGCTTTATAAAACAATATTGTTTACAATAAATCTTACCTTTAAAAACTTCTAGGTACGGAATGAGTTGATCACCAACCTACATCCTTGCGACCGGATTTGTGAATAGAAAACCACTTGGAAATAGATTAAAATACCTATTTCCATTTAAATAAGCTGGAGGGTCCGTAATCGAACCTTAGCACTCGATTTATGGGATTTCTATGAAGTGGGGTAAATTTTAATACGCCAAGTTTACCTAAATCGGGCGTTTACACTGGTGCGTTTAGAAGCGGGGTTCGGACGAGCCAGCTACCAGATAAATTTAAATAAATAATTTATTAAATTAACTTTAACGCAATTACTACATATACAAAAATCACCATAACATCAATGTTTGTTGTGTTCTGGCAGTTAGAGGTAAGATAGCTAGTGCCTTACTAGTTGAGGATCCCGGTTGAAGAGCGCTTCCATAATTCGCCTTATCATTACTTAACATCAAGTGAGATAAAGGCAATGTGCTTACCCGTAAAATAAAATAAAAAATCAATACAAATCACCATCATAATCAAAGCTTACAATACAATTCTAATAACACAGTTTTTGAAATGTATGAGGTGATCTTTTCGAAATAGGTAGATGTATTAAAAAGAATAAGAAATATGAGCAACACAGAAAAAAAACTAAATTTTATGTTGTTGTTTTAGTTTTCATCAAAAACATCAAAATCGACCACAAGACTCCTTTGACGACGGAGGTCACTAAAATCGGGCCAGTTAATGTACCGAGGTACACTTTATGGAAAAAAATACTCTATGGAACGCTGAATAATATAGCAGGCCTACTTTGTTTGTTAGTTATTTGAAAAAGACAAAAATATAAAAATACGCCATTTTAGACCCTGTCTATGTTAAATAATCTGTGGTACGATTATCACAGGAACAGGAACAGGAACCAAAATACGAGGAAATACGGAATACCGCATCCCTGTGATAAGCTATTAAATAAAAATACGAATCGCAAACGAAAACAACGAAGCACCCCGAAACCCATTAGACGTTCTAGCAATTTGTTGTTTTTACACCTGGATATTATGACAACTAGGCATTTTATCAATGGATGTGTTGATAACTGGACATTATGGCAATTAGACGTTTTAGCAATTTGTTGTTTTGACACCTGGATATTATGACAATTGGTTATTTTAACAATTGGGTGCAAAACGCAACGCAAAACGCAATTGAACATCCAACCACCACCTTGTTACCACACGTGATAAAAATGTGTACAAGTAATTAACAACTTCATTAATTAATTATCTTCTTTTATCTAAATATAAAAGCAAAATGATATGTTTTTCGGAATCCTCCAATTTTTCTATTCATTCTATTATTTTTTTTTACCTCAAGGTACTAACATGGCCAAAGATGTATGGACTATTAGTGACCTTTTCTTATATATAGCTCGGCAAATGAATCCATCCCACCTAATGTTAAGTGGAAAATGGAGTCCAGATGCGAAGATAACTGGTGCAGCGTGAAAACAAACATAGCATCATTTAATCTCACTCTGCCGGTCCACAAGGTGCTTCCTAAATTTACATATTATATATTTTTTATATATTTCTTTTGTCACTGCCTACGTTGTTATGTTACGTTATCGTATTTAAAAATAAGGTTACATACACCAGTGTGAACGCAGCCCGAGCGTCGAGTTGGATTGCTCAGCGATTGGGGCTAACGTCTCCCATGTAGCGATCCAATTATTTTTCTAAACCCTTAAAAGATTTAGCCGTAATGTGGACGAGTTTCCTCTCAATCGAGAAACGATATTGTGGCTCAGCGGAATTATATTGGGAAGAAATGGGAAGTTTCGTTCCATTCTTTCTGTGTTTACAGTCACTTGCACTTGAGGGAATGCCACATACACAGCCGGTCAACTAAGATATGACTAAAAAAACTGTCAAACAAACCTGAAAGGTATACTAAGCTAAGTTAAGCTTGTTAAGTTCCTGACGTGACGTTAAAATATAAATATTTGATTTAGAGTAAAAGGTATCTACATAGTTTAATATCTTATTAAAGAAATACTTTTTTATATTAGTAGGAGGCAAACGAGCAGGCGGGTCACCTGATGGGAAGCAATCACCGCCGCCCATGGACACCCCCGCAAAACTAGAGGAATCGCAGATGCGTTGCCGACCTTTAAGAAGGAATAGGCTCGTTTCTTGAAGATCCCTAAGTCGTAATGGTCCGGAAATACCGCCGCCGAGAGCTGGTTCCACAGCAAATACTTTAAGTAATGCAGCAAGTCCTGATAAACTCCTTGTCTTATCTCGTAACTGTCGGAATACAAGTAGGCATCTAACACTTTTGTCGGTATGGTGACAGAGCTTACAGAGATTTAGTTGGTAGCTAGTCAGGTGAATTTAAAACAACCCATACCACCATCAAACTGTGATCATTAAAACGTATCCCCTGTTGGGAATGGCACTCGGGACCATTGGGTATGAGGCCGATTTAACCACTAGACCACAGAAGCGGTAAACATTTGTTACAAAAATAAATTAATTCAGTCTTCATATGCTGTGGTTCCAAAACTATGTATTATATAAGATGAAAGACATAAATCCTGTTAGCGTTGTGGTTAAAGTCTTAAACGCATGTTATTAGGAACTTAGAAAAGCTATTATATTTCCCATTAAGACTGTTATTGTATGTCATTCACAGATTTGACCTACTTCGCCATTATTGCTTGCGGATAATTGAAAAAAAAAACGTAATACGCAGAAGGGTTTGTTCCAGGAATGAGTCACAAAATATAATGCCGGTCTTACGGTACTTGCTAGAGTACTTAGGAAGTAATTTAAAGTTAATAACTTCCCTGCCCCGTGAGTCACATGTGATACACAACAATTGATTTTTCTATCGTTATCATTTTTGGACAGTTAAGTTGTTAATAATGTGGGTTTGTCGTTATTTTGATTTTGGGGAAATTACACGGCACATGGTAAAACTCGATACCACATCAGAGTCGGCTCATAATTAGCTTTTACTAGAAGTTAACATTCGACTAGGATAAAATAGAATAGACTAGAATTTAGATATAAAGGTACACAGTAGTGTACAATTTCCTGGCGATAAATACATAAGTATCTATATAGTATATACTAGCATGTAATGTAACACAATTACAACAATTATAATGGATAAGTTAATGGAAATGTATGTAATCCGTTATTGTATACAATTCCTAGGAATAGTAAGTAATTCCTAAAATCGTCCGGAAATGTGTGAAATAAATTATATTAGACACATTTCCCAGGAAATCTATACATTTCCTAAATAGCAACGAGAAAATTGTAAAACATTTAAAATATTAATGGGTACGCGGGGATAGCGGGGCGAGGGGAGGGTATTGCGATTTGCAATGTCTGATCAGTCGATCGCGCTAGTGCCGCGTAAACAGTCAGTGCGTACGCACGTCGCTGTTGTTCAAAATGGCTGCCAAATCACGCATCGCGCTTATGAAAGAGAGATTTTATAGTGCTTTAACATCATTAAGAATGTTAACACTGCTCATATTGAAGATGAACGTTACAAAGAGTTAATAGAAGAAGTTTCTACGGCAAAAACAACAGCTAGAAAGACTGCTCGCGATTATTGGTTTTTCGGCGATACGTTGTGCTTACCATTGACCAGAAAAGTAAGCTTATTTTTTCTTTTAAAGAAACTACAAGCAATATTATTTCATGTGAAATCGAGTGAAAAGAAGTTTGCCCTTGTACCTATTGGCACTTCTGTACGAATTGCAGTTCCAGAGGTTGATAGAGGACGTGGTGATGCCCGAAATATTATAGTTGTAGTTTTGGCTAAAACCGATGATGAGCTCTTTCAAATTGGTACCAAGAACGGAATCTTAAAACAATTATATTCTCGATCTCAGATTAATTTGTGTCCAAGAGTTCTTGATGCAGAAGATGTACCGAGTACGGAGATTGCACTAACGGTCAGTTGCTAACCTACAATGGAACTGGCCAAGAATTTAAAAAGTGCCTTTGCAATAAGACCTGTATTACAGCAAGATGTCTGTGCTATAAAAATAAACTATTGTGTATCTTAAGTGCCATTCCAGCTTACCCTGCAACAATAAATAGCCTTAAGGACTGTCTTGTTTACATTTAACTTAGTATAAGAGTGTGACATTTATAATTACTTAAATAACAAACTGATTACTTGCCAAATGCAAGTTTAACTTTATAAGAATAATATAAGTTGATTTTGTGATAAATGCACCTAAAAATAATAGATAGTTGATTTTTGAAGCCTTACTTAGTAAGATAATATGAAGATATCATATTTTACGGTATGATTGTTACCGGTATGTCTCAACGAGTGCCTTAATAAAAAATATTATTCTCATTTTAACAACGTGTTTTATTACAGAAAGCATTCTTTTTATACATTTCCTAACACGATATTGGAATTATATAAAATTCCTAGGAAATGTATACATTTCCCAGGATATGTATGAATTAAATATTTTTAAAACAATACTTTACACATTTCCTAAATAGCTTCGGAATTGTATACATTTCCTAGATTTCATACATTTCCGGCAACATATACAAATCCACATGTAGGATGCCTGTGGTAGGGAGTATGCCACTTTGAGGAAAGACAAAGGGAAGATCTTCCTCCGAGCTGGGTGGTATAGCTCGGGGACCAAGGTCCAATGAATGTTAGTTGGAGGTGCTATATATAGCGAAGGAGATGGTGAAACTTCACTACCGCGATGCAGGCTTTCCATACAATTTTATCGTCGTAGTATGGCGACGTCGTTGGTATGCGTTTGTGGCGCCATCTGTTGACTGAGAAGGTGTTTTTGCTTCGTGTCGATTAATGTGCGGCGTATGCGGTAGGTGACGCCGCCACACACACAAGACAAAATTGTGAAATTTCTTTCTCTGAAACAAATTGACATTCTCAAAAGACACATCTGTTACTACCTAAAATGATTGAGAATTCAATTGGCGTAGTTTCTCAAACGGACGATAGTGAGCTCGATCGTTCCAATTTTACCAATAACGACTGTCCTGTACCTGTTTCTGTATTTCGCCGGTTAACAATGCGTTTGCGGAGTTCGTCCGTCCATTCGTCCGACTTGAAATTTGGGCCGTTCGCCGTCCACGACCACCAGCCTCATTTGAATCCGGTCAAAGTTTAATCACGATCCAATATTGGCCCTTTGGTAACGTTTTTATCTAACTAACCGTGGACGAAGTGATGGGCGGCGCTGGCTTCGCCTGCCGACAGTGAATGATAAGTCGGGGATTTGATGTGGCTTAGGAGCATTAAAAAGTTTCCGAAACTCTCACGGATTAAGGAGTGTACGAAAGTTTTGCAACAAGTTTAATCTGAACTGTGGAAAGTATTGAGAGAGCTCCCGTACGCGACTTAAGTTCATCTAGCATAGGTATTATATTATGTACTGTTTTATGTAATAACAAGCACGCTACTTGTTTTATTTCATTTTGATTTTTACATGGGTAAGTCTGATAAGCTGATCTGATATCAGCTTATTCCTAAATTATTATTTTGCATTAATATTTTAAAATCGAAAAGGCTTCTCGCTTTACACTTCCTTATCTTACCTACCTACCACTTATTTAAAAATATGTTAAGATAAATATTTATAAAATACAGTGAAAAAATTAAATGCCTACCCGACCCAGCCAGGAATTGAACCTGGGTCTTCCGCAATCCGGGCGGCTGCACTGACCATTATGCTACCGGGAAGGCTAACGTAAGCACTGATTTTTTTTTCACTGCTTTTTAGCGGCAGCAGTGCCAACTACCCAACGGTTATTGCAACCGATAGGATATGCAGATTCATCTTTACAGATGAAATACCACAAATTTGATAACACAACGCTATAGTAAATTTTACTTTTTATTTTTTATTGCTAATTGCTACACTTTATGTTAAAATAACACATCAATTAGATATGCAAATAATTTGTATCATTCGAATGTTCAAATGGAAGATCAGGTGGACGAGCCGAGGACGAGATATCATCGGGGAGATAAAGGCCTACAGACTTCGCTGGCTCGGCCACCTCGAGAGGATGAGAGAGGATCGTCCGGTAAAACGAGCATACATGGGACGTCCTAGTGGCCGACGACCGGTTGGACGACCCAGGTACCGTTGGGAGGACGAGGTCTGTAAGGGCTTGCGCGAGCTCAACGCGGATGACTGGCACCAGGTGGCGACTCTTATTATCGGAGGCCAAGACTCACATTGGGTCGTTGCGCCATTCTAGTTAGTTTTTTTAAATTTTCAAATGTTCTACCTGACATGTGAGTTGTAGCAACAGGTTTCATTTCTAAAATCTATTTCAGGTACCAGCATAGCTTTAAGTACCTTAAGTACATAAAGTACCTAAATTGTGAAAGAAAATACACGATTTTGATTTTTTAAATTTTGATTCAAGGTTACCAAATACCAGGTACCATAAAGGTACCATAAAGGTTAAATACCAAAACTGTGACGAAACATTGCTGTGATTTTGATAAAACCCTATCTATCCTATCGGTACCACAAGTGATGGTATCAGATGCAATGTGAATTCAACACTACATCGCTGCAACAGCGGTGTTAGACCGCAAAGTTTAAACCACTACGGTGTCTTAAAAGCTCCACGGAATAAAATGGACTCCAGTAAAAGAAGCCATTTGCCTTAGAAAATTATTAACGGGTAACAACTTGATTCTACCGCTTCCGAAACTTTGGTTCTAACATAGCGTGTTGCAGCGAAACTATCACACATTTAAAAGAATAATGTGTTTGAACAGCCTGATGTTGCTGTACGGGTGAAATGCAAGTCTCTTGGGAAATAAAGGTGCAACGCTTTGTCTCGCCAAAGGTAGAGCGGTGCTTATTGCGAATTCCTTAGCTCACCTTGCAACGCTATTAAATCTTGTAGTATGCAATATAAAGCACTACACTACAGCCCGCTTTTAGGGAGAAATTTGTTGCTTCTTACATATTCCGGTGTGCTCGTGTTCAATTGCATGCAAGCACTTGAGGCTCAGCTGAGACACATACCCCTTAGATTTGAAAATTCGTTACATGAAAATAAACAACTTTAAAAAAGATAACGCACCTCAGTTAAGACTCGAACTCGCGAACTTTCGGTATCCGTGCTATAACTTGTGAGCAGTCTAAGGGATCTTTGCCATATTAATAGTACCTCAATTCTTCTGCGGCCTCTTTGGTTCAAGTTCACATTTCGGCTTGGTGTTAAAATAAAAAGTATTTCTTAATATTGTTATATCGCATTGTAGTTGTGATTGAAATGATAAGTAATGACCGTCGGAATTGTTCAAAGTGTTAAAATAATCAAATCACAAACTAGTTACTTATTTGATCGGAACGTTTTTTTACATTCTTTAACTACATTCTTTTCTTTTAAAATATTTATCATTGTACCTATCTTTCTATCATAAGTATTCTAATTGTCATAAATCCTTTCCGCCGTTTCACCATTAAGAGTATCGTTTTCAAAAATGATCATGAACGCACTACTATCACTATCCTACCCGCTAACACCTCCGCCCTCTCATTCTAAAAATCTCTCAAACAGCCATTTGTCGCTATCGCAGTCGGTACTCCACACACGGTGTAGAGTAGGAACAACAAGGAATCACCGACATCCCCATCAAAGTCCACTCAAAGTCGGCGTCAGCACAGCGCTCAGCCATAAAAATATTCATGCGGGCTCGGAAAAATCCACAATCAGGACTCCGCCCCCGGCGCACCGTCGCACAACGCTTTCATTAAACATACAACTCGGGTTTTTGTACGAAAAAATGCTTACTCTGCCTCAGGCGCCACCCCCACATAAGGAATGTTGTCGCTGCGAAATTAGTTCGTAAAATAAATTCCCCCCCCCCCACTCTCACAATGACAGACGTAATCTGCCCTATCCGAGACACCGAGATTATATATATTTTTTACGTTCGACAGCAATTTATTATTTTAATACGTACGGCTCCTTTCGTGGGTCGAGAGGTATTGTTCTTCTTTCTTTGCAACTAATTTCACTTTCGCTTCAGTATGTTTTCTTACTTTTTTAATAAGGTTTTTTCGCATATTTTTTTACACAACGCCCACTTGGCTTATGTTTAAGATATTAGGTACTCGTAATTTACCGCCTTTGTTTACCTGTTTAGATCTCCGGTCTCTCAAACCCAGAGGTCTCGGCTAAAATTCCCAGCATCCATAATTGTACTCGGTTTAGTTGATGGTATAATCTAAATTTGCCAGAATAGCTACCCAAAGTATTTGTTTTTGGAGACATTTACATTACGATTAATTCGTCGTCTGCGGGAAATACAGACACTTACTTACTTACTTACTGTACTGGCTCAGGGACCCGATGTGGGTCTTGGCCTCCGACAAAAGAGCACGGAAAATAATACGGAAATACAGACACTATAGAGTTTTATTGTTTGGCGGCACTGATCAGTGCTCCCGCATCCAAGGGTTAAATAAGGACATCAAACAGTTGAAACCTTTTCTATGTAATGAATTGAGATCAATAAAAAAATCAATAGAAAATATATAATTAGAAAATGTACTACATTTTGCTTTGATTTTGCTGGGACAGTTCTAAATGTTAGTAGGTAGAAGATTGTTTGCCATCAAAAAACCTCAGGACCTCGGTTCCATTTCCCAAAGACTTAAGCTCGGCCGCTCGGCAGTAAAGAAAACCCATTAGAAAAATAAATGAAATTCTCGTCCCTATTAAATTGGAAACTAACGCTTCCCTAAGGTAAGCAGTGCTATATAACGGGCTGGCCAGTTTTTATTATGTTTCAATAAAGCAGCGACACGTGCTGGCAACGGGCCGATAGGACCGTGGAGTAGCAGGGGACACTTACGAAAATTGCTTACACAGAAAACTAATATCAGTGTTTGCCAGGCGGTCGCGAGTTCGACCCGCAAGTCAGCGGCTCGAGCGGGTTGTGTAGATAACTGATGATTAGACATTTTTTAATGTAAGAGTTCACAATGTTGTGTAGTTAGTATTAACCAATCTTTTACTGCTACTCTGATACTAGTTTATAACAAATCACATGATTTAAAATTGAAATCAGCTACTTAACGTTAGACTTATGCACATTTTCACGTCGGTGTCTCGAAGTTTTTTAGTTGACCCCTGAGCAATTTTAGAAATGAAGCTTATGGGATACCTAGCATTGTGGGAGGTTATGTTATGTATATTATTATGTTAAAGTGAATTAAAGTTATGTGCGTCAGACAACTATGTGGAAAGGCGGCGACGGACGCGGCTGCTGGCGATGCCACAAAGTAGGCCAACTTGCTTGGTAAAGCCCTTGTCACACGCACCTTGTACACATTCAATGAAGTTGCCAACTTAATTGATACTTTATCGTGGTCTGCGAGTGAACTCGCTAGAATATCATTGTATATTATAATATATAACATATTATGTTATATGCAGTAGGCACCACTTTATGGAATTGGGATGTCCTGTGATGATATTGTGTTTTTTTGTTAAATATGTAAATAAAATGAATGTTTTTGTAAAGATACTGTGTACCATCATGGGGAGGTGATGACAAGACCTACATAATTAAACTCAAGTCTTCACTGAAACCTGCACTGAAAGTTAAAAGGTACATTTAAGTGCTTCCGTTTACCAATTTTGTAAAAAGGATCAAGATTTTTATTTAATTAAAAATCTTTTTAACTACACTTGTTGATAAATAAACTGGTACAAAAAAAAACAATCTTCAAATCTACACAGTAATGATTTTGAATATTTTATATAGTATTGATTTCTAGTTATTAGATTGTTAAAAAAATTATGTACCCTGATAAATTATCCATAAAATAACATATTCCCATTAATAAAAATTTTCATTAACTTTTCACTTTTGGATGCCACCGTAGTCGTTTACATTCGTCACTTGCAGCTTTAATGCTCTAAGCTAGCAGCCTGTGACTTGACCCAACCTTGTCAAAAATAGGTCCGCTTACCTTATTGTGCCGGTCTGCCAGATAGGCGCGGTTCAGATTAAGACCACTTATAAGATCACGTTATGTTGTGTTTACACTAAAATAACCTCCACGATTTGTCATTGGATTGGGATTTGCGACTTAACACGTGTTGATTTAGTATACTGAGTGATTGAGTACACTCATAGTTAAGTACAACGAAATAAATCTGGCTCGAAGGACCAGCTGTAACTATTTAAAGCTGTTGATAAAGTTAATGGGCAATAATTACACATATGGTAATATTGAAACAATTTTTTTGGAATTTTCAAGTTTAGATGACATTGATTATTTATTTAACCATTATTTATTGAAACATTGTTTAAATTAAAAAATAAATAAAAATAAAAATTTTGCGACATAAATTACATGGCGGACTTAATGCCTGAGGCATTCTCTACCAGTTAAGTCAAAACATTGGGTGGTGCAGAGATGAAATAGCCTTTAACTGTCCCAGTGTTGGGCAAAGGCCTCCATCATTGGAATCAAGTCATCGGTACAATTGATGGGCATTGGCTTAATCTGGGCTTGGTGTAGTGTAGTATAAGTTATGGTACGAGTAGAAGCCGGGGCGGTGGTAGAATTTTCCCTTTAATGATATGGTATTCAGGTGTATACAATTTTCTGCCGCAAGGCAGCAGTTTCATATGTTGCCGTTGTTGATCTTCAAACAGGATGAAAGATCGAGGCTGAATTACTTGCTATTTTAATGTTATTGCAAGCATCACTTACAAAACAAACCGTTTTTTGTGAAATCAGGCTAATAGTTACAAAAACTTGATTAGAAAAAGGTTGATTGAAATTTTTAATTAGTTTGGGAACTAACCTGTATGTCTGATTAAAATCTAAGCCGCCTTTTATCCCGATTTCGAATTCCCTTTGAGATCTCCAGTTACACTCTTTGATATAGTATCTAATACATATTTTATGTTCTTAATCCATTAAAGTGTTCATCTGAAGGATCTTAATTGAGTACTTTAAATAGGAATAAGTCTGTTTAGTCTTCGTATCTACAATGCAAATTATATATTAATATTGCGTAGGTATGAATAAAAAAACAGTCGTAAAATAAGAACAAAATTAGAAATAAAAAAATTGTTGCTCCATATTCATTCGTTATTTGGATATTTTAACTTCTCATGCTGGTATGACGTATGTAAAGACAGGTGGATGGAGTATTTCTAGGGACTAAAAGCGTACTTTCATGCGAAATCTGCAGATGATGATAATGATAATGATGATGATGAAATTTATTGTCTTTGCCATTAATGATGTTAGAAAATAATATCAGCTAATTTTGCTGCTTTTTGTTTCAAAAGGATATTAACCGAAATTATTTTTCAGCGGAAACACAAATAGAAACATGTCCACAAAGTGAGGATATAATAATTTAAATTATGGTAACGTCCACATGGTAAGACTGAATATTGTTTGAGAATACAATGTAATTTATTTCACGTAGGTACTGTGTCTTTATCACCTCTACAAAAAAAAGGTTTAATAAGTGACATAAAATAATGCAAGAAAGTAAATCTATTGGCGGTTACATCGCTTAAAAGCAATCTCTTCCAGAAAACCGGACAAATGGAAAGAACTGATACAATGTTTGATGGTATCACAATGGTCTTACGAAACAAAAACCAAAGGTGTATCAAAATGTAAGCAGGCATGTTAATTAATATATAATAAATAACCACTCGTTGACTCATTTGCATTGCCTGTTTCCATATGGTACAAAGCAGCATGCTTACCGATTGAAAACTCGTTTAAAATTCTATTTGTAGCCTAAACTGAATATGATATTGATTTTTGAATTTCAATTTTGCTAATTCTTATGGTAATACAACAAAACGTCCGCGCTCGTCAAAACAGCAAGAAAAAAAAAACACAAACAACTCCGGCGTACTTTTTAAAACTTAGCAAAGCGAAAAAGGAAAAGTTAGTGGGGTAGGTAATTCATTTTTCCATAACAGGAGAGATCAAATAAAAAATTACAGTGTTCGGGCCAACTTCCAGCGACTCAACGTAACTTATATTAAAAATTTATACAAGAAATTGCTACGGCCCCATCTTAGTTCTTGGAAATCTTCCAGTTTATTGAAAGCTCCCATTTTACTTGGTTACGGTGTACGAGCGAAAATACAAGTTGTGGATCGCGATATTTCTTTACCTCGGGGAATTTTCTCGATGTTATATGTGTTTTTCAATGTACTGTAAAGGTAGCTTGTTTGTTTTTAGTTTGACCGGACTGATTGAGAGCGCTAGTGTGAGAAGAGATTTGCTATAAGTTCATGAGAAAAATAATTAATTTAGATAACTCGTCAAAAAGTTGAATAAGTATCTTAAACGGGGGTTATTTTGGAATAAACTGTAACATTGATAGCCGATAAAAAAAACTCCAATAGCTGGTAAAATGGTAGCTTCTATTCTAGAAGTTCCTTTACGTCCAGAATGATACCGTAGCTAAACATGTACAATACAATACAATATGTATAGATTAGGAGCGGTAATCAAAATTACACGCGATTCTAAAGCAACCTCATTCGACGAAACATCATTTAATTCCAGTTCTCGTGGTTTCAGCGTAGACTTTTGCATTATTACATGAGTCAACAGAAGTCTTCACTAGATTATGTTAGACCTAAATATCTCGTTTCTATTTATCTTGTTGTATCTTAGACACGGATTGTTTCCACGGCGCACTTTGCAATATTATTTTGTGTTTCTCTATTCCCATCTTTGCCATCAGCTACGCAATATTTTTAGGCCAAAGATCCTACCATTTTCAGTTCTAAAATGGCAGTCCCAAGAGCCTCATTCTCTTCCTGGGTTATGTCTAACAGGCACATAGTAGAAGTATTCTGTGGGGCATTTGTTTTGTAGCAAATTGTTCTATAGTGTTAGTAGTGTTTGCTATCTGCTATTTTTTGTCGATTTAATCTGCTCCATTCTAAAACATTATTATTAGCAAAGACATCCGTCTCCGTCAGACGAGTGTCCTAAAGAATTCTAAAGAGATTTCACTTAATTTTGCAACATGTGTATAGCACTATACTAGTAGCACAGTATAAAGAATTGCTATTAGGTAGTTTTTAATAATGTTTTATTATTGCTTGTTGAACTATATGGTCGAATAAGTTTGATATACACAATCAGGTCATAAGTATTTTCACACAGTAAAAACTTTTCTTTTAGAATGCTGGCCACAAAAAAGTTTATTGAATTCGAATTTCGAATTGATCATGAAAATAAAAATGTATACTTTTTAGAATTGTACTCATTTTTAAATATGAAGTGGATTGTGTTGCATCGTTGCGGTTACGCGCCAATTCAAATTTTTGACATACTGAAAAATTTGAATTTAACCAAAAGATTCGTTTATCGTACCATCAAACGATACAATGAAGACTAGTGTAGATGACAGGTCAAGAAGTGGTCGCCCTCGGTCTGTTAGGACTCCAGCAATAATAAAAGCTGTGAAGGCGCGAATTCAAAGAAATCCCAAACGTAAGCTGAAACTGTTGGCCCTTCAGATGGGGTTAAGCAGAACCACGGTGAAAAGGGGTGTTAAATGAAGACTTAGGGCTTCGGGCATATCGAAGAAAAACAGGACATCGTTTGAATGCTCGTCTAATAGACCTGAGACTGAAGAGATGCCGCGCTTTGTTGAAGCGGTACGCGGGAAAAAAATATCGGAAAATTCTTTTTACGGATGGATAAATTTTTACCGTAGAAGAGAGCTACAACAAACAAAATGATAAGGTGTATGCACACAGTAGTGAATAAGCGAGCAACCGTATTCCGCGTGTCCAACGAGGTCATTTTCCATCCTCGCTCATGGTATGGTTGGGAGTTTCTTATTGGGGCCTAACAGAGGTACATTTTTGTGAGAAAGGTGTAAAAACAAATGCAGTTGTGTATCAAAATACAGTCCTGACGAACCTTGTGGAACCTGTTTCTCATACCATGTTCAATAACAGGCACTGGGTATTCCAACAAGATTCGGCGCCAGCTCATAGAGCGAAGAGCACACAATACTGGCTGGCGGCGCGTGAAATCGACTTCATACGGCACGAAAACTGGCCCTCCTCCAGTCCAGATTTGAGTCCGTTAGATTACAAGATATGGCAACACTTGGAGGAAAAGGCGTGCTCAAAGCCTCATCCCAATTTGGATTCACTCAAGACATCCTTGATTAAGGCAGCCGCAGATATTGACATGGACCTCGTTCGTGCTGCGATAGACGACTGGCCGCGCAGATTGAAGGCCTGTATTCAAAATCACGGAGGTCATTTTGAATAAACTTTATTGTCATACGAATCTATGTTTTGTTAAGTTCATTTTGGTATATAAATGGTTACATAATGAATAAACTTGTCTCAATTATTTTATATTAAACATGTGACAGAATTTATGACCTGACTGTGTAAATACATAAGGCTTTCTTGTAACTTCAACCTTCAAATATTACTATAATCACTCAATTTACGTCTATTTATAGAAATGTAAAAGAGTGTTCTTCTACTCCGCTATAAAAAAACGCTGTCTTCCCCTCAACTTGACCTTTCGTTGTGTATCTTATCTATCAATCTGGTTTAAGTAAATCTCGATTATTTCGAAATATTTTAGAGAGAATTTTCTAAAAGAACGGCTTTGTCAAGTTTCTCCGATTGGTTGAATATAAAAAATTGCCGACCTATTCTATATCGGTCAACGGATTTCAATAGACCCCCCGACAAAGGAACTCGCGCCTTCTGCCTGTTGGAGAGCGATATCCTTCAAATAAATTTGAACAGTTCAGCCGTTTCTAGATATTTTAAGGAATTTTAATACATTAAGCATTTAGGACATTCAACATTTCAAAAATTAACTCTTGAATACGACTGATTGATTTTCTAGACGAGCCGATTTTGAACACCCCTTTCTGAAATGCTGGTCCAGAAGCCTTACCATGAGCTCCTAAAGCAGTATTCATCATCATCATCAGCTCATTTCATATCCCCACTGCTGGGGCACGAGCCTTCCCTATAGATTAATTGGGAGAACGGGCCATAAACCACCTAGCTGGTGGTATTGTATAATATTTAAAACTTATTATTCTAAAAGAATAGATAAATAAGTGGCAAGTACTGTTCTTACCTAATCATTGCAATGGCTTTTTACTTATTTCAATGTTTCAGGTAACAACTGTGTTGAATAGTGATTCAAACTTTAAAGGTAAGTACATAGGCAGGCTTGAAGTTAAACTCTTATAGCATTCTGTCAGCCTAGTACCATGAGGTGCTGGAAACGTGTCGCGGTCGGCAAACTGCAGGCGCATGCGTGTTTCAGGCCAGCTGGGGTTGGTCGGTCTGCGTCTATTTGGGTCAGCTGAGTGGCGGCGTAAGGCGTCCGTAGTAACGGCGAACTCCTGCAATAGTATGCGCCCCTGGTACTTCGTCGTGCCAAACACGTGACTCAGTCGGGGTTCCGAGAGCCCTGTTTTGTTCATTTAAACAGTCTGTATTATGACGTGAAAGTTGATAATATGATTGTCATTGATTATATGTAAAATAATAATAATGTCACTTTTTCATTTCCCTGTAATTAAATCATATAACTATCAAATATTTATAAAATATAGTAAAAAAATTAAATGCCTACCCGACCCAGCCAGGACTGGGTCTTCCACATATAACTATCACCATAATTATTATCCTCATTGTTGCGTAAATGTAGCTGTAACTAGGTACAGTATTTACATATACAGCTAACGTGTTTCAAAATAGCGTAAAAATCAATACTTTATCAGTTTTTCAATTACTTGTCTATTCAAGTTGAATTGAAATTGAAACTGAATTACTACTACGAGTACAATGGAAGTTAAAAACAACGCATTTATAGGTATACGACTATACAATATATAATATATAATTTGCACTGGGCCCGCCGCGTGGTGGTTTATGGACCGTTCTCTCTGTATAGCGTCTATACAAGGCTCGTGCCCCAGCAGTGGGGACATAAAAATAAGTTGGTGGTGATGGTGGGGCTGGTGCATAGTTCGTATCTTTATTACAATGAACTTGTTAAAGGATATCAATCAAAAATAAAATGTGTATGGTTATATATAATTTTACGCAAATTTTGTTGGGAACAAATCACAATTTGTAAACAGATTTCGAATGTCATGAGATTCCAACCCGCACCCCATGACATGCCGGGTCGACACATATTATTATGTAGTTGATAGTGCACCTGACCGCATAATATGTTAAATAAGTATTTAAACTGAAATTACATCGAAATCACTTTTAGTGTTTAGCTGGAACACTATGAATTTCCACAGACACATAGCACTATGACCCGGTTATCCCGCTGCAAACCGTGGGGTTTAATCTCGGACAGGAGGCATAAAATAAGGGCGCGACTCGAGAGGAGCCGGCGCCGACCTGCCACTCGCAGACGGTCATTGATAGGGTTCAAAACGCAGGGTCACTTATATAGAGTTGGTGTGACCATTGAAAGGTTGCTTGCGTGTTTGCATGCAAAATTTTTGAAAGTGTAATAATTGTTTTTTATATATGTAGACCTGTATAAATACACGGAATGTCAGAAAACTGTAATTTCAAATGAAACTCTCATGACTTTTTGATTTTTTGATGTGGTGTCTAACTGTACATGTTTATTTGGAACGAAACAATAACTGCCGATATCACTAAGCGGTAAACATCTTATGTTGTGTCTTTGGTGATCTGCTAATTTATTTATGTATTTACTATGATATACAAAACAGGATACATTCAAACTAAACTAATTACAATAATAATAACAAAGATGTGAGCAGGAATGCATCCCAAAAGCGTGAATACACAGCATTACAAGAGTTACACGTTAACATGCAAAAATTACTATATATATAATTAAGCAGATAAAAATTTATAACATGAAATGTTAAAAGCTATACCTTTTTTAGATATAATTGTATACATATATTAAATAAGTTGGACGCTGATTGGAGGAAACGTTTGACTTGAATGAGACGTATTTGTGTGTAAATAAATCCAATTCTCTCTCTAATATACGCAATACGAAAATCAAGGATGAGCATGATTAAGTTTCTAATACTTTAACAGGGAAAAGTGACCTTTTTCGAGACTAGACTTTGTTTACGTACGGTTTTAACAACTCCACAGATGTAACATCACAAAACCGTTCCTCTCTGTCATAAATTTGAATAGAATCGATTGCTGTCTGCGCCTCAGGCGAAGTTAGATTTCCCCAAGGACCGGCACGACACCTGACCGAACGTAAAATATATTCGCGATTTTTTACCTCCTCCCGATATGATAGATACTCGTCCGATGCGGGGAGAGCCCGTCCCACGTAAAGCGTCTTCGGAGATATGTAAAAAGCTAGTTTCAATAAACGTGTATGGAAATCGTGCGCTATATGTAACGTGCTATGCTGTATTGGGGAGAGAGAGAGGAGAACTTCGATGCGTTTTTGTTTTTTATTTATAAGTAAACAAATGACTATACACTGTACCTGATGTTAAGCGGAGCGAAGTCCAGATGCGAAGGTAGTTAGTGGAGCAAGATTGTGCCGCACTGCAGCTGTCCTTACCTTGATGACCCGCAAATTCAGTCTTCATTTGTTTTTGAAAGACCATCATAGTTTATAAAAAATATTTACAAGTAGAAAAGTAAAAGTAATATCGAGTAGATGTTAGGATTCCTCAAAAGAGGGGATCAGCCCATACCTAGTTATACCAGTCAGTATTGCATATTATCGAACAAATTGCATATTATCCCAGAAATCGAATGTAACTATTTGCCTCATTTAGAGTTCTATTTACTGAAACATAACGTTTTTCTTTTACCAATTTCTAATCGTTTAAGTAGAATCCAAGATATCTTGCTGCAATATTCCATTATAATATACATTGGGTATCGCTCCTTTCATAAAAGAACCAGCTTGGAAGTTGCAGTCTTTAATGAACTTCCTTTTAATTAAGAATTTCTTGGAATCTTGTTGGTTTTAAATCTCAAGCAGCCTTCCAATTCTGTCTCACAATCTTCTATAATTAACAAGAGATACTTTATAACGAGAAATAGTACGCCCAGTCTTGCTATCGGGTGCTAGTTAATTTAGAAACCAAACTACTGACAACACAATAAGGCCTTTACCTCACACGAGACTCGAGTTTGCTATTTTACACTACACTATTATAAAATTTAATATAATAATACAAATACAATTTTTTCTTTCTTTTTTCTTAGAAAGATTAATTCTGGTAAACTTTTAAATTGTTAATTAATATACCTTATATATGTTTTAGTTTATAACCTTATTTTATTATTGGTTGCAACTTTATTTTTGAATATTGTTGGTATACGCCTGTAAAGGCGTGTCTTCAATACTAGTCCTTAAGTACATTCATTTATTACTATGTAAAATGTATTGTCGATCTTATCGAATTAATAAATAAATACAATCATAGACACAGTACAAAACACAGTAAATAAAGACACAAAAAGTAAAAACAAAAAGCTAAAACCATCCATAATCATGTTGGTGTCCTGATTTTGACACGTTTTCATATAGGTACTTAATACAAAACATAGGCCCCTGAGGTGAGATATGGTCGAAGGTTGAAGCAAACATAGCTTACAACCGCAACCCCTATGTATTGAGGGTTTGGCTCACTGCCGGAGCACATTTGCATGCGACGCCGATGCCGAATTTGCAAGAAAGAGAGTATTTATTTATTTATTTATATAAGGTACACTTACAGAATACATAATTATTATATAATTCCTTAAATATTTAGACTAATAGATTCTAATATGTATTCCAATTATTAGTGCACACAACATTCATAATTATTATTGACACTATAATTATTACAATTACCCATTAACTATTTGAAAGATTATAATACAAATTAATTAATAATAAAAAAAAAAAAAAAGGATTTCAAAACAATGTCAAAAATAATAATAATTATAATTATAAAAATTAAAACAACGACAATAATAATAATTACTTAATTAAAACAAAATTATATAAAACTTATTACACATACCATTATACCAAAATCTATATTAATACAATAAAAATCAAATAGAATCCATATAAAATAAAATAAAAAGCCTGAAAAGTGGAGCAAGTGCATCAACTCGCTATTTAGG
The DNA here is from genome assembly GCA_949315975.1 of Eudonia truncicolella. Taxonomy (NCBI): domain Eukaryota; kingdom Metazoa; phylum Arthropoda; class Insecta; order Lepidoptera; family Crambidae; genus Eudonia; species Eudonia truncicolella. The sequence goes on along the minus strand of OX438838.1, from coordinate 1,389,035 downwards.
GCTGAAAACCCTGAATCAGCATAGATAAAGAAAATAAAATAAAAAAAACGAAGTGCTATATAAATTTGTATACTATTTATGAACAGACTAATGAACGTCCTTTGTCACTTAGATTTTTGGTGGCAGTTACCCGATGAAATAGTCACCGAACGTGGCTTAGGGGTTGCTTAAAACCTAGGGGTCGTAGGTTGAAACGGGCATAATTTTAATTTTAATAATGTAAACGTCCTGCAGCACATTATATTTATTATTCCTATTATTGTTATTTTCTTTATTTATTTTTTCTCGTATAAATTTACATTTTTAAATATTAAACAAAATAAATATAAAAAATAGGGATCCGCCGGTATCAGGACCAGGGTCCAAGCTACCGGTGGTTAGGGGTCCAGAGACAGGAACCTCTTCACAATGCGTGCCGTATCGAGGAGAATTGCCTTTATTTTTATAAATTGTATTTTTATTTATACCCAAAATCTAATAAAACATTTACCGCAACGAGTGATTTTGCTACTTGGGATTTGAGGGTAAGTATCCAAATATTTATTTAATATCAAGTAGTCACCACAGGTCTAAATGCATTACTATGGGTCAATTCCGTCGTTGTATTGTATCCATTATCTAACCAAAACATCACAAAGCAAAACATCTGTGGACACATATGGAGGTGAACCAACCACAATATTTATCTAGGTACCCCCGAATAATACATGAAAAATTAGAGATAATATGTTGTCATACATAACAAGAGTAAGGCTGCCCGTGCACGTAAGATAAACGTGACCAATATAAGTGGGCGACAAAAAGCATACAAAAGTTCAATATTAAAATGTACACGTCCTACAAAAAGACTTCACCAGAACACCATTATTATAATAAATAACATAGGTATATACCTACCAGCGAATACTCACGTACTAATATATTATAGTTTATTGTCAGCATGGCAAATAATACACACCTTGTAACTTTTTGTTGTTCTAGCGAAGATTGTGGAACTTGTGGAACGTTCGGAAAAACTTTTTCTGGGCATTTTCAGCTTCATCAGGCTTTTTTGGGGGCGGCGAGAAATTATAAAAAGGTTCCTAAAGCCGTGTGAAACGAAGCACCTTCAGAGGTTTTCTAGAGGGAACAGCATCAGGCACTAGTGCTTGTTCCCGTGCCTTACTAGATTCATCGGTGGTTTCGGATCGGATCGGGGGGATTCGAAAAGCGTAATGCAGACTACACGTTGATAGTCGGCTCAGTACTAAGGATATACGTTATCAACCTGCAAAGTAGGTACATACACGACACTTTCACGTTGAGTCAGTCACAAAATCGCCGGCAAAAGTCGCCGTAAATTTCGGCCCGATTGACGGACGCACAGAAAGTCTGACGTGAACAAGCAGCCTAAACTTGAAACCGAGATAACGAAATGCACCGCGGGGCTCTTCCACGAACAAAAAAATATAGAAAAGTATTATGGAATAAATATATTATATGTGAGCTGTGAAAAACAAAAACATTTTTCTTCGCAAGCCTCTTGTTTGCGCCGAGTGTTTGCTCCGAGACCCAGATGTTATTCGCCATAAGCCGCCCTTATTAAGGATGCCGTGTGCTCAGCCGTATGAAAATACCTTATATATTTTTGCCATCATATTACTTAATATTTTGAAGGTTTCTGTGTCCAAATCAATGATATAACACACATTTTATCTGGTTTTTGCACTTATACTGTCTGTGTTGTTATTGCAGGCAACCTTAATGATATCGCGATTACTCTCTCCTTGCATTACATACTTCTTGCCGTTATAGGATATTTTGAACTTCTTGAACTCCTTGAACGCATGCTTACACGTTTCCCTATTGTATTTAAGAATAACTGGATATAATGGATACTGGATAAACTATATATCGTAAGCTACTTTTGCAAAGGTCGTTCCTCAGATGGGTGACCAAAAGTTTATCATCTCGAGCTCCTCCGTGCGTCGGGGGCCACGTAAAACAGTTGCTCGCGGCTGCATTCTTTTGCAGCGTCAAATTATTGGAAAAGGTCCTCTAAATATCTCAAATGTGAGAAGTGCAATTTTTATCTCAAGCATACATGAAACATCTAGTTTTAAATATCATATTTACTTTTTTATTTTTTAAGTACTTGCTGCACTGAAGCAAAATTTTAAATATTTTTAAAATTGATAAAATACAGTGAAAAAATTAATTAAACGCCCACCCGACCCAGCCAGGAATTAAACCTGGGTCTTCCGCAATCCGGGCGGCTGCACTGACTGCTATGCTACCGGGAAGTCTGACGTAAACGTTGAATTTTGTCACTGCTTTTTAATTCTTTTGAGTTTTCGCACTGTGCCGCTATTACCACTTTTAAAAACATAGCGGGTTTGTGAAAACAGTTTCTTGATTGAGGCATCCGTTTGTGAGTTATTAAGCTTTAAAGTGCAAAATTTTGTTAGAGTCAAGTGTCCCCCCCCCCCTGCCAGCCAAATGGTTGTTTTTGGATACGTGAAAAAATTCACGGTAGTTGTATATATGACGAAGTTAAAAGGAAAACTGCCACAGTTAAGTAGGCTTTACAAGTTTACGAGTAACAGTCGACCAACTTATAAAATGTACTTGGCGCACTACAAATTCCTCATTGGGAACTACTTAAAGAACGTTGTCAGGTGTGTGAAACCGGTAGTATCTACATTTAAGTATATGAGCCATCGTTAAATAAATGTTCATAAAAGCCCTCTTCTCAGAGTCCGCATTATTGAGATGGGCTTCGGAACCCTACACTGCGCGTGGCCCGACACGCACTTGGCCGGTTTTTTTTGTTCCGTGCGATTAGCACATTTAGCCAGTGTCAAAGTAATTTTTCTTACAAGTAACACATAAAAAATATTTCCTTCCAGTATGATGATGATGAATGATAATAGAAATGAGAAGTGAGAAATGATATACCCCCTAACCCCTCGAGTATCTCAGTAAATATGTGGGGCTTTACTAAGTCCTCACGCGAACTTCTTGAGAGAATTTGAAAAGTGACGTTGTACTGTTTTGTTTCATTTGTCAAGAAGTCCTTGAGTATTTTTATAATATTTACTTATTTATATTTATTGATAATCTTCAGAGTAAAAGTGGCACACCATCCATTTTTAATTAAATGCTTAGTAGAGTTATTAGCAGAGCTGATTCCTCTCGGATACTATCTAATTGTCAGTTCTGCAAACACACCGAACCGCGGCCAGTGCCCCAATCATCGTTACCCCGCAGCTTTATCTCGAAATAAAGAAACGCCTCCACAGCATATAAATCAATAGACATCTAATAAATTATTGTTATCGTCACACCCCACGGTCGTAATGTTAGAGACGGTAGAGTATTTATATGAAATATTTGTTCTGTGTTTTTTTTTAATGTCTTACTGGTAAGCACTTGACTTTCATCTAATTGATGTTAAGGCCGAAGGTGGAAACAGTAGTGGTAGTTGCATGTCAGCACGTGATCAGGGTCAGTGCTAGCCCGTCAAAAATTTTGTTAAAAATTAAACGCAAAAGTTTAAAAGTGTACAATCACAATTGCTCATTTTAAGTGGCTTCGGTTTATCATTAAACTTGTTTTATTAATTCTTTTCTTTTCTTTTTTTTATAATATAAAACAACTTTTTTTTTTCCTAGTTTTCGTGTTATTATTTGCCTAGCATACATAAAATTAAGCAACGGCACCAAGAAACTTTTTGTGCTGATTAAAATGTATAATTGTTTTTTTAGATAAAAAGAAATAGAACGATATAGATAATGCTACTAAAATATTATTTATAATTTATTAATTTATTTATAATGTTATGATCTTAAATTTAAAGCATGATGATTGAAAATTCGCATATACACTGGACCGCAAAGAAAAAGGGTCGGTTAGAAAATCTTCAATATATTCAAAAGTACCTGACCTATCTTTATGAAATAAAATCTAAATTTAAAAATATTTTAAGGTGCTATTAAAAAAAATATATGGATTCAAGCTTTTTATTTTTTATTAATGAAAAATAAATAAAAATAGTAGTAAAAGTAGTATTTCCAGTTACTTTGTACATGTAGATTGGTTACAGATGTGCCGTTTTTACGCATTTTAGTACTTTGTGTTGCCGAGCTCGCAATACTGCTGTTATGCGATTTGGCTTACTTTCTACTAGGTTTTTGAGACGATGCTGCGGAATATTCTGCCATTCCTCTATTAGAGCTTCTTTCATTTCACGTAGCGTGATTGGCGGCGAATTCCGCTAACGTATACGTCGTTTTAGTTCGTCCCATGCATGCTCAATGGGGTTTAAGTCGGGGCTGCGTGCAAGCAAATCCATGTGTGTGATACCGACTTCTTGAAAATAGTCAAACACTATCTGAGCTGTATGCAGGAGGGCATTGTCTTGCATAAAAACGGCATTCTCACCCATGTCCACTAAAAATGGACCAACGTAGTCATTCAGAATTTCTGTGACATATTTACTGCAATTAAGGTGCCATTTTTATCACTACTAGCTCAGTGCGGCTTTCGGAAGAAATCCCAGCCCACATGTGAACAGATCTCCGCCGTATAGTACTTTATCTTCTATACAGGCTTGGTTGTAGCACTCTCCCGGCCTTCTATACACTCTTTTCCTCCCGTCGTGCTTGTATAAATAGAATCTAGACTCGTCTGAAAACATAACCTTTAACCAGTCATCCATAGTCCAATTCTTGTGTTCTCTACAATAACTCAACCTTGAGTTTCTGTGGTGTCTTTCTAGTTTTAGGTCATTTGCCTTAATGGCTTTAAATGTGCTTCAGCCAGATGCCGCCTTACTGTATACGTACTTAGATTGTTTCTTTTAGCTCTTAAATATGATTATTTACTTCAACAGCCGTATGAAAGCGATTTCTTAAAATCTTTGTCACCATATAGCGATCCATCCGCGCTGTCGTGCACCTTGTTTGGCCTGTTCCTGGTCTTTGACGATTGGATGGAAGTCAGTTTCATGGAAACGCTGGAGTACTCGCTGAACTGTAGAAAGAGTCACACCAACATTTCTCGCTGTATTTCGCTGACTGCGCCCATCTTCAAGCATTGTCAGGATCCAGGTACATTCTTTAGGGGTTAACGACATGATGACTTCAGAATAATACAATTTATAAGGCAGAGACCTCATATTTAATTTATATAATTTTATTTTGTGACAAATGCGAAACAATTGATTTGAATTCTTTGGTACTGAATCCAAAAAAGACCATCATTTAAATTTTTTTAGTTTTTTTTTACAATTATCAAAAATAAATTAAAAGGTTTTTTATATTATTTATATCGCATCAAATATTCTTTAATTTAGTCTTTATTTCACAAAGCTAGGTCAGGTGCATTTGAAGATATTGAAGATTTTCTAAACGACCCTTTTTCTTTGCGGTCCAGTGTAGATGATCCGATAATTATTATGCAAGTGCGATAAATATTATAACAAGAACCAAAAATATACCATGTTTTCTGCAAACAATTATATTCTATTCTACTATAAATGAGTAATCCTCCTTACAGTATAAGTTCCTTTTTATTAAGGAGGAACACCCTTCATCATCAAATGATTTCACTGAAACCATATGAAGAGTAGCATTGGAATTTTGTGTTACTCTGCCTATGACAAAACGACGGGCTATAATCAAATACGAAATTAACCCGAAGTAGATTAGCATAAAGTGTTTCATTTCAATGTCAAACCTTTTCTATCGGTTTCGCATAACACCCCCGGTTGCATCTCCATTCGCCGCACGCGCGCTTCCCGGGGAGTCTAATTCCTCTCCTAATTTTGCACCTTATTGTGGGGTATAAGAAGATGGGGAATTTTTTCATAAAAATTCAAGGCATGCCTCACTTGGGGACGGTCTTGATGGACCGTTCCGTAGCGCCGGTAGTTGGCTCGTGACGTCACGTCGTCGTGACGTGATGTTGAAGTTCAGGTAATAAGTATAAGATTATTAAATGCATGGGATATAATTTTTTACACAATTAAAATCATATACATTATTACCTAGTAGTTTACTAGGTAATAATATATACATAATTATAAATAACAGTGAAATATCAATTGCTGATTGACTGGCTGACAGTAATAAAAGGGTTACAAAAACACAATGTTAAAAAAATTTCCACGAGCAGGATTTGAACCTGCACCCTTCTGACATACCGGGTCAGGAGCTCTTCCAATTGAGCTATCGTGGTTCTAACCAGCCCGCCGAAAATATTCAACACTATTTACTTTTTTACTTTGAAAGCCAATGGCGCCAATTCAATGTCGACAACTACCGTTATTAGCATCTAATCATAATATTTTTACAAATACTAAAGATTAGTTAAGAAGTAAAGTAAAGAAAGGGTGTTATTTAAACGGTTACCAAAGTATTCTTATTTTTGTTAGCAAAAAATGCTAGTTGGGCAGCAAAAAAGCTAGTTGGGCAGCAACTTATGGTCAGCAAATATTTCTAAATCAGTCTGCAACTTATATCATTCTGAACAGCAGTCTTATGCCGCTACCCCCTTGCGTGAATGTTTTTACGATTATCAGTAATAATAAATGGTGACAAGTGGCTTAATTTTATTTACCAAATTTCCATTTTTTTTGACAGTTTTGGATAGGTTGATGTGCAGGCGTGTGTACCAATATTACCCCTACCATCCTCAAAATGAAGTTGGCAAAATATCCAAGACATTTGTCAGTCAATTACGCGGGGTACCCGCCGGGCCCGCTCCCCAATATTACGAGTTTCATCCCCCCACATCTACGCTTATGAATATAAATTTCTTTACCTGTCTTTATACCTTCAGTGTAGCAGGCAACATTTTTAGCAATATCAATTTTGCGAGCTCCACTTTTTAGGGGAAGTTATCAAGTGTGACGTAAAGGGCAAGAATGAGTACTGAAAAAAATAACTAAACAATATCCTTTATTCATTCCAATCATCTGATGAAGTGACTAAGCGGAGTTTATGATGGCTTTTAGATAACAAATAAAGTTAGAATATTTATTTGTTGTATGTTACGTAGGTAGTACCCTTTATTTCGGCACAGCTTCTAATGTATGTCATGTATTGCAACACAACACTGTTCTAAAATGGCACTCGAACCCGGGCGACAGCTCTGCCAACATTGTTATTTAATTCCTAAAGTAGTAAACAGAAAGACATCTCAGATTGCAACTGTTTATTTGGCGTTTTTTTATGTATATTTTTGATTAAGTCATGGTTTAAAAAAAATCTAAGGTGGGGACCTTGCACCGAGAAGAAGCCGCAAGAAACTCAGCATAGAGCTATTTCTTTCTCCGATTTATAGATGGTCTCCAACTTATTGATTAGTCTATTTGTTTTTTTACACATCATAATTATTGTATAATGGAGGTCTAAGTTAATACAATAAACTATCTATCACATATTAGCAACTGCCGTGTTCAGGTCGAATCTTATAAATTTTAACGGGAAACAAATCGATATACTGATATCGGCCAAAAGCAAAATAAATATATGAGCCATCGTTAATATAACAAAGTTAGAAAATATCTTTAGTACCCGCTAAATTGTGCTTTAGAGAGGTCTTTATATTTAGGGTCCCCTGGGAATGGAACTTTTATGTATTCGTTATTCAATAATTTTTGATTAAATAGTATAGTAGATCATAATATTGTATTAACCCTCATTTTTAGTACCTGTGTACCTACTTCGATCTTATTGTGCCTACATCTTAAGAGTTACGGTTTAGTTCAATGTAAAAGTGTAATACAAATTAAGTGCATGCTTAGACTGTAACTTGTTTTGTAAGCCTTAAATCTAGAATCTAGAAATCTATCAGTCTAGAAAACGAGAAAGATATATTCATTGGTTGTTAAAAATGAGACAGCTTCAAAATCACAGCTTTGTTTGACAATTTGCACATAGTGGCTTAGAACACATTTTTATTTATTTTTTATGTTAAAAGGAGGCAAACGAGCAGGCGGGTCACCTGATGGAAAGTAATCACCGCCGCCCATAGACACCCACCCGCAAAACCAAAGTACTCGCAGATGCGTTGCCGGCCTTGAGGAAGGAGTTGGATCTTGAGGAGAGAGTAGGAATTGGGAGGGGGGAGGGTGAGAGATTTCGGTACTTTCACTCACCGGACAAAACACAACAGCAATGAGTGCCATTGGTTCACGCCGATATTCTGTGAGAGGGTGGTATTTCGCCGGGCGAGCCGGCCCATTTCGTGCTGCAACGCAGCGTGGCTCTACCACTCAGAAAAAGCTAATCGCCAGCTGGCATAAAGGGTAAAGGTGCAAGCAGAACGCGATCGCGCCGTGGCTGAATTAGAGCTGCTGGCTCAGTTTTACACCGTCGTCGGGGGCCATTTTGGCGACCAACAGACCTTTTTAACCTTTTTGATAATTTTGTATTTTTTACTTTTAAAAGTGAATTGACAGTTCAATAAAAAATAAAAAGAATAGCACTAGTTTTTTCTTACAATAAAGTATTCATAAGACTGATTTGTGTAAAGTTTTACTTTGAAAACACGAATTGTTTTTTATTTAATGTTAATTTTAATCAAAAAGAATATGCTAAGAATTTAATAAATAATATGTGTATGATAATATTCCGACAGCAAATATTTAACAGAAATATTTGCTGTCGGAATGGTGTCTCGTGTGCTACCACGTCAGTAGAATTGTAAAAATTGATCCACGTCAGTCGCAGAGGGTTAAATATCAATGAAAACAATATCTCATACCAATCCCGACTCACGCTTACCCTTCGTCGAGTATAAGGCGCGCTGTATTTTGAGAAAGTCTCCCTTGAGACTTGCGAAGAATTTTAATAGGAGAGGGATGTACGTTGTACGCGGGCGCCGCGCCGGCCGGGTCAAAGCGCTCCGAGGGCAGAGACTCAGAGACGCGTCTTGTAGCCCTGTGTTGCTGGAACTACACTTTCATTATTATATCCCGAGAAATTTATATGTATTAAAAGATACAGGAGGAGGTCGATGGCGCAGTAGTTAACGCGCACGGTCTGCGAGTGCTGAAGTTAAGCTACTTTCGCAAAGGCCGGTAATCGAATGGGTGACCAAAAGTGTATCATCTCGAGATCCTCCGTGCTTCGGAAGGCATGTAAAGCCGTTGGTCCCGGCTGCATTAGCAGTCGTTAACAACCACATGTACACAAACATGTACCCCCCCACTAGGAATCGAACCTGGGACCTCCACTAGACCACAGAAACCGTCTTCTGGAATGATTAACTGACTAATCGAATCTTCGATGGCCGAATGGAAAAGCTGCAACCTCCAAGGATCTCCACAGCGACCAGTTTTGAGCCGCTCGCATCCAGCGGCAAACCGCGACCTTCACCGAATTGTCGGTTCACCTTGTTGGAGGTCTGCCCACACTGCGTTTTCCGGTTCGCGGTCACCACTCAAGAACTGTTCCGCCCCAGCGGCCATCGGTCTTGCAAGTAAATAAGCTATATGTAACCACAATATTATTTGGTGTGGCAAGAATATTTTGAGGTACTATCATAAGAAAACAGTCTTACTAATTAAAAAATTTATAGCTCTCTGCACATATAATTGTCATTACTTTTTTTCTATTAACAGACAACATTCAACAGACGTCAAGCATAGGCGCGAAAATAAGTTACCAGTATGCGAACATTCCCTTGAGGGGAATTATTAACCAAACCCAACCATTACATCAGATTTGATAAACCACAAATACTCGCAAGAGAACAACGATTCATCCCTAGGATGATACGCGAGGCTATTGAAATTAAAAAACATCCTAATTTTAATAGAGAAGATGGTTGGAATCTACCACCAGCCTGGGATCCCATCATACAAAATATTAAATCCCAGCCCCAACACCATACTGCCAGACCAAAACATACTGTAAGCTCTAAGCTGTAAGCACACATTAATTAAAACTAATGTGTAAAATAAACGCGAGTAGATCCGTAAAAGTTGTTTCATTTCAAGACAACATTGATCCTAAATTTGTTAATTGCTTTTACTAAATTACAAATTACTTTTTTACCTACACGTAAATAAATGACATTTACTTACTGACATTGTTAACTGTAAATGAAAATAATAATAACAATAAAGTGTTACATTAATTTACATTGTGTAAACATTGTATAATTTTTGGGCGAGCACTAGTTTATATTCATCACCAGCTCATTCCATTTTCCCACTGCTGGGGCACGAGCCCTCCCTATGGATGGATAAAGAGAATGGGCCTAAACCACCACGCGGGCCCAGTTCAGATTGGTGGTTGTTAACGACTGCTAATACAACGGCTTTACGTGCCTTCCGAAGCACGGAGGAGCTCGAAATGATACATTTTTGGTCGCCCCGATGAGCGGTCTTTGTGAAAGTTGATTAACCTCAGCAATCGCAGACTCTATTGAGGTCCTAGTTTTACATTATTATTAATCAGAACATTCGGAACCTTTCGAAGACCCTGATGGGGCTCTCCCGGGAAAACCTCTGCAGCTCACATGTGGAACTACATCAATAATGTACTCGTTAGTAGGCGATATTACATAAACTTGACGAAGTCCCCTCATAAAGTAACCTTTGAAGGCTGTGCCGCTAATTCCCGGAGTGCGGCCACATAATATCAAGGGCCCTACCATTTGTTCACCCACTAGTTATTCGTTAACGCCTGATATTCTTATACAGTATTTTTGGTAAATGTATGTTTTACTCCCTATCCATCCATAAGGAAGACTCGTGCTCCAGCAGTGGGGACATAAAATGAGCTGATTATGATGATATTTTTCTAAAATAGCCATGCTACCAAGTATAAAGGACACCGTTATAATATCTATACAAAACTTTATTAGTAGACTAGCTGACCCGGCGGACTTCGTACCACTTTGACAGTTTCTAAGACAACAAAACTAACAAATCGTGGAACATTTTGTATTGAAAACTCACCGTTTAAACCTTCCCTGACCTTCCACAAATATTTCAAAATCAATAATAGCCAAATCGGTTCAGCCATTCTCGAGTTTTAGAGACAAACTTTTTCATACAAAAACTCTATTATTACACACTTTGTTTGGTTTAACCCTGACATGTTTCGTCATCTGTATTTTTTGAATCATGAGGTTGAAAACTAAGAACAATGTAGTAGCTGGACCTAGGATTTTTATTTCGTAATTTTCTTATGTAACAAACAACCTCAATAGGTATAAAAAAAATGTTTAATATCAGTTTCTCCATCAACATTTACAATAGTTATAGGGACACTTCTAATTGAGTATTATAAAAACTTGTTTCAGGAGTGATGGAGAATGTTTTGGTCATGTGGTGCTTTTCAGGTATGTTTACAATTTTAGGGCTCTATGCATAGGGCACTATCTGCCATACTTGGGATTGTACAGGTATTACAAAACACTCTCACTACGAACTACGTGCAGCTTCGTCTGTGTAAAGACCCGCATTTTCTTTTGGATTTAGGCGATTTGGAGAATTTCCTTTACGATTCTGAAGGAAATTCTCCTTTTATCTCGTGACTAGTCCATGCTTACGTCAAGAATAATTTCTGGCGTACCCAAAAGATTACCTGAAAGAGGTTTGAGCTTTATTATAAGTAGAACCTAAACCTATTTCTTTGTTTCTTTCTTTTTTTCAATACTAAGTGGCATTGCAAAGCGCTTTGTGAAATTTGGTTTTCGCTATCGAGTAGTTGCAGTCAACGTAAACCGGTGGTAGGGCTGCAGAGCCGATCCTAAAGGAAGCCGAGGAACCGTTGCGGCTCAACTTCGGTAACCAAATATTACTATAAAATTAGACATCTACTAGCAGTAATGAAAATTGTTGAGCCTAAACGGCAATTTCTCATTTGGAATGAACTATTCTTGTAGAGGATGTACTTACAGCTTTTTTAATTTTTTTTTCTTTTTATTGACTAAGTAAATCCTGTAATCTGTCCCACTAGGCTAACCCTCATCATTGAAATCAAGTCATCGCTACAATTAATAGATAATTACTTTATCATCTTGCTTGCCAAATGTGGGTTGGTAGACACAAATCACCACTGTAAGAAACACTATGAGCCTTAGAAATAAACAGAGAACAAGCTTCGGATATTCTGTGTTTTGTTCCCGTTATAAATAAATAAAAATAAAATTTCCTACACTCACACCAATTATCTAGCCCAAGAGAAGCTTCGTTATGAAACTCGTTAAATGGTTAATAGACAACGGATAAACATACTTAAAATACTTAAATACAAACTTATTATACATAGAAAACACCCAGACCCGAGACAATTTAGAAAAACAATAATTTCTAAATTAACCCGTTCAATTAACCAATTCAAAAGGCCAAAAACACTGATACGATAAAGTCTTTAGGCACTTGTAACACGTAACACTTAAAATATACCGACATCCAACAACTATTGGAACTCATTAAAAGTCGTGCCTTCTTCACGCGTCGCTATATCGCTCCTGACAATCATTCGTTCTTTGATATGGTAATCCTGAACCCTTAGGTTGAAATCGATTATTATAAATGGCCGATCGTCAGGCCTCCATCCGGTACAAAAGCTTATCTTACACTGTGATGGATGGTTTATTGGAATTTGCATATATTGTTTGAATATTTCAAATGTTATTACCGTTTGGTACATTCTCATACCTAACCTTCGTGGTGCAGTATTAAGCCAATTTAGGGAAATATCAGCAGCAGCAGGTTCAGCGGCTGGTAACAGTTCCCTGCCTGTGAGGGCTCTTAACAAAACCAGTTGGAGAGTCCAATTGATTCTTAAGAAGCGTAAACAGGGTTGAACTCAGCCAAAAGACGTCCACTGCTGCTGAAAGTCCTCCCTCTTGTATCTCCACAATGTTATGCTGTTCGCGTCCAGCGGCTACCCGCGACCTTCATCAGATCGTCGGTCCTGACATTTTGAACCCTTTGCCCTGCAAATGGAGACCTAAGATCTGACACCTAAGACCTAAGACATAGACGTGCAAACCGCTAGTAGGTATATACATAAAATTTATTTGATTTCAGGGTACTAGAACTAAAAGTTGATTTAATCTCTGTTCTTTGCAAGGCATGTTTGCAGTATCCTAAATATTAAAAATACAATGTTAAGACGCGGCTGCCTTCCATTTTATTTCTTTAAATATTTTAGAAGTATCAGCCAACGAGCAATTTCGTTCCTGGGTGCATGAACAATCCTATAATTACCTCTAAGTTAATTAAGAAACTTTCTAGTGGTCTCGAAAGCGAAATTCTTATAAATTTCGCGTGAAACTTTGCAAAACTTTTCAAATATTAGTAACGATGTGAATTCTTAAGAAGTCATAAACAATTTGAATTTGATGTTTAGCGGCCGTTGTGGTAATAATATAGATTAATCTTATTATTATTTAATTAGTCTTATGTATGATGTAGTGATGTTGTAATTTATCAAAGGAAATAAATTATTTGTATTAAAAAATAAATATTTGGCCAGCAAAATTATTATTTAGTCAGCAGAATTATACAATCGGTCAGCATAAGAAATCCTTACTGTTAGTTAGGTTAAGTAATTTTTTTTTCCCGAGCGAAGCGCAGCGTAGCGAGGACCAGTCACGAAAAGGGGGGAGCGGCATAAGACTGCTGTTCAGAATGATATAAGTTGCAGACTGATTTAGAAATATTTGCTGACCCCAACTAGCTTTTTTGCTGCACAACTAGCATTTTTTTGCTAACAAAAATACGAATACTTTGCGAACCGTTTAAATAACACCCTTTATCAAATAGTGTTTTGTTAAAAAAAGTACCATGACATTCCTCCCAACTCCTTTCTTCCTCGCATCGTATTACTCATTACTATAAGTCGTGATTCCGTTAACGGGAAGTTTATTTTTCTGTGAATCATCACATTATGGAGAAGCATCAGCTTCTTCATCTGTGCCCGACCTTGGCATCATGGAGAGTATCGTGAAGCTTGGTGTTCAAGGCCTGCGACCTCTCAGTTGTTTCTCTCGACCTTGCCAGTAACCTTAAGCTGTTCGAGGTTGTCTCCTTCTTTTCGGGCGATGCACATGATGTGATCAAAAAATTCCAAGATTTTCGGAGACAGGAAATGGTAAGCCTGGTTTTAATATTTGCCTGCCAAACTATAATATAATGAAGATACATTTTAAAGTATACTACTAAACATACCATTTCAACAGCCACTTTTTTTTATGGATATGTTTATTATGCGTATGGTAGTGGAAAGCACCTACCAATAAGCAGAGTATAATCACGTAGGTGTAAGCTTTGGATAAACATTTATTTTGATTTATTTTATTTATTTAACTTTACATAATATCTATCTGAAAAAAGACATAGTGTTGGAAAAAATCCACGAGCGGGATTGGAACCCGCACCCCATGACATGCCGGGTCGCAACAATATTTGCTTAAAGTTATATGTAAATAATCAGTAATACTATCTATTTTACTCTAATTTGAAATGAAGTTTATATGACGGAAACAAAACGCGGAATATTACATTATTAAATAAGTTTTTTATAATTAAATTATGTTACCATCTACATCGTCTGCTTAAAAAAAAATTAAAAGTATAATTTGTAAGTAAGCTCGTAATTTCATACAAGCTTACTCGCTCTTGTTTCATGAAATGTGTATAATTTAATTATGTTATCTCGTCTCCTCGTCTTTTAAAAATAAAAGTATAATTTGTAAGTAAACTTGTATGAAATGTGTATAATTAAATTATACACATTTCACGAAACAAGAGCAATGCTTTTTGGCACCTAAAAATTTTTACATGAAACATGTGAAATCGAATTTAGCTATTGTTATTGTATTATGTACTCTGTTTATTATCAAGACCTATAAATTTTTAAACTCTATAATTCTAATTCCTATATTTCTTCAAAATGGGTGAAGAAATTCAAACTATGTAGGTACATAGTTTGAAGTTCTTCAAAAACTATTGTCAACTCAGATTTCTTTCGTGTTTAATTCATTTCTGGCGTAAATCGTAATGATGATGTCCGCAAGATTTAATTAAAGCTCCGCTTAGAGCTTGCGAAGTTTCTTAGGAACAAAGAGCCGTTTTTGTCCGTGCCTTTCTTATTAAACGTCTGCTACGCGGGCACTTGCGCTGAATACAATTATTTTTAATTTATCTAAGGAAATTAAACAATCTCTCGTGTATTCTATACACCTACAGTTTAAACTTGAATGTTACTTGTTAGCAATGTGGTATCTCCACATAAACCCTAAATAACAGTTCACTTTATAATATCATGTTCGCACGAAGAAACTAAGACATCGTCTCTAGGTTAGTTTCGTTGAGGTCTATAGCTTATATTACATATTTTGTGGTGTTTCCATCCGTTGGGAAGGCTTCCACCCCAGCAGGGGGACATGTAATGAGCTAGTGATTGTCGCAGATTATCCGTTTTTAGTTTTGGTATACCTATATCTATTTTGTTTCTTACAATAAAAAAAAACAATTACGTATACTCGTAAAAACCGGACTAACATAAAAAATAACTGCAAAGAAAAAAAACTGAAAAGAAAAAAAACAAGCAATACGATCCCAAAATTCCATTTGAAAAATGTTGAATGCAACTTGAAATATTTCCTTGTCCGATACCTATACTTAAATAATAAAATTTATGATAAATTAGTATTTATAAATACATTGAATACTGATACATGTCGCAGGCGGGGACAATCACCAACCAAAGAGAGTGCAGATTTAATTGAGCTAGCCACGGCCGCTTGGTTGATGATTGTCCCCGTCTGCGACAACTATTAATATTCAATGTATTTATAAATACACATACAACAATATTATAATTGTTTTAGCAGTACTTCTAACTTTTTACTTTTTTTTTATTAAGTATATTCCGGATTATATAATAGCCTATGTCACTCCCACAGTCAAAAAAAATCTAACGACACCTCATATGTTAAAATCCACCATGCCGTTTAGGCTGTAGGGCGTGCCAAAGAAATAGACATATATATATATATATATATATATATACATATATATATACTACATACATACACTCGAAAAACATAACCCTCCTTCTGACGCAGTCGGGTAAAAAGACATACAGCGTAACACAGTTAACAGGTGAACCCTGATTGCGAATCTAAACTTGTTGTTTTTCACAAACCTCACAATTAACATACATATCGAAGTTCATAAACACCGCTCTGGCAGAGCCGGCTCCTTCACTAATCATTGCCTAGTTTTACGAGGCAAGTCACGAAGCCACGCTGATTGAGCAATTTTCTTCGACAACCAGAAGTTGCGATAACCGGGCAAGATTAACACGTCACCGTAGTTTCTAGAAATTGAGCCGTTATTGCCAGCCTGTTGGTTAGTTGGTCCACTTGGAAAGTGAATTCGAAGTAGTCAGCCTTACTAAGTCAGCGTAGAAAAAGTTGTTAAATTGAAAAAAAAATCTTTATTTTGTTCTTTCCTTTGACTTGAAATTGTTGGGTTAAATTAGTATTATTTTTAAGCATAGGTAATTATCCAATAACTATTTTATTTGTAACAACAATGGCGCTTATACATAATTTAATTAATTATAATAATTAATTATTTTACATAATTTATCTCTTAATATCAGGTGAGATCAAGGCACTGTGCTTACCCGTTAATATATAAAAAATAAAAAAAATATTTAGTTATTTGGAAAACCAACAGCTAAAAAGGGCTTACAAATTACTTTTTACAAAATCTTTTTATCAACTTAATTCGACTTTGTTTTTGTACTGCTTTTGTATTGTTAAAATTATATTATAGCCTTGTTTAAATGCATGTTTCGTCACAAGGTAATTTAATTACTTTTTTTTTAATTTATTTTATTTTATACATTTTAAGGAAAACTTATAGCTAAATAAAAGTATAACACGTAACTATATTACTGAGGGCCATTTACAAGTTTCCACAGAAATTAATTAATTAATTTTTAAAGGTCGGACATTTTTGTAAAAAAGAACTGTAACTTAACGCTTGTAGTATAAGTAGAACAAGAATATAAAGTAGTAGTTATAATGATTAATCTCATGTAAGTGAATTCTGTATTCTTATGAGAATAAAATTTATATAAATCTAATAAACATAATTACCGGCGGCGGCGGTCCAGTGCCTCAAAATGGGACAATCAGCCATCTCTTGCCCTCGCCAGCAAATATATCAAACGCAAAATTTTAAAGTGTTCATAATAGTAGTTATCTATACCAATGACATAAAGCAGCCACTAGCAAACAGATCACAGCATGAATTTCTACAAAGCTCACTGTAAATTTTAAACCAGGGCTTTGAATACTGTTAAAAAATTGGTAACGATACTTCTGCCAAACAAAGAAACCAATTAAATTCAAATTCAAATTCAAATTCATTTATTGCATGGTCTCATAGTTAAAAACAAAAGATGACAACGATACCAATATGTGAGCATGAGACACCCTGCAAGGGTGTTTGCAATTTATGGCGCTAAAATAACTTACGCTTACTTATAATCTATGAGATGCGCGGAACATAATGCATTATAAAAATAACGTTATGCCTGGTATCGTTTTTACCCGTGAATTAACTAACCGCTCTACGCGGATTGCATAAAGCGTATTAGATAACGAAAAAAGTAACGATACTTTTCTAGATAACGTTACCTGCATTACCGCTACTAATTTACATTTATAGAAATAACGTTAAAGCGATTCTTTTAGTGGGAATTTAGTAACGGCATCAAGCCCTGCCTTAGACATCTCCGAAAATACGTTTATGAGATTATTATGTCGTCGCACTGAAGTGTGAATGCTTATGACGTCGGACGGCACTCTCTCCGCCTAAATTATTCCCTTTTAAAACTTTTGTGCGCCATCCAATCCCATATATCCACTCGGTATATGGACATTTCCTGGGCGCGCGATACGCAAACTAGCGGAGTCAAGCGTTGCGATGCTCCATAGCCAATTCCCTCTGAGAATAACGGAATATCCAATCAGGCAGGCGTGTTGCTTTCTTCTGTAGCTTCGATTGTGTTTATTTTGTTTTTCTTTACGACCGTTGTTTCGATGCAAAAATATTCTGCGGACCGAACGAGTATGCCACTTTTTAGGAATAGGAGAGCGTACTTTATGGGACACCGTGCGTTTTCCATGGTTTTCGTAACTTTTCTGTCTTTCACTTGTGTGAGAAATTCAATTTATATATTTGCATTTTCAGCTTCACCGGGCAGCCGTGTGAAACAAATCACCTTCAGAGGTTTTCTAGAATCATGCATGTCTCCGTGCCCCACTAGATTCTCCGAGGGGTTCAGATCGGATCGGGGCGTAGGTATACTTACTGCCAAAAATTCCATCGCGCACAAAGAAATTTGGTAACTTTTCTTCGTCGCACTTCCAAAAGATGGAATAGTCTATACCAGCACAAGTTTTCCCTCCTTCCTATGACGACTTCCTTAAACGAGGCGCGAAGAGGTCCGGCAGGGTGAGGGTGACTGATACTGCGATATTTTCACGGTGTTACTTGTCTTCGCGTCTGGACTCCATTTCCAATCAACAACTACTGGAAATGATATGCAAAGCATTAAAAAAGTGTAACTTTTAGAATAAAATCTAATGAAAGTATCGTTCTTAAAATAGCCACAAACTAATAAAAGTGTTGATTTATTAATTTTGAAGTTGGGTTATTTTACCAGAACATATTCTAGAAAAATATTGGGCAAAGTTACATCTTATCACACAATGAGATTCTGTCAGCAGACCTGAAAAGTAAACTGATACATATTGTTCTAAAGTTTACGCGAACACTACACATTGAAATTAAAAAATCATCTTAATTTTAATAGAGAAGATGGTTGGAATCTACCACCAGCCTGGGATCCCATCATACAAAATATTAAATCCCAGCCCCAACACCACACTGCCAGACCAAAAGATACTGTAAGCTCTTTCTGCGTAAAACGGAACGCACCTGATTAAATTTAAATGAGGGTATACAAGCTACTAACTAATTATGAAACGACCAACACCTCAGTCTCTCTGTGACCACGGACCCTGCAAAGGGTTCGAAACGTCAGGATAAACATTAATTAAAACTAATGTGTAAAATAAACGCGAGTAGATCCGTAAAAGTTGTTTCATTTGAAACTGATACAATTAAGTAGTGGTATGTGTACTTAAGTGTACCTACTATATTTTTTATAAATAAACATCAATATTGTTTACTTTAAATTCAAGTGTTGATTTAAATAGAAAACTTAAAAGAGCCACGGTAGCATAGTTAGTAGAGCACCAGACCCGGTATATAATGGGGTGCGGATTCGAATCGCGATCATGGAAATTTTTCACCAATTTTTCCAAAATTGTAATTGGTTCGCTTCAATTATCATTTTTATGTTTATTATATGTGATTATTTCACATTTTTTTTTAATACAATTGTCACTCATACACACAAACTACACAAGTATACAGTTAGCTAGAAAATTAAGTAAATAAATTCTCAAAATGTATTAGCACGGAACCGAAAATGACTGCAAAAGTATATGCAAAAGGTGACGTAGTACTACTTATAAAAATTGTATAATCGTTCTAAAATTTTTGTTGGACCGGGACAAAACGCTTTCGAAGCTCGCGCCCGCCCCGTCATTACCGTGATGGCGTTAAGTCGCCGTTTGCGATTTTTAACTCGTTTTTTTAAGTCTTTTTATTTTGGCGGGAACACCACGCTCTTCAGACATCTTTCGGCGGTTTCGCAAAAAGTAAAGTTGACTTTGGGTGACCATGATTTTACATTTTATTTAGGGAGATTGAGTAAAGGTAAAAAGTGTAAATTCACTCTCAAAAGCGTATTCAAATAGTCGTTAATGAAGACTAGAGTCTTCAAAGTTTTATTCGTAGCAGCTAATGTATTAGTAGTATTAGAACTAATTAGTGGTAGCACTAGTTCGTAATACTACTGTTTATACTATATCTACTTATATTGTATCAGTGTGGTGGGTAGACTCAATTTGATTTATAGGTTGATGATGACGAAGAAACTCTGAAGTTACTTTCAATAAATAAAGGTATGGCCGGGTGTTAAAGTCAATAGAAGACAAAATAAATAGTCATTTACAAAATGTTTTTTCATTATCACATTATTGAATACCTTATGTGAATGAATAAAGATTTTATTCTATATTCTATAAAGAAGAGTTTTTTTTTCAAATTTTTACAAAAATATTTTATTATATAATTTTTCCAGTTCTTTGCATCTAATTTTAACCCTATTGATTATGATTAATTCTAATACAAAACATTTTAGCAGAAACAATTACATAAAATACCAATAATGCAAGTAAAATCTAATTAAAAAGATAACATGAATATAATAATATTATGTATGTATATAGTTTCAAGTTCTCATTTTAAGTAAACTCATTCTGTATGTTCGTATGAGAAATAAATTCTTTAAACCCAACATATTCACTTTATACTCTAATAATAATATATTCATTGTACAATGTCTGTTTGTACCACAATAAAAAAAAAACAAGAAATCTGTACACTATAATAAAGAACTTGTGGCCACTCTATAATGTCACACCGGCAGTAGATGTGATCCGACGATGCATCTCAGCGGTACAATGACCCTGCGCCAAAATGTATTTCGTAATTAATATTCATGCAAAAAATGGCCACTCGCCTTATTAACATAGATGCGGGCGGGAAGATACATCGCAAAACGCACTTAAGTCCCCACAGGACTTACAAGTTACAATTTTGATACTTACATTTTTGACAAAATTTAATATAAAACATAATTTGTATTTGTCTGTTTTTTTTTACAGAGCTAGGCAAAGGTTTATTTTTCTTCTTGAATTGGGAAGCGCTTGGCTTATCATCTCACTTGCTGATAAGTGATGATAAGGCCGTTGGTGGAAGCGCACTTTATCCAGGATCATCAAATCCTGATGCATCAGCTATGCTGGTAAATGATGATAACGAAGATAAGATGGAAGCGCACTTTACCCAGAATCATCAAATACCGATGCATCGGCTATGCTGGATGAGAAGGCCGTTAGTGTAGCGCATCAGGCATCCTCAACTTCAAAGTAGTGTTGCCGCTCGATAGGCCAATATCGATTGTCTATCGATAGCCTATCGATAGTTGAAAAAAAATAACGATAATATCGGTAGTCTATCGATTCTATCGATAGTATAGCTGTTTACCGATAGTATAGCACTAACAGAAACGTCGATACTATCGATACAATCGATATTATTGATACTATAGATTGTCCTATCGATCGTATAGATGATTTTAGCGTTCAACTATCGATTGCAAAACTATCGATTTTTCGGCAACACTACTCAAAGGCTACCCTAAGCTTACTTCGAACTTTCGGAGCACAAAATTAAATAATGCTTCTATTAACTATGATTCAACCCACAAAGTGATGTGCGTTAGATCTTCTGCCGGCTCATAGTGGGTTTGGGTTTAAACGGCTGCCATCACCTAATAACAAAGAATAACAGTTATTAGAATAAAGTTTGTCAGTATATTGTTGCAAGCTAAAACCGACTGTGTAGTTTTACGAGGTGCAACAAAATGTCAATCGCAAGGTGGCAGACGACTCATTTGACGATAGACAACGTAGTTTCCTTGTACCAGCTTGACTTTGTATCATAGTAGTGCTGCGTATTCATTTGTTTCCTTGATAACGTAGTTTTATTGTTATAAAATCTGTAAAAAAATGAGCAATAATATTTAAGGGTGCGTACATATACCATGTAAAGACTTCACTGCTTAAACATCACCATTAAATGTGGCAAAAAAAAATCATATTTTTTTTTATTTAAGTGTTAGCATTTTGTACAACCCTATGTTGTTATTGATTGGCAAGCGCAAGCGCAGTGCCGGATGAGTGACTTTTGACACGTGGCACGCTTGTACCCATGCCGTCTCCCCTGCGCCGCGTTTTCAGGCCTCCCGCGCCCGCCCTTTTTGTCTAAAAAATATAAATTTCTCAGCTACTTATTACTTGTGAAAAAGCAGTTATCACCAAACATGTAGGCTGCTCAAATTTTATTGCTTAAGTATTCGAAAGAAAGGTTTGAACTAAGACCCTAAAAAAACAGTTAAAGGCAGCAAGTTGAAAATTAAATCTAAGACGACTTCCACCTGTATGTCTTTGAAGATGGACCTTAAGAGTTTGAAACGTTATATAAGCTTAGGCAATAACAATGGACGCGAGTACATCCATTTAAAGAGATTTCTTTTCAATGTGCTATGCTACGTTAACTTTAGGGAACAAACACAAGTCTCTAAAGGCTACGGTGGCTGCTATCCATCAGTCGTATGTTCCTTTGCTCAGTTAGATAAAACAATGGTAACCAGTCGTATTTAGAAAAAAAAAAAAAACAGAAACTCAAACTGCTCGAAACGGAGAGGGAGAGTTCAGAGAATTAATATAACATAATATGTATAAAGATAACCAGTTGTTAAGTAAAAAGCTTTCCACAAGAATAATTTCAGGGAAAGCTGATAATATAAACGAAGCTCATCTTATTTAGCTAAAATGTAGCTAAAATAATCTAGTAGTGCACGTTTGCTCAGACTCATTTGCCCTTAGGGCTTAGACTACACTAGCTACGCGTTCAACAACCCCCAACGATGCCAGTGTGTGGCAAGCTTAAGTACTAGATCTAACAATATTGTGTAATGGAGTTGAGACACAAAATAAGGAGACCTCAGAATGTAAGCTTCATAAAAACGCGCTCGAGCAACGCACACATAGAAAACCTCTCACGGATACGGGATCTGTGACCATCTTAAACCAGTCCATAGCGCAGTGAGAGGTTACCGATCCGATCCGAACCCCACGGAGAATCTAGTAGGGTACGGGGACACGCGTGCGTGATACCGTTAAAAATTAAAAATTTAAAATCATTTATTCAGTATAGGCTACAAGTAACTCTTGTGAATGTCACTATGCCATCGGTTCGTAAGTCTACTTTGGGTGGGAGATCTTGTACTGAGTACTGTTGTTCCCTCGAGAAAACCTTTAATGGTGCTTCGTTTCACACGGCTTGAAAAAACCCTTTAAGTTTCTCGCCGCCCCCCAAAAAAGACCGTTGACGCTGAAAATGTCCAGTGGCAATCGGCAAATTCTTCAAGAGGCAAAAAAAAAAAAAGAAAGTGAGGGGTTGTCGATGTTTCTCGAACGCGTTTGTATGAAGCTTACTCTCTGCAGTCTACTTTGTGGTTAAGATAAGAATAGTAATTCGTTTCACTGCAGGTTATCGTAACGAATAAGATACGAATAAGAGACGATGTAGATTTGAGAAATCGACTGTCGCCTTTTAAATTCACCGTAAAATTTATAGCTTGCCCCCATCGCGTCTACTTGAAATTATTGCGATATTTTATTTTATTACAGCTTCGCGCGATAGGGCTCGTCAGAGTATTTTTTTTTGTGTTAGTCATTAATCTGTGTATTAGTGCTCAAACTAGTTAATGGGCTTTAATTTTAATCTACACTTTCGGGACCAAATAAAATTGAATCGAATTTTCCATACCTGTTATGTTGACAAGTCTTTCATGGCAAATATTAATTTCCCTTTTATTTAAATCAAAGTACTTGACAATCCAACTGATAAAAAGCCAACATAAATTTTTGAAAAGATTTACTCAAATATCAAATTAAGTGAAAAACGAAGCATGGCATTGGTAAGAAGACTTGATAGATATTGAATCTATGCTGCTACTTTTTTATATCTTACGGGTAAGCACTAGGCTTTTATCTCACCTGATGATAAGTGATAAGACCAAAGGTGGAAGCGCACTTCATCCGGAATCCTCATCTACAGAAGCACTGGCTATCATATCTCTAGCTGCCGGAAAACAACAATGCTAAAACATTGATGTTGTAGTTAACAAGCGGGCCAACAAACCCTACCACCAACCAAGTACACAAACATGTACCCCGCTGGGAATCGAACCCGGGGCCTCTGGGTCTCAGCCGGTGGTCTTACCACTAGACCAGAGGCGATTAAAATAGACATACATGCTACATGCTTCGAGGCTTATCAAGGATATCTAACCCCGCATCATAATTCGTATAAACATGGTCACTGTCAATGTTTGCCCAACGTACTCCGTAATTAACTTTGACCCACTTACTTTGTTACTTCTGCACTTTTCCTAACTTCGAAAACAAAATTATCACCATCGGGAGTAGCGTCATAACATTCAAAGAGTGTTTGTGTCACTGTCTATGGTCGCAAACTATCGTAACAAGAAGTTTCCGCTGCCAAAGAGAAGGCGAGGGCTAACAAAACTTTCTTATCTGTCGTGGCTTTCAAATAAACCTTGGACTTAGCAGATTGCAGAAGTTGTGTTGAATCAGGTGTAGGTCATTTACTTTAGCTGATGGTCTGCTGATTTCGGGGTCCACATAAGTTTCGTTCATAGATATTATAATAATAAGAACTATGATTTGAAAGCTGTATATTAGTAGAAACCTTAATTACGCAATATATAGTAACTGATGGCCTAATGAAATTCATAAAAGCTCAACTATTATCGTAGCCGTAACTGAAAAAAAAACATTTTGAATAATTCGTGTAAAATATATGTACAGACTTCGCACATCAGTATATCCAAAACTGTCAAGGCACACAGTTTAAAATCTATTGAGGAAATTTGACAGTTTGTGTTAGTCTGATGTACAGGGTTGTACAGGGTTGTGTACTAACAAAAAAATATTAGGTAAGCACCGTCAAAGTTATAGTAATAAATTATAAGGCTCAACGCTTATTTATTTTTTTAACATAGGCATACACGACAGGTTACAATCGTTGTTATCATTAAATATAAATCTCATTACTATAGGTCCATAAAGGTCCCAGATTGTGAAATCTGTCCAAAAAAGGTGTACGCACAACATGACAAGCATGAAACACACAAAAACAAAGCCACACATACAGCACTTTAAAAATCAAAATTAAGAAAATTGGACAAAAAAGAAGAAACAATTACATAATTAGCAAACAGCACAAAAAAAAAACACTATTGACAAATTTAGTAATTCACATTAAGGGAGTCAATCAAAGGCGATACTTAGTCGAGGATACGTTTAATAACATATCTAAAGGATATCCAGCTCATCGTGATTTTGTAGCAACTCGTTATATAAACGGCACCTTTGAACAATTGGATTATAGTACAAGGCATTGTTTTTATATGTGTGCAATGTAAACACCCTCCTACGTTGCCGAGATAGCATTCTGGTATTAAAGATGAACAGGGATAGCACGTTGGGCGTGGATGACCTTATGCAGAACGAGCAGATCCTGTTGATTACGACGCGTCTCCAGGGGAGTAACTTTAAAGTGTTCGAGCCTATCTGAGTACGATGTGAGTCTACGATTTAGTCCCGTTCTAAAAGCTGCAATTCTAAGGCATTTTTTCTGTAAAAAGCTTAAAACAAGATATATGGGTATATCGCAGAAAATTTTGCATACTGATCTCCAAAATTCAGTATGAAGATGGCACTGAATGGTGATGATGATGATGATGACGCTTAATTATTATAGAAGCACAACAGCTCAAGGTTGTCAAACTCAACCTACTTAGCCATTTCTCAATCATAAATTGGAGCCCGATGCCACAGTAGTTAACGCGTTTGTTCTGCGATTGCTGAAGTTTGGGAACAACATTATAGGCAAAATTGAGCTTCTCGATGCTTCGAAAGTCCCGTAAAACCGTTTGGCCCTGGCTGCATTAACAGTCGTTAACAACCACCAATCCGCACTGGGCCTGCGTGGTGGTTTATCTGTCATGTTTCCATTCATAGGGAAGGCTCGTCAGGGCCACGAGCAGTGGGGAAATAAAATGAGCTAATGATAATATTTAGATTCAAAATTCGAACGCTTTGAATGTCCACCCGAGTCCAAGTGAAAAGGTACCGATTATTTAACATCCTACCAAAGGTAAAAAATAGAGGGGGGTCTAGGGGGGCCCGGGAAGAGCCGGGTATGCGCAGCACGTACCAGCCAGTCGGCTTATTCCGACGTCACGTCCGCCGGAACTTTTATAAGTTAGAGCCGTAATTGTTACTAAGAGACACTTTTGAACTGGCTATAGGTAAGAGTGTCTGCCCGTTCTAGACAAGTGGCATAACGCTAATAGAATAGAAATGAAATTTTGATTATTGTACGGGATTGACGTAAGTCAACGATACGTTTAAATGACGTTTATGTCAATCCTACACATTAATCAAACTATACTTTATACTATTAGTATAGATTAGAAGGAAACTAGTATTGCTACGCGATTGGATTCTGCCCAAAACCTGCCATGACGATTGTCATCATTATCACCAGCTCATTTTATGTTCCCATTTTATGTTCCCACAGCTGGGGCACGAGCCATCCCTGAGGATGAACAGCAATACTTAATAATTGTTGCAACTAATATAGGTACTATAATGTTTAAAAAAACCGGACAAGTGCGTGTCGGACTCGCCCACCGAGGGTTCCGTACAAATTTATGGGTACATATTATATGTGTATAGTTCAGGGATCGAGTCTCGAACTCTTCCCGACTGTTAGGTACTACATACACCAAAGTTATTAGGTACCTATACATACAAAAGTGGGAACAGGTATTTCTTTTTTCATTCTTCGTCATAAATCGAAAACTATACATGTATCATGAAAAATAATTAAAAATGTGTTTAAGCTTGTGCAAATGAAGCCCTTTCATACGATACCCCACATGACACGGTTACCTTACTTCAAAATTTGAACCTCTATTTGCATAAGACCCTGTTTTTTTGTGATTTAATTAAATATGTATAGTTTTCAGACTTTTACCTGTATTTGTAGTATATGACGATATTACTTGCCAAATTTCATAGTTCTAGGTCAACGGCAAGTACCCTATGAATTTGGATTCCCTTGAGAGTGTCGATATATACGTTTTTTGCGACATAGACGGCCGTATCTTTATTTTTCGTTAAGTTAGAAGACAGACAGACAGACAGACGAACAACAAAGTGATCCTATAAGGGTTCCGTTTTTTTCCTTTTGAGGTACGGAACCCTAAAAAGGTGTTCTACATGTGAAAACTACAAATCATGGTCCCTGTCAGGCTTCGCCATTGGAAGAAGAGAGGATGATGATTTATTATCTCAAATAAAATAAAAACTAAAAAATCTAGTATCCCATGCTGGCGATCGGCTAGCCACCTATCTATATTACCTATACTACCAAGGAGCCCTACTTTGATTACCTATGCTAAATGTGGTCACTAACGGCAAGTTTATACAAAGTTGGTGATTTTGATGCTATGTGTTTTTTTTTTTTTTTTTTTTTTTATACTTAGCACGGCAAATGACTCCACACCACCTGATGTTAAGTGGAAATGGAGTCCAGACGCGAAGACAACTGGTACAACTGTACCTCTTTTTGGACGAAAGACTTGAGAGTATGTATGTATGTATATAATACTAAATTCTAGTTAATTCTATTCACCTTACTTGTACCTAAAATTATTTGTAAAATAATCATGCTAAGTTACTTGCGCTAAAACTCAAATCAAAGCCATTATAATTCTTAAGAAACGCAGGATAGATTACCCCTTAGGTATAGTCAATAACACATCACTCCATTTATTTTCTCTCCATACAGGAAATTGAAAGGGAAAACTGGAGATATGCCCGCCACGTATCGGGCCCCACTCTGACGTCACGTCCGCTGGAACTTTTATTAGTTCCCAACGCCCGTAATTGTTACGGGGAGACTGCGCGTTTGCTCTGGTTAAACGCTTACGTTTCGATATCTGCTTCCAATGCCGAAACACAGAGCTAGGAATTGGGCTGATAAACGAATATTAAGGGCTAAAACACCGACCGACCGACGACGGCGCGTAACGATCAGCGTTGTACTGTTGTATTTCTTATATGACTATGTATATTTATGTATACGCGTCAGACGAACACACCGACGACGGTCGGTTGAGCACTGTTTTGCCCGATGGTGGTAGCTAGCTAGGCGGACAAACAAGTCCTACCACCAACCAAACCGAATACATAAACATGTACCTCTCGCTGGGAATTGAACCCGGGACCTCTGGGTCCAAGGACGGTAGGCTTAGCTACTAGACCACACAGAGGCAGTTGAAAATATCTTACGCATTCAGCCCGATCGTCTATCCGAACGGCTACCGATGCCTCACAGTTTTATCGGCAACAATCACTACTGTTTGGCGATAGAAAGATACTGGGCATCTACGAGTATCTATCTATATATATTATCTATCAATCTCTGTAAAGAATAACATCAATCTATTGTTGCTCCATCTCCGTTTTGACGTGAATACAAACAAACACACTTTCGCAATTATAACATTAGTCAGCAAAACTTTAACCTTGATGTGCGGTCGACTGTACTTGCTTACAACGGCCATTATTCTAAACCTAAATAACACTCATTCGTGTTTTGTCAACGAAAATAAAGCGAGAGATGGCTGGGAACTCCCCAACGCGGCACGTTCAAATCGGATTTGTCTAATTTATTGCTTTTGAGGCGTAAGGATGGGGCTGTGGAATCGAGTGTCGAATGTCGATAATTTGGTCTATCTATTTTAATGCTGCTAGAGGCATAGGACTACAGCCGTATAGTTAAGCCAGAGTGTGACAAAGGCAGCATCACTGAAGATAGAACGTGCCCTACTCGAGGGAGCGTTGTCTTGATACATAGCGTTTGCTATGATTATGTGACGTTACTGTCCCCTCTTAATACGGAGGCGATCGATCCGCTAAGTTTTATAGCCCTTATCAAGGCTATAGGCATCCCCAGGAAATGTTTAGTCAGTAAGAGTCGGACATTACTTCTCTCAGGCGCCTTAGTGATTTATACACGTAGTTATACACCTCCTACCTTCTCGATGTGGGGACGGTGCCCTTATTTGTATAGCGGAATAAAAAAAAATCCAGCGAATAAAGTTTGTACTCTTTTTTTTGTTGCATTACCGAAAAGTGGAATGCTCTACTATTACAGGTTTCCCTCCTTCCTACAACTAGGTGAGTAAAATCAATTTGCGGGTTGCTACTTAGGGTCGCTTCTACTTAACAACAGGTAAAGTCAAGTTATTAGTTTGCTCTTTAAAAAAATCACTGATGAGCACAATCAATATTCTGTTTGAAGATATTGCATTAACTCTAAACTATCCTAAAATGTTTCATTTCTAGGACAAAAAGCGTAATGTAAAAAAAATCCAAAAATATGTTTCACTCTAAACATTAATGTACAATATGAACCATCTCTTAAGTCTGAATTCAAAATGGCTACATTGGCCTAATAAATACTGGCTAATTCACATTTAATATTTTTTTATTATCTCAGCTTAGTAAGCCGGGCACAAATATTACCAAAAAAACTAACTGTTCGTTATCGATATTTTAAATATTACTTGGACATCACTACTAGATGCCACGCTTGCTTAGGCCTCAGCACCTCCCTGTAATAATAGGATCTTGAGGATTTGAAACGTACACTGTTGCAGATTCGAAGTATTTAAAGCTACCTCCATAATATCAATTGTTTTGAAACTAAGGCTTCGTGCGGAATGCTCATGTATTAACAAACGAGAAGGACTTTGTGAACTTATGATTATAGATATTATAACTTTTTATACATTTTAAACTTTCGCGTTCCATTTTAATCAAATGTTTATAAAGGGGATTGACGTTAACTACTTTATAAGTAAGGTATCATAGACATACCTTTATACCCGACGTTTCGACCGAGTTGCACCGGTCTTGGTCACGGACGGGCTGACCGGAAAATTGTTTTCTCGAACTATGGCTTAAGAGAAGTATGGGAACTTTTTTATGAACAAAGCCAGCGATAGAAAAGTTATGTTTCTAACTAGATTCCGCTCGCGGCTCCGCCTGCTTAAAATTCAGTCTGGTACAAAGTGTACACTACCGAGAGAAAGAGATATTATCCTATAATTTTCGTGCTTTTCCTGTGTACCAAAATTCATTCAGAACTATAATAAAAAAAACCTTTGGCGTGATTAAAGAACTCTGGGACGTGAAAATAACGTATCAGCTGCCTTACTTCTCGTGCATGTCGTAAGGGACAAGGGTTCCAAGATCATAGTCCTATATTGATTATGCTAAGTATGGCGTCGAGGTGAATAACGGGGAGTTTACTAAAAATTGGTGATTATGATACTGTCTGTATGATACCTTTTTTGGTAGAAGGACGTTAGGCTAATTGTGTAGGTATGTATGTAAAGAACTAACAAACATACCAACGTCCTCACTTCTTAATTATTCGCATTTTTAAATTTTAGTAGCTCAATTTTTGTAAGTACGTAAGTACTTAATTATGTAAAAAATACATAATTCGTATTCTAACTAAATATTATGTATAATTAAGATGTATGCAATCTAGTTCTTCTAGTAGGAAACGGAGACACGCATTATTGCGTAATGCCATTAGCTCTAAAAAACCTCTGACGGTGTTACACGGTTTGAAATTTATCGTTTCCCTTTAAGTTTTTCGCAACCCCAAAATGTCCGGTGATGCTGAAAATGAAACCTAAACCTAAAAAACCTAAAAATATATTGATGTCTATCACTCGTTCACACGTTAACAATCTTATCAAATTGTCCAATAAAAAACCGGCCAAGTGCGTGTGGGGCCACGTGCAGTAATTCAATAATGCGGACTCTGAGAAGAGGGCTTTTACGAACATCTATTTAATGTAGATACTACCGGTTTCACACACCTGACAAAGTTATTTAAGTAGTTCCCAATGAGAAATTTGTACTGCGCCAAGTACACTTTATAGGTTGGTCGACTGTTACTCGTAAACTTGTAAAGCCTACTTAGCTGTGATAGACACTTGACTTTAACAAAATTTTGCACTTTAAAGCTTAATAGTTCACAAACGGATGCCTCAATTAAAAAACTGATTTCACAAACCCGCAATAATTTTGAAATTGCTATCCAACAACACCCGACACACTATGGGGTGGACAGGAAAAAAAATACCATCCCCACTTCACGTGCAGGGGAGGTAACCTAAAAAAATATTTTACAAAATTTGACTTCAGCACTTTGTCGGTGTGATTAATACATAATAAATAATCCATGCCAAATTACAGCTTTCTTGTGCTAAGAGTTTATGAGCTAAGCAGGGGATAGACAGACAGACGGACATGGCGAAACTATAAGGGTTCCTTGTTGACTACGGAACCCTAAAAACTACCTCGTAGTAAAGATTGACACATACAACAAAGAAAAGGTATGTATAACATCCCGAGCAAATTACACAGCTGTTGCCAACCTTAAAAACACTGACTCCCTAAAGACCCTTGTTTTATTAAAAAGCAAAAGTGGAGTATATTTCATTTGCCCTTCAACGATGTATCAACGGAGACAAGGGTGCAAAAGGGCCAACTACCAAATGAAAATAAGCGTTGAACGATCGCCCGGACCCTTCAGAACTTGACGTGGAAATAAAGGGAAATGGCGAAACACCTGCATGGAGAAAGAAAGATGTTGAATTGTCGGATAGGCACCGTAATGGAAAGTAAAGGGAATTGCTGACATTAGATATCATGTTATATGGGTGCATAGCTTCATAGATAGAATTTTGTTGGTCGTGAAATGCGTACCTACAAAGAACGGATAAGGTGCAAAGATTACATATCCAGCTTGAGGTGTAGTTGTTGGACCATTGGTCTTAGAGTTCTCGGGTTTGATTCCAGGTGGGCACCGGGGTACTGTTTAATATTATGCGCATACTTAAAATATAGAGAAGTGTTGTACCTAACTAATTGTGTTAGGTAAGTCATAATTAGTTATTATTTGCCTATATGTATACTGTCCCACTGTGTCACTGTGCTAGTCAGATGGATGCTACGGTTGAACACGAGAAACCGTGTTCAACCGTAAATTATATAAACAAAACAAAAACACTCCATAGCTTCGTTAGACTACTGACGTGATCCAAACACAAACATGTTAGCTGTCTAGGTGGGTTCACAGAACTGTTCATCATCATCATCATCAGCAAACTTTATGCCCCCACTGTTGGGGCACGAGCCTTCCCTGTGGATGGACAGGGATGTGTTAGGGGTTAAAGTTACTCTTACCTTCTTTACTTACCGTTGAGACCCTACACGTGACCTCTGGGTGGTGCTAAATGAGTGTCACTGTCTGAGTGGTAGAGCCACGCTGTGTTGCAGCACGCAATGGGCCGGCTCGCCCGGCGTAATACCACCCTTCTCACAGAATATCGGCGTGAAACAATGGCTCTCGTTGCTGTTGTGTTTCGTCCGGTAAGCGAAAGTACCAAAGGCACATCTCTCACCCCTCCCCTCTCCCAATTCCTACTCCCTCCTCAAGATCCAACTCCTTCCTTAAGGCCGGCAACGTATCTGCGATTACTTTGGTTTTGCGGGTGTCCATGGGCGGCGGTGATTACTTTTCATCAGGTGACCTACTTGCTCATTTGCCTCTTTTTAACATAAAAAAATGGGAGAACGAGGCACAAACCACCACGCGGGCCCAGTAGGCATTTGTGGCTGTTAACAACTGCTAATGCAGCCGGGACCAACGGCTTTACGTGCTTTTCGAAACACGGAGGCCTCGAGATGATACATTTTTGGTAACCCATCCCATAACCGGCCTTTGCGAAAGTTGTTTAGCCTCAGCACTCGCAGACCGGGCGCGTTAACCACTGCGCCATCGAACTCTTCCAGATCTGTTATAAACAGAACTGTTATTAATGGGCAATATAAAGCTATCTGTATTTACATAAATACGCAAGGCACACGCGTTGGCACAAAAAATATATTCCCTATGTATAGATAGCTATAAACTGCACTTTGATACTTTTGTGGCGTGACATTGCACCACTATCGACACCAAATTCCGCATGACCACGTTAGAAATAGGGCGACCTTACAACATATAACACCTATTATGGGTTCTGAAACTGTCGCCACAGGGAAATACTCGCATTAGTTTGAACTTTAAAATGGGCATTTAAATAAAGATATAAATAGAAGAATCATGAAAAACAGCCTTGTTTTGGTATTTTTTTAGTTCTTTATGTGTAAGTGAAGCCGAAATGAACCCGAAATCTTAATGAGTCTTTTCCTTTTAGGGCTGCTGCTAACATTGATATTATGATATATATTTAGGATCGGATAATTGTACAAACCGTTAATTTAATAAATAATCAGTCTAGTGAGATTAAAAACTGTCGATAAAATGTGAACGGAAATTAAAATTTACAATCTAACGCTTACATTTACGTAAACTGACGATGTCCTACGTGACTAAGCAATCAACCAAACTGAATACAAACACAGACCCCGTTGGGAATCAAACTCGCTAGATCACCGACACGACACTGTTGGTAACGATTTATAATGGGTATTATTTAAACGCTCATCAGAAATATTTTTTAGACCCTAAGCCTAAGTACTAAATAAATTTAGTAATTCCAAAAAAAATCAAAGCGTTTATAAGAAGGGTCTTAAAATTTTCCATATTATGGTCCAAAATAAATAAACACACATCACAATAATTTCATATATTGTACATTAATATTCTTTTTGATTCCCAAAATGGATAAATGATCGCCAAATATTTACACTATTATTCAAATTATTGAGGATACTAGCTGGCCTACTCCTGTAGGTCACGTGTTAGATTAGAAATTTAAGACAATCGCGAAGCACAGCGTCGCGATTGTCTTCAATGTCGAGGTTATTTTTTTTTATTAGACAACAGAAAGCAAAAACTATTAAATTGAAACTCGAGGCATAAAATATTGGTATTATCTATTTGGTGACAATATAACATATTTGGTTAAAAGGTATTCATATATTTTTAAGGCATTTAATAAAAATATAAATTGGCTTCCTCATCCATTTTTTTGACGCTGTAAGGGAGAAAGGATCTTGATACTTGCTGAGTTTCTTGCCGGTTCTTCTCAGAACAAGGTCTCCTGCCCGGAGTAGACTTACGAACCGATAGCATAGTGACATTCACAGGAGCTGCTTGTAGCCTAAACTAAATAAATGATTTTGAATATTGAATTATGAACTCTTCTCCGCTACCTTGACAAGGTCGTCAGTCCATCGCATTGGTACCTTATAAAAATGCAAATAGAACTTGAATTTATTGTTAAACTGTGTACAATATAGTATTCACTCATCAAATAGCTAAGGCAGTTAATAAAAGATATGTGTTTAGACCTCTCTTGAATTAGACAACTTCACTACTTTCGATATCTTTAGCCTGTTTATTGTAACTGCTAATGACATCAATTCTCAGGCACCAATCAAGCGGACGTTAATACTGAAACAGCGCCTTTCAATTACAAACACAATAAATACTTCCGCTTCGTTTCATTTTGAAAGGGCCTTGATAATTGAATCACTCGACTCGATATTGTGTGTTAAGGTTTCAGTGACTACTATATTGGCACTTAAACGTTTTTTTAAAGACTTTTCAATTTTACTTTTTCATATAGTAATAGTTCAGCCGAGCTCATCAACATAACTGAAGAAGCGATACTACGCTGTAAGCAGCCCCACGACCGCCTAACTTGATCGCTTTCGATCACTTTGAAGGCGAGGCGAGGAGGAGGCGTCATCTTGTCATTTAGAAAGCAATATGAAAGCAATATCGGAAGCTATAGCCTATAGCTATCGATATTGCTTTCATATTCCCTGTGGCCTCCTTTCACTCTTTTGTTTTATTTCTATTTTGAGCGATTTTGGGCAAATTCTTTGTGTACACATCCTGTCATCCTGTCATCTCGATAGTATCTAAAAATAATAAATACATCACCGTACGAATTAAGAACATTATTCAACGGACTTTACAGTATAGCGTATTGATTTATAGATGACGAGAAACCTTCAAAGAGCTCATAAGGTTGGTACCTTAACAGCTCTTTCAAGGTTTCTCGTTTTAAGTTTATAAGACCAAATAAACACTTGTAAAGGTATCTTATACTGCAAAGTTAAGTTGAAACGCATAGATTTGTATCGAGCTGATCTCTATAGTTGCGGCACGGGGAATGGCTCTAAGCGACTAGCGATGGGCGTTATTCAACTTAGATAGTTACACAACTATCTATTTGGCTGAACAACGATCACTAGTTGTCCAACGATAAAAAGACTATCTATTTTCCACAACGCTCTAACTTCCATAACAGAGCGAATATACACTTTAAGTAAACGATATAACTATAGATAAGTTTGTTCACGCGTGTGCAAATGAACGATACTATATTATGACGTTTGTATAAATGTGATTATTCATATTTCACTTGCAATATAGCAATATAGACAGTACTAAGCCTCGTAAAGTACGAAAGAAAGTTAATTGAAAACGTTAATTTAACAGTAGTTAACAACTCACACCTAACGACATAATAATAATTATACAGTTCGACGACGTTGTGGAAATAGATACTTGTCAAAATAGATAGTTTTAATAACGTTATTTCCAAATGGATAACGTTTTCGTTTCGTATTTCAAAAAACGATAACGACACATCGCTACATGCGACGCAAGGCCGTGTCATAACTTTCGCACAACATTAGAAACTCGACCGTTCCCCAAATAGAGCACAGACCGTATAAAATTTACTACGAGTTGGCCGAAACGACGTGTTGCTCTGTTTTAGTGTCGATTTTACGATAAATGCGCCATTTGTCTGCTATTATGGCGGTCCAACGCGGAATCACCGCAGAGATTGTACTCCGCCAGTATGGACAAACTGCACTTATGGGAAGAATGCAAGTGATACATTTGAAAACACATAGGCTGAACTGGCTATCGGTAAAGAAAATTGACCTTTAATTTTAAAGGAATAGTGTTGTGTTTGTAACGGTTTCAATGTAACGTAACAAATTGATGGGACCTGTGTTTTCGAGTGTAACGTTCTTTTGTTATGTATGTTTGACGTATAGCAATAAAAGACGAAATAAAAACCTCAGGCACAACGCTAATACTGCAAAAGTCGACAGGGAAACGAATGTCTCAATAGATCAGTTGGTTGTTCAATCAGCGAATGGTCTTCAGTTCGACTCCCACCCGAAGCAGTCGTCTTTCTTCAAGAGCTGTTTTCATCTACATTATACCAACTGCAACCAATAAAAAGAGTATCATTCATTACAATTATGTTACAACTTTGCGTACCTACTCTTTGCGCCGGTGGTCGGGGCATAGCAATTTGTCGAAAAAAACGGCCCAGAAATGGGATAAAAGCCCCGAATTTATGTCCAGGGCTCATCGGGGCCCATTAACACGTAGTACCGTTCTGCATAAAACATTAAAATGTCGAGTCGAGCGGCTGCAGTATTATTTACGGTTGTGTTAAAAATTTGCAATTATTTTGTGGGGCTGTCAGCTGATGCATAGTGGAAAGATGGAGAGTATACGCGTAGATAGTTTTACTACCAGGATGTGCGACGAGCGGGCTTATAACAAGACAGAGATGTTCCTTATAGTCTAACTCAATGTAGAAGAATTTGGATCGCGTCTGTCGTCTAGTGGTAAGACTACCGGTTCAGACCCAGAGCTCCCGGGTTCGATTCCCAGCCCCCCTGTACATGTTTGTGTACTCGGTTTGGTTGGTAGCGTTTGTTTGCCCGCCTAGCTCTAAATATGTCGCTATAACATCAATGTTTGTAGCATTGTTGTGAAGCGGCAACTAGAATTAAGATAGCCAGTGCCTCAGCAGCTGCGGATTCCGGGTGAAGTACACTATCAACACTTTCACACACCATGTCACACACACCATGTTCAATAACAGGCACTGGGTATTCCAACAAGATTCGGCGCCAGCTCATAGAGCGAAGAGCACACAAGACTGGCTGGCGGCGCGTGAAATCGACTTCATCCGGCACGAAGACTGGCCTTCCTCCAGTCCAGATTTGAGTCCGTTAGATTACAAGATATAGCAACACTTGGAGGAAAAGACGTGCTCAAAGCCTCATCCCAATTTGGAGTCACTCAAGACATCCTTGATTAAGGCAGCCGCCGATATTGACATGGACCTCGTTCGTGCTGCGATAGAAGACTGGCCGCGCAGATTGAAGGCCTGTATTTAAAATCACGGAGGTCATTTTGAATAAACTTTATTGTCATAAGAATCTATGTTTTGTTAAGTTCATTTTGGTATATAAATGGTTACATAATGAATAAACTTGTCTCAATTATTTTATATTAAACATGTGACAGAATTTATGACCTGACTGTGTATATATATATAAAAGCATAGAAGCATAGAGATATAATAGTACTAAGTGTAGAAGTCCCAAATTTTTATACAAAACAAATGCCTAAAGAAGTACATACAAATCGAGCGGGTTAATTACAAGTCGAGTCACGTGCGATAATGAAGCGTTTATCGCGCGGAGGCGTGTCGCTCGGAATCTCGATAGAGGGCAGATTTACGGGCCCTAATAATCTTAGCTGCGAATATATATCGCCCGGGGGCTGTTTTGGGACATTTGCGGCTTCAAACGTGATTAGTGAATCACGGGTTTATTATGGAGTGGATTGAAGGGAATTACTTACTTTTATGACCACTTACTGTGTGGCTTTACTGGCCACTTTTGATTACGTATTTTATAGCAAAGCAACTGTTTGGTGTTACTTTATCGCTTATATGATTGTTTATAAGTCTATGGATGTGACCTGGGAATTAAATTTTTGAATTTTGAATTTTTTTTTAATTTGAAAAAGAACCTTCGGATATCGGGTTAAGCGCGTTGCTATGCAATCGCCACTGAGGCGTTTAAAGTAAGTCATGATTCATCAACAGCTCATTCTATGTCCTCACTGTTTGGGCAAGAGCCTTCCCTGTGGATGAATAAGGAGAACGGGCCATAAACCACTAATCGTTAGGTTACCACTCGTGATGAAAAACATTTGGTTATCCATCCGATGACCGGCCTTCGCAA
This sequence comes from Eudonia truncicolella, assembly GCA_949315975.1. Taxonomy (NCBI): domain Eukaryota; kingdom Metazoa; phylum Arthropoda; class Insecta; order Lepidoptera; family Crambidae; genus Eudonia; species Eudonia truncicolella. The sequence goes on along the minus strand of OX438838.1, from coordinate 1,351,028 downwards.
AAGTTGCTTAGCCTGAGCAATCGCCGACCGGGCGCGATAGCCACTGCGCGAGCCACTATCGAGCTCCTCTTAAGTCATGGATATTAAAAGTTAATTACTAGGTAGGTACTCTTTATATCAGCGATCATAGCCTTTTAAATAACAGAAAATCAGAAGCACCTCCCAGCTTTGTATGGCGCAATGATATATTTTTTCAATAACGGTGAATCCCGTATTTCCGTACATATTCCAGGCCAGCTCGAATCGCTCGTGGGAAAATCCAAGAAGAGCTTCCATCACAAATTGTATTTGATATAACCAAAGCGTGAGATGAAAGCGAGTTGTCTGAATCTAGATAATGCAAATATACGTCTGAATAGGGCTGTCGAACGTAGGTACTAAAAATACCTACATTGTTTTAAATTGCGAAAGACCTCATTTCTTATAATCTATTACAAATGCGAATTAAATTGAATATTTATTTAGAAACGTGCTTGAGTAATAGCATTTGTTGAATTTACAGGCCTTGTTTATTCTTATTCTACAAAAAAGAAGCGCTTATATGTAGGTAGGTATAGCCAGTATATGCGTTTTGATACCATCTCGGGGAAGTGCTTCCGTTTCATCATACCTGATGGTACTTGTTATTAAAGTCGAAGGAGGTTGCGCACTTGCTCGGAATCCACAACAACTCAGGAATTGAAATCTTATCTTATCTCTAAATGTCAGAATACAACAATGCTACTAGCCTTTATGTAATGGTGGTAGCTATTAAATCGGTGTTATTTCTGTTAAGTAGGTTCGAATCAGTTCCTGCCACCTAATTTACTTTGTTATTTCCTTAATGTTATATTTTACCATTTGCTTTTTAATTTCAACATCAAAATAATTGAATAATAATTTTAGATAATACCTATTAAAATAACTTTCAGGGGTTGCCAACCCTGCCCGCTGACCGCCAATGCTTTGGGAAACTCTTTGATGCCGCCAGCTCGTGCAACATTTTTGCTTTGCCAAACGCCGTGGGCCGCGGGCTCGGAAAAGTTTCACATTTCACATGAAACCTGCGCGGTGGGCCAACGAGATGGATGGATCTAAAAATCACTTTAGAATTAGTTAGAGAGATCACTATGCCGTTTGTAATGTTTGTTAAATATTATGTTAGCGTTTCTAGCCAGGCCTCGTACCAATATTGGAAATACGAAAAGTTTGTTTGTTTTTTTTGTTTCCTTCAAAGCGACACAACGGATCGACTTGATTGTTGTAAAAAAGGCGCAGTGTCTTGGTATTTCAATAAATATAAATTAGAATTAGCCTATATATTGTCTCATTGCAGGAAATAGGGCTCCAAAATTGAAATCAAGTCATCGCTACAGATCTCATATGGAAATGCGCCTTGGTAATGTTATAAGTAGAATATAAACTCTATATGTTCATACTAACACTAGAATAAGAAAATTGTTACTAACAAAATGGATATTATGCCTGGAATAAATGAATTATTACTTGCTACAATTTATGCCAAAGTTGGTAATCACAAACACGGGCTACGCATCGAATAATATAAATCACACTTTGTCAGACCTCGAAGTTGAACCTAGAACCTACGTATATCGGACTGAGCAATTTGCCATTCGACCAATGAGGCGTTGTTGTAGGTACAATGTGATTTTTTCAAAGTGTTCCAATAAATGTTTATCTATCTATTTATAAAACAATCAATATAACAAAAAGTAAGTATTGACCATTTACTACAACATCTTGTTATACCATTCACTCTTTGTACACAAAAAAAAAACACCATGACAACGAGACCTTAAAAAAATGTCAATAAATTCTCTCGAAAATCTCCGAAGCAACTTGTACCAGCGTTGCATCGTCCTCAATTTTTTCGCATTCATTCATGCGAAACAGAACCTTTGTTCTGTTGCATTCGGCACACTTCTGAAATTAATTTTCGCATGTGGAAATATGATGAAGTATTGCAACGCGATGTTTCATTTTAAACGGGCACAATACGAATAATCCGACCGATTCCATGCACAAGAGCAATATCGAGAATGAAAACTAGCATTCGATAAGCACCCTTTGTATGGCCGCACCGAAATATGGAAGTCGAATCTCGATCTATCGTTATATTTTTTTAACACCGAACTGTCGCATTCTGTAATTTATTTATTTGAAAGGGGTTTGTTTTGATTAACTTAGTGCTTATCTGAAGAGCTCGATGCCGCTGCCTGTGGTTAACGCTACTTACCAATCTGCAATCTGCGATTGCTAAGGTTAAGCAACTTTCGCAAAGGCCAGTCATCAGGTGGGTGACTAAAAAGTTTATCACCTCGATCTCCTCCGGGCTTCGGAAGGCACGCAAAGCCGTTGGTCTCGGCTGCACTAGCTGTCGTTAGGTTTATGGCCAATACATAAAAAAAAACCGGCCATGTGCGAGTCGGACTCGCGCACGAAGGGTTCCGTACCATCACTATCACTACATAATATAAAACAAAGTCGCTTCCCGCTGTCTGTCTGTCTGTCCTTATGTATGTATGTATGTATGCTTAGATTTTTAAAAGTACGCAACGGATTTTGATGAGATTTTTAATAGATAGAATGATTTAAGAGGAAGGTTTATATGTATAATACATGTATATAATAGAACCTGATAGGTGGCGCTGCTTTAGGGTTCTATAGGATATTATACGGGTATTCACTCAAGCGGAACTCATCTATAAAAACGGCAAAAAAATCACGTATGTTGTATGGGGGAGCCCCCTTAAATATTAATTTTATTCTGTTTTTTAGTATTTGTTGTTATAGCGGCAGTAGAAATACATCATCTGTGAAAATTTCACCTGTCTAACTATCGCGGTTCATGAGATATATATAGCCTGGTGACAGACGGACAGAGAGACGGACGGACAGCGGAGTCTTATTAATAGGGTCCCGTTTTACCCTTTGGGTACGGACCCCTAAAAAGTTTATTGTGCTAATTTTTTTACTTTTTATTTTTTAAGTGCTAATTGCTGCATTGAAGCCGAATCAAATATTTTATAAAATATTTACTATGCTAAATTTATAGTTTTTAGTGCCTCTTACTTACTTACTTATTGTTATTTTTTTATGTACCTAGTAACGTAATTTGCGTTGTGTCACTAATAAATATTTTCTATTCTGTACTTTTTTAAACCAGCTATGAAAGTTGTAATCGTCAGACTATAGTAGCGGTCAAACTTTATTTGAAAAACAGTGCATTCAGAAAACATTGCCTTCCAAGTCACTCTAGATCTCTGTATTTTCATTAAGCGTAGATAGGTTATTTTATAACAAGAGGTCTATGTAGGTACTTGAAAAATATCGAACTTGAAGTATGTACGTATACACCAAGTATGAACACAAGTATAAACACCGATAAGCTTAATCTCTCGTTATGAAATTACAAACAACCTTAAGAAACTGTTAGGTACAAAACTGTTAGGTAAGTAAACGGGACTTAAAACGGAATGCCTCAAAAACATCACTGAACAGTGACGCCATCTATTATTCAGAAGTGTATAACTGCAGTGACACGTGGGCCGCGAGTGGCCAATAAATAAGGAATCAGTCGCGAGCATAATAGGGCCATTGCTTCAGAGCCAAGAAGTCGAAGTTGGCCCCGGCTCAAGCGAAGTTCCTGGACATCGGCGGCGAGGTATGTAGTCGGTTGGACTTTGAAATTAATGTAGAATCAAGTGTGAAAAATAAAACACAAAACCGGTCATTGTAGAGATCCTTGGGGGAGGGCCTTTGTCCAGTAGTGGACGTGTTTTGGCTGAGATGATGATGATGACGAAGTGTGGAAATTTTTTTTTTTTTTGAGATACATTGCTGATTGCCGCTGCGGCATTTTCAGCTTCACCGGGCTTTTTTGGGGGCGGCGAGGAACGTAAAGGGTCCCTCAAGCCGTGTGAAACGAATCACCTTCAGAGGATATCTAGAGGAAACGGCATCGCGCACTAGTGCGCGTCCCCGTGCCCTACTAGATTCTCCGAAGGGTTCGGATCGGATCGGGGAGCGGAGCAACCTGAGGGCGCCTCTAAAGGCACCGACCTCGGCTCGGGTTGACCGGGCCGTGGAGGAGGAGAGAAGCGCCCAGGTACATGTCTGTACCTGGTGTAGAGCGAGTGTGAACCGGTTCTTCGTACCCTTGTTCTACGAGTACGGTGTCTTGGGCCTATACTGGTGTGCATGTTTAGTTTATTCTGTAAATGTGTGCTGTCATTTAGAGGATCTGGCGGGACGAAGTGTGGAAAAATAATTCCCGTATAGTCTTGATAACTAATGACGTGTAAACAACGACTCACATTAAGTAGGGTAATAATCCCAGACACACGGCACGATACAGAAGGTACAATGGTAAAGTATGAGCAGTTTTTTTGCCTTTTCATAATCATTCGTTTGCAAATACACACATGTCCTACCGCGTTTAGGCCTTTTCGTATGAACTAGGGGAATAGGGAGATTGAGCCATAATCTGTCAATGTTCGTATTTTGTTCGTGTAGGGCATAACTCGAGAGGAGCTCGATAGCGCAATGGTTAACGCGCCCGTCTGCGATTGCTAAGGTCAAGTAACTTTTGCAAACGCCGGTCATCGGATGAGTGACCAAAAGCTTATCATCTTGAGCTCCTCCGTAGCTCGTGCCTCAGCAGTGAGCATACAATGAGCTGATGATGATGAGGGCACCCCTAAACTCCGTTTCACACCTGGGATCTATCTCCTGCAGTAAACGTTATTCGACTAATATTGGAATGGAACGAACATAGCCTGCACTTTGTCTCGCAAAACGCTTATCAGAAACAAAAAAATGAATGACAAAATACAAATTTCATTCGTCACCAAGAGCCATATAAAGCCTTGAAATACAAAAACATTTATTTAAAATTGGTAAACAATATCTGAAACACATATAAAGATATTAATAAACACTTAACTTATAAAGGCCTCGTATTCTACCGTTCTCAAACGGTGTAGAAATTTTTAAAATTGTAGTTTTTTATACTTACACAGTGAATAAAAACATTATTAAGTAATTCTACTTGTTATCGTTGAAGTTATTTAATATACTTTTTATCGTTGAAGGATCAATTGGTGAATAAATCACGCACTCAGCGCCCAGTTGATTACCTGCATGTGGCATCGTACATTCGTATATCAAATATTCAGTCGCGTACAGCGCGCCTCAGCCGGCCGGAGGGCAGGCTGTTACGTCGAGCGGATACCTGTGCGAAACTCACGATGTAGGAACAATCCATTGGCTGCGGTATGCGCTGGCTGCTATCGCAAGTTATATTTGCCATTCGATCATGTGAACGAAAATGACAATCTGTATAGAAAAGAAAAACTCTCTGCGTTGGTCACCATCATGTTCTTCGATGTCATACAAATTCTCTTATTCGTAAAAACATGTTTTAATGGCTAAAAAAACACGCACTCAGCAGTCAGTTGACTACCTGGATGCTGCCTCGCACATTCGTATATCAAATATTCAGTCGCGTACAGCGCGCCTCAGCCGGCTGTTACGTCGAGCGGTGAATACCTACGCGAAACTCACGATTCGGGCACAATGCATTGGCTGCAATATGCGCTGTTATGTGATTAGGTTGTGAGACGAATGGACAAAAGTTGCTGAACACTTTAGCACTTTCTCAAACCAACTAAATAATATTATGTACCTAACATGCTGTTGTGAACTTGTAATAAAGTGGTCTACGACATTTGCTGGGGACTGTCTTTTCATATATCTTACGCAGCATAGCACAAGCAGAGTGCCTTCATCTCAACTTTTGTTTAGTGATGATAAGGCTGAAGGTGGAAGTGCACTTAACCCGGAGTCCCCAACTAATGAGCGACTGGCTATCTTATGTCTAATAGCTGCCGGAACAGTGTCATCTCTCTGCCGTAAAGCAATGCTACAAACAATGATGCTAAGGCGACATATTTTGATAAGATGGTGGTAGTTAGCCAAGTACACAAACATGTACCTCTGCTGGAAATCGAACCAGGGACCTCTGTGTCTGAGACCTAGTCTTAATCACTAGACCACAGAGGCAGTTAAAGTATATATATTCTATATTTTTTTTGTGTTTAAATGTGATGGAAAGTGTCCTGCTATGATAGGGCATTTTCCAATATTTTTGACGCTGTAAGGGAGAAAAGAGCTGGACACTTGCTGAGTTTCTTGCCGGTTCTACTCAGTACAAGATCTCCCGCCCAGAGTAGACTTACGAACAAGAGCTACTTGTAGCCTAAACTGAATAAATGATTTTTTTACCTATTAGTAGTCATGACCTCAAAAAACTGTTAGATCGACTACACGATCAAAAATCTTTAAACGAACTACAACGTCTACGGAATTTAAAGGATATGGCCAATTTTCCTATGGACGTAGATGTAGTTAATAATTTTCATTTACAGCAATTTTTTTATGGTGTTTTGTTTTTGGGAAAAGTTGTTTTAGCAGACGGGTTTTTGTTTTATTTGAATAATTTGGTTTTTCAATGCGGAGATCGGTTGCTATATCCATTTGAAAGAAATAAAGAAAAAAAAAAATATTAACAAACACACATACATGATAGACATCATCAGCTCATTTTTATGTACCCACTGCTGGGGCACGAGGCTTCCCTACGGATGGATAAGGAGAACAGGCCATAAATCACCACGAAGGCCCAGTGGATTGGTGGTTGTTAACGACTGCTAATGCAGCCGTAGCCTGGACTAACGGCTTTACGTGCCTTCCGAAGCACGGAGGAGCTTGAGATGATGAATGTTTGGTCACCCATCCAGTGACCGGCCTTTGCAAAAGTTGCTTAACCTCAGCATTGCATCTGGTGCGTTAACCACTGCGCCATCGAGTTCCTCACATGCATACAACAGAAATAAAACTGACAGATTTTGTTAAACTTTTTTAACGGTCTTTTAACCGTTCATTCGCTAATGAAGCCCGTTCGATGCCCGTATTTGCTCTGTTAAGTCCGCGTTCTGCTACACTGGCACCCCCTAAGTAGGTGGTGACATCTGTGGAGAAAATTAATACTGCGACACGGCCCGGGGCTTACGGAATGTCAACAACATACATTTTGAGATACAGCTTTAGACCAACTTGCTTTCTGGAGCATGAATACAATTGTATTGTACAGATACCTTACAGTAATTGTATTCGTAAATGAAATGAAATGAAATATGTTTATTACGACACAAAGTTAGTACAAACTTGTGTAGAAAAAAAAAACAATTGAAAAATGTGTCCTGAAGGGACTCAGCATTTGTTGCAGTGAACAAATCACTACAACGCTAAACTTTCGCTGAGACTTGAGGCGGCGCCGCGCTGTACATACATACTATTTTATTTAATTTATAAATACAGTAAAAACAACATTACTATGAGCACATACTAGTTTCAAAATTATATATAAAAAGGAATTAACTTTAATAATACTTTAATAATACTTGTTATTGTTATTTGAGGTATCCCAACAAATTCAGTTGAATACAACTAAGGTAAGATTAAATTTAAACCCAGCAAGGAAAAACAAAATGAGAAGTACAATTGATAGTAGAAGAAATAAAATAAAGTAATATAAAAAAACATATTACATACTATTATACAGCGTGTAACAGAAAGGTGTGGTCAAAATGAAAAGATCCAAAGTGTATCCGATCTAGATCTTGTATGCAGTGTTACTAAGGCATAATTTTTAACCTCAATTTGTTATGCCATTTTTAACTAAAATTTCTATTGTGACGTCACATGAAAATATACAAGTCACAGCCCTAGTGGTTTAGTAACCTCTGTTTACTTACATTTATGATCACTCATGCTTGTTTAATCAAATAAAATATAATATAATAAATAAATAATAATGCACTCACAACATCAATCGGCTCCCATTCGTCGTTCCCGATCAGAGTGACATTTTAGCTGCTAACCCTCAGAATCCTACTAATATTATAAACGCGAAAGTTTGTAAGTATGGATGAATGTTTGTTACTCTTTCACGTAAAATCTACTGAATGGATTTTAATGAAACTTTCCTCATATACAGACCATGACTCAGACCAGCATATAGGATACTTTTTTTTAATGTTGTCTTCGCGAACGATGTCGCGGACAACAACTAGTAATAACTAATAGCTTTAGTTATTGCTCTGAGTTGTAACCGTAGTGCGCAAAGGAGACTACACATACACATGCCACATCTAAATCAGCTTAACGACGACATGAAACGAAGAGAAAACAAAAAACGTCGACTTTTTTGATAATTTTTGATAATTAGCAAAAAATTATGAAATTGCTAGCTTCCCATAACTGGTCTTTAATATTTGTAAAAATATGCATTTCAACAGTTTCTATTTCTTTACCATCTTTGAAAGCTTTAAAGGTAATTACAGGCAAAAGAAAGAAAGAATGAAAATACATTTATTGGCACACACTACAACAAAACTAATAACATTTAAAAAAAGAATGAAAAAACTAAAGTACATATAAAATGATTTTTTTTTGTTGTTTTGTTTGTATAATTTTAACGAAAATTTTGTTGCGAATGTTTTGTTGTTAATGACGATAGTTGTACACATTGAATAGGCACCTTTGGCTTTCAAAGTAAAAAAGTAAATAGTGTTGAATAATTTCGGCGGGCTGGTTAGAACCACGATAGCTCAATTGGAAGAGCACCTGACCCGGTATGTTAGAAGAGTGCAGGTTCAAATCCTGCTCGTGGAAATGTTTTCAACATTTGTGTTTTTGTAAAGTACATATACTAACCATAATAATAATAATAATAAAAAACAAAAACAAAAGGCAAAGTGTGGCCAACTATTGCACATGCTACAGCGACATGAGGCCGCTGCAACGCTGGTATTATAGTATAGTACCGGTGATATGTCAACAAAAAAAAACAATGAAAAACCAACATCGATAAAAAAAAGTAACTTAACGTAACACTATCTTGGCGAAAGCGCTGGTTAGATCTGAAAAAAGCATTCTTCATGCGCATTCCTCCATTCGAACTCTAATCTCCCCCAACTATTGTTAGGCAACCAGTACCACATTAGACACTATTCCAGCGTCCCCCTTACCAAGGCACTGACACGCACATAATGTACTCATGTAGGGAGCGCGGTGAACCAATGACGTCACTTCCCCTCAACAGAAGAGGCTTGTAGTTTCAAGATGGCAGCTCTTGCACTGCATTCACGTTCAATTAAGTTTTAGTTGAGAGCAATTAAAATGGTTCGTGTTAAATGTGATTAAGCTAATAGGTGCTTCAAATCGTCGTGGAAGAGTTATGTGCTTCTTATATGTTATTTGGTAGTACCTGAATAAAACCTAATACGGCAGATAGGGTGTCGTGTATAGAATAGAACCTTGGAAATTTTAAACATATCTGAAGTATGGTCGAGATATTGAGGTTGTTTGTTGCCATATAAAATTGAAAAGTAATAACGTTAATTTTGACTGTTACATTGATTTGTTGGTCACCCTCATGGTCCAATGAAATGAGATAAAAAAAAAATGTTTTGTAAGTAAAAGTAACTCTACGTGAATATGATTTTTAAATTTACCATGGTGAAATGAAACAACTTTTACGGATCTACTCGCGTTTATTTTACACATTAGTTTTAATTAATGTTTATCCTGACGTTTCGAACCCTTTGCAGGGTTCGTGGTCACAGGGAGACTGAGGTGTTGGTCGTCTCATATTACCATGGTGTTCTATAAACTTGGTGGCATTTCTATATTTTGGAATTGTATACATTTTATTAAACACCCTGTATACATTCATACAGTATGCAGTAGCTGTATACAGTAATTATTTTTGTTTTCATGAGTGAGTCAGAATATGAGTCTTTTGTATGATCATGAGCCATCACACGAGTAAACGGCTCGTCTGATCGAAGCCTTCGCAGCCTATCAGCTCATTTTTATGTCCCCACTGCTGGGGCACGAGCCTTCCCTATGGACGGATAGGGAGAACGGGCTATAAACCACCACGCGAGCTCAGTGCAGATTGGTGGTTGTTAACGACTGGTAATTATTAGAATAAGCCGTTACTTTGTGAAAATGGCATTTTTGTTTACCAAATGGTATAATTTAATAATTACTCTAATTGAAGTATAATAAAATAAACTAAAGACAACAGCACATACATTGTTCTGGTCCCAAGGCAAGTAGCTAAAGCACTCGTTTCATGGAAATCAGAAACAACGACGGTACCACAACCACCCAGACCCGACACAATATCGATAAGTTCGTTTTCGACATTGACCCGACCGGGAATCGAACCAGGGACCTCAGAGTTACCGCCGCCCAAAGTCCGGCGTGCAAGCCACTCGGCTACGGAAGTCGTCAAATATAGTTAGTATAACCAAAATAAGTAATTCTAAAACTTATCTATTTAGAAATGGAACATAGCAATGCAGGACATTGGTGTTAGATTAAGGTGGCAGCTACTTAAGCGCGTTCTGTTGTAACCCGCATTGTAAATTAGATTCTAGTGCTGACACCTTAAGCACTAATTCGGCAGTGTGGACAATGTTTGCCCATTGTAACGAAGCATCACCTAGTTATGAGTAAGCTCTGGTCAGCGCTCTTTACTTATTCACAGGAGGATAGTGCTTTCGAGTTCTGTACAGCAAAATATTGGATCCACGGCTATTTTGGACCTTTAGACATGCGAATAGAGTACATTGTCTACTACTAACTGTTCAATTATTATTATATATTCTCTACTACGTTGTGTGTGTTAGTACTCTAGTGTTAGTATGGATGTTAAGAAACTTACTTGGAATGTTTCACTGCAAAGCCTTTAAACACCCACATTCCACTTGAACTTATCAGCAAGCTCCAACTATAACTAAAAAAAGCTGGCACAAAATTCTAAAAAGCAGACGTTTTCGTTCTATTAATGAGGGCCCAACACTCAGAAAAAGGTTAAAAAACATAATACATGACTGCCTTTGCTAAAGGATGCCGTTTTCGTCGTCGCAAGCATTTATCCGTATGAGGTAAAAAAAAAAAAAATATGGATTACGACCAAAGAAAAGTTTAATGGAGACGTTGAGAAAAAGGACGAAAAACACGTGGGTTTTGTGAACTCAACCATGTAGGGTACTTTTATAAAAGGTGTATGCATTAAATTATTTGTCTTGAATCAAAATATCATCAACAGCTTAATCAAAATCAGCCCATGTCCACTGCTGGACACCAATAATGCTGCAATTAATGCTGAAAATAATGAGACATTTTTTTTTATTTTTAAATAAAAATCTCAAACGCAATCATATTTCTAAATATTATTATCTTATAAAATGTTTTTGTTTTGTTTTATATGTATAATTTTATCGTAAATTTTGTTGTGAAACAAATTACAAAAACACAAATGTAGAAAAAATTTCCACGAGCAGGATTTGAACCTGCACCCTTCTGACATACCGGGTCAGGTGCTCTTCCAATTGAGCTATCGTGGTTCTAACCAGCCCGCCGAAATTATTCAACACTATTTATTTTTTACTTTGAAAGCCAAAGGCGCCAATTCAATGTCAACAACTACCGTCATTAACATCTGATCATAATCTTTTTACAAATACTAAAGATCAGTTAAGAAGTAGGCAAGCTATTTATAAAATGTTTTTGTTTTGTTTTATATCATTTATTATTATTATCTTATGTTAAAATGTAAATAAACCAGAAAATACAATACTTTTTACGAGTTTGTTCGTTAATTTAATTTACATTGTATTTTATACTGAACAAAATTTTTTATTTAGTTCAAAAAGTAAAAATTATCTAACACAATAATTTCAAAAACTAAACACAATCCATATTTTATACTTTTTCATACTTTATTCACAAAGTTGCTATATCCTTTCATAGATGGCGCCCTTCTCCTTCAGTATAGCTCATAAAAGCTGTTGCATTTACACAGATGTCGCTACAGGTCTATGCATGTACTCGTTTGGGACGCTTCATTCAAAGCCCTGTAAAGTGATAAAAAAAACTCTTGATGTGAGACAGACGGCTTCAGACAATAGAGCGCACTTAATACCTCCATCGCTAGGTACAAACAACACCACGAATTTAGGAAACCTTATTCATGAACCCATAAAGCTCATTATTAAGTGGCAATAAGTTACGCTAATCTGAAAATGTGAAGAAGAATAAGCAAACTTGTAGACTCAACTTTAAAGGCTAGTTTTGAATGCGTTAATGTGATTGTAAACTCCACAAGCTTTGTACGGATGTCTTGTAATTAGCCAGATGTAATCTAAGGACAATGCTAATTAGTTTTTTGACAATGAATTTAATTGAAATACAATTTTTCCATTGCGCTAGGACGCCATATATGAGATAACATTACCCTTAACAACTGGTCATTGTTTGAAAATTTCGACGCTTTTTTTTTCGACAGATATCAAGCTTTTTGTTGTCTGGTCTCAATATAACGCTAAACCTATTACTTTTACGCACAATGTTTATTCACAATGAATGCACAAAGACAATTTTGGTTACCTAACGTCATAACCACGTGGTTAATGTTATGAAAAAATAATTAAATTAGGTAATTAATAGGTAAATTAGAGAGGTATGTAGGTAGTTAAAGTAAGTAACGTATAACCAATTACCTAATGTTCGACAGTCACCTATTACTTGCCTACTATTAGTTCACTACCTTTACTAACTATTAGTTTACTAACTTTATAAATTAAATTTATAAATTTAGAAAGAATGACTTGAATTCAAAGTAAGGAGGTTTGCCCAGCAGTAGGGCAGTATATAGACTAGACGGGCTAGACCATACTTTCATGCGATCGTCGCACATCTTTATGTAAGAGTCGCGCCACCGTGTTCCCCAATAACAAGAACAAATCATCATTCAATATTGAAGCCATCGTTATACTAAACATTACTTACCATATAAAAAATATTAAGCAACTGTCGACACGCAAACCCAAAATGGCAGTACAAGTTTAGCCTTAATTAAGGGCGGCGAACAGCACAGTTTATAATGCAAACATAATTACTGAAAACTGTTATTGTTGTGATCCAGACATTAATTGAATTCGGCCGGGAGTTTATTCAGACGGTTACTAAGGCAATCCGGCCATTGGGGTCTTGATTAAACTAAACAATGTTGTTTCTCTACAATTAGGCCTGGTGGTGGCCGGCGACTCCGCTCGCGGTTCAGTTAATTATTCTGATAATTAACCGAGGATAGACGGGGATGGAATATTAATTTGTTTTAGGTAGACGGAATTGATTATTGGCGCGTGTGGTAACGTAGGATATAGGGTGAATTTACTATTTGTGGATGGAATGGTGGGTTACATTGAGAACTATGAAACTTTGGGCATCCTATGAATGATGATCTTATGGATTTGAGAAGATTGCTGGTGTTTTCATTAGAATGCAAAATTTTATTTGTCTTAGGTGTGGTCAATGTCAGGGAGGTTGTATTAAAAGATGCGGGCATTGGATTGATGTGGATGCGGCTGTGGTGGCATGTGATTGTAATATTTTGATCAGGTGTGTGGTGTTGCTAGTAATGATCGCAATATTTTTATCCCAGAGAAATCGAGTGGAACCTTCGAATATCGTAGTGGTGAATAGTGCGTTTGTAAATTTTTTCATTAAGTGCTTTTTTAAAGTACTACTATTTAATGAAGGTCTGGAGTCGATCCGACGATGGAGCCGAAATACAGTCGAGGGAACTCCTCAACAATTTACAGCAATTACCTGGTGTTTGGGCTTGATTAATTTATATTGATGAGAACTTTACACCTAGATGGGTTGTGACTGTCATTACTGATGATGAAGACGAAGGTCAGTCAAGGGAACTCCTCAACGTTTTACAGTAGCTACCTTGTGTTTGGACTTAATTCATTTCTATTGATGAGAACTTAACACTCATATTGGTCTGATGATAAAGACCATAGATAGTCGAGGGAATTCCCACTCTGATGGGTGATTCTTACTTATATGGGATTCAGTGCCTCTTGGCAGACTTATTTTTCAAGTAAGAGAAGACTGCAAAACTTAAGGATAGCGAAATGAGTTCGTCCCTGGGGCAGTAGGGTAGCTTTAAGGAGTATAGCACCATTTTATTTAATTCCCATACCATATTTCTGAGCATTTTTCTATCACATAGGTACATAACGTGAAATTTGGTAACTAACCAGTTCAAAAATTAATAAGATTTTGTAGCCTATCAAACCTTGAGCTTATTTAATATTTCTATATTTTTTAGCTATTCTTAGACTAGACTGAAACAGAAATTTCATATTGCATAATGTTAACGTTTCTTGGTATGTAAACAGAGCTGAAATATAATAAACTATTTGAATATTTACTACACATTCATTTTATTTAGCGCAGATTTATTTAGTATATAATTATTTGATGGTAAGGTTTTAAAGAGGAGCTCGATGGCGCAGTGGTTAACGCGCCCGGTCTGCGAATGCTGAGGTTAGGCAACTTTCGCAAAGGCCGGTCATTGGATGGGTGACCAAAAATTTATCATCTCGAGCTTCTCCGTGTTTCGGAAGACACGTAAAGCCGTTGGTCCCGGCTGCGTCAGCAGCCTTTAACAACCACCAATTCGCACTGGGCCCGCGTGGAGGTTTATGACCCGTTCTCCCTATCCATCCATAGGGAAGGCTCGTGCCCCAGCAGTGGGGACGTATAATGAGCTGATGATGATGATGACGAAGGTTTTAAATAACAATTCACCATCAGCCTAAAATCGTCTCATTACTTGTCTCCAAGCTTCTTACATAAACAATATCACATGGGAAGATTGGGTTTTAACTCAACACTAAATCCAAGTGCTAATAGGCCCACCTTTAACCCCAGTTAATATAATTGACAAATCATATTTTTCTAACCTTAACGACTTATGAATCTTTAACTTGGAACGCTTGTTAGACTAGATGTAAAATTATAATTGCGTTGTTGGTATTAGGTATCATACATACCACAGTCAAACGTTAAAATTTAATTTCCAAATTCCATAGTCGACCTTATTATTCTCGTTGGCCGCTAATAAGTTAGATGTTAATTACAATGGAGGTTTAAAATTAAAGTTAACCGCTCCTGTTAAAACCTAACAAAAGAAAACATCATTCCTACGCTCAGATATATGTTTGGAAACTCGTTGTTAATTTAGGGAGAGGTTAAATAAGTATTCCTATCAAACGCATGAATGCGAACGTGAAGCGTTTTCTCTTTCTACTGAATTATTAATGTTTAATTAATCTCATGCTATTCATGCAATTATTCCCATGATTGACCGCCTCAGTGGTCTAGTAGTTAAGACTACCGGGTTCGATTCCTAGTGGAGGGAACATTATGTGTACTCGGTTTGTTTAGTGGTAGGGCCTGTTTGTCCGACTGGCAAGCTACCACCGTCTTGTCTAATTATGTCGCCATAACATCAATGTTTGTAGCATTGTTGTGTTTCCGCAGCTAGAGATAATATAGCTAGTGCCTCAATAGTTGAGGATCCCGGGTACAGTGCGCTGCCACCATTTCCCTAATCATCACTTGACACACAGTGCTCACTTATAAAATATATACATAAAAGAGATGAAGCCGCAAGAAAACTCGGCAAGGGCTGTTTCTTTCTCCGGTGTTACAAGCAATATAAGTTTAAGTAAAATTTAAACACTGAAAAAAGACGACAACCTCAGGCGGGAATCGAACCACGCACCTTCCGCATTCCGGGCGGCTGCCTTAACCACTTGGCTACCGAGGTCTGGCTTTCACCCGTCGAAATTTTTCAGTGCTTGATGCTTATGTTTTTTAGTCAACATTGCTTCATCAATCTTAGAAGTTTTTCGTCTTTTTTCAGTGTTTAAATTTTACTTAAGTATATTTAAGCGTTAATAAAACGCTAAAATATATAAAAAAAACACTTATCTATAACGCAGCTTCATCTTAACCGAATGTTCAAATATTTGTAAAAATATTTCTTTCGGATCTCAGAGGTGAAAGGTTAAGGCAGCCGCCCGGAATGCGGAAGGTGCGTGGTTCGATTCCCGCCTGAGGTTGTCGTCTTTTTTCAGTGTTTAAATTTTACTTAAGTATATTTAAGCGTTAATAAAACGCTAAAATATATAAAAAAAAAAAACACTTAAATATAAGTTTATTCAAAAAAAGAGAAGAAAAATACCATATTCTTTTAATCGGTCAATAGCTTATTCGGGTGGGGTTGCTAGGGCGCACACTGTGCCAATAAAACAGTTGGGTTGGGCGTGAGTGCGCAGACTAGCCTACCAAAAGTGGGCCGATTGATTATATTCACTAAGTAGTTGGTTGGTGGCTCATGGAGAGGTCAGTCGCTTAAGTTAGTGGAATGTTGCCCAGAAATGTTATTATTGCTTTTGTTCAAAGGTGGAGAAGGCGAAGAGAAATCGAGAGTATTGGGTGCATACCATACACAGTAATATATTATTGCAAGGGAAGTTTTATACGATTCATTCAAAACTACTAGATTTCCCGAAAAAAATTAGCTGTCGGCCGACCAAACTATCGGCAAGTATGCGGGCGGGGAAGAGCACCGTACTGATCAAGCGGTCGGCCGATATAGCCCTTCAAACTTTTTTATCGGCCGATACTGAATCGCAAATCTTAACCATCCAATGACGAATATTTGTACTCCAGGTCAATCATTTAATGCTATAGTAAATAACATATCACAGGATTCACTGAATAGTTCCACTAATGTCATTGTATTGTGTGGTGACAGCTCACATACTAGGAAACGTGACATTATAAATAATTTTAATATTTTGATTAAACTGCAATCAGATACGAATTGCAGGTTAATAGTTAGCGCTTTTCCCTATTGTACAAATTTAACCTGGGAACAAAACAAGCGCATTTATGACTTAAATTTATTATTGTTTAATTTGACTTGTCGTCATAGTGACACTATTTTATATTTCGATATTAATAAATTTATTAATAACTTTAGTTTGATGTCAGATACGATGTATCTTTCTAAGAAATGTAGGACACAGATAGCTAATTTGTTAGCTTTTAATATACATGATACAGTTATAGGTGGTATAACTAAGTCTTTAAATAATAATAATAACTTAATCATTAGTAGTTCTACTAATGCAACTTTTACAACTAGTAATAAGGTTACAACCTCAGGTTTAAACTGAGGTCTAAGACAAAGGCCAAGCCCACATCCATTACTATTATACATCAAAATATTCAGGGTTTGGCTGGCAAGGACTTAGAATTAGAATTATTAGCAAAAAGTCAGGTAATTCATGTATTTTGTATAACTGAGCATTGGTTAAGAAGTCATGATACATCATTCCATGTAAATAATTTCCAATTAGCAAGCGCGTACGTGCGAAGCTCAGCTATTCACGGCGGTTCTCTAATATTAGTAAGAAGCAATATTAAATACAAAAATCGCAACGACATTGTAAACCTATCAGTGGAGCGTAACATTGAACTATCGTGTGTGGAGTTCAATAGTTTTGTAATAGTGTGTGTATACCGACCCCCATCGGCCAATTTTAATATTTTTGAATCAGTAATGGAAGATGTACTTAGAAAATTAAAATTAAAAAATAATTTTGTTTTAGTATGTGGAGATTTTAATATAAATATTTTAGAAAACACTTCAACGAGTGTTCGTCTTCTTGCCTTATTTAAATGTTTTAATCTTTCAAATCTATTTCTCGAACCCACTAGAATAACTTCACATTCGGCCACTTGTCTAGATAATATTTTTACAGACTATGACCCTGTTTCTAAGTCACTCATTAGTAATCTTACGTCTGACCATTGCGGTTTGAAGGTGACCTATGATTTTGATATTAGGGATGAACCAAAAATAGTGAACTGTAAACCAGTTACAAAAGAGCGAATGGAGTGTTTCAAAAATAGTATAGCTTGTAAAATTGATGCATTACCCTTTGTACAAGATGATCCAGATGTACTTTATAGTAATCTTTTTAATTTAATTAAGACCGAATACAACCATGTGTTTACACCAAAAACAATTTAACAACAATAAAAATTACTCATAAACTTAAGTTCTGTGACTGGGCCACAACTGGTATATATAAGAGTAGAAATAAATTATATGATTTATATAGTTTAAAACAATATAACCAAAATGTTAATTTTACGCAATATGTAAAGAATTATTCGAAAATGTTTAAAAAAGTGTGCACAGTAGCAAAATCTAATTACCTTAAAGAAAAAATTAAAAAGTCTAACAATAAAATTAAAGCCACTTGGGACATTATAAACCGTGAAACAGGTAAATTTAAACCACGGGATAATACTTTCACTTTAAAAGTAAACGACAACTTAGTCAATTCAGATTCACAAATTGCTAATATTTTTGATGATTTTTTTGTAAATATACCTGTAATAACAACGTCAAATTTAGATTCATCACCAGAAGCTGCACAAACTTTACTCCAAAAATATGTACCAAAATGTAATCTTTCCTTTCAATTTAAATACATTGATTCAATGAATATTATTAAAACATTTAAATCACTTAAAATGAAAAACACGAGTGATTTGTGGGGTATATCTATTAAAGTAATTAAGAATATTATTCATTCTATTGCACCGTATCTTGCTGAAATTTTTAATAACTGTGTCGATAAAGGAATCTTTCCGGATCTTATGAAGTTTAGTAAAGTTATACCTTTATTCAAATCAGGGAACAAAGAAGATCCCAGTAACTATCGGCCCATTTCAATATTACCAGCGCTAAGTAAAATTTATGAAAAAATCATACTCGAACAGTTGATGTCATATTTTAACACAAACAACCTTTTACATAGTAAGCAATATGGCTTTACTAAGGGTCGTTCTACTACTGATGCAGGTGTTGCTCTAATAAAACATATATTTGATGCCTGGGAGAAGTCTCAAAACGCTCTTGGTGTTTTTTGCGACTTGTCCAAGGCTTTCGATTGCGTTGAGCACCGGACTCTGGTGATGAAGCTTCATTATTACGGTCTCAAAGATTTTGCACTAAATTTAATACAGTCATATCTCAGCTCTAGAACACAAACTGTTGATATAAATGGTACTAAATCATCTGGTTCACATGTAAAAATGGGAGTTCCACAAGGGTCGATTCTTGGTCCTTTCCTTTTCTTGATTTATATTAATGACTTGCCATTCTTTGTAGAGAACTTTTGTGAAATTGTATTATTTGCAGATGATACTTCACTCATTTTTAATGTAACTAGGTGTAGGACTAATTATGAAAATGTAAATAAAGCTCTTTCAGAGGTACTCCGTTGGTTTACCATTAATAATTTACAGCTTAACGCTAAGAAAACAAAATGTATTAAATTTATATTACCAAATGTCAAATATGAACCAACCGATATTAAAATAAACGGTGATCAATTAGATTTGGTAGATTCTACAGTCTTTTTAGGCATAACCCTTGACTCAAAGCTTCAATGGAATCCTCATATATCGAATTTGGCCGGTAAACTCAGCTCTGCTGCTTATGCCATTAGAAAAATTAGGCAGTTAACAGACGTTGAAACTGCTAGAATGGTCTATTTTAGTTATTTTCACAGTGTCATGTCGTATGGCGTCCTACTGTGGGGAACAGCGGCTGATATTGAAACTATATTCATTTTACAGAAACGAGCAATAAGAACAATCTATAGACTCGGATCACGAACTTCCTTAAGAAATCTTTTTAAGGAGATTGGTGTCCTGACAGTTGCATCTCAATATATTTATAATTGTATAGTTTTTGTACGTTGCAATATCAACTCCTATACTAAACATGGTGACGTACACAATTTCAATACTAGGAATAAGACAAAACTTGTAATGCCACTGTTCAGGTTACAGAAGGTTCTTGGTTCTTTCTTGGGGCAAGGTATACACTATTACAATAAAATACCAAGTACTGTACTAGATTTACCTTTAGATAAGTTTAAAAAACATGTGAAATCTATATTACTTTTAAAAGGTTATTATACAGTCAAAGAATATTTAGATGATAAAACAGCTTGGTTATAATGAAAAACATATACTCTATTTGAATTAATATAATAAAATTAATTTATATAATTTTTATACTGATATGATAGCCTTTATCAGCAGTGTCCTACAGATAACAAACAGCGTTGCGTTAAATAGATCATTAAGTTTTTATTTAGAGTATCTTGAGTATGTCATGCTCTCTTTATTTGTCTCTGCGGTGGTGGCGTGTGCGTCGGGTCGTTACGTTCCCTAAAATATGGTTGAGCGAAGCGATGGCTGATTCATATGTCATACTCGTGAACGGGTGCTGCCTGTGGAGGCTGGTCTGCTCTTGCATACTTATCTTATTTTTAATATTATTTACTGTAGTTTGACTTGGTTTATCTTAACCAATTTTTTTTTTGAGTACTGTAGTGGTACTGTATGACATTGTGGAAATTGAAACTTTTGCCTGATGTAAATTTGTTAACTTAGTTTTTTTTTTTTTTTTTTAATTTTTATTTTGTGATATTTTTGTTTTTTATTTACATGTTGTGGTTGTCTTCTATAATTTTGTGTTTATTTGTAATGGAAAGTGTCCTGCTATGATAGGGCATTTTCCAATATTTTTGACGCTGTAAGGGAGAAAAGAGCTGGACACTTGCTGAGTTTCTTGCCGGTTCTTCTCAGTACAAGATCTCCCGCCCAGAGTAGACTTACGAACCGATGGCATAGTGACATTCACAAGAGCTACTTGTAGCCTAAACTGAATAAATGATTTTGAATTTTGAATTTTGAATTTTGAATTTTGCTGTAATGTGCGCATTTGCATACTTCTCCATACTGATTTAAACGGCGACCAAACTATCGGCTGATCAAAAGATTGTAGTGTGCACGGGCTCTTAAGTGTCGTTGATTGCTGTGTGTTGATTTGAAGAGTTGCAATTGTCAAAAGGCTGCGGTGACCGCTTTACATGGCGGACCATATTGTAATTCGGCTAAAAGGTAATTAATTGATCTAATTATTAGAAACACAGCTTTTAGTCGAAAACATTAAAAGATTTTATAATAAAACCCAACCGCAGTTACCACCACGAAGATCCGCCACCAAACAGTTCTCATTTGTATTTCATCTGTTATTATAATTTATGTTCGCCAAATGAAAAGGTAAACCGCACTCCTAACCCTCGGCATCGCAACAGAAGTACAGTCTCGTCGAAAAACGCTTTGGTTTTCTCAAATTTCAATTTGGCCTCGGACAAGGATTGCGGCCGGCCGGCTCATAATGCAGCACTTGACACGAGGGCCTGACCGTGGCTACTTCCACCGGCTTACTCCGTACCTGTCACAAGGGAGAAGAAGAAGCGATTTAAGAAGTTATTCCAACAGTTTTGTTCAAGCTATTTTCTACAAAAAATAACTAATATTAATTTAGTTTTATGATTTCTCTCATAGGTTTTTTTTCTCTTCAAAAAGTAAGGTTAGTGTCTCTTTGCCCCGGGGAAGGCTTTTATTCCCATATTGTAAAACGTTTTTTTAAAAAAACCAATAACTAATCCACCAATATTGATATTCAACTATTTAAGCTTACTTACTTATTTACATAACCAAAAAAGTGGAGGCCAACCGGAGCATTTTGTCGCAACGTAACGCGAGCATTCGCTTGGTCAGGGTGCCTAGTGCGAGTTTCACACGCCATTCGATCACGTTAACGAAAACGAGAAATTGTATGGAATTTTTGACCTCTTCTCGTATGTAGCCAGGAGGCCTGGTGACATACGAGAAAAGTTAAGGATAAGTAAGTATCAAGCTCGCCGCGAATGGTACCAGTTCCAGTTACGTTCCGATGATACGCTTTGGTCAGTCAGTCGCCACTATTAAAAAACGCATTGTAAAATGCAAATTGTTAAAATATAGAGTTGAACCAAGAAGGTTTCGTAACCTTGGCTTGCACCACACGCCAACTTTTACTCATTCAACCTCTCACCGACTGGCCACTGAATGAAACGTCAATTTGAAGACTCAAAATGGCCTTTTAAAAGTCTAGTGCATTTAACGTTTGTTCACTTTGTTCTTGATTGTACTGCATTATATATTTTTGTTATCATGCCTTAAGTAGCCATATGCTGTGTTTTAGCTTGTTAATACAATACATCCACATAATAGTTCTTGATTATACTACCATATAATATAGCATTATATTTATTTCTTAACATGAGTAGGTAATTAAGGTATGTTGTCTTTTACTTTTACCATGGACTAATAATACTAATAATTACTATAATAGTCTATGCAAGAATGTTTTTATTTATATCATAACAGCTTAGACGACTCACAGCTGTGCTTATGCCTTCCCACTGTGCAATAGCATCTGGGGGAGATTGGACCATAATCAACCACGATGGCCCAATGTGGGTTGTTGTATCTTTTGTTCCTTTATAATTATGTTCAAGCAGAGACTGTGGTTCTGGTATATAGGTACTTACACTTTAAGAATTAAAATTAATAGAAAATACCTTAAGCTAAATAAACAAACTGAAGTTGTTTAAGAACAACGTGAAATGAACCAGAAACTGCAAAGTATAGCTATATTTATGGATCAATTATGTTGGGCAAAAGATTTCAGTAACGTCCTCGTAAAAATTTACGGTAACGTGCTTTTTAGTAAGATAAACAAAATCTTAACGAAGAGTTTTCATGTGAAAAATAGCTTTATAAAATGTTCTTACTAAGACAACAGTATGAAGAAGTTTGAAATTACGAGTATGTTGCAAATAAATTCTAGATTCAAAACTCTTACTCAGAGTGATTTTACTGATCCGCAGTAAAAGCACTCTGGGTAATTGTCGAAGTCCTGTTTGTTAAAAAAGTACCTAGCCATAATTATAATTCTTTACATTCTCCATGAAAAAAAAATGCTTTCGGACCTGGAATCAATATCTGGGCATTAATAAATGTTGAAGCAAGAAGTTTTTCATTAAGATGTAAAAGAACTTTTTGCACAATTTTGACTTTTATATTTGAATTTTGTAATATTTGACAGTCTTGTTATATTGCTTACTTCAAACTTGATTGTCTAGAATAAAATACGTGTTTTTTTTCACAAAATTTATTTATTATTATCCTATCATTAGGAAAATCTATCATTGGTTAGCCTAAAGTCTGGGTCAACCAATAGGTTATGGGCTATTCCAAGATTTGATGCTGAACATAGGAAGCGGAGACAACATTGAAGGAAGATCAGTCGAGATGGCAAGTAATAGTGGTATAAACATGCCACCAATGGCGAGGCTAGAGGGTAGCTCCAATTATGCTACGTGGAAAGTCCAGATGGAGATGGTACTTGTCTACGAAGATCTTTGGGAATTTACTAGTACAGAGCCAGATGCGACTGATGTAGCTGCCATGAAAAGAGACCAGAAAGCAAAAGCCAAAATAGGTTCATACCTATCCTAACCATCATTGGTTCAACCTGAATGTCTTGTGCACATACGGTCTGCGAAGACAGCAAAGGAAGCTTGGTTAAAGCTGAGTAAGACGTTTGAGGATAAAGGTGTGAACAATCGTTGCCGCCTGTTATCAAAATTAGTCAGTTTAAAATTAGAAGCATTTTCAACGGTACGAGCTTATGTTACTGGTGTGTTAACTATAGCCGAGGAACTGAGAGACATTGGAAAGGAAGTTGATGACGAACTATTGGCTGGCCTTCTCCTACAAGGTCTAACACCAGAGTTTGAACCTTTGAAAATCACGATTGAGAATAGTCAAACTGCAATTACGTCGGATTACGTGAAAAACAAACTGTATCAAATGGAAGATACATACGCTGCTTCAGGTAGTAGAAACCAGACGTCAACGTCAGCACTACTGACAAAGAAAGTATTGAAGTGCTACATCTGTGATGGCCCTCATAAGTGTTTCCAATGTCCAAACAAGGAAAACTCCAAGAAGGAAGCTCATCAAGCATTCGCCTTCGGAACTGCGTCTGATACTGCAACTAGAGAAGATTGGGTGATCGACTCTGGTGCTTCTTCACACATGACGAAGACGAAAGCCTGGCTGAAAGATTTAAAGAACAATTCTAGATCTTTGAGAGTTACGTGTGCGGATGGAAATGTGGTGCTGGGCGAAAGTGTCTGTATGGTTGTGTCTGACAAAATGACGGTAAGCGATGTAACTTATGTACCAAATTTAGCATCTAATTTACTGAGTGTGAATGCTATAGCTAAGAAAGATCATGTATTAGTGTTTACAGAGGACAGGTGTGACATCTTTAAGAGTAACGGATGCGAGGTTTATGGCGAATATGTTGGATCAGGTGTAGAAGATAGAGGTATTTACAAAATCAAAGATTGTGCATACGGTTCTGCACTTGCAACAGCAGAAGGTGAGCCAAACGACCTAGTTTTATGGCACAGACGAATGGGTCATCTGGGCTTGAGAAATCTGAAGTTACTGAGAGACAAGAAGTTTTCAAAATTGTTCATGTAAATTAGAATGCATTTCTTGCATTATGGGAAAACAAACTAGGCAACCTTTTACGAAAAATGGTTCGAGGGCTACTGAGGTACTAGGCTTGGTGCACTCTGATGTGTGCGGACCTATGCGTATTCCTTCAATTGGTAGAAATCTTTATTTTGTTACGTTTATTGACGATTTATCGCGTAAGACTTTTGTATACTTTTTAAAAAATGAAGTTACTGAAAAGTTTAATTAGTTTAAAACTTATGCTGAAAATCAAACGGGCAAGAAGATAAAGATTTTGCGATCGGATAATGGCACCGAGTATGTCAACAAACAGATGGATGACTTCCTAGTGGCGAACGGGATTCATCATCAATTGACGGTTGACTACACGCCAGAACAGAATGGAGTTGCAGAAAGGGCAAACCGCACTATCTGTGAAAAAGCGAGGAGTATGCTACAAAATTCTGGACTACCTCAACGGTTCTGGGCTGAGGCTGTTCATCATGCAATATACCTCAAAAATAGATCACCAACCATTGCGGTGAGAAACATGACACCAGAGGAGAAATGGTCTGGAAAAAAATTTGATCTGAGTATGGTGAGGACTTTTGGGTGCAAAGTTTACGCCATCAATTTGTGAGAGAGGCAGTTGAACATGGGCACATTGAGTTAGAGTATGTTCAGACAGAATGTATGGTTGCTGACTCATTGACCAAATCTTTGCTGAAAGGAAAGTTTGCGTGGTGTAAATTATGTATGGGAGTTGTATAGCTAGTTAGTTTGTATGAAGTCGATATTGAGGAGGAGTGTTGAAGCAAGAAGTTTTTCATTAAGATGTAAAATAACTTTTTGCACAATTTTGACTTTTATATTTGAATTTTGTAATATTTGACAGTCTTGTAGTCTCTTGTTATATTGCTTACTTCAAACTTGACTTGACTTTCACAAATTTTATTTATTATTGTCCTATCATTAGGAAAATCTATCATTGCTTAGCTTAAAGTCTGGGTCAACCAATAATAAATCTACTTAAGCAATACATACTTATCAAATCTCTTTTTCGTCTGTATGATTTTCGACATCTTGACATCGGGTTATGTGTCTGAACTGTTTTTTCATTAGGGACTTTTGTAACGCTGGCGCCCGCCGCGTAGCTAGCTAGGCGGACAAAGAAGCCCGAGTACACAAACATGTATCCCCCGCTGGGAATCGAACCCTCGAGACGTCTGGATCTAAGCCGGTGGTCTTAAACACAGAGGCGGTTGTAAGTGATCAAAATAATTCTAATAGTAAGTAAAACTCGAACTGGACACTCAGGTGAGATGAAAGACAAGCGCTCCCTCATTGTGGTATAACATAAAAGCTAGACCAAGAGCCCATATCACAATATATTACAGGAAACTTATTCAACACTTTAAAATGCCGACGTCAATGTAATATTCATGATGCAATAATTTTGTCGCAGCCTTATTCCTATTCAAGACGTCGTCGTCAAGATACGTCGTAGTAATAATGGTCAGATTATCATATGAAACGATCGCTTACGGATAAGGTGTTGATGCTGGGATGTTAATGTCAGGTTAAGTTTTGTTCCAAACGGATATTACATGGGAAAGGTGTTTAAATTTGTATAGAAACTATTCTCGGATTACTATGAAACGTTAGTTTACTCACTTGTCACACTAAAGAAAGTCAGGACCGTGTCGACTGTCTAGTCAGCTCGTGACCACAGTCAGTGCAATTCAGCCAATACATCAGGTACTAAAAAGTTAAGCCATTTATTTAATAAGAGAACGCAAAAGTTTACACAAATAAATAAAGCCGTAAAGTCTTTGGTTTTCTTAAAGCTCAAAGTAATGAACGTAAACAAAGTAATCCTTAAAAAGTTGTTGAAAGCACACACATTCACGATGACGATGACGGATTAAACACAAAGTTAAATTTCTTCGCAGTGAATAACTATTGCTGTCACACAATCCTTATTTCGTCGTTAATTCGAAATGACTGAATTAACATATGAACGGACCCTTTACAATGCTCTATGGTCGGGTCGCTTGAATCATTGTGTTAATTTAATTTAGGCACTGAGAGGCTAAGCCCTTGTCAACTGTGGATAATATTAAATAGTATGTAATGTAACATGATTAATTTGATCAGTAATTTATGGCTTCGACAACCATCTTATGTATATATTAACAGCCTGTGTATATTATTAGTAAATTAAACGCTTTTTAATATTTAACGAGAAAAAAACTTAAATTGGTATTTTGCAACAGGCCATATTTGATAGAGAAGCCGCGAACAGAAGCTTGTACTGAATCCAAAACACCAATGACGACCACTAGCATCCAATATGGCCAACAAACACATACTGATTTCCGCAAACGCGTTTCGGGAATACAAGAGAAAAGCGCATCACCGGCTTTATCACAATTGGTGCAGCTAGGAGCTACGAAACGGGAGCTCCACAGGGATGTTTATTGAGACCACTATTTTTCTTTATATCGATAAGTTACAGAGTAATGGGATTCTTACCGTGTTAGTTTAATAGTGACAGTTTAAATAGTTATATCGTTAAGTTTTAGTATTTATTTGCTATAACTTTAGCCTTCCCTAGACTTTATTCCCTTATTATTGTATTATTTGAACTGTATAATAAAATATATGTAAAACTATGATTAATGCAATTTAAAACATAACATTTTATAAATATTCTTGATATTGATTCTAACAATCAAATAGATAATCAACGTTATTTTATTTACCATCACCAACATAAATATACGACCAGTATTTGAATTTCAGCGGCTTCCATAAATCGTTCAAAGTTTGCCGAACACATTCGCCCCTTCCTACATCCTAGTCGATGTCCATTATACAAAATGGGGCGCAGGATTTCAAGTTCATTAGAGTCGCATCTCGTTAGCACACAGCGGAGTGCATTTCCAATATTGGAGCTATGGACAACTTGTCTATGTAACTGTTTGAGCGATTAGTTGATTGGCTGCCGATTCGCGTTGCATTGAAGCAGATTGAAGCAGATTGTTGCAGATTGAAGACTGTTACAAATATTGTTTCAATGCCACTCCAATTTGAGTTAAACGATTTAACCTGACAGACTTTTTAAATTGACAGACGCAACAAAAATACATGTTAATATGGACTTAGAATTTAAGGAGCGTTTAAAAGTTACTTACTTTATTTTGTCAAATTAACAAATCGAGTTAATATTATAATTTAAATTTTGGTAGATTAATATTATAAAATAAAACTCGTATTTGATATAAGTAAGGTAAAGTACATAGCCTGTATACTGTCCCACTGCTAGACATTTGCCTTCATCATTGAAATCAAGTCATCGCTACAACTGATAGGTACTTATCGGTTTCATCATTACGTTTACCAAATGCGGTTTGGTGATCACAAACCCGGACTATGCATCGGATAATCCGTTACACGTTTTTCCCGACCTGAGGATTGAACCCAGAACCCCCAGTTATCGGCCCGAGCGCTTAGACATTCAGCCACCAAGGCGTTGTTGTTTTTGCGATGTTATGTATATAATTCGCTGTCTTTACTTTTAGGATGCTGTTGGGGCTGCCTCGTTTTTGTAGTGCCTCAGAGATGTTGCTCAGAATGAAACTGATGACTTCCACGCCATAATTAGGAAGAAAATAGCATCTCTGATGAGCAGAGTTCGAGACAGTCACAACGGCATTCTTCAAATTGTGGCAGGGCGTTGTACCTCCCCTAACTGGGTTCATTTTATAAAATGTGTTGCGCAAGTATGTGGCTATAGTTGACTGACTGTTATTATGAAAGTACAGGTCATATATATTGTATTTTACAACAAATTACATGATTACAAATTGTTAATTTTACTAATACTAGATTAAGATTACTAACACTACTATGGGTTCTGCCCGAAATAAATGAATTATTATATACACATATCAAACACATCTTTGACAATATTAAAATTGCAACATGGACATTGAAAATTTCATTGGAACGCAACATCTAGGAAGTTGTCGTGCGCCGCCGGCGGCGGCGCCGCCGAGATTGTTACGCGGCCAAGTTGAGAACATTCTCATTAGACGCGCAAACTCCTTTGTACGGAAGGTCAGGCCGAAGGCGGGCTGCCACCGAATTCCGAGGAGTTATGGGGAACATACCCATTAATAACATTATTATGCAGACATAGTAGCCTTAGTGGTCTAGTAGCTAGACCACCGGAGTCAGACTGACAGGCCTTGTATCTCTCTAAGGTCCACAGTGGGGAGTTTTTGTGTATAAGAATGCAAATGAACCAAGCCTTCTCATGGGAAGTAGTCGTCGCCACCCATGGACATCTGCAGCATTCGGGGCGCTGTCTATGCGTTACCGACTTTAAGATTCCTATTTACACGCTTCTTGAAGAACCGTAGCTATAGCTTATGGAAAATACCTTTAAGGGAGCCAGCTCAGCAACTTACAGGTCCGCGGAAGGTTCTATCGAAGGTCCGCACCATACAGGTTCCAGACAGGGGTTTTTACCGGGTTGGTATTAATCATTTTTAGAAAAGGACAAGGCCATCCCCGGATCTGCGAGCAGATTTTGCCCTGGGCAAAAAAAAAAAAATACTAAACATTGCGTGATAGAAAAAAAAGTGCCGCGTCTCAGTTTCATCACCAAAATATTAAAGCAAGACAATTCGATACTCCTAAACGAATTCCGCAATGGAATTATTAATAGCCACTGGGTGCCATAAATCGTAGACGCTATGGCTCCATCCTTATAATGTTATATTAAATATGATCAGCTTCAGTTTCCTTTTCGTAGGAAAAGCCTTTTATCAGCCAAGGTCCCACTGCTGAGTACGAATATTTTTAAGACAAAGAAGAAGCATTTCAACTAACCAATTAGTTAGTTAGTTTATTTTGCGATTATTGATTGGTATATTGGTATTTTTGGCCTGTAAGCTGTTTTTGTTCCTATTAAAGTAAAATTAGAAACAAAATATTATGATCGATTTGATGTCTACAGAAATATAATGTTAGTTACCCACCGAAAATTGATACAAAACCAAAGTTTAAAACCTTCGCATTGATAAAAAAAGAGTCATGTAAACTGCATGGTTTAATTGTATCTTCCAAAAAACCTATTTTATAGTTTAGTTGTATTACTTTAATTAAATAGTACTAAACTTATTATTAGACTTATTTATCTAATTAATAAACTTTTCAGTAACTGTTAACACAAAAACGTTTCAATGTTCTTCACTTTCACAAAATAAAACAAGAAGACAGCGGTTGTTAAAAAAAAATATCATACAAGTTTGTTCCAATCTTCGCAATTTCAAAGAGCTGTTAAACGAATTTCACGATGGAATTAATATTAGTAAATCCAGTGGGCTGCATAAATTTCTTAGTGCGAATGTTTCGAGTGCCGTCAGCGGCCATCACCTCCTTCATATTACACGTGAATAGTTAATGTTCTGCGGAGTCTTAAACGAATTTCACGATGGAATTAATATTAGTAAATCCACTGGGCTGCATAAATTTCTTAGTGCGAATGTTTCAATGTTTCAATGTTGAATGTACAAGCGATTTGAAGGCGATTGCGAAGAAGGCGGTAGTTGGAGAAATTAATATTCAAAAGAGATACTTACATCGATGAGATATGTCATCATCTTCAGCCATCATCATTGCTCTCTGCGCGACTCTAAGTTTTTATTGAGATATGTACCAGGTCTGATTGATAACTGGCCAAAACGACAAACTTAAAAAAAAGATACGCAATAAAAAAATACTACATTATATTCTGGCATCTTTAGAACGCGAAATTTGAATTAAATCGAACTGATGGAATTTATATGAGAGGACCTAGAACTTCCTCTGTCGTAAATTTTCTAAACATTGGAAAGAAACGAAATTCGTGCGTTGATAAAGTTTTACATTTTAATAGAGAAAACAGCAACCCAAATTAAAGCCAAGCCAGACAGTGTTTTAGGTAATTCTGCTTCTGCATTGAGTACAATTCACACCTGGGTAACTGATTCTAAACGTTGAAGACAGAGCTGCGAAGACGTCCACAGGTCTGGCCGTCCAAATGAAGTCACGAATCCGGACATGATAAAAAAAAATCACAAAATTGTATTGAATGATCGGCGCTTGAAGTTGCGAGAGATAGCAGAGATGGTGAGCATTTCATCTGAACGCGTTTTTAATATTTTGCACCAACATTTGGTAATGAAAAAGCTTTGCGCGCGATGGGTGCCGCGTTTGCTCTCTGTTGACCAAAAGCAACGTCGAGTGGACGATTCATCGGAGTGTTTGGCGCTGTTTAACCGAGATCCTAACGAGTTTTTGCGACGTTATGTTACAGTAGATGAAACCTGATCATTATACTCCTGAAACAAAAGAACTATCTAAGCACTGGACTGAGAGCGAAAAACCTGCGCCGAAGAAAGCAAAAACGGTTTTGTCGGCTGGCAAAGTGATGGCGACTGCTTTTTGGGATGCTTGAGGGATTATTTTAGTGGATTATCTGCAAAAAGGAAAACAATAAATGGGGAGTACTACGCAAGCTTGCTGCAAAAAATAAGTGAAGTAATCCTGAAGAAACGACCTCATTTGGCCAAGAAAAAAGTTAAGTTCCACCATGACAACGCACCTGTACACACGTCAATGGTTGCAGTTGCCAAACTCCATGAATTGCGGTTCGAATTGCTACCGCATCCACCCTATTCCCCAGATCTGGCCCCGTGCGACTTTCACTTATTCCCAAACCTGAAAAAATGGTTAGGTGACCAGAGATTTTCATCAAATGATGAATTCATTGTTGCCGTTGCCGAGTATGTTGAGGGGTTGGAGAAAACATTTGGTCAAACTGGTTTAAAGGCATTGGAGAAGCGCTGGACTAAATGCATTGAGGTAGAAGGTAACTACGTTGAGAGATAAATTAATTTTAAATAGATTTTTAAAGTTTTTCTTTGTCGTTTCGGAAACTTATCAATCAGCCCTCGTTTATATGATATGATATGAGATATGTATATAGTTTTATTAAAAATTATTATAATTTGGTATTGATATTGCCACATGACAAAGTAATAGAAAAAATAAGTTTTTAAAATGGTCTTTTAGACTTGTAAATACCAAATCCTGATTGTATTATTCTCTGAAACTTACCTTATTTATATAGCTTTTTTTAAAGAAAGTAACTTCAGTAACTTAAAATATAAATAAGTAATATTTATTTTATGCAGGTAATTCGTGTTTGAATAAATAGGCATTATTTCAATGTAATTTGAAAAAAAAAATATTTATTTTAATTTGCATAATATTTAAATTTAATCAAACATCGAATATACACACGACATAACATTTTTTAATATAAACGCTAAATAAATTTTGCGATAGAATTACGTTACGCGTGCCCCATAAATTGTCGCTTGTCATAAATTATTCGCCACATATGTTTCGGTTTGAAAAGGCCGCATTATATTAACGTGAAAAGTTTTTGATTTATATACAGGCTTATTTGATGCTCTTATGTTTTTTTATGAATGTCGGTTTATCTAAAATCTAATTAAGACTAGGTACTAACAATTAAGAGGGACTGGATAAATTTATTTGGTTAATTATAATGTAAAAATATGTAAATTTAGAAATAAAACACTTGTTACGACACTACTTACTCTATATCTCTCTGTACAGTACAGACCTTGCATGTTCTGGAAACATATCATCATCGTCATCATCATCTCAGCCAAAAGAGGTCCACGGCTGAACAAAGGGCTCCCTTATGGATCACAACGACCGAATCGTATTGTTAAAAATCAAAAGCTAGGAGATTCGGGAGATCTGTTCAATGTGTGTTGCTTGCGTAAACGTTTTTTCACATAAGGTACCTAGATCTATTTGTACTATTGTTAGTAGTTAGTAGTAGTAGCTACTTTAACTACAAGTAACTATAATATTAAAAAGTAGGTACACATGCCTGCACATCAACCTACCCAAAACTGTCAAGTTTCTTCAATACATTGTCAACCTTAAGCCTTAAATATAAAGTTCAAAGTCTATTGCGGAAATTTGACAGTTTGTTGTAGGTTGATGTGCAAGCGTCTGTAATTACTAATAAGCGCCTTTCCCGATTAAATTCTGGCAGCTGAAATCTATAATCGTTGTTACCTACCATCAACAACGACGGATTACTTAATTTGGGAGAAAAAGTATAGTAAAGTAAATAGCATATCACTGTCCCACTGCTGGGCTAATGCTCCATCATTGAAATCAAGTCATCACTACAATAAATGGGTAATGGCATAGTTACAACGCTTGCCAAATACGGTTTGGTGATCACAAACCTGGGCTTTGCATCGAATAACATCCGAAACACACTTTGCCCGACCCGGGAATTGAACTTGAGACCTTCGGGTATTGGACCGAGCGCTTTGCCACACGGCCACCAAGGGGGTATTATCTCTATCTTATCTAGTTAAATAGTTGTACAGGTCATTTATAATGTCAGTCTGTGGTCTACCAACACCGACGTTGTGTTTGGGAGATTGATGACTGCAACGAAATCGAGGGTCGCTAAATTCGTTTAGGAATCGATACATCATTTCATTTGCTTTGAGATGTTAATTAGGCCGAGGGTCTCGGGTGCGAGTCCAATTTGCGGTGATAAATGTGGAATAGATTACTTGACAAACTGTTTCCCGGAGGCATTCACCCAATTTTGAGCAATTTCGGGATCGACGTGTGACGCATGATTTAGTTATTATTTAAATAATGTTATTGATCTAAGATTTTGTTTATCTTGCTAGCGGTCCAGTGGGATAATAAGGGTATTGAAGTCGGCAGCAGCAAAAGGCTTACAAACCTTCGCTTCGCCGACGACATTATCTTGTTTGCAACAACAGCTCCAGAACTGCAGGAAATGCTACAAGACCTTAGCAACGCAAGCCTTGAAGGTGAACAGGTTGTAAACTCAGTGTAAGAGTAACAGCGTGAAACATAGGGTCGAGGTAGATGGGCAGGAGATACAATATGTCGATGAGTATATATATTTTTTTTTTTTGAGCGAGATTGCTGATTGCCGCTGCGGCATTTTCAGCTTCACCGGGCTTTTTTGGGGGCGGCGAGGAACGTAAAGGGTCCCTCAAGCCGTGTGAAACGAATCACCTTCCGATGTTATCTAGAGGGAACGGCATCGCGCACAAGTGCGCGTCCCCGTGCCCTACTAGATTCACCGAAGAATTCGGATCGGATCGGGGAGCGGAGCAACCCGAGGGCGCCTCTAAAGGCACGGACCTCGGCTCGGGTTGACCGGGCCGTGGAGGAGGAGAGAACCGCCCAGGTACATGTCTGTACCTGGTGTAGAGCGAGTGTGAACCGGTTCTTCGTACCCTTGTTCTACGAGTATGGTGTCTTGGGCCTAAACTGGTGTGCATGTTTAGTGTATTCTGTAAATGTGTGCTGTCATTTAGAGGATCGGGCGGGGGGGCGTTCGTCAAGTCATGACGGGGCGGATGCAAGCTTTGTAAATTGTCGTCTTATGTCTAAGAGACATTTTACTCCGC
Source organism: Eudonia truncicolella (assembly GCA_949315975.1). Taxonomy (NCBI): domain Eukaryota; kingdom Metazoa; phylum Arthropoda; class Insecta; order Lepidoptera; family Crambidae; genus Eudonia; species Eudonia truncicolella. Next base: position 1,317,003 of record OX438838.1, on the reverse strand, counting down.
CTGCCTATAAGGTGGAATAACCGACCTAATATAAACGCGGCCCTGTTACGGACGATTTTAAGGTGAGGCGCAAACGTCATCCTTCTATCGAGGGTGACACCGAGATATTTCACCTGCTTTACCCAAGCGATAGCACGGTCAAATAGACGTATAGGAGGGCGACGATCGTCGTTACCTCGAGAAAAGAACACTGCGGCACTTTTCTCGGGGTTAACTTCGATCCGCCATTTACGAAACCAAACGCCGAGGGTGTTGGCGGCCGTTTGGAGTCGGTTGGAAACCGCGACTTTATCTCTACCAGAGGAATATAGCGCGGTGTCATCCGCGAATAGAGCTAGCTCTACGCGTGGGGTTTTCGGAATGTCGTTTCCGTAAAGCGCAAACAGGATTGGTGAGTATATATACTTGGGCCAGATAGTCTCCTTCGAAAACAGGCAAGATAAAGAGATTGATCGTCGGATCGACAACGCTTGGAAGAGCTACTGGTCCATGAAAGAGCTAATAAAAGGTAAGCTTCCGCTTGCCTTGAAATGCAGACTCGTCGACATGTGCATCCTGCCTATCTTAACCTACGGCGCTCAGACCTGGTCATCAAAAGTCTTTTTTCAGACGAACTCAAGGTTTACCAATGAGCGATGGAGCGCAGCATATTAGGTGTAAAGAGGACCGATAGAGTTCAAAACACTACACAGCGCTCTAGAACCAAAATCATAGATGTTGGAGTTGCGATCGATAGACTTAAGTGGAACTGGGCTGGGCACGTTAGCCGCATGCCCAGAGAGGTGGTCAAAGATCGCCACTGACTGGGTTCCATGTGATGGACACCGGAGACGAGGCAGGCCAAAGCGGAGATGGATGACGATTTGAGCACTTTTTTGCCGGAGTGGTATGAGGTAGCCGATGATAGAGAAGAGTGGAGCCGCAGAGGGGGGCCTTTGCTCAGCAGAGGGACACAAATAGGCTAATAAAATAAAAAAAAAAATTAAAGGGTTTACAAGCCACTAAATGAGGGTATACAAGCTTCTAACTAATTATGAGACGACCAACACCTCAGTCTCCCTGTGACCACGGACCCTGCAAAGGGTTCGAAACGTCAGGATAAACATTAATTAAAACTATTGTGTAAAATAAACGCGAGTAGATCAGTAAAAGTTGTTTCATTTCAATATTTGTGTAAAATTATATGTAAAAGCGAAAGAGAATAGTGAAACAATTTCATATACTTATTGAACAGACAGCAAATATTTATCAGGCGTTAATTTCAATTAAAACTTGCCACTCCTATTAGGCACTACGCAACATCTCCAATTCCATATTCCATTTCATAGGAATATGAAGATATTATTTCATTTAAATTTCATATTTCAATTTCAACATTGGAATTGCTTTAATTAAGGATCTTATTACAGCAATATATTTCAACGTTCATTCTGAATTCACGCCATTAACCTTTATTAGCTCTTCCAGAGTTGTGGAAATTAATTCAGTGTGAACGCATGAAGATTCTCATACAAGACGTAAAAATGAAAAATTGCTTTAACCAATTTTAATGAGTGCCTTGCAAGTAATATGCCACGCGTGATAAAAGTTGTTAATTCGTTGTATTGTAGTGCTTGTACGTTTGTTATGTTCAATAAATAAGTAACTATATATTGCTATTGCTATTACTTTAGAAGTAATACTTTTTGTTGTCAAAAAACCTTAAATTGTTGCAAAAGCGTTACAGGGTAATTTTATAATATTGTAATATCAATTGACCATAACTATGACTACATTTATTTTTATTTTTTTCTTATATTTCTTTTTATATACCAATGAGCCCGATCTTCGGCTCCTCTTTCCCAACTACTGCCAGCAACTTATATATTGCTGTTTATCGTCGCTCCACCGCGCCAGGTCGCCAGGACGTCCGTCCTGCATCGTTTGCTTAGTCTCGGTCTCCACTCCAGAGCACGTCTACAGCGGTTATTTTTATTAATAAATACAATCGTATTGCACAATATAAATATTATCAAATATGATAAAAACATCATAAAATAATAAGCCGTGTGGAGCGTACGATTATCGGAGGGCGGGTAAAAAATATGCGGAAGCGAATATCATATATTGATGGTTTATAGAGCGTAGTGGACTGTATATTGGCGGCGTTTATCACATAATAAATAAGGAGAGGGCGGTAATAAAAGGGAAGCCAAGGGCTAAGAGGTTGCGGCCTTCAAATGTTCCCGTGCAAATATGGCAAGCAACACTAACCTGGTACTCGGCAGCTGGTTTGTCCTCAGGCGGTTAAAAGTCGCACCCCTCAAGTAGACACGGTGAACGATTCGTCAGCGGAGCGAGCGCGGAAGGAGACGTGCGTATACCGATGCGGAAATTTTGGTACTGGACCTGGAGGCGCCACAGGCGCCTCCGAACGCGCCTAGGCGCCGCGCCAAGACACCGCGGAGTCGAGTATGCGCGGGCGCGCGCAGGGCGAGGTAACTACCACTATGGTTTTGTGTTGCTACCCTCTTCACACAAAGAACAACAAAAAAGCGCGCAAACATCCTCCCCGGCTTGAAAATACTAAGGGTTTTCAAAACCATAAGTGGGATAAAGTCTCACTCTATCTGAGAGGATAAGCGGAATTATAAATCATAGCGGAACCTGGTTTATATTATGATAAGCGGAAATATGTACACGAATATGTCGATATGATGTTAAGTTAAATAAAAATATATACAAAACTAAATTGCGATAAGTACATAAATACTAAATAAATATAAATATAACTGCATTAACTATTGCGTAGGCAATGGGCACAACTTCACCACAGGACGTTTATAAGTGCCAGTTGTTGTCCGTACAGAAGCTACGCGAACCACTCCGTCTTTCCCTGGGAAGACCTGTTCTATAATGCCAGTAGGCCAGCGTAGAGGTGGAACATCGTCTTGGTGTATTAGTACGAGCGTACCGGGGCTAACAGGGATGTCCGGAGTGTTCCACTTTTGTCTTAGTTGCAGGGTGTGCAGATAATCTACACGCCACTGCTTCCAGTAACCACGCACTAAATTATCTAACAATCTTTTGCGAGCAGAGAGACTGAGCGATGTATCCAGCTCACATGCGGGTAGTGACTGTAAAGGAGTAGTTTGCAAAAAATGAGCGGGAGTGAGAACAAAATGCGGCTGATCGGACAACAAACATAGCGGACGCGAGTTTAAAATACATTCAATTTGCGTTAACACAGTTAGAAGTTCTTCATAACAAAGCAATTGATTACCAATAGTGCGATATAAATGACTTTTAATAGCTTTTATATTAGACTCCCATAATCCTCCCATGTGAGGAGCGCGAGCGGGAATAGTTCTCCATTCCATCCTGCGATTATTAAATTCGTTTTGAAAAGCGGTTGATGTTTCACGAGCGGATAAAAATCTATATAATTCGTCCAACTGCCGTTTTGCTCCAATAAAGTTTGTTCCGTTGTCGGAATACATTACGGATACTGGACCTCGTCTAGCGAGAAAACGTTTAAATGCGTCTAAGAAAGTCTCAGTGCTGAGATCTGAAGCGATTTCAATATGAACTGCTTTTGTAGTTAAGCAGATGAAAAGACAAATGTACGCCTTTTGGCTCTTGACGCCACGTCGACGGGTTAACGTGATGTTGATCGGTCCGGCGAAATCTACCCCCGTATGGGTAAATGCTTTTGCTTCTTGAACACGAACTGACGGGAGACTTGCCATTATAGGCGAAGGATGCTTAGGCGCAGCGTGAAAGCAAAAATTACATGCGCGTATGCGCTGTCGAATTATATTGCGAGCAGAAATTATCCAATAGCGTTGCCTTAATAAAGACATAACAAGATGCGAGCCAGTGTGACAGTTGGAGTGGTGGCAGTCATCGATAATAAGATCGACGATGTGATGACGTCGCGGCAGCAGAATTGGATGTCTATTACCGTAAGGAATAGCAGCGTTGTTTAAGCGGCCCCCTACACGGAGTAATCCGTCGCCATCAACGAACAGATCAAGTTTTCTTAAAGAGGGAGAAGGTAAATTACCTTTATTTACATTTTTTATTTCCTCACAAAAATATTGATGTTGCAAGGAGCGGAGCAGAATATGTTCGGCTTTTTCCAACTGAGAAGCTTTAATCTGCGGAGACTTGGGTAATTTTTTTATAAAGCGTAAAACATAAACTATTATGCGTAATAATTGTTTCCAGGACGAGACCTGGAACGCGAGTTCCAGAAGCGGGTTCTGAGGGCTTAATATTGTTGCAAGCGTAACGGAAGACTTAATTTCAGGTGCATCTTCAGTCTGAGAAGGCTCGAAAGGCACAATAGGCCATGCGGATATAGGGCTATGAGTCCACAGTGGACCATGCCACCACAAAAAATGATTAAGCATTTGAGAGGGCAAAAGGCCACGCGACACACAATCACTGGGGTTCTCCGTCCCAGGTATGTGGAAGAAGCGATCAGGTGATAAATTATCCTGTATTTTACTAACACGGTTGGCAACAAACGTCTGCCAACGGTGCGGCGAGGAGTGTATCCACGACAAAGCGATCGTAGAATCAGAAAAAGCGAACATATCTTTAATAGGATAGCGGTGATGTAATGTGCGGTAAACTTGATTAACTAGTTCAGACAAAAGCAAAGCGGCACATAATTCGAGCCTAGCGAGTGATATTGTTTTAAGCGGAGCGACTTTAGATTTCGAACATACCAAATGCATTGATATGTCGCCATTAGGATGCGTAACATGCAAATAAATGACACAGCCGTAAGCCTTCAGGCTTGCGTCGCTAAAACCTAGTAGATATACAATACAATCTGTCGAAATTCCTAAATGGCGCGTTATTTGTAAGTGCGATAAAAGCGGTAACTCATTTTTAAATTCTATAAAGCGGTTGATAATTGGTTGAGGCGGTTCCTCATCCCAATCGATTTTAGCGAGCCACAATTCTTGTAATAATAATTTGGCGTAAAGTATAACAGGCGCGACCAAACCTAAAACGTCAAATAAGCGGGCTATAGTAGAAAGAATTGAACGTTTAGTATTATTCTGTGACGTCTCGCTAATAGTAAATGTGAAAGTATCTGTCACCGGCAACCATTTCAAACCTAAGACCTTTACACTATCACAGTTATCTGAAAACTCTATGGCTGCACGGTGCGACTCAGGCAAATGAGTAAGGAGTGAAGAGGAGTTACTAGCCCACTTCAATAAGTCGAATCCACCAGACTTGAACAGTGCGATTAGTTCGTGCGCTAACTGAACCCCCTCTTCCTCCGTTTTAATCGATGTCGTAAGATCGTCCATATATATATCTTGATTTGCCACTTCTGCAGCGCGAGGAAAGCGGTCACGTTCCATTTCGGCTAGCTGCCTGACAGTGCGCATAGCTAAGAATGGACTGGAGCGGAGACCGAAAGCAACAGAGTCAAATTGAAAAACACGAATAGGTTCATTTTCATTAAAGCGATATAATATCTTTTGATATTTGCGGTCGTTTTCGGATAAAATTAAGCGTAAATACATCTGTTGCACATCGGCAGTGATAGCTATTTTAAATTGACGAAATTTTATTAAAAGTAAAAATAAATCGGCTTGCAAATTAGGCCCGGTGAAAAGCAAATCGTTAAGAGACACACCTGTGTCGGTTTTAGCGCTCGCGTCTAAGACTACCCGAACTTTAGTGGACGTCTTCTCCGGACGAACCACAGCGTGGTGCGGAATGAAATATCCGTCAGCTAACACGGAAGGGTTCGAAGGTAGCTCCGTTAAATAACCCTTTCGAATGTAATCCGAAATTACCTCGTTATATGCTTGACGTAAGGCAGGAAACGAAATGAATTTTCGTTCGAGTGACGTTAACCGACGTTGGGCCGTAGTGTGCGAGTGCCCTAATAATGTAGGATCACCCTTAAACGGTAAAGATACAATAAATCGACCAGAAGGTTCGCGCTTTACTAAAGATTGATATAAGCTTTCACACTCGCTATCGTCCGAACTGATATTATTAGTCGTGGGTACTTGCTCGAGTTCCCAAAATTTTATTAAACTATCATTTAAATTTTCATTTAATAAAGGACCAAACGACAGAGTCGTATTGGACCGTTCCACAGTAGGCATTTCCCCTACGACGATATAACCAAGCGTAGTTTCTAACGCATAGGTCGCTTTCTGAATGGCGTTCGTTCGGTCGGTTAGCTGACTGGGACGGCGCGGCGGCGCCGGCGCCGGCGGCGTAGCAATAATTTTGTTGCCAAGTAATAAATGCGGAAACAATTGAGCGCCAAGGATAGCGTGAACTTCACCTGGAATATTCCACGAATCGTCAGCAAGCGGTAACTTTGCAAAGTTATTAATAAAGTCAAAATTAATAATTTGGGTAGGTAAATAATCTGTAATTTGATTAACTACTAAACATAGCACATTATATTGAACATCCGTAAAACGAGACTTAATAGTGAGCGAAACAAAACCTAAGATCGGCGTAGTAATCGATCCTACAGTTTTTATATTAGTGTTATTAAGTGGTTTAATATTTAAGTTTAATTTATTACAACATGCGAGCGTTATAAGATTATTTTGTGAAGCACTGTCTATTAAGCATCGTATAATAGCGTTATTGTTATTTAACATACGTACGTAAACTTGGGCCGTTGGCAAAACAGTAATATTATTACCATTCTTTATCGAAGTGCACGCGAAACTACTACTTAATGAGTCGCCTTCCTGCGCGTGTAGGCATACAGACGCTCGCGCGATAGGCGCCGACGAGTCTTCGTGGAGGGGCGGCGCAGGCTCAGTCGTAACGTCATGTGAGCGCAATAACGAACCGGTTATCGCATCGAAATGTAGCAGCGAGTGATGATTTTTATGGCATACGTTACACGTATTAGGCGATTTACAATTAGACGTTGAGTGTTTTGTGCCTAAACAATTTATACATAACTTGTTTTGTTTCACGAAATTAAAGCGATCCTTGACTTGTAACTTCTTAAATGCGAGACAATTAAATAATTGAAAATGATTCAACATTTTGCAATAAATGCAAGCGGAAGCGGTAATATGGCGCTTATTCTGATTGTTGGTTAAAGCGAATGTGTGCGTTATCTTAGATACCGATTGACGGGGTAGACTTTGAACTTTTGATTTTAAGTTAAAGGCGGTAGATTCTAATTTGTTAACGGACGTTGTTCTTTCGAGTATTTTGATGTGATGACGAACAAAGTCAATTAAATCCGAACTACTGGGAATATCTTTGTCTTTTACAGACAGTTCAAAGGATTGCACAAGCTGCGAGTCTAACCTTTTTAATGCAATATGCGTGACAATAAAATCAGCTAAATCGGGAATATGTAATTGTCTTAAAGCAGCCAAAGACGAATGAATTTTTTCTATAAAATTGTTCAAATGAACCGGTGAACTAACTGGCGGTTTCGATTCAAAAATATTATTTAAATATAAAGTACCCAACATTCTTTTGTCTTGGTACTTAGTTACAAGCGAATCCCAAATTACAGAATAATTAGACTCATTAGGTACAATACCTGCGAAAACGGAAAGTGCCTTTCCGGTCAGTTTACCAACTAAATATTGAATTCGTTGAGCGTTAGACAAATCCTTATTATTATGTATATTAGTTTTAAAAGTCTCAAAAAATAATGGCCAATTTCCCGGAATTCCATCAAACGAGGGTAATTCGATAGGCGGTAATTTGCATTTAGGTGTGCTATGATCTGAAGGCGATGATGACGACTTCTTACTTTGCTGATTTTCCGTCACCGAAGCCCGCGCATGATTCACGTAGCTATATAATGCTTCAAATGAATCCCAATCATTAAAATTGATTTGAGTGTCTGGTTTCTGCTGCAATAACAACAAATTATGCTCGTCACACAACAAACTGAATTGTTCGTACAAGCTCTTTATGTTTGATGACAGCGTTAAAAATTCCGTTTTGGATCTGGTATCCACATCTGGCACTACTTTCTTAGAAAGATCTAATAAATTGTTAAAGCGGGTAAAAATAGATTGCTTTTTTGCAATAACTAATTTTAATTTTGCATCTACTGTCGCCATATTGGGTCCAATAAATAAAAACGATTAAAAGTGCTATAAGCGCGGTTTTGAATATAAATTCAATTAAATACAAACGACTAATGTGTGCTAATAAGCGCGGTTTGAATATAAATTCAATTAAATACAAACGACTAATGTGTGCTAATAAGCGCGGTTTGAATATAAATTCAATTAAATAAATTAGCGAAGGCGATAGTCTCCTACCACGAAATGTGGGTAGGTATACGCGAACAAATAACGGCTATGGAAATGCAGTTATAAATATGATTGAGTAACAATATTATATGTGATAAATAAAATAAATAAATAAATAAAACTGGTTTAATCCGGCTCGAAGGACCAAACAAATGGAGCGTACGATTATCGGAGGGCGGGTAAAAAATATGCGGAAGCGAATATCATATATTGATGGTTTATAGAGCGTAGTGGACTGTATATTGGCGGCGTTTATCACATAATAAATAAGGAGAGGGCGGTAATAAAAGGGAAGCCAAGGGCTAAGAGGTTGCGGCCTTCAAATGTTCCCGTGCAAATATGGCAAGCAACACTAACCTGGTACTCGGCAGCTGGTTTGTCCTCAGGCGGTTAAAAGTCGCACCCCTCAAGTAGACACGGTGAACGATTCGTCAGCGGAGCGAGCGCGGAAGGAGACGTGCGTATACCGATGCGGAAATTTTGGTACTGGACCTGGAGGCGCCACAGGCGCCTCCGAACGCGCCTAGGCGCCGCGCCAAGACACCGCGGAGTCGAGTATGCGCGGGCGCGCGCAGGGCGAGGTAACTACCACTATGGTTTTGTGTTGCTACCCTCTTCACACAAAGAACAACAAAAAAGCGCGCAAACATCGTGCTTTCATAAAAAACTAAAACCATAACAAGTCTATAATTAACAATAGTTGTTCATCAACAACCTCTATTAGCAAAACTAAGACTTCATTTTACTTACGGTACACTTTAGTGCCGGATTATTCAATGTTAAAACGTTAATATATCCACTAAAATCATAATTGGAATATGTTAAGCGGATCCAGTCGTTATATGTTATCCAAGTTTCGGTATTAACAGACTTAACAGTTAAGGTTACTTCGTCTAAGATATGGCGCAGGATTAAAATTAAAATAAATTACTTTACACTTTAATTGTATTCCGGTATAATTTTCCGTGCTCCTGAGTCCTGGGGTTGGTGGATGGTTAGGATGTGGAGTTCGGGAAGACGTGGAGGGTTGTTGTTGAGATTTTTTTTCTAGTTTTTTGTAATACGACATAAATGCCATAATACTCTTAGTTATAGTGTCTGAAGTACTTAGATATATATTTTTGAATTGTCTTCTTACAATAGAATAAGAGTAATATTTATTTACCAAAAACGTTTACAATGGCATTTTATACTATGTCCATGTTAGGCTACGCCTGGCTTGTGGAGGTATGGCTTCACAATTTATTTAAAATATGACAAAAATTTACAACTTCTCTTGACCCTGAAAAGGCAATCAAGTTGTAATGTTTTTTTTTCTATTACAGTGGCCTACATGTAATAGTATGTAGCTTAGATTTAATAAACATGATGAAACAGTAGATACAGTTTGTCAAACATAATCAATATAGGCGAGCAGACGGAAAAAAGAAGCAAAGAGTTGTAAGCCTCTTTTGACTAGAGTATGAAGTATAATGTGACTGTAAAAACTTTGACTATCCATTTATGATTTTTGAAATATCTTCAGTTATTCAAAAGAAAGTGCCTAACAAAATTTTACCAGCAATCTCCACGGTCGTCGCTTTCCATCCGCTATACTCTAAATTTCATTAGGCGTTTAAGTCGCACCACCGGCACCGTAATTGCTCATTTTCCTCGTCATCCGATGAAAAAAATACCTTGGTACAAAATGAATTTGCCTAACATTGTCCCAATTAGCATATCACTGCTGCATGAAGGACTTTTATGCCGGAGTATGCTTGATTAGGTTACCTATGGGCTACTTGTCGCGGTTTTTTTACTACTTACATAATTTGTTTATTTTACAAAATATTATAATATCATACTAATATTATAAACGCGAAAGTTTGTAAGTATGGATGAATGTTTGTTACTGTTTCACATAAAAACTACTGAATGGATTTTAATGAAACTTTCCTCATATACAGACCATGACCCAGACCAGCATATAGGATACTTTTTTTTTAACTTTTTTTTGCTGTAGTCTTCGCGAACGAAGTCGCGGGCAACAACTAGTATAATAATAAATAATAAGAAAATGGATTAATTATTATTAGATTGCTAAAGTATGAGAAATTATCAGAATATAGATCCGTACAAATTGTTTTATTTAAATTTGAAGTGTTCGCGTAAACTTAAGAAAATAACTATGTAAATTAACATCGAAAACCGTCTTTGTTTTTAATTTCCATATAATAAGAGTTATATATAATAAGTACTTTGCTAGGATTAGGATGTAATTAGGATCAAACAATGTATGTTAAGCAAATTGGTTATAAATATCATTAACGGGACTATGACCATGTTGTAATATATTCTTATAGATTATCCGATAATATATAATTAACAAAATTACATGCGGCATGATCGTCGGTGAGTACACAAACCATTTAAATAATTTGTCGTTTGGGTAGATTTCAATTAATAAAGTTGCAATAACAGATTATTATAAATTCACAAAACTTTAACAGAATTAACAAAATAGGCCGGCATTACTGTAACAGTTTTAGTCAGAAAACGCTATATTACAAAACGTTGAAATATCAGACAAGACGATCCATCACGCGAAACAATGACGTCAAATAACTCCATATCACTCGAGATTGAGCAGAAAACAAATGAACCAAATTAAACGCGTCACAAGTACTCTTCAAAGCAAATCTCGACGTGAACAATGGGGGACCCTCGCGACGGCAAAGGAGTTTTTATATTTGATTATTGGCCCTCTCTACTCGCATGAAGGCCGGCATAAAGGATTGAAACACGAGAGGGTTAGCCTGAATGGCGTAATTGCAAGTGCACTTTTTTTTAATTCAATTCCTGTCGGCAAACGCAAAGCAGGTATGCACCTCATTGATATCGGCGGACTTATAATATATGGATTTTTATCGTGCGTTTTTTGTTTTGTTCCGCTTTGTTTGTTGTATTCGTGAATGGTTTTTTGATATCCAATAGCTTTACGGTCGAATGATTTGGAAATTTGAATAATGACGTGGAATAGATTGAGATGTTTGCTCTAGCATTAGAGATTTTCTGTTAGTATTTACGTTTGGGAATTTTGAATAGATAACTAAAAGTAAGCCTGTTAGGCTAAAGTTAGGCTGGTTAATATATTATTTATTTGTGAATGAATTTTTATACACGTTTGATTCAACTTAAGACCTAGTATCATCGTCTAGTACCATGATAGTTAATTTTATCATAATTATTGTTTGTTATAAAACTTTAGTTTTACAATTTTACATGGCAGAGCAGTAAGGCAGATATGTAAGAGATTCCTTATAACAAAAAATCATAATTGCCATAACTATTTAAATATTTTAAGAATGTGATAAAATTTAGAAGAATTTATTTAACAACCATTCGTGAACTTCATACCGTCCACAGTTAATAATAACAACTCCCTTCTTCATCACATCACTTTCTCAAACTCTTTTCGAGAGAAAAGTTTTCCGCAACATATCTGTCGCTGTCACACCCTAAGGACTAAAAAAGGGACAGAGCATAGTTTTCGAATGAGAGTTGCCTCGAGAGTTGAGAATTGGAACCCATTGTGGTAAGACTAATCATGCGAGATGTTCCAAAATGAACGCGCAGACAGACGATTCAGCGAGCATGTGTCGAATGCCACGCACGCGAGCGAATTTAAACAGAAAGCTGTCATTGCATCGGCCATCAATGAGCAAATAAAATTGTTTCCTGTTAAGAACACAGCTACAATGGTGAAAGATTTTATTTTGATTTGTATAAAAATTTTAAATAGAAATATTGGGTCTCTTGGGTTAATGACGGCCTCCGTATTCGAGTGGCTCACACGTCAGTTTCTGGTGTTGCCATCTCTGAGGTCGCGAGTTCGATTCCCGGTCGGATCAGTGTAAAAAACAAACTTTTTTAATATTTTCTCGGGTCTGGGTGGTTGTAGTACCGTCGTTGTTTCCGATTTCCATAACACCAGTGCTTAAACCACTGTCTTTGAAGTCAGAGCAATGTATGTGGTGTTGTCTAATATTTTTTTATTTACGTATAGTAAAACAAAATATTGGGAATTTTACCAAGAGGTCCAAGATTAGTGTTATCCTAATAAAGTTTAAAAAAATATTTTCTACTGCTGAGTCAAATGAATGTAACATTTATTTATTTTTATTTATTTAAACTTTTGCAACATAAATATTACATGGCGGACTTAATGCCTGAGGCATTCTCTACCAGTCAACCATAGGGTGGTGCAGAGATAACATTGGTAGGTGCAATTATGATATATGATTGTAAGTAAGTAACTATGTAATACATACATAAATATTATTATATATACATAAACATACACAAAATACATAATTCTAATAGGACGTTATTGAGATGATTCTGCCATGGTTCCATCAAACAAGAGCTCACGGACTTTCTTTTTAAAAGCATCACGACTCGTAGCCATCCTGATTTCGAGAGGCAGCGCGTTCCACAGGAGAATGGATTGAATGTGAAAGGAAGAATGAACAAAACCAGATGTATGAGAGGGACAGAGAAGGAGAAGGTTATTTGAGGACCGGAGATTTTTACTATGAGAGGAGCAAAGGTACTGAAAATAGGGAGCAAGATAAGAAGGAGCATTTAAAGAATTTAGAAGCGAAAACAGTGTGGTGAGGGCCCGTAAACGTCTTCGTTGGCGAATAGGCAACCATTTCAGCTCCAACCTGAACTGCGAGATGTGGTCATATTTCTTCAGGTTGTAAATGAATCGGATACTGTTGTTGAGTAATCTGTCAAGCTTATCAAGCAAATCAGCATTAAGATCATAATAACACACGTCACCATAGTCGATCAACGGGAATATTAAGGTTTGCACAAGCATTATCTTCGTCTTGAGTGGTAAAAAATTTCTTAAACGATTCAAGGACCGCAAAGTCCAGGTAACTCTTTGACTCACACTAGCAACCTGCGAGTGCCAGCTGAGAGTAGTATCAAGATGTAAACCAAGATTTTTAACCTTGGCGCTAAGAGGTATGACCGCTCCGTCGAAGACAATTGGCTCAAGAGGGCTTCCCACTTTACCCATCAATCGCAAGCTGCCAATGAGTATCGACTGACATTTAGTGGGATTTACGGCCACACCAAACCTACGGGACCAGTCATTTATCCCTTCCAAATCCTGATTAATTCTCCTGATGGCAGCTGGTAAGTCGTCCACACATGCTTGGGTGTAAAGCTGAAGGTCATCGGCGTTTGACATTTGACTTGCAGTAAAAAATTTTTTTTTTCTTTTTAGATTACGTTTAAAGATAGTTAATAAAAAGTAGGGTTAACTTAATATTATGACAAATGCAGGCTATTTCAAAGAACCTAAACGGTTGATTAACAATTCTTTAGATCAACATAAACTCAATGAACAGGTAAAAAATGAAAATAGGGTCTTACAAATATCTTGGATTTTTAGTAGGTGTATATTAGGGGATATTTTTTTTGAAAGAAAGCTCAATAAGGACACCCTGTGTTACGTTGATTAGTGGGTCACCCCGCTACACATGACTTTATAGTTCATACTGACACCCCCACCAACCATACGGTTATAAAGTTAGGTCAGACATCCTTGCGCAAGCACAAGGGACCATCTGCGTCAGGGGTATAGGTTAAAGGTTAAAGGTTAAAGTAGGTGGGTCAGTAGATTTTTCAATTACACTTCATATTTGTTTCGGCAGTTAAACTATAAATCAGTACCATAAAACTGCGTCCACTGTACAACTCCGCCATTCATCTAACAAGTGATTGTTAGGCGCACATTATACGACACGCCAGTAACAAAAGTAAATATCATCGCCTTTGTACCAACGTCGCAGCGATGCAGCCCTAGTTACGTTCATTCAAATTCAAGCCGATTAGAATGCCAATTAAAACAAGATAGACTTAGCTGGAGAGCAGTAACTAATGAATCTTCCAATCGGCAACGGCTAAAATGCTACAAATATTGCGACAGAGATAGATTAAGTTTACGAATATAACACTATGCGAAATAAATACTCTTTTGTGTAAAGTATCTTTCGTCAATAAAAATAAAAGTAAACTTTTTAAAAATTTAAAATAATGTAATCAGTTTAGAATCTTTAGATGAATGTCATTGTGCCAACGGTTCGTAATTCTACACAGGGCACTAACACTTTATGGTTAAGCATTTGGCCTTCATCTCACCTGATATAAAGTGATGATAAGGCCGAAGGTGGAAGCGCATTTCCCCCGGAATCTGCTGTAATTTTCTTCTTTTATAATTGTTTGATTACTTCATCATTATCACAATCTTGGACATTGACCTCGTTTCGGAAAAGACTACTTCTGTAAATAAATCGATTAGATTAGAATACTAAATGAAACAGCAAATATGTCAAATAACTATTTCAATTATAATGTTACTGAGTTAGCTAAAAATCCTTGCGAACAATTCCCAGATTCTGGAAGACAGTACAAAAATCGCCGGGCAAAAAGCCTCCCCATATCTGATGCTCGTTTAACTGAACATAAATCACAATTTTAAATCGGGTATCAATCAAAACAAAAACTCGATTCAACCTTATTCCAGTGTTTATCTTAAACATCTAATCAAGCGTGCCCGTCGTCTGAGGCACATTAATCTTCGCGCGCTGACGTGAGCCAGTGGACATTCCCTTTTTGTGAGGGTCAAGTCTCGCAAAAAGGGAATCCTTCTGTCATCAAACCTCTATCAGTAATGACTTCGACTCCGAATTTGTCTTTTCAAGATGTGATTTTGGTAGCTCCTAAATGATTGTGAAGTGAGTAGCATTTGTGTTTGATGGATGTTCTTTTTATTAAAATATATTGAAACATGCCTAACGAAATGAGATTATAATTATAGACTACAATTGAAGGTTTCAAAAATTTAGAAATAGTCTTTCAAAAAACTACACTTAAGTGTTAGTTTTTGGAAAGGCACACATTGCACAACAATTTAAAATATTCTACTTAAAGTTTTTTTGTCCAACATCAACTGTTAATAGGAAAACAATAACAATTATATAATATAACAATGATAAATTTACTGGCTACTGTCAGTACTGCCTCTAAACTTAAGTTATTGGACATCATCTCCTCGGAAAATTCTTAAGCTGGTCTAAAGCGATATACCCCGCCAATTGAATAAAACCTATTCTGTGTTTAGCCCATGAGCGGGCTACTACCGGTGAAGCGCGTAAAAAGCCATACTAATACGCTTCCCTCTAAATATGAATATTTCCCGCAGAAGCAACGTTACACCCTCCCTCGCATACAACAATTTATTACATTACCATTACGTACCAATTTTCGTGCTTGTTAGTAATTAAAACATTAATTAACAACTTAATCTACTTTTACAAAAGTCTTGAAATAGGCGGCCGAGTTTCCCAAGAACGAATTTGTAACTCAATCACCTAATTAGAGTTTGTTTTGAAGCAAAGCAGGGGAATTAGAATAACAGAACAACTTGGGACGCTCTTAACGGGATCGTTCAAGTAATTCTATATCGATGTGTGTTTACGATTGGCGAGGACTTTGGGAGGGGCAACTCTCTTAATGTGTCTCAAATTGCTGTTGCTACTGGATGGTTGTGTGTGACATTACGCAATTCAATCGTTCAATCTAAACCAAATTGAGTCAAATACTGTTTTCGCTATACTGCTCCTTGTTTTTATTATTCTGCCTTAAGTCTATTTGTTTGTAATATTTTTAACCAAATGTATGCTCTGGAAATTTAAAAAAAAACATAAACGTTATTCCGAATTCACTTTATGCAAATAGGATGACTTCGCTCAAAGTCAAACACGTATTCTTAAGTTATTTAATGGATACTGTTTTTATTAAACATACCAATGTTTGTGTGGTCTTTATATAAAGTTTAGGCTATGTATTTTGTCAACACAGAAGGGGATGACGTTATACGGAGGAGGCCTTTTGCCTAGCATTGGGTGGATACGAGCTGAAAATTATGACGATGGTGATGATGTGTTACAAGACAATGGTTCTTGTAAAATATGAATCATCAACAATCAAGAATCAACAGTCGCTGATTAAATTCCCACCTGCAAAACTTTAGTTGCACACACCAAAACTTGAACGTTAACTAACGCAATGCAGTTCGCGGACAATTTATTCACTAAACGCGGTGCCGTTTAGCAAAATCCCATTTCGGCCGCCGCCGAGGAAATGACGGCGAGGAATTTGCATGGCTGATTGCCGTCCGCTGCTCAATCAAGGATATTTAACAAAATTAACTAATTGAGTGAACGCCCGCCCCGGCCCGGAGAGATTGGCACAACAGAAAACGTGTATCAGCCGCCTAATGAGCGGTAATAAGTTCATTCTGCGAACGGTGAGGTTGATGTTGTATCGTTAATACGTTAATAATGTCGCATGGTTACCCTAAACTCTGTTACATGAGACCGAGAATGTGTGAATGTGTGTAATGTATGAGGAGATCGATGGCGCGGTGAATAATGCGCCCGGTCTGTGATTGTTAGGGTTAAGCAACTTTCGCAAATAGAATTAGTGTCAACATTTTATCATCTCGAGCTCCGCCGCACTTCAAATCGCACGTAAAGCTGCGTTAGCAGTCTTTAATAACCACCAATCTGCACTGGGCTTGCGTGGTCTTTCATGGCTCGTTCTCCTTATCCATAGGGAAGGCTCGTGCCCCAGAAGCGGGAACATAAAATGAGCTGGTGATTTATTTAATGTAATGTTTTAGGTTTTTATGAAAAACGAGATGTTAGTCTTCTAAAGTAGTGTCGTGTTTTATATATACCATAAGGATAGGCAGGCACTTGACCTTCATCTCACCCGACGTTTAGGGATGATGAGGTGGAACTTTAGCCGGAATCCTCAACTATTGAATAACTGGCTATCTTATCTATAAATCTCTAGGTCTGAATACAACAACACTATTCATACAGATGACAAACAGACATATTTAGATAAGATAATAGTTAAAGCAAGCCCTACGACCAACCAAATTAAGTACAGTCATGTATGTAACGACGGCTGGGAATCTTACCCAGGTTCTTAGGATCTTAGACCGCTGGTCTAACTACTGGATTGCGGAGGCGGTAAAAAGAAATGACATGAAACTATCTACTAAACCACTGATCTCCAAATATATTCCTCTATCAAATAAATAATGAACAAATGTAACAGTTTTTTTCGCGAACCGAACACTCGTCTTGGTTTAATTTAATACATTGAAAGGTAAGTATGTCATTAGAGCAATCGCAATTAATTGTCAAACCGGTAATTAAAATTAATAACTTAAGCTTTACAAAACTCCGTTGTGTATTTATTTAATTTCACCGAGAGTATTTATACAGGAAGTGAGCAATGAAACAATTTTTTCCCGAGCACTTTTTTGTGAATTATGTTTTTCTATTTAATGTCAAGTAAATTTTCGGCCATATAAATAAATAAACAAATCGTTTATTTGCACAAAACGGAGTATAAAATGATAACATTAAACAATAAAAGGTGCTCATGTTTCGCTCATAAAATAGCATGCAAATAGTTTACCAAGTTAATGATATTAATAACATTACATGGAATCGAGATTGCAATAATAAATAAATGTCTAGAATCAAAATTTCAATAAATTAATTATATGTCAGTAAAATCCTGCTAGTTGTCAATAAATTCTTTAACACTATAAAATTTATACTATAAATATTATTTTTATAATAAATCACTTTTGTTTAGTAACAGGTGAAATGAAAACCAAGTACTTCCAAAGGGGAAGCATAAAGGTCTTAGTAAGTCTAATACCCGTTTGCACTAAACTTATGAATCGCCTAAGTTCTTGCCTAATTTGTTTAGGCTACTTCTAGCGAAAAATTTGCTTGCACTAACCTTAGGCAATTCCTAACTCCACTTAGGAGATTCATAACTTTATGAGCCCGATTAGAAAGCGCCCAACGAGTAAGGCGATACTTAAGTAGTAATATTATGTCATTTTCTGTCTGTCACAATCAAATCAATCAATCAGGCACTTTTTGATGGGTTATTTTCTTCCGCCGTGAAATTCGGAGTTCGTTTACGTTTTGTGCATTCCATTTTAATAAAAACCACACAAAAATACCACGAAAGGCACGACAACAAAGTCCACAAATTAGATTGTCAAGACATGACGTTGACAAATTCAAACAGATTTTGTTTTTTAAAATAATAGACCATAAACAATCTATCATTCCAATCGTTCGTCATTCTTTCATCATTCACTTTACTAGGCAATTCCTTAGTTTTGTTACAGCTGAGACAGAACTTTTAGTGCAAACGAATTTTTTTGTTGGGCTGCTCCTAAGCTTATGTGTATCTTAACTAGGACAAGCCTAACCCAAGTTTAGTGCAAACGGGCAGAAGTCTTCTAAATAAGTGCTTATGTCAAGACGCATCAGAAAATATATGTAGTTAAGGCGACACACTGAAAAAATGCACCAACTTTCGTCGAATAGTTTAAGACTATATGACTAACGAATATGAAATGTTAATTTAAGTAAATTCATGTCTTTATTTTGAATTTGATAGCTCAAATACGCGATTGTATAATTTTGACTCGATCATAACTATTTTCGAAAACACCTCAAAAAAATCACTATTTTTGAAATTACAATAAAGTTACTTAAATTATTAATTTATATTTTGAACTCATCCTTATAGGAAGTATCCGATTAGGGTGTCGCGAATCTGGTCAAGTTCAACGCCACCAAAACACAGGCGTGTCCATTTTCCACTATACGGAGTCCTTTCACCTTGACTCCTACTTTCCGAGGTGTCTCTGTTCCCATTTGCGACCATCTTGAGCTTCTAGGTATGAAACTGTAATCGACTCTAAATGTTAACTCCTACCTTGAATCGAAGTCACAACTTGCCGCAAAAAAGCTGGGTATCCTCTTGAAGGTGAGAAGGTACTTCACACTGGGACAACTGCTTACTAGGAGAGAGATTGCTGATTGCCTCAGACGGCATTTTTAGCTTCACCGGGCTTGGGGGCGGCGACAAACTTAAAGGGTTCCTCAAGCCGTGTGAAACAAATCACCTTCGGAGGTTTTCTTGAGGGAACGGCATCACGCACTAGTGCGTGTCCCCGTGCCCTACTAGATTCTCCGAAGGGTTCGGGATGCCATAGTTATACAGTAGAGATTCCAATCATATGCGTACGAAGCGTTTTGCGTCCACATTTTTTTTCCGTACCGCAAAGCTGTGGAACTCCTTGTCTGTGTTTCCCATCAAATATAACATTGGGGTCTTCAAATCGCGAGTGATTAGGTACATTCTAGGCAAGCATGTTACATCGTAGGCTACATCATCACTTACCATCAGGTGATATAGTAGCCAAATGCAAGCAGTTTATCTGTCTATCTCCCTCCATCTTACTTTAGTCAACAATGTTAAGGACAATACTTTGTTCCATAATTTTTAGAATATTAGATGAAGTGCGATTCCACCTTCGCTTTTATCAAAGTCAAAGTCAAGGTCAATATAAGCTTTCACATGCGCTTAGTGACGTCAAAACTAGAAAATACAAATAATAATCGACGTACTTACCATTAGGCCGTACTAACCTTACTTCCAAAGTTATGTCATAAAGGATTTTAACTCTCTCTAACAATTTTCTCCAGATTATTTTTAAAATTGCAGAGAATGTTTAAGAAAAGAAATCCTCTGAGTGATCAGGTACTCTTTATATTTCTTTAACAATTTCTTAATCATGATTTAATGTAATAAACTGCTCGCAGACAAGACCTGCTTACGAAATGAGCCAATATTTCCAGCCAACTCAGCCCTAATTAGATAAAAAATAATTTATGTATTTCGTCTGGGAGTCGATTCCTCTCAATATTATTATTATAATGAAGTTGTAATTATGGTCTGTGCTTAACTAATTGTTTTTACTTAGAAACAGCGAAAGTGGACTGTTTATTTAACTATATAGATAAATCCTGAGAGGAGAGAACAAACACCTCTCTAACATCTCCCTAGATGTCAGGATTTTTATTCTTGATCACATGAAGGACGTTTTGTCTCTCACGGTATCTTCTGACATGTTTCATGTTTTTTTTCGATTTAAATAGACTCTCTTAACATCATAGGCTTAGATAACATTTTATGCATACTAGACTTGAAATTATACATTTATTTTTTTCATTCCAATATGTAATTCGCTTAAGCCCTCTTAAACCCATATTACGAGTAAGTAAGTTTGCCGATGCGATTTTGTTGCTTGCAAATTTTGATCATCATTGATTTTAATACATTATTTTTGCGTGTAGCGTTTTCGCAATTCTACTTTAGAGGTTTAATAATGAGATGGCCAGACCAGAGGGCTGTTTTGATAACTGCCTAACTCCATTCAGCTGGCCTCCACCTCATAACGCGTATGTGGGGTTATTAGCTGACTAACGAGAATAGCCTCGTCTGCGGGCCCGGGTTAAATGCACCGGGTGTCATGCCGTATTTACATGGCCGACAAAATGAGCTGCGTTGTTTGATCGTTGTAGCGAAGTGGGAGGCTAAATTCTAAATTTTAGTTCTTATGAACTAGGGAAGTATGGCCAAATAATCGTTTTTTAATGTTTTTTTTTAATACCATTTCACCAGCGCGCTTCCATATTCAGCCTTGTAGTCCATTAACTGTTAGTTAAAAAAAAATTGATTTTTTTTTGCTGTCGTGATTAGTGTACATCTACAATAAAACCAAATGTAATGTCGGTTATCAATGCTAAACTAACTTTAATGTAAAGGTTTATGGCAGTTGTTAAAATATTTCATGTAAATGTTTTTTCTTTTACTCTTTCTTTTCTTTCTATTTGTGAGCTGATTCTGTGGCTGGATAATGAAATTTCAAGTAGGTACGCCTAGAGGTGTCGTAAAAACTAAATAACTCATAAAAATTGTATGTACCATAGAATTCATGGTGCACAGTTTCACCTACGAATTTATTCACCAATTTCGCGGCAAGCACTCATTTAGCAGCACTGGTGCATGTACACACGCCTGCACATCAACCTACCACAAATTGTCAAATTTCTTCAATAGACTTTGAACTTTATGCCTCAAATATATGGATGAAAATGTATTGAAGAAATTTGTCAGTTTTGGATAGGTTGATGTGCAGGCGTCTGTACGCAGTAAGGCTTATTCTAACGATGCCGCATTTACATGTTAAATGAATGCCACCTGCATGGACACTGCTGAAACTTTAAAAGGACCGAAAATGAAGGGAGGACACCTGCAACATGTTACATTTGAATAATAACAACAAACTGCGATTATTCTAACGTGTAACTTCTTCTTCTTCTTTCTTACAAAACACAAATGTTGAAAAAATTTCCACGAGCAGGATTTGAACCTGCACCCTTCTGACATACCGGGTCAGGTGCTCTTCCAATTGAGCTATCGTGGTTCTAACCAGCCCACCGAAATGATTCAACACTATTTACTTTTTACTTTGAAAGTCAAAGACACCTATTCAATGTCAACAACTACCGTCATTAACATATTCTTCTTTCTTCTTTCTCAACCGTTATCCACCCAATCTTGAGTTTAGGTCTCTTCTTCAATCTTGTGCCTTCCTCATTTAACTCTTCCCCGCTACCTTGACAAGGTTGACGTGTAACTTACATGGTAATAAATAGATGATGTGGAACGCTTCGCAGTATCCTATCTACTCTCACGTCGTTCTCTCAAAATGGGGTAGACAGCTATGTCTACCCCTTCATCAATATCACCAATTTTGAGTAAACTCGACGTTAGTGACCTCGACGCCACATTTATCTCAAAGTAGGTCTCTGAGGTGGAATTGATGACATCAGGGGTACGTTCTTGCCGACCGCCTGATGTGCGTGCGAGCAGTTTGTCGATGGTAATTTTCGTTTTACATTACATTCTAACAATACCAAGTAATACTTATAAAAAAATTCAACTTACGTACTGACTGATTAGTCATCACGAAATCTACGACACAATAAGTTTACGAACTTGAAATCAATTACATTGTACAATTTAAAATGGTAGACTGAACATCAGACCCACCAGCCACACGTCCCTTTACCACCACACGTTTATTCTTTTTAACGTAGAAATAACATTCAACAGGGCATTCTTTCCGAGCAATAGGTTGCTATTGCTCCAATCTTAAGTATTTTGCCTTTTCCTCTTACCCATCTGGCTTGTGCCCTGGGAAAGGGGGACCGTTATAAAACCGTGCTGCGTTTCTGGTGGCTGATATCCTTATGATGAATTAAATGGATCATGAAAAAAGGTATCTTTTAAGGTTTAGCAGTCCCCTAAATAAATATTTTTATACATTAAACAGGCGATGAAAGTAGTTGTTAATTCCCAACAGAGAAAATATAAAGAAGTACCACTTTGATAATTTATTCATAATCACAATTCCTGAGAAACAGTTACTCCGTAATTACAATTCGCAAACGGAACAAAGCTAATTCGTAATTTCTTGGCCTTTTTGAGACGCCAATGGAATTACCACTGTGTATAAGCAGTTCCGTTTTCTTGCTGAATCCGTCCGAAATTGTAAAAGGCGACGACGACGGCGGTGCCCGCCTCATTATAATGTAAAATTTCCGCAACAATTTTCACGAGACCGTGGACGTTATGCTTAGCCGGTTATATTAAGCTTCTAATAGCGTTTTTAAGTAAATTATGTACGGCTGCGCATTCTTTGGTGGAGAACCAAAAAAGAAACGAAATTTCACACTGCTTTGAGCAGCTGAATCTTTTTGTTCTTGATCAATATGCATAAGTGGATTATGGCGGACGGTTCATTTGTTTCGTTTCTGTTTGTTGCTTTGTTATTGTTACTGGTATCCGTAACAAGGACTGATTGCTTATGTTTGATACCGAAATCAAACAAGATAAATTTATATTCTTTGACAAAAATTAGGTTACTCTTATTTGACTTTTTGTAGTCACAATATAAACCTTACATTGTGCTTCATGTCTTAGTGGGGCCTGCTGAGGTTTGTCTTTTCCAGTAGCACTACGATCCATGGGGATCTTTTAAGCATTGTGCATTATATAACATTTGGAACAACTAATTTCTAACACAAGCGTCAGCTTTAAGGAGGGGGACAGGACTAATTTGAACGTATTACAGCACATTAATAATCCTTTCTTTTTTCTTTTGAAAACAGCTGCATTGTACTTGAACACAATTCATGAACTTTCACAATCAGGCAGATATTCTGAGACGTGCTAGTCACTATTAAATATCTTTTCGACTTTAATAATATACAGAAAAAGGAAGAACAACAAAATACAAAGTTGCCCAGATGCCATCCCTCCAACGAATTCCCAAAAACTGCGTCACCAAATCCTCATTAAGCCACAAATTTCTAACGATACCCGCGACGGACAATGCTCGGCTAGTTATAACTCCGCCCTTATCTTCGGTATTTCCGCAATTAATCCTACTACGATAAGGCTGTTTCAACTTAAGGGCAGCCGCTGGGGATCTAAGCAATCTTCACGGTCGACTTGTCAAAGAGTGAAAAGGGTCGGAGCGAGTTTCAACAATGCTTGTTATCTCAGAAGTAAGCTAAGAACATGCCTAATGATATCATTTTAAATAAATACGAGGAATTTAATGTCTTTGGAGACGAACGACGATCCGAATTTGTCTCGGATTCTGTTTTAGTCACACATTTTGTTAAAGAATGGCGGGGTCTTTGTAAGTTTGATTTCACATTTTCATGTTTAATCTGTAAGATAATTTATACTGAGTTTAAAAAAGATACATTCTATAAGTGATTCGAAGTTTCAGTGAGTAAAGATAAATGCTAGAGTTGAAACTGATCTGATGACACAGAATATACGTAGAACGTGAGAATTTAATGATGTTACACAAAGTTAGGTATTTTGTAATATAGCTACATATTATAATTTTATTTATAATTGATATCAGGGAATATTTAACGATAATGTTGCTGCACTTATATATGACATTATTATGCACCGTAACGTTTGTTCTCTGCTACAAGTGGTTTACGGACAGAAAAATCGTAGCAATTGCGCTGTCGCTTTTGCTGCGAATTTTTTGTGACATTCTGTAGTGTCACTTCACCAAAATAAATACAACCGCAGCCCATGAATGTTTCCAACACAAAATACATCACGATGCCGATTTCAAAGCCTCAGTTTTTATAGGTACCTCAGGGCCCTATACGTATACCATTAAACCCAGAATACAGCAATGCAAAAAATGCTGCTTGAAGACAGAATCAAATATAAGCCGCCATCCAATCCAGTCAAATTCAGAATCTACCCGAAAACTTTTGAACGAAATAAAAAATATTTAGTAAAGTAGAAGTTATTGAAGCCCAATTGTTTTCACAATGGCAAGTGTTAATAGAGATTGCGATAGGAGATCATAGAACAGCGCGGGTTGTGACTCGTGACCCGAACTGTCTGTTTTTATTTCGCATCTCGCCCAGTGTGCTGACAATCAATCTCAGTCAATATGTGGGACAAAGGATCGCTGCCTGTGTTGTCAGTCGATGTTTAATGAAATTTTTCTGTTACTTTTTTTCTCGTACCGTCGAAGGGTGAAGCGTTAGTGACGCAACTGCTGCGTAACAGCTTTCGAAACATTCAGCGAATGGGAGTGAACACAAAGCTAAAGCTAATAGACAAACGATGCATTCATCTGACATGGTTATTCGTATTTATAATTTGGAAATTTTACTGTTCATTAAGTTATAGACTACACCTACGTATTTATATAAGTAAAAGTAAGTAAATACCCTATAGCTGTCCCACTGCTGGGCAAAAGCCTCCATCATTGATATCAAGTCATCACTACAATTGATGGGTAATGACGTTATCACCACGCTTGCCAAATGCGGTTGGTATCACAAACCCGGGCTATAATCTGAATATTCGAAACACTTTACCCGACCTGACAATGAACCCGGTACCTTCGGGTATTTATTTTATTTTTATTATTTATTTATTTTTTTGTGTGGAGCCGAGCCGAGCTTTGCCACTCGGCCACCGTGGCGTTATTTATATTTTCTGTTTACATTTATTGTGTTTAAAAATCAATCCTCACACCACTAAAAGTTACTAACAAATCCCTGGGCGCTTGAATCTCGCTGAGCAGACCCCTTCTGCTAAGCTGCTTAGCTAAGCTACTTTAGACAGAACCCGTAGTCGGAACTCGAAACCAGACCAGCATCCGTATGCAAGTATTTTGAAATAGAAATACGGTAAATGCAAATAAAAGACGGTCGAAAAGACCTTTGCTATTGGAGGAGGCTCCGTTGTAATGAGCATGGATTCTGCCATCCTGACAAACGAACATTATCGGAAAAGCTTCCAAATTATCATCACTTAACATCAGGTGAAATGAAAGCCAAGCGCTTACCCGTAAGATGTAAAAAAATAAGCATTAAGGTTAGTTGATAAAATTGATACAATCATAAAAAAATTGTTGGTAGTTTATATTTCATACGTTTTGTCTTTTACGTGAGAGGCAAACAACAGACTAAATAAAAAACAGTGTTTTGAACTCTGAAAACTGTTAAAAACAAATATATTGTACTATCATGGCTAATTGATGTGGATTATTTTAGAGAAATGCAATGTTTATTATTCAAAAATAGAATAGAAGAAGACATTTTCAATTCTGCAACTGCTGTGTAGTTTTGCTGACCTGGAATTTTAAAGTATTTGAAGTCAGCATGACCGGCGCCTGCATTCCCCTCTGAGCTTTTGTAGATTTAGATTGGATCCTTCGATATATACCTAACGTGTAACAGAAAGGTGTGGTAAAAATGAAAAGATCCAAATTGTATTCGATCTAGATCTTGTATGTGTTGTTACTTAGATATAATTATTAACTTTAATTTGTCACGCAATTGTAACAATATTTAAATTAGTGAAGTCTTGCGCGTCAGGTGCGCATGAGCAAGCAGCAGTAATCATAAATGTATATACACAGAGGTCACTAAACCACCAGGGCTGTGCCTTGTTTATTTTGATGTGGAGCCACAATAGAAATATTTTATTAAAAATCGCAAAACAATCTAACTCTGCGTACTAAGACATAACTCTAGATCGGATACACTAGGAATTTTTAATTTTTAGCACATTTTTTTTTTTGAGAGAGATTTTTTTTTATCGGATCGGAATATTTACCACACCTCTCTGTTACACGTCGTATACGCTGTGTGTATTCATTGACACTTCACGTTACGTCCACGGGTAGTTAGAAGAAAACGTAATGTGAATTTAATTGCATAGGGGCGGCTCGGCCAGCCAGGGTATTCGAAACTGTAGATACTGCAAATGGTTTCCCTTATTGAACGTATTGTTGTTTATCCTCGAACCTTATTTCATGTATACTGTAGTAAGGGTTCAGCTTTTTGCAATTTTTTTTTGTATTATTTGTTTTGAGAGTGTCTGTGTTTAGATATATGCTGACATTGAACTGGAACTAGTAATGACTAAACTGGTAATTAAAAATGTGTGATGTGGTTTTTTTTAATTGTGGAATAAACTGCTTGCCCGCATTCGTGGGAGTCCATCTGCAAAAGAGGTGTCTGTTGTTTATTATAATAAAGTAAAGTAAATAGCCCATAACTGTCCCACTGCTGGGCAAAGGCCTCCATCATTGAAATCAAGTCATCATTATAATTGATGGTAATGGCACGCTTGCCAAATGCGGGATGGTGATCACAAACCCGGGCTACGCATCGAAAATCCGAAACACACTTTGCCCTACCTGGGAATCGAACCCGGGATCTTCGGTTATAGGGCCGAGCGCGTTGCCACTCAACCACCGAGGCGATTGTTATAAAAACGATTACTTATAGGAAAACACACTAAGCGTTAACGATGTTGATTTGATTGTTGTTTTTTTTATTCTAAGTGAAACAAAAGCTCTCTACTAGTTTTTTTCAAACAAAAAAGGTAAACTACATTTATGTATAAACAACATATCAGTTTAACATACACATTCATCCTGTAAATAAATCTTTAAAAATTGGCTACTGAGTCGGGTATTTAGTTGCTATTATTTTTTGTTTAAGTTAAGTAAATAACTGTCACTACTCCGTAGAACAGTAAAATAAAAATTTTCGTGTAAATGTTCATTTGAAAAATAACCTTATCACCTTGACTTACGATACATGTTGTTCCACATAAACTTGTTAATAATGTACGGTTAAAACTGTGAAATTGAATAACCTGCCCATTGATTACTGGCGGACGCCTAATGGCGTCAATTAGCGATTAGTTCGCAAGTCGCGAGGGGGAAGATTTATGAACTAATATATAGGGATATATTTATAAGGTTAATTACTCAATTAGAATACAAAACTGTGTTGACTTTTGATAATTCAAAAGATCGGGTATTAGGCTGGCAATCCAGACTGGTAATGTTGCCAGTATTATTGGGACCGATCCCATGAGCTCTCAGTTGGAGTACATATTCTATTTATAGCTTGGTAGTTAATATGAATTGGTTTATTTTCTTTTGTGTGTTAAGTTTAATCATGTGTCTTTTTTTAGTTTTGTTTTTTAAAGATATTATTATTCTCAATTAATATAATATAACTTAGATTTCATAATATCTGCCTTTTATTCAGGTCTCCTATTGTATCTAATTATAGAATTTAAGTTTTCTGTAGTGATTTTTTGATGTACCTAAATATTCGATTGATATTTTTGATATAAATAAATAAATATTAGACAACATCACATACATTGCTCTGACGACAAAGACAGTAGCTTGAGCTTGTGTTATGGAAATCAGAAACCACGACGGTACCACAACAACCCAGACCCGAAAAAATATAGAACATGTTCGTTTTTCTACATTGCCCCGACCGGGTATCGAACCCGGGAGATGGCAACACCAGAAACTGGTGCGCGAGCCACCCGACTACGGAGGCTGTCATTTAAAATAAATAATTTAATATGTTTTATTAAGCGCAGTGTGGGCAGACCTCCAACAAGGTGGACCGACGACGATCCGGTGAAAGTCGCGGGAAGCCGCTGGATGATGAAGTTTATAAAATAATTTATACATGTATGTATATATTATGTATATATTATTATGTACGTGTATGTTGTATGTGATTTCTTGCAAACTGGTTTCACTTAAAATCCAGTCTTATAGCTTGCCGTTACAAAATACTGAGTGTCAATTATTATTTCTTCATAATAATAGAGATACTTTAAGATTAATTTATTTTATTATTTTTACTTATTTTGTAATGTTTTGTGTACCAAAATAAATTTGTTTCTATTCCAAATGTCTAAGTCTCTCTAGTCACTATATAAGTCCGAGTAAACCACATCATTATAATACCATCTGGTATTATAATGATGTGTATTATAATACATTATAATACATTTAGTATTGATATTTGTGACTACGCCTTGCTAGCGAAGTAAGTCTAAGGGTAGAGAGAGAGAGAGTAAGGATAGAAAAAAAAAAATAAAAAAAAAAAATAATAAAAAAAAAAAGAAAAGAAAAAGAAAAAAGACAAAAGAGATAATATATATAATGAGTAGAGCTCATAAAGCTCAAGTTTATTAAACCCCAAGATAAAGAAAAAAAATATATTGATATAAAAAAGAAAACAAAGTCCTGCAAAAATAGCGGGGAGTAGCTGCAAAAAGAAAAAAAAAAAAAGGGTAGAGAGCGTTCGGTACGGAGTTTCATTCCCAGGTGGGGTAAAGAGTGTTTTAGATTTTGCGATGCATAACTCACGCATTCAGCTGGTAAGTTAATACCCATCTATCATATCCATAATTGAATAGACATTCTCATTTTTTAAAATTGCTAATATAAGTATCAATTGGAATTTGTAAGTATAAAATAAAAGAACAGAGACGAAGTGATTAAGTGTATAAAAAACAGGGTGAATATTATATTTCAAATTACAAGTATATACGATATACCTCATCATCAGCTCATTTTATGTCCCCACTGCTGAGGCAAGAGCCTTCCCAATGGATGGATAGATAGGGAGAAAGGGCCATAAACCACCAACACGCGGGCCCAGTGCGGATTGGTGGTTGGTAACGAGTACTGCTAATGCAGCCGGGACCAACGGCTTTACGTGCCTTCCGAAGCAAGGAGAAGCTTGATTATAAACTTTTGGTCACCCACCCGATGACCGCCTTTTGCGAAAGTTGCTTAACCTCAGCATTCGCAAACCGGGCGCGATAACCACTGCGCCGTCTAGCTCTTCGTTAGTTATTATTTTAATTGAAAAGTAAAAGTTTAAGATTTAGGAAGCTCTGTGTTTAAAAATATGTAGGGGGTTGTTGTATAAAAACATAAGTTATTCTGGATATTTCCAACTATATTTTACACGAAAACAATATTGGAAACTGAACATCAAATTGAATCCCCCCCCCATTGATTGCCGGGCTGACTAATGACGTCATTTAGCGATTAGTTTTCGACTCGCGAGTGGCGGGGGCAAGATTTATGAACTAATTTTATAGGGGGGAAGGCACTGAGTTATTTAATTATCCAAATTAGACGGACGACTGTGCTTTGTTTCAATCTGCTGACTCTGTTTATATTCTGTGCCGGCTAATAGGTTTCGTTCGATTGGGTTGTTTAGAGCTTATAATTTTGTAAAATGTGTTTTTTGTAGTTTAAATAAAAATTGCTGTGGTTTAAATTAGTTAAATGTCAGTCTTGAGAAAAACAAGCGCAGAAATCAGACTATTTTATCTGATTACGCCATAAATGTTTGTGTAGCGATTTTCGTTATAAATTTTAAGTCATAAACGGTGTCCTCAGGGTTTTGTTCTAAAATTAACAAATCGTGTTCCAACCTTTTTTTAAATTTACTTACGACTTGAATGTATTTTTTTCGTATTAATTCTCCAGTTTTAGAAAAATAAATTTCAAGTAAACATTGCCTTTAATTTTTAACTAGCGGCCCGTTCCGGCTTCGCACGGGTGGACATATCTTTTTATATAGCCTATGTTACTCAGCGCTAATGCAGCATTCTAATGGCAAAAGTTTTTTTTAAATCGGTCCAGTAGTTTTTGAGATTATTCGTTGCAAACATATAAAAATACACAAATACAAAACTTTTATCTTTATAATATTAGTATAGATTACGTTTGATTCAGTTGTTAGATACCTACAGGAAGATATTAACGAAACGACAAAGCAAAAAAACCAAAAAATCCGCCCACAGAACAATGGGTGCTCAATCCTGAGTTCCCCGGTTAAAGCCCATAGAGGCTACCTCGGACATAGGTAAGGGTCAGAGAGGACCCTCAGCTCCCGAGGGCCGGTCGTTTGGTCAAAGCACCGTGACCCGTGCCCACGAGTGGCTCTTTTAATGCGTAGATTTATTAAAAAGTGGATTGACTCCCCATTCATGGGATCCTTTGATGTGCAGATGAAAGCGGATGTGGACGTGTGAACATACGTATAAGTACATTTCGTTTCATGAGTTTTTCCTGTATCTTCTAATAATGTAAAAGTTAATCAAATTATTATAAAAAATCACTATAAAATACCAGTTGGAAGACCCCAGAGAGATGGCAAGATGACATCAGAAAGATAGCGGGCCAAATTGAATACTGACAGCCCAAAATAGAACGAAGTGGAGGAGTAACTATTTAAACATTCATGGTCACTTGCAATAGAGTAATAATTAACGTGATTCTTACCATGTTTATTATTTGTGAGTACCCGGATATTTCGGCATTGTTGCATATGCCGTGATCACGGAATTACTGAAGTTACCACCGAAGTTATAACTGAAGTTAAGATCGGATACTCACAAATAATAAATATGGTAAGAATTCTGTTAATAATTACTCTATTGTGGAAGTGGAGGAAGTTGAAGGAGGTCTACACCGAACAATTTGAAGAAGGCTTGAGATGATGGTGAAGTTTATCTGGATGCGATCAGCACAAAACCGGTCGTTATGGAGATCTTTGGGACCTTTGTCCAGCAGTGGACGTCTTTTGGTTGAGATGAAGATGATGATAATGATGAAGTTTATAAAATAATGTATACTGTGATTTCTTGCAAACTGGTTTCACTGAAATCCAGTCTTATTGCTTGCTGGTCAAGACAAGGCCGCACGGACCGGCTCCGCGGCCACGGAAGAGGCGCGCGGGGGAACGCGGGCTTAACGCTACGCCGCGCCTCCACCGCAACGGCGCACAGATCGATTCGGGCCCCACGACTTCAACGACGCACCAGCCACTCGGGCGCACGTCACACCGCGGTCGCTTTGATTTGTCGGGTCGAATTGTACGTTTGCGAATTAAACCAGCGCTTTAATATACAGTCCACTTGCCTTTTACTGGTTAATTATCCCAAGCTGCATAGTTAGGGCCTTGGCCAGTACACTTGCCGTTACAAAATACTGAGTGCCAACCATTATTTCTGCATAATAATACTATTATTATTATTAACTATTTTTGTTATATTTTGTGTATCAAAATAAATGTGTTTCTATTCCAAGTCTTTAGTCTCTCTAGTGACTATTTAAGTCCGATTATAGACAACCACATCATTATAATTTTCAAAAATGTCCTGTGTGTCTTTTATGAAATGAAAGTGAAATAAAAGCAATCGAAAACAGAAGCACTCTGTAAGCTACAAAAATGTTTCAACAACTATTCAAGTGCAGGCACGGAGATTTTATAGAAAACTTGACATAACCTACAGCGCTCGCCAGCTTCTAGAGGAACTGAACGCTCCAAGTATCCGAACAAACGCGAACAACGTATTGTGCCCGAACACGGCCATTGTATCGGATGTAGGTCGACTACATTTCAGCTGGAATGCCCCGTGTACTTGTTATAATGGATGGCGCGATAGGGAATTCTTCAAAATGAAACGGAGAAACGAGGCGATGTATTCGAAGCATTATGCGAAATTTTGAATTACAAAAATAACAATTGAACGTGTTAGCGGCGGGTCGTTTCGCATTTGTTTTATTGTTCGAATTTTGTTTTCTTCATCTACAGGCGCTTGACCTGCCACTAATCTGATGGTAAGTTACGTCAATAACAGATAAAGCCGAAGGTGGAAACGCACTTCACTCGGAATCCTCGACTACTGAGGAACTGGCTACCTTATCTCTAACTGCGAAACTACTAAACGCTAATTTAATGCTATTAAGATTGTTTTTATGTGTATGCAGATATGAATCGATTCCTTAATGCGCCGGTAATATCAACTTCACCAGCGGGCGAGTGGATAGTCCCGTATTTAGGACTTGCGTTGTTCGCTATCTGAAACCTATCCAGATTCGCACAAAACACTTATCTATATATTTTTTAAGAGGACAAAGTCATAAATGCTGATCAGACCAGATATCTAAATAACTAAAGATACCTATCAGCAGTGCACTACATCATGCAACGGAGTGCAACCTGCACCGAAACTGCCGATGGAAAAACCGAGACAGCTAGTTGACAGAGTCATGAGCCACAATACTTAGCAGTGAGTGAACAACTAAGAAAAGAAGAGAGGTATATTTTTTTTGAACATTATGAGAACTTGCTAGTGCTTAAATTATAATTATGCTGCCGACACCAAATACAAAACAGTCCTGTTCGTTTTTTTCTTCTTTTTAGATTCCTGGCCATATTTTGCAATTCAAGTAGAAACAACAATTTAGGTTTCAGTTTCTTTTCGGCAGAAATAGGTGAGGCGGCACACCGTCA
Organism: Eudonia truncicolella; assembly: GCA_949315975.1. Classification (NCBI taxonomy): domain Eukaryota; kingdom Metazoa; phylum Arthropoda; class Insecta; order Lepidoptera; family Crambidae; genus Eudonia; species Eudonia truncicolella. Next base: position 1,284,002 of record OX438838.1, on the reverse strand, counting down.
TGTGCACACGGGTTTTATGCAGGACTCTACACGATAATAAAGAAGACGAATAAAAACGATAAAGCCCCCGACAAAGTTGATCAAGCATATCATCAAGAAAGCGCTGCATCTCATATCCAATACGGATACCTTAGCAGGCGAAAGTAATTAAATCGCCGCCGATATTCCGGTACAAGCTTTAGAATCCAACACATCCATCGCGGCAATGCTACATACGCCTCACATTCTCAAGTAACAAGAATAACATTAGCACCGACGGAGCGTAATTCAGCATTAAGTAGATTATCTGTCGCTAAGCAGAAATTCCCGACTGAATAGTGTGCGTTAATGAAGTTGCCTATAACGGGGACGTGTCTTGAACTGATAAACTCGCTCGCATTGTTGCCGTCGAGTAATCTTTAAGACAATGTTGTTTCTCCGCCTCTGTATAGTACACACACAGCTACGTGCGTGATGAGTTTCAATTGTTTCCGGTGCAAATATGGCGCTCAACCAAATAAGGTGATCTTTAAAATTTTTGGATGTTGTTTGATGTTGGATTTTTGGAAAATTCATTTTTATGTGACTAGACGTTTGTGTCAGATCTATTAATTTGATACTCAGTCAAGAGTCATCATCTAGCGACTAGCTCAATCATGCTCGGCAACTAGCTCATCTCATGTCCCCATTGCTGGGGCACAAGTCTTCGATATGGATGGATAGGAAGGCCATAAACCACCACGCGGGCCCAGTTCGGATTGGTGTTATCGACTGCTAATGCAGCCGGGATCAACGGCTTTTATGTGCCCGCCCTCCAAAGTACAGAAGAGCTCGAAATAAAAAGACAGTAGCTCTGTCCGATGACCGATCTTCGCGAAGAGAGCGACGTCTCTCCTCTACAGGGTACGCGGCAGCACCCATAGCACCCTGCAATCCTGCAAATACTGGATGAATTTTGCTTTTTGTTTTCAAGTGCTAATTGCTGCACCGAAGCTAATTTAAATATTTATAAAATTTATAAAAAACAGTGAAAAAATTAAACACCCACCCGACCCAGCCAGGAATCGAACCTGGGTCTTCCGCAATACAATTTCATCGGCAAAGGTGAATCTGCATGGCCATCGGTTGTAACGACCGTTGGATAGATGGCACTGTGTTGCTATTAGCACAAAAATTAAAAAGCAGTGACAAAATTCAGCGCTTACGAGAGCCTTCCCGGTAGCATAGCGGTCAGTGCAGCCGCCCGGATTGCGGAAGACCCAGGCTCGATTCCTGGATGGGTCGGGTGGGCGTTTAATTTTTTCACTGTATTTTATAAATTTTATAAATATTTAATACTCGGTGAGATTAATCATAGGTATAATTAAGTAAATTATTGTGATTAATTAAATGCATACATAGTTTGTAAGAATGTATTAACTAACACATTTATACTATTATGGATTCTCATTGTCCGTAATGAAGTTGAAATGAAACAACTTTTACGGATCTACTCGCGTCTCCCTGTGATCACGGACCCTGCAAAGGGTTCGAAACGTCAGGATAAACATTAATTAAAACTAATGTGTAAAATAAACGCGAGTAGATCCGTAAAAGTTGTTTCATTTCAATGTGTAGTGTTCGCGTAAACTTTAGAAAACAATACGAAATGAAGTTAATTATTTTTAGCAATCGCAGACCGAGTGACCAGTGTAAGCACCAGTGACTAAAAGACTGGGAGGGAGAAAGGGAAATCGACTAAAAATAAAATAAAAGTCAGTATAAAATATTATAAATATAATATAATAATATAATAAAGGTGAGGGAATTGTACAAACTGGTATCATTATCAATCATTACGTATCTTGACGAATTAATCAAAAAAGAGATAAGATAAAATTTTACTACAAAAAATCAACCGGCCGCAGGAAGCTCAAGTGGGAATCGAACCCACGACCTTTGGTAAATTATTGGTTTCTAGTAGAATTTTATCTTAAAGCATTGTGTATCCTAAATTCAAAATAATAAAAAAGAGATAGTTGAAAAACAACAAAGAAAATCGGACTAAAGAGTTTTTCATAAAAGTTTCACTCGAACCAAATAAGCAAGTGCGATTACAAGGTTTAAATTGTTATGTTGGTAAGCTCTCCCTGAACATCGTTGCAGATGTCATGCCACAACGCGGGGCTCCGCGGCAGACGTACAAACATTTTTTTTCGTCGCCCGGAGCCTCACAAAGCAATTTGCCTGAGTAAACAATCTGTATTCCGCGCGGCTCCGAACGTCTTGTCTCTTTCGATTTAGAGAGTTAGCAAAGTAGCGTATCTGTTCCAAAAATATCACGTTAAATATCACGTTACTAGAAATAAATCGCTACCACCATAACCCAGAAATTGACTGTATGGTGACCACCCTATAACCGATTTCTGCCGCAAAGCAGCATTGTCTTTGCATCGCTGTGTTCCAGTTTGAAAGGTACTAAATCCAGTGAAATTACTAAGAATATAGGCATAACAACTAAAGCTTCAAAGTCGGCAACGGTATATACTTAATGATGTTTTACCTTGGTATTTATGTACTATTCTTTTAAGAGAAGCAGAGTCTGGCGATGAATGGTCTCGCAGGCTTTTACCCTCTTATAAACATACATATACACAACTTTTTATATTTGTTATAAAAAAGCCAATTTTGAACCAGATTTTAATGATTTTTTTTTTATATTAGTAGGAGGCAAACGAGCAGGCGGGTCACCTGATGGGAAGCAATCACCGCTGCCCATGGACACCCGCAAACCAGAGGAATCGCAGATGCGGTGCCGGCCTTAAAATTACAGTTTTGAAATTACAGGGTAAGTACTTGATATCGTGGCTATGTACAACCCGTGCAAACTTATCACCACTACTTACTTATAGGTATATAGGTATATAAGTAACTAGTGTTGATAAGCGTTGTCTATACTGACCATGTATCCTGAAAGGTGCAAGCTTTAAAACGCAATCAGTACGCTTAGTATGAATACATAGTGATATTTATATAATTCTTTTTATGGCATCGTCTAACGACAAAATGTGATTTTGTATTTTCATATTAAAAAGTATATTTTGAGACCATTCGCTCGACCGCGATAAATCAAGTGACAGCGCAATACAGATTATCGCATACCATGTCTCCGCTCTATAGTTCTCGTCTTCGTATCTACATAGGAACAACGTTGTCACACTGCAACGCCATTACGACGTTGACAATAAAGTTCAAATTGCAATGGCCTTTACTAAATTTTTATCTAGCTGCTCTTGTTTTCCAAGTGAAAACCATGAATTTAAAAACACATTCAAATTTTGTTTTATTCATGATTTTACATTGCAGAAGATATGTAACAATGTGGGGAAAAGAACGACTCGGCTATGGCAATAATTCATGTGAGCGGTTAAATATTTAAAAAGACTTATTACGTGGCAATAGAGTGATGCCACTAGGTGAAGAAAGTTATTAAAATACTTCAATCTAAAAATATTATAGGTTTTTGATTTTGATTACAAATCACGTAATTACTTTAAAAACCTAATCAGTTTTTGTTTTGAAATAATGTAGGTACTTACTGAACATACCTATAAAATTCGTACTATTGAAATAAACTAAGCGCGCTATACGCTTGTTGTAAAACATCGGTAAGACATAATTTGTTCACGGTGATATTAAATTTAAAAAAATCCTATACAATCTGTAAAAAAAATGAGCAATAATATTTAAGGGTTCGTACATATACCCTGTAAAGACTTCTCAGCTTAAATATCACCATTAAAATACGGTAAAAAAAAAACATATTTTTTTACTTAAGTGTAATGTTAACATTTTGTACAACCCTATTTTATAATTGAAGCGTGTCACGTGTCAAAAATCACTCATCCGGCACTGCGCTTGCGTTTGTCTATCAATAACAAAATAGGGTTGTACCTACAAAATGATAACATTACACTTAAGTAAAAAAAAGACTTTTTTTAAACCGTATTTTAATGGTGATATTTAAGCAGTGAAGTCTTTACAGGGTATATGTACGCACCCTTAAATATTATTGCAAATTTTTTTTACAGATTGTATAGTGTCTAACTGCTAGGCAATGATATCCTCCTCATCATTAAAATTAGATAATTACTGGATTGATGGGTATTGGTGGTATGGAATTAATTGATGGGTTTAATCACCCTGCTTGCCAAATGCGGGGGGTTAGTGACCACAAACACGAAATTATGCATCGAAAAACACGAAACACACTTTGCCCGAACTGGGAATGGAACTCACGGCCTCCGGATATCGGGTAGAGCGCGTTGTAATTACCGAGGCGTTATACTTTGAAACAAAGAACCCGAAATTCCAGAATCAAACCAGACTCATCTCTCCACTGCTCCCGCCATAAACCTTTAACGAGCAATCCAACTTGACTTAATTTTCCCAACGCGATAAAATACTATAGCTTAACTATTTAAAAGTCACCTTGATTATCGTATTAAGCAAGCGGGCTCCTAAGAAAACCCCTGGAACCGCTGCTCGGTTTATAATTAAACACGGGTCAAGTTACCCGGTCGTACCCGCGTCTCTTTGTTTGCACCCCAACTACTGCCTTAACTACTCTTTGAGGAGTTAATGGATTAATACAACGATCTTGCAAACTAATATCTAAGTGTTCAGTGTTTTTGTTAATTTTTGTTTTGCAACGGTTTTTTTATAATCTTACAGGTAAGCACTTGGCCTTTATCTCACCTGATGCTAAGTGATGATAAGGCCGAAGGTGGAAGCGCACTTCACCCGGGATCCTCAACTACTGAGGCAGAGAGGTTAGAGTTGCCACTGGAGTTTGGAGGTGTCGCTGGACAGACCGAGGTGGAAGCTTTCATTTTGGGGAGCCAAGACTGACTTTAGGTCTTTTTTTTTTTTTGAGAGAGATTGCTGATTGCCTCTACGGCATTTTCAGCTTCACCGGGCTTTTTTGGGGGCGGCGAGGAACGTAAAGGTTCCCTCAAGCCGTGTGAAACGAACACCTTCAGAGGTTTTCTAGAGGGAACGGCAGCGCGCACTAGTGCGCGTCCCCGTGCCCTACTAGATTCTCCGAAGGGTTCGGATCGAATCGGGGAGCGGAGCAACCCGAGCACGGACCTCGGCTCGGGTTGACCGGGCCGTGGAGGAGGAGAGAACCGCCCAGGTACATGTCTGTACCTGGTGTAGAGCGAGTGTGAACCGGTTCTTCGTACCCTTGTTCTACGAGTACGGTGTCTTGGGCCTAAACTGGTGTGCATGTATAGTGTATTGTGTAAATGTGTGGTGTCATTTAGAGGATCGGGCGGGGGTGACTTTGGGTCGCTGCGCCAACCTAGTTAGTTAACAGTTAGAACTAAGCTTACGCAACAAGAAAGAGCTTAACTTAGTTAAGCTTAGCTTCGCCTATTGTAGTAAGTAGCGGAAGGCTGATGAGAAAAGCACATTTGGACACGCCCCGAATCCTCAACCATTGAGGAAATGGCTATCTTATATTTGAAAGAACACAGCAATGACGCATCACGATAGATTAGGATAAGATGGTAGCCAGTCGGATTTCAAACAACCCCTAGCATCAACCAAACCGAGTTCAATAATATGTAGACTATGTAGACCTACTGAGAATGGAACCAGGGGACTGAAACCAGTGGTTTAACTACTAGCCGATAGAGGCGAAGGCAATTTCTAATATTAAAGTCTTCTTTCTATTGGCTTGTTTTCATTCTTCGAGTAAAACGTCCACTTAATACACGTAAAGTATTAACGTAGGAAGTAAAAACGTATCGGACTAATTCCTACAAATTTTAGTTCCCTACAAAGAATAAATATTATGTACAAAAAGACCAACTTCACAATATAAGTCTCTCCCATTCCACTCATATCCAATCCTTTTGCCGTACTCCCAATGTTTCCTATATCTAAAAACTTTTTCAAATAAACTGCAGATTAAAAAGGAAATTAAAAAAAAGAAAAAGCTTCATACGCAAAAGCTCTAAAAGTTCCTTTTTGCGAAATGAAACAGTACTATGAAAACTGCTCATTCCAAATGATGTTCGTTTTTTAACATATCTTTCAAATATACCCTTTTGATGGTGAATCAAAACTGTGGTTTTATTAAAAAAACATGGATGCGATGAAATTTCTAACGTTGGCGAGCTGTATTCCGTGGTGCGGTGGTGGGACGGATACTGGAGTGGGGCTACATGGCGCTAGAATAATGGACAACGTAAAATTGTAGGATATTTTTTTACAAATAGGTGGGTACAGACGCCTGCACATCAACCTATCCAAAACTGTCAAATTTCTTCAATACATTTTCTACCATATAGTCAAAGCATAAAGTTTAAAGTCTTGAGGAAATTTGATAGTTTGTGGTAGGTTGATGTGCAAGCGAGTGTACTATATTGTAACTGAGAAAACTGCATACTCGTAAATACGAAAAGCTTGATTCTGAATACTGTTAACACCAATTTAAAAATCCCAAATCACTAAATTCCGAAAAATTTATTCCGAATTCTGAAGCACGGAGGAGATCGAGATAACAAAGTGACCTGGCATTATAACAGTTGCTTAACATGCAAGATCATAACCTCGAAAGCGCAATGCCGCTACGCTATCGAGCTCTTCAAAATTTCAAGTTAAGTAAATGGCCATTATTGAAATCTATATTGCACACCAAATAAGGGCTTACAAATGTATAGATAATTCAAAAGACTTTGTCTGACCTGGGAATTAAACTTAAGAACGGGCCACCTAAACCACCGGAACAATCTACCGGATGGATGCAGAGACGATCTCTAATAAATAAAAGTAAAATTAAATTAATTCCTGACAGTAGAAAACGCCGGCATGTGAACCCAATTCAACTAGGAACCCTCAGACAGGACGTATTAAAATTTCCAGAGTTTAACTTTGGGGTGCGGGCGATGCGTTACGGCATCCACGTATACATCTACCTATATAAATATAGCACCCAATATTCTCCATAGACCGAACGACCCTACCAAATCGAACCTTACGGCTACGCAATAAGACCGCAGTTGGTTTTAAACAAACGCCCCCTACTAATCGGTTAAGAAGTTGTTGAAATATTAATGGGTACGTTATGCTCAATTTCCTGGCTTTCAACGAATAGCTATCGGTAACTTTGGTCTAAATTGTTAATCGACCGCTGTAGCTGAAAGTAATAGATAATGATTTGAATAATTAACTCTGCATCGTACACAAAATTTATATGTAAACATCATTCATATGTATGAAGTACCGTTAAAGGGTAACATTTACTAGTTTAGAAAAATATATATAACGTGTAACAGAAAAATGTGGTAAAAATGAAAAGAACCAAAGTGTATGCGATCTAGATCTTGTATGCAGTGTTACTAAGGCATAATTAATAACTTTAACTTGTCAAGCAATAATAACTGTTAAAATGTTTTTGTTTTGTTTATATAATTTTAACGCAAATTTTGTTGCGATACAAATTACAAAAACACAATGATGATAAAAATTGCCACGAGCAGGATTTGAACGTGCACCCTTCTGACATACCGGGTCAGGTGCTCTTCCAATTGAGCTATCGTGGTTCAAACCAGCCCGCCGAAATGTTCAAATCCTGCTCGTGGCAATTTTTTCAACATTGTGTTTTGTAAGCAATTGGTAATTAAATATTTATATTAAGCAAGCAACAGTCGTCATAACACACACACAGAGATTACTAAAACACTAATGCTGTGTGTGTCTTGTTTATTTGTTTATTTGACGACCTCCTTGGTCGAGTGGTTTGTACACCGGTTTTCATGGTGTCACCATCTCTGAGGTCCCGGGTTCAATCCCCGGTAGGGTCAATTCAGAAATTATTGTTTTTCTAAATTGTCTCGGGTCTGGGTGTTTTCTATATATAATAAGTATGTATTTAAGTATTTTAAGTATGTTTATCCGTTGTCTAGTAACCATTTAACGAGTTTCATAACGAAGTATTCTCTTGGGCTAGATAATTGGTGTGAGTGTAGGATATTTTATATTATTTATTTATTTTGATATAAATATAAAAATAAATATTTTATTAAAAATTACATTACAAATTAAAGTTAATAACTTAGTAACACTGCATACAACATTTAGATCGGATACACTCTGGATCTTTTAATTTTTACCACACCTTTCTGTTACACGTTATATATATTAGACAACGCCACAAGGTATATGGTTCTGACCCTAAGGTAAGTGGCTAAAGCACTCGTAATATGGAAATCAGAATCAACGACGGTACCACAACCATCCGGATCGGACACAATATTCTAAAGTTGGTTTAGAACATTGACCCGACCGGGAATCGAACCCTGGACCTCAGAGTTAGCGCCGCCTCAAGGCCAGCGTGCAAGCTACTCGGAGGTCGTCCAAACAATATTTAAACATTTTAACCAATGTAAACAATATTTATACATTGAATTAAACTCTTCTTTATTATAGCGGAAAATTTGTAATGTACATACAATAAAATACCTATTTATACAACACTATCTTAAATTAGTGGAGACTGTTGAGATTTCCCTCTCTTCCTTCCATTCTTTCACTTGGACCCATCGGGATCCTTTGTGCAACACTAGCGACCGGCCGGCGCTTGCGACTTCTTTGCGCGAACATCGATCCAGTGATCCCGAGGAAATTTCGAAAATTCCGTCTTATCTCTTGCCCACGTCATGCATAGGCTTTTTTCAGTAGTCAAAATCTTTTAAAATTATAGAATCGAGGCCTAGACCGCAAGACCAGATTGTTTTTGTTCTTGTTACAAAGTAAAAGAAGATTGAAAGGTTTTTGTTTGGGTATATAATTTTAACACAAATTTTGTTACGAAACAAATTACAAAAACACAAATGTTTAAAAAATTTCCACGAGCAGGATTTGAACCTGCACCTTTCTGATATACCGGGTCAGATGCTCTCCGAATTGAGCTATCGTGGTTCTAACCAGCCCGCCGAAATTATTCAACACTATTTACTTTTTTACTTTGAAAGCCCAAGGCGCCCATTCAATGTCAACAACTACCGTCATTACTGTTGACAATAAATAGCTTGCCTACTACTACTTTTGGCGAATTTTATTAACTATCATCATCATCATCATCAGCTCATTTTTATGTCCCCACTTCTGGGGCACTCGATATTATTAATAGTTATATAAAACCAATATTGTGTAATTTAACTTACTAAGTTGATGCACTTGTTTCAGCTGCATTTAATTAAAAACTTTGTCACTCTTCAGTTCGCTGAAACTTTAAACTAAAGATAACACTAATACTGGGGCTCTAATTTTGATTCCTCTTCGCCTTAAGTCGAGCGCTTCGTTTCTACTGATTTTCGTTCGATATTTGACTTTCCATATTTTTGAATCGCTCGACCGCAACGAATGCCCTCACCCACTCGTTGCAGCTACATAAAGCGATTGATAGAATAACCGTCAAATTCAATGCGCTGTGTCAATGTCATGTCAGTCGTTTTTTTGTGTCATTAATAGTCTTTTTTATTAAAAAGCAAAGGTTTTTTTAACAGCCAATAGAAACAAGGTTATATCCTTGTGTTCCGTTTTCATTGCGGTTGTTACCGGTTTTCTCTAAATTCTGCGTAGAACGGATAACATCCAACATTTCGTATTACGTTGGCAGCACCGGAAACGAACGATTCAAAAATACGAAAAATCGGCGTCATGCGACTTGGAAGATGAGTGTGATTTAAATCGCATGCGACAACACAATGTCATAAGTGCGATTCAAAAATAGATCCCCTGGGTCGCTTCAAGCTAAGTAATACGCTTCACTCATTTTACTACCGCGCTGAGTAATATTATTTTAAGAAATGTTTTAAACCAAGTCTTAAAATTATTGAGTGTGTTTTGTTATAGTACATTTTATTTTATTTATAAGTAGATTTCGTAAATGCAGACTAGATTTACTTGCATCACTTGGTGCTCGAACCCGCGATTCTTTGTTATTCATGCGATTTTATATTTAGAAATTTTCTTCAAGCCGTAGTGACCGCAAAATTCTCGGAAATTTATCAGAGAGGCTTTTCTGGAGTTTGCTAACTACTTGCTGCATTACTTAAACCCTTTGACAGACAGAATATGTTTCAATATTTCATTGGTTTTCAATCTTATCTCAATCACATAAAATTCAAAATGTGATGGGAATATACATCCCTCTGACTGTGAAAGGGTACACTGATATTTTAATATAGCCCTAATTCTTCAACAACTTTTTTAACGTCTGAATCACAAGTTTACCGGTCATCATCATTATCAGCTCATTTTATGTCTCTACTGCTAGGGCACGAGCCTCCCATATGGATGGAAACACCACAGGGGCGTACCGTGTACCTGGGCGCTTCTCTCCTCCACCACGGCCCGGTCAACCCGAGCTGAGGTCCAAGCCTTTAGAGGCGCCCTCGGGTTGTTCCGGTCCCCGATCCGATCCGAACCTTTCGGAGAATCTAGTAGGGCACGGGGACGGAAACGGGCTATAAACAACAACGAGGCTAAAGTGCGGATTGGTGGTTATTACAACTGCTTATGCAAATCGAATCATGCATAACATTATGAAGAACGGAGGAGCTCGAGATGAAAAAGTTTCGTCACCCATCCGATGTAGGGCCTTTGCAAAAGTTGCAGACAGAGCGCGTTTACCACTGGACCAACGAGATCGTCGTTGACCGATGGGTTTAGTGGTAACAAAGACAGGTAAAACTAGTTTTACTTATCTTTTCTATAACATTTAAAAAGAACGTCGATCGTCCAATTCCATCGATAATTCCAATTTTTACGTGTCGCTGCGCATCGTTAATTGTTTTCGGACGATCCAATTCCCTCTTCAGTTGGCTTTACAATTTCGAAATGTCATTTGATTGGTGATGGATTTGCGACTTGTTAGCTGTTTCACGCGCGCGTCGATCCCAAATGGATTTTTCTATTGTTCCCAATGAAAATTGGCAAGAATTTCAAGTGATGTCACGTTGGTTTGCGTATTATTTTTAGGATTTGTGTGTTTCGGTTGGGGTGGATTGGTTTTCTTTTTTATTGTTTTCACCTCTTAGCTTTGTTAAAAATAACTCATATGGATATACTCGTAGTACTGGAACTTTTAGGTTTGACATCGGCGGTCTAACCACTATCACACAAGGTTCAACAGGGGGTCAAAACTTTTAAACGAACCTTAGTAATAGAAGTAGAAATATTTATTTTGCGTATGAACAGGGTACATACGCCTGCACATCGGCCTACAAATTGTCAAATTTCCTCAATAGACTTTGAACTTTAATATTAAGCAATATGGTTGAAAATGTTTTGAAGAAATTTGATAGTTTTGGATAGGTTGATGTGCAGGCGTGTGTACATGGGGAGATGTTATAACATTGTTAGGCTCATCCTATACAGCTAAGTATGGTAGCATGCAAAAGTAAATTAGAATAAAAATTTCAAAACAATAAAATATATAAAATTACACACAAAACAATCATAATTAATTAAAATTAATTTAAGGCTGTATGGTGTAGTTCTTCTGCCTTTTTTGAACTACGTCTTGTCCATAGCGGAAGACTTCTTACAAGGTTTAAAGAGTTATACATTACAAGTTAATAGACTAGTTTTAGAAGTAATGTCGAGCCGTAAAACAAAAAAATTAACATGTAAATACCTATATCAAAAGTCAATTGCTTAAAATACTAATAGATACAAATGAAGAATCAAGTTATAAATACAATTAAAAAATTATTACAGTCCGTATACAATACAACTTATTCTTTCTAGTCGTTGTCATGGTCATCAAGATGGATTTTAGGATTGGCAGCATGATCCACAATATGCCGCCATTTCGTTCTCTCTGCTGCTTGTCTAGTAAACTGGTGCAGGGTACCGTCGAGTGCAGCCTTTACTTGGTCGGCCCAGCATAATAGAGATCTGCCAAGCGTTCTCGTACCTTCAATGTTACCCAGAACCGCAAGACGCTCTACAGAGTTGTCACCCCGCCGCGACACATGCTCAAAGAAAGTTAGAATACGAGCTTAAATGATACAGGACAGACGCTGTTTCTTTAAACTAACCAAGCCCTTGAAGACTAGATTTGTAGGTTCGGAGTCCCGTACACAAGATCTTAAACATTCTTCTCCAGCACCACATTTCAAGCGCGTCTATCCTTTTCTCACTCTTTCTCAAGGTCCATATCTCAGCTGTGTAAGGAAATATTAAAAATATTAGTGCCCTTAAAAATCGATTTTTCGTAAACGAACATAATTTAAATCGCGAGTTTTAGTTAGAAATATGTGTCGAGTTTTTTATTCTAGTTAGAAATCCGTGTCTTGCTGCTTGCTGAAACGCGTCGCCGTTTGTACTTAGCTTTGCATAAAAACTCAATTTCAGCTGTTAAGGCGTGCCCACCGCTGAATTGAGTGGCCATTTTGTATTTACAGCTTTTGTCACGCTCTCGTTGCATAAATTGAGATGTTATATGCCACGTGTGACCGGTTTAAACTGAACCGTAGTTACGCAGTAACTGTTACTTAAACTGTAGCCATAGTTTTATTAGCGCATTTCGGTAATACGTGCACCCTTAATTGTGACTGGTGCGTGATAAACTTTAATATCGTATGGAGTGGTGACAGGTTGGACGAACATTGCGATTTTGTTCTTATAAATCGAGACCATTAAATTTTGTAATGTTAATCAAATGTTGACCTTCATAATTGAAATCAAGTCATCGCTACAACAATCAATGGGTATTGATTTAATCACCATGCTTGCCAAATGCGGATTCATAATCTCAAACCCGAGCTGTGTATGCGTTAAAAAATATGAAACATACAAAAACTTATATTTTATTAAGTTTCTTTCTGTAAGTACATCAAACCCCTTGATTGGTTTTTTCTACGTTCCATTAAATATAAATTACATATAACCTTTAAAAAGATATACCCAAGTAAAGCCTGGATCACCTTAGACTAGGTATTAAGACAAAGATTAATTTATAAAACAACTTTTGCCATCTCATACCTACAACCTAAAATTTTGTAGGTATTCTTAACTAAAAGTTTGTGAAGTGTTATTTTGAAAAGATAACCGAGTCACTTTACACTTCAGGACTCGTTGCCCGTCCTGAATTTCGTTACAAGCTACTAATTCCACTGACTTCAATTTAATGCGAACTTTAAGTTTAAATCTGTTTTCAACAAGGCGAGTTTTAAAGTTAAAGTTTGAAATTAAAATATGCCTGGAATAATTCTGCCGCTCTGACATCTGAGTTGTGACTGTAGCAGTTTTATAATTCCTTCCATGCAATTTATCAGTAGAATGGAACTTTGGAAAGTTGTTTCACTACGAACAATATAGTATTTGGAATAAAGCTTGGCTATGGAAGCTATTATGTTTCAATTTATACATTTCTTTTGCAGGCTTGTGGTACCGCTGTATTGCTCTTCATCGCTCTACTAAGGCACCGTTTACTATGACTCTGTAACATTACATCATGAATCATCTGAAATATACATCTTAATCCACTGCTGATCATAGGTTGCAATCGCACGCAATAAAGAGAGAGCAAGAATGAGAGCAGAGAGAATGAAAGAGCAATGACTGGATAATCAAAATCTAACTTTATTTTAGGTAACTTCATTTACAGGTTTATAGATATATAGGCAGCGCCACATAATGTGTTTAAGATAAGTGAAACGCTACTAAGTTATTCATATGTTAACATTTTCTTCCTGTAAGTTAAACTAAATTTAGGTAACGTTTCAAACAACAGTACTCTAAACATTAATTATTATTAATAATAATAATAAATAATAAAAAGTATTTATTTGTTCAAAATTACAAGTTCAATTACAACTAACGTAAAACTAACAATATTGAACAAAAAGGTGATGTGGCTCAGCATCAAACAGCTGGATCGACAGCTGTAGCTGATATTCTGCCACAAGCTAGCGTGGGTTTTTATACGTTTCTAAGAAAATGTGACAACAGTTAAGTTATATAAAAATAATTTTAGGTAGAAATAATTAAATCATACCTTCCCACTACATTTTATTACAATTATAATTTAAACATTAACCTAGCCGCTTCGTTTTGTTTTTCTATAACCTTAATTAATCGTAATATTATGAATAAACCGATCTGATTAAAACAATTCAACGTCATTTTTACATTTGAACAACGTCTACGGAAGACTGTCAACTGTTTCCAACGTTCGCGCCATCTTTAAAAGCAACATGCAGATTATACAAACCTATTTTACAATTTATAAACATGGCACCTCTTTCGCACCAACTCAAGCCTTAAGAAACAATATCGCGCGATGCTCTGCTGTTTCCATACAATAAGGTTTTCAGTAATAATTTCAGCCGTCTGTAAATTAGACTTTGTGAGTTTGTAAACGAATTATTTGTCACCCTTTGTCGGCTCATCTCTTATTAACAAAAGCTTAATCGTCGAAATGGGACTGGCCGTTAATCTCTGTAAAAGGTATATTTAACGTTGGATATAAATCTGCGCTTTTGTCTAAGCCCGGTAGTAAACAAGGCAATCGGTTAATACGGCGAGTTGTTTACTGCTATTCGGAGCGATGTCATAATTATGTATTATGACAATGAATTAAATCAGATACAGGTCAATCAGATGCTGTACATAATTATGTAGGTGGTCATAACCTGGAGTACGCAAACCTATAGTAGTATTAATGGAGGAGCTCGAGTCAATACATTTTTGGTATTAACCTATCACCTATCCGATTACCGGCATTTGCGAGAGCTACTTAACACTGCGCCAACAAGCCCTGGCTATATAAAAAAGTCAGTTTTTATTCATGCTTTAAGATGTATGTAAAAGCCAGTTTATACTATAACCGTTTCCATTTAACTACACGCTACGTGTACTGGAGTGCACCTAACCAGAAAAAAGGTGAACCGTCAAACTAGCCAGCTCAATGGAGAAAGAATTACATAAAACATTAAATTAGCCAGAAGAGATAAATTACGACGGTAGGGTTATAAAAACATTATTATACTTTCCCCGCTGCTGGGGTTAATTGTGTGAATATTTTAGGCAAATTGGATTAACATATAACCCGGCTCCTCACTCTTTCTTCAGGAATTAATGGTCGTTTCCACTTTGCAGTACCGTGGTGGAATCGTGGGCTCTCAGCGTTGTTGGAGAACTCTTGGGACCGCCTTTCGGTCTACTTAGTCCATAGTTTTTTTTCTAGACATTATGCAAATGACTCAGTTCTGCCTGATGTTAAGCAGAAGCAATGTCCAGATGCAAGGACAGCTAGTTGTAGTCCCCTTTCGAGGGGGTACATATTAAACTCATCTTTGTTAGTAACAGGATATGATTCGTCGTAGATATTGCATCTTGTCTAAGTTAGTGTGTGTTATTAGCATTGTTGTGTTTCGACAGTTATGGTTAATATAGCTTGTTTCATAGAAGTTAAGGATTTCTGATTAAATACGCTGCTAGTTTCAACCGTATTGTCTTTTACTATGAGGTGATAAATTAAAAGTAATTTAAAATGTTAGATTTGATAAATTCATTAAAGTAGTCCCCCATCATCATCATCATCAGTCTAGAAACGTCTTACTGCTTAGCTCAGACATTACTATATGATCCATAGCATATAGAGAGATCGAGAGGACATATTTTTGAGCAATCTTAAGATAACAAGCAGAATTAGTAGCTTATGATTGAGAGGATGTGTTGGTTTTAAGGACTGCTTGTTGTGCATTTAGCGCCATCTGGCACAGACAAGGGGACTTAACTATGAATGCAATCTGCACAAATGTTTCACTAATTCGTGTCTTATAGATTTATAGATATATGGCGCTAAGCTCGTTGATTGCACTGTAGTTTCTGAATTTACAATTTACCGTAAACATCGCCAGTCCATTATTATATAAGGGCCTGCGCGCCCGCCACTCACTCTCTTTCCTTCGTTTGACGGCTGCAGGGTTGAACACAATAAATGTACCTATTTAGTTACAGGTGGTATTTTTGCCCAGTCCTTGTCATACTGCTATTTAAGAGGGTTGCAGCGTACCGTGCCTTCTAAAGCACGGAGGAGGTAAATATATATTTCATTTGGTCACCTAGCCAAAGTTACGAGCGCCACTCAAACCCCTCTTGATGGAGCTTCTCTTAAATATTCCTACTGAACCACATTGGCACAGCTATTCACACTTCACGACGTTTTTATTATACCGCGCGATTGTCCGCAGGAATCCCGAGGTAGAAAAATATGTGTGACGTACGGACGGAGGTATTGCTTTAATTTTATGGGTTTCGGTCAAGGATCGCGTAATGCATGCCACGGATTTAAGTGGGGGCCTCCTTGGAGAGGTTCCAAATGCGGGCAGCTACGTAGTGCATCAACGCCAAATGGCTAACATTTGAAAACTTAACCTGCGGTTTCAGGTGGGTTCACCTGGTGGGTGGGCACGGTTAAGGTAACACTTTTCTACCGTTTGTAACTCTTTTCTTATATGCTAATAACCATAGATATTGTCACTGTTTTGTATAGTCAAAGCCGAAGTCAAAACTGTAAGTATTGTTGTAAGAGAATAGTGCTTTTGAATCGTCTAAACATTTTTTATCTACTACCCGAAGAATGGGCGCAAGAAACTGCACAGCTAAAATAGACGACCTTTACAAAAAAAAAGTATGTCGTTACCAAATCATACAATATATTTCAATACATACAACAATTAAAAACTTTCTAGAGCCCGGAATTACGTATAATGCTTACCTCTATACATTTTTTCCATTAAATTTGATTCTAAAATAACGCACATATGCTACTATATAGTATGCCTATGACGGCCTATTTATTATTTATTTATTTATTTATATACATGAGCTTACAACTATTATTACAGGTTCACCACTCACCCAATGCAATAGTGAAATATTATTATAAAATATTATTAAATCATGACATTATTAAATTAGTATATTATTTTAATTACTAAGTACAATATCAATCATACATATAATTATTTAAAGACTAGTTGTTACCCGCGACTTCGTTCGCAAAGACTACAGTAAAAAAAAAGTGTCCTATAGTATATGCTGGTCATGGTCTGTATATGAGGAAAGTTTCAATAAAATCCATTCAGTAGTTTTTACGTGAAAGAGTAACAAACATCCATCCATACTTACAAACTTTCGCGTTTATAATATTAGTAGGATTATAAGTTTCAAATTTTTGAACTTTGAAGTGTGTGGGATATTGAAATGTTTAAAGGCTCTTTAGGATTAGCGAGGAAGTGCGTAGCCTTCTCATCATTTATCATCAATTTCAGAAGACGTAATTTTAAGCTATTCTCTAATGTAATTATACAAAAAAAGGTTGTGAATGACTTTTACACGATCTGCATCGCGTGAGTGATAGATACCTCTAGTTTATAAATCGTCCATAGGCTACGATAGTTGCTTACCATTAGACGAGCCGTATAGTTAACTGCCAAATAAGAAGTAAAAACAATATGCTCTGAATAATTTCATGAATAAACTGAAATTAGGATCAAAATTATTCTCAAATTATTTCTGTACACTGTGTTTGACACTACGCATTAATAAACATTACCACGCACACTGTAATCGCTAATTTAGCACGAACGATATAACGTTGCGCTAAAGGCCACAGTCATTTGCATATTGCGGTCCTACCCAGTAGCTGGGGCAGGCTCATAATCATTACTTGTCAGCCGAAATTAGCCCCTAAGGTGCTCTAGTCTAGTGCTAGCTAGTGATGTGAAATATGCGCTTTTTAGGACCAGAAAGACATTTTTGATAAGGTGTTAATATTTGTATGTATCTTCCAGATAGTACGATCAAAGATGTACAAAAAGAAGATGTACAAAATGAATATATGAAATAAATGAAATATAAATGAAAATAAATGAAACTAAAATGTAAAACTAAAAATATTCTAAACAAGTTGAATTTGATATTTTTGCTAACGTATGAATCACTTACTTCTCTACAAATTTTAGTGCTCTTATGGTTATTATTGTATTAAAAAAAGTAAAACGTATTTTAATGTGTTTAGTTAGATTAGAGAATCGAGTTGCAATGTTGGAGAATGAAGCTATAGACTAAAAAGTGTTTAAAAAAATTAAAATTCTTAATACAATTCAGTCTACAAAAATTTGCTGTTATGAATGCCATAACACCATCGGTTAGTAAGTCTACAGGGCGGGAGACCTTGTACTGCGAAGCAACGGCAACAAATCCAGCAAGGGCATTACAGGACAAAGTTCAGGAGCCTACCACAAAAAAAGGTACAGACGCCTGCACACCAACCTATTCAAAACTGTCAAATTTCTTCAATACATTTTCAACCATACTGTTACGGCATAAAGTTCAAAGTCTATTGAGGAAATATGACAGTTTGTGGTAGGTTGATGTGCAGGCGTGTGTACATCACCATTGAAACCGTCTACAACCCTAAATACAACAGCACTTTATTATCTAGAATCGTGTTCACTCATGCTAATGCAGCCCTTTGACGTCGCCCGTGGTTGGGTCAGAATTACACAATGAAGTAAGGTGGGCGGCGGTTCGGTTATGAATTTTTGATGGCATACCTTTGATGCGAGTGCCGGGGGTTAAAGTGACAGATTAAATCGTTTTATGTCTTGTCAGCAGATTAGTGTTATAGAATGGATATTTCTCAATCAGGGTGGTTTTAGCATGAACAATTTTGTGACTTGTTTGGTGAAAATGAGGTGCGTAATCATTTTGTGATTATTATCTTTATTTATTTTTTTTTCATATAAATTTACATTTTTAAATATTAAACAAAATAAATGAAACATTTAAAATAAAAAAATTACATCCAAATAGAATTAATTAAAATTTGACTAATAGAAATATTGTTGACATCTTATTATTTCTCTGTGACGATGGCTTTGGTCCTAAATAAATAATGAATGTTTTAATATAATTTACTTTTATCTTAATTTTATTATATAATTTTACAAGTTGTTATTGACATAGTCACATCTAATCTAAGTAAATATTGTAATTTTTATTTTTAGTAAATTATATGAATTATAAATATGTACTTAATTAATTTCAAAAGCATGACGACAAAATATTTGTACATTGACAGATCGATAAAACATGTATGTTGCTATCCTCCAATAATTACATCATTGTTACCATGTTTTACGCAAATAAATATTTTATGATTTTTTTTTAAATATTATAAAAGTAGGGGTCCGCCGGCATAGGGACCAGGGTCGTATCGAGGAGAACTGCCTTCTGAATCAGGTTCTTTATATTTACCCTTTTTTAGTCCCGGTGTTGAAATGTGGCCTTCCCACATGGACAATAGGACCAACAGTTTAACATGTCTCCTAAGCACGGTGGAGCGCATGATATTTTAATTTGGTCACTCAACAATTTTTCTGACATATCCAAAGATATATAACTTATTTCAGATCGTAACCGCAACTCTTAAATGCCGCGCTTTCGTTGACATTCGTTTTTGTTATAAAGACAAAAATATATTAGTATAGTAAAGTAGTAAAAAGTCTATGACTGTCCCACAGCTGGGCAAAGGCCTCCATCGTTGAAACCAAGTCATCACTACAATTGATGGGTAACGGCTTAATCCTATCTTAAGATAAACATTATATATATGTAGATATACGAGTTACAGTCACGACCATTAACATGTATACACTTTTGACTCTTATTACATTGTATTAAGAGTTACATTGTTTACATATTAATGCAGGTGACTGTACATATCTTCGTAGAACATAATAGAAAAACTTACCAATTGACCGCCATTTTGATTTGAAAAGTCTCTTCGTCTCTTCCCTACAACAAGTCAAATGAAGTGAACTTACCTACAACAGTCTGTGGTAAATGACGGAACGTACTACATTTTCATTTAAAAAATACTCGTTTTAATATATATTTTAAACACATAATTGGTCGTTAACATAATAACGTGCTCAATGTCGGTAGAGCGTGCAAATGGAGGTACATTAACAAAATTCTGGTGAATTAATAACCACCATTGGATGCCTGCAGCGCTTAGGCGGGTGCAGCGAAAACACTGCGAAACAATGAATAATTATAATATAAACCATACAATATTATCATTGAGAATTTCATACTTTCATATGCCATGTATTATTTTTTTGTCTTTTCTTTCTTTTAGTTGATGGCTTCGTGCGATTAGCACATTTAGCCAGTGTCAAAGTATTTTTTTCTTACAAGTAATACATAAATATACAACATTTCCTTCCAGTCAGTATGATGATGAATGATAATAAAAATGAGAAGTGAGAAATGATATACCCCCCAACCCCTCGAGTATCTCAGTAAAAATGTGGGGCTTTACTAATTCTTCGGCGGATTTCTTGAGAGAATTTGAAAAGTATAGTTGCACTGTTTTGTTTAATTTGCCAACACTCATGCACACTAACGAACACTTAACGGTTAATAATCCACCATTATTTCACATTAATATTCGACATAACACACATTTTAGAAAATAAAACAAAACCGCAGACATGACTCTTCACTTTCCCGCCACGAAGTCTATTTTTTTGTCTTTAGTTGCAGTTTTGTATTTTTTCTCTAGTCCCCTCCGACGAAAAATATTGTAACTGAGTTTTGGGTGATTTTGAGTTACAGACATATTTCTACTACGCATATGACTTAAACTCAAAATGACCTAACAACGTTTTTCCTTGCAGGTGTTTAAATGAAGGTTCAGTGTAGGCCAGGTCGCAGAAAGAACTTTGTAGAAAACCAATCAATACCAGTGGATCGGTGAACATTAAGCAGCACTATCATCATTATCATCATCATCTCAGCCAGAAGACGTCCACTGCTGGACAAAGGCCTCTCCGATGGATCTCCACAACGACCGGTTTTGTGCTGCTCGCATCCAGCGGCTACCAGCGACCTTTACCAGACCATGTCGGTCCATCTTGTTAAAGGCCCTTCACTGCGTATTTAAGTGCGCGGTCGCTACTCGGGTACTACCGCCCCAGCGGCCATCAGTCCTATGCGATGTGCCCTGCCCACTGCCACTTGAGTTTAGCAACTCTTCGGTCACTGAACCTTTGTTCTTCTACGAAGCTCCTACGTTCTAGAAGAACATTGAGTACCTTTATGATGACAAAATGGAAACGTTGCAGCACTAATATAATTATAACAATACCTAACAAATTGTGTCACCAAGTAGAACAAAACCTTTCCAACAATAACGAAGCAACATCCCCGCCGCAATTAAACTGCAGCGAACAGAACGCTAGCTTAGTGTTTGTCATTTTGGGTATAAAAGATTGTTCGGCCATTTGTGGTCGTGTTAATTGTCGCGACATCTGCTACTGGGTGTTAACGGCTACTTCTGCGGCCATCTGTCTGCATTATTCTGTGCAATTGTTAAATAATTTTGGTGGAGACACGTTAATGTAAAATATTGTACATGTCATGCGAAAATATAAATTTACAGCAATTGAATGGAAAACACATTTGACAATGTCCTTCGGTTGTCCATAAAAAAATAATATGTGATCAATAATCTTTATTTACGTTGTTTCACATAAAGTCTGTTGAAAATTAATTTAGTTGTAGATTACTCGTATCGTATAGGATAAAAATGTGTCATACTTGATTTTCTGCTTTAATTAGTGAAGATATTAGAAGAGATCTAACATATATAATAAACGTTATATATGTTTAACCATGCTATTTTCAATGTAAATGCAAAAAAAAACTATTTAACATAGCTAGTTTATTAAAGTAACATTGCATATAAAAATCTGTATCTGGGTCACTATTGACATTTGTAATTTAAAGTACTGGCTGTTACACTGGAGCAAACATCGTTTATACAAAATGGAACATTAAATTAACTCTGAAAAACAGCACATTCATTTTAATCACTCCTTTGAAGAGAGCACTCGTGCTCATGTAATATGTAGCCGCGAACGCAAAGGGCCAAATCCCTGAAAATCCCTATGCGTTCCACTAGGGCGAAGCAGACGAGATACTTACTTATTTAAATTGAGTTTTTGAGAACTTAAGTCGTGGTGGATAGGCCCGTGTTGTTTCTTTGATACACTCACACTAAATACTGTATTGTATTTTTTTATTCCCTATGGTTTAGCACTTGGCCGAAGGCAGAAGCGCACTTCACCTGGAATCCTCCACTACTGAGGTATGCACTGAGGAACACAACAATGCTACTAACATTGATGTTATGGCGATATATTTTTACAAAGTGAGTAAGTGAGTCTCCCTGTGACCACGGACCCTGCAAAGGGTTCGAAACGTCAGGATAAACATTAATTAAAACTAATGTGTAAAATAAACGCGAGTAGATCCGTAAAATTTTTCAAAAAGTTTCATTTGAAAGTGAGTAAAATAAATACTAAAACAGGTGTCCTAGAATGTCTACAAGCTAGGTCCCATTACTGTCTGAAAATCAGCGTTACAGTTATTTAAAGCTGGACCTTAAGCTGAGAGTAGTCCAGTTCGTCGTAGCATTTTAATTTAAAATTTATTTATTAGTTTTATTGTTTGAACCTAAGCCCAACTGCCACGCCGAATAAATACTTTATATTTGAATTTGAATAATATTTTCTAAATTATTAAATAAATATTTTCTATTTTTTTATTTTGATAAACATAAAAATTTAACTAACATAGATATATTTTTTTTACGGTCGCAACAGCGTAAAGTAGCTCGTCTGCACTGGTCTCAAGGCTTTGTAACTCGCCAGTTTCATTCGTATAATCCAGCAGATTAAAAGGACCTCGTGAAAAGTATGAAAAGAGGCTGTTTTCGAATGTCCACGGAATTTGTTAGAATGTTAAAATAAATATTGGGATGTTCTGGTTAACGGGATTTTCGGTGGATTTAAATTTGAAAAATTGTTTTCTGTATTCATGCTTTATGTTATTACAGTTTTTAGCAAAGTTTCATTATAATAACAAAAACAAAAAAATGTATGGCATAAGCAGCGCCTCTCGGTGGAAAACGTGGAGAGTTAAAATTTTGCCGTACAAATTCTAATATTTAATCATTTGATCAAAACATGATCGAAGGGTGAATGAAATCAACAATATTTGCTATTTTACTTTGAATGCAATAGCGCCCATTCAATGTCAACAACTACCGTCATTAACATCTGATCATAATATTTTTACAAATACTAAAGATCAGTTAAGAAATAGACAAGCTATTTAAAAATTGTTTTCGATTTGTTTAAATAATTTTAACGCAAATTTTATTGCGAAACAAATTACAAAATTTTTAAAGTAAAAAAGTAAATAGTGTTGAATAATTTCGGCGGGATGGTCAGCACCACGATAGCTCGATTGGGAGAGCACCTGACCAGGGGCCCAACCGCCTAACCGATTGCCTTGGTTACGTGTATAGTTTATGACGTCATCTTGTCATCTAGCTAATAGGTATAGGCATATATCGAAAGCTATAGCCTATACCTTTCGATATTGCTTTCATAGGCGGTACGAAATGGCTAGATGACTTCATAAACTATACACGTAGCCAAAGCAATCGGTTAGGCGGTCGGGGGGCCGGTATGTCAGAAGGGTGCAGGTTCAAATCCTGCTCGTGTAAATTTTTTCAACATTTGTGTTTTTGTAATATTAATATGGTATATTTATCATTATTATTATTTTTGCTTCATTTATAAAACACACACTATTCTTGTGTGTTTTAATAGTTTCACCTCTGATCTTACAGTTTATTAGCTCTCTCTCTCCATCCGGTTGTCTGGAAGAAATCGCTTAAAAGCGATAAGACCGCCAAATTGTAACTTTGTAAGTTATTTATATTTGTGTTCATGTTTGTTTCATAGTGTTGTAATAAAAGTATTTATCTATCTTTCTATCTATTTTCCAAATCATAATAAATGTGGGAATGGTATGAATCCGAACGTATGAAAGGTTTATCTCTGGTTGCGAAGTGTATCAGAGCATGTAAGATCGGACAGAAAGAGAGTTCGTATTTGCGAATGACAAGAGAGACGTACGATGATTTTTGAAAGACGATAACGTGTGCTACTTAAATCGCACCTATTGTTATTTTAATAGTTTTGGTTATGTACGAATATACAACGAACGAAACGATTCCTGGTTTTGTTCTCTCATCCCACATTATATTCGCAATAAAATTTTCATAATATTTCTATAAACCCATCATCATCAGTCTGTCTATACTAGTCCACAGCTAGACATATTTATTGGTAAATATTAACTGACTTAGCACTCGGTGTTGCTTTGGGTCATAAACTGTTACTATTTCGAATAGAGTATTTTTTTTTTATTAAAAGATTATGCAGGTAGTTACTAAAATATATCTGTTATAGGATAAAGCCTTCTACATAGTTGCAGATCTATTGCACTTGGCTGTACCACTAGTAATTATCAGTGACACCTGATTGACGTTGAATCGGGCTGTAGTCCGATCCGTAATTGCAATATGAAATGCTCGGTGTGCCTATTTCGTTATTATTTAATTGCAACGTAATAAATTACCAGATTTACAGTTGGTTTAAGATTATCGAGCTCAGATAGCTGACTGGGGAAATGGGTTGGAACAAATTTGAGGTTACTGAGCTTGATTGATAACAGTCGCTTTAGGCTACAGTCGTAGGCTAAATACGGTTAGGCTACATTTTCACTGGGTAATAAATTATAGTCTGGAATTGCTAAGGTTAAGCAAATTACAAAAACACAAATGTTGAAAAAATTTCCACGAGCAGGATTTGAACCTGCACCCTTCCGACATACCGGGTCAGGTGCTCTTCCAATTGAGCTATCGTGGTTCTAACCAGCCCGCCGAAATTATTCAACACTATTTTTTTTTTACTTTGAAAGCCAAAGGCGCCCATTCAATGTCATCAACTACCGTCATTAACATCTGATCATAATATTTTTACAAATACTAAAGATCAGTTAAGAAGTAGGCAAGCTATTTATAAAATGTTATTACAAAAACACAAATGTTGAAAAAATTTCCACGAGCAGGATTTGAACCTGCACCCTTCTGACATATCGGGTCAGGTGCTCTTTCAATTGAGCTATCGTGGTTCTAACCAGCCCGCCGAAATTATTCAACACTATTTTTTTTTTACTTTGAAAGCCAAAGGCGCCAATTTAATGTCAACAACTACCGTCATTAACATCTGATCATAATATTTTTACAAATACTAAAGATCAGTTGAGAAGTAGGCAAGCTATTATTAAATGTTTTTGTTTTGTTTATATAATTTTAACGCAAATTTTGTTGCGAAACAAATTACAAAAACACAAATGTTGAAAAAATTTTTAACTAGTAATACTAGTATTGATGAAATATACCTTTCCTAAGCCTGATTCAGGAGGAAATTCGATGCATTTTCCGCGTGCGCTGGTTCAAAGCTTATAAGTTTTATGCCTATGATTTGCTACCTTGAAATACCGAGTAAAGTCGTAAATTGCCGGATTAAAACATATATATACCTATATATATATATATATATACATATATATGTTTATATATATATAAAAACTCTGTCCCTAAACTCACCGCAAAGTATCCGCCAAACACTCACATGGACAGGACACTTTCCATTACAAATAAACACAAAATTATAGAAGACAATTACAACATGTAAATAAAAAAAAATATCACAAAATAAAAAAAAACTAAGTATAATTGATAGCTATTGGCTAAATTACCAAGCTTTCCAAACCTGGGTTATGCATCGAACATGCACTTGACAATTGAACTCAGGACCTCTGGAAATTACGATTTGCCACTAGGCCACCGAGGCTTATATTATAAAGAGACAATATTGTATTTGTTTGGATGAAGTAATCTTCGAATTTCCTGAACCGATTCTGAAAATTGTTTTATCTTATAGAAATATAATAATGACGATTTAAGAGATGCTCTAGATATGATGAAATAATTTTATGGAATAGCAATTTTAGCTTCTTATTAAATAGTAACGTCACACTCGATACATCGTAATAAAATCTACTAAAAGTTTTATTACAAAAACAAACAACTCAGACTATTATTACTTGTTGTTTACACATACACCCGCACCCGCCACGACTGACCCTCACTTTACACTTCATTTAACACCATGTCCCTATCATATGAACAAATCGACGGATATTTACAAAATCATAGATTACAACCCCTAGTGAGAATACGCAAATAAACGTCACGAGATACAACGTTTGTGTCGATAAAAAAATAACAAAAATCGTTTGGACACCCCTAAAGGGTTAATGCAATAAGCGGTAGAGAGTTATCTCTCTATATTATGTCTACAAAAAAGTACAGAAAAAACAATGCATACGACGCGACAGGATAAACCAAATGGTAGGTAATAAGAGCATAAAAGTTTTGGTGATTTAAACAACTTAAACGGACTTATATATTTTACTTAGCGTAGCGACTATCGTGATTTTCGTGACGCCGGATACCCGGGTGACCATATCGACCTCCTCTGTGGTCCGAACACGTTGGTCATACTAAGATAACTATCGTCAAAACCCACGTATTGAGCCCTGGTGCGTTATGGCCCGGTCACGGTCTCTACTATACTATAGCCAAATTCGATAAAGA
Organism: Eudonia truncicolella; assembly: GCA_949315975.1. NCBI lineage: Eukaryota > Metazoa > Arthropoda > Insecta > Lepidoptera > Crambidae > Eudonia > Eudonia truncicolella. The sequence goes on along the minus strand of OX438838.1, from coordinate 1,257,361 downwards.
ATGTTTACCAACAAAACGTTGCCAAGCAACCAGAGACAGGCATGTATTGACAACCTTTTCCAGTTGGTCAACAGGAAAGATTTTACGTAAAAGATTAATTTATATCAAATATTGTATGAAAAAATTAAAAACCAAAAACCATAGTAGGTACAATCGTACCTACAATCATAGCTACCTACGTGAGTGAATAAATTAGCTACCTTGAAATAATTAAAAAAAACTCAATTTAGAAGATTCAATAATTTATTCATTACATAAATTAATCAACTGCTGTTACAATCCAATTTCCTTTAACGTCAACTCAATTTGTTCATTCATGTTTGTTTTGCATTGCAAATGCACTGTATACGCTGCAAATTTCAGAGGTAGTTATCGACCCCTTACGGTATACTAGTGTCATCTTCATTTATAATGCTAGTTTATAGGTAATAACGGAATTGTTTAGAATACCTCAATTTTAGTAATGACATTTGTTTAATAGTTAGGGTAGGGGGAACAAGGGGGGGATGGGGTTAACAAGTGAAAATAGTTTTTTTTTAACGTTCTTGGTATTATAACGTTTTTACCGACGTTGAGCGACTAATTCAAGTGAGATGTGTAGTGAGAATAATAAGTCTGACAGCATCTTTTATGTAAAATGCAGTAATCAAGTAATAATACGAAAAACACATAAACATTTTTGCCCAGATTTGTGAGGACTCTAATTTGGTTTGTTTACACTTATTATTTATAGAGTTTGGCTAGAGTATAGTAGCTGTTCACAACGGGGTCTATAATTCTATACAACACATTACAGTTTGCATTATAAGTACTGAGTATAGAGGCCAGCCAGGATTGAGTTTGATAATAATGATGTTTTTTTAGTATTTATATCTCTGTAAGTTTTAAACATAACGAAAATTTGTATTAAGTTTTTTTTCGTTATCGATTACAACTCGCATAGTATCCTTATTGAGCCGCAGTGAAGTCACGTGCGCCAAATGATCCGAAACGGGAAGCAATAACCCTATTGTTTACAACACTCGCGGGCCGTTTATCAATATTTATAATATCCAGTGATAGTGTCGCGGCTGATATATCGACTACTATGTTTTAGGGTGGTACCAGTATTAAAACGTTTCGGTTTCTTAACTATTGATATTTATGCCTTTTCTGCTGTGATTGTATTTTTATAGCTTTTGTAACGTAATCGCGATATTAATGGTTTTGAATGAACTTATTACGTGGAACGATTTATTGATTTTTTCCCATTATTAAGAAAAAATTTGAATGTGTCATGCTCTCTATAATATGGTTTCTTCGGTAATGAAATGTCCGTTGGCTGGTTATATAAATATGGCACCAAAATAATATTGTTATTATTTTTATCAATATCAGTCACTACTGTCCCACTGCAGGGCAAGGCCAAAGAAATAATGTAGACTATAAATTAAATAATAGTAAAATTATATGATTTTAATAAGTACAAAATAATAATATTATATATGTCGACGCAAGACCAATGCTTACTTAAGAAATTACTTGTCATTATTAATTTGTATTTAAATAATTGGTCCTAAAATTTTATCTTGATTTATAATTTGTTATAATAAGTTTAGTGTAATGTTTTACAGTAAATCAATAAATTAATAAACTAATTTGAACTGGTTTCCGAGTCGGAACATCGGCCGCCATTTTGACAGCGACCACCGGCGGATGTTTGGACTCGAATTTAAAATTAAACTTGATTATAAATAAACTTAAGGCTAAAATTAACTCATAAAAAGAATTATTGGATTTAATTAATTTTGTTAATGTAAAAAGTTAATGCGTTAAAAATATTAAAATTAATAATCATATTTTGACTAAACTAGCGCCCGATGCCATATTTGAGTGGTGTTCGGTCGGAGTGAATTGAAACGATTGGCATAGCGGGTGCCGCATTATCAGTCGAGCCTTTTGAGAGGTAAGACGGTGTAAGCGTTGGATTGCAGTTGAAATCTTGTGAGTACCTTTTTAGAAATTACTATTATTTTGATCTGTAATTGACTAGGATTAAAGCTTGTAAAATAAAACGAGTGTATTTCAATATTGGGTGTTATTATTTGCAATGAGCGATTCGGGTGATAGGGATAGTGACGTCAGCGATGCTGACGTCACTCTTTCTAAAAACCCCGCTGGAAAAACCCTCTACGTTATATATATATTATTAAATTAACTCGTAAAGTCCCACAGCTGGGCAAAGATCTCACCCATTTCCCTCCATATTTTACAATCTCCAACTGTAAAATTAAATAAAATATTTATTTATATTCGTTACATAAATGTTCACCCCTAATTTACCTACACGGTACTCACAGTTAAGACAAAAGAACTCGAGTCGCATTGCTAAGAACCCAACATTGAGTCGGTCATAGGCCGTCATGGGCCGCCATTGGCCAATGGGGGAAGCCCTGGCGGTGTAAGGTTGCAGTAATCGAGAGGGCGTATCGGCTAACAAATATGGCCAACCTTTTTAAAATACGGCCTTTTTGATTTCGAACTTTCGAATACGATTTAGGGTTGAGCGGAAAACTGCTAGGAGTTTTGCTGTTTTGTTTTGGGAACACCCAAACATATTTAACTTCAATATTACGATTTACATCAATACGAACTTCACGCGTGCACATAAAAACAAAACATAGGCCTCTCCAAAGGCCTATGTTTAGTAGTGTACCTACTAGTAAAGGCTGATGAAGATGATGATGATGTTGATGAACTTAATAATTTATACCAAATAAATATTTCTTTTAATCTTAAAATTTAATAAGTGATTTTTTATAATCGAAGTATTTTTTCTAGTTATAGCTGTCGGTTCTTCTTATCTTATCTTATCGATCCGAATGGTTTTTCACTGTCTACCTAGGCCTCCACACTAGTAATAATTGTAAATCAACTAGTAATAAAATGTTTTTGTTTTGTTTATATAATTTTAACGCAAATTTTGTTGCGAAACAAATTACAAAAACACAAATGTTGAAAAAATTTTTAACTAGTAATACTAGTATTGATGAAACATACCTTTCCTAAGCCTGATTCAGGAGGAAATTCGATGCATTTTGCGTGCGCTGGTTCAAAGCTTATAAGTTTTATGCCTATGATTCGCTACCTTGAAATACCGAGTAAAGTCGTAAATTGCCGGATTAAAACATATAAATACCTATTTATATATATTTACATATATATGTTTTTATATATATAAAAACTCTGTCTCTAAACTCACCGCAAAGAATCCTCCAAACACTCACATATTCACAATTAATAGTTCTTTAAAACCGAGCCGGCCAGCAGCGAGAAATTTTTCGTTGACACCATTTTCTTTCCTTTTTAAATTTTTCTACGCATGACACGTAGTGTTGCTAACAGCGCGGCACTGACGATCTAAGAGTTTGTATTTGCCGCCCAACCCCAAGAGAGACAAATATATACAATATAGTGTGTTAGAGCAGTGGACACGACAGAATTAATGTAATAAAAAAGTGTAATGTCGCACCTAGAAATAAATTAAAATATTTCAGCCTAGTTAGAAACATGTGTTGGTCTCCATTTCATTAACTCACATTTTGCTTCCAATAAACGCCATTCTACACAGAAATGTGAAATAACTTGACATTTCAACTGCGAACTCACCGTGGAAGCCTAAGTGAGACTGACATTGAGAGAAAATAAATGTGATACTATTTGTACACTCCTTTAAACAACTATAGTTTTGAAGTTTTTCTATATCTATACTACTATATAAATCTGTAGGCTCTGTCTGTACATGCAATTTTTCTGACAAATTTTAGGATACATATTCGTTTTATGACTCACTGACAACAATTCTACGATTTTTGAAATTTTTGTCTGTCCGTCTGTCTGTCTGTATGTCCTCTTATAACTCAAGAACGGCTTGACCAGTCTTGATGAAAATATGCATGTAGTAAGAACATGAGACTGTGCAAATGATAAGCTATAAAAAAAAATATTTACAAATTTTCGCACAGCGAAGCAGGCGGGTGTGTTCTTAAAAATCGTAAACCGAATGCCGAATGTAGGACGCCCTCAGATAGTTTTTTCGGAGAGAGTATTCTGATTGTCTCCGACTGTGTTCTCAGCGTCACCGGACTTTTTTGGGGAAGGCGAGAAGCTTAATGGGTTCCTCAAGTCGTCTGAAACGAAACACCGTCAGAGATTACTAGAGGGAATGGCATCACACCACTAGTACGTGTCCCCGTTCCCTACTAGATTCCTCGAGGGGTTCGGATCGACTCGGCCCCCGAATAGTGGAGCGACTATCTTCGCAGTGTGGCTGGCTAGAGCCGGATAGGAAGTCCGTGGATCGTGCTCAGTGGCGTGCACTTGGAGAGTGCTATTAAACCTAATCCGCGTACACCATCGAACTTCTAAAAAGAAACTAGTAAACTAATTATCTCTATAATTTAAATTCGCAATAATCCTAACTAGACCTAAACAAGAGTTGCACGATCGCTTTTGTTTTCCTAGATATACTTACATAAAAAACAATGCCCTCATATTTACTTTACAGGCAGGGACAAGGTCCTTTGTCTGCCTCCCCTTATTTATAGGAGCACTTAAAAACTAATCCTACCTAGTGCTGTTAAAACAAAGTGCCCTAGAACTAACCCTAGGCTTGCTGTCATTGGTCGTTCAGGCCCTCGCGTTTATATGTCCTCCCTCCGCGCGAGTGCGTTGTCGTGTAGAACTGTGGACTTGGCTACAATATATATCTCGTGATGTTTGCAAGTACCAATGTACGATGCTAAGCAATTTGTGTTTACTGTAAAAGTTTTTGTTTTTTTTTTTAATTTTTTTTGTTGATCGTAAGCGCTTGGTTTTTATCTCACCTGATGATGAGAAGGTTGAAGGTGAAAACGTACACCACCCAACATTGTAAGTGTGACAAAAATATGAAAAATAAATATTTGTATGTATTTACATCGTAGGTACAATAAACTATTATTAGATTTAGATTTACCATTAATTATCATTTAAAAAAAACTAAAGTAACTTTTTTTTGCCTTTTATTGCAATACTTCCATACACAACAAACGCAAAGACTATTTTCATAAATCAAAATCATAAATATTCATTGCACTTTCATGTAGGTTACATAGCCGTTTTAAATCAAATTTAGTTCCTGACACGAACCTTAGGGCATAGCAACATAAACTTTTTAAGTATTATAATCATTCACAGCATAATTATTAATCATTATTAAAATATTTGAGATCCTTGGGGGAGGTTTTTGTCCAGCTGCAGTGGGCGCCTTTTGTCTGATATGGTGATGATGATGATTAAAATATTTTACAAGACCTAATTACAACTTAAACTAAGACAGACACTAAGAAACAGTCACAAAGAATCAATCAATTCTTTGCATCTGTTTCTGATGTAAAATGTATAAGTAAATCACACAAAACCAACGGTAGGTACGTATCTGCGAGTATAAGTAGCATGTCCGCAAGCAGGTTTCATACGCGAGCCCTAACCCTGTGATATTACTAGCGCGGCACGGAATCGCGTGATTTGTGAACATAAATGGGCCTGTAGTGCCCTATCCTGCGCTATCGAGATGGGCCGATGTGCGTTCGAGCACAGCCTCAATTAAATACTGCACGTATCTCCTCGAATGGAGACTAATTAAAAATAAACATTTCGCAACATTGTTTCAAACTATTGTATAATAGATAGGCGTATAAGATATTCTAAGTACTGTTTAGTCAGTTGAGTAGAACGATATACACCGTGACTGGCTAGACGACAGACGCGTTAAAGGAGGTGTATAAGAAGCCGATATCTGTTCCATTAAAATCGAAAAAACACCACCTGTTAACAAACAGTATCAGTTAACCTCACTCTGCCGGTCCACAAGGTGCTTCTTCACGCCTCTTTTGAAGGACCCCATATTATAGAAATTACATCATTGTATTCCGACTATGGAGACATATTTAGATAAGATGTGGTGGTAGCTAGTCAGGCAGACCTAAAACAACCGAGTACACAAACATGTAACTCCCGCTGGCAATCAAACCCGGGACCTCTGGTTTATGACCGGTGGTCTTAACTACTATACTCAAAGGCCTGTGCTATACTACCAATCACCATTTCAGTACCGATTAAATCAAAACTGAAAGTTTTGAAACTTATATCACGAGAAATTTATCATCATCACCATTGCCAACTAATTTTCATATCCCCACAGCCACTGCTGGGGCACGAGCTTTCTCTATGGATGGAAATACCACAGGGAGAACGGGCCATTAACCACCCCGCGGGTCTAGCTTGGATTGATGGTGGAATATGAAATAACTATCTTTATTAAACTTTAAGAATTAAAAAACCATCAACATAAGCCTCACAAAACTATATAGAAAGTTTGACTGTGGGTACTGTAGTGATCGGGACTACTTGGTTAGGCGAGCCTACTGGCAGCCGTCACGTTCTGCGTTTAAACTCATCTTGAAGAAGACACGCATAGGAGGGGACTTCTTAGCGGGAAAGTGAAGAGTCATGTCTGCGGTTTTGTTTTATTTTCTAAAATTTGTGTGATGTCGAATATTAATGTGAAATATTGGTGGATTATTAACCGTTAAGTGTTCGTGAGCGTGCATAAGTGTTGGTAAATGAAACAAAACAGTGCAACCTCATTTTTCAAATTCTCTCAGGAAGTCGGCGTGAGGACTTAGTAAAGCCCCACATCTTTACTGAGATACTCGACGGGTTGGGGGGTAATATCAATTCTCACTTCCCATTTCTATTATCATTCATCATCATCATATTGTATATTTATGTATTACTTGTAAGAAAATTACTTTGACACTGGCTAAATGTGCTAATCGCACGAAGCCATCAACTAAAAGAAAGAAAAGAAAAAGACACGCATAGAAGGAAACAAAAGAGGATCGGGGAGCTTCTACATCAGCCCGTCGTCGCAGCGATAGGGCAATAAAATGTTAACTTGAGTTCGTTTTGAAAATACAGTTTATTACTGATCGATTGTTTGTTTCTTTGACTACGTCTTCCCTGTAAAGTAGAGCCCCATAGGCTTTACAGTACAGTCTCAAAAAAGAAATTAAATTAATACATATCGATTATACATACATTTCACGTTACACACCTGCTAATGCAACCGAGACCGACGGCTTTACATGCCTCCAGCACGGAGGAATTACAGATTAAAAAATTTTGGTCACCCATCCAATGACTGGTCTTTGCGAGAGCTGCGTAACTTTAGCAATCGCAGATCTAGTGCATTTATTACAACCATCGAGCTCCTCAATAGGAATTATGACCTCCAAAGGTACAACTAAGAGTTACCATTACTTTACCGCACAACATTTGATTAATATAGCGTAAATTATTGTGGGCTCATCGGCCATTTGTTTATTTGCTTGCGGAGTGTTTACAACTCAGGTCGGAGCCCGTAGTGTGAATAAATAATTGGTAGTCCCTTGTTAAATATTAAAATGCTGGGAGTCGACTGTTGTAGACGAGCGACGCCAAATACCTATAATCATTAAAGTATTTTAGTGTTATCGTTGGTGCATCATCGTCATCATTAAAATCACACCGTGTCAGTCCAATGCTAGAAATAGGTCTCTCCCAATGACCCATCATCGAATGCTGCCGATCATCGGCTCTTCTTATCCAACTGCTGCCAGACACTCTTCGTTTGTCTAATCGCAAACTGCATTCTAGAACTAATATGTACAGACGCCTGCACATAACCTATCCAAGACTGTCAAATTTTTTTAATACATTTTCAACCATATACTTAAGGCATAAAGTTCAAAGTCTATTGAAGAAATTTGACAGTTTGTGGCAGGTTAATGTGCAGGCGTGTGTACAGCCCACCAGTGCATTAATATTTATATTATTTTGTGTTTCAGATGGCAAACGAGCATACGATATGCTGATGGAAAACGGCCTCGCAACGGAACGCCACCTCAGCCCGTGAACGCTTGCAACACTAAGGGTTATCACGTTGTCGACCTTAAGTCACCACACCACGGGTGGGAGACCTGTCGTTCTGAAATAAAGGAATGTCCTACCTTAGGCTCCAGTCCGTCCAATTATTGTATACTAGGTGTAAGTTTTGCTATAAATACTATTTGGTGATAATAAATATAAGTGTTTTTTATATATTTTAGCGTTTTATTAACGCTTAAATATACTTAAGTAAAATTTAAACACTGAAAAAAGACGACAACCTCAGGCGGTAATCGAACCACGCACCTTCCGCATTCCGGGCGGCTGCCTTAACCACTTGGCTACCGAGGTCTGGCTTTCACCCGTCGAAATTTTTCAGTGCTTGATGCTTATGTTTTTTAGTCAACATTGCTTCATCAATCTTAGAAGTTTTCACCTCTGAGATCCGAAAGAAATATTTTTACAAATATTTGAACATTCGGTTAAGATGAAGCTGCGTTATAGATAAGTGTTTTTTATATATTTTAGCGTTTTATTAACGCTTAAATATACTTAAGTAAAATTTAAACACTGAAAAAAGACGACAACCTCAGGCGGGAATCGAACCACGCACCTTCCGCATTCCGGGCGGCTGCCTTAACCACTTGGCTACCGAGGTCTGGCTTTCACCCGTCGAAATTAATAACAACTTAATTAATTAACTTAATAAACTTAACTTAAACTTAGAACTTAATAAAACGCTAAAATATATAAAAAACACTTATCTATAACGCAGCTTCATCTTAACCGAATGTTCAAATATTTGTAAAAATATTTCTTTCGGATCTCAGAGGTGAAAACTTCTAAGATTGATGAAGCAATGTTGACTAAAAAACATAAGCATCAAGCACTGAAAAATTTCGACGGGTGAAAGCCAGACCTCGGTAGCCAAGTGGTTAAGGCAGCCGCCCGGAATGCGGAAGGTGCGTGGTTCGATTCCCGCCTGAGGTTGTCGTCTTTTTTCAGTGTTTAAATTTTACTTAAGTATATTTAAGCGTTAATAAAACGCTAAAATATATAAAAAACACTTATCTATAACGCAGCTTCATCTTAACCGAATGTTCAAATATTTGTAAAAATATTTCTTTCGGATCTCAGAGGTGAAAACTTCTAAGATTGATGAAGCAATGTTGACTAAAAAACATAAGCATCAAGCACTGAAAAATTTCGACGGGTGAAAGCCAGACCTCGGTAGCCAAGTGGTTAAGGCAGCCGCCCGGAATGCGGAAGGTGCGTGGTTCGATTCCCGCCTGAGGTTGTCGTCTTTTTTCAGTGTTTAAATTTTACTTAAGATAATAAATATTTTTATTTTTTCATACATACTTATACTTGCCCTGTAATTTCACTGGACTTTTTATTTTTATTTGCGAGGTGAAATTTTAGTAACAAGCGACGAAATGGCGACGCCACTCTATTCCTTAATGCTTCTCACCCAGAACTTCTGGTTACTTGCAAAAAGCATTGTCAGAAATAAATGAATAAAAACAACATTGTGCTTAATAAAAAGCAAATCTAAGTCATGACTATAAGTATTAACCCTACAGTGGTGGCCATGCAATGAATATTTGTTGGCAAAAACTCTGCAAGTGCTATATCTTACTCCGGCTCAGTATACACGGTTAGTGACATCATCATCACCAGCCTGTAATATTCCTCTGCTGTTACTGCCAAGCTTAACAATATTTTATCTTTTATACCCTAGTAATGACTAGGGTATAAAAGATAAATTATATATTGTTAAGCATAGGCACGCTTCAATTACACCTTTATGACAATTGAAGTGCGTCGCGTCGCCTCGTCTCCCGTCTGCCCCAACCGAGAGTGCGCATCTAATTGCGTAGATACATGTAAACACTGATTACGGATTCCTCGGCCACTCCACTCGCCCGCCGTTAGATAAATACTGGTCGCTGCCTACGCCCGCTCACTGAGCCAAGCCAATATTTAGGCTGGCACCTTTAGATAAAACTAGGCTTTAACTATTAAATTGTGACGGCTAATCGAAGGATGCGAAAGGATAGACGGTATTATGACTTGGAGTGTTTTTCATTTTTATATTTAGCTACGTAACTCAAAAGCCGGTCAAGGAAAGTCGGACTGGGCCGGACACGTTGCTCGTATATCGGACGAATTCTGGGCAAAGATTGCCACATCATAGGTCCCAACAAACGGACGGCGACAACGTGGAAGGCCTAGACGGAGATGGCGGAGCTCAGGATAGAGATAGGTGGATGGATGGAAGGGAGGCCTTTGCACTTCAGTGGGAAAGTAATGCTTACTGCGGCCGGCTTACTGCGGCCGGCTTACTGCGGGTTACTAATTAAGTTACTATCAGTAGAATAATGATATTTTATTTAATTAAATAAGCATTTATAGTTAAAAAACAGTTTAAACGTTAAAGAACGTGAAATATCAATTGTAATTGAATCTAATAAGCTATTTCTTAAAAAAATAATAATAATAATATAATAACTATCTAAAATATATTATTAAAAGGAGTACCTTTAGGCAAAGTTTCGAAGATACTGGCAGCGTTCCCCCTTTGAATAGCTAGACTAATTCTTTGTCCGAGGTAGCTGCCAGCTCTTCGGTCTCCTGTGATGTAGGCTAACCTTTTTGCTATTTCTTTAAAAAGCTTTATAGCGCTAGGACCCCAAAATAATTAGGCTGATGGTGATGTTGATGTTGATGATGTATGTACGTTAATATATCGATCCCGCATATTTATGTATTTTTTTTATTTTCCTTTCAGCGGCCTTTACGGGCTTGGTACGGTTTCTCCGTTGGATCGAATATGAAATGAGAAAGAAACTTGTCAGAGAACCATAGTAAATGCCATAGTTCATAATGTTACTTTATAATGCAGGGCCCGTGGTCACAGCTGGCTGCTGAGCTGCAGCATGTCAAGCATAAAGCGCAAGAAGATATAAATAAAGGCAACAGAGACCGTCTTTCATTTAATATTTTCAAAAATTTAGGAATTATCCAATTATAGCGATGTGCATTCGTAATTTTTATGCATAGGTTTTATTTAAAAATAACAATCAATTATGGCATATTAAACTAATAATTTTTTAGCTTGTATCAGAAGGCACTATTTGTACTGCACTGTAGGTACATAAAATATAACTTCAGATACAAAAAACCATTTCTTTTGCTTTAACACTATATCTATATAGTTATCGAACGCTCATATTGAACAACTTTTTCTAATATCGGATGTGTAAACAAACCAAACATTCTTTCTTTCTCTCTTTCAGCCTCCGGAACCTCAAGCGACCGGTCATAAGTATTCTTGCCTAAATAAACATGTTATTTTAACAACGAGAAAACATCGAATTACCGTTAACACAACAATGGTTTCCAACATCGTAGTATATCGATGGTTCCAGTGATGTTTGCGTGTAGCGTTCGCATCGCAAATATATTTCTAACGTGTTTATGTAGCGATCGACCTCAGAGTATTCACGTTTGAGGTCGGATCGAATCGTTTATGTGTATCGCTGGGAACAATCAAAAGGTTGAGGGTCAAACAGATGCAGAACTCATTCGGAGGTCACCAAATTAATCTCATTCACCAATAGTGTTGTGCCATGAAGCTTAAAAGCGAATTGGGAAAACTAATTAACAACCCTGAAATAAGTCAAAAAGGACGTGACAATAATAATATTTATTGTGTTGTTTTCTTATTCGCAGGGTTTTTTTTACTGTGAGTAGGCAAATAGGTACTAGGTATCCCACGGAGGCGTGTTTGTATGTATTTTCAAAGGATGTATATAGTCAAATAAAATAGTATATAGGTAAGCACAATATACCTTGTCAATGTCGATAGCGCAGTGATTATCGCGCTCGGTCTGCGATTGCTGAAGTTAAGCAGCTTTCGCATAGACCGGTCATCGGATGAGTGACCAAATGTATCATCTCGAGCTCATCCGTGCTTCGGAAGCCACGTAAAGTTGTTGGTCGCGGCTACATTAGCAGTCGTTAAGAACCATCGATCCACACTGGGCCCGCGTGGTTGTTCTTTTTTTTATATTAGAAGGAGGCAAACGAGCAGGCGGGTCACCTGATGGGAAGCAATCACCGCCGCCCATGGACATCCGCAAAACCAGAGGGATCGCAGATGCGTTGCCGGCCTTGTTCTCCGTGTCCTGTTCTCCGTATGATGGTGTTCCTATCCATAGAGAAGGCTTGTGCCCCAGCAGTGAGGAAATAATATGAGTTGGTTTATCATTGATTTCTCATAGAAATCATCATTGATAGCTTCATAGCTAGAGTGTCCTTTACTGTTGATATACTCGTATTATAGACTGAACTGTACCAGCTTTTAAAGGACTTTAGACGTAAGCGTCGCACTAGATACGAGCTGCTAACTAGTGTGGGAACCCGAAATACACAGGGTTTTTCCCGGGTGTCGGTTACCTCGGGTCCCCATTTGCATATGCGGATGAATGTGGTTTTGTTTCTGTTTGCCAGTACGGTGAGCCCCCTATAATCAAGGCTTTGGGACATCTTCCAAGGCGGAGAGACCACAAGTAGGGAGTTAGTAAAGGATTTACTAGAAGTGACAAGCTGTTTGTTAGCTTTTAAGATTTTTATTAATGACAACCTTAACAAGCGCATCACAATTTACATAAAAGCATAATTTTGTTTTCTATTCTTCCCTTAAATTTACAGTAAATTTTCAGATAAAGCCTCTTTGACTTTAGACTAATAATGACTATTGATGAATAATGCATATTTAAGTTCATATAAATGGCTTAGTAAGGATTTACTTGGACTTCTAAAAATAATTTGAAAAGTGACGTTGCGCTCGTTTGATATATTTGCTTATGCAATTGCCTACGTTCGCAAACACGTTAATTTTAGTTTTTTTTATTACATACATACTTTCATGGCCTTCTCCCAAAAAGGGGTATAAAGAACATCAAAATCACCAATTTTGAGTATATTCAACATTATTAATACGACGCCACATTAACCATAAACAAAGTAAGTTCCGATGTGGCATGGATAACATCAGTGATAGGTTGCTAGCCGATCGCATGATATCATGAAACCTGTTACGGAAAGGCTAGTGAATTGAGGGAAAACTAGGACTTCGGGATAATTAGGGAGAAAAACACCATTTAGCACAAGTAGATAAAAGACAACCATACAAAAAGATCTTAAGTCTAATAGCCAGTTGGCAACATCCTCCCTTTTTTAAAGTAAGGGCACGATTTTCTTCAGAGGTCTTTTAAAAAGTCCTGCAGAGGTGCATATCTCGGCGACCCTGGCCACACCATCCTTGCCACAGTGTACCGAGGTTATTCGCCCCTTTGGCCACATTCCTCGAGGCAGGTTGCTATCTGCAATTAAGACTATGTCCCCCACCTTAAGATTTGGCTTCTGACCTTGTAGTCTTGGAACATTCACAAGAGGTAAATATTCATTTACCCATCTCTTCCAAAAATTATCGGCCATTCTGGCGGCTTTTCTCCATTTCACTCTTCCACACAAGTCGCCCTCTTCGGTCTGAACGACCAAGTTGCTTCCTGAAGAAGTCCCAATTAACAGGTGAAATGGAGTGAGGGCTTCTGGGTAGTCGGGGTCAGGAGAAACGTGCGTGAGGGGTCTGCTGTTTACTATCGCCTCCGCCTCCAAAAGAAGAGTCTGCAAGACTTCTACAGTAGGTGATCACCTCCAAAAGAAGAGTCTGCAAGACTTCTACAGTAGGTGATCACCTACTGTAGAAGTCTTGCAGACTCTTCTTTTGGAGGCGGAGGCGATAGTAAACAGCAGACCCCTCACGCACGTTTCTCCTGACCCCGACTACCCAGAAGCCCTCACTCCATTTCACCTGTTAATTGGGACTTCTTCAGGAAGCAACTTGGTCGTTCAGACCGAAGAGGGCTTCTGGGTAGTCGGGGTCAGGAGAAACGTGCGTGAGGGGTCTGCTGTTTACTATCGCCTCCGCCTCCAAAAGAAGAGTCTGCAAGACTTCTACAGTAGGTGATCTCTTCCAAAAATTATCGGCCATTCTGGCGGCTTTTCTCCATTTCACTCTTCCACACAAGTCGCCCTCTTCGGTCTGAACGACCAAGTTGCTTCCTGAAGAAGTCCCAATTAACAGGTGAAATGGAGTGAGGGCTTCTGGGTAGTCGGGGTCAGGAGAAACGTGCGTGAGGGGTCTGCTGTTTACTATCGCCTCCGCCTCCAAAAGAAGAGTCTGCAAGACTTCTACAGTAGGTGATCTCGATTTAAGGGTAACCTTGAGAGCGCTTTTTACGCTACGGACGAGCCGTTCCCAGGCCCCTCCCATAAATGGGGCTGCAGGTGGAATAAATCTCCAATGAATGAGCTGGTTTGCAGCAAAGGTTGATACTTGTTCCCCGTAAAGTTTCTTAAGCTCCCTGCTCAGGCCGATGAAAGCTGTTCCGTTGTCGGAGTAAATTTCACGGGGTGCTCCCCGACGAGCAATAAACCTTCTTAAACTCATCATAGCTGCATCTGTTGACAAGCTGTCAACCATCTCCAGATGAACTGCTCTTATGACCAGGCACGTATACAGAGCAACATATCGCTTCTCATGTCTTCGGCCTATTGTGACTTGAATGGGGCCAAAGTAATCCAGTCCGGTGTACGAGAATGGCCGCTCATGATGTGCGAGTCTTGCGTGAGGGAGCTGTCCAATTGGGGGGTTAAACGGTTTCGCTTTTCTTTGTTTGCAAAACAAGCAATGGTGAGCCACTGAACGTACTGTGCTTCTAAGGCTGATTATCCAGTAAGATTGACGGAGCTCATTCACTACTGTCTCGGTGTTGGCGTGTGCAGCTCTCTGGTGAAATTTATGGACGAGCAATCGTACGGCTGGATGTTTGCCATCAAGGATGATTGGGGATTTGGCTGGCGATGGAACGTTAGCAGCAGCTGCGGTGCGTCCGGACAAACGAAGCAGGTGGTCTTCATCAATGGTGGGAGACAGTCTACACAATCGGTTTCCTCGGGGAAGTGATGCTTTCTTGACTATGCAAGCGATCTCTGCTTTGAAGCTGTCTATTTGGCTTTGCCATAAGATGTGCCTTTCTGCTTCATGCAAATCGTGCGCTGTCAGGTCATTTGGAGAGATTCTCGTATCACCTACTCCTCTACGTGCTACAAGAAGCTTTCTAATAAATAAATGAGCTAATGCGGTGGCTCGAACTAAACAAAGCCATTTACTGATGCGATGAGGATTGGCCGCTACAGGAGCTAATTGAGAAAATAGTTCTTCAACAGTTGCATGACAATGAACTCTATGTTTTGGTTTCAACTCAGACTTACTATTCACTGGTATGCAAATGACAGGCTCAGTTGGCCATTGACCAGAACGTAGAAAGTCTGAGCCTACGAACCAACGTGACTCTGAACTGAATGGATCTTTGCTCAAACGTGTCGCATCAACCCAGTGCCATTCACTAACATTAGACAATTCTGCAATTTCGCCTAGGCGATTGGCCACGAAAGGTTTATAATTGCGAGCGTCATTGCGAAGCCATCCTAGAACATTCATTGAGTCACACCAAAAAAACCTTTTGCTTGGCTTCAACTTGTGGGCGTTGCAAATGGTCTCTGCTAACCTAGCAGCTACTAAGGCGCCTTGCAACTCAAGCCGTGGAATGGAGGCTGGTTTTAATGGGGCTACACGAACTTTGCTACCTATAAGCGCAACACTGATAGTTCCATCAGGGAAAATTAATCGCCAAAATGCTACAGCAGCATACGCACACTCACTGGCATCACAAAATAAGTGAAGTTCTCTTTCAAGGCGAGTATCGTCAAAATCGCTGAGGTTGTACCGTCTCGGAATTTTCAAATTGCTTAGGGAATTTACACAAACATTGTGCCATTCCTTCCACGCAGCGGTATCTTCCTGTGCGAGTTGATGATCCCAATCGAGTGATTTACGCCAAATATTTTGGAACATTATTCTAGCTCTAATGGTCAGTGGCGCTAACAGTCCTAATGGATCAAAAACACTCATCATTAGAGAGAGAACCTCACGCTTTGTACATTTGTCCGAAACAACTTTTTCAATGAAGCTTTTAACTTTAAAAATGAACAAATCCTCGGCGGGCTGCCAAACCAGACCCAAGGTTCTTACTGAATTTGAAACTTTTCCCAAATCTACATTAACATTAGCTAAAGATGGATCTAGTAAAAGCTCTTTTGGGATGAGAGAAAGGGCTTTTGGATCATTGGATACCCAAGATCTCATCTCATAATGTGCTTTTTTGTGAATTGCTACAATATCAGCAGCGAGTCGCGCCGCTTTTTCCACTGAAGATGTAGACGCTATGCAATCATCCATGTAATGATCGTTGAGGATAGCGTCCACAGCCTCAGGAAATTGACTTTGAAATTCTAAGGCGTTTTTATTTTTTATGAATTGGGCTGAAAAAGGACTAGAAGCCGCTCCAAAAATCATGGATGACATTCTGAAAACTTGAACCGGTTCGTTAGGCGAGTTCCTCCATAAGAAACGTTGGGCATCCCTATCCTCTTCACGTATTTTAATTTGAGGGAACATCTCTCTAATGTCTACAGAGAGCCCAACTCTGCCCTCACGAAAACGAAAAAGTAAATCCAATATAGAATTTAGAAGGTCCGGACCAGTCAACAACATAGAATTTAAACTAACCCCGTTAGACTTCGCCGCCGCGTCGTGTACGATACGAAGTTTCCCAGGTTTATTGGGATTGGTGACACCGAAGTGTGGTAGATACCAACATTTCGAGGTTCCGCAATTTACACTGACGGGCCCCTCGGCATATTTTTTGTCAAGGGTAGCTTGAATGTTTAATTTATATTGTTCCACGTAAGTTGGCTCCCGGGCCATCTTTCTTTCTAAACTCTTAAATCTCGACAACGCAAGCCCAAAACTGTCGGGAATTTGAGAGATGTCGTCTTTCCATGGAAGGCCTACTTCAAATCTGCCGTCGGGCAAACGACGGGTTGTCTCTTCAAGAATAGTTACAGCCTTAGCATCGTTGTTACTAAGGCGATCTTTCTTGTTGATGCCTAAAGAATCTAACTTATAGTAATTTTGTATTAGGGAGTTTATTTGACCGAGTTCAGAATCTGCTTTGTGAGAAAATCTGATGTGGTTGACTAAATCGACGGGTTTGGTCTTGCTTGAGTCAAAACCAAATAGTACCCAGCCTAAATTAGTTTTTATTGCAACCGGCTGCGACTTTGTGCCTTTCCTGATTGCTTTAGAAATCAACAGGTGCCAGTTGTCAACTCCGATAATTATTCTCGGTTTAATATCCTCGTAACAAAGAATAGGGACTAAATCTTGTAAATGAGGATACTCCTTAATGTTTTTAACATTGACTGTTTGCTTAGACAACCCTAGGTCACTAATTGATCTAGCATTTTTTATTTTAAATGTGTCGGTGCAATTACGACCCTTTATGTTAAAGTCCACGTATTGGACTTTGACCTTTTTGTTTAATCCACTGACGCAATCAAGCTGAACAAGGGACTCGGGTCCAGTTACACCGATTTGTTCACATAACTGAGAATCAATGAAAGTTGCCGTGGAACCATCATCAAGTAGTGCATAGGTGTCAATATTAGAAGATGGACCTGAAATAGTAACACCAATAATTTTGAGCAGAGGCCTAAAATGTTTTTTACCGCTACATGGCTCAGATGGTGACGTTGTGTGGGCAACCTGTTCGCTTGGTTGAAGATCAATTACTGACTCTTCGTCTGAAGAGGGCGTATGCTTGTCAGAATCGGATTCATTTTCAACTATTGTATGCGCTAGTAAGAAATCTGCGTTGTGAAGAAGTTTGTGATGACGAGATCGGCAGTCGGCAATATTGCAAACCTCTTTAGAGTATTTGCAAGTTTTGTAACTATGCGAACCTCTTTTCAGACATTTATGGCAAAGTTTGTGATCTTTGACTAACTGCCACCTGTCGCCGATTGACATCGTTACAAACTTGTCACATTTTGACAAATTATGATTTTGTTTACAAATTAAACATGCTTTTTGTTGAATTTCAGATCGATTCAATGTTTTCGTCGGAATTTTTGGAAGAATTTTGAATACTATTAGTGGATGTAACTGCGTGAACCTTTTCAAACCTTTTTTGAATTAATGAGGGCTCCGGAATTAAACCAAACTTGAGCTGCCTATCGACTTCTCGACTTAAAAATTGTGCTAATAACTCAAGTTTGGTCTTACCCTGAGGCAAGAAATGTGTAGCGCAGTAATCGATCCACTTGCTCCGAAGCAAAGGTGTAAGTTTTCCTAAAACAGATTGAAATAGTTCCGGTGACTCGAGATAACACCTTTGCTGAAGCAGTTTAATTGTTTCGACACAGTTGCGAACTCTGCAAGAGAACTTGTTAAGGTCACAACTGTCCGAGTTAAGTTTAGCCATAGCACGGACCGCAGAAATTTCATAGAGAACTATTATTTCAGACCTACCAAATCGCAACTCTAGCGCCTTCATCACCTCGGTAGGGTCGTGGGCTGAGACGAGGAGCACTGCGACTGCTTCTTTGGCTGCACCTTTGAGGGCCATGCCAATCCGCGCCAAGTTTTCGCTCGGCGAATGTGCGGTCTTGGTGTCCTCGAAAATCCTCTTGAAGGCCAGCCAATCGAGAGGCTTGCCGTCGAACACAGGAAGCCGGTGATCTCCACATCTTGAACCTTTATTGGCGAGTGATGTTATAGCCTGCGCTAATAAAGAGATGTCAGAACGCTGTTGTATTATTTCACTACCTTTGCTAGAATTTTGTATCGGTATATTAGGAACGTTCGCTGTGGCAGCAGATAAGCGGACTGGCTCTTTTGAGCTTCTTCTGCCACTTGTATTTTTGATTTGGCGACATTCAACATCCTTAACAGAAGGTTGTTCAACTATTTTAGCGGTAGGCGTAAAAGGTTCTAACACAGCATCATCTTGATTATTATTAGCGATAGATTCTAACCAGTTTTGGACTGAAGTTCTGGAGCTTATTCGGCTCCTACCACTTTCAGACTCCAAAGATGCGAGCTGCGCTTCCAGTTCCAAGTCGGCGGCCTTTCGTTCTGAGGCTGCTGCTGCTGCTGCTGCTGCTGCTGCTGCTGCTTCAGAATGAGCAATTTTTCGTGCATGTTCAGCCTGCAGTGTGAGTTTTTGAGCGCGCATTGTACCAGTTGAGCGAGACCTGGAACTTGAAGCATTAGAGCTTACGCTCGAAATTGGAGCGACCGCGGCGGATATAGACGCCACAGGATCGCTCATGTTGTCACTTTTACTTGGCTTTCCCTCGGTCTCCCGAAGTTTTGCTTGAGCCCTAGTGTTCATCATCAAATTTTGAAATGAATTTAAATGGACAAAATTTTTAAACGCGAATGTTCAAAATAACGGTAGAAGGACCAAATGTTACGGAAAGGCTAGTGAATTGAGGGAAAACTAGGACTTCGGGATAATTAGGGAGAAAAACACCATTTAGCACAAGTAGATAAAAGACAACCATACAAAAAGATCTTAAGTCTAATAGCCAGTTGGCAACAAAACCCTTGTACCTTTGTCGGCTCTTACGATATGCATGGGAAGTTAAACAGCTGATGCATTATTTTCACGTCCCAAACCAGCATGGGACATTTTATTATATTAATTTAAAAATATATAATTTGTTACTTACCTAATCAAATTAGGACAACATTGTTTAAGTTGCCAATTCGACACTTTTTTGTACTTAGCGAACGGCGAACAGGCATATAGTGGACTGCCTGGCGAAGCCTGAGCAGTCACGTGTGAAGGTAATAGGATCAGTTTTGATTTCAACCAAGCCTATTTAACAAATCCGATTAAAACACACTGATTGTAACGCCTCGGTGGCATAAACACCGCGCACTTTGCCATACTCTGGCAAAGCGCGCGGTGTTTATGTATACTTTGCGTATAAAGAAAAACAAAGATAACGAAATGCTTTAAAAACATAGAAATAGGTTGCTGTTTTACGTAACTCTTTTCTTAAAATTGTTAAAATCTCATTGGTATTTAAAAAAAAAACAATGATGGTAATGTTTGCACCATCCAGTTACATTCGTTATCTTCGCGACGTAGGTCTTGTCTGAGCCCACCAAATACATGTTCATGGTAATTTCGCCCTGAAAGCGGTACCACGGGCTGCCGGTTATAAATATTGTATCGACGTCTTAGTAACCCTAGTCTCTAACACAGATTAAAAATATGCGAGAGTGACCTTTTGTCATTCTAAGATTCGAAACACGAATTAAGATTGATAAAAACAGTTGAATCACTATTACGGTTAAGCGAAATTGCGATTATTTGTTTTTATGTTGTTTAATAATGTTAAGTAACATTTATATGTAGCCATTACAAATGATTGATACAATGATTTATAAAGACATAGGCCATTTCAATCAGATAGATAGATCTTCGAGACATTATGTCATTATGTCATGCTATTACCTAAAGAAACTATTTCAAACCGCATAACAAAAATGAAAACCTGCTTTGAAATATACACACAACAATACATTGATAAACTCAACAGTATAAATCCGTTTAAAAATCAATCCTGTCGCGACACGGCCTCTCCAATCAATCGGGCCGATTGAGGATTCAATCGCTCGCGAGATGACTGGGGTTTACGTGACTGCGACGCTCAATGTAAATGCTCAAACTCTTCTCACACAAATTTTACTGTAAGTTTTGTCCGATCCGCTAGGGGATCTTACTTTGTGAACGTCTCGGCGACAACAGAATGGATTCAGAAAGATTCTGATATTTAAATCAATCCCTGATTGGATACGACCGTTTCAGGGCTAACTGTTTCATTAGGTGGTGATCAAACGAGCTCAACATAAAACAGTTCGACTTTAATTATCAAGCTTCGTCCCGAGTTTAATCTTGACGTTCAAGAGATGTCTTGTTTAATTCGGTAAAATATAAGACGTTATTAAAAAAATGTACAATCTAATATGAATCCTTTAAGGATTACTACACTTCAATATAATATTTAATTGTTTCAACGTAATTTAATAGTAGAGTAGGTACCGTAAAACGGAATTACTTTAGAATCAACATTGATAACAACTCCATATAATAATATTGGTCCTGGCGTCCTAGACGTCCTTAGTCTGACAAGCTTAGGATTATGCCGTAGGCTTACTTGAAAGTCGAATTAAAATACCAAAAGCTGTTCGTTTGTCGTGACAATAGATTTAAAGCAACCCTGTTTTAGGTTTGTATATGTAGTCCAATACAAATTCAAATTAAAGTTCCCTTTTTAAATTAAGAAATCTGAAATTAAAAGCAACGGCTGATAAGTGTTTCTAAGACAATAGCTGCAATAGCAAATTGCATCTAATCAAGTGGATGTTCAAGAGATCTTCTATCTGTCTTTTGTAATGGTTTATGGACATTTTTTTACACAAAACTCTTCTAGGTTGGTTTCATCATATACCTACCCTGAAGGCCACACCACAGATTAAGTAATAGTTGCCACATTTCTTCTAGCAAGACCAAAACCAAGTCAGACAAACATTAAAAACAGAAACAAAACGAATTGAATCACATCAAAACTGTCAAATTTCTTTGATGAATGTTCCACCATATGCCAATAAACATTAAGTTCAAAGTCTACTGAAAAAAAATTTGTTTTTGGTAGTCTGATGTGTACGCGTGTGTACAGATGTCTGCACATCAGCCAATCAAAAACTCTAAAATTTCTTATATAAATATTCAACAATATGCCAAACATTATAAATTACAAAGTAAGTAATTAGAAAATTTGACAGTTTGCTGTAGTTTGATGTGCAGGCGTGTGTCCAAGCATTCCCAACTTCAAATTACTAATTCTAAGGGTAATCCAAAATCCTTTGTATCTCTGATTAATTACTTAGTTACCTTATATATAGATCTTGGTTACGTTGTATGCTTACATATGTATCTAAAGATGTATCAGATATAAATAAAAAATATATACAAATAAAAAGAGTAGAAGTTTAAAAAGGCATCGGCGTTTTAAGAATCGTGAGTCATGAATCGACACTAATAAGTGAAATAATACTTCTCCGATGTTAGGGTTCTCTTAGTCATAAACAGAATTTGAAAGCTTCAAGATCTAAAAAGGCTATTTTGTCACAATAAAAATGTATTTTCCTCCGTTATTATCATCAACATCGTCATCTTTTCTGCTATTAAGTACCTACTTACTCATGTAAATTGAAGAGTTGATGTCGATGGCGCAGTGATTAACGCGCTCGGTCTGCGGTTACTGAAGTTAAGAAACTTTTGCAAAGGCCGGTCATCGGATGGGTGACCAAAAATTTATCATCACGAGCTCCTCCGTGTTTCGGAGGCATGTTAAGCAGTTGGTTCCGGCTGCATTAGCAGTTGTTAACAACCACCAATCCGCACTTGAGCCGCGTGGTGGTTAATGGCCCGTTCTTCCTATCCATCCATCGATAGGAAGGATAGGATAGGAAGGCTCGTGCCCCACCAATGGGGACATATAACAAGCTGGTGATGATGGATATAAGCCTACCATTTAACACGCCAACTTAGTCGGTCCCGTGCGAGCCTCATACTGCCCCACCGCCCACCCCGACGATATCTGCTGGTGGTCTACATCGATGCCGCTTCCCTCTTCCTCTTCCCGCTCTTGGTCACCATTTCGTCACCACTGGTCCATCGATCCACGTTCCACTTAGCAACAACAACTCGTTTTGATAAAAACAATGTAATACAGTCACATAATCTTACAATGCGGTAAGCCTAATGTTTGTATTCTGCAATGATTTTTTGACTAGTTTTCTGAGTTTTGGAGGGAGACTTGCGAATTGGCTTAAATAAACTCACTATATTAGCAGAATCATTAAAAAAAAATACTAAAAGTTACTACTTATTATAATATGAATTCATTTGTGAAATATTTATAAAATACAGTGAAAAAATTAAAGGCCTACCCGACCCAGCCAGGAATCGAACCTGGGTCTTTTATAAATATTTAATTCAGCTTCAGTGCAGCAGTTGGGTAGTTGACAACAACAACAATTATTTGCAGAACAATAAACGTATAAATGAAATCACGTAACAGTTCTTTATAACATTGACCAATTTTTTATTTGACCTAAGCATGAATTTCTGTATCCTAAAAAGTTATTGATGAACACTCAATTGACGGAAAGAAATAGTGACGTCATAGTTTGCTCATCCCATACAATTTCTATTAAAAATAATCCTTTTGATAGTTGTTAAAATGTTTCTATATTGACTAACCTGTCAACTACCCAATTAGCACTTAGAAATAAAAAGCGAAATTCATTTGCAGAAAGTTAAAAAAATATATTTTAGTCACTGTTTTAAAAATCTTAGAATCAAAGGGAACAAAGAGTAAATCCATTGTATTTTTCCAAAATCATAAAAATAAAAAATTTTAACAAACAAAAATCAACTCCAAAAAAGTACACTGATAAAGTTGCACTAAAAATTAAATAAATAATTGCGTAGTTTAGTTTGTTCAATTTACTTGCAGTTAACCTTTATTATTCTCAATCTTATATTCTTAAAAAACTATGCGACTGCCTTAAACTTAACATCACATCTAACAGAACACATATTATGACAAACAAGCATATATCAAATATTTACTTGCAATCCGCTTAAAGAAACAAATAAAAAAAATATTTTTAGACTGCATAAAAGTATAGACAATCATTTTATTATCAAAATATATAGGTACAATTATTGTTATTTTTGGAGCCGGTGCCAAAATCGCTATAGGTATGCCTACAACATTTGAGGTGTTCTCTCAATTCCATTATCACAACTAGACCAAATTAAAATGGGACCACACGAGAAGCACCAGCTTTCAAATAAAGAAAGTATCATCAAAATCGGTTTACCCAGTCGAAAGTTCTGAGGTAACAAACATAAAAAAAAATACAGTCGAATTGAGAACCTCCTCCTTTTTTTGAAGTCGGGTTAAAATAGTTTCAAGCGAAGAGAAAATAATGAAAAAGATGAAATACACACTTTGAGTATAATTGTTGAGACAAAATAATGTACGACCACTTCGCTAGCGATGCGCGTTTCCATTGCTGTGTTGATTTAGTTCTATCCAGCAAGCTACATTTACTATCTTTAGCGTTTACATTTTTTGGGATAGTTTGCTGATTGCCTCTGGACATTTTCAGCTTCACCGAGCTTTTTTGGGGTCGGCGAGAAACTTAAAGGGTTCCTCAAGCCGTGTGAAACGAATCATCGTCAGAGGCATCACGCACTAGTGCGCGATGCCGTTGGCCCCATGCCCTACTAAATTCTCCGAGGGGTTCGGAACGGATCGGGTTTGTTTACTAACAGCAAAGTGCTAACGTGTTCTGAGTGAGAGTTGTATTCACCATTTTATTACGTCAACGAAAATAGGAATTTGTCTGGCAAAATTTTACCTCTACCCGTTTGTCACACGTTGTTTGTGTTTGAAAGGCGGTGCGAGAGGCCATACTCTACAAATTCTACGTAAATCTCAGTATTGAAAAAGCTGTCTAGAAAACATATCATGCATATGGTCACATGCAATAATAATGATGAATTTTTATTTTTGCCTGAAAAACAGAATAATTCTTCTTCAGTCACATCATGACATGATGTTATTTTTCTATATAAGTATATAATGTTTGGTATTCTGTTATTATATTGTAAAATATTCAAATTAAAATTCAAAATATTTATTCGGCGTAGTAGGCTTAGGTTCTAACAATAAAACTAATATATGTTGTAAAATTTAGGCCCTGTCAGAATACCAGCGTCGTTGTGGTGGTGTTTGTTTCTCAGCACCGCAACGACACAAAGCTGAGGCAGGGTCCTAGTTGGCCTTTACACACACTCATTGTTATATAATTATTATTTTTGTATTAGTTTTAATGTTATTTTTTGTAATGTTCTCTTATTCATTGTTTTTTTTCTGTTATGTCTGTGTGATCGTCAATAAATAATTTCTTTCTTTCTTTCTTTCTTTCTTTAAAATAAATAGATTTACTTTTGCACTATATAAAATCCCTAAAGTAGCCTCTCCAAGTGCAGCACTCACAGCATACTTCATATTGAGTCCATCCTCCGTTATGGTTTAATCATATGGGGAAACAGCACAGATACGAATAAAGCATTTATCGCTCAAAAAAAATGTATTAGGGCAATCTGTGGCATGGCACCTGATGAGCCATGTGCACCCTTATTCAAAAGGTTAGAAGTCTTACCTCTGCCATGTCTATACATTTTTGAAATAGCCAAATTTGTCAAACTCAACCAACGTTATTTTGAAACAGCACAAGATATGTATCCGAAACACTAGAAAGGGAAAAAGGTTGGTGTCGGCCTTTGTTCCAAAAAGCACTCGTATGCAAAAGAATTGTTTCTGACTGTGCATAAGTATTTTTAATAAATTGGCTGAAACAATTAGAAAACTTATGGTAAAACAATTAGAAAACTTATGGTAAAACAATTTCTAGCAGAGTTACATAAATGGCTTATGGCACACCTATTTTATTCGGTGCAAGATTTTCTTACACATACACATAACAAATGTAAACACGTCTTACATTTGTTATGTGTATGTGTAACCTAGAGGTGTGCAAGCAAATATTTTACTTTTATGTTAATGACATATTATTTTCTTTTGATGTCCGTAAAATACTGTTCACCTTGACCAAACTTGATAAATCACTTGACTTTAATCATTATTTTATTTCTGTTTTTCTGTATTTATAATTGAATTGCTAATAATAACTTTTGACAACTGTTTACCTAACTTATCACAAATTTTTCTTTTTCCTCCATGGACTGCCATAGAGAAGTGAAGTTTATAAGCTCCACAGATAATAAGTTAAGTTGCTCAGGTTATAATGTTGATTTGATATATTTTTGACATAATTATTGATTATCGACAATTTCTAGTAGGTATATAAATTTTGTATTTTTATTGTACGTAATGTAATCTAATTGATTTATGACAATTTGGAGTATTAATTTTGTATTTTTATATGTATGTAATTAGAATAGTCCTTGTTATTTATAAAATAAAAAGGTAAAAGTTATTTGCATGCTACATTGTCAGCTGAGAGTCTAGTTTTCATCTCTGAAAACTAGATTAAGACCAAAAATTTACCTTTCACAAGCGCAAATTAAATATATATTTCATTTCATTATTTCATTTCATTTCATTTCAAAAGGTATTAAAATACTACGACGAACTGGACGGTTTTTTAATAAAGATTCAAATATTTTTTTTTATAAATTAGCCTTGTTTGTGTCACACTGCTGGGCAAAGGCCTCCCATCTGTGACTCCACTGAGGCCACTGAGGTGAATGATGATAGAGAACTATCATCGGCCACCTCATACCACTCCGGCAAAAAAATGCTCAAGTCGTCCCCCCATCTCCGCTTAGGCCTGCCTCTTTATTATTTTATAAATCATCAATATATTTTGTTTAAAATAACAATAAAAGATCTATAGTCATTCCTCTGACAAAGCCTTTCGTGTCACATTTGATGAAAATTTTATATTCAGAGCGCCTACCAAATGGGAGTATTTCACAATTTAAAAACAAATGATAAAAAAAACATTATTAGAGTAAAAATGCAACCCCTACGTTTGAAATCGTTAGTATTGACATTTTTAACTCAAATTATACTGCCGTACTCAGAGACGTCAATTAAGTTTTAATGACAATTAAATCTCTTGCTGTCACTTTCTTATGTATAGTGCTAAATAGAGAAGGAAAGACATTTAATTGTCATTAAAACTTAATTGACGTGTCTGAGTACGGCAGATAGGAAGTCGTGTCGCACTCTACAATGCGCCCGTGCAGGATCGCATCAGATTCCGGGTGGAAAGTGCGTGCGGCTCGCGGCGTGTGCAGCGATAGCCATCTGCGCAGTGCCCGACTGGCCGGCTCACAGTCCCGATAAACAGTGCAGGTGGGATCCACAATAACAAGCTGTAAATTCAGTAAATATTGTTCAAGTACTGATCAGCCTTAATAGGTACAGAGATTGTAAAGGACGAGCTGGATGGCGCGCGCAGTGATTAACGCACTAGGTCAGATATTCCTGAAGTTAAGCAGCTTTTTCGAAGGCTTGTCATTGGATGGGTGACCAAAATTTTTTCATATCAAGCTCCTCCGTGCTTCGGAAGGCACGAAAAGCCGTTGGTCCCGGCTGCATTAGCAGTCGTTAGCAACCATCAACGCGTCATGAACCCGCGTGGTGGTTTACGGCCCGTTCTCCCTGTGGTGTTTCTATCCAAATACAGCTCGTAGTACAGCAGTTCGGACATAAAATGAGCTAGTGTTGATAATGATGATTGTTAGAGTACTTAGCTGTACTAGGTACCAATTCTAAAGAAGTTCATTTGGGTTGTAAATTTCTATAATAAAGAAACGACCCGTTTACCTATTACCTATTTTACCCGCCTCTTTGGTCACCGTTGACAGATCCAGAGGTCCCGATGGTACACGTTTGCACTTGGTTTAGTGAAAAGCAGGGTGCGATTTGAATCCACGTATGTGTATCCTAGTATGGCGCCATAACATCAATGTTATAGTAGCATTGTTGTTTTCCAACCGTTATATAAAGGATTTTTATTTTATACAGTTCATCAGAAACATAACTTTGGTTACCTTAGGCTTAAAATCTTTTTTTAACATATCTGTATTATATATATTTTTTTTTTTTTATTCTTAGCACGGCAAATGACTCCACACCACCTGATGTTAAGTGGAAATGGAGTCCAGACGCGAAGACAACTGGTGCAGCGTGAAAACAACGCAGCATCAGTCAACCTCACTCTGCCGGCCCACAAGGTGCTTCTTCACGCCTCGTTTGAAGGACCCCATATCATAGGAAAGAGGGAAAACATGTGCTGGTAGACTATTCCATCTTTTGGAGGTGCGACAAAGAAACGAGTCACCAAATTTCTTTGTGCGCGATGGGATATGTGTGACAGTGAAGCGGTGACACCGGAGAGCAGCACGCGTACTCCTATGGAGGAAGGGAGAAGGTGGGATAAGGTCAAAGAGTTCTTCAGAGCACTCGCCGTGATATAAGCGTATATAATTGTTTTCTAAAGTTTACGCGAACACTACACATTGAAATGAAACAACTTTAACGGATCTACTCGCGTTTATTTTACAGATTACTTTTAATTAATGTTTACCCTGACGTTTCGAACCCTTTGCGGGGTCCATCTTTGTTTCAGAGAGCACGCGGCATCTGTGACACCCAACACCTGGCTGAGCTTGAGCATGTCAAACACGTACCTACTACAGAATAATTAACTGAAACGGCTTCGTCACAGAAATCGCAATAAACCAACCACAGTCGAGCGCCAACCTGCCTGTACTTCCGTATATGAAAGGTGTCACTGACAAGATTGGACATATCTTAAAGCGAGCTTCAATCAACACTTACTTCAAGCCGCCGAAGAAGATCAACATGCAGGCGTGTACAAACTAGACTGCGACTGTGGGCTCTCTTACATCGGGCAAATAAAGAGAAGTGTAGGATCCCGCGTTAAACTACGTATAGCCGACGTCAAGCATAGGTGCGAAAATAAATCTGCAGTATGCGAACATTCCCTAGAGGGGCCCAACCATTACATCAGATTTGATAAACCACAAATACTTGCTAGAGAAAAACGATTCATCTCTATGATGGTACGCGACGCTATTGACATTAAAAAAAAAAACAAAAAAATTTTTTAAAATAAAAACATACTTGTTAACAAAAAAAAATGACATAAGACTGCATATTATACACTAACGATCACAAAGTTACTGTTAGATTAATTTAATATTAAGATATCAACACTTTACTGTATTAACAGTGTGTACAAAATCACGTACAATCACAATACATTTTATTAAAAGTGTCACATTCAAAAAAGTATTAAATTTAATATTTGTCGAGAGGCACGCGTAATTTTTTGCCGCCAGCCGCCACCGCCCAAACCATTATAGGTGATTCACGTTGGTGCATCACAATAAAAACGCTATAAAGAGCCATTCATTGGCCATACTCCATGCACCAGTGGCACACTATATTAAATTATTTTGAGTTTATTATTTTCCAAGTTGGCCTCCACGCGGTATTATGAAACAGACGCGATAAGTGAGGGTGTCTACAAAGCACACTTGGCTATCGGCGGCCATTGAATATTTATGTGGCATAGTTGGGACTTGTCGTAATGTACAAACTTTTTATTAATAACTAACAGTATGTCGTGGCAGTTAATGAATTTACTTGGCAAGGGATTTTATTATTATTATTGGATCCACAATTAATCTAAACAAATCTTTTAGTGAAATATTAGAGTTATGGTGTTAGTAGAATTTATAATTTTCATTAGATTTTACATGTATACCTAGACATCCAGTAATGAAGTATAGGACTGTCCATCCTCCCTGCTATCATTCTCAGGAGTGTTGGAGCTGCCCCGCACTCGCTCCTTGAGTGAGCAGAGCTCCACGCAGCTAACATCCCCGAAGCGCTGCAGCGCCAGGGCAAGCCCAACAACACTTTTGAATGTCATATGTATACTTTAATTCTTACAGGTAACCATTTTTTTCGAATTCGCACCTGAATCATCCCTCAGGGTATGTGGGGTAAGGCTGATGTTATGGTTGAATTACTAAGAACCTAGGGCACCTACCGCTTAGGCGGGAATCTCACAGGTACCCTCTTAAGCCTCTTTTTCAGTCTTACATTACAACTCTACCAACATTGTTGCTATGACGACGATAGTCTAAGCAAGTGCTAGCTATCCAGACAGAACTAGAACAAGCCCTACCATTACACCAAACTGACATCTAACCTGGTGCTTTTGGGAGATCGGTGATTTGACCTATCGATCATCACGGTTGAAACTAAACTCTTGCCAATATGATCGGAAAGCATTCTGAAACTCCTGGCAAACAAAATTATAAAAATATGTTATAGAATGATGATATGAACAATTACAATTTGAAAAAATCAAATAATAAATAGTGTTGACTAATTTCGACGAGTTGGATTGAGCCACGATAGCATAGTTGGTAGTGCACCTGACCCGGTGCCACCTCGTGGAATTTTTTTCAACACTTTGTCTTTTTTTTTCCCAAATTATAAAAATATTGAACATACCTAAAATACCTTTTAACGGACCATTGACTTTATTAATACATAATACAAGCAATTTTATAAATTATATAATATATATTTGAAGATACAAGTTCATCCTTAAAAATAGCAACATATTTAAAAAAAATGTGAACATGAACATTTCTGCTCCACACTGTAGGACTGACATGTCTACATAAAGACAAAAGTTCTTAATTATATAAAGATTATAAAAAATTATAAAAAACTCCACACTGACCCAAACAATACAAATTTACCAACAATTTAATTATGACATGCCTAAAACAAAATAACAACAAAAAGTCAACGGGCAAAAGAACAATTTGAAAACAAGATTACTCCAAAAGGCAATCGTGGAATACTTCAACAACAAAAACAACATATTAAAATGTTTTAAGTGCACCCAAAACAGGGGCTTTTGGAATTTCGAGGAAATCTAACGCTTACGTAAGTATTAACAAAGAAGAGGAGAAATTCGCCGAACGCTGGCACAGTGGATGATGCTTTTGTCACCGTGCTTTTGTCTTTTTCATGTTTAAAGTTGGCACTTATTTAATTTTATTATTTCAATAGTCTATCTACAATAGTAAAATAATGGCTGCTGACAGCATCGACATCGATGTTTTGCGTATGTAATTAAACGGAATGAACCAAATTATGGTAAACATAGTATGATAAGATATATCAATTAACTGATTTTATTATATTTTATTATATATGCCTACGCATACACAGTATAGGTATAGGTAGGCCTCAAACAAGATTGACAAACAATCTTGTAAAGATCACTGGTAGAAACTGGATGCGAGCAGTACAAAACTGGTCGTTGTGAAAATCCTTGGAAAGGCCTTTGTCCAACCAGTGGCAGTTGGCAGAGATGATAATGATGCTGATGGAATCGATGATAATACATTTCTACTAAAAGATTTGATGGTATGTATACCATTTGGATATCTATCCCGGCAACGCATCTGCGATTCCTCTGGTTTTGCGGATGTCCATGGGCGGCGGTGATTGCTTCCCATCAGATGACCCGCCTGCTCGTTTGCCTCCTTCTAATACAAAAGAAACCTATATCTAACGCTACAGTGGCCCAATGGCAAAGCACTCGGCCCGATACCCGAAGGTCCCAGGTTCAATTCCCAGGTCGGACAAAGTGTATTTCGGGTTTGTGATCACCAACCCGTATTTGGCAAGCGTGGTGATTAAGCCAATACCCATCAATTGTAGCGATGACTTGATTACAATGATGGAGACATTTGCCCAGCACTGGGATAGTTATAGGCTATTCACTTTACTTTCTACTTTCGAATACTTAATTCGAATTTCAAATCGAATTTGAATACTTAATTGCTGAATCGGCTTTGCAAAAGTTGGCCAACTTGCAAGCTGCTGCGCTATCAGCTGGTAAAAAGTTTGCCCAGCAGTGGGGCATGGCCGATCCGATCCGAACCCTTCGGAGAATCTAGTAGGGCACGGGGACACGGCACTAGTGTGTGATGCCGCTCCCTCTAGAAAACCTCCGAAGGTGATTCGTTTCACACGGCTTGAGGAACCCTTTAACACATTGACTGCCTTAAAACCAGACACAATAGAAATTTAATTGTCATCACTCACCCGTGTGGGGTCCGGCATTGAATGGGTTAAGTTTCTCGCCGCCCCCAACCAAGCCCGGTAAAGCTTAAAGTGCCGTCTGAGGTAATCAGCAATCTTTCTCCAAAAAAAAGAAAAGGGGGGAAAAAGAGGGGCATGGGAAAGTTTGCAGCGTCGCGTCGTCAGTAGCCTGCTGATGCTCGGATTGAATACTAGAAATCGTGTGGTTCAATCCCGTAGCTCCGTTAGACTTAGTAGTATTTATCACGTCACGTCACGTCAGTACGTGAACCTATACCCTGCATATGTTTTCTAGGTGGATTAACAAGACTGTTATTAAGGCATTAATAGTAATATATAAAAAAAAAACTATTTTAAATAAAAGAGCGACTTTTACTTTTAATGAAAGGTATTCGGTATCTGTTGTCTGTAAACTGTTATCTTAACTGTGCTGGTGGTTCGTTAGAAATGCAAAAACATCAATTAGAGAAGTCTCGAGGAGCTTTGATATGCAAATCACGAATCACGATCTAAGCAAAAACAATAGATTTCAACTCTTGTTTTGGGAGAAGTGTTTGATGCGAAATATTTGCTAAATATAGGTAAATTTTCGGATTACTGAAGGGAAACGAATGGTGATGGATTAATTTCCTCGATTGATTGGACCCACACGAATGAGGGACTTTTCAGAGGCTAATTTAAGTCACACTGTACGTTTATATTTTACTTAGGCGTTAGCGTAATGTACTTGATGGTTGTGATGCCTAACCCATATTTTAGTAATAAATGTAATAAATATTTTTCTAGTAAATTCAATTATGAAATTGACTGCATAAAGTCAATAAGACAATTACAGTCTGATGACGTTTAAATTTAGTTTTTGTTTCGTCAACAATAAGGTATACGGAGGAGCAGCTCGATGGCGCAGTGGTTAACGCGCCCGGTCTGCGAGTGCTGAAGTTAAGCAACTTTCGCAAGGGTCGGTCATCGGATGGGTGACCGAAAGTTTATCATCTCGAGCTCCTCCGTGCTTCGGAAGGCACGTAAAGCCGTTGGTCCAACTGCATTAGCAATCGTTAACAACCACCAATTCGCACCGGGCCCGCGTGGTGGTTTATGGCCCGTTCCCCCTTTCCATCCATAGGCAAGGTTATTTAATTTTATGTATAAAATGTTTATTTAATTTAATGTATTTTTTATGCATCATTTTAAAAAAATAATTCATTCTGCACTCCTTCTCTATATAAACTATTGCGAAATTTCATACTCCTCCGTCCGCGCAATTTGCGTAAAAAGGGGTACAAAGTTTTTGCTTCACGTATTAATATATAGATAATATATAAAGTATAAAATATGCACAAACAAAAAACACTTTGCCATCTCTTAAAGTACAATCATTCTTGCTTAAGTGTGTGGCAACAAAGTAACACATCAAGGTCGCTCCTTACAAACAATTCCACTTAAGGCGCGGTCGTCCTTGTTTTAAATAATTGAATGCTTCGGTCGAACTAATGTGTCCGCTTGTTACTACATTCAAATGCGCAGGAGTAGAATGTTAATGCTCAGTTGAAGATATAACATTGGTTTAAGAGCAATAACAGGTTAAGGTATGCCGTACGAAGTCCAAAGCTCTAATTCTTTCAAACCAATAATTCCATTTGAATTTTCATTTTATTTATAAGCTAAAGGAAAATACAAAAAGAAAGTGCCCTGCTATGATAGGGCATTTTCCAATATATTAACGCTGTAAGGGAGAAAAGAAACGCCCTTGCTGAGTTTCCTGTCGGTTCTTCTCACTGAGAACTGACCTACAAGGTCTCCCGCCCTGTGTAGACGTACAAACCGATGACATAGTGGCATTCATAAAAGCTAATTGTAGCCTAAACTGAATAAATTATTTTGAAATTTGAAAGAGTTGTTGACAGTTAAAAGAAAACATTTTTATAAACGTTTGTCTAACTGAATTTATGCGATTTATATCCACTATGGATAGTTCCAAATCGACTTTTCAAATTATTTTATTAACAGTCAACATTTCTGTATTTCTCTTACCTGTAAAGTTTTATTAACGACCTCCGTAGCCGAGTGGCTTGCACGCCGGACTTTGGGCGGCGCTAACTCTAAGGTCCCAGGTTCGATTCCCGGTCGGGTCAATGTCGAAACTAACTTCGATATTGTGTCGGGTCTGGGTGGTTGTGGTACCGTCGTTGTTTCTGATTTCCATGAAACGAGTGCTTTAGCTACTTACCTTGGAATCAGAACAATGTATGTGATATTATATTAAAATAAATTTTATTAATATTTTTATTTATATTAATATTCGCATCAAAAACCTTAATTTATTTGTATAATCCTTATTTAAGTAGTTATTTCATCAAACATTTTTTTAAATATTTTCTTGAGCCAGAATATATTAAGGTTTTCGCATATAATAAGTTAATTTGTGAATATTACAGTCGCAAAAAACAAATTGTATATTATTTATTTTATTTTATTTTGTTTTATTTGGAAAACATTCAGTGATACTGTTAACATAAATTGACACTATGCACTATTTACATATTTCCGCATATATGTCTATGTATTTTGTTTCCAGAAACTGATTATTATTGCTCCCAAAAATCAAAGACCACACACGCTCGAAGCGTACACAAATACAGCGGTACCCATAAAAGTTACAAAAGTCTACAGAAATAGTATCGCGTTTGATTTCCCTGTTCCTACCGTTTCCATAATAAACATATCAACAAGCGGTTTTACGACCGAATTTAAAGAAATCACTCCACATTTAGCTTTACGAAGCTGAAGAATAGGTTAGGTCTGTACCAAGTAAAATTGCAAAAAAGGAATCCACTTATTTTATAGTCTAGTTTTTAAACCGGCATTGTAGTCAGAAGTCTCGGGATCTTCCGTACTTTTTAGTTTTTTTTTGGAGAGACATTGCTGATTGCCTCAGACGGCATTTTCAGCTTCACCGGGCTTGTTTGGGGGCGGCGAGGAACGTAAAGGGTCCTCAAGCCGTGTCAAACGAATCACCTTCGGAGGTTTTCTAGAGGGAACGGCATCGCGCACTAGTGCGCGTCCCTGTGCCCTACTAGATTCTCCGAAGGGTTCGGATCGGATCGGGTTTGTTTACTAACAGCAAAGTGCTAACGTGTTCTGAGTGAAAGTTTTATTCACCATTTTATTATGGGGAGCGGGATAACCCGAGGGCGCCTCTAAAGGCTCGGACCTCGGCTCGGGTTGACCGGGCCGTGGTGGAGGAGAAAAGCGCCCAGGTACATGTCTGTACCTGGTGTAGAGCGCGTGTGAACCGGTTCTTCGTACCCTTGTTCTACGAGTACGGTGTCTTGGGCCTAAACTAGTGTGCATGTTTAGTGTATTCTGTAATGTGTAGTGGCATTTAGAGGAACGGGCGGGGGTCGAACTTTGTAGTTCATTTCGGATTGTGCTTATTCCAAGTCCAGGGGGGTAACCACGAGCTCTTATAGCAGTATTATTGCAGTTGTGAAATCGAGACGCGTGTAGCGGCGAATATATTCGCGTCTCTTTTCCACAACTGCAATAATACTACTATAAGAGCTCATAGTCAGGGGGCTGGGCTAGCTACCACCATCTTATCTAAATCTCTTGCCATTACAATAATGTATGAGCATTATTGTGTTTCGATAGTTCAGCAAAATAGCCTCAGTGGTTGAGGATTCCGAGTGAAGTGCGCTTCCACCTTTGGCATTATCATAACATCAGGTGACATAAAGGCCAACTTTAAACGCCAAATGTGCCAATTTAAATAAATGAAGCTTATGTTTTGATTTTCGTAGAATATCTTTCAAATTACGAAAACTATTTCAATTTAACTTGAATACCAATTATTCTTTTAATTTAAATCAGATTCTAAGAACACCAATAAAGTGTAATTTTAATTTACATTTTAATATCAATCAAAATTTCAAAGAATTCGAAGGCTGCAATTATCTAAAACACTGTGATATAACATTGAATCAGTAATTGAAGAAACGAGTAGATACTCTTCGAATTTGGCAGGAAACTAATGCGAAGGTCGGGTAGTTCAGCCCTTGGTGTAATCGCCTGGATAGCGGAAGGGTCGTGAATTCAAATTCTACCCTAAGTTGCGAAAATATTAAGGATGTATTTCATTTGAGAATGCTCTGTTCAGAAAACAATATAGAGAAAATATAATATCAAGTTGATCTACTCAACGGAACAGAAAATATACTCAGACGATAGCTACGGTTCATGTCTATGTCATACCTCTATAGGTAATATCGCTAATGACATTGAACCGTAGCTAACATGACATTGATTAATATTATCTAGGCAAGGGCTAATATTACGGTGCTAGCAAAGAAATTACTTGAATTACTATTAATTAATTATCTTAATTAATGGCTTCGCATTTAGCATTAAGCCAATTTCAAGTGTTTTTTATTATAGTAGTAAGGGTACAATTTGTACGGTAGATAGAAATTAAAATGGAGTCTCACAACACGTGTTGTTACGGAAAGAACTCGGGTTAAACTCGAATTACTATTAAGAAGATATTAACGGAACTCGTAACGTCATTCGTATTATGGTGATAAGGCAAAGGGATCTAACCCTGGTTAAAAAAAGTTAAGTCAAAGTCTAGAAAATATTAGAAAAACAAAAGCACAGTTAGTTTTACTCCACGACTTTCTTAATTGATAATATTTGGCTTCGAGAAACCTTAGTAGCGACAGGCGACAGGAAATAAGGGCCAGTGCCACCCTCGTCGAGATTAATTCAGTGAATAAATAAAAGTCAGCGGATTAGGCCAAAGTCGTTTCCTCTCTCTTAAGCTGACCTCGCGTGCTTTTGTAGAAAAATGCCCCGCACATAAATAAAGTGGACGACCCCGAATCAAAGTGAAACACTCCTAATTGCGGTAGTTGGCGCTTGGTACGGCTGATCATTTATTAGCTGTGATATCCTTTGGTTCTTTCGCAAATAATGTGGTAAGCAAACTGGGTTCCTGTTGAGAATCATCGTCAACGCGATGTAGAGTAGACTGCGTCATTTAACCGCTATTCCTTGATCATTCAAGGTGACTAATCCTCGAAAGCAGAGTTTCCGGAATATCAGTTCAGTTATCGTCAGTTAATGATACATACCACTGAATGTTATGTGTACTGATCTCCAAACTTCAGTTAATCCGTCAGCTTTTTTCCTGATCAAATATCTGTCTCTTTTACTAATCATAATACATACGAGTATATTCATGAAAATCACACATAACAACTCATTTGTTAGCAAAGCCTATCCTGATTAATGTTGTAAATGTTTGTCTTTCGTTTCCGACGAAACGGAAAAACGGATCAACATTATTTTTGGCGGAGAGGTTTTCATTGGTGTGCCTCAAAAACACATAAAACTACTTGGGAAAATATTACTAATTAATGATTGTGCACAGACATTATGACAGATCGAACTGAAGTTTGTAGGTACTGAAATTACATGCTAGTGAAGCCGTTGCTGAAAACTAGCTCTACAAAGTTGTATTATTTACTGTTAGTAAAGATAGTTAAAAAGTTATCATTTATTACGCACCACAAAATAAAATTTTACTTCGTAGTCATGAACAAATCCAATCAGAAATATTGTACAGATATATATAAGTCTACTTCTCTAAGCGAAAAATACTGTCCTGGAAATACGGAGGCACTTAAAGGATTAAAATGCATTAACTAAAATACCTATTCTATGGCGACGAAAACAGGGCAATATTTCATTTCGGAAGTGCAAAACCGTTAGCTGAAATTTTTATGACTGGATGCGTCTGGTCTGGAAGATAACTTTAAAGCGAATTGCAAGTGAAATGAATTTTGAAAGGCAATGCTCAGTGTTTTATAGGATTTTAACTTTTCTGGATTTCCAACTATAGGTTCTGCTCTCGTAATTTTTCTTTGCCTTGAAATGAATGGGAATAAGGTGGCTAATTGCAAACTCAATCCACTTCAGAGATTGTTTCGTTATGAAAACATGACTTGATTGCATAGTTTTCGATTATGTACCAA
Organism: Eudonia truncicolella; assembly: GCA_949315975.1. Taxonomy (NCBI): domain Eukaryota; kingdom Metazoa; phylum Arthropoda; class Insecta; order Lepidoptera; family Crambidae; genus Eudonia; species Eudonia truncicolella. Next base: position 1,219,553 of record OX438838.1, on the reverse strand, counting down.
ATAAAACCAAAAGACATCATGTGGACGCTTGTAAATTAAGAGAAGTACAGACGCCTGCACTTCAACCTATCCAAAACTGTCCAATTTCTTCAAAATAGTTTCAACCATATAACTTAATCATAAAGTTCAAAGTCTATTGAGGAAATTTGACAGTTTGTGGAAGGTTGATGTGCAGGCGTGTGTACATAAATTTAAGTTTAGCTTCTTCAGATTACTTACTATTTTATTTGTTTTTATTCGAGCTTAAATGATCAAGCCCTTTCATTTGTAAAGACCCCAAAGCTACGTCACAGTTAACCCGAGCCAAGGTGGCCTTTAGAAGTGACCTTGGGTCTTCCGCTTGAGTCTTCCAACTCAATAAGTCTCGGGGGATCTACTGGGTCCTACGATAGATATGCTTGCGTGTTGCCAGCAGGCCCTAGAACCCCCAGAGATTAGTTTGAAACTACACTGCTCAAGAAACCATAACTTTTTTCCATCCAATAAAATCGCTTACGCTATGAAGAACATAAGTAGCCCCATCAGAAAATTACTGTCTAGAAAACCTCAATGTTGCAACGTTGAAATTGAAAACGTTCCTCGTACTTAAATAAAAACATTTTGAGTGAACTCTGAAAACAGCTTTAATCCAGCAATATATCTTCTTTGGTGTCCGAGCTTACCGCATGTTGTTTGCAGACATATCAAACGTTTGCTCTCAGCCAATATTGAAGGATACTTTGCGTTACATAGGTCGAAGTTATGGATCGCTTTCAAGAAACGGTAGTTTGAGACTCAATAAAGAATACTCCTCAGATTCTAACTTATAAAAACAACTGCACAGAATCATAGTAAATTGTATTTAAACTCTAATAATAATGGATGCGATTTTTAAACTGACGACAATCAGTCTCACGCTTTGATTTTCATTGATTTTCTGATTCAACGAGTGCTCCCACTGGATTGTAAAGATACCGGTGATTATTTGGCACTGAAAATTTGACAACAATTCTAAATGCTTGCCTAAATAAGCAAATATAAAATAGTGCATGTTTTTTATTTATTCTTAGTTTATTGATAATTTTTAATTTACAATAATAATTCTCTGAATATTTTCCTAAAGACAACAGTAAAATTTGTTTGAAATAGGCTTTTTATGTAGACTTTATCGCTTTGTAGTGCATTTTATTTTTATATATATATTATATAATATATAATTTACATTAACATATTAATTATATTGGATTTTTATATTGTATTTTATTTTATTAATTTTTATTGTTATAAAATTGATTGAATTGAATTTAAATGTTTAATTTTTTAAAAGAAAATATTTTGCATGTCTGTAAAGACTAAATGTGAGTTTCATTATCTGTATTTTCCACCATTGTATGCACCATGTTTAATGCAAATAAATAAAAATATTCTATTCTATTCTAAATCTGCATTATCCTCAAAAATCTACTATCAAGAATCGTTTGTTGATCGTTGCTCGTTACATACAGAAGCATGTTCCATCGATGTGGCTCATTCTTTCTACGTGATCATGACATTTCCAAATATTTTTTAAAATCCAATATTAATAAATCTCTTTTCTTTCATAAACCGCACAGAAGATTTCTCCAAGACAGAGTATATCATAAGAGTAGCAGCTGGTCGTTTAGATACTTGATGAAGGAAACGTGACTGAAATTGTGAAGGTGGTATTTTAAAAATAGTCATTTTAATAGGGTTTTGTGACATGTGCAACGGGATACGAGTGGAATTGTCCGTAACAAAAAGGTCGAGTGTGATTTTGAACTCTATTTTCGTTAGGTTAAGGAAGGTGGTTGAGAAAATGAAGCTGCCACGTGAGCCGGGTGGCGGAGACGGTCCGGACCGATGTTACATTACCGCAAATTGCATTAAGGCTTGTGTGGATTCTGCACAGTATATGGCTGTGTTTCAGATGTTTCAATTAGAAGTTTTCGTTTATTTATCATATCTTATTTTATTATTTACTTTTATTAATTTTTATTATTTACTTCTTGGGCACGTTGAAGTATATTAAAGTCTTTATCTAAAATAAAAATAAAATAGGAACTTCATTGGTCTATCTGCGACTGCTAAAGTTAACCATCTTTCGCAAATGCCGGTCATCAGATGGGTGACCAAAAATTTTGCTTACGGAGGAGTAAGACACGTTGGAAGACACGTAAAGGCTCGTGCCCCGGCAGTGGTGACATAAAATGAGTTAGTGATGATTAACCAAAATATTGTAGCAGTATTCTTGTCCAGATATTTAAACTCTACAAGTGGTTTGGATAAAGGTGGTCTGGAGCTAGAGGAATGACAGTGCATAGTGCCAAAAGCAGTAAAGATTTAGAGTTTTTTTAAATATTAGTATTAATTAATTAATGCTATCTATAAATGACTAACAAAATTACATATATACAGACATACATACATATAATCACGCCTCTTTCCCGTAGGGGTAGGCAGAGACCACTTCTTTCCATTTTCTACGATCCTTACATACTTGTTTCGCTTCGTCCACTTTCATTATTCCCTTCATACATGCTCTTCGGTTTAGGGTACTCTTGACCTGGCCTTTTTTCAAGACGTCCCTGATTTGATCTCGAAACGTCCGCCTAGGTCTACCCCTACTAGCACTTTCATTCACACTCGCCTTATACACTTTTTTCGTCAATCGTTCTTCATCCATTCTCTCGACATGGCCAAACAATTACACTCGTCGCAAATTTATATTTTTAAATATATTTTTGTAAATAACAAACAACATGCACAATTTCTTACATATACTGCTCAGAAACTGATCGGCGAAGTAGAACGGATCATAAAACGCGCGAGTCGATGAGAAGTCGCCCCAATCAATCACAGACTAATCGAAAATTCCGACTCAATAAGCGGAGACCGATCGGGGACTTATGTGGCTCATCATTAGATATTACTCGCCTCCACTCAGCCGGTACTATTCAATTCATTCGATTTTATTACGCCGACGCAGACTAGCTCCGTGAATGCTAAGCGAGGATTTTGTCTTAATGCTGATTAGACAATTTTATTTTGAACTGTATTAGAGTTTCGTAATTTATTACGGAACGGATTTATGGGACTGTCAAAGACAATTTTCATGGAAATCACTTTGCTCAGGTGATTATTTACTTCAATAGATATCTAGTTTAAATGCGTTAGGCGATAACATCAGCGAAATTCATAGTTTTCTCTGTAAGTAATACTTTTTTTTTCATTTCCAGCTCAGCAAATGACTCCGCTCATCATAAAGTCCTGATGTTAAGTGGAAACGGAGTCCAGAAGCTAGGACAACTGGTGCAGCGTGAAAACAACGCAGCATCAGTCACCATCACCCTGCCGGCCCACTAGGTGCCTCTTCACACCTTGTTTGGAGGACCCCATATCAAAGGAAGGAGGGAAAACGTGTACAAAGAAACGAGTCACCAAATTTCTGTGTGCGCGATGAAATGTTCCAGACAGTACAGCGGTGACTCCGGAGAGCTTTTTGACTTTGCTTTATGTTAAACTTAAAACCTGTATTGTTCGACTTAAGAGCTTCTTTGCCCTTTGAACCAGCTTCCAATAAATTACCCATCTTATTATCAAAAGAACAAGGGGTCAATTCTACATTCTATATATGAGCACCGCCATCTAGCGTGTGGTGATCAAATTTCTACTTCATTGTGGGTTATACTACGGAAGACTATACCAATGGCAATAGAAATAACGCAATGAATAGAGAATCGCGCGCCACGCAAGTGGTCGAGGTCGAACGGAATAAAATCATAAAGTAAGTAAGTACGGCTAAAAACGAGCGACCCTTGCAGTAGTCGTGTCGTGTAACATTTGACATTGAACATTTAAGCAATTTTAACATTATATTCTGAAAAAAATGGGTCAGGTATTACATCATTTTATAACTATAAAATAAATGCAGTATATACTCATTAAAAGACATTTGACATATCAGAATGACCTTTGATAGTCAAATGACACAATATGTCACATATAATAATAATATGTCATGTCCATAATTATAGATATTAAATTTACAAAATGGCGCGCGCTTGTGCGCTTCCCCGACTTCCTGTTACACACTTTTTACACTGTTACACATTTTACGAAATCACTCCCACAAATGCAAGAAAGTGAGCGGAAAGATGTTACACATCAAAAAATAAATTTACTCTATCACATACAATACATTGCTATATATATATATATATATATATATATATATATATATATAAATCATTTATTTCAGGCAACACACAATGTACAAGATGGTAAAAACACAAAGGGGCCCATATAATAAATACCTTACAGACTAACATACATACAATATAAAACAATTTTTGTTAGTAGATATAACTTAGGTATAACTATGTTAGTATATTAAGCACTAGCTTGTGCTGTTCCGGTGGTGCTGACGGGTAATCTTCCGCGGAAACGCCGGTACACCACGCCTTCGCCACGCCTATGACTCCAAAGACAGTAGTATAAGCACTTGTGTTATGGAAACCAGGAACAACGACGTTAATACGACCACCTGACCCGTGAAAATACAGAAAAGGTTCGTTTTTCTACATTGACCCAACCGGGAATCGAAGCCGGGACATCGGAGATGGCAACACCAGAAGCCGGCCTGCGAGCCACTCGACTACGGAGGTCGTCGTAAATAAGGTAACAGTATAAAAAAGATAGCATTATATACCAATGATTGTGTTCATTAAATGTGATGAACGGACTACTTGAAGTGGAGTAATATTGATTACGATTTTCTATGTATCTCTGTATTTTAATTGCTTTTGAAACAGCACAAATAAAAGGGATAATCATTAGTTGTTACGAATAGACTTAAATCTAAACAAAATTCAATATATTTACAAAAGGTTAATTGGAAAAATTATGAGCACAACGTGCAAAAAAAAAGGTGACAAATAACTTTACTTTGATAGGTTTTTTTTAGAGCTTAAGTAAAAAATAAGATTAGATTTAAATGACTTTATTTAAACTGCCTATCAAAATTAAACATTAATAATTTGTAATACTGATTCGTTGAAAAATAAATATCCAGAAGAAATCCTTTGGCCTTTGGTTAACAAAGTTTTGATTAATTGCATTGAGTTAAAATTCAGTCCATACAGCAAATATTAAAGTAAGTATTTAAGTAACCTAAGCCCTTTCAAATTTGTGCACGGACACCGCAGTGAGTATTTGGAATAAGTTTACTGACGTAAAGTAAAATAAAGATCACAAAATATAATAAAACAATATATATTTTACTTTTTTATACCCATACTTCATAGCATCCCTTACTAAGGAGGTTATAAAAATTAAAACTTCGCAAATTGCAATGTCCAGCTACTAAGGCACCAATTTCACCGGTCTCTATCACTCCTGCACATAATTCTGCAAGTGTGAGCGAGATAGAAACATCGTCATTAATTCAAAATTAATGAGAACAACTCTCCAGTTCCTCGAATGGCGCAGTTTGCGGACGAAATGTCTGAATTAAATGGTTTTTCTGGCAATGATAAGTTAATTTATCCCATTCTGGTGGGAAACAGTCAGTTGGGAAGACTTAGCGGCTGAGTTGGGAGTTCAGAACTGGATAGGAACGCAGTGGAGTTTTGTGATTCCGAATAATTTTGGTAGAGGATTATTATAGTTACAAAACTCAGTTGAGAGTTGCATAGGAATAGATTTTGCATTAGTTAGAACTCTGTGTTTGCAAAATACCTACAAACGTTGTGAGCATTAGTTTTGTAGTTTATGAGGTATTCTGTCAAAGGGATTTCTATTCTAGTTAAATTGACGATATAATGTTTTCACTTAGTGCAGTTATTTCTTAAAAGAATAATGTGTGAGGTACTTTTACATAAGTTAAAGATGTAATGGCTATCCATGATTGTTACCTCGATTGACAACATTAGGAATCGATATTTCAATTCTTGCTTGAGGACTTTTATGGGCTGACCGATCAAATAATAAAATATTTCTTTTTGGTTTACTTATATTAATACTAGAATATCATAATATGTAGTATTCATCTAAATAATATTTTTATCATTCCAGTCTGTGATTTCAGCCTAACGACACTGTTTTGAATAATAGTTTTCTGACGACGGAAAATCATTTATCTTTTCTAAATTTATTTTTAGTACAAAAAGCTTTTTTGTTACAAATTACATTTAATTTACAAATTATTTGTTTTCAAATAATAGTTACTCGAGTAATTGCACATAGCAATGTTCCCCTTATTCAGTTTAAAGACATTTTCAAAGATTCTTTTAACATTTTCAAAAGGTAATTGTTTCGATTTCTTTGTCTAAACGAAAGTCTATCGAAAAGGGTAATTAAGATTAATTTACTGTCAAGAAACTCGATTTTGGTTAAACCGTTGCGACCTCTAATTGGCTCCCACAGGTAGTAATTCTTTAAGAAAATTACTGCTCTGATTATGATCAGGCGGTGTCTAATTTTCTGGGACAATAGTCGTGTTCGAATTAAAGAAATATGTTAATTTTGTCTTTTGTGTTAGACCGGCGGAGCGGATGAATATAATTAAGGAATTGTTCGAAACTACTGATTGGATTTCCTGCTTTTCGACTGTATATTAATATTTGTAAGCATATAAAGGAAATTAGAGTTTGTTAGTCTCGTTACAAGCTGCCTAATAACTCTTTAAGACAAAGGACGAGGCAATATAAAGTAAGACGACGAAAGTAAGGGTAACCCGAATGGGACTAGTGGGATCAGCCTATCCGATATCAAAAGACTTCAGGCTCTTCGCTCTCAAAGACGTTACCAAACTTATGGTATCTAGCTTTACAGAGGAAGAAAAGTGAAGGATGGGGTAGCACAAAAGATCCCGATTGGTCGAAGTGCTACTGGGAGAAGGAAACTTTAGCAGACGTTACTAAGGTAAAGAGTAACCAGAAAGTTTATGGCTTACCTAATATTGTATCCATGTGTTTTATAAATGTGGGAAGGCCTAAGCCCAGCAGTTGTACGTTTTTTGACTGAAAATGATGATGATGATGAGACATAGTCCTTATTTTTCATGCTCATTACCTTCCAGTCACATATTGAAAAATGAAATGAAAATGATAATACTCTTTATTGTACACCATACAAAACACTTAGAGAGGACAATACAAGAAGAAGTACAAATGGCGGCCTTATCGCTAAAAAGCAATTTCTTCCAGGCAACCATGTGTTGAACTGGACAAAAAAGTTAAGAAACTAGCGGTAAATGGTGTTCTCCGAAATATTACACAAAATATAAAAATACTTAATTATCATACATACAATGCATATACCTACATACAGCCATATAAATTTAATACATACGTATAAATACATATAATGGACAAAGCATTAAACTATAAAGAAATGTATAATAACATTAAAATGTCAAAGATAGATAGTGCTCCTTAACTTGTTGCTTAAAACTATCCGAGGATTTTGCACTCTTGACTTTCATATTGATCATCTCTTCACCATAATTTATATATATAACTCTTTATTAAACCGAAAACCAAACCGAAACCTTACGCGAAATCGAACAAAAATCAAAATGGCTCAATGCGCTGTTCGTATTAAAAGTTAATTACAAACCTCATAACATTTCTAATCCGTGCCAATTATCATAATTTATACCCGATTGCACGCCACTACTGCACACCGAACCGGCAATGCTCACCATTTTAATCTCACTGCACTAAAAGTTAAAGTTGAATTTAGCAAATTGCGCTTTTAAAGTTTTGTATCGACCAAAATAGATGTTTATCTTTTGTTTGCTGCAATATGAAACGGTAAACAATATTAATGTGTACGTACACTTTGATGAGTCCAATTTTATGTGTCTCTGAGGACATCCTTCGGCCACCCATATGCAGAGAAAAAGGACAGCCCAAATTAGAACGAGACGACAGGTTTATATGCCGTTGAATGGAAATTGCCGTCTGGCACGACTTATATTGAAACCAGGGATTTTTTTTTTAGAAATAAAGATACGAACGAATAAAAACACTATTGATTTATTTAGAACAGGCTTTCCAACGAAATGCGAGTACCTAGGTAGGTACATAGCGAAATATTGTATGTTGAAAACATGTTCATCACGTACAGACGGCAGCAGATCAACCTACCACAAAATGTCACAACTCTTAAATAAAATTTTTGAATCTTAGTGTTTGGGTGTAAAGATCAATATCGATTAAAGAAATTTGATAGTTTTAGATAGGTCGATGTGCAGGCGTGTGTACAAAACGTTACAGGTATTTTACTTTTATAAAAGTTAAGTTTATTTGTCTAAGGTCTACGATAAAGCTAATTACTTCTGCAAATATAAAGCGATAATATTATTTAACTCCTTGTCCTTGATCGTAGAAGAATACTCTTGGTGTTTATAAAATCATACATTTAACCAGTGCATCTGTCAATTCACAATTTTTTACTTTCTTTTTTTTATATAGAATATTGGTTTCATAAACTTTTATCACCATCGTTTTTCTATTGAGACACAAGGCAATTCTCTATCCACACTTGATTGGCATTTTTAACATAAGAAACAAGAAAAAGAAAATGAGAGAAATATAGATGATATTCCTCTTAGTCAACGTCCTACCGTGTAGTCGTTCCTCCGAACATTTTTCACGAATAAACCAAAAAAAATATACACAATAATAAATACATCATGTCAAAACATAAAAGCGAAATTTGTTAGGAATAGCAAAGGGGCCATAATTCCGTCAATCGTGTGAAATTCGTTCCAAACACGTTAACGTTGAAGGATTAGTTAGCTATTGGCCAATAAAACGTTAAAAGTCGTCATAAAAATAACGTTAGAGAAATAGCGGGGTCGTTTATGTCAGACAGAAGGTTTTATTTCGTGTACGATATAATTTATTTTATTTCTTTTTTTGGCTGCACCGTTATACGCACCGTTTTTCGCGTGGCTTCACTATATCTAAATCTTCGATCTATGTATGTAAAGGATCCGGAACAAAGATGCATCTCAACAGTGGTCCTGTTTGCTCATACCGATACATTTAAATTTCGAATAACAAAATCTGAAAAAAAAACATCAACAACTTCAGCTTACTATTAACCTTAAATCTTAAAAATAAAGATAAAATTAAGTTACAAAAACACAATGTTGAAAAATTTCCACGAGCAGGATTTGAACCTGCACCCTTCTGACATACCGGGTCAGGTGCTCTTCCAATTGAGCTATCGTGGATCTAACCAGCCCGCCGAAATTATTCAACACTATTTACTTTTTTACTTTGAAAGCCAAAGGCACCCATTCAATGTCAACAACTACCGTCATTAACACCCGATCATAATATTTTTACAAATACTAAAGATCAGTTAAGAAGTAGGCAAGCTATTTATAAAATGTTTTTGTTTTGTTTATATAATTTTAACACAAATTTTGTTGCGAAACAAATGGTTAGAACGACGATAGCTCAATTGGAAGAGCACCTGACCCGGTATGTCAGAAGGGTGCAGGTTCAAATCCTGCTCGTGGAAATTTTTCAACATTGTGTTTTTATAATTTGTTTCGCAACAAAATTTGCGTTAAAATTATATAAACAAAACAAAAACACTTGATAAAATTAAGGTTGCAAAATATTTGTACTTCATATTTACTGTCATTGCCACAATCGTCATTGTGGCTCCGTGGCCCCAAAGTCGCTTACCGTTTTTCAAGCGCTCAAGGAATCTAGTACATAATTGAGCGAAGGTCTGGTTTTAAAAAGTGGTAGACATTGCATTGAAATCACCAATTTTGAGTATACTCTCCATTAGTGACCCGACGACGCACAGTGGGACGGATTTAAATTTAAATTTTGTTTTAAATTTTTTATTTTATTTCTTTTTTTTATTTCCTATTCTTAATCAATAATTATAACTCAAATATCACATTGTTAATGCTAAACGATAATTATCAATGTTGTGTGCGCCCGTAATAGGTATATGTACAAGCCATAATTATTGTAATAAAGTTTTATTTAATGTAACTATATTACTGTTGGTGTACCTTTTCCATAAAAAAAAAAAATTTCGGATTTGCGGACGTAAGACTTTTTTGTTACATATAATTACTTTCATAATGCCCATCGATAGCCCTAATTAAGGCGATCAGGGCTTATAAAAGCAATTTTTTTGTAAACATAATATTGTACGAGGAAAATTAAATAAAAAAATTATGGGACGATATCTAACATGCTCTATTAAGTACCAAGTTTTAGCATATCTCAGTTAAAAAAGTCCTACGTCCGCAAATGCGAAATCCGTTCCACTGTGCGACGCCACGTTTAAAATAAACAAAGTAGGGTTTCAGGGTAAAAATAATAAAATAAAAAAATAAATATGAGACAACATCACATAGATTGTTCTGATCCCAAGGTAAACAGCTAAATCTCTCGTTTCTTGAAAATCAGAAACAACGGTATCACAACCACCCAGACCCCACCAGACCCAGACCAGCCCCCCGACCGGCTAACTCTATCGCCATCGCTCTCGCTATCGCGCTCTATAGTTTATGGCGTCGTCTTGTCATTTTGAAAGCGATATGAAAGCAATATGAAAGCAATATCGAAAGCTATAGCCTATAGCTTTCGATATTCCTTTTATATAGCTTTTGAAATGACAAGATGACGCCATAAACTAGAGAGCGCGATAGCGAGACCGATAGCGATAGAGTTAGGCGGTAGGCCCCCAGATCGAAAAGTTCGGCGTGAAAGCCACTCGGCTACGGAGGTCGTCAAACATATATGTCGAGGTGGAACATATACCATCAATTATAGATTGCTAGCCGATAATAAATTACATTAAATATAGACTTCCCCGACAATAATCAAAGTACATACATAACTATTAACTTAAATATTCAAACAATGGCAAAACATTTTACTAATGCCACTAACAAATCTATAACAAACTACGTAATTCATAACCCGCGAACGAATTACATCCGCTCGCTACACCGCTACTGCGAATGCATTCGATTAGTTCACTATTCCACGTAAAATCGTTTAACATTTCACCAAAACGACCAGATCCGTCGGTACGTGACGGTATAAATTGAATTCTAAACAATGAAATAGACGAGCCTATCACTCCTCTATGGGCACACCCTCTAATGTGTTATGTTATCAAATGATCCGTGACTTTACGTTGTTGGTTGTACTCGTATTCAGGTATAGTGGATGACAAATGTTCAGTAAAGAAACTTGTATAGCGATGTTTTATGAAACACAATGAAAAAGTTAAATGCCTACCCAACCCAGCCAGGAATCGAACCTGGGTCTTCCGCAATCCGGGCTGCACTGACCATTATGCTACCGGGAAGGCTGACGTAAGCACTGAATTTTTCCACTGCTTTTTAATTATTGAGTGCTTTTAGCGGCACAGTGACATCTATCCAACGGTTATTGCAACCGATGGCTATGCAGATTCATTTTTACAGATGAAATACCACAAATTTGATAACACAACGCTATAGCTATTAGCTGAATTAAATATTTATAAAATAAAATAAAATATTAAAATAAAATATTTGATTCAGCTCAGTGCAGAAATTAGTACTTAAAAATAAAAACGTAAAAATTGTTTTGATATTTTTGTTCATTGCGATATTTATATTTTTTTTTTCTTTGACCGCACTGTTACTGTGTACCGACTAAGAGACGAAGTGAAAAAGTGTAGAGTCATGTCTGTGGTTTTGTTTTATTTTCTAAAATTTGCGTTATGTCGAATATTAATGTGAAATAATGGTGGATTATTAACCGTTAAGTGTTCGTGAGCGTGCATGAGTTTTGGCAAATGAAACAAAACAGTGCAACGTCACTTTTCAAATTCTCTCAAGAAGTCCGCGTGGGGTCTTAGTAAAGCCCCACATCTTTACTGTCATACAGAAAGGAAAGATTGTTTATTTATGTATTACTTGTAAGAAAAAATACTTTGACACTGGCTAAATATGCTAATCGCACGAAGCCATCAACTAAAAAAAAAGAGACGAAGTAGTCGCTTTGACCAAAATCGGTCGGAACAATCATCATCATCGTCATCATCATCATCATCATCATCATCATCATAATAACTACTGATAATGGGAATGAAGAAACAGAATTTGAACTGATCCAACCAAATCGAGTTTTCAATGGCATACTTTTGGATGTTGTTTTAATTTTCTAAATAGTAGAGCCACGCTGCGTTGCAGCACAAAATGGGCCGGCTCGGCCGGCGTAATACCGCCCTAGCACAGAATATCGGTGTTAAGCAATGGCACTCGTTGCTGTTGTGTTTCGTCCGGTGAGTGAAAATACCGGAGGCCCATCTCTCACCCCTCCGCCCTCCCAATTCCTACTTCCTCCTCAAGATCCAACTCCTTCCTCAAGGCCGGCAACGCATCTGCGATTATTTTGGTTTTGCGGGTGTCCATGGGCGGCGGTGATTACTTTCCATCAGGTGACCCGCCTGCTCGTTTACCTCCTTTATATATTATTTTTTCGCGATTAGTTTGTGTGTTGTTTCATGGATGACCGAAAATCGTTCATTGTAAGCATTGGACTCCATTTTTTTTGTTAAATATTCACATTTGTTTGATACACAATGTTTCTTACTTTCATTTACCATTCTAGGAAATGGCAAAAAAAAGTTTTCGTGTTATGTATTGCAAGTTGTTAATGCAGTTACTTATTAGTTATCGTACTGTATCATTGCATAACTGTGGGTAAACTGTTAACATTCAACTCGCATTAAAAACTATTTGTCTTCATTAAAATGCAGTAAAACACCTCGGCGTAGTTTTGTTTTCGAAAATTATGGAGTATTTTTCTTGCATCTGTTGAATAAGACGTGGATTTAATGGTGCGGCACGATTTTGTTTGTTTATACGGCCAAGTATTTTTGTGAATGTCTACCGGCTAAAGACATTTTGAAAAACTTTTGTTTGGTGATACTTTATTAATTACCTACAGAGCACTTTACGTCTTTGTGTAGTAGTTATGTGTAATTGTGAAAGGTGATCATATTGATAAGTATAAAAAAAAATACTTGAATAAATCTCTATCAGTTAATGACCCAAAAACTTCAGTGAAATTTTATGTCCTTTGGAAGATTTAACTTAATATTTATCTCAAAATCTGCATCACAATTATTGTTTTTTTACTCGATGGAATCATCAGCATGCGACAAAGTCGAATAAAATTTTACTACTTACAGAATAGAATGTGCCGCTATTAGCACTCAAAAATATTAAAAAGCAGTGACAAAATTCAGCGCTTACGTCAGACTTCCCGGTAGCATACCGATCAGTGCAACCGCCCGGATTGCGGAAGACCCAGGTTCGTTTCCTGGCTTAGTCGGGTGGGCGTTTAATTTTTTTTTACTGTATTTTATAAATTTTATAAATATTTAATTTAGCTTCAGTGCAGCAAGCACTTAAAAAATAAAAAGTAAGAATAGAATACAGTAGAATAGAGTATTTGATTTGCTGAGAATTTATTAATAAATAAATAAGAATAAAAGAATATATAAGAATATATATGGTTGGTATTACAATTGTCATAATCAGCTATTGTCAGTCAACTGAACATAAGCCTCTTCTTATACATGACACTGATCTTCGTCTCTTCATCCAACATGTCTTTCAAATTATATTCCTTTTGTCAGCAGTATTTCAAGAACAAAGCTTGGCCATCACTCGCCGTTGAACAGAATTGTAAACAAATACAACGCACTGTTTAAAACCACTGATATAGATATTGTCTCGGATACACGTAAAAGTTTTAAGAACAAAATTTTGTTACAACCTATATTTTAATTAATTTAACTTATTTTTCATTGTAGTAAATTTTTATATTATTTCGTCTCTAAGGGATGTCTGTTACTTGAGATTGAACTTATAATAATTATGTTATTTGCATTTAGTGGTACCTTTAATTAAAGAATTACTCATTTTTTGTAAGATGCAATGTATGTTCTAGTAAGTTTTTGTGTTGCTTGCTTTGTTGGTTACCCCAATAAATAAATAAACTGTTGGCAGCCACTTCGACTTTATTATAATAAACTATTAATCACTCGTATGTATAACAAATCAAATATTTCCGGATCAATTTCGTTTTCTCACTCCAAAATCGCCATAGAAGCCATTAAGCTGAGCACTGGCAGATGACACGTCGCGTTAGCGCCACATACAATTAAACTCACGATCTGTATCTGTTCTGCGAACAGTCGGCGCTGCTCCGGGGACGTCGTCAGACGAAAATAATTGCGAGCAGACAGACATGTGTGCTTAAGTTGTAGCGGCGGCGGCGCGGTTCTGTGTCTTCTAATATTTTTGGAGCAGATATTTTGGAACGTCTTGTACCTGTGACAAAATACATATTTGATAGTTTTGAGTGCTACCCAAAACCCAAGTAAGTTTGAACATCATTGAAAGAAAGATAGAAGGAAAAAGGGAAATAGAAAATCCAACAAGATCTTATAGTAAACCAATTTACATATTACAACAATTACAATACAATTGACATACCGGGTCAGGTGCTCTTCCAATTTATTCTATATTTTGTGAAATACGGTCTAATTTCGACCACTGGATGACCATTAGTATAAATTATGTCTATTATGCTTCGGTGGCCGAGTAACGCCTCGGTCGCCGAGTGGCAGAGCGCTCGGCCCGATACCCGAAGAATTGAACCCGGGACGGGTTCAATTCCCAGGTCGGGCAAAACGTATTTCGGATTTTTCGATGCATAGCCCGGGTTTGTGATCACCAACCCGCATTTGGCAAGCGTGGTGATTAAGCCATTACCCATCAGTTGTAGTGATGACTTGATTTCAATGATGGAGGCCTTTGCCCAGCAGTGGGACAATTATAGGCTGTTTACTTACTTCTACTACATTTTATGTCTATTGTCAAATAAATAATATAGTTTGTAACTTAATTTATCAAACTATTAGCGTTTTTATAATCAACTCAAAATAATGATCAAAATATCAAGTGACAGGCACCGTGAACCCAACACTAGATATATTGCCAGCGATGCGGTGGGTTGTGCCCGACGACAAATTTTAAGATAATGTTTTTAAGTTTACGGCAAATTACACTAATATTAGAGGCCACCGGGGAGCAAGGCGGCCTCGATGGTACTGGATAACAGAACTAGCCACCGCTTCTTGTTACGATCTGTGTACTTATTTGCATATTGTTATCTGAGGGCCACATGCGACTTAGTTCGCCTAACTTCAAATGTGAGTGTTGTGCTAAGTTGTATATAAAAATACGTATGTTATAATTTGGAAGTATTAGATATATTATCATGACAGTGCTCTCAAGATAAGACAGGTTATTAGAAATAACAAATAAACAAAGAGTTCCGTGTTTTGTCTCTTTTACTCTAACTTGAAATTAAGTTTACATGACGGGACAAACCATGGAATAACTATTCGCAGCTTATTTTTTATTTATTTGTAAGTTGCTAAATCGTTGTTTAGGCATTAAATATTTTTTTCTTTTTTCCTTAAACACTATATTTAAATATATTTCAAAATTCACAGCTGTTAATCTAAATCAAAAAACTTATATACTTAAACATACAGCAAAAAACAAATTTTCTATATACTTATAAAATTTGTAAATAAGAGGAGACACACATTTTTCAACCTAATGGGTTATTTATTTAACTAGGATACAATACATAAATATAAATATACATATATAAGTATATACAGATTAAATACACAATATAATGTACATAACATATATTTATTAATCATTATTTTACATAAAGGTGGAAAGTAAATTGCCAATGTCATTTATATAAGAGCTAAAAGAGGAACAGCATAAGTCCGTTGAAGAAAATTTTTCATTAATTATGTTTTCTGAACACGATTTATAACCGAATTTTAAGCGTAATTACTCAGTGCTACTATATTTTTTATTATTATACTAATTATAAGTATAGCAAATTTTGTTAGTTTAATTAATTTTAAAACTATTAGTCTATGCCGCATGCCGTGGCTGTCTATAACTGAAAACTGTACATAGACTAAGTGTGGCATACAAAATGTGTTTTGGTAATACATGTTTTAGTTGAATGCCCAATAAAAAAAAATAACAAATAATGTAGAAAAAGTTTGCAATTGCTTCATCATCAGGCAATGAATGATTCATCACGAAGGGACATGGAAAACTGAGACAATGCTTTTATCTACGAGTACCTATATAAAACTGAATATAGCAAACTAAACAGGAGGGCTTTTATACCAGGACTTCTCGCAATTTTCACCAGATGTTTCAACTGTACTACCGTGGCGTTGGTTTATCTGTATCATCCCAATGCTGGGCTCTGACCATGCCCCATGAATAAATAATTTTTAATTTATTTCATAATTTAAAAAAAATTATTTATTCATGAATAGCACATGGGGAAATCGGGACATAATGAAGGTTGGAAGTTTATACTCGTATACGATAAAAACTGAGACCACCGGCTTAACGTGCCTTCCGAAGAACAAGCAGTGAATCCACACGATGCATTTTTAACTCTACGAGGGCCAACAACGGCTTAAAGTGCCTATCAAAGCACAAGTTATTCTACACTGTGCATTTTTAACTCTATGAGGACGAGGAACAACGGCTTAACGTGCTATTCGAAGCACAAGTAATTATTATTCTACACTGTGCATTATTGACTCTATGGAACTGGTTCAACCATATTCGGTGCTAACAAAGGACATTTCTTAAAAAAATATATATAATTTTGGCCTCCAAATAGTATCAATATTTTAGATAATATTAAAATTAAAATATATTATGTTTTATATTAAAATTAAAATTTTGTAAAGAAGTAAAACTGTACACTTTTTAAAATGTTTGCGGTTTATTTAAAACGACGGGTATAATAGGTATGCCTATGGTAAGTAGTTTGCGTTAATCCCCGTTATAAAACTATGAAATAAAATTATCTAGAAGACGTGTACTGTTATATTTAGCTATACACTGTACGTCTATGATCTATGCGTAGCTGCAATCTATTTTGTAGAAAGCTAATTAACTTATAAGACTTCATTGGAATCCATAAAACTTTGTAATTCTGTCCAAGGCAATTTTGTGTCAGTAATTGTATTATGCCAAGCGAACCCAGATCTAGGTTATGTGGAAATATAGATATTGTTTTATTTTGCTGCTGCATAAAGTGATTTTCTGTTTTTTTTAGCTTGCCCCGCGCGTTTATTTGTTTGGGTCCAATCTAGTAATTAAAATTTGACCCCCTTCCTGTTAACGGATTGATCTGAAATTTGGTACACACCTTTAGTTCTGATGACAATATAATTCAATACATTCGGTATTATGTAAATCTAAGATGGCTGCCGCTGCATAATGGCGGGTTACACATTTTATCACTACTACCTCAATATGGGTATTAAATGAAAGTGCTTAGTAGAATAATTATTTATGAAAATAAAATGAAAAATTAAAAGTAAAAATTGTGTTGTGTTATCATATTTGTGGTATTTCATCTGTAAAGATGAATCTGCATAGCTATCGGTTGCAATAACCGTTGGATAGATGGCGCACTGTGCCGCTATTAGCACTCAAAAGTTTTAAAAAGCAGTGAAAAAATTCAGCGCTTACGTCAGCCTTCCCGGTAGTATAGCGGTCAGTGCTAAACGTAGCGAATCTTAGGTCTATGGTCAGTGCAGCCGCTCGGGTTGCGGAAGACCCAGGTACGATTCCTGGCTGGGTCGGGTGGGCGTTTAATTTTTTCACTCTATTTTACAAAATTTTATAAATATTTAATTTAGCTTCAGTGCAGCAAGCACTTAAAAAAAGTAAAAATTAAAAACTAAAAACTTAAAAAACAAATAAATGAGCAAATATTTTTTTTAAGTTAAACAGTTTTATTGTAAATTTTTCTAAAAGCTTAAAAATAATTTGATAGGTACTAGGTACAGGTACAGGTAAAAAATAAAATCGTTGGGCGTGTGAAATTTCTATCAAGTCAATTTCTATAATTATCGTAATAAAAAATGCTATTTACATATTTACGCAGGTTTCGTGCGCCCAACGATTTTATTTATTACCTGTACCTGTACCTAGGACCTACCAAATTATTTTTTAGCTTTTAATACAATTTTATTATTACTTGTTTGTAACTTTTAATCGGACTCCAGATTCATAAACTGGAAGAAAGTGGAATACATTTTCGGTTGATACCTGTAATTAATACATGCAATCCTTTTGCGAATAAATGTATTGTGTTATTCAATTTAATCAATAAACATTCCGTGTAATAGGTAAATACAATTTCCAGATACGATACAATATCAACGATAAACCAAATCATATACGAATAAAAATAAACTTCTCTGTAATTTAATAGTTAATAACGTATAATTAAAGACAAGAATAGTTTGTGTAGGGCGTGTGGAGAGGAAACGGAGTCGATGCAGCACCTACTGTGTGACTGCGTCTCTCTGGCTAGGAAAAGAATGGTACTCCTGGGGTCGGCCTATCCGAAACCGGAGGACTTCAGGCTCTTCGCTCTTAAAGACGTTGCCAAACTTATGGCCTCTATCTTTACACAGGAGGAAGAGTGAAAGGATGGGGTTGCACAAAAGATCCCGATGGGTCGAGGTGGAACTGCGAGAGGGAAACCTCGGCAGGCCCCACTAAGATAAGATAATATAAGATAATTAAGGACAAAAAAAAATTAAAAAATCAGTACAACCATTACATATTATTACCGATTATTACAGAGTATTACAGTATTTTATATATCAAATGTTGTACGAAATAAAATGCGTGGAAACATGTTAACTTTGTAGTTTATTGTAAATTAAAGAAAAACAGTCGGAGACACAGCCGTTAGCATCAGCTAGGCAGACAGGAAGGAAACAAGAAATCATTTCCACAACACAGACAACATTTAAAAATCAGTGTTACAAGCACTAAAACTAAATAATTTCTATTAAGGCTATTATTGCCATTTATATGTTTATATTGTTCTAAACAAGTGTTGAAATAATTTTATTAAATAAATCTCATTTGTGGTAAAAAAAAACAACACTTTTTAGTTGATACACGCTTTTTTTATCGCTAAACATATTGAAGAAGAATGTCTACCAGCACACGTTTTCCTTCCTATAATGTGACGAGGCGTGAAGAAGCACCTTGTGGGCCGACAGGGTGAGGGTGTCTGATACTACGTTGTTTTCACGCTGCACCAGTTGTCTTCGCGTTTGGACTCCATTCCCACTTAACATTAGGTGGTATGGAGTAAATTGCCGTGCTAAGTATAAAAAAAACCTTGCATTTTTATCAGTGGTTTGAAGTTGAAAGATACAGAATGTAATGGGTACGTTTAAAAATCATCATCATCAACAGCTCATTTTTATGTACCCACTGCTGGGGCACGAGCCTTCCCTATGGATGGATAGGGAGAACGAACCATAAACCACTACGCATGCCCTGTGTAGATTGGTGGTTTTTATTGACTGCTAAGCCTAATTCAGCCTGGACCAACGACTTTACGTGCCTTTCAAAGCACATAGGAGCTCGAGATGATAAATTTTGGTCACCCATCCATTGCCGGTATGCCTTTGCGAAAGATGCTTAACGTTGGTAATCGTAGTGCTATTGAACTTATCAGTTCCTTCGAGTTTTGAATATAAGTTACACTAATAATGGGGTTCGATACAGTGAGTATTAGTTAATGACCTAATTACAAGAGACGGAGCTACTTACGTCACGGGTTAATCTTTTACTCCATACAGCGTTTATTTTTCTTGAGTTAATTTCTCTAGAGATTCTGATTTAATTACTCGACCGTCATTTCTATTTATATGCAAATGTAGATTAGATAAGATACCTACCGCATTGAATGTTAAAGTCAAATATAAAACCGTTTTATGTTCGATAATAAAAGTGACAGAATAAATTGTGTTCCAAAAAGTCACTTTGCTCTTATTAAGGTATGATTGAACAACATTAATTAAATTTATGTTTTAAACGAGATAATTGGATATAAATAACAGTAAGTAATGACTTGTCACATCACATAAGACGTTTAGAATAGACTTTACACTTCTTTCGTTTGTTGGATTAATAAACAGCTTGGTCACAAAAAACCTTTTGACCACATCTCCGTTTGATCATTTATAAACAAAATTATCTTGTCACATAGTGTTAAACAGTTCAACCACGGTCGTTGACCGCACCACCAACAATTAACAATCAGGAAATGTTTCGCCACTTCTGCTTGAAATAACCGCCTACAATATTTATCAATCATCAACTTAAGCACGCTTCACTATAACAAAACCAATGGGTAGACAGAAAAAAATATATTGAGAAAATTACAAAATCCGACTCTCCTAATTAATTAACCGAAATTTCATACATCCCACCCGTGTCTAAGATTAAACGGCTCATCAACTTCTTAGATGGAAACAAAAAAGTTGACCGTCACGTCCATTGATCAACTTTATCACCCTGACTGACTCCGATTTGTCAGTGGGCCGTATGACATAAGACAATTAGTGGACCACACAGTCGGCGCGCCATTGACTGTCAACTGTACGCTTGTTGAAAGTCACGCCTGCCAGTGACAGAAATAGGTCAGCATTCCTATTGTCTTTGAAAATATCGGGTGTTCTTAAGAAAACAATTTTTTTTCTTTCTAAACTGTCTCGTGATAAATCGGCTAGCGTATGATCCTTGAGTTATGTATAGATTGTTTGCAACATGTTAGGTTCGATAGTTTTCAGCATGTTTTTTTTTTTAAACTGAATGAGTTTACAAACGGCCTCATCTCCAAAGATCAATCGCTCAGTGCTTCATGAATATGTTGGGGTAGATATGCCTCAACCTCCCTGTCAATGCCCTAGATTTTGCGGTAAGCATAGACACTTACACTGGCTTGATGTCGTGAGGCTGCACATAGGAGAGAACAATCTCACTAAATAGGATGACGAAGACCGAAGACAGGCAACATGGAGGAGAATGAGAAGGAAATCAAACCCTTGCTCTAAAGGCTGGGATGAACAATGAACTGTAAGTAATTTGCTTATATCATTCATCATAATTACTATATCATCGTATTTTTTGTTATAAGAGGAGATTTTGTCATAATTAATTACTTCGACAATAAATTCTCGATTCTGTACAGGTTCATATTTCTGTTTTTTATAACATCAAAATTACACTAACTACTCATAAAGACAATTCAATGGAACCACCATTATGATTCCTACTAAGATAATGCTTAAACTTAAAGTTAAACTTGGAAATCAAAGCCAACAACAGTTGGCAGCTGGCCAGGCCTTCGGGTTTCTAATCCTAAATCTTAGAGATAGCTATCTGGATTGACGGATGACTCTTTGACTGAAGGGCTACAGTAAAAACTTTTGTTAGCTGCGAAACTTTAAATAGATCGAGCAGAAAGGAAGTCGTATACATAGTACATTTTAAAAGACCTACATGATTTATTTTCAAAGCTAGTTATTTATATAAAAATATGTCGTTTGCGTAGCTTATCTGAGATGATAGAATTAAAGTAAATTATAATATAAACAGTTAACGTTATTGTTGACCTTCCAACAATTTAGATATTTGTTGAAACTTTATCTAACACTTTCAATTAAATCAATATTAATACCAGAAGGCAAAAAGCCTTTGAAAATATCTAACAATTATTTAGTTTTGAAAGAAAAAAGCAAAATATATACGTTTTGTATGTTTCTCCGATTCCTATTTACCAGTCTGCAAAAAGAAAAGGTTTATAGACTATTCGCTGTCGGGTAACAAAAAACGTCGTAACAAAAAAACACCCTTAGCAGACTCATCAGAGACTGACGTATTCAGATTTATGTATCTGATCGACCAAACACCATCCACTATCTCAACCTACCAATATATCTTGAGCTAGCACGTCGTAAAGGGGACAGTAAAACAGTGTGATAGCCGAAAAAACTAAGGAAGTATCTCGAAAGTGCGATTCCCGTCAAGAGCAGATGCTATCTTCCCCAGAATAATACAGCCATGAGCGATTTCCTTAATTTCGTGAGCCGAATCTGGGATCGAAACGCCCCGATTGCTAGTTACCGATAACATTTATGGCTTCGTAGGCTCGGGGACAGGCGGCAGTGCTATAATAAAAATTATAATCAAGTAATGTCTTTGCTGAGTATTATAGAATACAATTTAATTTGTTGTTAGATTTAGTTAACATTATTCTTGACATAGTGCAATTCCAATGTATTAGTTTAAAATATAAATTTAGTTTAAAATCTTTAATCGTGTTCCCCCGGCAACATGGTCTTTGACTGTCATACTGCCCTAAATAAAGTTGATTAGTTGTTTCTTCAACGAAATCTTCACGTTAACGCTAGGGCTTAAAAAAAGGACTATTATAATAACTGTAATATTTAGCGCATAAAATAAAAAGCCTAATACTTCAATCGCCTTTTTGTCTTATTTACTTTCTATCTTAAGAGCCTCAATACATTTTGGTATCCCATAAGACATGGTATTGAGTAAAAACTTCAAAAACTTCAAAAAAAAATTTTTCTAACCAATAAACCAATTAAAATTCAATTGCCTATGCCTTAGGAAAATACACATATCGAAATAGTTAGTAATATTATCCAATAATAAAAACAAAAAGTTAGAACATGCCTACTTAATTTTTTCCTATAACAATCTGTCTCCCATCTCTTGTAGTATAAAGCTCCACAAATAACTCAGCTGTTCCTTTCCTCCAGCCACGGGCGGCGGCCGCTGTGTCAATTGGCTACGAGGTCACATAAAGATAAGGGAGGTCGCTGCACATTAATGTTCATTATTTTATTTAAAAGCCCTGCCTACCCACTGGTGGGCATTTGGTGGACATAGTTTCTCGCATTTATCCCAATAAGATGGAGCACAACAACAGATTTTTCGCACTGAGGGCTTACAAGATGGTGGTGACTGATTTAGGCGTATCATTGGTATCATTGTAACGTAACCGTAACCAACCATTCGAAGCGAGCTTGATACGCGTCGGTGGTCGAGTGGCAAAGCGCTCTGCCCAATACCCGAAGGTCCCGGGTTCAATTCCCAGGTCGGGCAAAGTGTGTCTCGGATTTTTCGTGGTAATTAAGCCATCAATTAAAGTGATGACTTGATTTGGCATAGTGTCATTCATAATAGCTATTTGTAGCCTAAACTGAATAAATGATTTTGAATTTTGATTTTCAATGTTGGAGGCTTTTGCCCAGCAGTGGCACAGTATTAGGCTGTTTAGGTACTTGATACGTGTCATTGCTGACCAACCAATGACAAGGTGAGGCTCGCGGCGAGCGGTTTAGCTCTCTGTACTGACCATGCGAATGCTCGTATCGAACATGTTACGTTACGGCAAAATGCTCAGGTCAGTCTCCATCTCTACCTTTAGATTTTTTGCTCTATGCAGCAAAAATCTATGCAGTCGTTAACAACCACCAATCCGCACAGGGCGTGGAGGTTTATGGACCGTCATTCCATCCACAAGGAAGCCTCGTGCCCCAGCAGTGGGTACATTAAATGAGCTATTGATGATGACAAAGAATTTAAACAGTAGGAAGCTATAATTGATTCGTAATTTTAGGATACGTGTGCGATACTTAATTATTTGACACATACACAAAAAGTAACATGAAAATAGATGATTCACAGTTTTAGGATACGAAGAAGAAGTAAATAATAATTAATTTAATTAATTCAAAGAGTCATTGCTCTTAGTATTAATCAAATTAATTAATTAATAGTAAGAGCAATGACTCTTTGGTTATACTTACGAATGCTGACTCTCAATATGAATATCTAGAAGAATACCGAGTGCAATTTCTTTGCACAAGATGATTTTTTTTTAACTTTTCTACACTAACACCAATTATCTAGCCCAAGAGGAGCTTCGTTATGAAACTCGATAAAATGGTTACAAGACAACGGATAAACATACTTAAAATACTTAAATACATACCTATTATCTATAATACATAGAAAACACCCAGACCCGAGACAATTTAGAAAAACAATAATTTCTAAATTGACCCGACCGGGGACCGAACCCGGGACCTCAGAGATAGCGACATCATGAAAACCGGTGTACAAACCATTCGACCAAGGAGGTCGTCAAAATACATGTCTAACAATACATGTCTAAACACAATACACGTCTAAATAATTTGACTGTTCTTATAAAACAAGCAATACCTTGGGAGAGTCGTATTTTCCAAACAATGATAATAGCTTATACACGTACACGTTATACGTAACTTTACGGGTTTAAAGCGTGCAGATATTACGGGCCGTAATTCAAAAGTATCAAAATAATAATATAAAGTTCGCGAGCGGAAATGAAATAAAACTCACGCGCGGGAAATCAACATTTTACGGGCGGGCATGGACGAAAGGGGCGAGGAGGGGGGGGATTTAAAATTCGTTTATCATTTTCATCTCTTCGTAAAAGGGAATAAATATTTATCGCGGATTGTATAGGTAATCGTATAGAATTGTTTCTTTTTAACGAACAACTTTTTTTATTACGTTACGTTTACAATGCGGGTTCGAATCCCGCTCGAGCTTCGATTGTTTTCTGTCAAAAGTCTTTCAAACTGTAGCTACACTGTTATAGTAGTTAATGATTCATTTACCAGCTACGATGTGTAATAAGTTTAAGCCACAAAAGCAAACACTAATAAAATGTGAGAAAGTTAGGTATGCTATTTAACCTTCGATTAATAAAAGTACACACGCCTGCACATCAACCTACCACAAACTGTCAAATTTCCTTAATAGAACACTATTTACTTTTTTACTTTGAAAGCCAAAGGCGCCAATTCAATGTCAACAACTACCGTCATTAACATCTGATCATAATATTTTTACAAATACTAAAGATCAGTTAAGAAGTGGGCAAGCTATTTATAATATGTTTTTGTTTTGTTTATATAATTTTAACTCAAATTATGTTGCGAAGCAAATTACAAAAACACAAATGTTGAAAAAATTTTTTTCCACGAGCAGGATTTGAACCTGCACCCTTCTGACATACCGGGTCAGGTGCTCTTTCAATTGAGCTATCGTGGTTCTAACCAGCCCGCCGAAATTATTCAACACTATTTACTTTTTTACTTTGAAAGCCAAAGGCGCCAATTCAATGTCAACAACTACCGTCATTAACATCTGATCATAATATTCCTTAATAGACTTTGAACTTTATGTCTTAATAATATGGTTGAAAATGTATTGAAGAATTTTGACAGTTTTGGATAGGTTGAAGTGCAGGCGTCTGTACTTAGTAGTTTCCCGATGTGCGCTCGAAAATCGGTACCTACGCAACTTTGGGGCCACGGAGCCACAATGACGTTTATGGCGATGACAGTAAATAGTAAGGAAAAATATTTAGCAACTTAATTAATTTAATCTTTATACTTAAGATTTAAGGTTCACAGTAAGCTGAAGTTGTTGATCCAATGTTTTTTTTTTTTCAGATTTTGTTTTTCGAAATTTTAATGTTTACGTATGAGCAAACAGGACCACTTTCGAAATGCATTTTTGTCTCGGACAACTAGTACATTATAGGTCGAAGTATTTTATTTTGAGTGGGTAAACGTTTTTCTACTGCTTAAAACACATCGATAGTTATCAATTGTTAAACTGGGAGAAAGTATATATAGACATACATTTCATGTACAATGTAAGTAAATGTTTGTATGTTTTCTATTAATATGTTCTGCACCGCGCACCGGCGGCGGCGGCAGGCTCCGCCGGGATACCAGGGTTGTTGCGACACGCTTCGTTCGCAACAACACAAGCTGAGGCGTTGGCCTGATTGACCTATGTATTGTAATTTTTATTTTTTATGTATATTAGTGTCTGTGGTCAATAAATCTCTCTCTCTCTCTCTCTCTCTCTCAGAAGGATCAAACAAGGTAGTAATTGGCCTAAATACTGTCCCACTATAGCTTAGACACTGGATCATTGAAATCAAATGAAGTATTTGTTACAATTGATGGGTATTGATTTATTTAAAAAAAATCAAGTTAATATTAGTCTTCAATCATTAAAGTTCCAGAGCGCAGTGTAGAGCAGTCACCAAAACATCTGTCCCCAACCCCACCAGTCATGAAACAAAGCAGCTTACCTTCCTTCCCCTGAAACCCAACACCACGTGGGCTGGCAGCCAATCCCGGGCCAACGTTCGATGGGCTGTTCGCTGCAGATCGGGTTACATGCAACGCAAATACTTATTCATTGGGCATGTGTATGTCGCGTGTGGCAGATGTGCTGACATTGTGATTAATAGAATGAAACTATAAAACTAACTATAGAATGAAACTCGGTAGATCAGCGGCCTTACTGCAATAATAGCATTAAAAGAAGACAAAACGTTGAAAAAACTACACGAGCGGAATTCGAACCCGCACCCCATGACTTACCGGGTCAGGTGCACTACCAACTATGCTATCGTGGCTCCATCCAACTCGCCGAAATTAATCAACACTATCTACTGTTACTCTGTAAGCCAAAGGAGCCCTATTCAAGACAACTACGTCATCAACATCCGATCTTAACATTTTTACAAATATTGAAGATCAGTTAAGAATTAGGCAAGCTATATTTATGATTATGATTATATATGCAAAATCATGTATTAATACCATCTATTTATAATTATACACTTAAAATGCCCACGTTAAGATGAATTTTTCCCCATAGTTAGTCCAAATGACGTTTAAAAGAAGCATAATCGAGACCTAGTACAAAGAGTTGCGACCCGGATAGCTAAAGATCTTGGGTTCGAGTCCCAAATGAGGCAAGTGAGTGCAAGTGCTAATTTATTTAACTCCAGCTTTTCCGTGTTCTGAAAAACTAGTATAGCTAAGAAAGCAATGCAGATATCGCTGTTAAACTTAGGATTGCAGTTGATAACACCCACTCCTTAAGCTAAATAAATAAAGACAAGTTTCGCATAGGGCAATAAATAAGCAGATCACATACTACCATGAAATATAAGATGGTGAAACAATGTGAAGAATGTTGAATAAAAGTGCGAGAGGAATAAAAGCGAGAACTAGTACTAGTTGTTGCCCGCGACTTCGTTCGCGAAGACTACAGTAAAAAAAAAGTAAAAAAAAGTATCCTATATGCTGGTCTTGGTCATGGTCTGTGTATGAAGAAAGTTCCATTCAGTAGTTTTTACGTGAAAGAGTAACAAACATCCATCCATACTTACAAACTTTCGCGTTTATAATATTAGTAGGAGTAGAACAGCAAACACTAGCTCCGAATCTGTTGGAGGAAGTATTAAAAAAAAACAACTTACCCGAATTAATTGTTTCAAATGTTCGTAAACAGATAAGACCCAGCTGAATAATGATAACATATTTTGTGCTCGGCCTTAGTTAGAATAATAGTTGGACTCATATTTGGTGCCTTTATAGACAGCTAAGGCAGAGTTTTTATTTTTATTTTAATACGATATTTTGCATTGTGTTACGTGTGTACTGTACATATGTTGATTCTATTCTATTCTAAAATGATAAGAAAAACCCGCATCCATGGGAATTGAATTTACAAGCTATGTAGTTCTATCAACAAACTAGCAATCAAGAGCCGCCATTTGAAATTAGTGTCACCAAACAACACTAGCATACTGGTAATTTAGGACGCATAAATCGCGATACTATCTAAATGGATGAAAATGGTTCTTTAAATACGGAAAGCCAAGATAAAAATCACTATAAAACGTGGTTCTCTAATTTGGTGTGTATAAAGTGACGATTTAAATAACTGTTATGCTTTCTTGCTGGGAAGTGTTCAATCAAGTTTTACGATAACGAACATTATATTGCGTCCATACTGGTCTTGTCTCCATACTGGTCTCTATAGCTGACTGTTGTTGTAGTAAGAGCCTTCTTAATGCCTAGTCATTGACACCCATCACTTGTTTTTGGTTAAAGTTTAGGTACGCCTACAATATATTAATTTATTTATTCAATCTTTATTGCACAATAAAATAAAATAAAGTACAAAAGGCGGACTTGATGCAAAATGGCATTTTCTACCAGTCGGGGCTAGACAGAAAAATTGGTAAGCGGTGCGACAAAGAACGTCAATTAAAAATAATACTACATAAATTTATAAGAACTGAAATATACATATTAAGTTTATTAAATTTAATGATAATAATACAGACTATAAAAAAAACTTAAATAAAAATAGACTACATATGTTTATGTAGTCTATTTTTATTTAACACGGGTGGACATTTCTTTTTTATATATAGCGTTTGTTACTCAGCGCTAATGTTATCTGCATTCCAATGAATTTTTTAAATCGGTCCAGTAGTTTTTGAGTTTATTCGTTACAAACATACAAAAATACAAAGCTTTCTTTATAATAATATTAGTATAGATTAGTATTAGTATAGACTATCCGTCACCCGCCCGCTTCGCTGTGCTAAAATTTGTGAATAATTTTTTTATAGCCTATTTGCACAATCTCATGTTCTTACTACATACAAATTTTCATCAAGATTGGTTAAGCCGTTCTTGAGTTATAAGAGAACAGACAGACATAGAAAAATTTCAAAATCGTAGTATTGGTGTCAGTGAGTCATAATTTAACTTTAATTTGCTAATCAATTTTTCAATTAAATATTTCTATTGTGACGTCATATAAAAATAAACAAGTCACAGCCCTAGTGGTGTAGTAACCTGTGTGTACGTACATTTATGATCACTGTTGCTTGCGTATGCGCGCCTGACACGCGTAACTTCACTAATATAAATATTTTATTTACCATTGCATGACAAAGTTAATAATTATGTCTCGGTAACAAACAAGATCTAGATTGGATTCACGTTGGATCTTTTCATTTTTATCACACCTTTCTGTTACACGTTGTATAGCCCAATAGTATTTTCCTAGATAGTTGATACAAAGACGTAGCAAGTAAGCAGAGAAGTGAAATTATAAATATTAATATTCCGCTGCGTGTTGTTCACAGAATTATTCCTCTTCGTTTCGGCTGCAGTGAGATCCTGCAACACCTGCATCCTCAGTTTTAGACTCAATCCACTTTGAAATGCAGACTATTTTACTATTATCCCTGTGAATCGGATCTGCGAGCCAATTTGGGTTCTGCAGTGAAAAGATGCAGCAAATACGAAGTTAATTTAATTAGAGTTGGAGTTTGTGAATATTATTTTTACGAGTTGGATATTAACCATAACCAGTAAAGCGAAATGCTATGATTTCTGACTCTTAATGCCAGACGATGCAGATTCAAAGACCGCTGGTAGATTTTAAAATAAAATATATAACACTATAGAATCCCAAGTGACGTGAGCAAAAATTTGTTTCTTATAAAAAAATTAAACATTAAATGCCTTACAAATAAACAAAGAATAAGGTCCAAATAGTTATTTCATGCTTTGTCTCTTTTACTCTAATTTGAAATGATGTTTACATGACGGAACAAAACACGAAATAACTATTCTGATCTCATTCTTTGTTTATTTGTAAGGCACTAAGAATCTTGGACAAAGATCTGAAGAATAAGGTTTGTTTCCATATTTAATTTATCTAAGTTTTTATAACAACTTCGCACTGCTACAGCTCCTGTGTAAGATCCCGCTCAAGATACTTTAAAAATAAAAACAAAATGGAGTCGCACTTAAAATGTTTATTTACACAAATGTGTTCAAGCTGGCACAAAACAAAATCGAATGCAAATAATGTGCCGCCTGCAAATACGGCACTTTCGATATTCAAACATCGAATTATAAAACCGCGATTAAATCGCTCGTCCGCGATGCCGCATTCAAACGACTGTTTTGCTGTTTAGATAGCATCAAAATTTATGTGGCCGCACAAAAGCGGTACTTTTGCCTAATTTTAGTTGCCTATTCGAGTAGAATAAAAAAAGAGAAATGTGGAATAGCATATGAAATTGGATTTGAAAATGGAATTATTTAATGTGGTTAACAAATTGATTTGGATTTTGAAAATAGAATATGGTTTTAACAAATTGATATTATGCACATTTTAAATGAGATTGCAAAAATGTATCGAAGTAGTAGTAGGTAGATAAAACGTTTTAAAAGTAATAAAAGATGGTAGACATTAGCCAAGTACAGTTAGATCAAGTCAACCAACGTAACAAGGCATAATATCTTGGACGAATTAACCACCGTCCAAGCATAATATAAATCGTACCCAGATGACACTAGTGTGTGTCTTACTATTAGACCATAGACACGGTTATATAATTAGGAAACTTGGCAAATTAAAGTCGCACTAGACCTTGCATATAAGTTACTCAAAGGCAAATTCAAAGTCAAAGTCAAATCGTTTGTTCAAAAAAAGGCTTTTCAGGTACTTACTTATTGACATCAAAACTAAGTAGAAAATAAACTAAACTAAAATTTAGTTTAACTAAACAACTGAATTTTCCACCATTTTGGATTTTGTAAGAGCCTTCGACGGAGAAGAACTGGTAAGACATTCAGGAGGCTCATATTCATAATATCTAATTCTGCATAAACTTCTGAGGAAATCTAAAGCTCCAGTTAAACTGTAATTACCTGTTCTTTCGACTATTACACGTAACACTTTTCGACGTATTTGGAATGGGCTTGCATCTCAAATGCGAGTTGGCGTCTCAGCGCTCTGGGAGACGGTAAGGGTGGGGCCGTACTTGTTCGCTATTGAAATATTTATCTAACCACGTAAAATATATTTTATAGTGTTTAACGTAAAGTATGTTCTACATCACATATTACATTATAAGACAGTTTAAACTTTTAAACATCATACAGGGATATTGTGTTAACGTAAAAAGATAGGCAAAGTAGAGTAAGAAAGGCAAAATAAATCAATAAAATAACAAATTCTCAAATTAATCTCGTTAAAAACATAGGTGTTTACTGAGAAATCATAATCTTGCAAAACGAGGGAGGCAAATAGTAACATATTAATATGAAATTGTTGTATACAACGTGATTGACGTGACGTGACAAACTTAGTCACGTCAAAGTTAAATGGCGATAAAAAAAAGTCAAGATGTAATAGGTTAATACCGTTTACTTTACAATAACAAAATTGGTATAAGTATACCACATGGTATTATTTTTTTTTTCTTTTTAGTTTGTAAGTTAATAAAATGAGATAAACTGTCATTAATTTTAAACTACAATCGTTAGAGTTATAGTTCAATAAAACAAAATCTTAATATTATTTTGAGTAAACAATTTTGATTTGAATTTTAATTTGTTCGAGTAAAAACGCAGTAGGATATAGTGTTTTTTAGACAATATATACTTATTGTAAAATCCGCTCTATATGCGCCCTTACCATTACACAGAGAATAGATCTCGGTCCTACTTCACGCGTTGTCAGTCCGAATAAACTTCGGAATCGATTCGCAGCTGCGAGTGACACGGCCGCCGCTCGCTAGATTTGCATAAAGAAAAGAATATGGATATCGAGATGGCGTGCAATTCGATTTATTCGTTTGGATATGTAGACTTTCGCTTGAGGGTTGGCTGCCGTTGATGTATTTTATGGAAAACATAAGTGAGCGGGTGGTTACAATCTTTACACGCCCGTAAATTCCAAAAAAAATTGTACGTTATATAAAATAGATTAAGAGACGTTCGAAAAGGTTAGTAGTTTACTTTATAATAATATAAAATTACTAGCTACGTATGTAGGTGCATTGCAAGCAGCACAAAACGGCAGGCTATTATTAGGCTATTACCGAAAAAAGCAAAGCGATTTGTGTTCGTAATACCAATTTATCAGCCGCAACTGGAGCAGTCGCGTTGCAATTGTATAATTAACAACTGGTTGCTATTTTTGGTAATAAGCCTGCTAGACGTTATTGAGATCCTTGGGGGAGGCCTTATCCAACAATGAACGTCTCTTTGCTGAGATGATGATGATAATGATATAGGTATCTGAATACATTCCATTGTATAATAATCTCTCCGATATTTTTTTTTATATTAACGGGTAAGCACAGTGCCTTGATCTCACCTGATGTTAAGTGATGATAAGGCCAATGATGGAAGCGCACTTCACCCGGGATCCTCAACTAGTGAGGTACTGGCTATCTTATCTCTAGCTGCCGGAACACAACAATGCTACAAACATTGATGTTATGGCGACATATTTAGATAAGATGCTGGTAGCTAGCCAGGCGGACAAACAAGCCCTACCACCAACCAAACCGAGTAAACAAACATGTACCCCCCGCTGGGAATCGAACCCGAGACCTCTGGGTCTAAACCGGTGGTCTTAGCCACTAGACCACAGAGGCGGTAAAAACACTATAACGATTCTCGGCTGTGTTCGTACAGAATAATGTGCTTGGTGCTAGTAAAAGCATAACTATCGTAGTGGAACTGTGTTCCACACTTTGAGCCCAGAATTGGACATAGTTTTTGTCACCTAAAATAATACAGGTTTTTTTTTATCAGCGCACAAATTTTACTATGAGAAAGTTGTTTACTTACCGATTCTGAGTCGCTCCAGAAAATTTGTGTACTGGTAAAACAAAATTCTGTACAGAATTTCATTGAAATTTTACTAGATGACAGCTCATCCAGTAAAATTTCAAGAAAACAGGTCTGTATTTAATTTTTGCTAAAATCACAAGCCAGTTGCTGATCCCTTTTTCTAATGATTAAAGGCGAAAAGTGTCAATCTCTGGTTCAGCCGAATACTGGTGCCACCACCCCCCTACTAAATATTTTTCTTCTTTTCTAAAGTTTATGCGATAGAACTGAACATGCAAAGAGTCCGTGTACGTCAGGCTAAAATAACAAATGAAGTTAAAAAACCGGCCAAGTGCGAGTCGGACTCGCGCACGAAGGGTTCCGTACCATTATCTATAAAAATATTTCAAGCTTCTACCTGTTATCGTTATTAAGACCGAGAAAAAATTGGAAAAAATCACGTTTGTTGTATGGGATAATTTAATTATTTATTTTGAAGTAAGTAAGTGAATATAATAACTAAATATTCTGTGAATATTTCAAGCTTCTACCTGTTGCTGTTATCAATATCGAGCAAAAACGAGCAAAAAAAACACGTTTGTTTTATGGGAGCCCCCTTAAATATTTTTTAGTATTAGTTGTTATAGCGGCCACAGAAATACATCATCTGTGAAAATTTCAACCTAACTATCACGGTTCATGAGATACAGCCTGGTGACAGACGGGCAGACAGACAGACAGACGGACGGACAGCGGAGTCTTAGTAATAGGGCCCCGTTTTACCCTTTGGGTGCGGAACCCTAACAAAAAAGAGTCAACTGAATATACCTACGTTCATTTATTTTTCTCACACACACTCACTAACGTTAACTTCAGATACAACAGAAATACTTTAATTAATATAGGTAATAAAATTCGTGATCTCCCAACACGATTCCTTAATACTACTAAAGCAGCTCAACATAATGTCGACGCTAAAAATTCTAGCAGACTCTTTGACGACATCGCTTCGGCACCGCTCGGCATACTAAGCACCTATCTTCGCCTTTTAAGATATGCATCTTTAGATGACATCACACGAACACAAATTCTTGGTTTACGCAAACTGAATATTTCATTAATTTAAAAGTACTCGGAATAGTTGGGGAACAATGTCTGAAGTATGATGCCCTAGAATTTTCTAATAAGAAAATGGTAAGGCGCTTAGAATTTACTGGGTATTTGTTACCATATACGGAATACGGAACTACAATGTACTGGAATAGGTTTCGAAAAAACTCAATATTTTGAATCTCATTTTACATACAATTTTTGTACATGTAGCACGATTGATATAAGTTAATCAGATATGTAGGTAATATTTACAAACACAAAGGATTTTTTTGCCTAAAATATGTTGTAGGTACAACGACGGTCTAGCCAGGCAATTGCATTCACTTTATACCTTATGCAATTTTTTTATATTATATTTGCACAAAAGCTCTAAACAAGCTAGGTAGACATAACAAGGTGCGATTGAACTGGGTCCCAGGCCATATGGGAATCCACGGTAACGAGATGGCGGATGCGCTTGCCAGGGAGGGCTCGGAGACCCAGCTCATTGGTCCTGAGCCGTTCGTGGCACTTGCACCAAGTACCATTAACAAGGCTTTAAAAGATTACATCGAAAACAGACACGGCATCGAATGGAAAGAGTAGCCGGGTATGAAACACTCCAAATCCTTCCTTGGCGAAAACGCCTTAGGACGGAGTAAGTTCATATGCGGAGGCGTTAGAAGGCAGACTCGGCTGACCATCGGTGCCTTGACAGGGCACTATGCCACAAAACAAATGCTTCACAGAATGCACCTTTCAACAAATAGTTTGTGTAGGGCGTGTGGAGAGGAAACGGAGTCAATGCAGCACCTACTGTGTGACTGCGACTCTCTGGCTAGGAAAAGAATGGGACTCCTGGGGTCGGCCTATCCGAAACCGGAGGACTTCAGGCTCTTCGCTCTTAAGGACATTGCCAAACTTATGGCCTCTATCTTTACAGAGGAGGAAGAGTGTAAGGATGGGGTTGCACAAAAGATCCCGATGGGTCGAAGTGTTACTGCAAGAGGGAAACCTCGGCAGGCCCCACTAAGATAAGATAAGATAAGAAACACTGCTTCTTCTTTTACAGTATACTCGTACAATCTCACATTAAAAGTCGTTTCCACATTTAAATTTAAATCAGCGTGCGTCCCAACAGTCAATCCACAAATATATTGCTGCAAATCAAAACAGAATCAAAGAGGATGCATTAAAAACTCGTGACGCGCTCACACCATGAGTTATGTCTTATCATTTAGCATTACAACTTAATACGGAGTTACAGCCCGTGGAGCGCAGAGGTCGAGCCCTCGCCGCGATATTAATCACCGGTGTTCGGACCGAGGAGTATTTACACGCACAATTTACGCTAATCTTGAGAATTCTATGCAGTGGAACACTGGTAGTGGTCCTGTTTAGTTGCTGTTATTAGAAGCCACTTGCCAGTTTTAATGATGCTTCTTAATATTGAAATGAAAGACTTTGTACCTGTCTACTCACGTTTTTTTTAAACCATTTTTTTGTAATATGGGTTCTGTAAACGCACCCAGAAAGCTTACGTTTGTGTTGGGAATGGGTTCACGTCAGTTGTTCAACAGAGCAATGGCCGTCTGAATTTCACGCATTCGACCTGAGCTTCTATCCGTTTGGCTACCGACTTTTAATAACCTTTGTTTAAGGTCTTTCCGAAAGGTTTCGAAGGGTCAGAGTAAAATAATATAGGCGACGGAGCCAAGGTTTCGAGGTTTCAGGATAAAAATTACTTGCTCATATATGCCGCCACCCAGAATACGCCATGCTTACGCTAGCAGCACTGGCCACGCCAAGATAAAGTAAAGAGCTGTAATGCACACGCCAAAAGTGTGACTATCGCGCTACGCTCAAGCCGCGACAGAACCGCGCCGCGACAGCACCTAGTCAACCAAGCGCCTTCTGTCTGTCACAGCCTTTAGGTTTCTCAACAGGATCATATCGAGCATCCAACGACTTCTCGCTCCATTAATATAAGTAAGAGATGTCAACGAATCAGCGGGTCACCTGATGGAAAGTAATTACCTACCGCCATCATTGGAACACTACACCAAAGGATTTTCCCAGACTACACTACAAACTAATTAAATGTTAAATTTTAAATGTAACTTAAGTACTTAGCTGTTTATCAGGTATATCGCCCACTAACCTCCTAACCTCCAACAACGAACACTGGTCGTCGTAACACGTGACCATTGAAAGGTCTAACAGCACCGATTTATCCAGCGAAGGCCCACGGTTAATTTCCCGAGAGATAATTACTTGAGTCAATGTTGTGCTTTTAGCGACGATCGATCAAGCAGCTGGCCGCGGCCCGTAATTTGATACACATCGGAATGTGGACACAAATAAAATCACTTAGCCGTCGAGTGGCTTCCCGCGGCGCGGCGCTGCGGGTTACACCAAGACAGAGTGCTCGAGGTGCTGGTCGGATGAATACACTGGCTGGGAGTCAATGGAAATTTTGTAGCGGAGAAAATTCTTATTAAAACAAGTCCTACAGCAAGAGTGCTTAATATGCTGGTCAGATGAAGAGAGTTATACATTGGTCTTTAGAAGTTTTATAGCGGGAAAAGTCACATAAAAAGTGTCTAATAGCAAAATTTCCTAATGCTTAGCAAATGCCTCCATCATTGGAATCAAGACAGTACAATTGATGAGTATTAATTAGATAATGAATAATTACTTCCAATGCCAAATGCGGGTTGGTTAACACGAAACCGAGCTATTATATATTGATATATATAACTAAAGAGTTAAGGATTTTTTAAATTTTATTTTTAAACAAAACGCTGACAAGAATCCGTTGCACACCATGCAAGCCCCTCCCGCGTTCGGCAGCGCCAAATTGAATAAAGAACGGATATCATTTATTCTCAAAAACACTAAAACGGGGCCAGCAAAAAGTCCCCGCACAAAAGGCACCCCGTTTTCACGGGGCATTTTCAATTGTGCAGCACAGAGAACGGCCCGAATAATAGGGCGTGAAATTGTTTCGGGAATAGACGAATTTGTTTGCGGAAGCCAGTTTTAGCGTTAAATTTAGTGCCTGGCCGTTCCACATCGGCTGCTGTGACTTGGCAGCCGTTGTACTTGTATTGCGACTCCTCGCTACCTGCGGACTTCTTCGGAGAACTTTAGACATCACGTCACCGGTCGAGATACATATTTTTTATTTTTGTTATTATCGGTATTCCGTGCTTCGGATGGTACGTAAAGCCGTCGGTCCCAGCTGCATTAGAAGTTGTTAAGAACCACTAACCCGCACTGAGTAGATCGATGGCGCAGTGGTTAATGCGCCCTATCTGCGATTGCTGTGGTTAAGCGCGTGGAGGTTTAAGGCCCGTTCTCCCTGTGGTGTATCCATGCATAGGGAAAGCTCGTGCCCCAGCAGTGGGGACATAAAGTGAGCTGGTGATAATGATTAGTACTCCCTTAGGTGCAGATCCTCCTGGGCGTACGTGAGAGTAAGAACAAGAGTTCTTAGAGTTTCTTTCCCCTTCTTTCCCTCCGGGAGAGACCACATAGTAATCTTTGCCTCCCCTAGCACAGTGGTACCTATGCCTATTGCATTTTCATCTAAATAAATTAAGTTATCAGTATACTTTGCTGCATAATAAAAAGGTTTAGTTGATAACACAGTTGCATTTGTTTCTCATTTCAAAAAACATACTTTTTGATCTTACCTCTTCGGTAGCAATAACTCAGGACGAGAACATTGCTATGTAATGTAATCTTAGAAGGCCTTGCGAGGTTACCCTTATAGTAGGACCACATGGGTAAATACCCGAATATTTACTCATGTGGTAGCCCCTCTACCCAACGAGATTATGTATAAGAATACAATCAATCATAGTAACTTTATACAATGAATTTAAAAGACTCTTAGTACGGTTAGGTATAAGTCACTTACTTATTTTGGGTAAGATTCTGTCTAAAATCCAACTGGGTGGCTACCATTTTTAATTCTATCTGCCGCCAAGCAGCATTGTTTTACATTTCTGTTATCTGGTTATAAGGGTCTACTAATTCCAGTAAAATTAAAGGACATAACGCATCGCAGAACGCAGAACTAAAGCTTAGAGTTAGAAACACGCGCCATATGCTCTATAGCGGACATAAAAATTGGTAATCCATTTAGTTTTAAACTGTTAACATAAGATTTGAGTATGTTTTAAACATTTTAGTGGGTCGTAAGCGTGTCGTGCGATATAAAGCAGCCAATAAGGAAGTGTCGGCCTAGAAACGGGGGTATTTGCAGATTCAAACTAACATTCGGGTGCGAATGGCGTTGTTTAGGTGTTTGCTGTGTATTATGGCGGTATTTGTCACAGCGAGTGTGTTATGGACGTGCCGTTTGCTTTTTTTTATATTACATTTCTGGCAATAACCGCACTTGTTTTTATTTATCTCGCGACTCCGTTTTGTACCACGAGACGTTTGCGTGGAATTTATTTCAGCGCTGAGTGAATAGCTTGATAACCTCTTTTTTGGCAGGTTTTTTTAAGGTTGAGATTTATTAGCTGAAAAGTACAATGATGTTGGAAACTAAATCATTCGACGTCTGTTTTTATGTTGGACAGGGCAAATGAGAAAGCGGGTAACATGATGGGAAATAATCACCGTCATCCATGAAATTAAAGAGTGTAAATGCAAACAAACGAGAATATTTTATCCAAATAGTATATCCACGATAAGCGGAGTTTAAATTAAATGATTCATAAATATAAAAAATATGTAATTATGTTGCACCGTAGTCCAATGTATGACTCCTGCTTCTTGATGACAACACGCAGCGAGTCGCACTTATATCTAGAACATAACATTAGTAATATACATTAAGATCCCGCACAACCGTTGGAAACCATTAAAATAAGCGATTAAACAAGCCTTCGTACCGCGAACTGAACGACGGCCTTAAGAACACTGAAGAGCTGTGCTCTGTAAAAAAAAATATACCTTATAATAAAATAAAGATTATCTTCCATCATCGAACAGTTTTTATTGATTACAACATAGTATAGTTCAAGTTCCTAGTTCAATACTTATAAAAAATAGCAGCCATTTAATAAAAAAAAATGTATCGTGACTTTAGTTTAGTATGGAGGAGCACTAAGCACAATTTTTTTTTACAATTTTATTACCACCTCGGCTAACAATGCAAAAAGGCTAAAGGTAGAATGCACTGAGCACCCCGTACCACGTAAGATGGGTTGGCACAGCGCCCGCCCGGTAAGCGGGGCTTGGATTTGAGACCAAACACATTTCTCTTTACACAAAAAAGGTGTTCGTGCTGGATTTCCACTTATTCTAAATGTAAACGTCCCTTTACGTAGCCCAGTTGGTTGTGATTGTTAGTTTTTTTGAGAAACGGTTGGTTTTTTTTTGACGTCACCGTTGACAATTCTCAGTGGCAAATAACCAACGCGTTGGTTATTTGCCACTGAGAATTGTTGAAAGGTATTTAGGTACCCCAATAAACAAATGTAAATAAAATTTAAAATAGTTACCTAAGTATTTATAATTCGTTGTATTTTTTCATCATTTAAAATTTTTCGATCACTGGTATGTTCCATATAAGTTGGACTTCTATTTTTCCATCAAACAAGCTCGATAAACACGTTATGTCGTTGGTCACGGCTATTGTTGCCACATTAGGCCAGCTTAGTGGGTTATGTCTCAATCGCACCAGTTTAAAATACAAAAAAAATATATTGTTGATGATCATACAAACAAAACAAACACACTATAAAGAAATAAATATGAAAGATGAATAATGTGATGACAAATATATAAAATGAAATGTGTAAGGGCCAACTGGAATCCTTCCTCAGCTTGTAGGTACATTGCAGAAAACAGACACCATCACAACGATGCCGGTTTCCCGACAAAGCCTGACATAGTGGCACTCTAGTGTTCGACACAGTAACCAGGATCGACTTGCTTTTCGTCACCAAAAAATTACTTTTAATAATTTTATTGCAACATAGTAATGTTGTGTAGTTAGTATGTTGTGACCCTATATAGTAATATAGGGTCACTTGTTTATCACCGTCCTAACCTTCTGAGAGGACTCCCGTGATACAACCCTAACTCGAAAATAAAATTCAGCTGTTCCATACAAAACATCAATATTCATTCAACCAAAATGTATGGGACAGCTGAGTTTTATTTTTGAATTAGGGAGTTGGTCCAATAGTAAGAGTTGGTCGTTTGTATCACGGGAGTCATCTCAGAAGGTTTGGACGGTGACAAAAAAAGTCAACCTGTATAGCAGCTAGGAAGCTAGTGTTCGTAGTTAAAGATAAAATCGATTGCTGACACCTATTTAATGACAAAAAGATAACAGCGTCGCGTTTTGGTTTCTGTCGGACACTACCATATAAGTGTGCGTAGTTTAATGACGTAATTTTGTATTGACCACCTTTACTGTATTAAAATATGTTTGAAAGGCAAAGATGTCGCGTGCTTCGCCTGCATACAAACGGCCAGAATACGAACGCGGCCTGATAAAACAAATGGTGTAGTTTCTCTAGAACAAAGTGGGTTATACATCGTTCCCACGGAGACGCTCATTGAATAAGTAAGTGGGATTTGGTGATGCACCGCTCGCTTGGCGTGACGTATGCGTCGATATTAAATTCTGGTGGTACTTAGATGCTTTAGAACAGTGAACGATGACGATCTAAAATTTTAGTTGGGTGTGTAGTAGTGTAGAAAATATCTGAAAGTGAGTTTAACCGAATTAAGGTTTACCAACTTCTGGAAAGGCCGGTCATCAAATCGCAAGCAAACTACTGAGAAATTTGCAAGTGACGGAACAGTACACTGCACTATCTACTAATATTGATGTTGTATAGCGGC
Source organism: Eudonia truncicolella (assembly GCA_949315975.1). Classification (NCBI taxonomy): domain Eukaryota; kingdom Metazoa; phylum Arthropoda; class Insecta; order Lepidoptera; family Crambidae; genus Eudonia; species Eudonia truncicolella. The sequence goes on along the minus strand of OX438838.1, from coordinate 1,179,038 downwards.
ATATTTAGATAAGACGGTAGTAGCTAGCCAGGCGGACTTAAAACAAGCCCTACTAGATAACAACCAATTCGAGTACTTACAAACATTCCAACCCTCCACAGCTGCGATTCAAACTCCCTGGTTTATGGTTGGACTATGGATGGGATTCCGTGCTTCAGAAGGCACGTAAAGCCGTTGCTCCCGGCTGCATTAGCATCAATCGTTAACAACCACCAATCCGCACTGGGTCCGCGTGGTGGTTTATGACCCGTTCTCCCATCCATCCATAGAGAAGGCTCGTGCCCCAGCAATGGGGACATAAAAATAAGCTAATGATGATGATAGATAGGCCAGTGGTCTAACTACTAGACTGGCGGTTAAATACTAAATGGTATTTTCAAACAACATAAAAAGTATTCAATCTCTTCATGTCCGTATAACGGGTTTCCGTTCCTTGTAATATATTCCTGTCGTGCTGCCGACTCAGTTTTAAATGCGTTGCGACAGTTTTTATCAACTTAATAACCGAATATGTATTCAAGTGTAGTGCTTAGCTTTAGTACTGTTAACAAATTTAACATCCAACTGGTTAAAGCTAAAATAAACTTTACTTCGAAGACATAAGGTTGGAACGTGGAGAAAACGTTCTGCGTCAAATGGAATGATCTCACGCGCCAGTGGCGCCTTGCAGCGTCTGTTTGTTGTAACTAAATCACTAAGCTAAGTTCCTTGCCCCTTTATTATCAGCTCATAAATTATTCAGTGGTTCTAACCATTTATTACTATGCAGTGGAATATTAAAATTTGAAAGCGCAGAATGCGGTCTTCTGTAAAAAGTTATAAACACAATGTCTCGTTTGTAGCAGTAGCTTGTTAAATTAAATTAAGGGTTTCAATTTCAGCGCCCTTTCAAATAAAGGAAACGGGAGACTTACACATCGTCATCCTGTTTACAAATGACACTATAGGTGTGAGACAAAATTTTAGAGCCATACAAATAAACAAAAAATAAGCTTGCAATAGTTATTCCGAGTTTTGTCTCTTTTGCTCTAATCTGAAATGAAATTTACATGACAGGAACAAAACACGATATATCTATTCGGAGCTTATTCTCTGTTTATTTGTAAGAGGGCTAATTTAATGGTGTTTAACGTATCTGCATTAGGAGCTTTGCATTTAAATGTACTAGAGCGTATTCTTTAATCTGTGCTATAGCTTCGGCGCGCAGCTATACGTGTGAAATTCAGTGTATCAGTAGTTTTAGTTGATAATTCTTGGAACATTGTATTTGAAAATTAGATCGTCACACATCACGTTTTTGGATTTTCCATCAAAGTCACGTAGATTCATTGCTTTACTTTGTCTTGAAATAACGACAAACTGTCACGTTATTAATTAGTGTATTGAAAGGCAATCGCTTTTTCGTCTTAGAAATATGACAATTTATCAAAACGCACAATCACCAGCATTAACATGTACACACTTGACTAGTTTTGACCCTTATCCCATTGTATTAAGAGTTATTTACATGTTAATGCACGTGACTGTACAAGGAAGATTCAAACAAACTGACAAAAAGTAAAATAGTTCGCTAACAAAACCTCTTCGATTTTTTATTTCTTCACACAGCGGGCAATCATAAGCATCAATCAAACTATATTTATTTGCGTCTTGAACACCCATTTCGATTAAACTGAAACATAAGAAGTGACCATCCTCATTTGTCATCACTAAATCGGGGCCCGCAAAAATAATATTTCAATTATGGTCGTACGAAATCCCCTCGGATTTGAATCGACAGGCATTAAACGAGTCGTCGCGGGCAGCGATTATAATCGGCATCTCAGACAATGTGAGACAACTCGATGAACGTTAAACGTCCGACTTTTAGGTGCCACAGAGATGCGACTGCAACGCGACGATTTGCGGAGAAGTTGTGAACAAAGTTAACAACTATCCACTCGAATAGAAAGTTATGTTTATTGTCGCAAACATTTGGAATAATATCATTAAATGCAAATATATATTTTTTATGTTTTTACACGCGAAACTGAAAAATAAAATAAAATAAAATAAGCTATTAAAATCGTAAAATGAAAAAAGAAAGGAAATTACTATGGCCTTGACAGTGTAATAGAGTTTACTGTCGGAACCTTTTATTCCTTAAGCTATCGAAACCTTTTAGTCCTAAAATGTTGTCTAGAGGCAACCCTCATGCAAGCGCTGCTAGATTCACCGAGGCGTTCGATTGGATGGTGAGAACGGAAAGTTAAAGTGCGCCTCAAGTGTTTTCAAGTGTGCTGTTAGGAAAAAGAAGCACCCAGGCATCTAGTAAAGCGCGCGTTTGAACCGAGTTTTTGTACCCTTCGACAGCGAGTACAGTGTCTTGGACCTATGCTATTGTGCATGTGTAATATGTGACACTAAACAAATTGAGAGTCAGGGTCAAATACCCGTTTCCTTTCTGCATTTAGCAAGTTCCTAAACAGTTCGTATCAAAACGCATTTCTGTGTCGCCCCCACCCGTCCAACCAATAACATCTTAATAATCCTCTGAAGGGTCATGTCGACTCAGCATGACGCGTACCTATACGCCATAATTATTTTTCAACGCGACATCATACGTGGAAGGTTGTCTTGAAATTACGACTGTGTCCATCCGAATGTGCGAATAAATAACGTTTAATTTAATGTTGGATGGAACTTTAATTATGATCAGTAAATGAGTACCGTTCTGTACATGTCGGTTTATTTGATGGAACTATCAAGCGCATGTAGGTATAGATATGTTTGTGTTACCAAAATGTTTGCAATAAACTGTAAGAGTAATCACATTTCAGAATTTGAAGTAGTGCACCAAACATTGTCTTCATCTCTTATGACAGAACTAAAGAGACAGCTATGAAAAATATATTTTTTTTAATTCGTCCAGACAAGACAATAATGTATCCTTCAGTGGTTGATGATCCCGATAAAAAGCACTTCCAACTTCGGTGTTATCGTCATTCACTACCAGGTGGGATGAAGGTGAAGCACTTCTCGTTGTGGTTTCAAAATTCAAAATCATTTACTCAGTTTAGGCTACAAATAGCCCTTATAATAAGAACAAATTTTATTTATTCATGTAAGTTACACCCATACAAATACACAATAAAAAAGTACCACATTAACAAAATAAAATCAAAAAACATAACAAAAACCAAAATTTAAAATTTAAAATAAATCAAAATGTAAAATTATCATATAAATAAAAAAAAATAGCTTAAAATCGAACAATCCAAATTAAATAAAATAATTAATAAAATGTCACAGAGAATAAAAATATAACAAATGCTTAAAATAATCAATCAATTAAAATATCTTCATAATCTTATGAACGACATTATGCCATCGGTTCGTAAGTCTACTCTGGGCGGGAAGACCTTGTACTGAGAAGAACCGGCAAGAAACTCAGCAAGTATCAAGCTCTTCTCCCTTACGGCGTCAAAAATATTGAAAAATATACTACACTTTCCATTACAAATAAACACACAAATAATAAAGGACAATCACAAAACACAAAAAAACAATAAAATATAAAAATATCTAAGTTTGCAAAAATTTCATCAGGTACCTACCAATTTCAATTTTCACAATGTCATACAGTACCGATAAAGTCAAAAATTGTCTAAGAAAAACAAAGTTAAAGTATACGAGTATAATAGTAATAATAAAATAAGATAAGTAAGCAAGAGTAAACCAGCCTCCACAGGCGGCACCCGTTCACGAGTATGACATACGAATCAGCCCACAGAAACCAAACAACATACAACCACCTTATCCCTTTTATGCTGTTTACTCACCTTCCTTCTAAACAGTAAATTTAATATGCTTGTAATAACACATTAGGGGGGAGTGCGCGGACGACAAACTTTTGTCCGATTGCTTTGCTATTTTCAGTCCCTCGTGTGCGTTGGTCAATGAAGTTGTTGACGGACAAGATAGTCTGCGGACAAACGTCCTTCATCTACGCAATCCCTTAAAGTTAGTTGCAACCGTATAACGTATCATCAGGCGCGCCCGCCCGACTCGCTTGTTTTGCCTTAGCATCATAAAAAGTCCCATGACGATTAACGGTTGTCTCACCAAATCGATTATGTTTTCTAATACAAAAATTGGACATGAAACTCACCTTCGTCGTGCAACCTGACACTCGGAAACTTAACTCTTAAATGAAAGCTCACGAGACAACCCACGAAACTAACACGCCATTGACACCACATCCTGCACAACATTGCATTTTCCTAATCAACTTTACTGGTATAGCAATAGTGACTGTTACCGCTTACCGGATTCGAGTTCTCTCATATGCACATTAATATCTATTTCCTAACGTATCATATAATTTCGTTTGTGTGGTCCTCATTTTATGTGACGAAGATTTACTTGAAATCGCCTCAAGACTATATGGCGGATCGCGAGTTAAAAAAAAGTTTAATGTTAAGATCACTGACAAATTTGTAACAGGACAATGAGTCGGATAAAGTATCCGCTTTCGTGATGCGGATGAGAGGATGGCAGCGGGTAAGGCTGCGGTCACGGTGCGGTTTGATTGTTAATGACTATAATTGATTTTATTATTATTTGATTGTTAATGATAATTGACTTGCCGAGTTTCTTGCCGGTTCTTCTCAGTACAAGATCTCCCGCCTAGAGTAGACTTACGAACCGATGGCATAGTGACATTCACAAGAGCTACTTGTAGCCTAAACTGAATAAATGATTTTTGAATTTGAATTTGAATTTGAATGTATTTTAGACACATCAAATATTCTTTGAGTCTCATGAAGCTCTTGTAGTTTTGTATATGTATTGTATTATTTTATGATTTGGTAACTACATTTTTATTTTTCATTGTGAATGTCATAACTTTTACTAAGGCTGTGGAGTTTCTTGCGCCCACTCTTCTCCACAGCTAAAATAGACGCCCTGAATGAGTAGTAGGTAAAGAATGTTTGAAGGATTCAAAAGTACACACGCCTGCACATCAATCTAGCCGAAACTGTCAAATTTCTTCAATACATTATCAACCTTAAGCCTTGAACGTAAAGTTCAAAGTCTATTGAGGAAATTTGACAGTTTGTGGTAGGTTGATGTGCAGGCGTCTGTACCTACTTATTTTCAAGTTACATTTTTTATTTTGACTTTGACAATTTTATATGGACACTTAACAAAGCATATTTACATATACATTACAAAGTTTCTAACTAATAGACCGGCGCTGCTTTAGTCAACTGATGCATAAATTAATAACTAAACATTTCTATAAAAGTAATTAAAAACTAGAGATAGCAAAGCAAATTTAATCCGCTTAGATTTCGATGTGTCATCTATTTCTACTAATGCACTTGGTGCTTGGTGTGCATTAAGATTATTTGTGTTAAATATATCTCCAGAGATAAGGTCACCTTTGTCATATGTCCTGTGTAACGTGTGTTATAATGTAATTTCTTTGTACACTAAAGAATTAATTAAATTAAGTAACATTGATATCGCATAGTTACAGTCTTTTTGTTGTTGTTTTCAAGTTAACGATATTTCGTCAACTGCACAGACTAATAGCTTTTTAATTGCAATAACTTTAATGATAGTAACCATGATACTATATTTACTTTAAATGTATGTATCTATTACCAACTCTAATACCAACGTATCATTTACTCATTCAATTTATGACATCCACCTGCAGACACACAATCCAGAGCTTACCATACATTTGCGACCTTTACGCAAGCTGCGTGAGTACTGCGAATAAAATGAACACCAGCTCAAGATATTGGCATAATTTATAAGGAGGGACCTTGCAGCCGCGTATAACTGTTTGGTGGCACGGACGCATGACATCTAGCACGGTGAAGTTTCTTAGGCACGCTCGGAACACTGTTGCAAACGGCTTGTAAGTAAGATCTGTGATTGATACTAAAGTGAAATAAGTAAATGATGAATGAATTATAATTTGTTATAGACAATAAACAAATGGTCGACGACAACGTGGAAGGCCTAGACGTAGATGGCGGGATGAGTTCTGTTGGACTCCCACTTCAAGAATTGGCACGAACTCGCTCAGGATAGAGATAGGTGGAAGGAAGGAGGGGAGGTATTTGGCCTGTAGGAGGAAAGTAATAGCTGATAATAACAATAAAAAAGATCAAGATTTATTTTGGCAAAGTATCTTCGTAGCTAAAGAGCTAGTAAAACACCGCATTGACTTACCTAAAGCCTAGAATACCTATACCAAGCAGTTTGCGTTAAAGCCTGATAAACATTTTAATAAAGAGCCTATCTAAACATTTGATATCCCAAACAAACTGTTTCTGTGAAATTTTTAATAACCATTTGCATAACATTTCGGAATAATAAACCTTATAATAGGCCCATTTGCTCGTATGTGCAGAGAATTTAACAAACTTGCTATGGATCACAACTCACTTGATATTTTCAATAGGAATACTAATGTATTCAAAACTTCCATCAAGACAATATTAATTGACCCAAATGGCTTACAGCCCAAGTGTAGTAAATTCCAAATAGTTTTAAGTAATTTTAAAGTTATTTGGAAATATTACTTCTCTAAATCTAGTTTTATTTTCTTGTTTTTTTTTTAAATATATAGCTAAATCTAATCTAATCTTTTACACATTTTAAGCACACATAAACTATTTGTGTTAACACATTTAGGACATTAGTCTAGTATAAAATATTGTTAAACCTATCATGTACATAACTTTGTTAAGATAAATGTCTGTTGTGTAACCTAATAAATAAATAAATAAATAAATAAATAAATAAATAAATAAATACAGTTGAAGCTGTTTTTAAATGTTTTTTACTTTTCTATTGTTTTTGCACAGAAAGTTTCATTAAAACGGAGTTAGTTATAGAATGAACTTTGAAGATTTTATGGGATATCAAATCTACAAAGGTTTTTAAGACGGAACGCGAATGTTTAAAAATTAACACTATATCGTGGCGAACACCGCGCGCCGCCCGCCGCTCGCGCTCTCCGCTCCGCTCGCCGGCGTACCCGCACGCGATCGCTCGCAGTGTTAAATGTATCCGCTCGCTCGGTATCGGGTTACCACGCTAAGGCGTGGGCACGGACATGTCCGAGTTGTTTTGTTCCAGCCGTGAGGACCCATGACAGCTTATGTTACGTCCAAGTTTATAGGGACTCTTGTTAAACGTCACACGCCGGAGGTATTAAGGCCGCTCATTTTGTTTTTTCAAATCGAACGGAGCCGTTGAGCTTAAAAACTGTCGTCTCAATGTTGCGGTGACCATTGTCGTTTGTTTGTTTTTTTATTTATAGTATGGTGATGATATTGAAAGGTGCAGCTAGTTTTGTTTAAAAAAATAATAAGTGCGGGGTTACACTTTGTGTTGTTATTTATAGGTTACGTTGTCTAAAATAATAGCAAATTATTGTACGAGTATAGCGATTCAGTTGTTTTATATTGCAAAAGGTACTAATTTCATATCCAAGTTTATCTTTTCACAGTATTTATTTATTGCCACACAAAGAGGTTTAAAGGTAAAAGGTATATAAAAGTACACACGCCCGCACATCAACCTACCACAAACTGTCAAATTTCCTCAATAGACTTTGAACCTTATGACTGAGTCATATGGTTGACAATTTATTGAAAAAATTTGACAGTTTTGGATAGGTTGATGTGCAGGCGTTTGTACATAAAAAAAACCGCAAAACTAGTGGCCCTGAAATGGCTCGCATATAAAAGCTGCATCGCATTTCAAATGACAGCACACATTTACAGAATACACTAAACATGCACACCAGTTTAGGCCCAAGACACCGTACTCGTAGAACAAGGGTACGAAGAACCGGTTCACACTCGCTCTACACCAGGTACAGACATGTACCTGGGCGGTTCTCTCCTCCTCCTCCACGGCCCGGTCAACCCGAGCCGAGGTCCGTGCCTTTAGAGGCGCTCTCGGGTTGCTCCGCTCCCCGATCCGATCCGAACCCTTCGGAGAATCTAGTAGGGCACGGGGACGCGCACTAGTGCGCGATGCCGTTCCCTCTAGATAACCTCTGAAGGTGATTCGTTTCACACGGCTTGAGGGACCCTTTACGTTCCTCGCCGCCCCCAAACAAGCCCGGTGAAGCTGAAAATGCCGCAGCAGCGGCAATCAGCAATCTCTCTCAAAAAAAAAAAAAAAAAACAAGCTTCAGTATGAAGATGCCACTAAACGATAATGGCGGTAACATTTTTAATGTTTATGAGACTCTATACATTTCGGTATCCCATACATACTTAAAAGTTCAATATTTGTCAAACCATAACAGTTTCATTAGAGTTGGCTTATTGGCAAACTTAATAGTTTGAATGGTATTGCCAACATCATCAACCTACTTCTAGTCCACTGCTGGATATAGGCCTCTCCGATGATAGACCCAATAATAAATAGAAGAACTTAAGTTAGCTTTGCTAAACGCCTATAACGTCCTACATCTAGGCTTAGGTCTTCCCACACAAAGAAAGTACAGGATGGCCATCCACCACTCTGTCCTAACGTTTTTTTGAAGGGCATATAAAATAATCAAATGAAAGCTAACACAGCAAACTTGAATTCAAAACCTTCAAGGCTTCACACTGTATTATATTTCGCACACACACACGCCTAAACACATCGATTTGTAAACCAAAACACATTAAAATAACCTATATTTTCTAAAAGACGATTTAATTGCGATTTTTGTACATTTTGTTTGCATAAATAGTATTCAGAGCTGATCAAAGGTTATTCCCTGCCAATGTAAAAAGACACAGTAGGACAAGTTTTGGCATAATTTTTATTTTAGGTTTTTATTCAGATGTCTGCTTACTTTAGTGGACAGTATAGTATGTTCACAATATTGTACTTGTAATAGGCACCAAGAAGTGACAACATAACAAACTTGCATGTATTTGCATGCATGCATTTTTTTATGCTTACTGACTGCAGTCAGTGTGTTACCACGGTAGGTGCATTTTGGTCGAAACGTCGAAGGATACTTATAGGTAAGTAATTAAGTAAGTAAAATATGCATATATATGTATATGTATATGCATATGCTATGCATACAAAAATCCGAAAGACACTTTGCCAGACCTGGGAATTGAACACGGGACCTTCGGGCGTCGGGCCCAGAGCTTTACCACTCAGCCACCAAGGTTAACCATTTTATTTATTTATTTGGAACCAACAAACAGCTTACATAATCAAACTTTAAACCAAATTAATAGAATAATATTACTGTGTTATGAATTATGATAATTGTGGAGCAATTTTATTTACTAGTTATTAGCGTGAATAGCATTTTGCCTTTAATCCTAACAGGATTAAACGCAATTTTAAGGTGTATGCAGTGTATGCAGTGTATGTAGTGTATGCAGTGTATGTGTATGAAAGTTTAAAAGTGTAAACAGTTAGCATACTGCTTGCAACTTTGCGCATCAATCATAAAGTTTGTATACCGGTCCTAACGTTCACGAGTGCGGTGTCACGCGACGCGTCGCCCCAGGCCCTCTAATGGCCACCGTTGGGCTCCTCCGGTAAGCTTCCCGAGATAATTTGGGCTAATTTCGGTAATACCTTCGATTTCTATTGGGAGTGCATGTTGTGCATCTTTTGTGTGTAGTTTTTTTTATTATGAATTCCGCTGGCGAGCTTTACCGCCCGGGGGTTCGAATTGGTATGTCATTGTTTCAAATTTTGTATTCACCTTCTCTGCTTGTAATGAACTACCTATATGATACGATTTAAACAAATTATATTGTTATTGTGTGCCACGCTGGGTGCCTAGTGCGAGTTCCATTTGGTATTCGATCGTTAACGAAAACAAGAATTTGTATACCATCTCGCTATGTCGCCAGAAGGCGCTGCTTCAATGTCATACTAATTTTCGTTTTCGTAAAAGTAATCGAAATAATACGAATAGTAGACAAAAATCACACTAGGCACCCTAAAGTCTAGCGAGGCTATTGTCAGCAGTTGCACTATTATGAGAACGTAGTCCAGTTTAATATAGTACCCTATCGCAATGGAATATAGGTTCGTGTGTTTAGATCGTAAGAAAACGTCATGACTGCTTAAATTTGTTAATATATGTACAGAACAGGGCGCTATGGCATGGCGCTCATTAGGGGAGGCCTATGTCCAGTAGTGGACTAAGATAGGCCGATAATGATGATGATGATGATGATGATATACTAATGAATCCCAATGGTTGTAAACATGCTATGAGTATCTAGACCACTAAATCACATAATTACAAGAAACCCATGAAAGCGAACTTAATCCCGCTGTGTATTAACAATAACAAACGCCAAAGCCTAACAACAAAGCATTAAAATCCCGAAGTACATTACCCCTTCGCAAAGTTCATCAGATAATAGGTACATTTGTTGCGTGTGAAACTAGAATTCCAATCCTCCTATTACTGTATTTCGCGTAAGCATCAAAGGCTGGACCGAGCGCCGATAAATCATTTCATTTAAACCCCAGTTTATACGAGAAAACAACTTCAGATGTATTTAGTAGGATCTTTAAGGGCATTTGCGGCTTTACAATGTTGTTGCTGGCTGTATGAAAAGATAAATTCCTGAGAGGTCTCTGAAATAATGGCTGCTCTCTGCTTTTTATTGGTATTTGAAGAAGTGATTAAAAATGGAAGAGAGATTTTAGCTCTATGTTAGTTCGTAAAGCTACCGGTGTGCTTGATGTTACCCGTATAATGGCTGAAAGAAGTTCGTAGAAAATAGCATCAGATGCAATTAATTTGAAGTATCCATGGGATTTTCCAGGTTTACCGAGTTGTTACAAACTGTGGTTACAAAAAGATTAATGATTGAGAGTTTGATGAAATCTTAGCTAGGTATTTTTCGTTTTCTACAAGATTTGAAGAGAGTATTAAAGTTTTATTTGTATTAAGATTTTATGGATGTTAACGAAGCTTCTTTATTAATAGCTAATTATGAAAACAGAAGGCTGGACACGTACTTTATCGACTTTGTCTCGTTAAACTTTTATTTTTTTTGCATAGAAATTCGAATCATGCGTTAAAGTTTGTCAGAAAATAACAATTACTGTTTTTAATAAATTTGTGTAATCTTCATAATGATGAAGTTTTTATATCTTAATTTATGTGTACATGTTTTTTTATATTAAAAGGAGGCAAACGAGCAGGCGTGTCACCTGATGGAAAGTAATCACCGCCGCCCATGGACACCCGAAAAACCAAAGTAATCGCAGATGCGTTGCCGGCCTTGAGAAAGGAGTTGGATCTTGAGGAGGGAGTAGGAATTGGGAGGGGGGAAGGACCCTCAACCACCGAAGAACTGGCTGTCTTTTACCTCTTTATCTCTTGCTATGGACGACCTCCTTAGCCGAGTGACTTGCACGCCGGACTTTGGGCGGCGCTAACTCTGAGGTCTCGGGTTCGATTCCCTGTCGGGTCTATGTTGAATACGACCTTTTCGATATTGTGTCTGAGTGGTTGTGGTACCGTCGATGTTTCTGATTTCCATAAAACGAGTGCTTTAGCTACTTACCTTGGGATCAGAACAATGTATGTGATGTTGTCAATTTTTTTTTATTAATTTCTTTTTGCTATTGGTAGAGAACGTTGCTACTGATGTGTTAAGTCTAGATTTAAAACATGCTCATTGTACTACTAACCACATAGAATACAATTATGTACCCCCGCTAGGTATACCAACCGGGACCTCTGAGCATCGGTACATCGATGGTGATACAAAAGATGTTACATTGTAGGAAATATTTCAGATTTCTACAAAACGTTATTCGAATTTGGTAGTTGACAACAACGACAACTAATTCCAGAACAATAAACGTATAAATGAAATCACGTAACAGTTCTTTATAACATTGACCAATTTTTTATTTGACCTTAGCATGAATTTCTGTATCCTAAAAAGTTATTAATGAACACTAAATTGACGGAAAGAAATAGTGACGTCATAGTTTGCTAATCCCATACAATTTCTATTAAAATAATCGTTTTGACAGTTGTTAAAAAGTTTCTATATTTGACTAACCAGTCAACTACCCAATTACATAGTTTAAATCTGAATTTGTCAAACTAAATCCGTCTTCCAGTGCAACAGACTAAACATATCAGCGATCAAAACAAAACACAATCTCCAGTGTATCTGACCGGCATTCTAGTCGCGATCCCAAAACGTAATAAACGACAAAGATCAGAACCGAAATAGTATTGGAGTCTATTCAAAATTGCCAGGAATCACTATACTGTCCGTTGCTATCCCATTCAGTGTTTCAACAGTGTGTATTTTGTTGTTCTACCCGCATTATGCCTGGAAAGAGATCCTTTGTTCTCAGATGCTTAGAAATTCGTACAATTTTCATGAGTTTTCATTTTTCATTCGTACGATAAATAAAGAAATAAGGTTAATAGGGGTATAATTGAAGTGCGCACAATCTTCTTTCATTATTATATGTAAATAAAACACGAAAGTGTTATTTCAAGTTAAGTATTATTTAGAATTTTATATTAGAAGTAAATACATCGTTATGAAAAAGTATACAAATAAAGAAAACAAAATGTTACACAAACCTTTTTGCTTTTAAAAAGAAAGAAAAAATAATTATTTTTAAGATTGGAATTGTTTATTTTCACTCTAAACGCTTATTTATATCGAGAATGGATAGAGCACGAAAGAGCAGTCACCCGGTTTAATTCATGCTCAGCTCATGAGACAAATCGTCTCTGTCAAAAATAATTTAAGCACATAGATATTACAAATTATTCAGTAACAACAGTTGCTTTTTTCATTTTCTATGATAAGTATTTTAGTTTTTGTTATACACGTTGGATACGTTGCTTTCACAATTCAGATGCTGTGATCATGATGGAAGTTTTTCACTAAGAGCTAAGGGTAATCGTTCATGGACCTTATAAGACAAAAAACAATTTGACAAGCAAGTTATATTTCAAGTCCCCTTAGTGTTTATTTAAATACCAAGCCACCAAAACTTAGTTTACGTTTAAATTAAGTTATTCGGAAGTTTGAAGACGCACAACAAGTACGATGGGTGCTCCGCAGCCAGCGCCATCGCCTGAGTTCCGACCAAGTTGCGGGGCAAACAGCGGCGCTGTGCATTATTTGCACACAGCCGCGGCACAATCATCGCCTGTTTCTGTTGTAATTTCAGCAACTTCAACTGTGAACTAGGTTACGTGTGCACACCCGGTATTAAGTAAAAATATTGTGCTTCTAAATAGCTTGGAAAGAAATTCTCTGTTGCTTCTCTTTTGACTTGTTTTGCGACTTTGCATCGCTACCGTACCACAGAATAGGACCATACTCGGTCCTCCGCTTTCCGCATCCAGCTACTTTCACCGCCGCTTTCTTAAGATGACACGTGGCAAACAAAATAAATAATTTTAGATATATATATAATAATAATAATAATCTCTTAAGAGGCTCTCGCTTGATGGTTGGATCAAGGGTCAGATTCAGAAAGCAGTACGCCTTGACACGGCACGTATTGTCAGGAGGTTCCTCACTCTACAGCCCTGACCACCGGTAGCTTGGGCCCTGCCCCGTTGCTGGCGGTACTCTAGAATTAGGTTTTTATAATGTTTTATTGTTTTTATAATAAAATATTGTAAAAATCTAGTTTTAAGAAAGAAAATAATTAAAGAGTATAATAATATATATATAATAATAATATATAATAATGTTATATATATAAAAACTATTTTCTATAAAAGTTAATAAAATAAAATAAAAAAGGTTCTCTTAGTATCTCTTTGATTTCAACAGTTCCAGACGCTATGTAAAATAATCTGTGTACTGTTATTGTGCCATTATTTGTGACGGTTTACTTTGCGTAAAATAATGGTAGGCAACAAAATTTTATTCAATACCAAAATTCAAGTAATGCGAAATGCCACCGAAAAGTTACAAATTCTCTTATATTTCCGTCGGCCACAGCTGCAGATCTCAATAACGAATGCATTGTCCGTCTGTCCGATCAGGGACTATTTTTACACAAACCTGTCTGCGTTTGTCAGGGCGGGCTAGAGGAGACGGGGAGACTTCTACTATACATTATTTTATAATGAAAACTGTCTTAAAAGTGTACTAGTGAATGGGATTACGTGAGTTGATATCCAATTTATGACGTCACCGTGTAATAGACAAACGCGATAACGGCATCGAAGGCGTAGGTATTTCGCAAGTTCCTGTGATCGGCCTATCTAAAGCCAGAAGGCTTTTTGCCCTCAAAGACGTTGCTAAACTTACGGCGTCTATCTTTACAGAGGAAGAAGAATGAAAGGATGCAAAAAATATCCCGATGGGTCGAAGTGCTACTGGAAGAGGGACAGCCTCAGCATGCCCCACAAAGATATGAGAACTTTCTATGCTTTGCGAGTGAGTTTTAAGTGATTTTTAATTCTATAGTCTTGAAATAAGGACTAATTTTAAGTAACACATAAGTTCCTCTTAAGTTTGAAGAACTTATTAGGCCGTTGCAACTGGCCATTTACTTGCGACTCTCTTAACCGTATAAAAGTAAGAATAGTTACTGCATTTACAGTAACAGTAGTCCTAACGGTTAGACCACCGGTTTCAGTTCCAAAAGTCCCGTGTTTGATTCTCATTCCTGGCCACGGACTCAGTAAAGGTTCTAAAATCAAAATGTCTCAATAAAAAGTATGTACCAATATAAAGTGTTTCATTACGCTATTGTTTCCTTCGGCTTGCAATGGCCACTCCACTGTACTTTGTTACACCTCGCGCCGTCATGAATGAAGACACATTTGCCAATGACAGAGCCCAACGGAGTTATTTGATTTATTCAGAGACGGGACTATTGAATACTCACGTCGCGAGCCGTTTGTTTAGTTTAGATGGTGTAATGAAGTCATTGGAATTGTGGATTGCGGATTTCAAGTAAGCTTTGTTATCTGAAAATCAAATGTTGGATCGAGAATTGGGTATTTGTAAAGAAGGAAAAACTGCTTTGTTTGTGGTAGTTAATACAACTATGTTTTATCTACAATTGGATGATTTAATTTCCTCTGTGTTCTAGTGGTGTAGCCATACATAGAGGTTTGTGGTTCTGCTCCAAGTGAGGTTAAATTTGGTATTTGGCTAGGTTGTTTTTACCTTTTTAGTTGCATCAATAAATCTTCGTTCGTTCGTCGTTCTTGCCTCAGCTATAAGTAAAGGTTCACTTACTACCAGGTAAGACAATGGTCGAATAAGAAAATTACTTTTAGTGACTGAACGAATAGATTCATCATAACTGTAGTAGCCAGATCACCAGTAAATATTTATTTATTTGTTTAATAGTAAAATGCTAGTATTTTTACATAACCCAGTCTGGATGTTTAAAAAGGTTTAAAATTTATACATAAAGCAACATTTCTTGTGACTACTGTTATATTGTAGTCATAATCAATTCATTTATCTACTGAATAGTACGATTTTAAGAATAGGTTTGACATTGCTTTGTTTTATTTTTAAATGTGCTCAGAGTTTCTTGCGCCCATTCTTCTCCCAAGCTAAAAAATGGTCGTCCTAAATATATAGTAGGTATTAATGGTTGGCCGATTCAAAAGCACTTTTCTTAAAGTTTATTTAAATAAAAATTATTGAATTTGACTATCAATGCAATGGCTTTTTTATTGTATTATTTAAACATGGATCGGTAGAGTGGACTTGGATAACCTACATTATTTCTGTGAGAAGAAAGACGGGGCTTATCTTTACAAAAACGTACAAATAGCTTTATGATGGCAGTTAGCAGAAACAGATCGGCCGAGCGTTGTCGTGCGTCGCGTCGTGACGTCGCTGCTGCAATTTGTGGCATATTTCGAATGCTCCTGGCGGCCACCAACGAACAGACATCATCGATAGATCCTATGTTTAAAAGATGAGAGTTCAAAATCGTCGTTGTTACTGATCAGGATAATTTATTCCGGGGAATTGGCAACAATTTGAAGGAAATAATGTGACCTTTTTGGTGCAGGCTTTTGGAAACAATATTGATGTTCTCAGACGAAAGTTTGCTTTTAGTTTTAACCTGAAGCTTAAACTGGATTAACAATTAAATTGAACAATGAAAAAGTTGTCACTTAAAGTACTCTGGGGTTTCTTTTGATTTAAGTGTTACGTTGATTAAATTATTACGTTTTTGCACAGCCCCTATTCCTTAAAGTTGGTTCATGCTTGTAGGAAACCAACTTATTAAGGTTTGATCAGTCACTTGATTTAAAAGTAACCCAGTTCTATGGATACTTTCATATTTAACAGTGTCATGTCGGTACTTGGAAAATTTCTCTTCGTTTTTTTATCTTAAACATGAGATAATGTACTGTACATATATAAATAAAAAAGTGTTACTGAGCTTGTAAGAAAGCATACGTCCTCCTTAAAGGAAAACGGCCACATAAGACCAGCTTCAGGAGTCTACTATGTCTGGTATTTGCTTATTTGGGTTACTTTTCACTGCCACAATATTGTAATTAGTGTTTTCGTGTTTTGCTTTAACTGTAAAATGTTGTATTGTGTGTGCTGAATACATTCTTATTTTGTTATTTTCTAAGTACTATAGTTTCGCAATGGGCCTTGCTCCGGTTTTTTCTGATTTTAGTTGCGACATAGTGCTATGTCGTGTCGTCTCTGAGCAGAGCAATTTGTAGAATATTCGGAATAGTTCCGACGTCGGCCACCGGTGAGCGACGCGACTCACTGCGCGTGCGGTCTACGAGCAAACCTCGAATACTTGAGGGTTTAGATGTTTCTTGCAAACTGTGTTTTTTTTTTGGTAAGTGGCAGGATTCTGCCCGAAATTCTGGATTCCGGATTTCTCTGGATTCTGAATTCTGGGCGACCACCCTATACTCGAGTCTAGTAATGTCTGAACAGTGTTAGATACTGTCGCTCTATTGTATTAGATAGAACCAACTCTGTAAAACATGACCGTGAACCAAAAAATATCTAATTACAAAGTTACAATTTGGCGGTATTATCGCTTTTAAACAATTTATTTATATGTGTTAACAGAAGTTTTTTTTTAAAGGTATTATAAATGTTTCTATATTTATATATTATTGGACAAATCTGTACTTAATTCTACTGCCAAGCATTGTTTTGTAGTTTTGTGTTGTATGAAGGGATCGCAAAAACTCTGAGCTCATTCTGATTCCGTTTTATTTATGCACATAGTTCATGTATGAACTGAACTTGTTTTTCTATTTATATAATTTATTAATACTTTTAGTAACAATTAGTCTTAAAGATACTATCCCAAAACTAAGCAAAGGCCTTCATCTTTGAAACCAAGTCAATTATTACTCTTTTGAATATGATAATATAGGTAAGTATTTTAAAAATTACGATTTATCAAAAAAAAAACTTCTTCCCGTTTTTACTCCTTTATAGGAAAATAAACAGAATTTTTATTGATCTAATCAGTATATACACTTTACAAATGCGGCTTTGTGATCATAAGCTGGGTTTTATAACAACCAAACCATGGAAAAAGAACTCAGGACCTCCGGATATAAAGCAGAGCGCTTAGCTGCCCGGCCACCGAGGCGGTTTCATAATATAATTTTGTTGTAAAATAACAATAATTACAAAAATTTAACAACAGTTAAAGAAAGACTTTTAAAAATTAGGAAGCATAAAAAGGGAATTATACCAGAATGCTCAGATTCGACTAAATAGCCTGCCGATTTAGTAATTAGTGAAACGTTTAAAATATGCTTGTTAATGACCACCAACGAACTGCAAACAAACACACAGCTGTGAAGGTTGGTAAACAATATTTTTGAATAATATAATGATGGCTAGCCAGGCTGTCTTATGACCCCTACTCACGGTCACTTCACTCCACCACTCTAAATTTAATCATATTGACCCCTATTCAAAGGCGTTTAAATTTAAATTTACTGTGTCGCTTCAATCGATCACTTTAAATTTAATCATACAACAACTTGGATTACAAGGCGTCGCATTGCATTGTTTTTTCAGATTCCATTAATTTGGAGTGATGGAGTGGCGCAAATGAGTGCCCTTTAGAGCAAGCCCGACCACCTAAAACGATTTTCCTGAGTACCTCCTGAGTTCCTTATTAACTTGCTAAAGTTATTAAAGTTATTTTTTTAGTCGAAGACTCCATCATCATGAACACATCGAAGAAGACTTTCCGACATAACTCCGATATTGAAGAAGAAAAGTATTCCAGATGCGAAAACAGCTAGTAGAGCAGGGCGAATTTACACGCTTCTCGTTTCACAACTGCAATAATACTGCTATAAGAGCTCGTGGTTACCCCCCCCCCCCCCCCCCCCCCCCTGTGCCTCACTAGCTGTCTTCACCTTGCCGATCTTCAAATTGCTTCTTCACACCACGTTTAAAAGATTATTTAACTGTGAGAGTATTTTACAAAGTTCTACAATGCTTTTTTTTTGGAGAGTTTGTTGATTGCCACGGACGGCATTTTCAGGTTCACCGGGCTTATTTGGGGGCGGCGAGAAACTTAAAGGGTTCCTCAAGCCGTGTGAAACGAATCACCTTCGGAGGTTTTCTAGAGGGAACGGCATCACACACTAGTGCGTGTCCTCGTGCCCTACTAGATTCTCCGAAGGGTTCGGAACGGATCGGGGAGCGGAACAACCCGAGGGCAACCATACCATAACATGTCAACCATATGACTTTCGGTATAAAGTTCAAAGTCTATTGAGGAAATTTGACAGTTTGTGGTAGGTTGATGTGCAGGCGTGTGTACATAATTATCTGTACCTGGTGTAGAGCGCGTGTGAACCGGTTCGTCGTACGCTTGTTCTACGAGTACGGTGTCTTACGCCTAAACTAGTGTGCATGTTTAGTGTGTTCTGTAAATGTGTAGTGGCATTTAGAGGATCGGGCGGCGTCTACAATGCTGAACACAGAGTTATATTAAATCTCATATATTGTGGAATGTATAATGTATATACTTTTTTTTTTGCTATTCCCAGTATTTGGTTCTTCACATCTGTGTGTCTCGCGGGTGGTCGCAAACTCTGGGAATGATCCCGTGACGTAATACGTCGGCTCCACAGAGAAAGCAAAAACGATTGCAAGAACCGACGCAGATAGAGATAGTCTGCGACAAGGTGGCAGTTGCCTTCTCCGACTAATCCGAAATGACAGCTGGCTGACGTCAGCTTCGGGCTTTGGAATGTTTTATATGTCTAATAGTATTTAACTAAATAAACTATCCTGGTCACTTGCATTAGAGTAATTATTAACGGGATTTTTACCATGTTTATTATACGTGAGTATCCGATATTCCGGCACAGTTGCACGCGCCATGATCACGGAATTATTGAAGTTAATGCGGGTGAGTTTTTATGTGCAGACAAAACTCTCTCTCTCCCTTAGTCGTTTTTTAAATATATAGGATACTCACATCTTAATAAGCATGGTAAGAATCCCCTTAATAATTACTGTAATAATATTTTGTCTTTGGAAGCATAGGAATTGAAGCTAAATATATTATTGAAGCAACTTATATAACTAGAGTTCGCCCAGTGGTCGAGGTTCGACCGTAATTTTATTTAGGCTGCAGGATTGTATCATAAGCAATGAAAAATTAAAAAAAGATACAATGTGAGTTTGGATTGGCATTGACAGAATAGGGCCGCTCTATGAAACAATGTATTTTTTATGCATAATTAAAATAAATATATTAGCATTCTGCACTCCTTCTCTATATAAAATTATAAATGTGCAAAATTTCAAACTCCTCCGTCCGCGCTATTTTCATAAATAGGGGTACAAAGTTTTTGCTTCACGTATTAATATATAGATATCGATCCAACTTCTATTGCAAAACTCATTGGTGGTCGAGTGGCAATATGCTTGTCCCATATGGGACAAGCATAAGCCGGATATAAATCCGGCTAGACAATATATATTTACTTTAGTAAGTGAAGTCAATACATACTTTCATTACGAGTATACCGTCATCATCATTTAGTGCCATCTTCATTGAAGTCTGAAGATCAGTATAAAAAACTTCCTGCATTTGGTTTTGACCCATGTATTTGGTTAAATTATCAATTAGTGGTTTTTACTTCATGTTAATTATTTAATTAATATTTTTTTTATATAAGACAACAGAAACAGAATTTTATACATAAAATCATTAGATAGAAAGATAAATAGATAGATAATTCTTTTATTGCAACATTATAGAACATGTTTATACATGAACAATAAATAAATAATTTATAAAGTTAATATATGGCGGTCTTATCGCATTAAAAAAATAACAAAAAAAGTCATTCTGATCGTATTAGGGCAGAGCGCTTACTTATTCTGTCATGCATAAATTAAAATATAAAGATCTCTGCTAAACTTAAATCAGTGACAATAATTAAGGAGGTGAAATATAATAATATCTTTTTACAACAAAATAATAATTATTATTTTGCAAATTCTTTCCCTTTTATTAAAACTAAAATAGGTATTATTTATTGCTGTCTCGAACTACACGTCAACGTCGTCGCCACACTATCGTAGACGTAGCCCACAATAAAAAGCCTACACAAACAATCCCCGGTCGTTACGTTGTTCCTTGAATTAGATGGGTGTCCGCAGTAAACATTATTGCGCCCGCTCCAATAAAACGCCGCTACTATAAGTTCTATTGTGTATGACAATTTCGGGGATCCCAAAATGTCAGGTACAATGTTAAAAAAAACTTATTTTTTTTTTAGTTTTTCTCTTGTCAATGCAATAAAAATTTTATTATAAGTAATAGATTGCAAATTATTAAGGATCATGATCATCATAATAGACTGTATATTATTCGCTTTGTATATAAATAGTCTGAATGAAAATACCTACCACTTAAGACGAAGTAGTAGGTACAGTGTGTATGTAGTCCCATAACTGAGTTCTTGCAAACTAAAACTATTTGCATAAGGGCTAACTTTACAATCGTCAGTTAAAGTTTATTCATTGAATAATTTTGTCATAATGACAGATTCTCTTTAGAAAGCATGACACAATGACAATGTTATTAGTTGGATGAAACGTATCGGAGGATAGAAAAATCGGTCCTTAGAGTAATAATTATCAACCAGATTCTTTCCAAGTTTATTATTTTTCAGTAGCCGATATTTCAGCACAGTTGCATGCGCCATGATCACGGGTGTATCGGTTACTCAAAAACAAAAAACATGGCAAGAATCCTGTTAATAATGACTTTAATTAGATGTAATCGAGAAAAAATGCTATTTTTAATTGTTTTTTTTTTATTTTATTTTATTAAATTTATTTTATTTAATATGAGTTTAGTAACCAGTGGACCAAAATAATATAAAAGATATTGGAAGCCACCTCCACCAAACCGCATGGGGTGAGGGTAGTGGGTAACAATTCGACATCGATAAATATCATAAAAATCAGGCCTTTCTAAATAAACAAGATGCTGTTGTCCATATTGCGTCAAGGTACCTACGCATCAGATTTTTTATTATGAAAGGGATGGTAAACAAGAAAACTGGTCACCTGACAAGAAACAATCACCATCACCCATGTACACAGAGAAGTCACAAATGCGCTGTCGGCTCTTGAGCATAGAGTAAGTACGATCCCGGGAAGTTCCTTAGTCCCAATTGTAGTCGGATAAAAAAGAAAAAGTTTATCTATTTTGATAAAAGAAATAGTTTAATGTCACCATACAATTCACCGGAAATTCGCAAAGGGTATGAAATTTCGTCTAAACAAAAGCGTCTCCATATTAAAATAATTGCCAGTAAAAGTGTTCTTAAAAAGTTGTTCCACCATAAACGAATGATTTTGATTGAAACAATCGATTGCTACCTCCATTTGTCACCTTACAAAGCCGGCATAATTATATTCTTCCGCCCAGCTAGCATCGAACAAAGACTGTTTCTTAGCGCGCCTCACCGTGAAATTGACAATACAAAATAATATCTGAGAGTCACACTCCACTGGTCACAAAGGAGCATAATTAGATGGGCGAGGCTCTTAATCAATTTTTGTATCGTTAAATTTAATGTTGAATTATAAATTCTATTAAAGCTGCTTACCGGTGGTGGATTTAGGGCTCAGACGGTGTTGTTTTATTTAACTTTTTGTTTTAGTACTCAAACTCTTACCTCCAAAATCATTTTTGACGTAATGAACGACGTAATGAATGACGTAACGTCTCTTTCCAGGCGAGACAGGACAAAGAAGTTGCAAGAAGCACTGAGAACGCCTGGAAGAGCTTTTGGTCTATGAAAGATCTTATGAAGGGAAATCTACCATTATCCTTAAAAAGAAAACTCATGGACGTGTGCATTCTCCCTATTCTGACATATTTTAGAAAGGCGTTCGATACAGTTTCATAATCGGTCCTTCTAAGTAAACTAGAAAAACTTGGTTTACGCGATACCCAGCTGAGGCTCTTTGAAGACTATTTATCCAACCGTACTCAACATGTGAGATTGGTGATAGTGTTAACAGTGAACAACCAATTAACTAAGGCATTCCGCAAGGAAGTATTACTGGGCCGACTCTATTTTTATGTTACATTAACGATCTGTGTCAATTAAATATCAAGAATTGTAAAATAACATCTTACGCAGATGACACCGCACTAACTTTCTCTGGAGGCACCTGGAAAGAAGTTTTCGCATTGGCACAAAATGGCTTTAACATTGTGTTTCAATGGCTTGCCGCTAACAGTCTCACTTTGAATACTGAGAAAACGGTTTATGTTTGTTTTTCCATCCGCAATATGAATTTATCTGAGAACTTCAAAATATACGCTCACCAATGCTCGGTTTCACCATCAACAACATGCTCTTGTCCGGCTATTAACATAACAAATAGTTACAAATATCTTGGTATAACTATTGACCGAAATCTAAAATTTACTGAGCACATCCATAACATCTCGCAGAGACTTAGGACGTTAGTATACGTATTTAAACAACTAAGACTTGTTGCGGATGGTAAAACTCTGAAATCTGTGTACACGGCCTTAGCTCAATCAGTTTTATCATATTGCTTAACCTCTTGGGGTGGTGCGGTCAAAACTAGGCTGATTGAACTGGAAAGAGCCCAGAGGCTAATTCTGAAAGTTTGCCTTTTTAAACCCAGGCTATTTGCAACTACAGCTCTATATCGTGAGGCTGAGGAACTAACCGTGAGGCAAATGTTCATACTGTTGAGCACTCTCAAACAACACTCATTGGTAGATTATTCATCTAAATGTGACAATATACAGTGTGTACCATTGAGTCAGTTCGCACATCCTTCGCCAAAAAGTTCTTTTACACACTAGGTAAAAAAATATATAATCACCTTAATAAGATACTAAACATCTACTCTAAAGCAAACATATGACCAGACAGAAGCACTAATTAAGTAAAATTTCAATGTCAGTTAAATTACAAAAATACGCATACACACACACACACACACACACACACACACATACACACACATACACACATACACACACACACACACACACACACACACACACACACACACACACACACACACACCCCACACCCTCACACACACCCTCTCACACACAAACACTTATATAATTTGATATATTTCGTTTATTTTTGCAGTAAATAGTTCTCTTCCAAATGTATCATTTAGATGCTATGATGTACCTATAAGTAAAGTCCATGTATTACGAGGGTCGGAAGCCTGGAGCTCTATAAAACCGGCAGGCTACTGCCTAGTTTAGTATCCAGTCTCCCACAAATATTAAACTGTTCTTATAGGTTAAGCACATTGATTATAAAATGTTTTTGTTTTTGTTGATATAATTTTAACGCAAATTTTGTTGCGATACATATTACCACGTGGTTAGAACCACGATAGCTCAATTGGAAGAGCACCTGACCCGGTATGTCAGAAGGGTGCAGGTTCAAATCCTGTTCGTGGAAATTTTTTCAACATTGTGTTTTTGTAACACATTGTTTATTGTATTTTTTGTGGAGAGAAAACAAATAAAATTTATTATTATACTCTTTATTTATTTTCATCATGAGGTATGGTGATATCAACCAGTATTGCCCGGCGCTGGGATCGGTCAACCACCACGATATCAGGCTTATTGGCGACAATAGTCCTGTCCGTAATGATAGAGCGATTCCAGTAGAGCGTTGCATGACCATTTTCGAGTACTGGCGCAGGTGCATATTTATAGTACGGCACCTCCGATTCAACAAGGCCATATCCAAGATCAAGTTGCTGGTGAATTATTCTGGCTACTTGGTTGTGTCTGTGCAAATACTCTCCGTTAGCAAGATGAGAACAACCAGAAATAATATGTCGGAGTGATTCTCCTGGACGGCGGCATGCCCGACAGATGTCGACCGTACCGTCCCTCATAATATATTTCCGGTAGTTATTCGTCTTGATAACTTCATCTTCAATGGCACAGACAAAACCTTCGGTTTCTCCAAAGAGGTCACCGAAACGTAACCAGTTCACCGAGGCAGTTAAATCTACATCAGGCCCAGTTAGAGCCCGATAGTAGTATTATTATACTCTTTATTTATTTTCTTTCTTAAAACTAGATTTTTACAATATTTTAATAAAAAAACAATAAAACATTATAAAAAACTAATTCTAGAGTACCACCAGCAGCGGGGCAGGGCCCAAGCTACCGGTGGTCAGGGCTGCAGAGTGAGGAATCTCCTGACAATACGTGCCGTGTCAAGGAGTACTGCCTTCTGAATCTGACCCTTGATCCAACCATCAAGCGAGAGCCTCTTAAGATGTTGGTCGAGGCTCTTCGCTATCAGACCGTTCGCTGAAACGACTATCGGGACAATAATGGTTGAATCAACATCTCACATGGCGGTCACCTCGTGAGCTAAGTCAAGGTACTTACTGAGCTTGTCCTTCTCGGCTTTCACGAGGTTCTCATCATGAGGTATGGTGATATCAACCAGTATTGCCCGGCGCTGGGATCGGTCAACCACCACGATATCAGGCTTATTGGCGACAATAGTCCTGTCCGTAATGATAGAGCGATCCCAGTAGAGCGTTGCATGACCATTTTCGAGTACTGGCGCAGGTGCATATTTATAGTACGGCACCTCCGATTCAACAAGGCTATATCCAAGAGCAAGTTGCTGGTGAATTATTCTGGCTACTTGGTTGTGTCTGTGCAAATACTCTCCGTTAGCAAGATGAGAACAACCAGAAATAATATGTCGGAGTGATTCTCCTGGACGGCGGCATGCCCGACAGATGTCGACCGTACCGTCCCTCATAATATATTTCCGGTAGTTATTCGTCTTGATAACTTCATCTTCAATGGCACAGACAAAACCTTCGGTTTCCCCAAAGAGGTCACCGAAACGTAGCCAGTTCACCGAGGCAGTTAAATCTACATCAGGCCCAGTAAGAGCCCGATAGTAGCGCCCGTGTAGCACCTTGCTCTTCCATATGTCCTTGCGATCGAGAGTGCTTAGCACCACTGGTTTGCGCCAGTTTTCTGTTGCCAAGGAGAGCGGCGTAAAGTGTCTATCAACTGCCACGACATCCAAATGCATCCCGCACTCACTGTTAAGTAAATAATCCCTGAGACTGCACACCTCACGGTTATGTAGGTCCTTGACATTTAAAAAGCCGCGACCCCCACATCTCCGCGGGATGTACAGCCTCATAACAGATGAGCGCGGGTGTAACATTCTGAAAGTCGTGAGCATTTGACGGACTCTCCTATCCAAGGCGTCCGATTCGGTCTGAGTCCATCTTAGTATGCCAAAGGAGTATGTGAGCAGAGGCATAACCCAGCCATTAAAGGCACGTGTCTTATTGCCACCCGATAAAAGACTGTTAAATACTTTTTATTATTATTATACTCTTTATTATTATTATTATTAAACGAGGTCTTTGACAGCTCGTCAGAGGTCTGCACTCGAGGTTTGGCAACAAGCCATGGAGCGCAGTATACTTGGCGTGAAACTTACGGATCACATCAGGAACGCTATACTACGCTCAGAAACAAAAATTGCTGATGTCACACAAAAAGCTGCCAAGCTAAAGTGGGACTGGGCAGGACATGTCTGTCGCATGTCAGAGGAACGGTGAGCCGAGGTAACTACCGAATAGGTCCCACAAAAATCCGACTTCAAAAAACAGGAAATTAAAAAAAGTAAAAACAGCTCTAAGAAGCAAGAAATAATTGAAATCATAATATTAGTTACCTTTAAGGAGGGGGCGTATGCCCTGCAGTTTGAAAGTAATGGCTGTTAATAATAACACAATATATTATATTACATACTTATATTTAATAATGTAAGCTATAGACTATAAGATAATGTACGATAGATAATAAAGATGAAACTTATCATAGTGACTAACTACAATAAAATTTATTGTACTTACACATCCAGAATAAAGTACTTACTTAAACAGACCAATTTTAGTTATGTGATTTTGTATCTTTCATTTTCCCTGTACATATGTATCGAGTTATTTATATACTTATACCTAATAGACTTAGACTTACTTTATTTTTTCATTTTGTGATAGGAAAATGGTTTGGATTTCTGGTGAAATCATTATGCAACAAGTTCGCACTTTGCGTTTGGGACGTCACGGTCGATATTAGCAATAGATAGGTAGCCCTAATTTCGTCTACGTTTAACGCAGCAGAGTGGCGCAGTGGAAGCGTGCTGGGCCCATAACCCAGAGGTCCGTGGATCGAAACCATGCTCTGCTAAGATGAATTAGTTTTTTTTTGTATAGTTATACTAATAATAATGAAAAGATATTTGTGTAAGTATTCATTTTACTCAAGTTTCCTTTTTCTTTTAAACGACAATATTCCTTGAAATGTTTTTGAAAGCGAACGATCCTCCAGTCTCCATCTCCATCGTCGCTCCTATGCATTCGCGTTTCATTTCCGATACAACCTACGATAGCTACTACCATCTTATATAAATATTATATCGCCATAAAAATGTTAGTGGCATCATTGTTGTGATCCGACGGTAAGATAGCCAAATTCGCAGTAGCTGAGGATTCCTGGTGAAGTGCACCTCCATCACTCCACCACAAAAGAGATGATAGTAAGGTCGAACATTATAATCTCTTAGATCATGTAACCTGTACCTGCAACAAGTATAATCATATACTTACTAGGTACTTTTAAAACATTTTTTAATATAAGCTGGGGGCAAGATGGAGGCTAATTGTTAAGCGTATCGTAAGTATCGTATTTCGTTTTTAGATCGGTGATACCAAGAGAACCGGCCAAGTGCTTGTTGGGCCACGCGCAGTGTTGAAGGTTGATGTGCAGGCGTGTGTACATACACTCGGCGTCAAAAAAATCGCACCTTTTAAAAATCATCTTTAAAAATTCTTAAACCTTATGTAGAGGATAGTGTTGGGTATCATTAGAAAGGTAACAAAAAGGAGTATCAAAAAACAATTAAATTTAACTTTCTGTTTAATTATAATTATACAAACAACATTAAAATTAATAAAATAATAAAAATCCTTAATTAAGTCCTAATTAACAACAGATAATTTACAAAGAAAAATGTACAAAAAGTGTCTTAAAATTAACTTAAAATCTAGTGTTACCCCCCCTTGCCCTGATCACGGCTTCCATACGGTCCCTCATGGACCTCACCAACTTCAGGAGCTCTTCTTGAGGGATAAGCCCCCATTCTTCAATCACCGCGTCTTGGAGCTCCTGTAGAGTCGAAGGAGCTGGATCCCGAGATCGAACCTTACGTTTAAGATGGTCCCAGAGGTGCTCTATAGGATTCAGATCCGGACTTCGCGCTGGCCACTGCATCACAGAGATTTGGGACCTCTGCAAGAAGTCGCTCACGATGCCTGCAGTGTGAGCGCGAGCGTTGTCGTGCATTAATGTGAACCCCTCGCCAAAAGATTCGGCAAAGGGGACCACATGCACTTCCAGGACCTCAGTGACATAGCGGCGAGCAGTCAGCGACCCTTGTCCGCGAGCACCTCCAGTCCGGGAGACGCAGACAAGGTCGGTTTTGCCGGCAGCAGACATACCGCCCCAGAACATGCAGGATCCGCCACCATATTCCACCGTCTCCTGGATGCAGGCTTGGGCGAAACGTTCACCCTGCCTCCGGTATACTCTTCTCCGTCGGTCGTTGCAGAAAAGACACACTCGCGTCTCGTCTGAGAAGAGAACAGCTCTCCACTGCTCAAGGGTCCAATCGACGTGGTCACGAGCAAACTGCAAGCGGGCTCGCCGATGCGCTGCAGTCAATTTTGGACCCGTAGCAGCTCTGTGGGCCGCTATCTTCTTCTCCTTCAATCTTCTTCTAACCGTAGATACGCTTACGGTGCGTCTGCGAACTGCCTGGAGCTGCTGTTGCAACTCAACAGCGTTGGAGAAACGATTTCTCAAAGAGTTCGACACAACGAACCGGTCGTCTCTTTCCGAAGTGCAGCGACGTCTACCCGAACCGTATCTGCGGATATAGCCACCGGTCTCTATGAAGCGCTGGTACACTCTTCGAACGGAATAACGGCTCAGGTTCAGTTGCCGGGCGACATCACACTGCCGCACCCCTGATTGCAGTAGTGCAACCACTTGAGCGGCTTTATCAGCTGTGGTATCCATCAAAATCTGTGCGTGTGTCCTCTTCAACGGTTGAATAGCGAATGACCCACATTGAACCCGTGTTGACCGTTTTATACCCACAAAGGAAGCGCAACTAGCAACTCTCACGGGTAGCAAAATTTGCATCGAATTTTTGTGACACTTTATTTGTTGCATTAGGTTTTATTTGATAATGAAAAGTAATGTTTTTTATTAAGTTAATTAAGTAACCTTGTAAATAAAATCATAATTAATGCGACTGCATGTGCATATCAAGAGTAAATGACATTTGAAAGTGATTT
This sequence comes from Eudonia truncicolella, assembly GCA_949315975.1. Classification (NCBI taxonomy): domain Eukaryota; kingdom Metazoa; phylum Arthropoda; class Insecta; order Lepidoptera; family Crambidae; genus Eudonia; species Eudonia truncicolella. The sequence continues at coordinate 1,150,080 of OX438838.1, read as the reverse complement.
TCTAAGAGGTGCGATTTTTTTGACGCCGAGTGTAGATTTAAACTCTCGAGTGGCGTAGTGGAAGCGTGCTGGGCCCATAATCCAGAGGTAGGTGGTCCAATACTATTTCGCTATAAATTTGAGCAATAAGTTGATGCAGCATAAATAATTAGATAAGGCTTCAATCCATAGCGATTCCCAGCTATACATAAAAACTTTTAAAATAAAAACAACGATTGTTTATCAGAAGAAATAGAATAGTGTGTTGGTCTGCTAAGTCGAGTGAAGTAAAAGGACAACTCAGTCTTAGTCATCCACACACATCAATTGGGTTCACTGATAAATTTTTTGACACTTGCTAAAAAGTTCATTATAACTAACCTAACCTAAATTGATTAACGACCTTCCGTCAACTTTAAAGGAACATATTACTGAATCAAATATCAAAAATAAATTAAAAGATTACTTTTTGTCATTAACCTAACCAAGTAATTGAAATAAAACAACTTTAACGGATCTACTCGCGTTTATTTTACACATTAGTTTTAATTAATGTTTATCCTGACGTATCGAACCCTTTGCCGGGTCCGTGGTCACAGGGAGACTGAGGTGTTGGTCGTCTCATAATTAGTTAATAAGCATCACAAACTACCCCGTGTGATAACACAAATTATTGCGTGTGAGGTTAGACAGCGCAGCGCTAGGCTGTGCGAACCTCACGCAAAATGTTAGCCCTGTTGTAGGTGGATTGTAATGTCCACATTGTTTGACTATTTTTGTATTTTGTGAGCGTTAGGCGGTGAGTGCCGGTGTGTGGACAAACCAATATTGGTTTTTTTCACACTGCTTCGATCTATAGATTAATATTAAGTACCTTTGTAAATTTTAATAAATAAATAAATAAATAAATAACTTATCAATAAACTTTTTAGCAATTAAGTACAGTCAAAACGATTTTTTTCAATAGAAATTGTATGGGAATGAAGATTATGTTGTCATTATTAATTTTGTTCCGTCAATTAGGTAAGTGTTTATTGATATCTTGTTAGGTTACAGAAATTCATGCTATGGTCTAATAAAAAATTGGTTAATGTTTCAAAGAACTGTTACGTAATTTCATTCATACGTTTAACTTTCTGGAATTATAAAACACAAATATTGAAAAAAAATCCACGAGCAGGATTCGAATCTGCACCCTTCTGACATACCGGGTCAGGTGCTCCCCCAATTGAGCTATCGTGGTTCTAACCAGCCCGCTGAAACTATTCAACACTATTTACTTTTTACTTTGAAAGCCAAAGGCGTCCATTCAATGTCAACAACTACCGTCATCAACATCTGATCATAATATTTTTACAAATACCAAGGATCAGTTAAGAAGTAGGCAAGCTATTTTAAAATGCTTTTGTTTTGCTGCGGAATTTTGTTGCGGAACAAATTACAAAAACACAAATGTTGAAAAATTTTTCTGATCTGGAATTAGTTAAATTATTGTTGTCAACATCCCTTTTGACGAACTCCGTAGCCGAGTGGCTTGCACGCCGGACTTTGGGCGGCGCTAACTCTGAGGTCCCGGGTTCGATTCCCGGTCGGGTCAATGTCGAAAACTAACTTTTCGATATTGTGTCGGGTCTGGGTGGTTGTGGTACCGTCGTAGTTTCTGATTTCCATGAAACGAGTGCTTTAGCCACTTACCTTGGGACCAGAACAATGTATATGATGTTGTCTAAATATATTTTTTTAAATATCCCTATTGAATATAAGTTCAGGAACAATTTCTACAGTAATATCTACGACGTAACTTTTTACTACTTTTTTCTTTACTATCTACGACGTCATTAAAATAAATGTGCTCTCAAAAAATTACCGAACAAGAAAAGGGGAAGCCATATTTACCTTTCAAGTACGGGGCTTTTTCAATTGTAATTTGTGGCCATAAATGTTGCCAGCTAAAATAAATACGCTTTACCTATAATTACATGAGTCTGTTTGGCCAGAGTTGACTGGCGTGCCATGTTCCATGTATGTAATTTTCCTGTTACCTTCCACGTTCGAAGTGAAAAAGAAACAGCGCAAGTCTTATTAAGTCATCAACATTATACAATACAAGTATTGAAAGCCGCGTGCTGCATCGAATATTGACCTATTTTTAACATGGTTTCTTATTTTTTGAAACAATACATTGAGGGTATTTTTATTAACAGAAATATCAACATCATCACCAGCTCATTTTTATTTCCCCACTGCTGGGGCACGAATCTTCCCTATAGATGGATAGGGAGATCGGGACATAAAAACCACACGGGCCCAGTGCGGATTGGTGGTGGTTAACGACTGCTAGTGCAGCCGAGACTAACGGCTTTTGCCTTCCGAAGCTCGAGATGATAATTTTTTGGTCAACCATCCGTTGACCAGCATTTGCGTATATTGCTTACAATACAATATACAAACGCAGACCGGGCGCGTCAACCACTGCGCCATCGAGCTCCTCATGAGAACAGAAACATGCAACGATGTTTTGTTATAAATTCTCTCATGTTCGTTTTCCTTTGATTATCAAATTGTATTTTACTTGTTAGCTGCTGTGCATGTGAACGATAATGACGTACCCAATTATTTAATGATGGTAAGATTGTAACGTTTTTGATGTTCACTGTACGCGATGCTTGTCGATAATAAGTTGATTAAAACAATAATTAATTCCAGAACAATAATAGTAGAAATGACATCACGTAACAGTACTTTAAAACATTAAATTATTTATTATTTGACCTAAGCTTGTATTTCTGTAACCTAAAACAGTTTTAAATAAACACTCAACTGACGGAACATAATAGTGACGTCATAGTTTGCCTTCCCCGATCCGATCCGAACGCCTCGGAGAATCTCACACGGGGACACACCTTAGTGCGTGATGCCGTTCCCTCTAGAAAACTTCCGAAGGAGATTCCGAGTTTCACACGCCTTGAACCCTTTAAGTTTCTCGCCGACCCCAAAAAAGCCCGGTGAAGCTGAAAATGCCGTCCGAGGCAATCACCAAACTCGCTCCAAAAATACAAATACAGTTTGCCATTTCTATTAAAAAAAATGTTTAGACAGTTAGGTACTAAAAACTTTATCTATACCTAGACTAACTTGTCAACTACCTAATTAGTCACAGACTAGTTACATAATAGGCTGAAAGGTTAGTCCTTTCTTGAAGTACTGTAAAAATGTGCGCTGTTCAACAAGAGCAGAGTGGCGCAGTGGAAGCGTGCTGGGCCCATAACCCAGAGGTCCGTGGATCGAAACCACGTTCTGCTAGTACTTAGGTAACTTTTTTTTACTCTTTATTTCCTTACTTAATTGAACTTTTTGAGATACTGACTGGCTATCTGAGATTAATCAAAGAAGCAATTTTAGACTGTAATTTTTTTTTTTCATTATTTATGTTGTAAAGATTTATGCAGCAAGCAAGACTAATTAGGCAAGGCTGCAACCTATCGAGTATGAATCGTTTTTAGTGCGCAATTTTTTTATTGCATGCCTACCTACTTCACGCCCTTCTCCAAAAAAGTGGTAGACAGAGTATTAAAACCACCAATTTTGAGTGAACTCGCCGTTAGTGACCTCAACACCACATTTATCATTGTCAAAGTAGGGTTAGGGTGGAATAGGTAATATCAGTGATAGGTTAGTCGCCGATCGCCTGATGTGCGAGCATCTTGGAACCCTTGTTGTTGGAGTCGGCTCTTACGACATGCATGGGAAGTTTGGCAGCGGATATATTCTATTGAAATCCCAGACCAGCATGGGAAATTTGGTAATGGTTGTTGAAATAGAGTTAACTTTACCAAGAGCAGAGTGGCGCAGTGGAAGCGTGCTGGGCCCATGACCCAGAGGTCCGTGGATCGAAACCACGCGCTGCTAATTTTTTCACTACTATTTATTTATTTATTTATTACCCGACTGCAAAGGAAGGGTATTTAGACCGGCGGGCTGGTTAGAACGACGATAGTTCAATTTGAAGAGCACCTGACCCGGTATGTCAGAAGGGTGCAGGTTCAAATCCTGCTCGTGGCAATTTGTTTCACCATTTGTGTTTTGTAGGAAGGGTATTGTTTTATTACAATTCATTCATGTTTATGTGTCCTTTTATTTTTAGCTTAAAGTATACTTAAATTTGTACTTTAAGTTATTTCGGTTTTATCTACCGAAAAGTATATTTTTTTTATCTTTTATGCATTTGGTAGAATATTATGCAGTCATAATTAAAATGTGAAATGTAAAGGACATAAAATGACAACGCTTTTTTATATAGTTGTAGATCTAAATTTCAGAGAAAATAAGTTTTCAAAATTTAAAAAAAAAAACAAAATATTTTTTTTTAGATTAGGCTACAAATAGCTCTAAAGAATGTTATTATGCCATCGCTTCGTAAGTCTACTCTCTCTACTTTTTACCCACTCTTTTATATTAATTATAATGTTACAAAAATCGATCCTTTCCAGAAAGGTTTGAATTGATTGTTGGATTTTAAGTTCCAACAATCAATGCAAACGATTGATTGTCAGTCGCATTTGACAGATGAAATATTGTATAAAAAAAATAAATAAAAAAAAATAAATATTGAAACTAAAATAGCGGTAGTAGTTAATATTTAATCAACAAAATTGCATATTTATCTTTGTGAACCGGTCACTGATTTCTACATATTGTATTATAAATTTGACTTTTATTGCACAACAGCCGGCAAAAGCTAGTCTTTAACAATATGATTGTGTAAATATTTTTTTTTAATGTGTTGCTTTTTATAATCACAAAAATAACCAAAATTTTAATTAATCTACCCTCTTTATGATACAAGTTTATCTCCTATTTAAGACAGTAGGCCATCGGTTCGTAAGTCTACAGCAGAAACCAGTAAGAAAACACTAATGGACAGAAACGAATAAATGTTTGGTCTTATCACTAGACCACCGTTTGAAATATATTTATTGAATTATGCTTATATTATCTGATGAACAGAACACCCCTATAACAGTTTTACATTAAATAAATAATATTATAATATAATATAATATATATAAATAATAATATAATATCTCCACTTTTTGTCGAAATTACTTTTTGGTACCGGACGACTACAGGAAAACTAGATAAATTTCTCTATTACTTGCCATCCTAATATCTCCATTATTCTGAGTAGTTTCGGTCTAAAACGTTATTAGAAAATCATATAACTCCACGTGAAACAGAATGTCACAATTATGATGACAGTTAACTCCCACACAGCCGCCATTTTGTATGGCGCCACAGGAGGAACCGCACGGCTTTTTTTTGGAACTAAAAAACCATTAAAAAAAAAATTTAAAGTAATGATATGTTAAAAACATTCAATTTTTCTTTTGAACTTTAAGAATATTTTTTATATAGTTATAGTCTCCCCTGTAAAATTTGGTACTATGGAGTTGTTCGTTTTGCGAATTAAGGTATTGTTATGTTTTATCTTTATTACGAGGAATGGCACAGTGGTTAAGGCGAATGATCTGCGATTGCTGAAATTAGGCAACTTTCACAAAGGCCGGTAATCGGATGGGTGACCAAAAATTTATCATCTCGAGTAGCTTCGTGGCAGAAGCCACGTGAAGCCGTTGGTCCCGGCTGTATAGCAGTAGATAACAACCACCAATCCGCACTGGGCCCGCGTGATGGTTTATGGTCCGTTCCTCCCTGTGGTGTTCGTTCCCTAGCAGTGGGGAAATAGAAATAGAAATGTGCTGGTGATGATCTTTATTACAAATATCGTTGATCATAACTCTGATGTTTTATTCATCAATCGCAAATTTCAACAAAAACAGCGCTCTTCAAGTTTCCCTTTACTCCATGACTACTAAATCAGTGTAAAGGATATCTTCAACTTGTGCTGTACATTCCGCCCCGTTTAAGGTCAGATCCTTTCTGAAAGTACAAAAAACGGTACAATGTAAATCCTTATTAGAGCTGTAGCCGAGTTCATAGTTATAGCCTACAAATTGCCATAACATCCCAGAACGAGCGGCTCTGAAGAGACGGGGGCTTTTTACGCGAATTCTTGAGATATTAACTTTGTTCCTCCAATATAACACGGTATGGTGAAGCCAGCAGTTTTTGCTTGATACACTTATATGAATTGCTGTGAATAGCGAGCTTCTTTTGTCATATTAAATTAGTTGGCTAACTGAATTATGATGAAGAATTTAGAGTTTGCGATCGGGGAATATTGATATAGATATAAGTGTTTTTATATATTTTAGCGTTTTATTAACGCTTAAATATACTTAAGTAAAATTTAAACACTGAAAAAAGACGACAACCTCAGGCGGGAATCGAACCACGCACCTTCCGCATTCCGGGCGGCTGCCTTAACCACTTGGCTACCGAGGTCTGGCTTTCACCCGTCGAAATTTTTCAGTGCTTGATGCTTATGTTTTTTTCGTCAACATTGCTTCATCAATCTTAGAAGTTTTCACCTCTGAGATCCGAAAGAAATATTTTTACAAATATTTGAACATTCGGTTAAGATGAAGCTGCGTTATAGATAAGTGTTTTTATATATTTTAGCGTTTTATTAACGCTTAAATATACTTAAGTAAAATTTAAACACTGAAAAAAGACGACAACCTCAGGCGGGAATCGAACCACGCACCTTCCGCATTCCGGGCGGCTGCCTTAACCACTTGGCTACCAAGGTCTGGCTTTCACCCGTCGAAATTTTTCAGTGCTTGATGCTTATGTTTTTTTAGTCAACATTGCTTCATCAATCTTAGAAGTTTTCACCTCTGAGATCCGAAAGAAATATTTTTACAAATATTTGAACATTCGGTTAAGATGAAGCTGCGTTATAGATAAGTGTTTTTATATATTTATATATAGATAAGTGTTTTTATATATCGGATCTCAAAGGTGAAAACTTTTAAGATTGATGAAGCGATGTTGACTAAAAAAACATAAGCATCAAGCACTGAAAAATATCGACGGGTGAAAGCCAGACCTCGGTAGCCAAGTGGTTAAGGCAGCCGCCCGGAATGCGGAAGGTGCGTGGTTCGATTCCCGCCTGAGGTTGTCGTCTTTTTTCAGTGTTTAAATTTTACTTGATATAGATATCTTTGAAAACAGTACATAACTGAATGGTTCTAACGCTTTTAGGCGTTAGGCATATTCCTCTTTTGTTTTTAGGTTGCTTTATCGTATTTGGGGTTTATCTCTTCTATTCTATTTGGGGTTTATCTATCTATTGATACACATGACATGTCATTCTACTCAGACACTGCGCTTATTAATTGAAGTTATAACAGAATTAATGGCATTACATTTGAAACTTAAAAACTTGAATCCCAGCCATAAACGACCAATAACTCACCTAACACATAATGAGCTGTTGATGATTAACCCAATCTTTGTTAATGGCATTTTATCTGAATGCACAGCATTTGTGTAAACAGTGTTTTTACCTAAAATGCTTGTGAAAAAGACAACAAAAGGTCTAACCGTATCAACAATAAAAACAAACTGTTTCCATTTCACATTAACTAACGCCATTAGTGCCTTCCTTAAGAAGTAAAATGGTAAACGTAACAAGGTGTAGTTTACCCAGAACTTAGCTGGCGATAAATAGCATATAATTAACACACGGATTTACTTAACGGGAAAAACACAATAAGCAAACTTGACACAGAAAACTTTGGATGAAATTATTGTTGAACTAACTAACAATAAGATACGTAAAGATTATTATTGTGTTAAAGCACTATTAATTCCTTTTAATATTTTAATTATAGTCCATTTTTTGGAGTAAGTTTGCTATTGACCCCAAGCAGCTTTTACAGCGCAACCGGTTCTTTGTGGGTGGCGTGAAACTTAAAGGGTTCTTCATGCGCTGTGATCGAAACACCGTCAGATAATTTCTAGGGGGAATGCAATTACGCAAGCGCGTCTCTGCTCTCTACTAGTTTCTCGGAGGGGTTCGAATCGAATAATAGTCCTATTAACCTCTAGTTTTAGAAATGGTTTCACATCAGATTAGTTCTACAGTCTAACGGTACAGGGGATGGATCGCTTAAAACATGAGGTTCTTCAAAAAGCGTGTAAATATTACTAACCTGGAATTCTGCGGATGTCATAGTGGCGATGACTACTTCCCATCAGGCAATTTGCTTGCTCGTTTGCCTTCTTTCTATTCACCCCCAACGGTCACCACCAGGTCCATCGCCTCGAAGAAAGAATTAGAAGAATTTAGTAAGGGCCCATCCACAATTGCGTGATGCCGTCCCTTCAGAAACCCTTCGAGATTGTTTCGATCACACGGCTAGAGGAACCCTTTAAGACTGTCGTCACCCACAAAAATTCTGACTCACCCTGCCTGCCTCGATTGAAAGACCCATGTCATAGGAAGGAGGGAAAACGTGTGCTGGTAGACTATTCCAACTTTTACTACTAATACTTGTAATTTAAACTTACTGCAAAACTGTAAAGTTTTAATCGGCTCCAGTTTTTCCCGCCGAGCGCTAGGTACGGGCCTGCGGCAACCATGAATCTCAGCTCCGAACCCATCCGAAGATTGCAATCGGTAAGTCAGCCGATACCGATTATTGTCCCTGTGGCCGATATTCCACGAAAGGCTTAGAAAGTTTAGATAAAAGCCAGTTAGAGGGGTAATGGAAAACTGTTTAATAGCGTAGATTCTTTGTTGGGCTTAAACGATTTGCGGTTCAATAGTTGTGCTGATGGAATTTAGCGAGTAATAAACATTTTTTATGACTTTTAATGTAACTAAATTGCTACATTAACAGTCATTAAAGTTTTTTTTTTACTAAAACTGTTATTGTCAATTTTCTTTGTCAACAAAAAGGTTTTCGTTTGCTTTTTTTAAAAACGTTATTGTCACATTTTTTACAGAAACTTTTATGAATAGTGTGTCAGGATCAAGATGCTTAGTGCAGTTTTATTTACAATGCGATCACGTTGACGAAAACGCTTTTTTTAACGGGCGTCCGCGCTATTTTAACAGGATCAATTTTTTTTATATAGGTACAATTCTCACTTGCTTTTTAGATTTTGAAACAGAGCAGAAGACACACAATTTCCCCTGACTTTGTTTAAACGGACCTTTTCTTCTATACCCCTAAAAGTTTTGTTGCTATGAATTTGGACTCAGTAAAATAGCTATGCCCTAAAAAAGCTACGTTCTAAAAACTGATACACACTCACACTTTTAAACTCTCTTCTCACACTTTTAAACACTTTTCTCACTCTTAAAGGCTGGCAACGCATCTGCGATTCCTCTGGTTTTGCGGATGTCCATGGGCGGCGGTGATTGCTTCCCATCAGGTGACCCGCCTGCTCGTTTGCCTCCTTTTAATATAAAAAAAACACACTGATCTACAGACATTGGGATGATTGGGTCTGGCATTGATAACACCGAATCGGTTGTCGCTCAAAAACAAAAAACAATAGAGAAAATGGTCACCTGATGTAAATTTGCAAACTTATATTATATTTTTTTATTATGTTTTTTACATGTTGTGGTCGTCCTCTATACTTTGTGATTCTTTGTAATGGAAAGTGTCCTTAAAAGTATGATTTGACAAATACACCATTTGTGAAACGAAGCCTCCGTTTCCCAGTCTGCTTTAGAAAGCATCTCCGGTTCTGTAACTCCATCCAGCTATGTCCAAATCAAATAAAATCGACCTTCACCGCCCTTTCCTTTAAGCATCGTATGACAATTATTACAACCAAAGGTCCACTCCCAGCCGTGGTAACGTGACACTCGCGTTTCATTTGTTTCTTACTGTTTGCGTATAATATTACAGGCAATTTATTTTAATACGACATTCGAATTTACGAATGCACGCACTCAAACAATTTTATGCTTTGAAATAATTTATATTTGTTTACAATACAGAAGGAGGTAATGCTATACCGGCCAGTGTCTCAGTTAATCATCGCGAAGGTTTATTTCACTAAAATCGAAATTAACTAATAAGGCGGTATTTTATTGAATGCCATTATGAGCGAAAACTTTTTGGTATTCTTGTCCAAAGATGCAAGAACTGCTCTAAAGGATTTTTCTTTTTTTCTTCTTAAGGCTAAAGGCTAAAGATGGATGTGTACTTCACCCGGAATCCTCAACCGTTGAGGAAATGGCTATCTTAACTCAACTCACGAAGCACAATAATGCTACTAAGACTGTGGTGACGGCAGACAAAGATAATAGTAATAGTACAGACTAATATAAGTAAATATTTTTTTAAATTTAATTTTATAGGTATTATTGCTGGGAATTAAACACAGGACCTTTAGGTCTTATACCGGAGGTTGTATACCATTACACCACCAAGGCGATTTAATTTATTGATCGCTCAGACGATTGAACAAAAAAACAAACATTTGCCCTTAGCGAGGTTCGAACGTGCAATCTTTATTAAGATCGCTTATAAAAAAAGGTTTGCTATTTATAACACCTACCTAAATTTATAACACACTAGTAAAGACGCTTTATAGTAGGCACGTATATAGGAAGCAAATTCTTATTATATCTTTACCAATTTCATATACCGTTTTCCTTCCTAGATATTGTATTATAAAAACATATTATATAATATTTTCCCATATGAAGTACCAAACAGATTGCATGGCTCAAACTTTTCTTACACATTCAACCACAACCTTCAATGCAAATCTGATGCTTAGCACGACGTAATAAGAACTATGGAATTGTTTAAAAAGTTTGTTCTTTATTTTCTGTGTGCACGTCGCCTTCGGTGTGGTGCGCAATTTCCATAAATTTCACACTATCTGATCACACCTTCGTAGATTGAAGTTGACCATGTTATGATGGGGTGTTCGATATTTTTTAAATGTATGGCAAGGCTTAGTATACTCTGCTACTTTTTAATTCTAATTTTTGGATATATCATTACAAGGGGTACATGAACACATACATTTTTAAGATAAATCGAGAATCTGAGAAAAAGCGGTAGCCAACATTGAACCAGAATGAGATAAGCTTAGCCCTTACCAGATAGCAAGTGATGACACCGAAGGTCGAATGCCCACTTCACCCGAAGTACTGCTGGGGCACAAGCCTTCCTTTATGGTGGAAACACCACAGGGAGAACTTGCTATAAACCATTAGGCGGGCCCAGTGCTGGTTGGTTGTTAGAGATTGCTTATGCAGCCGGAACCAACGGCTTTACGAGTACGTGCCTTCTGGAGGACTGAGGAGCTCGGATGATAAATTTTTAGACATCCATCTTATGACTGGCCTTGCGAAAGTTGCTTAACTTCAAAAATCGAAGCCAAAAGAGCGCGTTTACCTAGTGGTACCTGAGGAGCTCGATGGAGTAGTCTCCATCGAGCTCCTCAGAAATAGGTATAAGCACAGAATAAGGCATTGTTAATTCCTTATTCTGTGGTATTTGGGTAAGTAAGCCTCATTCTTAGCAGAATCCTCCTATGAGGGTATTATGTAGCAACGTGGCGCAAAGGGGGAGTAAGGAGTTCGTGTAAGTAGTTCCAATAGAAGTGTTGGATTAGGCTTCCGTAGTCTTGTCATGTAGTTGTAAGAACCATGCAAGTAAGTGATTTTCAACTGATTTACTATAGCAAACTCCTGCCGTAAAAACTGAACACTCCACTATGCACCGCGTAATAAATCATCTTTCCGTAAATTATAAAGACCATTTCATTTAATTTGACCCGTTCAGAGTTTACGATGGTACGGAAAGAAATCTTTACGATTCATTTTTTTGTATGGTAGTCGATTACCGCCATTAGTTTCACTAATTACGAGATTTTACAGCCACAATTTAGTTTTATGGAGATCGGAACATTTTCTATTGGCGAACTGGGCTGCCTGGTGCCGACGACGTCATAAAGAAATTATTATGGTATCCCATAATTTTAAGTAATAAAACTGTGGGCAAAAATCCTGCTTGTCAAGTACTACCATGGTGTATTATATTATATTGTAGATATTTAAGGCAGGTATACACTTTATCATCAGGAAGAGTATTGTTGTGCCCTTTGACTTTTAGATTAGCCGGTTAAAGGCGACTTGCACCCTTTGCAATCCTGGGACCTTGACCAGGTCGACATCCATCATCACCATCACTTTCGCCCACTGCAGGCTTGCATAGGCTTCTGCCCTCCCACGCCACTCTGCAGCGTCCTACGCCATCCTAATCCATCCTCTGCCCGCCACTAGAACATGGTCCGACAACCATACTGGAGATCTGCCTACCGATCGACGAGCATTTCGGGTCCATCTGCCGACTTCCCGGCTAGCCACGTGTCCCTCCCACTAAAGTCGTGTGATCCGTTTAACAACGTCCGAAACTTACTTACTTACGTACAGCTCCGAATCATGGTATTTTGGACTCGGTCTATCAATCAGATGCCTAGCGTCGGTCAACCTTTTTTTAACTATGTAAAATTCTGTTTTGTGCATACACAACATTGTATTTATTTGTAAGAAATCAATCAGCCGTATGCTTTAGTGAAATAAAAAATAATTAAAAGTCTTGTCGCGCATAAAATTTACATAACAACTCGTATTTTATCACAGGTCATTGATCCTTTGGCGACAAACAGCTAACCGTACCGATCCTTGCTACTAATATTATGAAATGTGTGTTTGTCTGTTGGTCCTTCATTTAGCAGTAAGGAAATCTGGTAATTGATGTTTTCGTTCAACTTTTAACCACCTCTATGGTTTAGTTATTAGACCAGCGGTCTCATACTCTGAGGTGACGTGTTCTACTCCCAGTTTTGTACTTGGTTTGGTTGGTGCTACGTCTTTTTTAAGTCTACCTGGATAGCACCTACTACTATCTTTATTAAAAATGTCGCTATAACAACAATGTAAGTAGTATTGATGTGTTCCGACAGTTTCGAGATAACATAGCCGGTTTCTGAAAGTAGAAGATTCTGGGAATAATGCGTTTAACGTCCTTTTTTAACAAGTGAAAAAAAAGCAAAGCCCTTCTCCGTTGTGTATAAACATAGCTATTTTTTTCACGCGGACGAAGTCTTAGTTGGAAAGCTAATTTAACTAACTAACTTAGCGACAAAACTTTTGATATAATTCAATATATTATAAGTTTTTCTACTGTTATTTAAATTTAAATTTTATACAATATAATTTTTGCAGAAGGAAAAAAAGTATTTTTACATTGACATCATGTTTTCTAAGCGTCGTTGAGCCGAACAGCTCTGGTAAAATGCAAGAAGTCGATTTCTAGATGGGTTAACAGGACTGTTATTATTATGTTAATAGCCTATAATATTTTTAAAAGAAACTCTCAATGAAAATGATGAGAACCACCCGACAATAGGCCTCATTTTCCGCTCCAAAACAACTTCCTACACCGCATCAAGAACGGCAATCACTATTAAACTGCGAACAGATCGTAGTAACGAGCCAGAGAGCGAGCGCAAATTCTATGCTTATTCCTAAGAGTTACGAGTTCCCGCTTAAATGTTGAAGAGAAAAAAAACGCAAAACTTTGAATAAGGTAAGCTGTAGGCGTCCTGACAATACGGACGTCAGTTAGAGGCTTTTCAACTGTCAGACTCTTGAAGGAACCAGGGCAATTACATTGAAAACCTTCGCAGTGCTATCTCCGCCAAGAAAAATAATACTTTGAATGAACTGACGTAAGGAGCTTATTAGCACGCCTTTTCCGCGGAATCTCGGTCTGTCTGCTCATAATAAGCGGTGCTGCTAAAGTTTTATAGCTGTACCGCGAATGCCGATCATTTTGTAGAAATCAATATTAATGAGACTTTATTTAAGTACTGCACTTACTTAAACTGCTCATTTCTTATTTATTATTGCCAAGTGATTTCAAAGGTTGTATATATCCTAAGAGCTATGGTGCGAATTTTAGGTGTGTTGCTAATATTATTAATGTGTTATTAGAAAAAAATATAGAAAAAAAAACGAGCGAGCCTTAACAGTAGTCGCATATGATGTGTAATATTTGACATCTCACCTTAGTAATAAGCACTTTTAACATTATATTCTGAAAAAATAAGATGTTAAAGATGTTACACATTAAAAATATTATTAATGTTATAACTTTTTGAATTATCATGGTCACTTACATTAGAATAAATATTATTAACGAAATTAAATCGGATACTCAATCACAACAAAAAACATAATAATAATCCCGTTAATAATATTTATTCTAATTATTAATATTGTTTCTCTCAGTGAAGGCTTCTTATTGATTCATATTCTAGCTATAACTGTTCTAGTTAAAAAACTGTATTAAAATGTATTGCTAATAAATAAAAATAAAAAAGAAGTTTATAATCAATATTTATAATACCCCTAATTATTGCAATGTTGTGAATATATGCTCTATTAATTATCACTTAACGTCGTAATCGTTTATATTATTTTTCATTTTGGTTGGCTCTATTTTACTGCATACGTCAAAAACTTCTTCATACTAATATTATAAAGAAGAAAGCTTTATTTTTGCATTTTTGTTTGTAACTAATAAACTCAAAAATACTGGACCGATTTAAACAATTATTTCACCATTAGAATGCTACATGAGCACCGAGTAACATAGGCTATATTAAAAAAATGTCCACCCGTGCGAAGCCGGGACGGGCCGCTAGTATCAAATAAATAAACAGCGGTAATTTTGTAACTGCACTCAATATAGCTCTACCTAAGAAAGAGGTAATGCTATACCGGCCAGTGTCCTCAATTAATCATCGCGAAGGTTTATTTCATTGAAATCGAAGGAGTAACTAATATGGTGATATTTTATTAAATGCCATTATTAATCAAAAACTTTTTGGTATTTTTGTTCAAAGATGCGTGATGCGTGTTTTACCTTAGCTATTTATCTTAGCTATAGTAATTATATTATATATTATATATTAGAAATTTTGTAACTGCACTCAATATAGCACTACTTACGAAATAATTTTGTACTCATTACTAGATGAGAATAGGTGAACATATTTAAGTTTTTTAGCTATACACTTAACTACTTTCAATTATTCGTTTGGTTAAGATTGCTAAATGTTAATGTACTAAAAGCTAGTGTTAGATTCTTCTTTTTAGTAATTAAATTATCAGTTAATGACTACCTATGAAAGGTTTATGACTTTGAATGAATTTCTTGCATACAACTCCATAAAATAGTACGTTATCCCTAAAACGATAAAGGTAGTTTAAAAAAAAAATTAAAACCACAATCATTATTTTAATATGGAGCTCCTTGAATTCGATAAGTCATTAAAAATGTTAATATAATATTATAAAACATAGCTATAACGTTAGCCATTAATTATCATCGTTAACTTCCGTCTTAAAAAATCGTTTCAAAGATAATAATTTCTCATAAAGCTCAACAATTTCATAGTGTATAAGAATATAATACTTACAAATATGAATAATTATTGAATAAAATCAAATTGTCACATGCATAGAGATAGCTCGTGCCCCAGCCCCAGAAATAGAATAGCGGGGGAATGGTGATGGTGGTGGGAGACTGCCCATGACTTCGTCCGCGTACCACCGTGACATAGTATTAAAAAGTCCAGTTTTATTTCTTGTCTACATTAAATAGAAAACTGTCTTAAGGGGTATGCCCTGTTTCAGCTTTCTAGGTCAGGACTTTCGGCCAGACGTTGATGAGTCAGTCAGTAAATGAGTCAGAACTTTTATTTCCATACGCGTAAACAATTAAAAATCCCTTATATATTATTCTATATTAAGAAACACTATCAACTATTAGAGAATCTACAAAAGTGCCAGTGATTGGAAACCTCTCAAGTGTCTCCGTGGCCATTGGTCAGCAGAAAGGAGGTTGGGACCGCGCCGCTATAAACCCATTACGCTCTCAAATTACTGAACGCCCAAACGTCGGATTGTGTGACTAATCGACGTTGGAGGTGCTGTTAAGTCTTAATTAAATTATCCATAATACCGATGGATTTTACAACGCAACAAATTCTGTACAATGGTGGCCATATCTGGAATGGAAGAATGAGTTAATTGAGCGGTTGCAATTACGTTATTTTTTTTAATGGCTCACTTGAGATAATTCTGTTGTTTCGAATGGAATGGTTAAGTGTGAGATGTGAGCTTTTAATTGTTTACTTGTCAGTTTCATTCTTTATTATACCAAATTTTTTATGCAAACATTTAGCTTGAGATGTCCGATAAGATACAATAATGCCTTTCTTTTTTTATAAGTAATTATGCATTATTATCTCTGTCCGCAAAAGATAAGTAACCATATGGCATGGTCGGCTAGTTACCAACAAGTTAGCTATGTCTATTACCTTATCAACAATATCTTCTTCTTCAACCATAATTCACCCATTGTTGGATATAGGTCTCTTCATGCTCTCTCCGCTTGGCCCGATCTTGTGCCACTCGCATCCACTTCCTTCCCGCCGTCCTCACAAGGTCATCAGCCCATTTGGCGGGTTGACGTCCGACGCTTCTTTTACTCGATCTTGCTTGACCACCATTCTAGTAGCTTTTGGCTCCACCTGCCATCCGCCCAACGACATATGTGTCTAGCGTTTGTAGACAACGCTACTTACACAACAATATTCCCCGCCCGATCCTCTAAATGACAGCACACATTTACAGAATACACTAAACATGCACACCAGTTTAGGCCCAAGACACCGTACTCGTAGAACAAGGGTACGAAGAACCGGTTCACACACGCTCTACACCAGGTACAGACATGTACCTGGTCGGTTCTCTCCTCCTCCACGGCCCGGTCAACCCGAGCCGAGGTCCGTGCCTTTAGAGGCGCCCTCGGGTTGCTCCGCTCCCCGATCCGATCCGAACCCTTCGGAGAATCTAGTAGGGCACGGGGACGCGCACTTGTGCGCGATGCCGTTCCCTCTAGATAACCTCTGAAGGTGATTCGTTTCACACGGCTTGAGGGACCCTTTACGTTCCTCGCCGCCCCCAAAAAACCCGGTGAAGCTGAAAATGCCGCAGCGGCAATCAGCAATCTCTCTCCAAAAAAAAAAAAAAAAAAACAACAGTATTTTATATTCCGCCAGTTAGAGGTAAGACCGCCAATTTCTCAGTGGTGACGACTCCAGATAAAGTGCGGCCATATCGTCACTTATCTTACCACCAGCGATAAAGGCCAATATAATTCCCAACGGATAGTTGATTCTGTGCAGTGTGTTATTCCGTATACATAGTACAGAAAACGACTTGCCCAATCCGTAATAAAATCACGACGTACGCTACAAAAGTTTCGTTCAATAATGCATTCAGTACTGCAGCACGCATGGAGAACTACTGAAAATACGTTTCCCTGTTTTCAATGACCCGTAAAGAAACCGCAAACGAGAAACAAGGATGCTGGCGGCCGTTAAATTTACGACTTGTCCCTAGGAGCGGCTGGTCGAGATCTCTTTTTATAATTTATCTGGTTTGTTACGATCCCCTATTGCGACGATGTATGGGCGGGGTGTTTTGAAAAATTCAACACTTCGTTTGTGTTACCGAAGACGACTTTTCACGGAGAGTGCCAGTACTGCCACTGATGTTAGAAGTTTAGTATTACAAAGTGTAATAAAATCTTTTAAACAAACATTAAATTGATCAACTCTATAACCCGGTACACTGGTTGATGCGGGTAGATACATTTTAACATGTGCCTTCTGACAATAACAGCTGACACCTTACGAAGCACAGGATATTAGGATAATTTCACCACCCATCTCGATCATCGACCCTAGACAATACAAAAGTTGCTTCACTTATTAGATAGTAGATAGATACTATATTAATTTGACAAGTTATAAGATAAACTCTGAAGGAGCGTAACATTTAAATTATATTTTAATAAATTCTATCCAATGTTTTTAATTGGATATGAATCGATTGGTGTAGACTTTTTAGATCATCAATACCATACTGGTACCGGTACCATGGACTACATGGCTACAAGCGTTATTTTAGCAATACTTTTACCACGAACAGATTTCAGATTTAAACCGAACACTGCGAAAACAAAGTTTGACATATTAGTAATTTCATTTTTAATATTTAAAATAAAATGTTTAATTTTATAGTGGTATTTATTACGTCAATGCCCGGCAAAACCAACAAAACAAATAAACAATTGTTAAACAAACAAAACTAACGACTAAAACCAACAAAATCATATCAATCGACGGTCCGTAAAATTGCATTCAAAGCACCAAGAACACAACCCTTATTTGGACCAACACATGCACTTTTGTAACTTTGTGAATCTTATTGCGAAAGGCATAAGGTGCATAAATTGTAGAAGTGAAGTACATAACTTTGCTCGTGACTAAATCGTGTACAATCTCCATAAATTTCACAGTCGGCGCACACTAGAAGGTGGCTGGACCATCTGATCTGACGGGTGTCTTCTCTTTGATGTGACTCACCATTCGTACGAGTGGCAAATGTTGAAATTTATTTTTCAAACGCGCGATGGTAATTATTCAGTTGATTTCAGGATAGAAGTTTAAGGCAAAGCATGACATTATTTAAAGCAACTAAGCTAAGCTAAGTAATTCAATAGTAAAGCAACTTTCGCAAAGGCCGGTCATCAGATGGGTGACCAAAAATTTATCATCTCGAGCTCCTCCGTGCTTCGGAAGGCACGTAAAGCCGTTTGTCCCGGCTGCATTAGCAGTCGTTAGCAGCCACCGTACCGCACTGGGCCCGCGTAGTGGTTTATGGCCCGATCTCCCTATCCATCCATAGGGAAGGCTCGTGCCCCAGCAGTGAGGACAAAAATGAGCTGGTGATGATGATAATGTCAATATTAAACATCCTTGAATTTGCATCAACACACCATTAGTGAAGACATAAGATGTTCATACGCCTGCACATCAACCTATACAAAACTGTTAAATTTTTTAAATAAATTTTCAACTATAAGTTATATATATTATAAAGTTCAAAGTCTTTTAAGGAAATTTGACGGCTTGTGGTAGTCTAATGTGCAAGAGTGTGTACAAGTATATAAGAAGTTAATATCTACAATAATTACAGCGGAATTTGGACTTTCTACAAACATGCCTAGTATCTAATACTACTCAGTATATCAATATCAATATCAATATCATTAAAGAGGCCTTCTAGCTACACTAAGTTTCGTACTTTCCTTACTTCGTATAATACAACCTCGCGAATCTGCGATATACATACATACATACATATAATCACGCCTCTTTCCCGTAGGGGTAGGCAGAGACCACTTCTTTCCACTTGCTACGATCCTTACATACTTGTTTCGCTTCGTCCACTTTCATTATTCTCTTCATACATCTGCGATATAATATAATTAAATCTATGCATTGTTATATATTATTATTAGAACCATAACTGTATGTATTTATGTACTTATCGTCATTCATAATTATATGCTCTTTGTGTATAAATTGATTTACAATGTTTTCAAATGTATTTTTAATATCTAACAATTTATTTTACTTATTTAACATTCATGTAACTATAAAAATACCCTAAGTCTCCTT
The DNA here is from genome assembly GCA_949315975.1 of Eudonia truncicolella. NCBI lineage: Eukaryota > Metazoa > Arthropoda > Insecta > Lepidoptera > Crambidae > Eudonia > Eudonia truncicolella. The sequence goes on along the minus strand of OX438838.1, from coordinate 1,130,550 downwards.
GTAAAAGACCGTGCACTCTGTGTAGAAGTTAGTTAAGTCGTAAAATAATATTTTGCAGCTCTACAAAATAATATTTTACGACTTCAAACATTTTAAGGCTACTACACACCAGCTCAAAATAATAAGCTATGTGTTTTACACCAACTGGAAGCACTAAGCTATGTGTTAGAATTAGCAACCGTAACAAAAATGGGCCATCGTTCCCCAGATTCCTTTAAAGTTATAACAGGATCGTAAACAGAGCTCCGGGTTCGGACCACGGCGCAATAAAAGGGAACTTCATTAAACTTCACGAAAGATACCCGACCATGTCATTTCAGTGCTCAAAATCAAAATACGGTAAATGCTGCAAAATGGTTGTTATACTCGGTTGGTAGGGCTTTATGGCAGCCTCCGTTAGTAGCGCTTTTGAGCTCCGGCGGCGGTTAAAATTTAAGATAACTACATCCTTAGTAGTTGAAGAATCCCGCTAATGTGCGTATCGATCTTCGGACTTATTGCTATTTACTAAATACGATGAAGGCCAAGCGTTTCCCAGTTATATAAAAACAAATACCCCGCTTCGTTTTAAAAAATATATTTATTCAAAGTACAGCCAGCAAATGCCATTCTAATTTACAGTTATTACAAACGCATATCACAAGTTACTTAGTGTCGCTTTAATTAAATGCTGACATGGGATGCGCGTTCACCTTTGTAAAAGGGAGTAAGTACCTACTTAGAACGACGTGATTTCAAGGTAGGTGAGAATGGGGAGGTTTAGTATGAAATACAATTGCGCCGTCATAAATCGCAGAACAATACTCAAAAAAATGCACTATTGTATTAAAATACAATAACTGTGTGTTAAAGTGCAAAAAATGCCGAAATCAGATGAGATATCGCTACTAAATTTCTTTACTTTTGTAAACTTTCATAATTAGTGGTAGTAAGAAAAAGTTAACAGAGTAAGAAGTCTTCAAACTTTATAATCACTTGTTTCATTTAGTTTAAGTTATAGTTAATAGTTTTAGTAGTAACAACAGAATCAAATCATGTATGACCATATAATATTATAATATGTGTCTTTAAAAGTTTATAAATAAAATAGCAGCTACAGTTTTCTACAATGAGACAGCAAGCTGACCGAGTAATCTTTGACGTTTGACTGACCACGCGCGAGCGAGGCGGGATTACAAAACTTTGATTTCCGGATGTCAATTGGATTGTAGCAAACCTCTGTAACTACAGTGTCTTGTATCAGCGATGGTAGTCTTAGAGATTCACGAACATTGTATGGAAATAAATCTACAAATAGTTATTCAAACGTTGAAAAAATTGGTGCTCAAACTAAGTATTTAAGCTTTAACAAACTTATTGCAACATACAACATCATCATCATCATTGATATAAATCATTATCACGGATCTCCCTCCGTCAGAATATTTTAATTACTTAGGTATAACACAACCAACATTTATAAGAAGTTGAAACATTAAACAGCATCGACTACAAGAATTCCGCAGACGACCCGAGCAAAAGCGAACAAAAACATTGTAGTCGAAACCATTTAAAAGATTACTTGCGAATAAATGATGACATTAACATGTCCGAAGTGTAACAATACAACAACGAGTCGTGTTCCACAAGTAAAGAATGACAAGAGCCCAATTAAAGTACAACTGACCCTCAATTTTGAGCTCGAAGTATTTCGCAAATGTTTGGTGTTTACGTAAACCCCTTCTGTTTGAACAAGATCTTTTTTGTTCCTGCCTCCTTCAATTTATGTTCCCTCCTTGATAAATTCTCAGCAGTTTGAGGAGCAGGCCGTTTACAAACTGCATTTCATGTTTTTTGTTACATTTATTATTCAAAAAGTATTTAAGCGAAATCGATTGCAGATAAAACTGGAAACTTATTAGGAATTCTTAAATTTACAATTAAATAGAAATAACACCAAGTTCTTTATTGAGAGAATAACAATAAAAGACCTTAGAATCTCTAACAAGTTTAAACAATATGTAGCCGTAAATGCGATGCTACTAACTAACTAACGGATTAACCGTTCATCTGTAAATGTACTTAAGCTATAGTAGTAGAAAATAACATTCCATTTTCTTTTATCTTGCGGTTGCTGAGACGATGATACTTGCAATCTATCCGGTATTGATCTTGGAACACAATAGCCGAAAGTTGTAATGTGTCTGCCGACGTGCTTCGCCCTTTGAGACCGAAACTAAGATAGGTTCTATTCACAATTTACGTTCATATCAATATTGCAAGTTTTAAATCTGTTATAGCTGAAATGTGGCTGACTAAAATTTAATGACAAATAAGGGTGCCAGAAGACTATAAATGCGAACCGCTAATATCTATGGAACAATTTTCTAATAAATAACTTATAAATGAAATGTTACGATAAATGCGATAAACTATTTGTAAAATATATGAAGTTAACGAGTTCTTTTATCAGATTTTTTTGAAATGTTTTTATTCATTCCACTACCAAAATATACCACTGCTGGAATCTTCTTACATGAACAGAACAATATGAGAAGTAAAATATTGAATACATTGTAAGCCCCGTAACAAAGACTATGCTCTCAAAGGAAAGATGCCACAAAAGGTACCAAACCGTGATCTAATAAAAAAAACGGGTCAAAATCTATCACCATGCTCGCGGGGTAATTATGTTCCTATAACACATTAGCTTCCCGCACACGACCCTTCACTGTGAACGTGTCCGTAAACCTCCAAAGAATCGCATCAGGACCAAACTCGCAAACTTCTCGGACACGAGTTTTTCTTCGCTTAATTTTCACGGTGGAGAGCGCTGTAGCAACGCAGGAAAATGTCAAGATCGAGTCGGTCAAAAGGTGAATGGGCAAAATTATATTTTTTTCTTATCAAACTTATTTAGTGCCTCAGTGATGAGCAAAGGTTCCTTCTAATTTTCTTTACAGATTATCTGTCTATCTTGTGCAAAGCTCTGCTAATCCTAATCGTAATGTTTTTTTTTAATTGTTACTCCACCTTTTCCTTACTTTAATTTTGCAAAATATGTATCAAAATGCATATTCACCGGTTTTAAAACCCGTGACTTACGTGGCTTCCTCTCGCATCAAACCTAACTCCAAGGAGTTCGATGGCAGACATGGCATACTATACTATAAAAATGCCAACCCACCACATGCTCAGGTTACTCGGGATCACGAACAGCTTAAAAATATTAACTATACTAAGTTGGCGCAGCGGCATAAAGTGAATCTTGGCCTCCGATAGAAGTAAGATCTACCACCTGGGTCTGTCTTGCGCCACCTCCTGCCAGGCGACCGCGTGGAGCTCGCGCAAGTCCTTCCCGACCTCTTAACTTGTAAATTATTCAACTGTCAGTGGTGAATCAAATATATTTAGAGGTCTTCCGTACTTTGCAGGACATATTATTTTGGTTATTTGATCTAGATTGTTACCGAGAGATTGTAGAAAACTTACTAATACCAACTGGATCAACGAGGTCAGAAGGTAGTTATGGTATATCCCAATCATAATTAATACGTTGAAACGAGTTTCACTGCAAACTCTATGTATTCTAAAGTGAAGATTGATTCTTAAACATCGTTTGATCATATTAATTACAATCAAACGAAGAAAATTGGTGATTTATTTCTTTGTCGCATCACCACCAAATCAACTTCTCTCCCAGCACACGTATTTCCTTCTTCCTACAACATGGAGTCCTTTAAGCAAGGTGTTTTTTTGTTTTATTTCATATATTTATATCCTTAACTAACAGTACATTGCATTTTATATTTGTTGGCAGAAAATGAAGAAGCAACTTGTGGACATGCAAGGTGAGGACGGTAAATGAGGCAGAATCCTGCTCCACTAGGTGGCCCGCATCTGGACTCAGCTTCTGCTTAACAGAGACGGAAGCAGGGTTTGCTTGCCTCCCTAAAACCCCAACCTCAAAATTTCCCAAATAATGCATGTGAACGTATTATGTATCTGTAAGATGTATATTTTTCAATTAAAAATATTTTTTCTATATTCGATTACCCCTGAAGATCTCTAAACTAGAAAAACTCTTTGGGATGTTGCATCTTACTGCTTAGTTCAACAAACTTCATTATAAAGGTTTTAGATGTTGGGAGATTGCTTTTGCTCTACCTTCTTCCGGCATCTGAAATTCTATTTAACAATGAAAGGGAAAGAAAAAATATGTGTTTCTTTTAAAGAAAAACTCTACAATGATTTTCGAAATACCTAAAGTTTGTATGTAATATTCTTTTGATTATTTTTGACCTACCAATTAGGCTAAATATACACAGAAAATTTGTGTAAAATTGTAGGAGGTTTCTGAGCACTTTTTTAAAATTGTGATCATGCTTTTTGTTATCTGGTATATTAATAGAATTAGCACCTCTAATAAATGTTGCTACTAAATAAGAAATTTCATATGATACTTGTTGACTATTATTCATATTATTTGTATCGATAGAAACAGTTATGTAAGAAAAATATACTTAGTAGAATTTCGGATCTAACAAGTTTCGATACTTCAGTATTATAAAGAATAGTAGCTAAATTATAAAACATTCTTCCTCCACAAAGTATGTTTTATTTAAAATGTAGGAAATCGTAAATCTAGCCCACTTGTTCGACCTGGTTGCGCGAAAAAGTTTGTATCCTTCAACGTAACAAACAAAAATGGAGGAGCATAAAAAAGACAATGTCAAGAGTCGTTCCTCGGAGATATCAATTTAAAATGTGGTCAAGTGTGAAACGGAACGACTAGAACTTGATTCTGTAGTAGGTACCTACATTTAAAAAATCAATAGCGAAAAAACGTTTGACGTTTACCTCATCTGATGCATGATGGCAAGTGATGACAAGGCCGTAGGTAGAAGTTAATTTTACCCAGAACCTTCAACTACTGAGGAACTATCTTATCTAGGACTGTAAGAACACAACAATAATATGGTAACAATTTTGTTTAACAACAACAGCCTATAACTGATGACAGACTTAATTATGATCGTGGTAATTAGCACGCAATTTTTTTTTTGGAAAATTATCAGAACCTCTTTGTTTGTTTTCTTTTGAATATTATAGGTTTTTATCTATTTCTAGTGATTCCCTTAATAAGTCGTTTCCAAATAGCCGTATATGTTTACAAGAAAATACTATAAAGCTACATCTGTCAAACCAAAGAAAAAAATAAGACCTTTTTCTAGTCTTAAGCCTGAAGTCCCCTAAAACGAATCTACTAGGCCACAATCTCGTTGCGAGGTAACGTCATAAAAATAGTTAAATAAGGAGCGATGACTCTGGCCGTCCTTTGGTAACGGTTCCATCTTCGCAATTGTACGTTTCTTTCCACAGAGCAATGAGTTCAAAGATAAAGCACGGTATCAAATAAGCTTTAAGATGTTATTGATTGTTTTTATTTTTGTTTAATTGCAACCAAAACAATAACTTTTTTTAAAATATTTTAACTGCTGAATTTGTATTCTTAGTTATGCTTATTTTTTTAAAGAATAAATAAATAAATGAATAAACTTTCCTACACTCACACCAATTACCTAGCCCAAGAGAAGCTTCGTTATGAAACTCGTTAAATGGTTACTAGACAACGGATAAACATACTTAAAATACTTAAATACATATTATACATAGGAAACACCCGACCCGAGACAATTTAGAAAAACAATAATTTCTAAAATGACCCGACCGGGGATCGAACCCGGGACCTCAGAGATGGCGACACCATGAAAACCGGTGTACAAACTACTCGATCAAGGAGGTCGTCAAATGATTTTGATAATGATAAAATGTTTTACACGTTGTAAGAAGCGACTGGCACATGCAACGGACGGGCTGTATTTTAGGTAACTTAAACTTAAAGTTGAATATATTTCTAGGTTTGTATTTGATAAATATCGCGTGATGTCAAAAGGTGTAGTTTTTGGGTTTATCCAGAAAAGTCTATGCTGAGTTCAGATAAACGAAAACTTTCCCATGAACAATTTTACATTGTTCAAGTCAACCTAGTTAGATATAGATATTTATGTACATATTTAATTAGAACAGCCTGATTCAGATTGACATAATGTGGTTTTAACTGTTTGGTAAAAAATGTGTAAATTTACTGTTTAAGGCAAAATAAAAATCTATCAAAAATAGCCTTTCAAATTTTTGGTGAGTAGTAGCCTTTTTGGTTGAATTATGTTTTGCTCAATTAACACAATTAATGTTGCCAACATTTTGTTTATATTTTGTTTGTGTTTTGTGGCAAATAAACTTTTATTACAGCACAATAAATTGTAGAAATGTTTCAGAGCTATTAATAATGCCTCTGGAGTTGTACGATCTATGCACCATGGCGGACCAGAGCGAAATAAAAATACTGCGACTGTAGAAATAAACGAAAGTATGCATTATTATGATGACGACTCCAGAACGGAATCTTACGAGATTGCTTTTAACTAAAAATGTTTTTAACTGTGGATGTATAAACTCATGCGTTTTGAACTTTGTTGAAGTAGTGCTTAAAACAGCTTTTTAAAGGATGAAAAAGACAAATAACTAACTTGCCTAACCTTAGAGCATTAAAGTTGGTTTTATGCTCTCTAAGTTCCTAATGCATGCATTGCAATTTTGTAATGCGTTTATTAATTTTTTCGTTATGAATTGATTCTCATACCTGTTTGCAGAAAATATTGCACCTAAATGTACAGAAATTGCTTACTAAGCTGCTAACAATAGCTTTGCCTTTGCTTTATTTCATCTTATGAAAAATAATGTTTTCGTTTTTAAGTGTTAACAAATATAAATGAGGCATAAAAACGCGCTCAAGATTTAAAAAAAACAACTATAGTGTTTCTCGTTTCTCGACTCTATTCAAATGTAAGTGTTAATTCTGCAGCTTTATTTTTAAACTTAGATTTAACTCATTGTAACTTAGTTTACTTCTTAGCACTTAAATCCAAGCAGGGGTCAGCTCAGCTTGTGCTTATGAAACAGCAATAAAAAGTGGAGTGTGCATAAAATCTTTTTTTATCAAGAAATCAACTCGAATACTTCCGCAGTGCCGGAATCAATGACCGCCGGTTCGCAGGCGGGTTATATTGTGAATTGTGGCGCGGGGCAGACGGCTACGGCAAGAAAATTCCCATTAGACCCCTGCTACTTCCCTTTTGATTTGTTGCATGTGACTTATTATTTACGCATTAACGTGGAAGCTCTTGGCATTCATCTAAAATCCCAACCTCTGCAAACGAACTATATTTTAACGTAACGATATGAGTAGTATTGTTGTATTTCGAGCTTTAGAGGGAATATAGCCAGTTCATTAGTACAGTTAGTCTATTATAGGAATTTGTGTGTGAAAAGTTTTTCAACCTTCGGACTTATTTTATTCCTTCTAACGGATGACTAACTAACTTAACAAGGCTTACCTGTTGAAGAATACCTCATAAAAACTGAAGCGTTTACCCCGATCCAATCCGATCCAATCCGAACCACTCGGAGAATCTAGTATGGCACGGGGCCACGCACTAATGTTTGATGCCGTTCCCTCTCGAAAGTGATTCGAAAACTCGAAAAATCTTCGAAGGTGATTCGTTTCACACGGCTTGAGGAACCCTTTAAGTTTCTTGTCGCCCCCAAAAAAGCCCGGTGATGCTGGAAATGCCGTCTGAGGCAATCGGCAAACTCTCTCCAAAAAAATAAAAACGATGCGTTGAGGGTTGGTAGCCCATGTCTGTTGATATAGCAAGAGTCCATACGCTGCGGTGACCGCAAATTATCAAGTATGCCCGTTTGCTAGCTCAGTACCAGAAATCGAACTTAAAACAAGTTCTTCCACCAAACAAGTCATGCTCTACATGTTGTACATTGTACACAGTACATCCACACGTTCGTGTGCGCCAATGCCTCGAGTATAGCTTCCAAGAGGTATAATTAGCCCTCTTGTCTTCCTAACTGCTTTGTTATCGGGAATCCGATGGTTTCACTTTTGCCCACGCTTGCCCTTGCTTAAGTACAACAGTCTAACAGTTTCGCTGTTGAACTGTATGAACTGTTGTGTATCTTATTGTAACGCCTCAATGGCCGAGTGGTAAAGCAATCGATCCGATACCCGGAGATATTAGGATCAATTCCCAGGTCTGGCTAAGTGTGATTCAGTGATCAGATTTTGATTCAAAGCCTGGGATTTTGCTTAACAACATGCAATTTACAATTGTAGTAATTAAGCGTAGTTTACTTGTCTAATCAAACGACAATGTTAGTCGGTTAAGTGCGTCGCCACCGATAGATGGCGCTGTACCACTAATTTGTGAATCGCGCTATCGTGTTGTTTACACAATTACTTATAGGCTATGCAAACATTTAATAAATATCTTCGTTCTGAAATCAAATATTTGTTTCATTAATATTTTACTCCTGGTTTTTGGGATTTCGTACCGATTTGTACATACTCGGTTTTAATGATGTATGCCTTTGTTCAGTAGTGGGACAATATAATAAAAGCTAATCACTTTAACAATTAATATAGTAGTTTATGTATCATTTGATATGATTCTTGGGAAGGTTTACTTTAATAATTGATTGTTAGCGGTTCGCGCGTTCGAGTAGCAATCTTGCATGTAACGCAATTATTGCAATATTGAATCACCGGATGAGTGACCATAGAAATATTTTGAGCTCTTCCGTGCTTTCAAAGGCATGTTAAGCTAATTCCCGACTTCTGTTAAGATGGCAAGTTAAAATGGATCCCGATTGTTGTTAAATACTAGTTGTTAAAATCCTTCAACCGACATTGGGTCTGTATTGGGCTATAAACAGTTTTGCTCATGATGGAAACAGCCGCCTCTGTGGTCTAGTGGTTAAGACTACTAGGTTTAGACCTAGATGTCCCGGGTTTGATTCACAGCGGGGAGTACATGTTTGTGCACTTGGTTTCGTTGTTTGTCCGCCTGGCTAACTACCACCATCATATCAAATAACATCAATGTTTGTAGCAATGTTGTGTTCCGGCTGCTAGAGATAAGATAGCCAGTGCCTCAGTAATTGAGAATCGTGGGTGAAGTGCGCTTCCACCATTGGCCTTATCATCACTTAACATCAGGTGATTACCAGTAAGATATTAAAAAAAAGAAAAAGCAGATTAAAAATTGTATAATGGTGATAGATAAACATAGTTTTAAAATCACTATTAATGTATTTACATACAAAATGCTTGTCAAATAAATATTCGTTAGTGTTGTTATTCCAATAACAAAGACTTTAGCTTTATTTACCAACAACAACAGCTGTTATGTTAATTTATACAAATTTGTGCTGCGAGATGTTTATCTACTGGCTGCATACAAATTTTACCATGTCTCGAACTATGTCATGGTATTATTTTCTAAAATATTTTCACAATAATTTTTTTAAAATATTGTAATAACTGTGTTTTAGATTTAAACAATAATTTATAGTGCTTAAGTAAAATCCGGAGGTTCAATTATCAGATCGGGTAAAGTGTATTTCAATGCTTTTCGATGCTAAGCCCGGGTTCACCGAGTCGCATTTAAACTCAAACTCAAACTCAAACTCAAACTTTTATTTGCAAACTAAGCAAGCGTGTTGTTAAAGCTAATACAAATCAATTGTATAGAGGTCTTGATTAATTAACAATTACTTTTTTTATATATATGAGACATCATCACATACATAGTTCAGATCCCAAGGCTGATCCCAAAGTAGCCGTGGCCAAAGCACTCGTTTCATGGAAATCAGAAACAACGACGGTACCACAACCACCCAGACAGACACAATATCGAAAAGTTCGTTTTCGACATTGACCCGACCGGGAATCGAACCCGGGACCTCAGAGTTAGCGCCACCCAAAGTTTGACGTCAAACTTTATTTTCAAACTTTATTTTCAAACAACGAAATTTGGCGGGAATTAATGCATACTAGTAAGTATAGGTATCATAAGCACATCTTTTTCATACTCGACGTTTGGACCGAGTGGCTGGTTGGAGCTGAATGCTATCGCAGTGTTGGCCGTGACCACGGCCGGTGCAACTCGGAACTTCTTGGTATAAATAATAATTATGCCTTTGCAATAATGATAATTAATATATATAATAATAATAATAATTAGCTTGCGTTAATCCACGTTCAGGAGCTCTATTGCGCAGTGGTGGCTGATGGGTGAACAAAATGTATCATGTCGAACTCTTCCGCGCTTCGTAAGGTACGAAAAGCTGTTGATCCCTGGGCCCACGTGGTGGTTTATAGGGAAGGATCGTGCCCCAGAATGCTGGAATATAAAAAAATGGGCTGATGATGATGATGAATTCCTGTTGAATTTTTTTGTTTCTAATGGAACGGGCACATGTTAACGTAAGATTTTATATAGAAAGTTTATAATTTTACATTTAAATGTACTACTAGATTCCTATTAGACTGTAACGTATTACTGTTAGATTAGTCATTTATTGTTTTCTAAAGTTTACGCGAACACTACACATTGAAATAAAACAACTTTTACGGATCTACTCGCGTTTATTTTACACATTAGTTTTAATTAATGTTTATCCTAACGTTTTGAACCCTATGCAGGTTCCGTGGTCACAGGGAGACCACGGACCCTGCAAAAGGTCAGTGATTATTATCAGTCAGTGACTATTAGATTAGTCATTTACTATTACTAATGTAGTAATGACCTACTATAGAGTAAATTCTGTTTAACCGAAAACTGTAACACTGAAAACACAAACACGTTAGCTTATATCAACAAGCAGGGACGCTATGCGCACACTCCAATTGACGCAACTTTACGACCGCACTAAACTACAACGCGACAAGCGACCTATCGACGGCTGACGCTAACGACGGACCAACGGGCCGTCCGTCAAGCCCCCACAACGGTCACTACACAATTGGAGCACGCTAAAGTATCCATTAATAGGTAGGTATTTTTTTTTTCAATTTCGACGAAAAGCCTCCTCCTCCCCTCTTATATCCTCTGATGATGCTAGATGGCGCAGTGGATAACGCGCCCAGTCTGTAATTGTAAAGGTTAAGCTACTTTCGTAAAGGCCGGTCGTCGGATGGATGATCAAAAGTACCTACTGTTACCGTACACGTAAAGCCGTTGGTCCCGGCTGCAATAGCAGTCGTTGACAACCACCAATCCGCACTGGAGCACGTGGTGGTATATGATCCTTTCTCCCCACCCATACATAGGGAAGGCTCGTGCCCCAGCAGTGGGGACATGAAATGAGCAGGTGATGATAATATATTTTTCGTCGCATATTTTACTGTAAACAAATTGATAGTTCAGATAAGAAAGTGACCTGTATTTCCACTAGCTGGTTTTGAAATAGCATACCTGACCGTGTCAGGTGCGCTGTCAAAATTGCTTGATCGCTGTATTAAAAATTTAAAAATCAACATTGTTTATTATCTGCCACAGTACACACAATAAAATGGTCATACATTTAAGCTGATGAAGTGTAAGACTGGAGCTCAAGCTAGATTTCTCTGTACTATGACCACAGGTCTCTTCTTACTTTAAATATAGAATAGAACCTAACCAAAAAAACTTTATTTGGTACAATACATTACCAATAAATGATGATGATGACGACCTCCGTAGCCGAGTGGCTTGCACGCCGGATTTTGGGCGGCGCTAACTCTGAGGTCCCGGGTTCGATTCCCGGTCGGGTCAATGTCGAAAAAAAAAAAAACTTTTGGTAAAGTGCCGGGTCTGGATGGTTGTGGTACCGTCGTTGTTTCTGATTTCCATGAAACGAGTGCTTTAGCTACTTACCTTGGGATCAGAACAATGTATGTGATGTTGTCTAAATATTTATTTTTATTTTTTATATATAAATTTAAAACACATGAACATAATTTATGCATATACCAAATTGGTAAATGATCAATTTACTAATACAGAATAAATATATGTGTTTAATACAAAACCACACTGTGATGATTATTAAGTAACAGATAGATAGGTAAAGTTAAGAAGCAAAAAATATATATAACATCCCGTGCAGTTTTATTCTTCTCAATAATGTAAATCAACACTATGGCGGGTCAGACATTGGTAGTTGGTAGTGGACCTGACCCGGTATATCAGATAGTTGGAAACCGCTCGTGAAAATCATCACCATCACCATCATCATCTTAGCCAAAAGACGTCCACAAAGACCTCCACCAAGGATCTTCACAACAACCAGTTTTGTGCTTCTAGCATCCAGAGAATATAGGAAACGTTATTGTTCAAAAAAAATTGCGTGCAATATTTACCAACGAGTATCTAAGGTTGTTTTCTAAAGTTTACGCGAACACTACACATTGAAATGAAACAACTTTTACGGATCTACTCGCGTTTATTTTACACATTAGTTTTAATTACGAATTGACGACCTCCGTAGCCGAGTGGCTTGCACGCCGGACTTTGGGCGGCGCTAACTCTGAGGTCCCGGGTTCGATTCCCGGTCGGGTCAATGTCGAAAACGAACTTTTCGATATTGTGTCGGGTCTGGGTGGTTGTGGTACCGTCGTTGTTTCTGATTTCCATGAAACGAGTGCTTTAGCTACTTACCTTGGGATCACAACAATGTATGTGATGCTGTCTCATATATTATATTATTATTATATATATTATTATTATTATTAATTAATGTTTATCCTGACGTTTCGAACCCTTTGCAGGGTCCGTGGTCACAGGGAGACTGAGGTGTTGGTCGTCTCATAATTAGTTAGTAGCTTGTATACCCTCATTTAAATTAATCAGGTGCATTCCGTTTTACGCAGAAAGAGCTTACAGTATCTTTTGGTCTGGCAGTATGGTGTTGGGGCTGGGATTTAATATTCTGTATGATGGGATCCCAGGCTGGTGGTAGATTCCAACCATCTTCTCTATTAAAATTAGGATGTTTTTTAATTTCAATAGCCTCGCGTATCATCCTAGGGATGAATCGTTGTTCTCTGGCGAGTATTTGTGGTTTATCAAATCTGATGTAATGGTTGGGCCCCTCAAGTGAATGTTAAAAACTAATGTGTAAAATAAACGCGAGTAGATCCGTAAAAGTTGTTTCATTTCAATGTATCTAAGGTTGTTGACAATTGTATTTACTCAGTACGTAATCTATGTTGTTTGTCACAATATTTTTAGAACAGACATTTAGCCAGTGCAGTTTTAGAGTTCAAAAGTAGTATACTTTTATTACAATGTCCAGACAACACAAAGCCTTGAACGATGTCTGAAGGCAAGCGTTTGTCCACAATATTTATGAAGTCTGAACTCGAGCAAATAAGGCTGCATTCGCGAACTTAGTTGTTGAATTGAGAGTAAGATCCTTTCTTACAGGTTTTGTAAATGGTATAATTGTGACATGAAAAAAAAAATAAAGACAATTTAAGTAAAAAAATAAATTAACTTGACTTCAAAAATGAAGAAGTGAGATTAAAAATGTATTGTTAATTTCTATTTTTATATACCTTTTCGTATGTAAATCTATATAGGCGCTATATCTACATTTTCTCACTGTGTCACTCACACAGATAAGATGTTGTCGCATATCTTGTATAAAAACCCTGTGAGGATGTTTTGATTACATAGCTTAAGGAACCCTTTAAGTTCAGTTACGCTGTGAAAACCACTCACGGCCAATAGCAAACTTTTTTCAAAAATAAATGATGTACTAATATTATGACAGTCTAAATACACGAACAAAAGTTCAAAGATTAGAGTTCTCTAAAAAGACAAGAAAACTAATTTAAAAACATGCATGTTAAGTGAACGCCATCTTTCGAAGTTCATAAGAACTAAAATTAAATTGTAGAAATTCGCTAACGATGTAAGTATTTTAAAAATTATTTATCATTTACAAGCTTAAATTAAATACTTATTTATTATTTAGGTAGGTGTTAAAAGAATAATTGAAGACAACTATACACCAGAATAATAATTATCTGGATTATTACCATTTTGTTGTTGTTTGTAAGTATTCAATATTATTTAATAACCATCATTATGATCATCAGACGTCATCAGCCTACACTAGTATACCTACATATGCCTAAACAGATAGGCTTAGGATAGGATTATACTGTACAATACAGATATAACAAAAACACATGGAAATAGTCCCGTTATAATATAGCGGGCTAAATGACCACGATAGCTTAAATACTAAAATCACCGAATTCAGTTGTAGACTTATCTCTACTAATGATCTCCGCATACCGTACTCTCGAAATTTGGTACCAAACACTGACGAAGACATCGGCACTGCAAGATTAAAGACGTCTCTGAATGCATCCAGCCTAGATTCAACGAGGCAAAGAACGGTCAAGCTAGCTTCGACCTAAAACGGATGGTTCTGTACAATTTGAAATGCCAGTATTGGACTACAATTTTATAAGTGTGATGTACTCGTATTGTACCAAAAAAATATTTTTCTCTTTTAGTTGCAGTATTGTGTGTTTTAAAAGAGGTCTTCCGATAAAAATTATGACTAAAGCTTACCTTCCCTTTGACTTCTCACAAAGGACCTTATAGCAATTAAGAGTTTGAAATTTTTCAGATTTTGTAACCACCCAAATGAGACTTAATGATTCTAAGAACACTTTTAACAAAACATGAGCACAATTTTCTATAATTGTTCATGAATTTATTTTGTAAATGTTTCAGATATAACCGCTGTTTTGATCACCTAATTATGAAACCAATCAAATAAGACGTAAACACTATTGAGTCTACCTTACAGACGGCATTCTGAGAACACAACCACCAAAATTGAACCACAATTGTCTGTAGATGCTAATATTGCATGCATGATAAATTATTTCGTAAATGTATTAATAATAATCGTTATTGCCACTTTATAAAGTATGTAAAAATTAATAAATTTATAAGAAAAACTGAGAAGTTGATAAAAAAAAACAACTGTTTTTATAAAAACATTGCTCTTAGAAAGGAACGTATTAGCCTTATTGATTCCTTAGATATATATAATAGTAAATTGATGGAAAGTAGGCAAATGTATGACCGGGACACTAAACAATTACAAACGGATATCCAACGGTTACACGAGTCACTTGACATGATGACCAAAAAATATTCAATATCCCAAAAACAGATCGAAGAACATATCAAATCAGCCACAGAGTTAGTTGATCTGTGCAAGTACAATGCTGATCGGTACAACTCATTAATTAGTAATGAAATTAACATAAACAAAGAGTCTTTATCGCTGAACTCTAATATTCAATTAAAGTCGCATAACTTGTCTGTTTTGGTTCCCAGCCCTACATCGGCCTCTCCTCAAACAATACATAATCCTAATGTAACTAAATTAGTGAGAAAAACAGTTATGTACTCAGATAAACTTGGTCAGGGCTTAGGGTTGCTTATGAATGCAAATCTTAACCATCCAATGACGAATATTTGTACTCCAGGTCAATCATTTAATGCTATAGTAAATAACATATCACAGGATTCACTGAATAGTTCCACTAATGTCATTGTATTGTGTGGTGACAGCTCACATACTAGGAAACGTGACATTATAAATAATTTTAATATTTTGATTAAACTGCAATCAGATACGAATTGCAGGTTAATAGTTAGCGCTTTTCCCTATTGTACAAATTTAACCTGGGAACAAAACAAGCGCATTTATGACTTAAATTTATTATTGTTTAATTTGACTTGTCGTCATAGTGACACTATTTTATATTTCGATATTAATAAATTTATTAATAACTTTAGTTTGATGTCAGATACGATGTATCTTTCTAAGAAATGTAGGACACAGATAGCTAATTTGTTAGCTTTTAATATACATGATACAGTTATAGGTGGTATAACTAAGTCTTTTCATAATAATAACTTAATCATTAGTAGTTCTACTAATGCAACTTTTACAACTAGTAATAAGGTTACAACCTCAGGTTTAAACTGAGGTCTAAGACAAAGGCCAAGCCCACATCCATTACTATTATACATCAAAATATTCAGGGTTTGGCTGGCAAGGACTTAGAATTAGAATTATTAGCAAAAAGTCAGGTAATTCATGTATTTTGTATAACTGAGCATTGGTTAAGAAGTCATGATACATCATTCCATGTAAATAATTTCCAATTAGCAAGCGCGTACGTGCGAAGCTCAGCTATTCACGGCGGTTCTCTAATATTAGTAAGAAGCAATATTAAATACAAAAATCGCAACGACATTGTAGACCTATCAGTGGAGCGTAACATTGAACTATCGTGTGTGGAGTTCAATAGTTTTGTAATAGTGTGTGTATACCGACCCCCATCGGCCAATTTTAATATTTTTGAATCAGTAATGGAAGATGTACTTAGAAAATTAAAATTAAAAAATAAATTTGTTTTAGTATGTGGAGATTTTAATATAAATATTTTAGAAAACACTTCAACGAGTGTTCGTCTTCTTGCCTTATTTAAATGTTTTAATCTTTCAAATCTATTTCTCGAACCCACTAGAATAACTTCACATTCGGCCACTTGTCTAGATAATATTTTTACAGACTATGACCCTGTTTCTAAGTCACTCATTAGTAATCTTACGTCTGACCATTGCGGTTTGAAGGTGACCTATGATTTTGATATTAGGGATGAACCAAAAATAGTGAACTGTAAACCAGTTACAAAAGAGCGAATGGAGTGTTTCAAAAATAGTATAGCTTGTAAAATTGATGCATTACCCTTTGTACAAGATGATCCAGATGTACTTTATAGTAATCTTTTTAATTTAATTAAGACCGAATACAACCATGTGTTTACACCAAAAACAATAAAAATTACTCATAAACTTAAGTTCTGTGACTGGGCCACAACTGGTATATATAAGAGTAGAAATAAATTATATGATTTATATAGTTTAAAACAATATAACCAAAATGTTAATTTTACGCAATATGTAAAGAATTATTCGAAAATGTTTAAAAAAGTGTGCACAGTAGCAAAATCTAATTACCTTAAAGAAAAAATTAAAAAGTCTAACAATAAAATTAAAGCCACTTGGGACATTATAAACCGTGAAACAGGTAAATTTAAACCACGGGATAATACTTTCACTTTAAAAGTAAACGACAACTTAGTCAATTCAGATTCACAAATTGCTAATATTTTTGATGATTTTTTTGTAAATATACCTGTAATAACAACGTCAAATTTAGATTCATCACCAGAAGCTGCACAAACTTTACTCCAAAAATATGTACCAAAATGTAATCTTTCCTTTCAATTTAAATACATTGATTCAATGAATATTATTAAAACATTTAAATCACTTAAAATGAAAAACACGAGTGATTTGTGGGGTATATCTATTAAAGTAATTAAGAATATTAATCATTCTATTGCACCGTATCTTGCTGTAATTTTTAATAACTGTGTCGATAAAGGAATCTTTCCTGATCTTATGAAGTTTAGTAAAGTTATACCTTTATTCAAATCAGGGAACAAAGAAGATCCCAGTAACTATCGGCCCATTTCAATATTACCAGCGCTAAGTAAAATTTATGAAAAAATCATACTCGAACAGTTGATGTCATATTTTAACACAAACAACCTTTTACATAGTAAGCAATATGGCTTTACTAAGGGTCGTTCTACTACTGATGCAGGTGTTGCTCTAATAAAACATATATTTGATGCCTGGGAGAAGTCTCAAAACGCTCTTGGTGTTTTTTGCGACTTGTCCAAGGCTTTCGATTGCGTTGAGCACCGGACTCTGGTGATGAAGCTTCATTATTACGGTCTCAAAGATTTTGCACTAAATTTAATACAGTCATATCTCAGCTCTAGAACACAAACTGTTGATATAAATGGTACTAAATCATCTGGTTCACATGTAAAAATGGGAGTTCCACAAGGGTCGATTCTTGGTCCTTTCCTTTTCTTGATTTATATTAATGACTTGCCATTCTTTGTAGAGAACTTTTGTGAAATTGTATTATTTGCAGATGATACTTCACTCATTTTTAATGTAACTAGGTGTAGGACTAATTATGAAAATGTAAATAAAGCTCTTTCAGAGGTACTCCGTTGGTTTACTATTAATAATTTACAGCTTAACGCTAAGAAAACAAAATGTATTAAATTTATATTACCAAATGTCAAATATGAACCAACCGATATTAAAATAAACGGTGATCAATTAGATTTGGTAGATTCTACAGTCTTTTTAGGCATAACCCTTGACTCAAAGCTTCAATGGAATCCTCATATATTGAAATTGGCCGGTAAACTCAGCTCTGCTGCTTATGCCATTAGAAAAATTAGGCAGTTAACAGACGTTGAAACTGCTAGAATGGTCTATTTTAGTTATTTTCACAGTGTCATGTCGTATGGCGTCCTACTGTGGGGAACAGCGGCTGATATTGAAACTATATTCATTTTACAGAAACGAGCAATAAGAACAATCTATAGACTCGGATCACGAACTTCCTTAAGAAATCTTTTTAAGGAGATTGGTGTCCTGACAGTTGCATCTCAATATATTTATAATTGTATAGTTTTTGTACGTTGCAATATCAACTCCTATACTAAACATGGTGACGTACACAAATTCAATACTAGGAATAAGACAAAACTTGTAATGCCACTGTTCAGGTTACAGAAGGTTCTTGGTTCTTTCTTGGGGCAAGGTATACACTATTACAATAAAATACCAAGTACTGTACTAGATTTACCTTTAGATAAGTTTAAAAAACATGTGAAATCTATATTACTTTTAAAAGGTTATTATACAGTCAAAGAATATTTAGATGATAAAACAGCTTGGTTATAATGAAAAACATATACTCTATTTGAATTAATATAATAAAATTAATTTATATAATTTTTATACTGATATGATAGCCTTTATCAGCAGTGTCCTACAGATAACAAACAGCGTTGCGTTAAATAGATCATTAAGTTTTTATTTAGAGTATCTTGAGTATGTCATGCTCTCTTTATTTGTCTCTGCGGTGGTGGCGTGTGCGTCGGGTCGTTACGTTCCCTAAAATATGGTTGAGCGAAGCGATGGCTGATTCATATGTCATACTCGTGAACGGGTGCTGCCTGTGGAGGCTGGGCTGCTCTTGCATACTTATCTTATTTTTAATATTATTTACTGTAGTTTGACTTGGTTTTTCTTAACCAATTTTTTTTTTTTTTTTTGAGTACTGTAGTGGTACTGTATGACATTGTGGAAATTGAAACTTTTACCTGATGTAAATTTGTTAACTTAGTTTTTTTTTTTTTTTTTTTTATTTTGTGATATTTTTGTTTTTTATTTACATGTTGTGGTTGTCTTCTATAATTTTGTGTTTATTTGTAATGGAAAGTGTCCTGCTATGATAGGGCATTTTCCAATATTTTTGACGCTGTAAGGGAGAAAAGAGCTGGACACTTGCTGAGTTTCTTGCCGGTTCTTCTCAGTACAAGATCTCCCGCCCAGAGTAGACTTACGAACCGATGGCATAGTGACATTCACAAGAGCTACTTGTAGCCTAAACTGAATAAATGATTTTGAATTTTGAATTTTTTGAATTTTATCTAAGTATACCAAATAAATATATACACTATTAACCGTAAAGATACTCAAGTTAAACGTTGTTTAAAACTGTTGTTAGTTTCTGAGATTCATAGATATATAATACATAGTTGTTGCCCGCGACTTCGTTCACGAAGACTACAGTAAAAAAAAAAGTATCCTATATGCTAGTCTGGGTCATGGTCTTATATGAGGAAAGTTTAATTAAAATTCATTTAGTAATTTTTACGTGAAAGAGTACAAACTTTCGCGTTTATAATATTAGTAGGATTTATTTCAAATACTACAGACATGCACATATAATAGCCATAATCATCATCATCAGCTCATTTTTCAGTCCTCACTGCTGGGGCACGTGCCTTCCCTATGGATGGATAGGGAGAATGGGCCATAAACCACCATGCAGGTCCAGTGCGGATTGGTGGTTGTTAACGATTGTTAATGCAGCCGGGATCAACGGCTTTACGTGCCTTCCGAAGCACGGAGCTCGAGATGATACATTTTTGGTCACCCATCCAATGACCAGCCTTTGCGAAAGTTGCTTAACCTCAGCACTCGCAGACCGGGCGCGTTAACCACTGCGCCATCGAGCTCCACATAGCCCTCATAGCCATAATATAATGGAGAAAAGATACATTTTTGTTTTCAAAATATGCCTACACTTTGTGGCCCGTGTGTGTGCTGCAGCAATGTGAAAAGAACAGTGCGGAGACAGTAATACGAGCTCCACCATCAGCTTTTACTTCTCAGCACCACCAGATTGCAGAGACATAAGATATAGCAACCTTAACAAATAAATAAATCAAATGTTTGTTTCGTTCCAAAGGTTTATTGAATTAGACAGGCAGACACAGATTAAAGTAAATGTTTTATGTGTTTAGCTAGTTACTAACTTACAATTGATAATAATTTTTGTGACTATTGCACTACTTTAACCCGTGCTATTGCTTCCGCTGGCCCCTAAAACTGCCACCAAAGGCCCGACTGTCACGTACACAGTATTTTTATTTAATCTCTTTGCTGGAAGGTTTTGTAAAGGCGGTTTCCCCTACAGAAAAGTATTGTTTCTTGTTTAAGGAGTCCGTTGTGTGACTAAGAATATGCGGGTGGAAGTGAAATCACTTTTAAAAAGTTAGATTGTACGCATTAGAGGACGAGCTCTATCAATATTCAAGTTGTGTCTATCTGCCTAACAAAACAACGGACCTTTTAACACTATGGACATTTTAAAATTATGGTTATTATAGCACTATGGACATTTTAGCACTGTAGACATTTTAGCACTAATTATATTTTAGCACTTTGGTGAATACACCCCGAAAAGGGTTTAAATATGGTTGTACAATAATAGGGTGAAGGTTTGTTTCTTCTATAAGCTTTAGCACGATAACTGTTATCTATAATAGATACTAACTATAATAAATACATTCATATTCTATTCTATTTTTCTATATCTTTCACAGACAGATCTCAGAGATATCCATTATCTTTCTTTGTATCCCTTTTTCTGTTTTTTAATGTATATAATCAAATCCAATAAACAGTTACTTTCAACGTTATAGGTACTTTGAAAAGTTGTCGATTCCGTTCTACTACTAAAAATACATATATATTATTATATTTCAATTATTTCTTTGGTTAATATTTTATATGATCACCACCTTTATCAAAACGCAAATACAAAATCGAAACGTTAATGGCACATTTGGTATCTGAAACAATTTACAAAAGTTTGAAGTCATTACAGTACAACAGTTAAAAATCTCAATGCGCTCCAAATAGCTGTTACGATCCGCGATACTAACAGTAATAAAATTAAGGATTCATAAACCCTTCCACAATTAAAAAGTAGTTTAATAGCTGATGCGGCTACCATTAATATTATTAATACGGCTTCGCGTCGCTACAATCATAAAGTTGAACAAACGAGAGAGGCGGGATACTTTTTACCGCCCGAACTCCCATAAAAACGCAAAGCCCTGAATTAGCTCGATTCTTCGTCACCCCTTTCTGAACAACCCTAAAATTTCTACTACTACCGTCTTTGTCTAACAATAACCACTACATTCCCATCCGTTAAACTGCATCATGGAAAAACAACATGAAACCGCCCGAGATGAAACGAGATAGAGTAATGTATATGCAGTAGTAGATATGACAGAGAGCGGCATACGTAGTAGTAGCCACGGATACTCTGTGGGGATAGAAAGAGAAGGCACGGTACCCTTGCGGGCGAGCGAGAAAGGTATTAAAATTAACCTAACGGAGGGGAGAGGAGCAGAGCTTCTTCAAGCGGGGTGGTTAGTCCGCTTTCGACCGCGTTGGCGGCAACGTCGGTTCAGCAGCCGTCTGACGGTTACGGCCCGAATGTGATATTTTTTCAAATATTGTGCGTTTACGTTCGAAATACGATTTGTGTTGGTAGAATCAGTTATTCTGCACACGCGGCAGCAACAGACGCTCGGATTGTATTGTTTTTAAAAGTTCCTTTTAAAAACGTTATGTTATTGTGACAAATATTAAAACCGGGACAATATTTCGGAAGAAGTTGTCATGACATGTATTAAGTCATATGGATTTGTGTTCTGCTTATGATAAGCGGGAAGCTACGACCAAAACTTGTATTTCAAACGGAGGGATACCAAAGAAAATGTGTGCCAAAATGTTGTTGTATAGTTTTTCCATGTTCTCCGCAATCATATCATGGATTGGAGTATCAGCTGAAGTGGAAGTTTCATCACCACTGAGAGTGGCGCAGTGTAGAGCTACATGTTTGCAAAAGGTAAGATTTCATTTTTTATTTATTTTTAATGTACTTTTTTACTCGTAACCTTATACAGTAATCGTTATCCTCTGCTTCAGCAATTATTTGGCTGAATTTAAGACCAGTGATTGTTATCATTTTCATAGGGATTATCGTTCTTAGCATCACTCAGTTTTCTGACGATTTCTTAATGTTACTGAGAACCGTAAACCCGCATAGCATATACATTGACAAACTGTCCCCAAAAGCACCCGCATGATCAAAATTTTCGCTACCACGCCACGTGACAAACGGGACTAGCATTGTGTGTGTCAGCAATCAAAAATTTGACAACTCGCCTTAACTATTACCTGAAAACAAATTACTACTAGTACGTTACATTTGTAATTTGTTAGTTATTTTGAAAATGCAAGTCTATGAAAACATAGAAAAGCGTATCAAAAACTGTAACTACATTGCTTTACAATCATTTCTGATAGGTTACACTCCATATTTTGATGGCATAACAACTCTAGTATAAAAGCGTTGAACATTGAAGACAACTTACAACTTTAGCTAGTAGATGTCAATTATTGGCGACTGATGAGTCGCTGTAATTAAGGGAGAATTTCAATGGTAGCCACAACGATGCCGTGCATAATGAATGAAACATGCTGTCCATTAGTCCTCCAATCAATCACCAAAACTGTCCAAACATTGTCTACCGATTTAGCTGGTTTGATATTGTTGTACATACTTTATGGATAGCGATGCATTTCCAATTGATTTGTGCATAATTTTAGACTGTTATTGTCAGTTAGGGCAAACATCTTTCTTTGATTACAATCGTTTAAGTCCAGAACTGGTTTAAAACCATTTTTTATTCTCCCGGTTGGTCTATTGCATGATAAATATGACTTTTATGGGTTAAACATAGTTCTGAAATCAAAATAATTATATACCTAGCTTTTTTCTTCTTTTTCTCTATACTTCTCTTTATATTTATACGCTTCAATATATTTTAAAGATGCAATGAAAATATGTTTAAATCTTTAATGATGATAAAAATTTAAGGATCAAAATAAAACAGACAAATACTTGTACATAGATAAATTGACCTTTATTGCAATACCATAAAAATACTTTAAAAAATTATTAAAGTGAAGTTACACTTTTGCAGACTAATGTATACTACAAATAAATGCATGTCTGTAAGTCCTTCTTCACAAATGGGTTGACACAATTTTTTGCAAAAAGATATTATTATTTGGAGAGCAAAAAACATGCGAGCGAAGTCGCGGGCGTGAGCTAGTTTGAATGTAATGTTACTTATGTACTTTATGTCTGTTTACTGTTTATGGAAATCCAAAGCTGTTTCTGTTAATCTTATTCAAACAATATGTGGTAACATTATCTGTTATACACACTGAAATCACTGTTCGGATACAAATCAAATAAAATATTTGTAAACGGATACTCATCGATAACTGTTGAATAAATAAGAAATTACTTTATAATGCTGTACTGTAGGCCGTTACTATGTAGTAACGGCGAGCTGTTTCATTAACTCGCAAACCTATGTCCGTCAAAATGATTACAGACAAAAAAGATGAACCCAGCCAAATTACATTGAACTACTTTACGATATTGTTAGTTAATGTTGACGTTTCAGGAGTATCACGCGATGAAATAATTAATTTTACAACGTTATAGATTACCTAGTTATGGATACCAATAACAGAACTTTAACATGTATCTATATAAAATGTGTACTTAATAAGGAGCTCGGTGGCGCAGTGACACGCCCGGTTGCGATTGAGAAAGTTAAGCAACTTTCACAAAGGCCGGTCAAAGGATGGGTGACCAAAAATTTATCATCTTGATATCCTCCGTGCTTTGGAAGACACGTAAAGTCGTCGGTACCGACGCCAATCGCAGTCGTTAACAACCACCAATCCGCATTGGGCCCGCGTGGTGGTTTATGGCCCGTTCTGCCTGTCCATCCATATGAAAGACGATCTATCGTGCCCAGCAGTGGGGACATAAAATGGGCTGGTAATGATGTTGAGTGTTTAGAAAAAAATATATCATAAAAAAGAAAATGTTTCGCAATAAAATTTGCGTTAAAATTATATAAACAAAACAAAAACATTTTATAATATATTATGAATTATTCTATTTATGATTTTTCGACTTTATGATACCGCCTGTACATCAGACTACCACACACTGTCAAATTTCCTCACTAGACTTTGAACTTTATGTACAGGATGTTTGGTAATCGGTGTATATTCCCGAAACACAGCCATGTTACCAAGTATAAAGAACACTGTGATAACAAAATCATAATATTTATGTAGATTTACTTTTCCGTAAAAAAACTCAAATGTATTTAATTAATTTTTTTTTGTACATTCCTGCAATTTTTCGACTTCTGTTCATATTTGACCATGAGGTTGACGACCAAGATTGACCTAGGGTTGTCACATTACAGTTTTACTAAGTAACAAAGAACCTCAATATCTCGGCCATGTGGTGCTTTTCAGTTATGTTATTAATTTTCCAGGGTTCTATGAATGGTGCCTTATTTGCCATATTCGGGTTTATACAGGTATTACCAAACTCCTTGTATACACATGGCATATGTTTGAACATTTATTGAAGAAATTTGACAGTTTTGGATAGGTTGGTGTGCACTGTGCAGGCGTCTGTACAATCAGCAACAAAAGTGTCTTAATTCATTAGTACTTTATAAAAGTTACTTAACTCTTATAAGCCAATCTACTGTAACTCAACTTCTAGTAAAATTATTATGACATGGTATTAACTGTGCAGTGAGTTTCGCGAGTTTCGTTGCTGACCTTTTACATTCATGGATAATGAAACTTCAATACTTTATTGATCATCATAATTGGATCATCATAAAATCTTATGTTGCTCTTATGTCTTAACATTGCTCTAAACTATATTGCTGTTTATATGATGGTGATCCATCACCACTTTAAAATGCGCTACTTCCAGGTTTCCCTCGTAGTCAAAAGCCTATTGGTAATTTGTGCATTTTTATTGCTATAAGTAGGCAAACAAGCAGGCTAGAGCCAGGCTAGACCTGAGCGGCAAGTGGGAGGATTTTCAGCAGTTTTAGTGGATATGCCCCCCCCACCCCTCCACAAATAAAGTAGGGCCACCTGATCGTGAGTGTTCACTGGAGGATGTTTCATCTTTTAATTTGAAAATCTAGAAAAAAGTTGTATGGTATCTTGAGTAGTATAAAACTCTTTCGGGCCGCAACACGGGCTCAAGTGGCGATGATGATAGCAAACCTCCGATAGGAGATGGCACACGAAGAAGAGAAAGAGTTATACAAGAGTTCAGTAGAAATCCTTAAGACAATATTAAATGTGAACTAATCGTTTATCAGTTGATCCGAGTTGAAACGCAATTGTGTACGCTAGAAATGTTTATCGAAGCTTTCAAGACGATAACTACAATTTATATCGTCCAATATTTACAGATGAAATTTATCTAAACAGGTTGGGTTATTTATTTGAACCATTCCCAACAGGTTGCCTGCTGGATATCTGAATCGGGGCATACCACCATATAAATGTAATTTGTGTCTGTGCATCCTTCCAATTGGTACCTTCTTACCTTCTTCTTACCTTTTCCTGGCTGGGTCGGGTGGGCGTTTAATTTTTTCACTGTATTTTATAAAATTGTATAAATATAAAACCTTATTTTTACTCACTGTTAAGATTACATAATAAGTTGTCATTAAAGGTTTCCATTGGGGTTAATTTTAATTGGTTTTTGTTTTATTGCTCATAGCTAATATCCTTCGTTTTATTTACAACATTAAAAACCAAAGGTTTTTATTTGAGGTTGTTGGATATTTTCAAGCCACGTTTGTAGCTACAAAATGATTTAGGTGTCGGCTTTTGCAGTGGGTATTAAAATGTTGTTTGTGCATAAACTTTATGCGGCACTTAAAAAGCCTTAGCTCCAATTTCAATGGAATCATAAATTGGCAGCAGCTATAGGCCACTTGCTTTCTTGCACTATGTGAATCAAATTACTTGAAAGTGCCCCTTAATCGAACCTTTTGTTAAAGTAAATTGATAGTGTTTGAGGCATATTCCCGCGTACGCCACAAACATTAATGATAGCTTGGCATGATTTAGATGTGACTAGATATAGTATTAGCTTTTAATATATTCTTTTATGCATAATTTGTGGCATCAAGGCAATGCAGAATGAACTCCTACTGACTATCAGTCTACTGAGCTGAACGGGAAGTACAACAATATTTTTGTGTGATCTATTAAAAAAAACATTATATGTAAAATGTGTATTAAATTTTTACTAAGCCATTTACTTAACTTTAGTAGCGATATCACATGTGGGAAAGTTCATAATTGAAATTTCAAACATTAAAAAGTTATTAACACACGTTTCATTCAACTCATTGTTACCGTTAAGAATTCGTAAATCGATATAAATACGAAATGGATCACGTTTCAATAAAGTTTCATCTAAGCTTATGAATATCTTTACGAAATATTAAATTCTGTTTACAAAGCCAGGTAAAAGCGCTTTGAAATAGCACCCGTATCATGATCATCTATGTCCAAAAATCGACATGTGTTAGGTAATCCTAGAGCATTTTGTGCGATCACGTATACATTTTTTGCGTGGCGGACGCTTTTAGTAGAAGTGTTTTTATAAAATTTACCTGCGACAGGTTAACAATGAGCTATCGGGCATTAGGGTTTTTATTTTGTTTGTGAAGGTTACGTGCGTGACGTAGCCAAGGGCGGAAGGATAGGCAGTTTGCCTCCGTTCCTTTGTCCCTGTTATTAGTGTATCGTGAGGAAATACGAAAATTACCTGAATAGTACCTACCATTTGACATACCTCTTTTTAGGTGTGAACCCGAGATAAAAGAAGCATGTCGATAGATATAATATTCAATATTTTTTTGTAAAATACAAAATTAGCTCCTATTAAACCCAAAACGATTACCGAAATGTTGATACCCATCGACATTTATTTTAATAACATGGTTTGTTTTGTAAGCACCTAATCCTGATTAAGGTTTGAGAAGATAAAAAAAGACTTAAAAATATTTCGCAAGCTGTCCTTTGTACTAAACCCGAAATCCATTTGGAAATAAATATTTATAATTTTCTTTTGAATGGGTTAAGCTTCAAGTTACAAAGATTGTTTAATTATCTTACAAAGCAAACAAAAATGTACCAGCTTCAAAAGGCTATGTTTAACTTCGGCTTACAATGGAAGCTTAAAAAAATACAAACGATCACATTTCCGATGCCATACTGTCGCCAGAAACTATTCCACCATTGTGTTCCCTTCGAACATGGTCCTTTTTAAATATATTGCCTTGGTGTTTTTTCCGTTTCTTCTTTAACATCTTTGGTAGCGTTTTTGTAGGAAGCGCGCCTCCCTCGAAGCCAAGGCTAGAAAACACGTGATGAATTTTAAAAAGTATGCCTTAAGTGCCAACATAGATATGGTTATGGCACATTACCTATGTAAGTTGGGTTGTCATGTAAATTTTATGAGCATATTCTTCATACGAATTTGTTTGAGCACACTCTTCTTGTATGTTTTTATTTGAGAAAATTGTTATGAGACGTGTTTTGAATTTGAATCGTTAGTGATTTATTTTCTCATAGCCGTGTATTGTTAAAAATAATTTAATAGCCTGTTTAAACTTCAATTGTCTTCACTTTATTATGAAACCTAACCGTTAGTTAGAAACGGTAAAACAATGTCTTTTATCACTCTTTAAATGATTTTTGGCTTTTGCGAAGCCATTAGCAAACTGTTGGCACAATTTTTAAACTTTTTGAGCGAACCATTTGCATTGTTCCATTAAATGTTTTACAGTATGGACTCAAAGTACCGAACCGCGGGCTCCCTAAGCAACTGGCAAAAATAATACCAGTTTAACCTTGAGACCTAAATTGCAAAAAGTAAAGCAAAAAGAGAGAACCGGCCGATGAAATAATATCTCGATTAGAAATTTAGGAGCGTTCGGGCTTTGGCTTACGGTCCCTTTTCGTGGCGGCCATTTAGAGCTGAGCATTATTATTTTATCGCTGTTCAGCCATGCACAAGAGGTAAAAATTGTGTTCGTTTAAAAACGGAGAAAAAAACACCTCAAGGTTTCGGATGCACGTCCTCGAACCACGTAGCTTAGAAAAAATAAACTAGAAAGTCCACGCCGAAATGACCCGAGTTTTTGTCCACGATTTGTTTTCGTTTTTGTTACGTTTGAGTTCATTTGGAAGTAGCCATGTCTGCTGCTTACTGAATTAACTTAAATTGCCTTCGCTTTTTGTGTTTAAGAAGATTGCTTTGCGTTTCGTTTTGTGTCCATAATTTTTGAAGCGGACGACCGACGACGGTAATAATTGAAAATATGGTTTAAATTTGTTCTTTGAAAGCTTGTAATAGCATTATTGGCTGCATCGCGTGTTTTAACATTTGCATCATATTGATTACTTCCGAGCAATCAAATATTCTGTATGTACAGTCGTAATAACAGCTGTTATTAGTTATTACATAATTAATTTTAGCCTGAGAGCCAAACTAATTCGCTATCTCTATATCTCGATCTCGAATCTCTATGATTCAACAATAATTCTATTTCAGCAATTAAACTTAACCTAAAGTAACTTAACATAAAAAATTAGATTATCTAGTTTATTACATAATTCATTAGTAATCCAACAATAGTATTCGTGACAGCGAAATTAAAAAAAAAAACAAATACAAAGCTATAAAAAGTTGGCAAAAATGGTATAAATATTATTTACTTTACATTTGGATACCTTTATTAATTATCTTTCGTAAAAGTATATAATCCTCCTATTATGTAAATGAAAAATATATAAACTTAAAAAAATCTCTCTACGTAAACTCAAACACCTATGTTAAAAATGCTATCAGATCAGCTTTTAATTACTTTTGTTTAATTTGCTTCCATTAATACGAAACATACTAAATCCAATTTATTATATATAATGTTAATAATAAAAATAATAATAAAAGCCTGATATCGTGGTGGTCGACCGATCCCAGCGCCTGACAATACTGGTTGATATCACCATACCTCATGGTGACAACCTCGTGAAAGCCGAGAAGGACAAGCTCAGTAAGTACCTTGACTTAGCTCACGAGGTGACCGCCATGTGGAATGTTGATTCAACCATTATTTTCCCGATAGTCGTTTCAGCGAACGGTCTGATAGCGAAGAGCCTCGACCAACATCTTAAGAGGCTCTCGCTTGATTGTTGGATCAAGGGTCAGATTCAGAAAGCAGTACGCCTTGACACGGCACGTATTGTCAGGAGGTTCCTCACTCTGCAGCCCTGACCACCGGTAGCTTGGGCCCTGCCCCGCTGCTGGCGGTACTCTAGAATTAGGTTTTATAATGTTTTATTGTTTTTATATTAAAATATTGTAGAAATCTAGTTTTAAAAAAGAAAATAAATAAAGAGTATAATAATGTTTGATTTAAAAAAAAGTTTATTACTTAAAACATTATTTGTTGTAGAAAATAACCTAAAAAAATCTGCTATTATTATCTTATTAGAGTTTAACTGCACAATAGTTAGTGAAACAACCGACTTCTTCCTAAAGTATTCGTTTCTTGTTTTATATCTTTATGGATTTCAACTTTAGTGCTTAGAAATAATGAAAATGAATTAGAAACGATAAAATCGGTGATGTATATTTGCTGTAAAATTGCACGATTTACGGGGTATTACTTTTTTTGATACCTTCCAATGATAGATTTTGTTGGATTCAAAAATGTAGTCTCTTAAAATTATATTTTATGACCGTTTACAAAAATTTTGCCTGTTATTGAGTTTTTTACAAAAATATCGGAAAGTTTTTAGGGTATTTATACAATGTTCTAATACGAACGTTATAAAAACTTATAATCTATTTCATATCGTTTGTTTACTCTTTAGCCATGTACCTATTCATTGTTTGTTTTAGTTTTTAATCAAATTATAAATAGCAGCAAAATTAAGTTTAGTGCCGGTAAAATCTGTTTCACTATTACTTAAATCCTTTTGTTTTATCTTTTGTACTTTTATTGCTCACAAAATTACTAATAACTACTTAATTCTGCATATTGCGCACAATAATTGATACAGACCAAAACACCTATTCCGAGCGTCTTAATGAAATAAACACAAATCGCGAGGCTACCATCATGCATAGATAATGACACGTTGGCGCACAAAAAGGTGAGCGCACGATGATTCCGGCTTACTTCGGAGGGTAGCTTATCCGAAGCATTCGTAATAGAGTCGTACACGAGAAGACGATTAATGATTCATGACCCCTCGCTGCGCAGTGTCATCAATATTATTCTGTTTGTATCCAGCGCTGGGCCACCCTCGCCCCTACATACATAAATAAGCACGACACGTCGTCTTCTCTGATTACATCGCGTCGATCTAGCGAGAAATAGTGTAGGATTCTGAGCCCTTTGTTCAATATGTGCTCAGTAGGGCTGTTGCTTACAAGAATCTACAATCGGTTACAACACTGTTTCAGTATTTATTTGTACCTTTCACTCTGTTTTCTATTACATTTACAATAAGCAACGAAAAATTAAATTAAATCAAAAACCTGAGCCGATATAATCGTTGTTCATACATATATAACTTAAATTCACGATTATAAAATATGTCAACTTACACTTTGTTGAAAAGATTTATAAGGAGCCGAATAAAATTCAGACAACCCTAAACGTACACACCAAATGAATAGTTAACACAGTGTGCTCAGCTCGCATGTTCACGGTTTCGGGTTTCTTGAAGATTCTAGATAAGGTGACTGAATATATTCGTTTGGTGGCAATAAGCTGATGTTACAATCAGCTTTAGTGTGAAGTTATAGGTTTCTTGTAACAAGTGATCGGTATCGGTTTAACGGTCACCATTATTCAACACAGCGGCTGACGCCAGAGATTTCGGACCGGTCATTTTATTAAAATCCGTTGTAAAATAAATTTCAAGTTCATTGACAATATAGCTTTAATTACTTTTAAAATAGTCTTAGTACGCTTAGTAGATAATAACGTTTCGTTATTATTTGTTTTTATGACTAAACCGTGTAAGGCAAGTTTATCTTTGTAATTTTCTTTACTATCATCAATATCATCATTGTCTCCACTTTAGTTGTCGTCACTGGTAGTGCAACTTTTATGGGCGAATCCTTTATTGGAACGATGCCTCCATTTATGGACACATTTTGATTCCGTCAATCAATCAAGTCAGCTTGTGTCGATCACTTTGACGTCGTTTGTCTTTTCCTGACTGGTATAATTAAGGGTAAAGCAAGCAACCTACTTTTTCACTCAACTTTTTATACGGTTTCATTGCTGTTGTTTATATTAAAGGTATTTATATAAAACTAAATAATAACTAAAAAATTTCGGTGAGTACACATGTAGTATTAATTTTAGTTACATTAATATGCCATCTTTATTATAAAAACGAATGTCGAATAAATTAAGATTTAACTGGTACATTTTAATATTAAAGTGCATAGAAGCAGAAAAACATATTTCCTTTGATAAAAATTAAATGGGTAATATGATTCTTTTTAAAAATACCCTCATAGTACGTATAGACAGAATAACGTTCGTTGTAGCTTATAGCTGGCCAAGCGAACAAGATACCAAATCTACCACTGTGTGCAATAATATGTGCTAGAAATCGAAATTTGAACCTCTACGTCATGGTTTAGGCACTAAATTACAAAGGTGTTTTTAATTTTGTCTAGAAGGAGCCTAACGCTAAATAGTTATACTAACACGTTATCTGGTTTTTTTTGTTATCTAAGTATTTTTCTTTTGATGAAGACATTATGAAAACGATCAGCTGCGTATAATCTACGTATTAATAATTCGGTGTTATATGACAATGGTAGAAACATGTCGTTACTGGAAATTACATGACGTACCGTTAGTATTGGGTTTGATGTAGGAGCTGCGGTCACGCGATCCGATAATGAAGTGCGCCCAAGGCTCTACTTAAATCGAGGAATGTGGAATTTAAAAAAGTAAAGCTTCACAAAACGTTTCTTTTTACGTTATTATAGCACTTATCAAAACTAACCGCGTATTGGAAAATATAATTGAAAGCTAATCTGTTTAGTCTCGTTTGGCTGATGAATCTCTGGCATTACCTTGAGAATAACCTTAATACAATCTTGTACAGAAATCTTCGGAAATTGTTACAAAATAATAATCGTTAGCTAATAAATCGGATCTTAAGAAGTTATAATTATCATTGAGTAGGAATAACAAATGCTTGAATATTAATTTCAATTAAGAACGTTAATAATTTGCTGTAAGCAATCAATTCTATACATAATCCCACAAAACTCACTAATTAATCAAGTTGAATTAAAGCTATATTGCCTTTACTATCGTAAATCAGAATAATCAAATCTGCGAAACGTTAACAAGGCTTAAATTTTCAACAACTGGCTTAATAAATAACTCGCTTCTTCGAGATTACCATTAATGCTTTAATTTATTGATCGTTCGTCTTAAGAAAAAATAACGAAATATATTTTAATCAAAATGGCACAATATAACTTCCTAAACTGCACCTGTTATTTTACTTGTAAAAACGTATTTATTTCAACAAATCTCACTTAAGTAACGGTAACATCGTTGATGGAAACGTCAGAAAAACTTAAAAGCTCGTTTTGTCCTTTAGATAAGATAGTCCTTTGTTTAAAAATGTCCATTAATAGATAAGCAGCCATTAGATAGCGTTGATTGATCACGGTGACGATAAAGGGGAAGGGTCATTAATTTCTTATATACCGAAAGTCAAACCTGTGGGTGTGTAAGGAACGGTCCGAGTCAAAAATTGGACGCAGACACAATAGCAGTGGACGGCTAAAAGCGAAATGCTGTAGCGGTAGCAGGAAGATCATTTATCAGGACAATTCTCGTAAGCTTCGAGGACGGAACCGTTGATTATTTATTTTTAGATGCGTATCTGACTGTTTAATCCACGTTATTATTTATGTCCACAATTATAAATGAGCAGTTTTAGCTTTTTATGCACGTTTGACAGGACCGATAAATTATCAACGCTAATTTGAATTTATTTACAAATCTGTTTGGATTTATGAGTGAAAAATATTATTTGTGTGTCTTATTAATAGAGTTTTTGTGTCGCTTATTTTGGTTGCTCCCACGTCGTAGGCAATTACAAATCGCTATTTGAAATACGATTTAGTATTTCAAATAGATGGATAAGAAAGCCGTTTTGTATAACGCAACTATTATTGTCGATAAGAATGTAAATGAAAACGCTACTGGAGAATCTCTTATCGAAATTTCATCGGGTCAAAACCTTTGTTTATTTTTAACATAATCTTCCCGCTTGTATTCATAAACATAAAATTTATCATTCCCCTCATAAACGATGGATAAAGATACACCGAACGTTTGGTCGCGTTGTAAAAAATCTAAATTATGAAAGCATTTATCAGGTTTAATAGTTTGTATGACCGCTGTCGGCACTTGGATTGTCCATTTAATGCTTCAGTAAACTATTTTACATCGCTCCAAAGTTGATTGGGATTCGATTAGAGCCAACTGCCTTCTCCGAGGCTGTGTTAGCGCTCGATAAAATATAGATAGTTTTAATGCTCGTAAATTTCATTTGGAGGCTCCGTCCGATCAAGTAATCGCTTTCGTCGCTGACTCGTTTGCGGAAGCTTCTGAACTGAACGAACAAATAATGAGTGTACTGCGTCCATGTATCAGTGGCCTTTTATGCAAATCAACATTGTTAGGAATGATTGATGAATGATTTCGGTTCGAAGTTACGGTTGCTTATCTATCTTGTTGTTGGAACAGTGAAGCTTAACTAACTCAGGAGTATAACTTGATATTAGTAAGCAAATGATGTTTACTTCGACTTTTAGTTTAATGCTGTTAAAAGAGTCGGATGCAAATCCTCAAAAATACTTTGCTCACAAACTTACGCATTTTCAAGAACAAAATCGTTTCGAATGATAAACTAAAACCTATTCATAATATACATGGTATAGTTATAAATATTAGTTATTTCTCAGAACGATAGCAAGTTCGATGCTAGTTGAAGCATTATACGAAAGTTGTAGTTTTATACGAAATAATAATAGATTTGCAATTTTATTTCAATGCTCACTTTTATTTCTGTACTGCGTCAAATAATGAAAATGGCGCTTACGCTACTAAGCTTCCTAACTATACAACAATAATAGATGTAGTTAAAAAACGAAGATCAAAGAAAAACTTAAAAGATTCGTTACATTAAAAATAACCATCACATGCCTATCGTGTATCGAAGTATCGATCAATGATTCCGCTCCCTACTAACAGTACAGGAGATACAATCGAAATGTCCATTAATTAGGACATCTGAACATCGATCTCGAGCGATAGATGGGGCCTGTGCCAGCGATTGATAGATCGTTATGCCTCGAGGTTTTAAAATGTTTTTAAGTTACTAATTGATATAAAGTTAAGTTTGTCAGATAAGGATAAAAGTTTACTAATAATTACTGGCAAATTGAAAACTTTCTTTATGTCCTAAATTATATCTTTGGAATATCTTTTTTTCAATTTTGAGTTTGTTGCAGTAATAATATATAAACATTGCATTTAGTTTTTTTTAGAGATATTAATATAAAAAAGTAGTGGCATACAAAATCACTTAGTGCAATCAAAGCTCTTGAAATCCACGTCGAGGCTGTACAGTATTAACATAAAAAACTACAAAGCTTTCTTGTGAACCTTTTTACATAATGTAACCAAAGATCATAACGTTATGGCCGATGTAAATTATACTAGCTCAAGTGCTTAACGCATCGACAGTTTTAACAAAGCACAGTAGGATGATTCTTATGGGCGGAGCTTTCTGCGCAAACGCATGAGGGTGGGGAGAAACAAAAAGGGGACTCATTACTTCGGCCCACTTCAGGCTCTTCTCCGATCTCATTATTTTTAATTTTATGTAATTATTTTACAATTAGTAAGCAAGTTTTTGCATGCAAAATTAACATAAAATATGTGTAAGTACTAAGTACTTAAACTTTATCAATCATCTAACAGCTACGTTTGTTTTATTAATCAAAGGAAACATTAACAAAATTTACAAAATAAACAAAACGAATTGCAAGCAATAAATCCAGAACAAAATGTCTGTCTTTGTAATTCATGTTTACCCTTTCGAGCACCTACAGCGAAGAGCGGAGGGATATCATTGAAAAAAATAAAAGAGAATACAAAACGACACAAATCATCCGATCCGTTTGTTTCCCCTAAAAAACAAAGGTGTCAAAATTTATCGTGTCCCCAGAATTCCATTCGGCTCGAACCGCCCCAAATCCCTTTATCTCAGCATTAATCTCTTGAAGACCATAAAAACGAATCTTTGAATCTTACCAAATATTTTGTTCTAAATTGATGGAGGGACCAATTTTTATCTGGATCTAAAGATCTTTAATGCGACGATCAAAATTCCTAGAGGTGTCGATACAAGTTAAAAATATGTCACCGTCGTATGAGGCTGTTATGTTTAATAGTTGATTTTTGATATATCGTACAGTTTCACATTCGTTGCATACAAAGTTATGAATAAACAAATGGCGTTGTAAGCATGAATCTTGCATGTAGTGAAACACAGCAGGATGTGGCACACCGCTTAAATCTTTCTAGGCATTGCAAGCAATTCCAAGTAAAGTTTTGACATGATAATATTTTCAGGTACTTTTGCATCATGCTTCTTTTTATTTTAATTTCGCGCTTTTAGTATTACTTTGCTTTTCCAAACGGTTTTGTACAACTCCCATGTGAAATAAAAACAATCTAAAAACTACTCTAGAACTTACTACATTAAATTTAGAAACAAAGACCAAATTAAAGTAGCTACATAAGCGTCATAAAACTAAACACTAATTGCACGATCTAAATTTTCATGCCAATATTATTAAACAGAGAGAATATTTCAGACACTCTTATTTAACATTTCACTCTTGTTGAATGTTTGGACGATTCAAAAGCACTTTTCTAAAGATTATTTGAATAAAAATATTTGACTTTAACTTTGACTTTGACTTTGATATAGACTTCGACTTTCTCTAAACACTGCGTGAATGTCATTCGTACCAAAATATATATATCTCAAAGTTGATAAAAAATACAATTTTAAACGTAACCGAGCGCGCAACACTGTGTCTACAGACAAGATCAATAATACCATAGTCGCACACAACTAGAAAAGACATTTATATTTATTTCTGAGTATAAGAGTTTCACGTGTCGCTGCCATCTGGAAATGCCACGTCACAACTGTCTAGCAGCAGAACAAAAAACAGTTTCAATAGTAAAATAGTCCCTCAAGTAGTTAAAAATAATAAGAGTGGGGACTATAGCACTACCGTACTGCCACTTAAAGTGTGAAGCGATGATCGCGTGGGCCGCAGTTGGTACTCCACAAAAAACATGAGGCACCCCGTTGTTTTAGAGGAGGGAAATAAATGAAATATGCGTTTTTATAAACTTTTTTATGTAAAACGTCGAGAGTAAAGTGTTCGAAACAACCCGCGGTGAGCAGTTAAATTTAGTAACGAATAGGATTTACAATTGAGATTTCCCGTATTGGAAGTTTGTAAAATTGAGTTTTAGTGCGGCAATAATTTCTGTTATGGCGATTTAGGTATTGATATTAGCCATTTGACTATATTTAACGGTCATTATGTTTCATTTAAAATTTAATGTTATTTCTTCTTCTAGTCATATTAAAATGTTATTAGATATTAATTTATGTTTTTATTATTTATTTAGTCAAGTTAGTATCGAATATATTAAATTCGTTGAAAACAAAATATAAGACAATCCTTATTGTGTATATGTAGCTATTATAATATGTATGTTGTATTAATGTTAATATACTAGCGTGCAAGTAGAATTTGTTGCTGTACCTATTTTAATTGGACTTGAATTGCAATGTACCCCATATTATAGTATGGTCAAAGAAATTAAATCCAGTATTGTAAAGTACATAACAAACAACCTTAATATCTCTGCAATATGGTGCTTTTCAGGTATGTTTATAATTTTCCGGGGTCCTATGCTCTGTGCCATATTTGCCATATTCAGAATTATACAGGTACCAAACACCCTGAAGAATTTCAAACAAGTGGTTTGTCCATTTTAAGTATCTAAAAAATATTTAAAATAAACAAATAGCTCTACAACTGGGGTTCGGAATAGTAAATCTGTCATTATAAAATAAATCTCTCACATTTGCAAATGATAAATCTAATAGAAGCTGTAACGTTTCTTATAAATCAACAGTGTATTTTCTATGGTACCCTCTAACATGTCTCCGCCTTAAATCACCAGCCTAATTTTAAAGTTTCGACTCATCTGGGTAAACATGAGCGATAGGACGACAACACTCGCTGTTACGACCGAAATACCGATTGATGCTGCTGTTGCAGGTAAACTATCAAATTTGTCATTTTGTATAATTTGTCACAGAAAGTTTAGTACCAGTTTTTTTTAAATGCTTTTTTATTAGTATTTCAATAAAGAAATACTTTTACTGATAAAAATATTACAAATCAAATTATGAGATTCAAATGATAATCATAAGTCAAACGCTACTTAATTGAAATGAGAATGCAAAGAAATACTAATAACTGTTCCATCATACCCACTAAAAACCTAGTACCATCCCTTCTGTTGTTGTTATATTAATATCCCTACAATTATTGTTAAAGCGGCAGATTTAGATTCGTTGGTGAAAGTAGCTGTTTTAGATTGAGAGAAAAACGACTTCGAGCAAGCCTTACTACTGACTAGAAGTTGTGTGTTCATCCCATAATTTTTGTTTGACTGCAGCACAACGACAAGCCGGAGTGACGACTCGTCGCGGACAATAACAGATGTCAATGTTCCGTACATTTCACGTTGTGAGGAAAACGTGCTTTATTTAGACTATAAAGACAATATTGCTGGATTCCTACAGGCTAAATTTACTTAGACATCAAAACAGATCGTACTTTTATAAAACTAAAGTGGATGTATTAAAATGAAAATTGTTAAAATGAAATAATTAAATAAAAACATAGGCAATTAGTAGTATATGCTATACTACAACTAGGTACTATGAACACATTTGAAAAAGTAGTAACATTTTTATTTTCAAATTCGTTTTTCTGACTAGATTTGATTCAAGTCGTTCAATTAATTAATATTGATATTACATATTAAAAGAAAATTTGTATTTGTTTAAAATCAGATCTAAGAGCAGAAATGGCTTTTATTACGACAAAATCGGCTGTTATAACTTAATTGAAAATCGGGGGCCTCCACCACGGGGGCGTCACACACTGGGGGCCTAACACACTAACCCAATTTTATTCTTTTTGTTCTCAAAAAATCATGAACATTTCGATTATTACCGATCGGGAAGTGATCGCAAACTTGTACTCTAGTATCGATACTGCAATAATAAATATGGGACTGTAATCGATTACAGTCCCATATTTATTATTGCATTACATTTCATGGACATTTTTATTATCACTTCAAAGATATTTTAACGAAGCCAAAGTGAGTCTAAAATAAAACGGGGACATGTCGCCTGGATTTTTTTACTACGTTTAAGTCAGAATCGTAAATTTTATTGAAACGTCGCAACAGCGATCGCCGTACGAGATCGCCTGTCTTCGGGGACGAATTTATGCGTAATTCGTAAACAAATTGACGGTCCCACTCTTTGAGGGAAGCCCGCTTACGATTTGACACGTCTCTCGGTTCCCAAGTATAGCTGTTATTTCTCCTAGAACGTTAATGATCGTGTTTTCTCGAATTTATTGAACGCTTTTAGCATTTACGAAATCTTATAAGTCGAAATAGAATGTTTCTTTAAACTTTTTAAGGTTTCTTTAAACGTGTGCCAGTATCAAAACAAATAACTTGGCATAAATAAAAATAGAAAGTGGAAAAAGTGTGACAAACATACGATAATGTGTTTGAATCGTTTTTACGAGGTATCAGGTACGCTTGTAAGAAACTCAGCTTTTATTAGAAGCTTTTATAAAATGCAGAAAATATGAAAATTTTATTTCACATTCTGTCCATCCGACAGATTTAAGGTATTACTTGCATTCTTAAAGATGACACCTTAACGCTTCCTTGGTATGGCTTCGTAAGTCGTAAAATGGTATCAACTTTCACAATAGCTGTATTGTCTTTTTATTAGAATTCTTACATTTCATTTGACTCACTTGGTTTCCCATTGACTTGGCTTCCTACCTTGAACTTATAATTATGTTACTCTATAAGAGAAATAGCATCATTTGGATTACATAAACATTGAAAATTTACTTACTTTTCAATTACAAACGTTATTGTAGATCGGAAAGTCTCATTGTGTTATCTAATATTATCTTATACGGAAACAAAGGGAGGAAATAACTCGATAAAAAACAAGTATAAGCCATCAAAAACACATTAACGTATTCTGAAAAGTGTGAGAGAACGCCCCAAGTGTCTCGACGTTTCCAATCCTCAGATTGTAAACTTTATTGTCCCAAGTCAAGTTTAAAGAGTCAGCCAATAAAGTTTCAAATTTGTTGCGAATTCAATCAATAAGAACATCGGAGTGTCGTAAACACGGGCGGCGGGCGGCCGCCGCGCCTCCCGTCCGCATCACGGCCGGCTTCCTGCTGTTAGGGCTGGCCATCCCGACGGCTATTAGCAGCATTTTACGCGATCTCTCCGTGCGTTCCGCCGTGTATATTCTTAAGTGACTCCTAAATATCGTTGTTTTGGCCATGAATCGTGTTAATCAGGCATATTTATTCGTCGGCATCTCGCCGCAGGTATAGTTCCGCTTCATGTTAATTAACGTGGCCAAGTTTATAGTCTGCAATAGTCACAATAATAATACATCTTGAGCCGTGTCCTTTCTCGGGAAGTTTATCAGATAGCGAACGTAGCGCGTCGACATCCGTCCCGTCTCGACTTATCGCCGCAGTAAATAAAAGGTTTTCCGGCGATCGTTCGCCCTTTGCTTCTTGCTCATTCCTCGAGTGTCGTTTATTGCCTGTGACGTGACAATTCTTTTAACAGTGACACTTTGTTTCCACATAAATTACTAGCTACCGCTTCGGCTAACGTCGCGTTGCGTTTGCGGATTTTTTCCCGTTCTTCGTTTTGCATTCCGCCAGCTGTGTTTGTTCATTGTCTCTACGTTTTAAATTAAAAAAAGATTTCGTTTTTATTCCCGCTGTCCACTCGGCCACGACTTTATGTGACGTCAAGTTTGGAATGAAGTATTCTTATTGTTGTAGCATGCAGTCTCAATGCAGCGTTGCATAAATTATTTGCGGTTTTATTTTTAATTAAAAGGGCACCTACTCTTGTTTTGTTTCTCTTTGTAACTGATAGAGGTGAATGTTTCGTCTTCATTGTAATATTGCTAATTTGTATACAGGTCGGTTAACTTATGCGTAGTCACGCGCTGGTTCCGCACGCTCGGCGCACGCGACTTGGTAACCAATGGGGTACTTTCATCAACCTCCGAATCACAAAGAACATACTTCGGTATTTCTATGAAGCGTTCTGTACTGGTGATATTGTTAAAGTGTACTAATAGGCTATCGTCAAAGTTAATGAAAACTGTGCAAGAATTCTTTAAGTGTATTCTTCTGTCATCAGTATTTTTAAGTAAAATTTAAACACTGAAAAAAGACGACAACCTCAGGCGGGAATCGAACCACGCACCTTCCGCATTCCGGGCGGCTGCCTTAACCACTTGGCTACCGAGATCTGGCTTTCACCCGTCGAAATTTTTCAGTGCTTGATGCTTATGTTTTTTTAGTCAACATTGCTTCATCAATCTTAGAAGTTTTCACCTCTGAGATCCGAAAGAAATATTTTTACAAATATTTGAACATTCGGTTAAGATGAAGCTGCGTTATAGATAAGTGTTTTTTATATATTTTAGCGTTTTATTAACGCTTAAATATACTTAAGTAAAATTTAAACACTGAAAAAAGACGACAACCTCAGGCGGGAATCGAACCACGCACCTTCCGCATTCCGGGCGGCTGCCTTAACCACTTGGCTACCGAGGTCTGGCTTTCACACGTCTCCGTTGTCGTCTTTTTTCAGTGTTTAAATTTTACTTAAGTATATTTAAGCGTTAATAAAACGCTAAAATATATAAAAAACACTTATCAGTATTTTTCTTGAAACGGCTGTGTTTTTTTCTTATGCCTTATTTATTGAAACTCATGATAATAATAATATCTTATTATTATCACAATCTAGATTTATTATAAGGTAAGTAATATGTATAAGAAATAATAATGATTTACTAAATTCATTAGCTTAATTAACTTTTCATGTTACGTAAAGTTTAGATTCGCATCCAAAGCAATAAGCATTTACGTAGTTAGCTGTTTAACCAATGTGCCCAGTAACAAGTGTGTAATCCTTTTTATGGTTACATTAAGGTTCAATGTTGCTTGAAAATTGGTGTCTCTGTGAAAGTTCGTGCCTTCGCACGACACGTTAGGTCTTAGGAGAGACGTTTCTTTGTTCTATCGGTGTAATTTCTGTAAATGGGTGGTCCAACTTATTTGAACACCTTAACATTTGTGCGAGAAACGGGATTTTGTGAAAGAACCTTAATGTTATTCTATTGAAGACTGGCTTTCGCGTAGCGTTGTGTGCGGACGACGCGTACTTTCATATCATAAAATGACTTTTATTACTTTACTACAGTTATACCGCCTGGTTTGTGCCAGTCGACAAATTATTGTTACATTAAAATTAAATGTTTAATCACATGTTTCTCATGGATTTTATGAATTAACTACGGATATGTTTTTTTCAGTTATTAGGTATCATTTTATTATTGTTGTTTAGTATTTACTTTCAATGTTGTTTTTAGTATTATCGACGTTAACATTAATATGCGCATATTTAAGTCATATTTTAATAAAACATTTTTCATCACAATTTATTAAAAAAAATATATTACTTATAAAAACGATTTCCCGTGATGTTTCTTCTAAAAAACGTTATATCTATTTAACCGAAAATTTTACTCAATTTCACTTTGGCAGAAAACTTTATGATATTTTTTTGTTGTAAGTACAGGGGGGGTAACCACGAGCTCTTATAGCAGTATTATTGCAGTTGTGGAAAAGAGACGCTAGTATATTCGCCGCTACACGCGTCTCACACCTGCGTCTCTTTTTTTTTAAATGTTGCTGTTCTAAACCTAGGTGCGTTTACCCATCAGTCAGTCAACTCTACCTAAATACATATAAACATACAAAATTTTAAATAACAATACTCGAGGGTCATTAACTATACTCATAAAAACGAATGTATGTCGCAGCGAACCACAATGTGCGAGTGTTTCATTTGCAGTACAAAGATAGTATACCTGTGTCTGGTTTCGATAACGGTAGAGCAGATCGTTGACCCCAGGATACAAGCAGTAATAGTTGCATTATATCATAAACCAGTGCACATGCAGGGACGGCACGTAACGTGATAAGTAGCTGAGCTATGTCCTTTGGCGTAGGTATATACTATCACACCTACGTGCAGTGAAATGTTTGCTTTTGACAGCAGGCAAAACCCGAACTAAAGTTATGGTACATAAATATTCACATACTTATATTTTAAATTGTATGAAGTATGTTTTGTATTATAGTTACGACAAATGCACACCGACATTTAGAAAGAAGTATAAAATATAAAAACAATAACGTACCTACAAAGGATGGATGAATCGGAAGCACGAGAAATTTTGACTAAAGCTTGAGCCATGATACAGTTTGTTATGAAATTACAATTTCAATATAAATAATAAAAATGCAAGTGAGAAAAAACGCTTATGCTCATTTTCACCACTGACTCTAAATATTCATAAAATTTTATAAAATACAGTGAAAAAATTAAACGCCCACCCGACCCAGCCAGGAATCGAACCTGGGTCTTCCGCAATCCGGGCGGCTGCACTGACCGCTATGCTACCGGCGCTGAATTTTGTCACTGCTATTTTAATGTTTTTGAGTGCTTTTTAAGCAGGCACTAGCGCCATCTATCCAAACGGTTGTTGCTTAAAAAGCACTCAAAAACATTAAAATAGCAGTGACAAAATTCAGCGCTTACGTCAGCCTTCCCGGTAGCATAGCGGTCAGTGCAGCCGCCCGGATTGCGGAAGACCCAGGTTCGATTCCTGGCTGGGTCGGGTGGGCGTTTAATTTTTTCACTGTATTTTATAAAATTTTATGAATATTTAATTTAGCTTCAGTGCAGCAATTAGCACTTAAAAATAATAAAAAAAAAAAGTAAAATTCACTGACTCTAAGTTTAAGGTGACCCCTAAGCCATGTTAGGTGACAATTGTTTGAGCAAAACCGTCACCTAAATAGCTTAAGGGTCACCTAAAACTTAGGGGTCAATGGTGAAAACGTAAAAGGATGTTCTTCGTAATGGTGTTGCATTTCCGTTCTCTGTTGGTTTGTGATCCGACGAACGCCATGGTACCCTCTTCAGCGTGCTTCTGATCCAGGTTCTGACTGTGTTCCGACTTATATTTAACTCTCGTGATTTCCCGAATGCTAGAGCTTTGTTCACTGAGCACTACAATTCGAGCTCTTTGTTCTGCCAAATTAGCCATTATACGATTTGTTTCAATTTAATTCAAGTTTTGTTTAAATTTTTTCAGATTTAATACAACTTGTCATCTGACACAACGTCACTTTATTTTTAAAATTATAATACCTTTTCTCCGTAGTAAAAAGAGTTTGGATTATGATATGAATGACATTTTAATAGAAATTCAAATTAAGACTGCTTTATTAAAAGCATATCTAGTGCAGTGAAAACAAAGGTTAAAATTGCATAGATCTCTGACACGTAATGACGCATTTGTATTCATATTTAAAACGTACTAAGTTCAACATGAATAATAGCGAATAAAACCTAACTACATTTATGATTATAAAGGAATGATCGGCAAAGTGGGTCATGATTCAATTTGGTCGACTCGATTTGAAGATATCTTAATATGTAACTTCCACAAGAAATGCTTACCGGCTCACCGTCAATTTGAATACGCATAAAAACTTTGATCGACCGCTAAGATATCGACTAAGTCTGATCACGATACAAATTATCGATACTCTTACGACACGTCCGAGCGATCAATTGGATTACTCGTTCCGTTATCGGCATCATTTTACAACCAATCGAGTTACATTCTAATATGCTTGCACTATG
Source organism: Eudonia truncicolella (assembly GCA_949315975.1). NCBI lineage: Eukaryota > Metazoa > Arthropoda > Insecta > Lepidoptera > Crambidae > Eudonia > Eudonia truncicolella. The sequence continues at coordinate 1,085,861 of OX438838.1, read as the reverse complement.
ATTATTGAGGTATCTACTTCCTAAGTAGCTACGCTCAGCACATAATTATTGGCTCAAGTTACCATAATTGGTATCTCGGGTTAATAATAAAAATACCACTTATTTGCTATGGACCTGTTATCATTTTATGCGATGAATTAATTCCGTCGGAGGTCTCTTCGCATATAAATGTCATGCAAATCTGTACCGTAGCAAATTTAAAACATTGTAGTTAAACGGGGTTGTAAAGATATTTGTTATCGTAAAGTTTATGAGCTCGTTACTTACTGTGCTAGAAATATCAATTTGGAATTATTACCAATGCAACTAGCGGACTAATTATAATGTTTCATACAAAATACGAAACAACTTGTAGCTTTAATCAAAGCTGTCTCTTCAATGAAGCAATGTTTCCTGCTAAGCTTCACATAACTGATCTACTGATCCTAAACTGATTCCACACACCCCAATTTCACGACCGTTTAACCGCAATAAAATTTGTCAATGTGTCAGAAGTTGTATATGATTTTGACAGACGTTACCTCACTTGTTAAGCTTGTGTACAATCGTTTGAACTCCATTCATCGACGCGCGCCACACAATGACTTCGCATTTCAATACTTTCATTGTAGCGTATTGTAAACTCATCCCATATCCGTTCATTCCTAATGTTACATGTTTGTTGCAGGTAATTTCTATCGCAGGAAGAATCACTTCCTCCAATTGTAAGTAAGCTCCTTTGTCGCCCGTAGCACCGATTCTTAATGCGTAACTGACATAAATTTGTCGCAAATTATCTCTTTTGTGGACATGTGTCGCAGATCTTTGGCTGCGCCGGAAATCTGTTAGTTGGAATCGTTGGAAATTTAACAATATCATCCAAATAGGCGAAGGCAGATTTCAATAAAAGTTATTGTATTGGCAACGGACAATAGAGGCAGGAAGTTGTGTGAGGCCGTATAGTATTGAAGCCAGTGGAGTGTTTATAATTCGTTCTTTGTTGGTGCGGGATGGCATGCGTCCAGTGTCCCGCCGCGGCATTGTGTGAAATCCACGTCCAATATCTCATTCTAATTGGCTTTTTACGATACACACGGGTGATGCTAAACGATTCGGGTGACGAAATCCCCAATCACAACGGGCCTGTTATTGATACTGAAACATAATCTGTTTCTTTATGCTTCATTTATGCTTCATTAAACACATTTCCAAGCCTATTGAACAAATACGAAGATGCCGCCTTTTAAGTGAACAGAAGTCTCTGGGTGCCATCACAAACTGTAGTAACACTGGTTGACTATGCCAATTCAATTCATTTACAATCACCATTCAAATTTATTTACTAGAAAATAATTAAAAGACAAGAAATAAATAACCGCCTCCTTCCCTGCAAAGAAAGTAATAACCACGTGCAGCGATGCACGAATGAAGTCAAAACATTTTCTGTAGGTACCGAGTTATAATCTCTCAGTGGCAAGACAACAATGGCTACCGCAAGAATGCGCGATAAGTAATCGCATTACCTCTGTAAATAATTAATTCTCAGATATTCCATCCGACATGATAGACGTTATCTTAACGCCCATCTCCTGATATCCGATTCGGAAACCGATACTCAAAAACCAGTTTGGCTTGAACCTTCCACGCTTCTTATTATCACTTGCGATCGATCGTTCCGAGAAAACAATGTTGTATCTCCTGAGGTCAAGTTAAAATTGCCGCCTTTTACTATCGTCGCGCAACTTCAGACCTCCTAGTGGGTCAATCGTTAACTGTTTATGCCTATTTTATTGTAGCTTGTGAACTATATTGAAGTGTCCTATTAAAGTACAGATAAACGGGACAATTATGAGTCGCGAAAATCTTATGGCAGTCATTACTATTCATAATAGTATAGACATTATCAAGTAATAAAACTTAAGTGAGGTGATTGCACACACTCATAACTTTATTTCTTATAATAAAACAAGGTAATCGGATTCTATAAATGAGGCAATAAATATGGCGTGTTAGTAATTATTTTAAAATTTATAACATTAATTGATAATTATCGTAAATGAGATGATAGTTAAACCGTGTTATTTGTTGTGCTAGTTCACTCCACTTCATTATAAAATAATGTAAACTAAAATGAAAATCGGTTAAAATTTAAGTTGAAATCAGAAATTGTCGAAGTCAAGGCATCAGAAAATGATTGAATAAATATTCTCTAGTTACCTTTGACTTCTGCTCTTACAGAATTTTATTATTCAAATACTGTTCAATATAACCGAAATTCAGGCCAAGAAATTGAGTTGGACTTATTTTATTGCTGGCAATATTAGATGAATAAACAAAAATATCTAAGCATAGCTTACGCTCGGCAAGCACGCAGATGTAATGGACGTTACAAAAGGTAATATCGTAAGGCTCGTATTGCGTACTCAATATCGTAATATTTCCAATAGACGAAGAGCTGAGACCTATTGTGCTCACAGAATTACGTAAAGATGGCAATGAAAGGGTTCGGATTTTTTTGTCAGACAAAATCGTCACGCTCCGATCGGTATCCAATTTACTCGCGTCTCCGGCCGGCGGTACCTGCGCCTTTGTCGCGTGGTCACGCCACCACAAACCGCCCGTTTGTCCACGTAATAGACACTTATTTGTACTTTCTAATTAAAATATTCTAGTGGATGCATCACAAAAAGACCGCGATGAGAATAAATTGGATGTTGGGAGAAGTCGAGAATGCGTATGGTACGACCAGTGATATCGAAAATGAAATCTCAATTGGAATTCTTGTCATTGTGTTGAAAATATCTAAATTAGACAAAATTTGAGCGCTGTGAAGACATAAATTAGAACCATTATAAAGGAGCCTTGAGTATCTCCTGTTTCAAATTCCATTGTTCCTTTATTGGACTTTGTTATCTTAAACAACAAGAATTAAATTAGCTCCTGATAGAATTTATTTTATAACGCTATTTAGTAGCTGAATAACGTAGTTACCGTATAATTTTCTGAACAGAGGTAGTTCTCCAAGAGTTTTTATAAGCAGTGGAGTACACAAAAGGCTAGCGAGATATTTCTTTGAAACTTCCTAAGGTAAAGTTTTCTGAGTCCGGCTTACCTTCTTAAAACATGGGTTCTGCATAATCCCAGATATAGAACTGAATAAGTTCATTCTTATAAAACTTTTGAAGCACAATTTGTTAGTAAAATCGTACTTTCAGTGTATTACACTAATTACTCATAACACGGTATTAACATTCTGAGTAACATGCCATTGTGTAAACGATCCATAGTTGCGATTTGTCTTATTCTATGAAACAACAATTACTTCTTCGTAAATGCGATGTCAAAGTGGATTGCGTAGAGTTGTAGTACCCTTTGGTAGTTTTGCTTAGGCATGCTTCCGTTTTGATATACGAACGTCGCATCACAACTAACTGTCCTATCTCAATTTTGGTATTTTTTCGGTACAGGCGTTTTTCAACTGATAGTTTTCAATTTATCACAGCAACTTATTGCAGTAGACTTTCTATAAAAATAACACATAGTACATAATAATTTTAGAGTCCTCTACATTAAGTTTCAGTGACAATTTAAAAACTATCAGCTGGAAAACGTCTGTACCGATTAGGTAAATAGTAGTAAAATAGTTAGTTGTGCGAGCAACGAATTCATTATAAGAATAAAGACTACTGTTTGTAGTGGTTGTTGATATATTGTTGATATTCAGTCTTGTAATGGAATAATACTCAGATAAATAGCTCAGTCAGATAACGGAACTCGAGACACGCGTGATGTGAGTACCAACTACCTCTTGTAGTTTCGGAGAATCTGAGCTAGCTTATGTTCAAGGAGAATTCAAGCACTGCAGAATCAGAAGCCAACCAATCAATTAATTTAGTGACTTTGGCCACACTTCGCTTTAACAAAGTTATAAAAACGATCAATATTCCATTGCGAGTTTGATAAATGATCGTTACAATTAAAGACGCCGATAAACTCGATCCGAATGGCGATAAGAAACAATAATGTTTCTCCGATGACCGTTCAAAACAAAATTAATTCTGAGAAGTAACGAGCGTCGCTGCGACCAGCTAAACTTAGACACAACATTAATTTTCTGGAATGAAAGCCCCTTTATTGGACCACGAGGCATCTTGACAAATAGTTTCCAAGTTTTCTGGGTCAGTGATTTAACTTTTCAATGCCATAATTCAGTTGAAGCTCCCTTTGTGATTAGCACCAGTTTTTAGCAGTCCGGTAATATATCGTCTGTGAAATATCCTCTTAACAGGTTCACCTCGGAACTTCCTATTGATTTATTGCCGCTGGCTTTAAAAGTTCACTTTTTTTATAAAGCAACTTGGGCCAGTTGTTTCTAACTGTCTGCAGCATCTGGCTCCTTCAGTTCAGTTTTGAAGAACTTTGTCATTTAACTTTGTCGCTAAAATTATTTTAGGCGACCCTTTATGACGATGGCAACTATTTACATTTGCACTATGTCAGTATTTTAATGATGTCAAAAACTTGTTAATTTTGTAGGTTCATACTAACAAGAGGCATACTAACTAAAACTAGCTAAAGGTCGATAATAGTGGAGGTAATGCGCAAGCAATATATTTTTTTGGAACCGTTTATCGGGTTTACCGGGCTGTGATAGGCATTTTTGACAAGGTAAACCGTACGCATATTGGTCAGCTCAGTCATATTAGAAAAGAGTATATCGATATCTGATTGATGTCATGAATCGCACGATTTTCATAATTTCAAACGTTAAATCCAACTGTCAATTCGTAACAATTGTTAATAATTGGAAAAAGGCAACAAAGTGAAAATGTGAAAATCTACCAACATCTGATATCAAACAAGAAAACAAACAACTGTTCTAAATCAAAAACAATTATCTACAGATACCTAGATGCCAATAACATTGATAGTACACAACTTCTGTAAAAACCTAGTATGTTAAACAAAAGTCTTATCACAATACGCATCACTACGCTTAATTCACACCATTTTAAGCGAGGCTGCACTTGCCAGACAAACGGTGACACATGAATAGCAAGTCCTCGTCTTATAAGTATTGATTTAACCGCACCCATTCATACAACGAGCATTCTATTTCCGAGCATATAAATCCTTATTAATCCTCATTTGGAAGTAGATTCAATAAGCAATAATAAAAGACAGCACAGGGCTATAACTCCGCTAGTCCGACTGGTAGTTGCTGGTATAAATCAAATACTTATGTACGTACTTGTCGCCATGTGATATTGATGCTGGGTGTAGAAAACGGAACGTTAAGGCGACGAATGCCAGTTATACATTTTTTCAATAATTCGTTTTAAACTTAACTTATACAATATGTTTTTGTGCATCATAGTAATTTTAACGGTATTATATATAACTAGCGGCCCGTCCCTGCTTCGCACGGGTAGACTTCTTTTTTTTAATATAGCCTATGTTACTTAGCGCTAATGTAGCATTGTAATGTTTTTTTTTTGCTGCTGATTGCATCAGACGGCATTTTCAGCTTCACCGGGCTTGTTTGGGGGAGGCGAGGAACGTGAAGGGTCCCTCAAGCCGTGTGAAACGAATCACCTTCGGAGGTTTTCTAGAGGGAACGGCATCGCCCACTAGTGCGCGCCCCCGTGTCCTACTAGATTCTCCGATCGGATCGGGGAGCGGAACAACCCGAGGGCGCCTCTAAAGGCTCGGACCTCAGCTCGGGTTGACCAGGCCGTGGTGGAGGAGAGAAGCGCCCAGGTACATGTCTGTACCTGGTGTAGAGCGCGTGTGAACCGGTTCTTCGTACCCTTGTTCTACGAGTACGGTATCTTGGGCCTTAGTGTGCATGTTTTGTGTACTCTGTAAATGTGTTGTGGCATTTAGAGGATCGGGCGGAGCATTGTAATGGTGAAAGAAATTTTAAATCGGTCCAGTAGTTTTTTGAGTTTATTCGTTGCAAACATACATACATACAAAGATGCAAAGGTTTCCTCTTTATTATTATAGATTATTATAATTTTGGTTGTTTGTGACTATATGATATTATGGCACAGTTGCGATACACCAAACATTGTTAAAAGTCACAATTTTTTTATTTTTTTTTTATTTATTTATTTCAGAAAAACTTATAATATAACATAATAATAACAATATTACTAAAACACATAAAACTTAACTTTTTGTCATACATCATCAAATGTAAACTACTACAATTTAATTTAACATAACTATTAATTTTATAATACTTATAAGTATTTAGTTTTATGTTTAATTGAGAGACTATGTTTTTTATAAAAGGACTTAGCTTCCAGAATTAAAAACCATTGAAAACAACGACATTACTATTTAAAACTATATAGCATCCACACCTTGGTGATTCCATAAACGTTAACTCAAGTTGAACTTGCTTGAAGCAATGTCTCTTTCTGTCTAAATACATATAGATACCTATGAGACCGCAGAACAACCATGTTTAACTTATATCTCTTATTGGAATAACACGACATTTCAATCTAACTTTATTTTACGTCAGTCTTTGACTAAGCATAATGATTCATTATCTTTTGTCATTATGAAATTTCACATATTTGTTTAATTTGGTTTACACATGGATAATTCAAAGTTAAATATTTCACGGTTATGACTATTACAACACCAACTACGTTCACCATAGATTACTAATCAAACATGGGCAAGCAGTCGTTTAAATTCTTATGATATCATATATGATATTCTGTAACTTAATTCATAATATGGTAGAAGGGTTAAAGTCGCTATTTGCCCTTAACTCCGCATTCACCGAGGCTGGGCATTTTGCATCCGCCCACTTGCGAGCGGTACTAAAGGTGTTACTGTGGTCACTTGATATTTATGACACAGAGGCTTCTTGTCCAAGCATCCATCTATTTGTTCTTAAAAATGACCAGCTATAAATCTGTCTGCGTGTACGTAGCTTCTTGTTAACTTGCAACTCGCTTGAACATAATATAGTATACAGTAGAAATAGTAACCTTTAGGGAGTCATGCGAAATTTGCGTTTGCGTATATTTTAACGGCTGAGCTTTGAAGCTACATTGTTATCACTTTTAGCCTAAAGCCGTCCCACTGCCGGGCTCAGGCCGTACCACATAAACAATGGCCTTGGGGAATTTAGGCCATAACCCACCGTGCTGGTCCAATGCTAATCGGGGTTTCAACGATCATAAGATAACAGCCAGAATTAGTGTACCTACTATGTTTAACGTGCCTTTTATCACCCATCCGCTGACCGGACATTCCAAAAGTAACACGTGCACGATTTTGGCAAGCGTAGAAGATTAAGACTATACCCATTAATTGTAACGATGACTAAAAGTCGGTGACAGAGGCCTTTGCCAGTGGGACATACCATTACGGTCAGTAGCAAAGTATATTTACATTAATACCTGCTCGTAGGGTCTTACAAATAAACAAAGAATAAGCTCCGAATAGTTATTCCGTGTTTTGTCTCGTTTACTCTTATTTGAAATGACGTATACATAACAGGAACAAAACACGGAATAACTATTCGGACCTTATTCTTTGTTTATTTGTAAGGCACGTAGTAGACAACATGGTCCTTATATCGCGGTATTTATTTTATTTTATTTTATTTGGAAAACAATACAGTAACGAAAAACACAGATAGACATAAAAAAAACATAACAGAGTACACAATTACAATGTTTTCACATATAGAAACTTGCATAGCTAATTTGAAAATTATACGTAAACAAAAATAAAAAAAATTAAATAAGCTTGGACCACTTCCCTAGTGACCCTATGATAAGTTATACATAAATAAATATAAATATGATCCTAATCATTCATACATATACTTACATAGATTTATATAAACAAAAATCAAACCTAGAAATATTTGATAATACTACAATCACTATTGAAGTCTACAGTACAATTCGACATCGACATCGACATCGACAGTCAACACTCAAGGAATCACATTGAACCAATGTTTGGAAAGAATTTGTTTAGCACTATTAGGTTTGCTAAAGAAGAGATCCAAATCGAAAGCGTCTGCTAGATTATTAAAAGAATTTGCTGATCGAATAAAAAATAATTTTGTCTATAGTTGGTGGCACTAGAGGGTACAGAAAGAGTGATCGGTCGTCTCAGCTTTCTGTTAGGAACTCGTAGTTTTACCATAGAAAGAAGATGAGGGGAATCTATTAATGACTGGGCTATTTTTAATAAGAGAACTTTGTCCGCTATTTTGCGTCTTTCTTGAAGAGGCAATAAATGGTGCCTTCGACACCTCGCATCGTACCCATTCTCGTAGTTCGAACAAATGTATGAAGAAGCAACTTTCGGATCGGCAAGGTGATGACCACTTTTGAGGCACAATCCGGCTCCAGTACCTGTCTTCGCATCTGAACTCTACTTGTGCTAAAAAAAAACAAGAAGCAATCTTGAAACGTCGGGCATAAAGGTATAATAATAATAATGTCATCACGGACAGGACTATTATAGCTAATAGGCCTGCTACCGTGCTGATAGATCGATCGCAACGCCGGGCAGTGCTTGTTGACGTCACCACCCCGCATAACGAGAACCTTTTAAAGGCCGTGAAATACAAGGCCAGCAAGTACCTTGACTTGGCTCACGAGGTACTCTTGGACACGGCGCGGATAGTCCGAAGGTTCCTGTCTCTGCAGCCCTAACCACCGGCAGCTTGAGCCCTGCCCCGTTGCCGGCGGCACCCTAGGCTAGGTTTTTTATATTGTTTTTATGTTTTGTATGTGCTTTTGTATTTTACTTTTATATTAATATTATAACAAACCTAGGCTAAGAAAAAAAAGAAATAAAGATAATTAATAAAAAAAGATTTATTTGTTTCTTCACAATTGGGTACTCAAAGCTAAAAACATTAGTAAAACCCCAAATGGTGAGGAACTGGGGCCTGAAATAGGTTTCCAAAAGGAAATCTGTACCTAGAGGTCACCAGACCCCCACCCGCAGACAGATTTTGGCTTAAGAGCTGTAGGTATGTCTAAGATACCTATAAAAGTCATCATCATCATCATCATCAGCTCACTTTATGTCCCCACTGCTGGGGCACGAGCCTTCCCTATGGATGGATAGGGAGAAGGTGCCATATACCACCACGCGGGCCCAGTGTGGATTGGTGGTTGTTAACGACTGCTAATGCAGCGGGACCAAGAACTTTACGTGCCTTTTGAAGCAAGGAGGAGCTAGAGATGATACATTTTTGGTCACCCATCCGGTGACCGGCCTATGCGAAACTTGCTTAACCTTAGCAATCGCAGACCGGGCGCGTTAACCACTGCGCCATCAAGCTTCTCATATATCAAATATCTAAAAGCTCCTTTATAAAAAATAGTTTGGGTTAATCCCGTTATAAGCCTTGCATTAAAATTGTGTTGACTTTGAAGCACACTGTCCGAATAAATTGTAAGCCAGCATGCAGTTGCAGTAAGACTGATATCCAGTTTCTAACCTACTGCACTGTACCAGGCCCATGCAGTGCGCAGTACTATGTGGTATTATAGTACTACGGTTGTCAGTCACCGCAGCTATGTTCGTTCGTTTATTCAGCTTAACACAACTTAATTGGCTTTAAATTAAGCGAGCAAGTTAAGTGGCGGTAGTACGCTTTCTAGCTAGATTCACGGCTAGTGTTTGCGCTTAAATCAGTTTGGCTCTAATGGTGTGATAGTGTGGTTTTGCTGATATAAATAATAAATTATAGAAAACTATTTATACTTTAATCGCACCAGTTATAGTTTCAAGTTAAAAGAGTACATGACTACTTATATGTATAAATATTTATATATGTATAAATTCATAAATTGAATTGAAATGTAATTGTTTTCATATTGGGAAAATTTACTTAAAAAGGAAGGGTTAATAAAAGCATTGGTCCCAGTATGTCACAAAGTGCGGTGTAAAAACCTGCTTGTGGTATTTTTTACACTTTTCCAAATTGTAAACTTATTAATATTTGCTTGCTGAATATTTGCGTAGAATTTATAAATTACCTATAGTTGTCATATCGTTAATGAATAATGTATTTTCTTAAATCGCTTAAAGCTTTTCAATACATTAGTGGAAATCGTAAAAGTCAGAAAATTCTAACAACAATATAGAAATCAGAAAACTCATGTAGCTAACATCAAAGTAAGCTATCTTATGTTCGCGCGAGCGCCCTCCCCTAGAAGTTCCCCACGAAACAGGTGGGACAATTAGAGGCATAGTGGGGCTCGACAAAGGAGCTACGCCCACCCGGGATAGGGATGCTGCTGTCAAAAGAAAGCTACATGGTAAATTTTTTTTTATGCATATTTGTACAAAGAAACTCTTTGTTTAAGTAGCGGCTTGGTACGGGCATTGACGAAAACTTTAGTGGTTAAAAATGCTATAATTTATACAAAACAAGTATCGATGTAATTGTTCAATATTGAAAAAATAGGACCCGACGTTTCGGCCAAAGTGCATCGGTCGGTGTTCAATCAAGCCCACAACGATTACGGCCGGTGCGACGTGGTCGAAACGTTGGATGCTAACTAGGGCATGCCAAGGTTACCTGTACCCGAGCCTATCCGAACCCCTCGGAGAATCTAGTAGAAAACCTCTAGAAAACCTCCGAAGGTGCTTCGTTTCACACAGCTTGAGGAACCCTTTAAGTTTCTCGCCGCTCCCAAAAAGTCCCAGTGAAGCTAAAATGCTGTCTGAGGCAATCAGCAAACTCTCTCAAAAAAAGGATATCTATATTATATACTAGTTGTTGCCCGCAACTTCGTTCACGAAGACTACAGTAAAAAAAAAGAAGGATCCTATATGTCTGGGTCATGGTCTGCATATGATGAAAGTTTCAATAAAATCCATTCAGTAGTTTTTACGTGAAAGAGTAACAACATTTATCCATACTTACAAATCTTCGCGTTTATAATATTAGTAGGATAGTTCGCGTTAGAAAACGGAACGCAAAAATATTAAAGTCGTAATTTTTAGAACAAAATACTTAGGTATTTTACATTGTAACAATGAATTATGCATACTCTACCCGAAACTGCGTTCAATAACTGAGCTAAGAGACGCTGACGCCGCAATATCGAGCTACCAGCCAGTTGTTTACAACATTGCCTCGCTGACTTGCACAAAACGAGCGCACCCATCGCCATTTATCGCTGTCTGCGCCTGCAACAAGTTGGGATATAACTGGAGAATTGTAACCTTCTTGCTTGCGTAATGGAATTCGAAAATGATAAAGCGACTTTTAACTTTGTGTTCGTTATGCTCAATGTAGACTCGAACAGTATGGCACTTAAGATCCTTTCCGTCAACATTTATTTTGACGGATGGAATGGATGGATATCGAAAAATCTGCTCTTATCACAATAACATTGCTAGTGAAAGTTTCGATATTGTTATAAAACTAATTGCCTTTGCAGTGTCGTCCTTTAACAAACTCGAAGAGCAACGTGCTCTGCAATGCAACGTTATCTTTTAGTTCCCGATTGTAAACAGTATACCTACTCAAAGTAAACAAAAAAACTAAACCTCAGTGAGAAATAATAATACATTTCACGGCACTGTATTGGTAAACGTTTGCAGTACACAGTCTTATAAAGTATTCAATTCTATCTGCACAAGCTAATAACAAGAGTATTCGCCAGATGAAGCTACCTAGCAACAGAAAAAAACAAACCTTGAACTTTATCAGACAAATTGGATTCCAACAAACTGTTAATACATTACCGTAATGCATACGGCCCGTTAAGAAAATAAAGCGATAATAATACGTCGTAAATACTGTGTTTTATTAAAACTACTTATAATATATTCGGTTTAAGAGTATGCAAATGCAAATCGCTGGGTCATTTGGCTGGAGTCTTCGCCTTAACAGGGTAGATTACCTCACTTTACGGAGATGTTCGCCTGTTTACCCTTAGGGGAAAGTGCTTATGGAGATTTTCTGTCTCATTCTTCCGCTTCACTATTTTGTAATTCAGTTTTAAATACAAATGTTCCATTTAAATATTATGTTTTGTTTGAAATATGTTTACATTCTTCCTTTAATAAATTTAAACATAATTATTATTCATTTCTTCACTTCGCATTGCAAATTATTATTAAGTACTTAAATATAATATACACAGTATATATAGTGAAAATGTATTTATTGTTTTCTAAAGTTTACGCGAACACTACACATTGAAATGAAACAACTTTTACGGATCTACTCGCGTTTATTTTACACAATTAGTTTTAATTAATGTTTATCCTGACGTTTTTAAACTTATTGAATTTAAGAATTCTACCACTATGAGTATAGAGTCCAAAATAGCTTTAAGAGAATCGCTAAAAAAGATTCCAAATTCGCTTTTCGAAACTCGAGGAAAGTCTGAACATCACCTTTTGTAACCTCTGACTGCTTGCATGACATCTAGTAATTTATAACGTGCTACGTCTTATCTTAAAAATCAGTTTTAGGCTCGAAGCACTTCTATTAATTAATTGGTCACAGCTCCACTTACAAACTAAACTAATTACTAAAGTTTTAATCAACATTTCTCATCAAAGTTGCCGCAACTCGAATAAAAAGTCATCGAGTTACAGTCAAATTTTTCTAACCAAATTGTACAACTCGTGCTACCTAATAATTATGTTTTGTCCAATGTTCATTTTCATTATTTACAATAGGATTTAGTTTATTTGCGAAGCAATAGACGCAATATATACTTATTTAAGGTTCCTTTCCATTCAAACTAAGCGTGTCATAGGAAAGGTCTGCATGCAATCATTACACCAAAGTCGTTCCCTTTCGAATATGACATTGACATTTTGAACATGAAGCCAGCTTTGGGGGAACGTCAGCCTAACTCTTTGGCTATTTCAACTATTTCCGGTAGAATTTTTTTTATTTTATATTTAGCACGGCAAATGACTCCACACCTATTCCACACATTCCAATGAGTAGCGTTTGCGCAGACTTTAGAAAACAAGGAGGTAGCTAACTATTCCGCAAAGAGCACTTATCGAATAGCAACTGAAGCACCTGAACCGAAGACCTGTATCATATCAAAATTTTTAATTTAATTGCGGACAAATAAAAGGCACTGTGATCTCAGACCTTCTTTATGTCCTTAAGAGTTTTATTATTCTATTCCTAGGTCTATTTTGAAGCTGTTCTTATCTAATACAGATCTTGTTCAACTCCTTAATTATTATAACATGGTAAATTTTACTTTTTTTTTTTTATTTTTTTAAGTGCTAATTGCTGCACCGAAGCTAAATTAAATATTCATAAAATTTTATAAAATACAGTGAAAAAATTAAACGCCCACCCGACCCAGCCAGGAATCGAACCTGGGTCTTCCGCAATCCGGGCGGCTGCACTGACCGCTATGCTACCGGGAAGGCTGACGTAAGCGCTGAATTTTGTCACTGCTATTTTAATGTTTTTTTTTGAGTGCTTTTAAGCAGGCACTAGCGCCATCTATCCAAACGGTTGTTGCAACCGATGGCCATGCAGATTCATCTTTGCAGATGAAATACCACAAATTTTGATAACACAACGCTATAGTAAATTTTACTTTTTTTTATTTTTTTAAGTGCTAATTGCTGCACTGAAGCTAAATTAAATATTCATAAAATTTTATAAAATACAGTGAAAAAATTAAACGCCCACCCGACCCAGCCAGGAATCGAACCTGGGTCTTCCGCAATCCGGGCGGCTGCACTGACCGCTATGCTACCGGGAAGGCTGACGTAAGCGCTGAATTTTGTCTCTGCTATTTTAATGTTTTTTTTGAGTGCTTTTAAGCAGGCACTAGCGCCATCTATCCAAACGGTTGTTGCAACCGATGGCCATGCCATGCCATGCCATGCAAAAAAAAAAGTAAAATTTACTATAGCGTTGTGTTATCAAAATATGTGGTATTTCATCTGCAAAGATGAATCTGCATGGCCATCGGTTGCAACAACCGTTTGGATAGATGGCGCTAGTGCCTGCTTAAAAGCACTCAAAAAAAAACATTAAAATAGCAGTGACAAAATTCAGCGCTTACGTTAGCCTTCCCGGTATACAGTCATACCTACTCTCCTAATTATTTTTTACGGAGCTCTGTAGTTACGAGGATTTAAACCCGTTCTGTGTACGCCATTACTCCTCATATATATATCTGCCTGTGTATATCAGCCATATTTTAAATGTTTGCCTTGTATTAAACGTGCATGTCTCCAGCGCTCCTGTTTACTTGCCTGCGTAAATATTTGTGGAGCGGCTCTCTTTGACCGGTTATGGTTTTAAATGCCCTTGTTTCTGAAGTAGTATCGGTATGTGTAATAGTTGGACGTCAATTACTGTATTTTTCCTAATCTCCCTTTTAAAGTGGACTTGAGTGGTTTTTCGGATATAATTTATATTATATAACAGTACAGTAAGCCTAATAGTTTAGTACCTTTCTTAAAATGTTATCTCTGTTTCACAACAAATTATCATCAAAATACCTCTAAGAAACTCGAAGTCTATGTAGGGGTTATCCCGTACAGAAGTGCTATGCTGATGCTGTGCTAAGGGGATGCTAAATAACGACGGGATATGCTGTGATAAAATGATGAATTGACCGCGTTATAGGAATGAGTTAATGGCACTGATTCATTATTGCCCTGCTAACAAATAATTCGTTACAGTAGCGTAAATACTTGCTTGCAGTTGCACAATATTCTTATAGTACCTAATAATGGCATGTACGATGACTCGTACAGTTATCATTACCAAATATGCTGAACTGGCCACATATTTTGACGCAAAAAAGGACATGAGTGAATCTAATGTCCTCTTTTTCTATTAACTCTTTGTATTTCCTATTGCCTTGTGTCTGTGTTGAAATAAATGTTATTTTTTTTTCTTTTTTTAATTCAACTCAGCGGCGATTAAGACTAGGTATAATGTTTGACTTATGCGCATGCCACTTGGCCATCATCGGGTGTGCCTGATAGTAAGTGGCGATAAAACTGAAGATACAAGCAAACTTCGCTCAGAACCGTCAACTAGTTCGTCACCTTTAATTGTTGGAACACAATTTTTTAAAGACGTCAGATATTGTTGAGATGGTACTACTATGTTAAGGAAAAGTTAAAACTTAAACATGCCTAAACTACCTTTTAGTTAACCAAATTGTACCTTGCCGGTAATCGAACCTGGGACCCCTAACTATTATCTCATCTAAGTCAAATATTAAGGCAAGTTTGATTTAGCTGATTATGATGATAATGATGAAATTTACGAAGAAGAATAAGCCCCTTAACACAATGGAACAAATATCTCGATAATCCGATTCACTGCACCGGTCATTTTTGTTCAAACGACTTATTACATCGAACTAGCTACTGCAACGATCAACATAAAACGACGTTACCACCGCCAGATGCACTCACCAATCATGTAGTATTAAGCTTTCTCCTCGCATGATTTTTTTATTCACTTCTCCAATCCCCAGGGCAGAGGATTAAAGCTGAAATAAAAAAGAGCATAATCTTATTAGCCGTTATGAGGGACGATCCGATACAGTCGCCACTGAGTCGATTTATATCGTATAACTAGCGCATACAGCGTCTCCGCCTACACTCGTAATCGCACTGTATGTAATGTGTTTTTTATAAAAAATGGACATCCGCAACGGTAAAGGATCTACTCGCGTTTGTTACACGTTTTAGGGCCTGTTTCACAATGTCTGATTAGGAGATATGTGGCAGATAAAGTGACAGTTTTGTATGGAATATCTGTCAAGTAAACGCTAACTGGAACTTACTTGTAGATCGTGAAACAGGCCCTTAAAGTTTTGTTGTCCAATCATGAGAATACATATTAGATTAGTAAACAAATTAATTCAACATCATTAGTTACTAATTTTTAGCTATTTTTAGGTTTGCTGCACTGAAGCTAAATTAAATAGCACTTGAAAATAAAAAGTAAAATTTACTATAGCGTTGTGTTATTATCAAATTTGTGGTATTTCATCTGCAAAAAAGAATCTGCATGGCCATCGGTTGCAATGGCCGTTGGATAGATGGCGCACAGTGCTGCTAATAAGCACTCAAAAATTAAAACTGCTTTTTAATTTTCAACAAATTTTCATTTTTAATTTTTTTTTTGACAAAATTCAGCGCTTACGTCAGCCTTCCCGGTAGCATAGCGGTCAGTGCAGCCTCCCGGATTGCGGAAGACCCAGGTTCGATTTCTGGCTGGGTCGAGTGGGCGTTTAGTTTTTTCACTGAATTTTATAAAAAAATATAAATAACTAAAATTAATTGTAATAGTTTCCTATTTGTAAGATATTTTTGTAGCATAAGACTTATAGAAACTAGATATAAATAAAAACGTTATTATTAATCAACGTATAAATTAGACAAACCTAATATATTATTCTTTCAAATAAATGTGTGACACATATTAGATTCAACCTGCAGCCATTGTTTCCCCACAAACAGTCTGGTTGATTGGCAACACTGTCTAAGAAAATGTAACCTCATTTTTACCTGGCAATTTCATTCTTTACCGGTTTCAATAAAACGAGGTGCCCTTTGTCTTTGGCCATCATCCACTCATAAGTGTTCCGTGCCGGTGTAGATAACTGTACATTTCTGCTAATGATATCTCCATTGTTCACGATTCTGATAGGCGGGTACAGCGGGCTAGCAAAAACTTTGCACTATCCAATTTATCTTTGGAACAAAGAGTTGTTTTTACTTCTAAACTTCTGACTTGACTGTCACAATTTATATTTAAAAGTTTCTTTAAGTTTTTACAATAACTCTTTTAAACGTGTCTCGGTTTGGCTTGTTACATACCCTACTAGTTTATTTATTATGATAATAATAATAAGTTGATTCAATATAAGGCTATTATTTTAAGCCTTAAACGTTAATCTTACTATTAATTTTTTTTACAGTTTCGTAACCATTTAAAATAAACAAACATTGAAAATAATAGAAAATACAACTTAATAGAAACAAGTATAAAACAATAACAATAAATAAGTTTCCAATAGTAGAGCAGCCACAGAATGGCCATAACCAGAAATATCCTGATCGAATCTTGTAACAAATGACTCGCAAATTCAAATCTGATGCATACTGAATAAAATTTCGTGAACAAACGCTTTAGAAATAGCAAACAGATTTATATTGGCAAATGCTTCAGCAACGATGACGGTGCTGTGTCAGAAATAATCAAATACGAAACAGATTATTAGATTTATTGATTCACATAATATTGTATTGTCTTTTAATATGATTATCTTGCTATACGCGCATAACTCTGTGTTTAATGGAAATAAATAAAACTACAGAATTACTTTTTAAGGAATCGTCCCTAATAATAAATTATTTGAAATCACAAAAACACAAATGTTGAAAAAAATTCCACGAACAGGATTTAAACCTGCACTATTTTTTTCTACATTTGTGTTTTTGTAATTTGTTTTGTAACAAAATTTGCGTTAAAATTATTAAACAAAACAAAAACATTTTATTTGATATCATTAGTTTTAGTACACATGTTAGATATGATCTAAATTATATCTGAATAACCTGCTTTAACCATCACGAAGTAACTGTAATGGCAACTTTTAACAAATGAACAAAATACAGAACTAAGTACATCAAAACATAACATGATAACAATACAATATTTTCGCGCTAACTGTAAACCAGCACGGATAATTTTCGCATTGCGGCAACAGCATTCGGCGCCAATTCCAACAGTAACGGTCCCCGCATCGATTCTCACATTGTGCACGACTTACTTGCATCTTGATTGCGGCTTCCCTACCAATAAACTTCAACTATTATATATCTTTAAAATCTGTAAATGCATCAATAAACTCCGGTTTATCGAATAACTTTGGTCACTATGGATTTCAGCGATGGCTCTCATTTTAATTGCGATTTGAACAAGGCATCAAAAAAGTCGTTTAAAAAGAGGTAGGTAGCCAAATATGTTTATCATAAAAATAGATAAGCATAATTAACACATTGAAGCTTGATTAGCAACCTCATATATACTTTTTTGAGTAAGCACCACGGCAGTCAATCCAAATTGAAAACTGGCGGTGTTTTAATAATCAAAATTTATGATTGATTATTCCGATCGCCACACGCTTCGTTAGCGGCCGCAAACATGCGCACATCTGTCGTATGCTTCAGAGAACTTCTGAGACTTACAAAAACAGACAGCCCTAACCATGACAAGGATAGATATAGAAAAACTTGGAGCTAGACAGAGACGGAAGTCAACCCCGCTAGGCCTTCAAGTTCGATGGATTCCGACAAAATTTGGGATCACAAAAAATTCGTTAATCAGCATTCATGAGCTGTCGTAGGCAATATTGGCAGAATAAATAGTTGCACAGTCGGGTATATTGTTATCTGAAGCTTTTGTCACATTCGTGTTATTTTATTACAGTGGCCAGACGTCAATTACGGGTCATAGCTTCTGTATTTATGTATCAAATCACTTTTCTCCCCTCAACTATTCGGAAGCCCAAATGGCATCTTGAGTGGTTAACCTTTTTATAATAAATTGAGTAGAACTTGTCCTTTTCTCAGAATATCGTTCTCAAGAGTTTTCATTAAAGAATATTTGATACATAATGTTCATTTATGTATCAATTTTTTTTTCTGATCAGTAAGAGTTAACTGTTACCTATTTCCGAACCTATCAAATACTTTGTTACCAGCTCTATTCGAAATTTATTATCACTACGAAAATAAGACACGAATCCGGACGTAACTCGAAGAGTTTCCCCGAAACTAAACAGAACAATAATAGTTCTGGTAATCCTTTACACGTCTGTCGTAAAGATACCTCCGGAGATTTGTGTGTCGCAGTTAATGCCGAAGAGACTTACGTGCCTCAACTTCCCAGGGATTATCGAGATTTCTGAAGTTAAATTGTTATTTCGGATATTTGAAATCGTATAAGAAATAGGGAGCAGTTTGAAGAAACTGTGGACATTAGTTACTCTTGACAAATTTAAGAATTTTAGTTGTCAGCATTGTTAAAGCAATAAAATTGTGCAAGCAGTTTTTGTGGCAAGAAATATTACTATTACAATTATAATTTTTTTAAATATATTGTAGTTGAGCAAGTTGATTCTATTGCTGTTATAATTACTGATAAAAACCTTAATTACAAAGCTTTTACTAGAATTAGGCGGTTTTTTGTGGAAAAAATACTTCAAATTACCAACAAAATATTTATATTTTCATTAGTATATTTTTGTTTATAACGTTTGTTTTACTATTGGCAATGTCATAACTCATTTTAATAACGTATTATTTAATTTTGAAAACATTTTATTGCCATGTAAAATTTTTCGAGCTGTTATTCGAAGTATTAAGTGTTAATCACCCGGCCCTCACTGTGGAACGTCTCGTCCACTTTTGGTCGTTTCTTGTCCGTGAATAGAAGCTAACCAAATAAATCGGAATCTTTATTACACGACGAAATATTGTTTTTGGACACTACTAATTCGGAAAAGGTTTACTACGCTATAAAAGAGGCCGTTTTATTTTACATAAACTATTTAAATTTATTACTGTTGTTTCATCTGTGACAGTGCACGATGTCGCCTATAAAATCAGCTTCGAACACTTTTATTTATTAACCTATTAGAATAACATAGTCATTCTAAAACACCATCACAAAATTTTCATGTTGTTAAAACAGTTTTGGTTGGACTTTCCTAGTGTCGCATTTCAAGCAAATCGTCCGTGGATATCAACAGCGGAACGCCCGGTTTATGCTCGAACGACTTTAATTAAACACTTAAATTAGGTTTTTTATTTTCACTTAATAACTCAATTATACCGATCCCGACTATTCCATGTGAGGCAACTATTGAAATGCATGCTTGCAACCAGTTTAAGTACAGAGCAGGTTTTCTTGTTGGTCTGTGGCCTATTGTCTCCAGGCAGATATAAAATACCGATATGACCCTACGTCTTCGTTGCAAGAAATATTCAAGGGATACGGCCCACACTTTTAATAGCGGTTACATCATTTCCACACAATGAGAGCGGCGTCCACACCCATTCTCTGTCCGTATGATTTGAAATTATAGCACCGTTTTATTTGCTCTCGGGTCATTTATATGCGGTCCCCGAGTACAATGTGCCACAATATTATATGTCGAGGCACCTACATACAAGCCGGCCGCACCGAAGTGTCTTGCATGTGTCGCAACGCCGCGTGGGAGCCAGAATGAACCAGTAATTTAATCCTTGATTGTGTTCCAATTTAATTTATTCGCTGCATGATCAAATTTGGTACGTGTTTGTGACCATTTATATCATTGTTAGGAATGGTTTTAATTCAAGCTACTTTCTAACCAAAAAAGGCGACACTGGCTTCGTTTAAACGCTTAAGGCTCAACGTTGACAATTACAAGTTGAATGCAAATAAAGATTTATTATGTCTCCGCAGAGTGCATCTACTCGTACAACATACGGACAATTTTATTTCCATACGTAATTACTTCATGAATATTTCACTTACTTGCAACAATTTACATATTTTTATTTTCAAATTGTTTAAAAAGCACGTTGAAATTTATGACAGCGCAAGCAGCAATCAAGCTATCGAGCCCGTAATACGAATTATCCTTGTGTTATTGGGGCAGATTTTTAGACCGCCTTGGTATAATTTAAAAATAGTTTAAGGACTTTAGTATCGTATCATCATAATTACAGGTCGGCCGGTCCCTCAGAGCAATGGTTATAAAAACTTAATGCCGCTATAATATAACATCAATAAAGTAAATTGGCAGGATGCATCCATAATGAGTAAATGGGTCAACACCATGGTTGGTTTGCTTTTTAAAAAGGTTGATTATTTCTAATGGCTGCCTTATAATTCTACTTTCTTTTAAGCGGCTTTGTCTAGTTAGGTATTTTTAGGTTTTTATGTTTAGGTTACTATTGATAATATTATTACAAATATATACTTATATATTATTATTATAAGGCGGGATTGGGAGGTCGTTGCCCAACAATGGGATAGTACAGGCCAACTGTAATCTGTAATTCCATATCTGTTTAAAATCATAACAATACATACTGCTCCATTTTTATATAATAGAAAGAGAACCAAACACATTTTAACATTTTATTTGTAAGTGAAGTTTATTATCTCGATATAAAATAAAATAAAATAAAATTTGTATTTAAAGGACTAGCTCTTATTAGGAATGGTGTTCGTTGTTGGAGTTTTTAATGAATTCTTACTCACGTTCGCGTCTTTCAACGTTTAACAATCTTGTTTCTATAAGATAAAATCTTGGATTCGAACACGCAAAAAGTTGAGAAAGGAACGAGACGCTGATGAAAATAATACAGATACCTCGGAATGTTATACGTCTTGTAATGTACGAGAGCCATGCGACTCCATATTTCATGAAAAATTCATATCGCGGTTGGTCCCTAATGACGTAGATGCCATCTTTTATAGCTGTCAGGAACAATATATTTCATTAATAATCGTTTATTTTGATTCATACGATTATTACAAATGTATATAGCATGTGTATTTTTAAAGTTTTATACATGGATATTAATGTAAACAAAATCAAGTAACATTATTTTAAGAAAATACTTACGGACCAAAGACAACCAGTTAGAGGCTACATTAGCCTATACAATACTCATTAGTTCTAAGTTAATTATTTTACTATACTTTAAATTACATAATTTGTTTTATTTTAATGGTGTTTTTAAACCGCTATTTCTTGTCACCAATATTTAATGTTTAATAAAAGAGTGACCTTTGTATTAATATTAAACCACTAACCACAATGAAGGTTATTCTAAACTAAAACCTCAGTTACAACGAACATGTTACGACGTTCGTTCAAGGCGCTTTCTCTTAAAAGAGTTTCTCTATTTGAAGTTGTCAAGTGCTGTTTCCACCGACTGCATCGTTAATCCGCAATCCATTTTCAAATCCTGATCTCAGCCATAAAGTTTATCCAATTACTGGGTCCGACATTTTTGTTTGCATCACCAACATCCAATAACCTACATTCCGCTAAGAACTCGGTGCAGAGTAGAAATCCAATTTGTACTTGTGGAAACGGACCCGTAATAGAGCTTACCTACACCAGATCAAATAAAATAACAAATGAAGCCCGTACTTATTTGTCCTTGGCTGTGTTTGGATTCTGTTGGACAATCAAAGTATACCTACTTTGCATTGAACCTACAAGTGCTTGAGACGTTAAACGATTTTAAACTGTTTTATCTGTAAATGCTATAAACAAAGTCACCATTTTGGTTTTGCGCTTTATTGTTTGGTATGATTTACTTCTATAGTTATGCTTACAATATTTACTTTCCCAACCTAGTAACTAGTCCAAAAATAATAAAGTAAGATGTACGAACTGGATCAGAAAGGTATTTCGTTTTTATATATATATTATTGTATATACATTTATATATTAATGTATTAAGAACATTCAATGTGTAGTGTTTGCGTAAACTTTAGAAAACAATATTCAATGTATTAGTAAAAACATTGAAATGAAACACTATATGGATCTCTTTGCGACTATTTTACGTTTTATTGTCTAACGTTGGAACCCTTTGCGAGGTCCGTTTGCAGTATTTAATTTCAATGTGTTGTGTTTATCTAAATTTTAGAAAGCTTTGAATTACGTGAATAATATCAATAAGTATAGTTTACTTATCTACTGCAATATCTTAAATTCCAATGATATCGAAGGCTTTGTCGTTCGATACAATAACAGCTCCACTTTCTGCCACATCAGCCAATTCTTTTGCATCCCGGTCGACGTAATGTAATTGGCCCACTATTTCTTGTTCCGCTCCTCAGTACTGTTCTCCGAAGAAAATTACATTTTTTTCTTCGCCATTTGGCGCGCCGGCTTAGATTGTATTTTATCTTTATGCGTAATCATAATTCATGCCGTTTTTGCCTTCCACTTCCACGGGAGGCTGTGAGGTGTTTAATGTTTTTGTTTCTATCTCGGCAACATGTAAATGTCGCACTCAACCATTGTTTATTGTTGTCGATAAGATTGGCAATTTCTGATATGGTTAATTGATGCTACAACAAAACTAGGCATTGGTGTGTGAACGTATACCACGTCGGGAATCGTAATTAAATCGTGAAACATTATTACCGGTACCAATGATTTTAATCTTGAAATGTACCCTTGCCTTTACAGAAGTCAATTTGAAGCATTGTTTGAATTTGCGTTGTTATGTATGCTGCTTTACCTATTTTAATTAATGGAATAAATAGTGAAGCAAATGTGACATGTTCTAGTTATTCTTATCCCATGTCTATAGAGTTCAATTTATGATAAAAGTATAGTATAGTAATGTCTATTGGAGTCAACTATATTGCTGCTCAAGCAAGCTTCCTATAGAAAGTTCACATATTTATAACAATTTTTTGTCGTTGGAAGTTACATCGGAACAGATAGAAGGAAATCCAATACAGATAAGTTTGAATATCAAAAAAACTATGCGCGTTTTTTTGTCTTTCCTTATTTGCGATCATACCATATTGATTCTACATTCTCATTAGCCCCCATATCTTACTGACAGATTAAACAGATCAGATCAAAAAGTTTAAGACACTATAATTAAAATCAGAAGCACAGCGAGAAGCACAAACTTGTTTACATATCACATTTCGTAAGTCCGTGGCATTTAATCTGTTGGGACCTTTGGTTTGACCCCCAGTGCGCGCGCCGCTACCCACAAAACGAAATGATAAATGAAGACGATCGGTAGTTGCGTTACATAAACGCTGATGGATTGATTGTGGAGCTGCGTACGCGCATCGATCGATTAGTTCCTGGCCGCGCCCGAGGCGAACTAACGGACGATTAGCTTTAATGGATTTTGTAAACTTTCGATGGTATGCGACCCTTAAAAAATGTAATACATCTTCCACCTTAATTTTCTATTTGATAGTTAGGAGGTTGTGTGTTAAACGGTTCAGTTGTAGCTTTTTTTGTACTGTATCGTTTAATTTATCTTTCAACTTTTTTATGGCTTTTTTATTTATATATAAAGTACACGGATGCGTAAAGCTGAGGACAGGGCGCTATGGCGCTCATTAGGGGAGGCCTATGTCCAGTAGTAGACTAAGATAGGCCGATGATGATGATGATGATGATGATAAAGTACACCAACATACACATAAATAAATTTAAAAGTAACATTGTTTCTATAAATATAAAGAAAAGGCGTGCCCGATTGCTTTATTTTTTTTTAATTTTATAAATATTGAAATTAAATAAATCCATGCCATCGATTTTAGTTATTTTGATTATGATTATAATCGTTAATTTCTGCTAAATGCATTTTAAACCCACAATTTGGTCATAAACTTTAATAGAATTAATGTTAATTATTATTTCATTATGTAGGTGTAATATGTAATCGGCAATTATCAAGGCTCATGATTCTCCTTATATCTACTTAGCATGACCGAGTGTCTTGTACTATATAAAATTTTTAATATTGAAAATTACTTATTAAAGTAAGGTGATTATTTCCCAACATCAATTATAGAACCCGGCGAACTTAAAAATAAAGCGTCAAGTATGCCCCAGTCCCCACCGTTCAACGGTATCTGAAGTCAAATAGGAAAGATTAATTAAATAATATTCAATAAGCGTTGTTTGATTAACAAAAGCTTAATCTACGTCGGCATCTAACACAAATACTCTAGACAAGAAGTTTTCAATCACCATCATTCATTATTCACCTCCTTCCTTGAGCAGTTACCGAAGTATATTCAGGTTTTGTTTTGTTTAACTTTCATATTTGAAAAGTCTACGAAGGCGTGCTATACAATTGTGTTAATTGAATTGGTTAAAACCTCATTGTTGTTTTTGGACAGACGAAAGCTAATTTATTTTTGTGCTTTTTAATATTTGGATAAATTTAATCTTTGATAGCATAATATCTATGTTTGATTGGTTTCAATATTTCGTTGCTTATTGTCAATGTATTTATAAGAACCTTAATGTTGTTCTATATTTGAAATTCGTCTACGGAACGGATCAAAAGCATCTCTTATAATGTAATAAACCGGAGTTCGTCAAACGTCAGTCCCATTTTTTGTCGTCATTAGCCGACATGAAACAACTCTAGCTTGACGTACTGGATCGGAGTGAGACAGAAAATAAATTGTGTGAAAAATTACGATGATTACGTGTAATAACGGCCGGCCGTCTCTGATGGAGCCTGCCTCGGATTGGCGTCATTAGCCGCAGCGATAGTGACCAAAAAGAGTAATTTCGTTTTCTTCGCTACTCTTTCTTTGAATAATTCTGAATTAGGTTTTAATGTTAGGACTCATATTGATGTTGTGCTTGTTGCAATATTTTCTGAATTTTGTTAGTATTTTTCTTTAGTTAGTTACGACTTAAAACGTGCGTCAACTGCAGAAGGATTGAAATAACTAACTAATTAACTCTTAAACTTTTTCAGTAAGCGTTGACAAAGGGAACAGATGACATTAACTACTTATTAAACTAAATAACTTAACCAAGCTATACTAAATTAAACTAGCTATAGAGATTACAAAAAACACAATGTTGAAAAAATTTCCACGAGCAGGATTTGAACCTGCACCCTTCTGACATACCGGGTCAGGTGCTCTTAAAATTGAGCTATCGTGGTTCTAACCAGCCCGCCGAAATTATTCAACACTATTTACTTTTTTACTTTGAAAGCCAAAGGCGCCAATTCAAAAATATTATGATCAGATGTTAATGACGGTAGTTGTTGACATTGAATTGGCGCCTTTGGTATGTCAGAAGGGTGCAGGTTCAAATCCTGCTCGTGGAAATTTTTTCAACATTGTGTTTTTGTAATTTGTTTCGCAACAAAATTTGCGTTAAAATTATATAAACAAATTAAAAACATTTTAGCTATAGAGAGCCAATAATTCGTGTGAGTTTGTGAAAGTATAGTGAATATGTGGAGTTAGTGAATGTGTTTGTGTGTGTGTGTATTGTACTAAAACTAAAACAGTTACAAGTAAACAAATAAATAGTACTCAATCTTTACTCTACACTTTCTAAATCTCTGGGTTCATCTATATCAACCTATATCTTTATAGAATGGAAAACCAAACAATTTTAAGGTTATAAAAATTCACAATGACAATAACCAACAAGCAATGTTGGACTTAGTTCATAGTGTCATCACTGAACATCAGGTGAGACCAAGGCACTGTGCTTACCCATAAAATATAAAAAAATATATTTACAAATTAAGCCGCAAGTCTACCGATAACATACAAAAGGATAGAATTAATTAACAAAAAGTACATTAACACCAACAGATGTCTGTTTGCGAACGTTAAGTACTAGAGCTGGAGCTATTTGGCTTAATGCAGGCTTAATGCATATTCATCTGATCATACTTTAGGATGTTCAAGACAGTTACTTAATGGTAAACCTTTTTTATTGCCTGTAACAAGATTAAAGGATAAATGCTACGTTTATTAATTATAAATTAATGTGCTATGTTGCATTCGTAGCAAGGGCGACTGTTAAACGAATTTACTCCTATTTCTTATAGTTGTGGATGAGACATGTCCGAAGTAAGCTAAAAGCAATATTTTTTGGAAAGATATAAGGTTCACTTTACTATTTCACGAATTCTTGGAGACCTTTAGTTTAGCATGAATGAAGATGACAATAAGTTTTTTTTTTAATTTTTTTATAGATTTGATATTACAAACATGTGTTACCACAACGTGTTTTTCAATAAAGACTTCTTAGTAATTTCTGCGAATGCGATGAACACTTCGGCTACCGAACACCTTTCACTTAAAACAAACACTTGGATAAAGGCAAACACGCCAAACGAACGTGCAATGACCGTTTGCTTGTTGACCCTAAATCCGATGGCATTAAAGCATTTGACATTCAAGCCACTGAATGTCTCTTTGGCATATCAAGCAATTAAAGCAGCCGAACGGCGGACAGTAAGCAGATGGCTGTCACTTTTATCAAACACATTAAACTGGTTACTCGTATTGAACATTTATTTCCTTTTTTTCCCCGGCATAAAACCCCTCTCGAACTCCGCTGAGATAACGAGTAATGTATTGGTGCCCCGTCGAATAATTAAACGTCCCTTTTTATATTGAGTTCGGTCGGAATTAAAGTGCTATGTTACAACACTAATTAAGCTACTGAAGCTTTTTTATTGTATACACAAAAAGTTATTCCCATTAGTGCTCGATTATAGAAGAGAGTCTGTTAGAATATTTGCAACTGGACGCTTACAGGGTATTGTGTTTAACCAAATAATTTATAAAATATAGTTGTATATTTACTTAATCTGGAAGAGTTATCTAGTTACTAGAATTGCCAACGTCTGTTTACAACAACGTTTATTTCTAAATGCTTAAGATATTAATTTTTATATTTAAACGTTTATTACTAAAGGAATAAGGAAGAAGTCATAGTGTGTTATAAAGTATAATTGAAACAGTCAATTTCTTTAGAATGTTGAAGTATAAAAATAACCTGTAATGAATTGTTTTAATTTCTGCACAAAAACCGCATGTCAACAAATCCATACGTGATCAAGATCTCAAAACCACTTCGGCTCAGTGTACATCGCATTGTAAGCGACAAAAAACGCATCGTTGCGAGTTCCGCGCATTTAATTCTGCACGTCTAGGCACTGCCTTATTTGTCGTCTAGCTATATCTGAGGCAACTTTTATAATTTATAAATCGTCAACGTCTCTTGGAAGACACACCACCAAACAAAGTACGATCGCAAATCTAATTTACGACAGACGACTTGTAAATTTTTTATGTCCATTTCACTCCAAGTATGGAGCGAGCTTATTAAATGAGTACCTACTGTGTTTAATATTGTCTTATTTTTGTTATTGCTGGCATTATTCATTTTTGTACGGATATTGCAGAGTGACGAATAAACAAGATGAATGGTTGGGTTGATCATTTCTCGTAATTGGTATTAATCATTACGAAGTAAGGCGGTCAAAGTGTAGGTCTAACTATTTTTTATTAGGTATAAGATATACTATAATATAAGGTATACTTATGGTCCATTTTATGAGAAGCAATAGATGAAATGATTATACTTTTTGTATTAATAACATAAATCAATAGTTGAACCTTAATGGATACAACAAATAACTCGAATGTATTGAGATATGCTTAAACAATTAGTTAACAGAACCTTTTACTACATTCTACCTACAAACTAAACCATACAAATTTTCGAGCGGAAACTTGGTCATTCGACTTTGTGTTCACATTGGTGTAAGTTGAAACAGATTTAACACAAGAAAACGATACAAGCTCACATAATTTAAATCTGGCCAGAGGGCTTTCTAATGCCGTATCGGGTTTTAATTTAGATTAGATCGAACTTGTAAGTCTCGCACTTTATAATAAAGGGAGTTGGACTGACGTTTGGAATGTTTGTTCACAGTTCGCGACGCCACGGCCCGGCGGGGAGTCGTCCTGCCTGCAAGGCCCCGACTGTTTTATGGTGAGTGCTCATGGAAATTGTGACTAAGTTGGTGCAGCACGTGGACAAATGACCATTCCTGATACATTGATGATGACAACAACAGCTGACGACCAGAGGCAGAATCTTAGCTACATTTGGAAAAAAACGCAGTAAACTGTGATTGACGATTGAGACGTATTGACTTCATGATGCATGAGGTTGTTGTACAGACGCCTGCACTTCAACCTACCACAAACTGTCAAATTTCCTCAATAGAATTTGAACTTTATAACTCGTATATGGTTGAAAATGTATTGAAGAAATTTGACAGTTTTGGATAGGTTGATGTGCAGGCGTCTGTACACTTACATTAAAAGGTTTAATGTACCGTACGTACTCACACTTACAACAGAATAAGTTTTCATTAATCCAGTATAGTCGCTGAAGACCGCACGGTATTACAACGCTTATATTGAAGAATTCCTCAAAAAATCAAAAAGCAATTCTTCATATTTCAAGAACTTCGCTTGCTATTAGCTGAGTTTTTGGTATCCTCTATTTTTACACGACTGCCAAAAAAAGGAGTGTTATGTTTTCAGGGTACATGTATGTATGTGATGTTTCTTTATTCCACCATAACTTCTAAACGTTCGTCGTCCGTCGCCCGTCGTTCCGTCTAATATAGGCTAGTAAAAATTTGGAAATTCAACTCCTATGTGGGTAAAATAGGGGATCAAATTTTGTATGATGAAAATTCGTCATTATTGGAGTTAAAGACTAGAACTTGATGTTTAGTATTTTGGACCACTATTAAAAAACACGTGTTTCTTTGGAAATTTCATCCCTAAGGTGATAAAACAAGGGATGAAAATTGTAAAATATGGGATTAACGTTTATATTAGAAAACTACATAATAAGTCGTGTAAAAAGGGGAAGGGTAGAATAGATGACATATTTTATTAAAATGAAACTTATCACATAAAGGTACAAAATAAAAATAAATTATTAAAAAAATTAAAAAACACGACTGCTTTATTAATCAACAGTTTTATTAATCAACCAGTTTTAATTTTTTATATATAGTCAGTGAGTGAATGAGTGACGTTTCACTTTTATAAATACAGATAAATAAATAAATGACATCTTGTTTTTGCCTTTTAATTCTTTTTTTGTCATGGCAATCGTGTTTTTTTTTTATTTATGATTTTAAAAAAAACTACATTAACTCATACGACAATCAATAATGTCTACTACTTGTATTGTCATAAGAGCGATTAGTTGCTTTAAGAAAATTAGTGAAATGTGTTATTTGCTATTTTCCGAATACCTAATCTTAATTGTTGAAATAATAATTGGTACTTTACATACAAAAACTAAAGCAATGTTTATTTCAAGTATTTACTCCTAGAATTTCAAAAGAAACCATTCTAAAGATATTAATTGAATTGGAATTCAATTGTTCTAATTGGAATGTAAGAGTTAAGTTAGATTTGTAAGTATATCTCTGAAGCACTTGTAAAACAATTACGTCCTCGCTCATTAAAGTTATAAAATATCCAAAAACTACAAAAACATTCCGTGACTATCTGTTCCCTGTTGGGTGACCATACCTTAATATCTCGAGCTTCTTTCTGCTTTAGAAGGCACTTTACGTGACTTCTGCTTAATTCTGAATGATGAAAATGCGCTGCCTGCTGTATGATATGATGTATTGTGTTCCCTGTACGTTACAATCTGTGCCTCTTTGGCTTACAATGAAAAGGTCTAAGCAACCATCTGCTATGTTTGGTACAATTACAGGCCACATTTTGCATTTCATCAAACAAGTTGGTAGTCTGACATTATTTATCATTAGTTGCAGTTAGGTGCTAGGTGATATCCCAATTTCCTATGTGCAGCACATAAGTTGCACTTGGCACTATATTGTGAAGGTCATTCTTGAATGATAGCGAGATTTGGCTTTGGCAGAAGTGGTTTCCTCTTGATAACCCTTAGTACTCTCCTGTAATGAAATGTTCGCTTCCTAAAACGTTTTATGCGTTCATCCCAACAACTTGAGCAGTAATCCTGTGATGAGCACTTAATACTTTGCTAAGTTTCAAGGCATTAAATGTTAAATTGTATTCAGATTTACCGTTCATCGCATTTAATGGTACCAATTTTAAGACCTCCGTTTGATGGTACCGCCGGTAAGTTTGGCTCGTAAAATATCTTTTAATCAGTTATATTGGCTAATGAAACATGTTTCAATAATAATTGGGTTTAGCTTGCGAATGTTTCGTTACATTTTTTCATGTCATCAACCTGTTAGTTGGCCCTTTTTAAATTTTTGTTACTTACAACATCTTATTTCTCAGTACCGTCAGTAGGTACTCAGTATGAAAGTCAAAGTAATTTTTTTTCAAATAAAAGCTTTAGAAAAGTGCTTTTGAGCCGTAAAATTTTTTACTTACTACCTTTTCAGGACATCTATTTTTTTAGCTGTGGAAAAGAATAGGCGCAAAAAATTTCGCAGCTGTAATATAAGTAACGACCTTTAAAATTTAGGTCGTTACCAAATCCTACAATATTTAATTTAATGCACTTACAATTAAATTAAACCCGGAATTACAAGAAATGCTTACAATGAGTATCAACAAGTTTAACTAAAAAAGGGACGGACATCCCACTACTTCATTACCTCTGAGGCATTGTAAGAAACCGAGTCATAATATCGGCCGTTCATGTATCGGTGAGGTGTCACCTTATATGTTGGTAGTTACTAGGGAACACCTACATAGTAATTAATAACCGATATTGACAATACTTCTCACTGCCAGCCAAGACAGTGCCTTTGATGTCGGGATATCCACGACACCGACAAATTCCACCGGGAATCAAAGCGGGACTGTTTTAGAAACTACCTAAGTTTAATTACTTCAAAATATTATGAAGAGCGTACGCTCTTTAACATAATGAAATGGAGCTTGTATTCGAAATACTACAAAATTGTATACGAAATTTGGAAGTAAATTAGAAACACACTTGAAACTTCAATGAGAGTTAAAGAGTTTATTGGTCATGATGAACTTTGACTTGAAATTTTTATTGAATAGAATTTAGTTATGATTAACTATTAATATTGTTATTATTTTACTGTTGTATTTATACTGCATTATTATTGTTGATATCATTTATTTTGGAAATGGACTATCACTACATATGGCAAGATGGACCTAAGTTTGTTTAACTACTCAACTAACATATTTCCAATAAAATATAACCTGTGTTCATCTTGTCCACTTTCGAAACTCCCGACATAATCACATCATCAACAACAGTTATTAACTTCAATTTGTCAATATAATTCACAAAAAACATAATTTCAGAGATCATCGGAGCGCATAGAGCGTCGCCAACTAATAATTATAAAGCTCATCGAGGCGAGACGTGTCAAGTTAACGTCTTCTCCAACTAATGACTGTTCTAAATGACAAATGCTGCATTTGAGTCGCCCTGGAGCGAAATTCAACTAGATGCGCCCCATAACTCAGTGTAATTGAGAGAGGAGAAATTGATAAATTCGTTTTTGGCGCTTAGCGTTTTTGGCAAGACTTTGTAGGCGATAAATTATAACTTGAGCCTTTTTCAACACTTACGCGATAAAATGCGTTTGGTATTTATTAGTTTAGTGAATTGTGCGATCACATTTACTATTAAAACAAGAGCTGTACTAACTTACAGTCATGTTATGGATATACTCTTTCTAGTGTGGTTATTTTGGGGTTTCATCCTTTAAAATATTATATTAAATAATATTGTCTCATTGTCATCACCAGACTAAAAAAGGCAATAGCTCACTGCGCTTGCCAATAAACCAGATTACTAAACATGAACTGCCATCTGAGTTTTGCAATCCAGACTAACAGTATGAAAGAGCTCGATAAATTGAAATTTTATTTTGAAAACTGCTTACAAAATCACACCCTGAACGCACTAGCTGCTACAGTAGCGAGCACTTTGTCAGAGTCAAATTATTTTTTTTTTATTCAAATAAACTTAAGAAAAGTGATTTTGAATCGTCCTGACATTTTTTACCTACTACCCATTCAGGACGTTTATTTTTTAGCTGTGGAGAAGAGTAGGCGCAAGAAATTTCACAGCTTTTGTGTACGTACGTACGTATGTCGTTACAGAAGTAACGACATTTACAAAAAAAACTATGCCGTTACCAAATCATACAATATTTAACTTGATACACTTACAATTAAAAACTTTAAAGAGCCCGGAATTAAAACTCATGCTTACCTCTATAGGTACATTTACTAACATTACACTTCATTCTAAAATAACGTAACTTGGGCAATATGTTTGTACTATTTCAAAACTATAGAATGACGCTTTATATCTTTACAGTGTGCGAGGATTGGAGGAATGTCAGTTCCACCCATTCTTATCATTAACATAATCATTTTTAATGTAATAGCCTTTTTTAAACGTGTTGCCTTAACGTGTGTCTTAAATTCCTCAAAGCGCAAAATTAAAACATCATTCGGGATTTTGTTATAATAAGTCACACTTTGTCCCATGAATGATCCAAAAACATTCTGGAGTCGAAATTTAGGTATGTCGTTTGCCCCTTCCAGTTTTTTTCTAACACTATGATAAATTTAATGTATATGCGCCACAACAAGTATTTTTTTGACAAACGACTGTGTTTGCCACTGGCGTCACCACCCGCGCTTCTCCAATGACTGATACTACAAAAAGACTTTACAAGAAAGC
The DNA here is from genome assembly GCA_949315975.1 of Eudonia truncicolella. Lineage (NCBI taxonomy): Eukaryota > Metazoa > Arthropoda > Insecta > Lepidoptera > Crambidae > Eudonia > Eudonia truncicolella. Next base: position 1,052,565 of record OX438838.1, on the reverse strand, counting down.
CCTTTGACCATTACAATCTCAAACAAATTGCTGTACGCCACATCGTTCGTAATGATCATATCTGAAATAAATCATGATGTTTCGGCTCGTTTAACTGTGATGTTGTTAGGTAATTTCTTCTTGGTTTTGAATTCGTGTCTGTTGTTACAGTGTTGGGAGAACTGCGAGCTGCTACAGTCAAACTACGAGGTGTGGGGCGCTGTTTGTGACGAGAAAGATATTTGCGTAAGTTTTTTTATAATTAATTGGAAATATTTGAGAGCTTTAATGAACCTATGAATTAGGTGAATGTTACTAAAAAAAATAATGGTACAAAACACCTTGCCTATTACTTCTTAAAAAGGTCTACGAGTTTGTAACGACAAAGTGGTCATGGAAGTGTATTTTCTACTAATTAAGAATTAGTTGTCTCCTTAATTAAATGTCCTAATAGTTGTTTGTGTGTCCCTTTATCGTTAATTTACCGTTAACCGTGTGACTAATTGAACCGTTCTTTCCAGTTCCCTGGCTGCAAAGTTGCGTGTGAATTCCACACTGGGGCAGCACGTGCATCGCAAACGCAACCCGTCATCCACACGAAGGGGGAGGGGGTCATGAGGGTCAGCGGGGCGCTCGCCCGGTGGCCGCCCCCCGCGCCCCGCACCGCGTCCCACCCGGACCCTCTCGTCTACGTAGTGATGCGCCGCGCAGCCGAAGGCCCTTGGCGGCAAATTATCCAAACCCAATCTCTTGCCACGAGAGTACCTTCGAACAATGAAGGGGCACTTCTCCGTGTGCTTGTCGTTGACCCACAGGGATTGGTTACAATCTACAGCCCCGATGAAACCTGGGTAGCCCATGATACGAACACCTCGAACCACGATGAACACAAATGGACTTTGAAAGAAATCTCTCTTATACACCAGAAAGTTTTAGTTATTGGTGAAATTGCATGGGAACCTAGAATAGCAAGAGGTGTGTACCTCGTTACGTGGGAAGTTGATGGTGGTGGATTGAAAGGAAACTTATTCACCGATTCCACTCGAGTCACGCTATCGCTATGGCCGGATACAGTGTATCATATTCAAGTGGAGTTGGTATCTCGCACTCCAGGAGTTGACAATGAGAGGTCTGAAACGATGACGATAGACACAAGTCGAGCTCAGCGAGTTTCCACTGAGAGCGTGCAGGATGTGCAAGTCAGTGAAGGTGACCGTCTTATGTCAGTACTCGTCAGCTCCATGAGAGGCGAACGAGTCCCAGAAAGGGCACCTGATTCAGAACTAGTGCTTGGCTGTTTGTCAGCCATGATTGCTTTTGGTCTGGCAGTTCTTGCCGCGGTACTGTGGAGGCGGAGACGAAGAGGCACTTTTCCAGGGACCAACGTATACGTAGGCTCATCCTCAGTGCTCAAGCGAAAGTTGGTTGAAGACTTCGCGCCCGCAGCGCACTGCTTCCAGCCCGTCCTAGCTCCCGAGGCGCCGAGCAACGAGTCGGCGCCACGCGACGTGGTTGTGTGACGTCACAGTTTCGACATGCTGTCGGTTGAAGACCGCGCATTCAGTTCCTAAATTGTCGGACAAAATAGTCGCGATGCAAAACGCTTTGCCGATAGTGAAATATTCACGTGTGATACAATGGATGGTTTGAACAATTATTATTGAAAGTGTTAAAGTGAGACGTTACGAATTTTCGTAATACATGTTTTCTGTTACGTTTTATTATTGAACTCTCTGAACTTACTATGAATGTAAATGCAGCTGTAATAAAACAACTAATGTGAATTTTTGTATGTAGATTTAGGAAGATGTAAATTGAGAAAATGTTGTAATGTATTTATGAAACACAGTAAGGTTAACACCAGAAAATTTAGTAATGTACATATTACGTTAGGAACAGGAGTAAAATAGTAAAGATAATTTTCTATTTGAAAAAAAAAACAGGTTGAACCGCTTGTACATAATGGATTATAAATATATGTACTACAATGATAAGGTTAAGTGAATTTTCTGTTCATTTCATTTCTGAATAAAAGTTTTTCTATGGAAGCATGTTTTGTAGATTTATCGCTATAAATAATTACTAGAACTATTTTTACAACTAGTCCATACTACAGTTTAGTTAAAATTATAGCTGCTAGATATATTTTACTATAAATAGTTTTGACGAGAAAACTTATTCACTGTAGTGAACTTTACGATATCTTCAGCAATAAACTTAATTGTATGTATTTGTAAATATTTGAAGCGTTTATTGTATAAATGAATATAACAGAGAAATTATATTTTTCTTGGCCGTCAGTGTAAATTCTTCGGAACGTCATGAGTGAAAAAAAATATTTATGAAAAAAAATTAGCGAACTTTTTCAGAGTTTTGAGCTACGTTAACGTTACTATTAGGAGTAACCATTTTATTAGTGTATTTCATTGTAATGTTTCCATTTTACAGTATCGTTGTAATTATGTTGTTTGAAGTTGATGTTAGAATTGAACGTACTTAAATCTTGTTCATTCAGAAAATACGAAGGCCAAATTGATTTTGTGCTAAATAGAAAACGAATAATTTTATTTTCTTGTGAACCAAAATCCGTGTAGTGTAAGTTAGTGTTAAAAAATTATTTATTTTCGTGATTTGTTTTGTACCTTCACTCGAACTGTAAATAATATTAAATGCTATATGGCGCTGAACTTTAACGAATATAAATAAACTTGTCTGCCAAATGACACCAGATTTTAATTTATTTCCCTTTTATTTCTCTATCACCTTACACCGTCAATAGTATTTTTTTTTAAATATTTTTCATCGTACATTCGTTCAAGTTTATGTATCTTTACTCTATTTTCGTATCTACCTCACCCTGTTTTTCCCGATAGTAAAAATATTATTCACTGTACCTACATAATAAAATAACTATATTTCTCATTGATCACTTGGACCACCAATACTGTACGCATTATACAAAAGAATTGCTTCACTTAAAGCAATAACTTAAAATAAATCTTTTGAACAAACAATTGGGAGATTTAGCATTGCTTAAAAGGGCTCCGTTATGTCGGCTGTCATTCGGGCCGCTTGGATAAAACGCCGCCATTGTCTAGGGATTAACGTCGACGAATTTGTTGTCAACAAACGCCTGATCAAACAAACGAAAAAAAAAGATTCGTAGTGCGTCAGATCAGAGCACAAAATAAGGAGACCGCAGAAGGCAAGCTTCATACAAACCTTCGATCTATAATGTACTAGATTCCCGACGAGCGCTTGAAAAACGGTAGGCAACTTTGGGGCTACGGAAACACAATGACGTTTATGGCGATGACAGTAAATATTAAGTACAAATATTGTGCAACCTTAATTTAATCGTTGTATTTAAGATTTAAGGTTCACAGTGAGCTGAAGTTGTTGATGCTATCCAATGTTTTTCAGATTTTGTTATTCGAAATTTAACTGTACCTATAGGTATGAGCAAACAGGACGACTTTCGAGTTGCATTTTTGTTCAGGATCTTTTATCTAGTACATTATAGATCGAAGATACAAACGCGCTCGAGCAACGCACACATGGACGACCACCCACGGAACAGCTGCGCTGTGACTGTTTTGCGATGGTCCAAGATTCCGTGTCCTTTAAATGTGTACACACGGCGGCAGATCAACCTACCAAAAACTGTCAAACTTCTACAATCAATTTTGAACTTTATCATTCATTGGAGAAATTTGACAGGTTTGGGTAGGTTGATCTGCCGCCGTGTGTACGTTGCTCGAGCGCGGTATGTATAAAGCTTACCTTCTGTGGATCTTCATATATTGTGGTCACAGTCAAACCCTTCGATTCAATCATTGTCATCTATCCAAGCGTAAGGGCTTAAATACTCAAACAACGGAACAGCGTTTTTTTCTATGTTCATAAAAAAAACTTTAAAATCCCGAAAAAGCCGTCCGAGAAAAAGTCGTCGTAAATTCCGTCCTATCTCCTTAAAAGCCAATTATCAAGTTTGGGTTTCATTATATTGAGAAATCCATTAAGCTAATCGCCAAGTTGGGAGCCACCGACGTGACGGTTATGAAAAGGTTACTTCGGCATGCAAATGCGGAGGCATCTTAATGTGAATTACGTGTAAATGGAAAACAGAACTAACATTTTGAACCAAATGGATGGCTACATTCACAGTCAGCTATAATTCAACTGCCGAGATTAGATTACAGGCGCCCATAGAGTTTCTATTCACCGGGCTTATGATGAAATCTAGTTCCTCATAGACTTTATCGCATTCGTTTTCATTAAGGAAAGAAGCTGTTTCGTTTCGGGCATCCACGGTTATGGTAACATATGCCCATTTATTTTAGTTACCCATTTTATTCTTGGCCCACGGTTTGGTGTAAAGCATAGGATCATAAATAACGAGGAAAATAGAAGGTGAACGCTTCCCAGAGTATCCTTTTGGGAGCGGCCAAAGCATTCTTTTAAGATTTATTACAGAACTTGAGCACATTACTTATTCCTTATGTGCCTCCGGTTCCGATAGTACGGTGAATGTAGACAAGACAGTTTTTTTTCTGTTAATTCCTCATTTGGTCTAATGAAATATGCAGCGATTTGATACTATTAGAGGGCGATTTGAATATTTGTCCGCCTTCGGGATTGTTTCTGGTCATGTTTCTACTTGTAGTATTACAATAGGTACTTAGCTGATAGCTGGTGAGATTGAAGTTAAGTTAATGTCCAATAACGTGTATCTTTATTAGATAACATTAATAAAAGTAAGGTAGGTTAAAAGTGTGTATATGGGTTTCAATTGATTCTCCTACCATAAAAAAGTCCTTTTAACTATTTTAAAAGGGACAAGAGGCATGAAAATAATAAGTAAAAATATTAAAATCATATAATTGTACTTATGGCCATTTTTATATATATCTTAGGTACGAGTAAAAAGTCGGTTCCAAAGTAACGATTAATACCTAACAACTGAATTCTTATTCACGGTGAGTTTGTTGCTAACATAAAAGTTTTTTCAAATAAAATACTGTCTAGTACTCGGTTTTTCTATCAAATACCATTTTCGTTACGTCTTTATACTTGTGTATACTGATAATCTATTGAACGCCTCATAAAGTCAAGACTAGTGTTATATAGCCCCTTGCAAAAAAAAAGTTGTAGAAGAATTACTAACGTAAAGCGATAGAGGCAAAGTTACTCTGCAACAAGTTAAACAAATGACCGAACTGGCAACTCTCACGCACTGATATAATAAATAGTATTGCAATCTAGTTATTTAACTTAAACTTATCTAAATGGAGGATGCCAAGCAAATGTGTGGGACAGGCTTTCTTGTTAACGGCCTAAAAGACAAGAATCTCTCACAATTGCAGATACAATCGAAACTTATATTCCAAGACACTCAAGTACCCGATAAGCCCTATACGTCGCATAAAATTAACTTCGAGATTGAAACGAAATGCGGTTGGAGCAGTTTATTGATTCATTTCCTTGGCTGTTACGGTCCCAGCTCTGACTGAAGGGAGCCGTATTTTATTTTCTGTTTGAAAATTATGACGGAAATAGGAGTAATGGGAGGCAACTTTGTAATCGTTATAAACGTAATATTACAACTTAAAGAAAGTGATGAAAAAATTTCTACGAAAGGAATTCGAACCCGCACCCCATGATTGGTAATGATTTAATAATTTATTTATAGCAGATTAAAATCAATTAAGATCAATTACAAAAAATAATGTTGTGAATAAGAATTTAGTAAAATTTTTCCTTAAAATTTAAGTTAATATTGTTAGTTCACATTTCGATATTTAAATAAGGCTCCTGTGATTTACACAGTAAGAGTAGATTGTGTTGATACATTTCGGCAGGCCGGATAAAACGTTAGCACGTTAGCATATTAGTAGTGCACCTGATCCGGAATGTCATGGGGTCCGGGTTCGGATCCCGCTCGTAGAAATATTTTCAACACTTTCTTCAAATTTTAATTTGATCGCAATAAAATTTGGTAAAATTATCTGTACTTACCCATAAACGTAAGACTAATTTAAATAGAGATTAATAAAAATATTCAGAGGTCCCGAGTTCAATTCCCAGATCGGACAAAGTGTGTTTAGTATTTTTGATGCATGGTTGGGGTTTGTGATCAAATTGTTCTTTTTTTTCCTGAGAGTTTACTGTTTGTCACTGGGCATTTTCCGCTTCATTGGGATTTTTTGGGAAACTTAAAGGGTTCCTCACTTCGTGACAAAACGAATCACCGTCAGTGGTTTTCTAGAGGGAAAGGCATCACGCACTAGTGCGTGTTCCCGTGTCCTACTGAATTCTCCGAGAGGTTCGGATTGGATCGGAGTTGGCAAGCGTAGTGATTAAGCCAATACCCAGCAATTGTAGCGATTATGACGATGGCTTAATTTCAACGATGGAGACCTTTGCCCAACTGTGGGACAGTATAATGGCCATTACTTACTTAGTATAAGCCAAAAAGCCGTAGTTATTAAGTGGGCCTACAATCAATTATACAGCGCAATGTGGCGAAAGTGTTAAAAGGAAAATACATTTCTTATCTGATCACTCCACGCAAAAGCACTTCCATGGGGGGAAGTAAAGCTCTTCGCGGTATTCCGAGGTGGAGGTTAATGAGGTTTTCCTTCGGACGGAAACCATCAGTTCGATTTTGCGCAAACATATCCGATGTTCGACAATCTCCACCACATAATCGGGAAAGTGCTGAGAGCGTTCACCCATTTAGACCGACCAGGCGTCTGCGTGTTGTTGTAAATTAAACTTTAAAAATATCATAATTAGGGTACATCGACATAATACTTTAAGAGGTGCTATAACATCCTGTTGGACTAAGTAAGTACTTTATCGTATTGAACGCGTGCATCTAGCTATATTTTGGCACATTGCACATGTTTCATGAATTGTTTTTTAGTGATATATACATAATAGTAAATAGTCTATATACTGTCCCACTGGGCAAGGGCCTTCAAATCAAGTCATCGCTACAATTAATGGGTATTGGCTATATCACCACGCTTGCAAAATGCGGGTCGTGGATCACAAACCCGGGCTATGTATCGAAAAATACGAAACACACTTTTCCCTACCTGGGAATTGGAGCTAGGACGACCGCTAGTTGTTAATAAGCTCATTAATTTACAGTTTTTAATCAATAATGTCTTTGATATTGCTAAAACTAAGCCATTCACAAAATACTTCGTCACCATCATAATACTTCATCATCTCAGCCAAAAGACGTCCACTGCTGGACAAAGGCTTCCGCCAAGGATCTCCACAACGACCGGTTTTGTGCTGCTCGCATCCAACGGCTTCCCACGACCTTCACCAGTCCACCTTGTTGGAGGTCTGCCCACACTGCGCTTTCCTTTTCTTTCTGCGAGCAATGTGCCCTACCCACTGCCACTTGAGCTTAGCAACTCTTCGGGCTATGTCGGTAACCTTTGTTCTTCTGCGGATCGCCTTATTTCTTCCTTTCGATCACGCAGAGAAACCCCGAGCATAGCCCTCTCCGTTGCTCATTAAGTGACCTTGAGCCTTCTGATAAGGCCCATAGTACTTAATTACAAACAATGAGATATAAATCGCAACGTTAAACAAATCTCACCAAATTTATAAACATAAAGTTGAACTGCTCTAACTTTCAAACCCGAAACACCTCCAAAATAAACATTTAAATATTTCTCAATTAAGAAACAATAACAAATAACGGGCCGCTGGAGTTTTACACTGAGCAGACGGGAGACGATTGGATTAATTAAAAACAATTTATATTCGTTGTCGGCAGCGATTACAACAATTATTAAAGACAAATATTTACTTGAAGGTGGTGTTTAACTGCCCACGCGCAGGGTAGACGGGTGTTGTCTGTTAAGGCGCTGACGACTGTGAAATGCGCTTCACTTATGGTCATATAAAAATTGTACAATAGAAAACGCTAAAAATATATGTCATAATAGACTTTACATATTTGCAACAATGTTATTGTTCCAAAAACGTAGAGTTATGAAATTTCCTCGATAGAAAAAAACCAAAGTCACCTTTACATGATTTTGACCTTTACCTAACAGTGTCAATTTTACATGATTGTCTTTTTTATTCACTAACTACTTACGTACTTCAATGAAATAATTAACCCTAGAACCACAACATGATATTTTGTTTCACAAAATAAAACATGGGTTGCCGGTGCCCAAATAAAAATACCTTTTTATAGAACACTATGAACTTTAATTAACTAAAGTTAAAAACAAAATACATGTCTTTGGATATTTAAGGAACTTTTAGAAACAAAAATTATGAAAAAAAAAACGCTTTATACTAAACACACTGGGAACAAATCGGTAATCTATGTTGTGCACATAGATTTCTTGAACACTTCACACAACGCTCTCTGCCCTTTCGGTCTTTAGATCTGAGGCATAAATAGCATATTATTATATATATATTATGTCTACCTCTCGCCTGGGGTCACCCACAACCCCATGTAGTGATTATAGGGTTAAGTATGCTTAACTATGTAATACTTATTAGAAAAACACTATTGTTTTTTTTAATGAAACACCTATTTTTATAATTATGGTAAATATAATTTTACGATAGTTTGTAGCATACAAATTACAATTTGAAAAAGTATTACGAGCGGTATACGAACCCACAACCCATGACATAGCAGGCTAGGCGCACTACCAACTATATTCTCGTGGCTCTGTGCAACACGCCGAAATTAATCAACACTATCTTATCTACTTTTACTTTTCTTGCTTAAATATTTACTTCTAATGTAGTTTTTAAATAAAAAAGCATTTTTCGACTTGAATCCATTGGATCGCGCACTATTTGCATCCCTTTTGCTTGTACACAGATCGATAGAGAGCGACGTTTCACGGTTGTCAGCGCCTTAACTACCCACGCGCGGGGTAGCCATTAGACGGGTGTTGTCTGTTAAACACAATGTAACATGAATGTGTAGTAACGAAACGGACAATTAGTGGCATGGAGCTCTTGTTGATGGGAGGGGATTTACGAGTAGGTGTTTGTTTTAATTTCTGTACATAGGTATAGACGCCTGGTACACCAACCTATCCACAACTGGAAAAATAAACTATCAATAACTATCAATTTATCGTTTTTGCACAGGACTTTTCTACTAACTAATGTTGTTTCATCATTATGCAACTTAAGTAATTTTTTCAACTTTTGTGTTTTTATAATTTGTTTCGCAACAAAATTTGCGTTAAAATTATATAAACAAAACAAAAACATTTTATAAATAGCTTGCCTACTTCTTAACTGATCTTTAGTATTTGTAAAAATATTATGATCAGATGTTAATGACGGTAGTTGTTGATATTAATTTTGGCCTTTGGCTTGAAAAAGTAAAAAAGTAAATAGTGTTGAATAATTTCGGCGGGCTGGTTAGATCCACGATAGCTCAATTGGTGACCCGGTATGTCAGAAGGGTGCAGGTTCTTGGATTTTTTTTCAACATTTGTGTTTTTGTAATAAGGTAACTATTCTCAAAGACGTAGACGTAAAAAAAGTTAAATAAAGGGCTCTCTAAACAAACACATAAATTATCTAAAATTGGTGATTTAAAAAAAGTACCTGAAATTGGTCATATTATCTACTCATAAAACTTTTCTATGGACAAGTTAGGCTTTACGCATTTGAGGTGACGCAAGTGACGTGTGAGGAAGGGCTTTGGCATGGGTATCTGACCATACCTCCCCAAAAGCCCAAGGGTCGGAGGGACCAGTGTGTGGTTGTCATGTGTTGTCATGTTTTGTTTGGTATGTGTCTTTTCGTCTCTTTCTTTTCTTTCTTTTTTAGCATATCGGTAGCGAGCGGAGGAGGGGGCCGGCGGCGGTCGCCTGGCTCCCCAAGGGAGGCGCTTTGCTCTTGAGGGAGCACGAGAGGGGATGTTCCGCCTATGGTTTGTTGGGGGTCTCGGCTACGCAAATGCGTAGTCCGGAGGCCTTGCGCCCCGTCCTCCGGGCATGGGCGGAGCGGCGCCATGGGTCGCTCACGTACCATCTGGTGCGGATACTGTCTGGACATGGTTCGTTCGGACGCTATTTGCACCGGATCGGGAGAGGGTCGACCCCGCGGTGCCACCGTTGCGAGGCGGCGGAGGACGCGGCACAGCGCGCCCTAATGGTGTGCTCTGCGTTCGATGTCCGGCGCTCCGCATTGGTCGCTGTGATTGGCGCGGACCTCTCCCTGCCAACCGTGGTTCTGTCCATGCTCAGTGGTGAGGGGTCCTGGGAGGCGGTCAGCTCCTTCTGCGTCGACGTCGTGGCGCTGAGGGAGGGAGCGGAGCGGGCCGGGGGGCACGGCCCCCTGGCGGATCCGTGCCGCCGCAGATGCTTCCTGTGGGGAACCAGCGCGGTCCGAACCCCAGGGGGGCTTTGACCGTGCATTGCACGGGTCCCCACTGAGGGCCGACGCCCCGTATGTCTCGTCGCGTCGGCGACCCATCTCACCGAATGACGGGTCAAGTGTGTCCGCCTATCGTTTTCGAGGGCTGGCACCCGCCCCAATCAGGGGCGGGAGAGAGGCTCGACCATCTACAGGGCGAACAGACACCGACGGGATTGTGGAAGTGTCCGAAAGGACCTCGTCAGGCTCCACCATGCCGGCGTTTGATGCATCCTCCTCAGATGAGGACGACGCGATGATCGCCGGTTTGCTGGTTCCAAGGTGACGAGATGACATCGGAGTGGTTTTTACCGAGTCGGCCTAGACTCGCTTTCTCTAGGGCTTCGGCCCTGGAACAGAGTCTTAGCCATCCTCGTACAGCCAGCGGGACCCCTCTTTGCCCGCTGATGCGTCTGTTAGCAGATTTTCCACTACTTAACAAAAAAAAAAGGTGGTCACCCTGTATACCTACCAAAAACTTTTAAGTAAAACAAAACGCTGAAAGCGGGCACTACTAAAGGATAGAAGTTTTTTTATCAGGGTGTTTAATAATAGATCGAAATGTAATTAATTATTTAAGCGTTTCAAGAAAATTAAAACAAAAATAAAAAATAGGAGCAGTACTCATATTAATTTCTAAAATGTTTTTATTATTTGTTTGGGAATCGAAGTAGTGAATTTTTAACGGAAAAATACAAAATCCACGCGGACGAAGTAGCAGGCAAAATGCTAGTACCTACCTACATAAAGTTTAAAGTTTATTGAGCAAATTTGACAGTTTGTGGAAGTTTGATGTGCAGGCATGCGTACTTTCATGATTATCTGTGAAAATTTTAGATATATAAACAAAACAGTTTTTGACATAATTACACAATTTTAAATACCAACAACAGATTTAGATAAAATGTTTTTTGTTTTGTTTATATCATTTAAACGCAAATTTCGTTGCGAAACAAATTACAAAAACACAAATGTTGAAAATATTTCCACGAGCAAGATTTGGACCTGCACCCTTCTGACATACTGGGTCAGGTGCTGAACATTTGTGTTTTTTTTAGATTTAGATAACTATTTTTTTTGTACTTAGCACGGCAAATGACTCCATACCACCTAATGTTAAGTGGGAATGAAGCCCAGACGCGAGGACAACTGGTGCAGCGTGAAAACCACGCAGCATCAGTTGACCTCACTCTGCCAGCCCACAAGATGCTTCACAGGAAGGAGGGAAAGCGTGTGCTGGTAGACTATTCCATCTTTTGGAGGTGCGACAAAGAAACGAGTTACTAAATTTATTTGTACGCGATGGGATATTTGATAGATTGTGGTAGAAAGCCGTAAGTGCCCTTAAAATAATTCCTACCATTCAAACCCAATATAGATATATTGAAAAAATCGAATTAAGTAAACTTCGGTAAACTTTTTGAAAAAAGTTTCGATTTGTTTTCAACACTTTTTCAATACCCAGTACAATATTGTATTATTTAATTATGTATTTAATTAGGCACCTCTGACCTAACCATTAGAGCGCAACAGCGCGTTTTAAGCCGATATTTTTAGCTTATAACTACAGTAGATAAGAATCACAAGTAGATACAAAAGGAGTTCGGATAGTTAATTCTAAAATGTTTAATTCATTTGCACAAACCGCGCTAATGTCTTGGCCACGAATACTGGCGTCTTGCGACACGGCAAGTGTGTTTGTGAAACATTGCGCGCTATGCTAAGAAATTCTTAGTCAACGGTAATAGAAAGAACGCCATGTGTATAGAAATCGCGCATCGCATCGCTCACCCTCCGTGGTAGTGTCCAAGTAGTAAAGGTGTTTGCACAAGCGGTGTTCGCCGCCCACGCACGCTCGTTAACCGCTGCTCGGGGCCTTTCACATCAGCCGGATTATTGTGGGGCTAGAGGCCTTAGAGCCAGCCCGGTGCATGTTGAAAGATGTTGATGATCTTGTTGCTTTGGCCATGGAGTTTGAATGACCGTTCATAACGGTATAGGAACTGTAAGTAGTATAAAATATTGCAACGCGCCTTGTAATTCATTGAAATTATGTTAAATATATTTTAGCTAGTTATTGTTTTTGTGATCACGCGGGTCAGGATAACTTATTTATTATTACATTATTTATTTGCATATTAATTTATTTATTAAAACAGAATATTCATAAACACTAGTTAGATAGTAAACATTAGTTGTTGACATACATTACACACATTTATGAGTTTTTAGCTAGCACGCTCAAATCATGTTATTTGCAACGAAATGTTTTATTTTATTAGTTATTGGTAAAAAAGTATTAATTTAATTTTAAATAAAAAAATTATATTTTTTTTATTCATGCCTTTTAACTTTGACATTATAATGCCAGTTGCATAACTTATTTATTATTTGCTTTAATTTATCTATAATACTTATAGAGCAGATGACAATAAGTTCAGTTATCCCACGAAGCTCAAGAACTGCTGCGTTTTTTCTTCAATGTACATACACCTTTAGCCAGATCAATGCGGCCGTTGCAGATAAGCCAGCTTCCCCGTCCGACACCGCTCGAGCGCTCGTGTCACGCCGCGCCCGTAATTGCGTAACGCGTGTTTCCGTCTGTCAGTGCGCTCCTTTACAATTATCGGTTATTATAAAACGCTGGCTGGTCAGCCGCACCGTTGTCCGCTGTAACTGAATGTTGGCAGTAATAAGGGTTTTGTTAACGCATTTCACCGACTGCGAGTGTTGATTGGTTCCGTTAGAAAATGTATTTAGCTACTTTACGGTTGTTGCGAAGTAGCTGTGGTAACTTTATTAATAAATGTATACCTATAAGTTTTATTTAGATACAGGTTGTTAGGCAGCATTATGGAAAATATCAGCGTTATATGCAGCGTTATATTATGTAACATGCAACATGTGCGAAGCGGGTTTCGGTTTAACCCCCTTTACATTTTGTTCCATCGAGGTGCTTGATTGCGCAATGGTTAAGGCGCCAAGCCTGCGATTGATTAGGTTAAGCAACTTTTGCAAAGGCCGGCTATCGGATGGGTGACCAACATTGTATCATCTCGAGCTCCTCCGTAAAAACTAACTGAAAAATTTACTTCTGCAAACCCCTGCGCAGCTGTGCCTAATGCTCGCCCGCAACCATCCCCATCAAGTTCTTTAGTTATAATGCCTGTCTGATGAAGAGGAAGTGGCTATACTTATACAAGGGCTAAAGGATAGCTGTGCTGTTGGTGTTGATCAAATCTCAAGTATCCATTTGCTAACTGCTCCTATCGCACACATTTGCAATCTTACTATATCGACTGGGATATTTCCAACTGCGTTTATAACTGGGCTTATTAACCCATTCAATGCCGGACCCCGCACGGGTGAGTGATGACAATTAAATTTTTATTGTGTCTGGTTTTGAGGCAGTCAACATGTTAAACCTGTTCGTAAGGGTGGAGAAAAAGATCGTGTCGATAACAACAGGCCCATTTCAGTCCTGCCTACTCTTTCCAAGACCCTGGAGCGCATAATGAACGACAGTCTCATCAAGTTTTTAGAATGTAACAATCTGCTCGCATCTTGTCAATATGGTTTCTGTCGCGGTAAATCAATCAATGATGCGGTTCTAGATCTTGTCAACACAGTTATTACTGCGCTGGATGATAAGAGAAAATGTGTTACTGTTTTCCTCGATCTTGCGAAAGCATTTGACACGGTCTCTATCTCACACCTTTTAGGGAAATTAGAAAATCTGGGAGTTAGAGGTACTCCGTTAATGCTGCTCAAGGATTATCTTACCAATAGAACTTAGAGAGTCAGGATAGGTGAATGGTTGAGCGATGAGGCTGCGGTTTCAATCGGAGTACCACAAGGTAGTATAGTTGGCCCAACCCTTTTTCTAGCCTATATAAACGCCCTGTTTGATCTACAGCTTTGAAGCATTTCAAAAAACTCAAAAGGTTCATGACAAGGTTGCTGATTGGCAGCATATAAACTCCCTCGTACCCAGATTACGGAAACTAATATATATTTTTAAAACCCTTAAACACGTAGCCGACCGCAAGTCACTGTACAGTGACTATTGGAGTACTGTATCGTGGTATGGGGTGGTGTCGCAAAAACCGATCTCCTCGAGGTAGAGAGAGCACAACGGTGGCCGCTGGTCTTCCTTTCCGGCACCCTACAGTAGACCTATACAGAGAGTGAAAAGTACTCACAGTCAGACAGCACTAAATTCTGGACACCATCTTAAAATAACATACTGAATTGAAATATGATTCTGATTTGTTAAAGGACAAGCGTATAAAGGGCACCGTTTGTCGAATATTTTCTCTAAGGACAGCTACAATCGCACAATTTTTTTGTTTTTATGGGTAACCTTTATAATAAGTTAAATGGGATTCTTAATATCTATCCCCTCCAGGCGTTAAATAACGATCACAAACTACCTAAAGGAACAGAACTACCAAAATACTGAAAACTTACTTATTCCTATAAAATAAAAATCTAAAATTCTCTACGCAAAAATAAAACATACCTCTTATAAATAAAAACCTCTTATAATAAACTTACTGAACGACATAGGCTTCTCCTTTCGACTCGAGTTATATCGGCAAATTTATTAAAATCTCAGGCTCATATACACTACACACTCACTAATAACACACTCAATCACACAGATGTACACACACAAGCACACATTTCTGCTATATAAAATGTTAAGTAGTTCTATAAGTTGTTTTTGATAAAGTTTAATGTAATAATTAATACTACTTTCGCTAGCACTGCACATAGGTCTACAAATACGTTTAGTTGAACACAATTGTATCCTGTTGCGGGGGCGGCCTGGTGACCTGTGTCACTGGTTTTGTTTTAAAACCTATTGCGGGCACCAGCTTCTCTTACTTCAGGTCATACATTGTCTTTGACCCAAATATGTTTTAGAGTTATGAAACCTATTGTGTGATGAGAAATAAATGATTTTATTATTATACTCTTTATTTACTTTAGTTAAGTTTCGCTAAGTATATAAAAAAAAAATCTTGGTTCTCGTCATGCGAGATGGTGATATCGATGAGTATTTCCTAGCGCATCAATCGATCTGTCAACACGATATCAGGCTTATTGGCAATGATAGTCTTGTCCGTGATAACAGATCGATCCCAGTAGAGCGTGGCATAACCATTTTCGAGAACTGGCACCGGCTTGTACTTATAGTACGGCACCTCAGATTCTACAAGACCATATCGAAGAGCAAGTTGCTGATAGATAATCCTGGCTACAAGGTTATGTCTGTGCAAGTACTCACCGTTAGCCAGATGAGAACAACCGGAGATAATATGCCTGAGTGACTCACCGGGACGGCGGTCTCCAAATTATTATTATTAAAGAAGTTTCCTACAGTTACAGTAAGCCTATATCATCCGATTGTTGGACAAGGTCCTCACATTCTGGCCACACCACACGAGTTGTGCCACCATTTGCCAGTCCCTCTCAAAGTCGTCCAGCTCGTTCCGCCATAACCTGTGTGGTCTACCACGACTCTGCGCCACTTTGTTGTCTCATTGTAGAGATTTGAGCCCACAGTGCGTCAGGAATGCGGCAGACGTGGCCGGCCCAGTGTAATTTTAGCTTTGCCACTTTTTCTCCTACATCGTCGACTTTGGATCGGGAGTAATAATTAAGAGTCTAATAATTCAAAAGTTTTTAACTTAGTATGTACAGATCCCATTACCTGTCAGATAATGTCCAGTGAAACTCTCTTAGCAAGAGCTAAGGGGCGATTACACAAGGTCACAAAAGCCGTAATTGGGCTCGAACCTAAAACTTTTAGATGTATTTATTACATTGATTTACTATATCAGCCGATCTCACTTCTGGACAAAGTTCTCTCCACACTTTTTCCACATCATCCGGTATCCTGCAACGTCATATAAGTTCCTTAACTTGATAGTACCTTGGTAGTATGCATTAACTATAAGTATAATTATAGTAATTAACCATAAAATCAAATTTAACATAATAATAACCAACTATTAGTATTTCGACAAACCTCGCAATCTCCCAATTCGAAACTATGTATCCCGAAACTAATTGACGCAATTAATAGTTGTGCTGGTCTACAGGTGGCGTTTTGACCCTTAATTGAACATAATCTGTCGTACTGTGGACCCTACTCAAATAGTTTAATGACAAAAACTTGGATCCCCTTCATCTTCAACAAGTTAGGCCTGAAAGTTTGACGAGTGTGTAGTTTCTAAGAGGCGGGAGGAGTTAGAACTCTAACAATTGGCATATTAATAAAACAAAAGACGAACTACACTTTATTCGTAGTTTCGATTATACTGCAAAGTTATAATAGCAATTTGAAGTTAACGAAGGCAGAGTTGCTGCCCCAGGTTTACAATCGTAAGCTACTCGTAAGTCACTGATGGACAGATGACGCATTTCTGATTTGAGCAAGTTTTTAATCGAGTTTATTGTCTCATGGTTAGACCACCGGTCTCATATTTACCTATATCCCAGCTTCGAATCAACATTATCAGTTCGAGTCAGTCCGTTACTGGACATAGGTATCTTCCAATGCATGCCACCGAGCCCGATCTTCAGCTCTTCTCATTCTGCTTCAAGACTGTTCAGTCCCCTGATATCAGAGAGTTGGGTTATAGTCACACGTAAGAAAGAGAAGGAATTACTTTGACTATTGGAACCTTAACTAACACAAGTGCACGCCGATCATTAAGGCGTCAACAATAACAATTGTTGATCAAGAAAGTTGTGAACTGAAACGAAACGTATAGCGTACGAGCTAAAGATTGAAATCGATGTGATCTTCCCGGTCTATGTAATAATAACAACTAACCAAAAATATCCATGACGAAATTTTAAATCTGAATAGATCCCTCAAAATCTCGAATTCACAACAAAGAACCATTAATGGCTGTGATTAGCAACAGTTTCGAACGAACGAAACAGAAGAGCTCAGAATGTCAGCTTGGGTTATTGTTGGATGGGACACTTTATACGTTACTTTTACTCCATTTTACTTTACATGCTATTAAGTTTGACATTTCGAAACCACTGTAGGTCCCATATCTATGTATACAAGTAATAAAGTGGTAAGGTTTCGTGGTCACATGGAAACTGGGGTAACTATATCCTATAAATGCTAAAAGTCAATAAAATATTTTCGTTTGCTTTTGGTATTGCATTGTGGTACTAAAGCTGGGATAAACTCTAAACATGTTGTATAATTAACAAAAAAAATATGTTTTTAATATTTGTTTTATTTATATATTTTTAATATTAATAGCTCAAGTCATATCCTTATTTTACTGCCAAAAACGCGAGATGTTTTAAAACAACACGAGCCAGCGAGTCAGTAACGCGCGAAAGGTGGTGATTTCATGAAAACTTTTGATTATTTATTGAGTGATGACTATTTTGACACTTTCGAACAAATTGTACACATGCCTGCATATTCAGACTACCACAAACTGTCAAATTTCCTCAATAGACTTTGAACTTTATGTCTATGGGATAAAGAATTTTGACAGTTTTGGAAAGGTTGATATGCAGGCGTCGGTACCTAAAATAAACCCACTGTAAATACTGCAAAAAAAATTAGTGTATGTTTGTTTTTAATTTTTAATTTCATGATCATCCGTAAAACATTGATGCACTTTTACATTCTGATAGTATGTTTGTTATACGATGAGGTTTTCTGTTAACTGCACCAAAGAAAGGTTGCAAACCGATCCTTCTGCCTACACTTGTGTTGCGGCCAACAGGTGGCAGCACCTGTTAATTACAACCAGTTGTCGGAACCGGTTCTAATTAGCGCGGGGCGGGACGGTGGGCGTGGCCGCTTTTCGGCGGTTATAGTTCAGTGATGGGACGTGGGATGTGTTCCACGTCGCTGATGGACGAGTGAGACGGACTGTTGCTGATGTCACGCGTGTTTGTATGCTAATCGTGGTGAAACGTTTCAAATGCCGTTATTGTTGTCTATATTGTTAAATGATTCTATGATAGTCTTACACACCGAACTTAGTTTAATACTTGATAGTTTTCGATTTGTTCTTATCAATTTCTAATAACTTTGTTTAATTAAGAATGAGTTGCTTTTCCTATACCGCTTAAAAAGAGTTTTAAACTCTTCTTAATGTTATTATTCATTTTTTTAATAAATAAAGTGTTAGGTAAATGATTTGAATTCTTGAGTTCTATAATAACTATTTTTACTACCAAAAGTGTGCAAAAGATTTGGTGACACTCTTGTCTATCAAAAAACGCGGCAAACGTACTACAAACAACATCAAAAAGCCCAATAAAACTTTATAACGGAAACATCACGGTTAGTGTCATCATTCAAATAATCAACAATCGGCAATAACAAGGCAAATCACGTCGGAATCAACAACAGTTTACGCAGTCTCATTAGGTGTGCGGTGCGCGCGCGCCGCTCGTGGACACGACCGAGCTACGATGTTTAATGCATCAGTCAACGTTGCCGGCAATATTGGTGGTAATATACAGTTTAAATACTTTTCGAATATTTATGTATGAGTGTAGGTATAGTGTAGGTAGCTACTTAAATGGGGTTATTATGGGGGTATTATGGGGTAGCTACCCTTACGGCTACCCATCGAGCTCGATGGCGCAGTGATTACGTGCTCGGTCATCAGTAAGGCTGGTCATCGGATGGGTGACCAAAATATTATTATGTCGAGCTCCTACGTACTCCAAAGCCGTTGGACGCATTAGCAGTCGTTAACAACCTCCAATCCGCACTGGCCCGCCTGGTAGTTTAAGCCCGTTCTCCTCATCCATCCATAGGAAAGGTTTGTGCCCCAGCAGTGGGGATATAAATTGAACTGATGAAGATGAGGGTGCTTGGTTTTTGGTCAGTTGATCAAATACCAAGCTTTGATGTCGATTAAAGTCGAAGACGTACTCGAATTGCTAGGCTTTGCGGTATGGCTGATGAACGCTTTCGTCCGTAAGTCACAGAAAGGTGGCCACGAGAATCTTTCCAAAGGAGTGTCAGCTATTACATAATTAACGGCTATAGGCAAACGTTTACGAGTAAAGGTAATTAAACTACACTTGGTATCATTGAAAGGCAGTTTATTGCGTACGCTCATTGATGCGGTGGTAGATTGTACCACCGCATCAATGTCATTTTGCAAGAGCATCGCATCTTCTTCACTTTGTATACCAAGATATAATTTCATCAGCAAACAATAGACAATGTATCAGGCTTGCATAGGAGAGAAATGGCGTAAAATAGAGGAGTACATGTAAGTTGATTAGATATACCTAACCTATATACTCGTATATAATAAAGAAAGTGGCGGGAAGTGAGAAACAGAGTACATAACATATAGATTCATCACATATAGTTACATAGGAATAAAACATGAATGAGTTTTACATTCGGCCGGTATGCAACAAGGAGTTTTTACAAGTTAACCATCGATAATTGTACTCAGAACAATAACTAACAGCTTTAGCTCTTGTTCTAGATCCGATCCCTCGAAGAATCTAGTGCGTGATGCCATTCCCTCTAGATAACCACTAACGGTGATTTGTTTCACACAGGGTAAAGGTACCCTTCAAGTATCTCGTGTGTAAATTCTGTTAGAAGCAATCAGCTAATTCTCTAAAAAAAAAACAATATTTCGATGACGCCAACAAGGTGGTTGACTTAAAAGTCTATTACGTACCTACGAGTGTAAGTAAACACCAATATCTTAATGTCATGGGAATGAAGTAGCTGTATTTATACAACCCCCGCCCGCGGTCCAACACTGAGATGGTATCAATAATTGGCGTATCTACCGTCGGCGCGGTAGATCATTTAATTTTCTTAATAATTTTCTATCGCAGCCGGCCGCGGGCTAGCGCGGGCCCGCTCGTGTTTTACTTTTTAGTAATACGGTATAATCAATCTCGCCGAACAGATGCTTAGGCCCTGCCATAGTATATGCTAAAATGGACTATGGTTCTTTTGTTTCTTTGTTTTTTCTGCATCCGATATATGTGACAATATGGCCTTTTCTTAGATTGTGGTAAGTGAGGCTTGAGCACAACAATTCAAATTCAAATTCAAAAATCATTTATTCAGTTTAGGCTACAAGTAGCTCTTGTGAATGCCACTATGCCATCGGTTCGTAAGTCTACTCTGGGCGGGAGATCTTGTACTGAGAAGAACCGGAAGAAACTCAACAAGTGTCCAGCTCTTTTCTCCCTTACAGCGTCAAAAATATTGGAAAATGCCCTATTTTAGCAGGACACTTTCCATCACAAATAAACACATAAAAATAAAAATAAAATAAATATAGAAGACAACCACATGTAAAAAAACAAAATTAAAAATCTAAATTAACAAATTTACCTCAGGTAAAAGTTCCAATTTCCACAATGTCATACAGTACCACTACAGTACTCTAATAAAAGTCAATGATACACAACACTTATTTTTTCCTCTTTAACGGGCAGAGGCCATTTGTGTATCTCACGTGTTAGTAAATGACGATAAGACCGATGTTAGCTACATGCTTCTAGATCCCGATCCAAACCCGTCGGAGAATCTAGAAGGGAAGGGTGCAAGAACTTGCGTGGTGCTATTCCCTTTTAAAAAGCATATGACGGTGTTCCGATCACAAGGCTTGAGGTTCACAGGTTCTCGCCGCCCTTAATAAAGTGCGGTGGAGCTAAAAAGGACCTTTAAGGCCTTCAGCAAACTCTCTCTAAAAAGCCATGCTTCTAACTATTGTAGAACAACAATGCTACTAACATTTATTTTATATTTTTTTCTACAAAAGTCAAGCGGTAATTTGGTCTTAATGAGATGACGGCCAAATTGATGATGATTAAAAATAAAATAAAAAATATTTACCGTGAGTGAAAAGTGATATTTACGACGAAGACGGCTGTCTTAACTCAAGCTGTTAATGCACAACAATGTTACGAACATCGTTGCTATAGCAACAAACAAAGAATTAAAATTATATTTTGGGACGAAGGAAGCATATTGTTTGGGACGAATCAGGATTTTTTTATATGGGACGAATCTCAGTGGGACAAACGAAGCATAAATCAGACAAAATTGTGGTAGTAATTAAGTCGATTTTGTGAAGCCTGAGCTAATTAGTTGCTCCCAATCTCATTGAAATATATAATAATGTTATTATTCTTCACGGTACTAAAGAAGCTGATAATAGTTTGAAACATAGTTTAGTTTACAAGGTAATACATGTATTTTGTCAATATTTTATATATCTTACGGATAAGCAATTGGCCTTCATCTCATCTGATGTTAAGTGATGATAGACCGAAGGTGGAGCCCGCCCACTTCACCCGGAATTCTCAACTACTGAGGCACTGGCTATCTTATCTCTAGCTGCCGGAACACAACAATGCTATAAACATTGGTATTATGGTGATATAAGCAGACAAACAAGCCCTACTACCAACCAAATCTATTCACATTCACATTAAACTCTGTCATAAAAAGCTCTGCATAGAGCATGTTTCCAAAAAGTTTCGTTTATTGCGCTATGTAAAATAAATACAAATTATATACCTGTGTTGTGTTTTTGTTTTTATGAGTTCTCCCTGTTAAAAAGCTATTACATCAAACTTAAAATATTCAAATATGACATTTAAATCGCGTTTCTTAACACGTTGACTGCCGCAAAACCAGACACAATAGAAAATTTATTGTTTGTCGGTCACCGGTGACCACCACGGCGATTAAAGACTTAAGGGTTAACTAATTTATAAAAGATATAACTATACACATGCATGTAATGTGTAAATTTAGCCTGCCTTAAATTATCCTTTATGACTTTGCCCACAATTTCGTCAGCGATGATTTCGTCATTTGCCGTACAATACAAAACTATTATATTTATCAAAATAAATTAAAGCCTATGTGACCCGCAAGGGCATATCCTATCATTCTATCAGTGAAAGAGTTTTTGAAATTGGACCAGAAGTTCCACAGACAACCCTCCTCAAACAAACTTACAAACTTTACCTCTTTAATAATTATTTATTAATTAATATTAATTAATTAATATTAATATAAGAAATAAGTGCATATTTTCGCAATTGTATAAGATTGGAGGGGGTCGGGGGGGGGGGGGGGGGGGCCTTTTAACTGAAAATATCAGGCCTAACTTTAGGCTTAGTTTCAGGCTGCAGTCTCCCACATAATTAACTTTTAACCGCCTCTGTGGTCTTGTGGCTAAGACCACCGGTTTAAACCCAGAGGTCCCGGGTTCGATTCCCAGCGGGGGATACATGTTTGTGTACTCGGTTTGGTTGGTGGTAGGGCTTGTTTGTCCGCCTGGCTAGCTACCACCATCTTATCTAAATATGTCGCTATAACATCAATGTTTGTGGCATTGTTGTGTTCTGGCAGCTAGAGATAAGATAGCCAGTACCTCACTAGTTGAAGATCCCGGGTGAAGTGCGCTTCCATCATTGGCCTTATCATCACTTAACATCAGGTGAAATCAAGGCACTGTGCTTACCCGTTAATATATATAAAAAAAAACTGTTAAACTTGCTATTAAGAAACATGTTTTGTAAAAAGAATGTTGTTATAAAATATGAATGGTGAAAAAGCGTAAAAGAAACACTTGCTGCATCTCAGAGTTACAGTTTACTGTGCCAGTAATCTGAATCAGTTGCGGCCCGTGATTTATAGGCGGCCGATGTTCGACTAGAGCGGCTGTGGGCAATCATAACGCGGTACATGTTACGACGGTGCTGAATATGGAAAGATGTTTTGGCCTAGACCTCGATGCTGCTATTTAAAATCGTCCACAATCGTGCGTGTCTCAGTCACCTCAATCTGTAATTTTTGCCAAAGTTGTATTGACATATTCCAACTGTCAAAATAATCAGGCTAATCATTGTGGACTTTTGAAAAAAGCAGCATCGAGATACTGGTGGAAGGATTAATCTCAAAATCCGACTGGATGGCGACCATCCTATTATCTATCTGCAGTTACTATGTTCCGGTTAGAAGTGTGCTAGGTACAGTAAAAGTTACGCATTCAATTATTAATTATTCAATCATTAAATTTTAGATAATATGTACAGACGCCTGGACATCAACCTATCCAAAACTGTCAAATTTCTTCAATACATTTTAAACCATATATGTAGTTAGGACATAAAGTTTAAAATCTATTGAAGAAATTTGACAGTTTGTGGTAGGTTGATGTGCAGGCGTGTGTACATATTAATTTAAATTTGTACTATTGATAAGTAATCATTTTTTGTTTGTTGAATGCGATCTTTTGAATGCGTAATTTTAAAATTCAGTTCCGAAGATTGGCAGTATAATGGAACCTTGTTTCCACCGTGACATTAACAAGTGACAACTGTTCAACTAGTCTAAAGCATTGAGTACGCAGGTGCAGCGTTCTACAATTGAGCAGAACAGTTCCCCTGTCTCGGTCGGTGCAATTTTGCAACTAACTGTCAGTTCTGCAGCACTATTAGGTACCTTTGATGGGACTATAATAGGTGTCATGTGGGGATATGACGTATTCAAGGGAGTAGGAAACGCCTGGGAGACAATTTGTGGATTGTGCGCCAATTTTAAAACAAAAAGCTTGTCCTATAGTTCTGATTTTAATAAGATTTTGTTATTTATGGCCACTGACCTTTATGGCGTAACAAGATTTATCACCATCACCATAATTCCAGAGGTATCCGTGCTGTCTCTACCCAGGGGCAAGATAGGGAGCAGCTCCAGGGTCATTGCGTGGGTCTACAATTAGAATAACTATAAAGATGTGGGTGGTTATCAATGTTTCGCTCGAATACCGTACGATTCGCAACTTATGTACACAAAGTAATCGCATAAACTTGCGATTTACTTTGTATACATAAATTAGTATAAAGTACATAATATTATAACTATTTTCGGAAACAATGTGGTATTTTATTTATTTATTTATAATTTATGTACACACAAACAAACAGAAAGGAGGACATAGCAAGAATAGACAAGTACAAGGGCGCCGCTTATTTCAGATTTAAATTTCTTCCAGCAGGCCCGACAGACACAAAGAAAAGTAGAAAAAGTTATTTAATTTAATCAAATCAAAATAGGGCTCCGAGGTGGAAAAAATAACATCAGTGGCAAGCTGCTGATCGTCTGATGTGCGAGCATGTTGGTACCCTTGTCCCTTAGTCGGTTCTTACGACGTGCATGGGAACTTATGCAGCGGATACATTCTTTTCGCGTCCCAGACCGAGGTAATCCACTTTGAGCACCCGCCTAAATAGCATCTGCACGAATAGCACCTGGCCTAGTCCACATTCAGCACCTATTGATATTTTTGGCAGGTGCTATTAGTGGATTCAAAATTGTATTTTTACATTTTTGTCCACGAACAGCGCCTACAATACAGCAGCATAGTGGTGACTGCTGGTGTTTGTTAGGCAAGCCGTACCAGCATGGGATTAAGGTGATGAGTTTTTTTAAAGTTATATAAACTCAAATATGGCTTCAACAATTTAGTTCCAAAACAGTTTTCATTTCGTCATTAGCGACACAATTTTAACTGAATTACCTACTGTACATTCCAAATCCAAACAGTGACTATCCCCTACAAAGCTGGAGAATGTAAATTTATGGACGCGTTGCACTCCGCGTAGATTAACAAATTTGAATTGCTTATTAGGCTGATTGACGTATGCTCTAATCCTGCACAATAAAAGTTTAATCGAATTAAGCGTAGCCGCTTTGAGTAAGGGTATTATCCACACGAGACGCACGGATATGTTGTTGGTAGAAGTGCGGTCATAAAGTTTTGAACGGTTTACAGAGTTTTATGATTCTGACTAAAACAGGTCTTATACTGTTTTCTTATTGCTCGTAGATATTGGGAGAGTAATTTTTTTAGAAAACTATTCTCATAACCTTCTGTACTAGGAGAAACTAGCAAATAGACAGAGGAAAGTCTTGTTGTAAGTATATGAACGATGCTGAAGGACATTTTCCATTTTTTCAATAGTGTGTGACTTTGAAGCTATTAGTTATAATGTCTTCAGTTATGTTTGAGAATTGCTATATAGTTTGTTTCATATTGCTTAGCCTGGTTCATATTTCTATCTTTTCAATTATCTATTGTCTAACTCTGACATAATATTATGTAATGTCTTGTTTCTAAAATGTCCTGAGCACTGAAGAACTTTAGCCTTACTCCATATTTCTATGTATTTACAATTTAATCTTCTCTCTCGTTTCCAACATGTCCTGAGCATTGAAGAAGTGATCACACTCGTATGATGACTTTTACCATTACGCACCCGCATCGCCCGCAAGTTATTATGTGAATGGACCCTTCTTAAATTTGAAACGTGCCTCGCATCAAGAGATCTGATCTCGATAACAGCTTGACGGTGTGTCGGCTGCCTACTTACTGTGCTTTAATTTTTTCTTTGTCACTCCAGCCATGGGAATGATAGAAACACTCCGGTTCACATAAGTTTTTATACTTTACACGTGTTTAAGCTTGAATACCTAATAATAATTATGAATGATGCTATCTCTGAATTTGCTATTAATCAAGGTAGCTGTTTTAGTTTTGTAGTGGCAGTTTGTAAATGACGACTAGGAAAAAACATTATTTGATCTAAATTAAGGTCTATTTTGATACATTCTACTGATATGGTAAGCGGTCACATAGCCTACCGACGCACGATGCTATAAATAAAAACAGATATAGCTTAAAAGGACAGCGACTAGCGCGTTTGGGTTGCAATCGCAACTTTCAAATCATCGGATCATTGTCATCATCATCTCAGCCAAAAGACGTCTACTGCTGGAAAAAGACCTCTTAAAGGATCCCGGTTTTGTGCTGTTCGCATCCGGTGGGCGAGTCCGACTCGCACTTGTCCGGTTTTTAATTATGATAATAATTATATCTGACATCAGATTGTTTTATGCGTTCATTATTTTAAGTGATAATGTCTATGTCCAGCGGTGGACTAATGTAGGCTGATGATGATGATGATGACGAAGTGACGATAAGGCCGTAAGTAGACGACGCCCCTTAGAATTAAGAACTGACTATCTCATTTCTTATTAGTCCAAAAACATGAATTCTAATTTTTGTCATGGTGGCAAACTACGAGGGTGGTAGCTTCTGGCATTCTTAAAACAAACTTTACTACCATACTGAGTGCAATATGTCCCTATAACATGAGAATTGAACCTAAGACCTCTGGACCTGCGACCGGTGGTATAACCGCTAGTGCACAGAGGTGGATAAAAATGCTTGTTTGCTTATATCGCCACTGTGTATGACTTCCCACCCAATACAGCCAAATTATTTTGCTTCGCGCAGCTTCGCGAGAATTCCGTATAGTTTTGGCCTCGGATTGGGGTCAGTAGAGTGTTTGGGGCACAGTATATGCTATTGACAGAATGCGAACTTTGAAATCTTATAAATGTACCTTCGGCAGTGTCCTTATTACAATTAGTGGGAGTGATTTCGTAGAAAAAGTTATA
The DNA here is from genome assembly GCA_949315975.1 of Eudonia truncicolella. Taxonomy (NCBI): domain Eukaryota; kingdom Metazoa; phylum Arthropoda; class Insecta; order Lepidoptera; family Crambidae; genus Eudonia; species Eudonia truncicolella. Next base: position 1,025,621 of record OX438838.1, on the reverse strand, counting down.
GTAACAGTAACAGTGACACTGAAGCTTACATTCAGCAGTCTGAAGTAAGCCAGTGCATGAAATATATAATATATATCAGTCAGTAGTTCGTTTGTGAGTTTGCTAGCGAAATAAAAAAAAATAAAAAATAAATATACTTCATGATTCTATATTTTATTTTCTATTGTAATATTGAGGTGAGACGTCAAATGTTACACATCATATGCGACTACTATAAGGCTCGTTAATTTTTTTTAATACCCGTAGTTATTCAACAATTTCTGTTTACATGATTGCAGCTAAATTATATGATAGTTTTAACTTGTCCGTAAAGTAACATACAGATACAATTGTTTACGAGTTATGTTACCTAGTATAATAATATGTTACAGTACCTATGTTACAGTTTATTTTTTTATTAAATCAATGTATTTTAATAAACTAAGCATTTTTTATTTATTGCCTTCTTATTTACAAAGCTAAGTAGGTAATCAATACTCAGAATACCTTACTATATTATATTTTTTGAGAAAAACACTCTTATAACATAAACCTATTCAGTTGGTTTTTTAGCACTAGGTTCATACCGTTTTGTCCTACTTTTCTGTCTGACCAAGTCGTTGTTAGGGTACCCACGAAGACCTGTTGGAATAGCTATCATCCTCTTAACTTCATCATCATCATCATCAGCCTCTACTAGTCCACTGCTGGACATAGGCTTCTCCAAGTGCACGCCACCGAGCAGTAACTTAAGGTATCGTAATTAAAACAGGCTCGCCACAGCACCAAAATTGTCACAAAATACAAGTGGTACATAAGAAAATGGTATACTTATTGAAGCTCCACTATGCTTTTAGGCATGCCCCAGCTGAGCACAAGAGCTTAATTGTAAGCTCTAATGAAAGCTTTCATCGCGAACGTTAGGATTCGTTTTGGATTTTATGAGTTTCGCGAAAAGTTAAAGTTGGACGCCATTCATATTCGACGGTTCAATTTTTGATTATGTATTCAGCACTTTGCATTTTGGACGTCGTGATTTGAGGTGGACCCAAATTTTAATTGGTTTGAAATTTTGTTGCAGTTGCTACAGAGGTGTTGATGGACAATATTTGTAACGTTGAGTTTAAATAGATCATTAAGTTTTTATTTAGAGTATCTTGAGTATGTCATGCTCTCTTTATTTGTCTCTGCGGTGGTGGCGTGTGCGTCGGGTCGTTACGTTCCCTAAAATATGGTTGAGTGAAGCGATGGCTGATTCATATGTCATACTCGTGAACGGGTGCTGTCTGTGGAGGCTGGTCTGCTCTTGCATGCTTATCTTATTTTTAATATTATTTACTGTAGTTTGACTTGGTTTTTCTTAACCAGTTTTTTTTTATAGTACTGTAGTGGTACTGTATGACATTGTGGAAATTGAAACTTTTACCTGATGTAAATTTGTTAACTTAGTTTTTTTATTTTGTGATATTTTTTTTATTTACATGTTGTGGTTGTCTTCTATAATTTTGTGTTTATTTGTAATGGAAAGTGTCCTGAATAGGGCATTTTCCAATATTTTTGACGCTGTAAGGGAGAAAAGAGCTGGACACTTGCTGAGTTTCTTGCCGGTTCTTCTCAGTACAAGATCTCCCGCCCAGAGTAGACTTACGAACCGATGGCATAGTGACATTCACAAGAGCTACTTGTAGCCAAAACTGAATAAATGATTTTGAATTTTGAATTTTTTTGAATTTTTAGTGTATGGAATTGTTTGTTTGTTTTAATATTAAACTAGCGTTAAGTGGTTGCATAATAATATTTTTTATAAGTTATTTGTTCTAGAACAAACATTATGTTTTGTTAATAGTTCACAGTAGCAGTAGCAGTGCGAAAGCCACTTAATTAAAAAGAAGAATATTGTGTTATTTTTTATTTGGTATTTATTTATTTATTTAAAAAAGGCCACTTTTAATAGGTAATACAAATTATTTTTTACATTTAGCATAAAAAAGTGGGGCTCCGAGAAGGAAAAAATAACATCAGTGATAGGATGCTAGCCAATCGCCTGATGTGAAAGCATTTCGAAACCCTCGTCTTTTAGTCAGCTCTTACGACATGCACGAAGAGTTGGGCAGCTGGTACATTCTTATTCTGGGACTAGCATGGGCATTTTTTGGTAGACTTTAAATACAGAAAAAAAAACAAAGATTATTATTTTACGTAGATTTGCCTCAAATTGTTATTTCAAACACACTGATTTGATCCCAACTTCTACAAACGAATTGCCCAGGTTCCCAATCACATCCTCGGATCCAAGATGGTCGCCCCCCGCGCACCGGCGGCGGCGCACCGGCCGCGGCCCGCGCTGCAACGCGAGCGCTCCGGCGACAAAAGATCAGCCGACAGGTATTCACTGGGCTCGAAATTGGATAGTAATCGATGCGTGAACCACATTGCGGCGCGACACTCACCGCCGCGAAGGCATCAACAAAAACGAGAAGGAACCAAGATTTTTTTTTATAGTAGGATTAATATAGTAGGAATTTTGATAGTTATTATTAATATTATAAATAATAATGTAATAAATAATGTAATTATTATTATTATATATATATATATATATATATCGGATCAGCAAGCTGGAGTGGCAGTGGGCCGGCCATATTAATCGCAGAACCGACAACCGTTGGGGTAAACGAGTTCTCGAGTGGAGACCGGGTATCGGCAAACGTAGCGTAGGACGCCCTCAGACTAGGTGGAGCGACGAGCGACAAGGTGGCTGGCAAGAGCTGGCCGAGAGTAGCCGCGGATCGTGTTCCACTGAGCAGCGCGCACTTGGAGAGGCCTATGTCCTGCAGTTGACTAGTCTATACTAGTACAGACAGCCTACACTACTGATGATGATATTATATTATATTTATATATCCTCATCATCCAGCCAATGACTGGCCTTTACGAAATTTGCTTAAATTAAGCAATCGCAGGCCGGCCGCGTTATACACTGCGCCACCGAGCTCTTCCATCGCATAGCAACAGCTCTTATAATTTTCCCAAAACCTGTGAATCTCCACGTCCGTATGTCAGTCCGAAGTAATAAGAAGCCGGCTGCCATCGGACGCGCTTTTATGCACAAGCGAAGGTCATTACAAACGGATATTCAATTTACTACTGCGATGAATCAGCAATAACTAACTTTTAAATCGAATCGCGCTGTTTGAAAAGAACTTTATAGCTTTATATCAGAGGCTTAGAACCTCTTTGTGGCCCAACAATGGCTAATGTGGATGATGTTTAGCTTAATACCTTCAAATCCTACGTTCAACAGCTCGGGTATGTATTATTGTTGATTTGTGTGGTTTTAAAGCAAGAAATATTTTCGTTTCAAAATAAAATAAGTTAATTAATTCTTATTTACATAAATGATTAATATTTATAATATTATCATGATAAGTCGTAATGATTTGTGTTCATAGACATAATTTTTATTTGAATTTTTTTTTTGGATAGAGATTGCTGATTGCCTCAGACGGCATTTTCAGCTTCACCGGGCTTGTTTGGGGGCGGCGAGGAACGCAAAGGGTCCCTCAAGCCGTGTGAAACGAATCACCTTAGGAAGTTTTCAAGAGGGAAGATTCGAAATGACTCTTAAATGTCATGGATTTACAAATAATAACCTCTATTCATAATAACATTGAATTAAGCGATAACACAAATCGTATTATGCTACTGACTACTGATTTAGGATTAGGATTTAGTCTCTTATTTTTGTGAGAATTTTTGCTGATCGCCTCAAACGGCCTTTTCAGTTAGCCAAACACCCTCAGAGGGTTTCTAGAGAGAATGCAGGCGTGCCCCATTTTCCTACTAGACTCTCCGAGGGGTTCAGATGGGATCACGCTGACTGTTTTTAAAGCGCTCACCGGAAATCTAGTATTATTGATCGAAGCCATATACCTACACTATGTCTATTCTATAACGTGTGAGGTGTCAATCGCCGTGTCCCCAACATAAATCGGTGGACTTTACGACATAATCACCCGATAAAGATCTCCAGTTTCGTCGTCTAAATAAGCTTAATTGCCGTTCGGTTTTTAAGCAGATTAATGATCTATATTTTAGGTGCATTTTATAGTTTCGCCCGCAATAATTTACTGCGTACAGGGAGCTTGTAAATAAGCGTTTATATATAGGCAGTGCGGTTTAGCGACGTGTAGATACGTGGTAAGATGTGTCGTAAACTAATGGGAATTGGATAAATTTGCATGCGTAATGAATTTATGAACGCGGTTGAGTTTTAATGAATAATTATATGTTATTGTTTTTTACTAGATTAAGTTAAGTTGTCAGATTAATCTTAAGAGAATCTTACAAATTTTTTGTTTTTATAACTCTTGGGTACTAACGAGATACAAATTGTACAATGTTTTAACATGAAATATATGTCATAGTTTTGCATAGCTTTGCATTGCATTATTGCGTAATATAAAAGTTTATTTGTAAAAAAAATTCATTAATAACTAATAATATAATAATAAATAAGTGCATTTTTCATTATTTTAGGATTCATTTTTTCCATTGTCTATTTTCTTCGTTTTATTTTGGTCCTTGATGTTGCAGACTCATTTTGAGCCACCCTTTTTATGATATTTTGTATAGTTTTAAATATTATTCTTTTTAATTTGTCACAATTGACTTTGATGTTTGGAGCGACCTATGGATCAAAATAAAACGGAGAAAATAGACAATGGAAAAAATGAATCCTAAAATAATGAAAAATGCACTTATAAAGCGGAATGTGGGTTTAATATCAACATTTACAACATAAATTCTACCACCTCAAAAGACGAGCAAAAACAATAAAATATAAAAAAAAAAACATCAAAGTCAATTGTGACAAATTAAAAAGAATAATAATTAAAACTATACAAAATATCATAAAAAGGGCTGCTCAAAATGAGTCTGCAACAGACGTATTTAGCGGAGCCATCCCATAGATGGGAACAATACTCCATACTCGATCGCACCTGAGTCTTGTACAGCAAACAGCGCTGCTCGGGAGTGAACCGCCTCACCTTATTGAGAATACCCCACTTACGGGAGGCAGTTAAAATAACACTCTCGATGTAGCATTTTGGATTTAGTTCCTGGCCGATGTCCATGCCAAGAATGCTGAGGTCCATCAAAATGGGTAACAGAGAGTTCTGAAGAGAAGGAGGAGTAAGGAAGTGAGTGAGGAAGGAGAACCTTGGACGAGAATGCACAAACCTGGGTTTTGCTGGCATTAAACTTGACCAGGTTTTCAGATTCCCACTTAAAGACACGATCGAGAGCTAGGTTCAGTTTGGCAACCAGTCACCACGAGGTGAAAAGGCAAGAACATTGTTACCCGATATCGTTATCGGCTTGCATGTCTCCAGTATCGCTCATGCACCGTACTGTCATCCGCATAACAATGAATATTGCCGAAGGATAACATGTCATTGATATGCAGAAGAAATAGAGAAGGTACACACAGGGTAGCCACAGAACCCTGCGGCACTCCGGCATTGACTTTGTAAAACGCGGAGGAAATACCCTCACAAAGGACATGAATCCTTCGCTCTTTTAGAAAGTCTGCAACCCAAACGCACAAACGGGGCGACACACCGAAGGCCGGCAACTTGGAAAGCAGGGAACGATGCCACACTCTATCGAAAGCTTAGGCGATATTCAGAGAGCCAGAGATTCGCCTTGCTTGTCCGTCGCTTCACCCCATGCGTGAGTAACGTACGTTAGAAGATCACCCGTTGATCGCTTAGGTCTGAATCCATACTGGCGACCATGGAGCTGCGAGTGATCCTCTAGGTAGTGAATGACCTGAGAATTAATTATCCGCTCAAACACCTTGCACAGCACAGAAGTTACAGCGATGGGTGGATAGTTTGCTGGATCCGAGCGATCTCCTTTTTTGGGGATGGGTTGTATGTTCGCTTCCTTCCAAGACATCAGCACAAGACCGGTATCGTAAGACTACCTAAACAATCGTGTCAACACAGGAGACAACTCAGCCGCGCATCTGAGCACCACAATCGCCAGAACACCATCCAGCCCGCTAGACTTCCGCACGTCGAGCGACGGCACGTATATCACACTGCCTGATACGAATATCAGGCATGGTGGCCCCACAATGCGCTATAATAGGTGGAACGGCGCCACAATCGTCGACGCGCGAATTAGCCGTGAAAAGGTCAGCCAACAAGTTCGCCTTCTCGAGTGGCTGGTAAGCTAACGAGCCATCTGGATGTTTCAACGAGGGCAGCAGGGGAGAGTAGAAGTTGACCTGCATAGCCTTAGCTAGCCGCCAATAGCTACGGCTACCCGTAAGGCGCGGGATCAACTCTTGCCCTACCCTCGCCACTCTTTGTGCATCCGCTCCTGCGAGAGCCTTCTTGTTAGACATAGAGGCCTTGTTGTAAGCCGCCTTTAAGGAGCCGGTACTAGGGTAATTTAATGCGCAAGCCCTTGCCCAAGCACGATACGCCGCCTGCTTGCATTCAGCAGCTTTGGCGCATTCGCGATTGAACCAAGGCAAGATCTGTGAACGGAATATAATATTCCATACCCAACAAGATCTCATCAGCTATGGATCCTTTCCAAGAAAGCAGCTCTGGCCCCATACGACGGATGCAAAGTAATCACGCAATCCGTCCCAATCTACCTACGAATAGTGCCACAGATGACGCTTGGTCTCCGCCTATTTCGGTGGACCAACGAAATGCAGTGCTGTGGCAATGACCAAGCCGTGGTCTGACGAGCCTAGAGGTGCAAGCACCGACACTCTATACCTTGCAGGGCGACTTGTCAACATTAGGTCCAATAAGAAGGGCGCGTGACATACGATATTTGGTATCCTGGTGGGCTGGTCTACTAGTTGTGTCAGGTCTTGCGTCAGAGCGAAGGCATGCGACTCTACCAGCGTGATCAGTTTTGGAGGAGCCTAACCATGTTTCATGGTGGGCATTAAAGTCCCCCAAAACCACCACCTCGTCGTTTGGGAATCGCTCCTGCGCGACATCTTAGTTAGCACCTGTGTTAGCATCTCCCGTGTGGGACCGATATAGGCACGCATGGACACGGCAACGGGTGCCGAATTTAATACGCACCCAAAAGATGGGAAAGGAAGGGTCTTCCAAGCAGCAGTGCAGACGACGATAACTGTATTGAATTTGATGTAAACAAAAATATTATTTTTCCACATTACAAAAGAGTGTATGCAAACATAAAGATATTTTAAAAGAGATACGTTAAATAAATAATTATGGTTATACTTAAAATGATAAAAAAAATATGTATTTGGTGGTTTGACACGACAATATAGTTTTAAAGCTGCCACCTGTCACCCTCACGTCACAGTGACGTACACCTGACATCTCGTGTAGTTAAACAATGAACATGTCAGAAGATCGTTGTACGAATATCAAACGTGATCTCGGAGTCACTCCGTGTGGGATGCATACGGGTTGACATTACAAAGAATAGTAAAATGTCACTTGGGAAAGTGTACACAGTTGGATTTGTCATTTTGTACGGAGTACATTAAGTTAGTCTGTTCAAGTCATCTATGACGGTACTAACAGCTAACAGCAGTGTAACAGACGCCCATTTTTTTATTTTTTACTAATTTTGCTTGTTGCATATTGTTTTTACCAGGGCTTTGAATACCGTTAAGAAATGGTATCGTTAATTCTGTGAAACGAAGATTTAAAAAAAGTAACGGTAAACTTGGTTTCGTTACCTGGGTGACATTTTTACCGGTAAATTAACTAACCGCTTTACGCGGATTGGCTGAAACACACTTTTTAACGAAAAAAGTAGTGGTACTTTTCTAGATAACGTTACGTGCATTACCGGTATCAAATTACTTTTATAGAAATAACGTTACATACCGGTACTTATAGTGGGAATTCGGTAACGCAAACTCATGCGCAGAGCCAGTTGATATCACCGAGTGTGACTTATCCATAGTTATTAGTACCACTGTCGTCCGATATTATGACAAATTCAAAAAGGCGTTTCATATTTTATGCATTAGACGACACGCGATGTGGCCGAGATGCCTGCGAGTTGGGATGCGCTTCTCGTATGTTATGAATTTAAACATTATGTAAACTACGCTTTATCTGGACTTACAAGAAATTGTATTATGTAAGCTGTGCTGCGGTCCAACTGAAGCAGAGACTTACTAAACCGAGAGAATTGGTAACATGAATTTGTACTGTATTTGGACTTTGTGTTGTATTTGGACTCATAATTAGCTTATTGTTGTCCCACTGGGCTCCGGGGTTTCCATATTAACAAGAAGCACACTGACTTCTTGTCGGAAAAGTAAAGTCATGCCTGCGGTTTACATTACATAAATTATAGGAAAAGAACCCAAACAAAAATAACAATAAATTTTGTTAATAGAAAAATAAGAAGTTTTAAAGATTAAGTCCGTATAGCATTCGCTACATTTGCATAGCTTTCGGTTCTCTTCCATCGCCGCTTTTATCGATAAGCGTGATATATTCCCACTCTGTATCGGGGCGTCGTTCATCACTGATATGTCGGCTGATCGCTCCACTGCAGACAGGGCTTCCAGTGTCAATTCTGAACAAAGTTAGAGATAACCGCTACTTCAATTGAACGCGAAAGAATAGCTGAAACTGGTACGTTAGTTTGTTTCGTAAGTGATGTTATGGCCGAGTTGAAAGCACACTTCACCAAGAATCTCAACGAGAAACTAGCTGTCTTATCTCTAACAGTCGGAATACAACAAAGCTACTAATAATGTTGTTATAGCGACAGACTGATATAAAATGATGACAGCAAGCCAAACTTACCTTAATTTATTTGTTACGTCCCAGAGACTCCACACGGAGTTTCTTATTGGTCTACAATCTTCAATATCAAAATTAAAAAAATACACAATTCAAAATCATTTATTCAGTGCAGGCTACAAGTAGCTCTTGTGAATGTCACTATGCCATCGGTTCGTAAGTCTACTCTGGGCGGGAGATCTTGTACTGAGAAGAACCGGCAAGAAACTCAGCAAGTGTCCAGCTCTTTTCTCTCTTACAGCGTCAAAAATATTGGAAAATGCCCTGAAAATGCAGGACACTTTCCATTACAAATAAACACAAAAAATATAGAAGACAACCACAACTTGTAAATAAAAACACAAAATATAAAAAAAACTAAGCTAACAAATTTACATCAGGTAAAAGTTTCAATTTCCACAATGTCATACAGTTCCACTACAGTAGTCTAGTGATTCGTGATTTGTTTTCAGTACCTTCCTTCTGTGGCATACTAGACACGGGATGAAGAGGACCTACGGCTGCACCCTGCCATACCCTGCATAGTTTGTGGAGTCTACTAGACGCTCTGAGTAAGAAATATTATCATTGGTGTATTGGTGTATCATGTACACGTTTTTTTTAGTGTAAACACTACAGATTGTTTAACATAGACAGTTAGTAAATCTACTTCAATATAATGCTATGTCTCTCACTAGAGTAACTATGATGGAATACTCCCTTTTTTGGCCCGGAGCCTAGCATCCTGACTGGCGACAGAAGAACATAAACAAACCAAGATCTCTATAAAGCGCTGCACTGCACTGACGGTGTTCTTTGCATAGTTTTGTACACAACATCCTAATACGACACAGTTGCAAGTTGTAACAAATCTATGGCGGCGGCGCTGGCTGCTAGCTCGCGCCGTCGGTTCTGCGTCGGCACGTATTTTTCACATTACCTAGTGAATTATTATACTCATTTGAAGGAACAAACGTGTTGGTTTTCTTCTAAATATAATTCTGGATATGTAAATTGTTACTGACGTCTCTGACTTAAGCACTAAAAAGTGTTGTCGATTCCGGTTATTTTGTAATACCAAGCTCCGGTATACCAAATAAATTTAGAAATTAATTGTCAATACTCATTAGCAACTTTTGCTAATGCCAGTTATCGGATTATCTTGCACTTCTCCCTGCTTTGGAAGGCACGTGAAACAGCCGGGACCAAAGGATCCCGGCTGTGATCATCACTTACCATCAGGTGAGATGAAGGCCAAGCACTTCTTGTTGTTGTTTAAAAAAAACAAAAGAGTTACGATCACAACACAACCAAATATCGAAGCTGTAACTTTTCAATGCAACCTAGATACTGCTCCGTCATCCAAACACGGACATGGGATAGACAGACAACTCGATTTTCATAATATAACACGATCAGGACACGGCCGAATTAACATTTCATGTCGGCTGTCACTGTTGACATGTGTCAGAAACTTATAGGTCATACGAGGCAATGATTGAAAATAAATTACTTTGATTCATCGATCTGTGTGAATTGTGCGCTTACAGCAAACAATTGAATACAGTTCATAATGTTTGCGAATTTTAATTATTATTATTTTAAGGTACATTATTATTTTAGGTACAGTATAAAGTTTTGATTCTTTTGTTTGTTCGTCATCACATTCATTTAAAAACAAAGAAACGAAAATATTATTATTTATTTATTGCTTCTTTACCACCATTTGTACCAACCACTTTTACATTTTACACAAGGAACCAATAATGTTCTGTGATAAAGTTATTAAATTTTTTTTAAAGATCTCCATGTTAACAACAATTTAAACCTTATTTGGATGCAGAAAAATAGGTAGTACTTCTCAAATCAGGTTGCTCCATTTTAAACGAAAAAAAATAACTGACTTATGTAACATAAACATCTAAAACATGTTATATAACGGACCACTTGCATTGTCCTAACTAGCTTTACAAAACACTGGCTTAAATAGTGCAGTGCTGACTTAAGTATCGCGTGAAATAGCCCCATTTCGAGGCTTTTTGTATCACCACGTGACTCTCTTTAATATTAATGAACACGACGCAAACAAACCCAAAAGCATTAGTATTCGATCTCGCTTTAAAATTTAGATTCGTTTTAACCGCTTTATCAAAAGCAATATCGTCAATGTATAAAACATTAGCCACCTAAGTTTCAAATGGGTCCGAGACGTTTTACTCGAAAACTTTGGAAATAGGAAGGTACTGGGAATTTTTGAGACTAATAAGTGCCTCGGCAAACCGTGCATACTAAGCATTTCTTGCATGATAATAAGAACCCGCAGTGAATATAAAACGAGGCTTCTTTACCTACCTATCGTTTTGAAGCCACCGGGCTCTTGCGATAAGGACGTGATGTCTGTATCAAATGCCGAATATTTCGGTTGGGATTCTGATGTTCCTCTGATTATGGTACAAAGTTTAGTTTATATAAACACTTTTGAATCTGCACCCTTCTGACATACTGGGTCAGGTGCTCTCCCAACTGAGCTATCGTGGTTTTTTCGTGGTTTTATCGTGGCTTTGGTGGATTTTTTCAATATTTGTTTTTATGTAGTCTGTTTCGCGACAAAATTTGCATTAAAATTATATAAACAAAGCAAAAATATTTTATATAAATAAGCACTTTCACTTTTAGTGATGGTTTATGTTCAAAAGTCTCAGTTATTAAACTTATTACAATATTATGTTGTTGAATGGCATTTGCATAAGGATAAGGTTCTGGCTATATTAGCATATCTCTCCTAGCCGATTCCGGCTACAGCGACCGCTGTTTCGAAAGCAGACTGTCACGCAGCATACATTTAGGTGTATAGGTGTACGCGCAAACACAGGTGCACACACTTGTCCTCTCTCTCCAGAGACCAGTGGAATGGAGACCGTTACGACTGGAGGAGGGTTTGGATGCTGTATCTGACCGATGGTAACTATATGCGCTCCATCGTCGCCCTAGGCCTTTCACCAGGCCTTGTTACTTCGCCGCATCCGCCAAAACCGTTGCATATCTGCCTAGGGCTGCCTTCTTCGCCGAAATAGACTTTGTGCATTGTGCAAGAGGGAATTGCAACTTGAGGTGAAGTTGTTTGCACAGACAGTTTCATCGCATGTGTAGGAGTTATGGATAGGATATTGAGAATATTTGTAGAAGGAGAGACTAGGGAATTTTAGGGATGGGATAGGGACATTCCCGCTGCGGCGAGGACCAATGATAGCAGCAGTAACAGCTTGGGGAACCCGGGGTCGCGTACCCGTATGCTTACATTAGCAACCGGACAGATTGTCTAACTGAACATCCTCTGGACATATTAGCATAATTATTACTAGGACTCTGTGATGGGTAAGGCGCCTCTACCACCCATGTTGTTGCTAGCTTGTAAGCGCCAAAAGATAGCATTGACCACTCACTGTGAGGCAAACCGAACTGTTCTGCTCACGTCTTAAAAAATTGTTTGCCGACTAAGCTGAAAACAAAGTGTCACATATTAATAATTATTTTTAGCTTACTGGAGCCGTAATTTTAACGGTGAGCGAGTAAAGTATGAAAACAAAACTGACTTGTCAAATCGTAGCCTCTGTTAACTATACCCACTTGATATTTCTTGTTGCTGGGCGACAATAAAATGGGCCGACGACATCATTGTTCCTTCAATTTAAGGCCACGGCCTCCGGTGTTATTATTAACGCGATCGTTTCACAATGGTGCAAAAACTAGAATCATACAAGAACCGTAATGATCATACCTACAACAGACGGCATCTAGTACAAAAAGAATCTACCTGACTATTTTCATGAATCTACTTCGATAGTTACAATTAATCTATAAATAGTTTATGGACTTACAATGCCAGTGCAAAAACTAGGCATAACAGCAATACATTGAGAAATGAAACAAATTAATATGATTTAAAAATGAAAAACTGAACAACATATCTATAGGTTTTTACTTTTTTATTCTCAAGTTCTAATTGCTGCACTGAAGCTAAATTAAAAATTTATAAAATTTTATGAAATACAGTGAAAAAATTAAACGCCCACCCGACCCAGCCAGGAATCGAACCTGAATCTTCCGCAATTTGGACGGCTGCACTGACCCCTATGTTACCGGGAAGGTGTAATCGCTGAATTTTGTCACTACTTTTTAATTTTTTTTTTGAGTTCTTATTAGCGGCACTGTGCGCCATCTATCCAACGGCCATTGCAACCGATGGCCATGCAGATTCATCTTTGCAGATGAATTTGATGAAAAAAATTTGATAACACAACTCTATAGTAAATTGGGCGTTTAATTTGTCACTGTATGTTATAAAATTTTATAAATATTTATATCTATAGGTTACTAAAGCTGGTATTTGTGTATTAATCTGGATTGGGAATTGAAATAATAAAATAAGAAGAATGTAGATAAAGATGATTAATAAATATAAAAGAACCAGACGTGCGTGTTAGTCATAACGACAAAAACCAAATTCCTGCGAGTAATAATAGAAACACGATGTCCCAGCATCATTATACCTAACCCCAACCGAGGCATAATCAACTTCAGCAAACTAAAGCATTTCTAAGTAACCGCAATTTGTTTACAAAAACCGTCGCCGTAATAGGGGCCTTATCATTTGCGTTGATTGCATGCTCCCATCACAACAGAAGGCGATGCTATTAAATTGTCATTAAAGCCACCTCGGTGTCATCTGCGTCGTCCATTTTCGAGGGACCACCTTTTTGTTGCAGTTTTTAGTTTGACACCATCAACAATCGTCTCTGGCGTAGGTACAACGCCGTTTTCAACTTTAATATGTTTCGGGAGAGTATCTTTTTGATATTTATGTTCGCATATGAAATTGGGTTGAATTTTGTTAATGACACTCAATGTAATTTGATGTAAATTGACCGTCGCCCGTCTGGGCGAGCACGCAACATGTCAACTATGAAATTGCTACCTTACTATAGTTTAATTTAGGAATGATTGATGTTCGAAAAATTCTTAGGTAATGGTCTCTAATCTGTTATAGATTTATTTATAAATATTAAATACGTTTTGGGTTGTCGTGTTATAGATGGATATTGCAACATAGCAAAGGATAAAAAAGTATCTCATCGTGTTGTCACAAAATTGCACAACTCAGTTACAGCCAATTACAAAACCAATAATACTAAATAATTAGAAACCGATACATAGTGTTACTTATCTTTTTATTATCTGTTAATAATATTATCTTAAGATAATACTGTAAGTGAGGGCTAATAATAATAATAACTTTTTAAAACTTTATCTAATTTATAAAATACAGGGAAAAATTATTAAGGATGTAAAATGCCAATAATTGCTATCTTTTAATGTTTCACAAATATTGTCGTTGTCTCAAACCGTATTTTTTGTAAGTGACTATTACCTACATATCGTTACATTGTAGCAATTGGTCTACATGAAACACAAATTTTATCACCGAATAATTGCGACACGATTACACATTTGACCTGCATTTAAAAATGACCGAACAAGGGCCGCTCATAAATTAACTCCGTCCAATCAGTCTGAGAGAATCGATGATCTTGTTGTTCCCAAAACTGGTGAACGGTAAAATTTTATTGAAGACTGTCACGGTGATTCCGCGGTCGGGAATTACCGACAAATTGCAAGCCTCTGCTTTAGGTAGACATACATATAAGGTAATAATTAAATTGTTAAAGTATTACAATGTTGTTGATGCGACTACCCAAAATGTCGTCAACATCTTGTGTTTAAATGGAGTAGTGTCCGTCTACGAATCTCGAAGGAATTTTTGGAAATATTAGAAGTACTTATAGTCGATATCCTACAAGAAAGCTACTTGATTATATTTGCATAGTAGTCAACTATTGCTGATACTGATTAAATACAAAATGTGTGTGTGTTACCCGCCTTTGTTACAATACACATAGACATATAATTTATAATGCTAGCTCTAGTAGCTACACAAATCAATGTGACGACATATTAGTTAATTTCATTCATTAATTTCTATGTCTGTGAGCTTTATAGTTCTTAAAACGTCGTGACTGTTAGTCAGACAATATTTCGCGATTGCAAATAATCTTTACTCAATTTAACGCAGTAAGCAGCATATGCTTTTATCGTGTTTTATTCGATGCTCAGAAATGAGCAAAGAAACGTTCTTTATAATAAAACTAGCGGTGCACCCCGGCTTCTCACGGGTGTACTTTTTTTTTAATATAGCCTATGATACTCAGCGCTAATGTAGCATTCTAATGGTGAAAGAAATTTTAAATCGGTCCAGTAGTTTTTGAGTTTATTCATTTTTTATTTATGCAAAAATACAAAGCTTTCCTCTTTATAATAATATTAGTATAGACTTACTTTATTAATTTTAATATTGTCTTGCGTAAATAATAATAAAATAATAGTAATATTTAATATTCTATTGTCTGTTTAAAAGTAGAAAACTCGTTAGTTAACTTGAAAACTAGAGAATCGTTTTAAGATAATTGTTATGTATTAATTGTTATTAATGAAAAAACACAAATTTGGAAAACAAGAAACATAATGGCCTCTCTCAGATCTTTAAAGTGCCTCAACATAAAAGATTGTATATTATCATAAAACAGATTCACTTTAAATCAAGTGCAAGATTGAGGGATTTCGCGTCGGGGTACATGTTGGTGTACACGGTTTGGTTGGTGGTAGGGCTTGTTAGTACGCCTGGCTAGCTATCACCATCTTATCTAATATAACGCTATAACTTCAAAGTTTGTAGCATTATTGTGTTCCGGCAGCTGGAGAAGAGATAGCCAGTGCCTCAGTAGTTGAGGATTCCGGGTGAAGTGCGCTTCCACCATTGGCCTTATCTTCACTTAACATCAGGTGAGATGAAGGCACTGTTCTTATCCGTAAGGAATAAAAATAACCTTTCTAAATATATCTAGTTGTACTCATAAATACAACTGCTATTGATATCGAAATGAACGCATCAACACGTCGGCGATTGCGGAATTCTACGGTGCGTTCCGGTACACGGAGCCTTTACTGCGGGCGATGTGACCACGGTATCTTAATAAGTGGTTTTTGATCAAGTTTCTGCGCCCGAGGCTTCGAATAATTGTAAAACGTTACAGTATCGGTAGTTAGAGGTCCAATTTGATTATCGTTGTCGAGATGCCCGGGCTTGCAGCGTTAAGCGATGCAATCGTTTTCACTCACGCTTTATTACACGGTACTTGGTATTATCTTAACTTTTATGCTATGAAACTTTTTTGACAAATTTTCTTGAAGATAATTACTGGTAAATGTACGACGGGATAAGGAGGAGCGTGATAGCGTAGTAGGTAAACGCGTCTGTAATTGCTGAAGATAAGCAACCTTCGCGAAGGCCGGTCATCGGATGGGTGATCACCCCGCTACACACGACTTTAAAGTGTATACTGACACCTCCAACCAACCAAACGGTTATAAAGTTAAACGTGTCAAACATCCTTACGCAAGCACAAGGGACCATCTACGTCAGGTCATAACGCCAGATTAAGACGCGCCGAAGCGCATTCTTCATCCGGTACTTTTAAGACTAGTGTCTCGAGCGAGTTGCTCCGTGGACGTGTCCAGTCCACCACCTAATATCCAGATAGGATACCGCAGCTATAAGCTCGCTCACTCCTCGTTGCACCAAGAGCACAACTCGCAGTTCCACTGCTCGGGTCGTCTACTCTAAAGTCGACTACCAAATGTCATGTCGGCGATGGGTGATCAAATTTCTCTCGAGCTTCCCCGTGCTTCGGGGTGTACGTAAAACCGTAGGTCTCGGCTGCATTAGCAGTTATTAACAACCAGGTCGGCCAAGGGCAGGCACGAGCCATTTGTCCAGCACCAAAGGGACAATATATAGGCTGGAAAATTCTAACATCATCGCTTGTGACATCAGACAAAGTTACGAGAAAAAATTACTGTTGAAAGTTGACTTTAGTCCAGTGACCAGTGATTTACTATAACCGTCCATAAGGGTTATTTTCTCTGTCACTACCATTACTGTCTCTCGGAAGCTTGGACGGTTGATTACATAAATTATATGCAAATGTAACAGTTTTTATGGCACAACACGTACACACAGCTGACCATTATAAATGACTTAGCGTTCTTACTGTCGTCCGCTGTAAGAAGCTAATGTTTTTTGTTGCAAATTGGTTTTTTTAAGCCTATTTGTCATGAAAGATTTGAGCGTTCTCCGTTGCTAAATAAAGAATTTTATAATTGGCCGCTGTATTGCGACGGGTTTTTGCTGCTACGTTGTACGTATGTATTTTGTTTTGGGACATTATTTAAGAGGCACCTTGTGGGCCGGCAGGGTGAGGGTGACTGATGCTGCGTTGTTTTCGCGCTGCACCAGTTGTCCTCGCGTCTTGACTCCGTCTCCACTTAACATTAGGAGTGGAGTCATTTGCTGAGCTAGATATAAAAAGAAAAAATAATACCGATTATATTTTTCATTCGCTGAAGTGAGTGACATTTGAGTAAAATGCTTTATTTCGGCAAAAAAATACATAGTTCAAACTAAAAGTTAATGTAATGTTAATAGCACAGTATAAGGAAGAAGTATTACATATTCCTTCCATATACTGTATTAAT
The DNA here is from genome assembly GCA_949315975.1 of Eudonia truncicolella. Classification (NCBI taxonomy): domain Eukaryota; kingdom Metazoa; phylum Arthropoda; class Insecta; order Lepidoptera; family Crambidae; genus Eudonia; species Eudonia truncicolella. The sequence continues at coordinate 1,008,177 of OX438838.1, read as the reverse complement.
AGATAGGTACTACTCTACGCTAGGCAGTTTGGCAGTAACTGGAAACGGAGAGCCGATAACCGGGATCATTGACACCCTGGGAGAAATATGTTTTCAGCACTTTATTAAGTAGAATGATTAAAAAATAATAGATCAAAAGCTGTTGTCAATTTAACAATGGATTCAAAACTTTGATTGCGTTGTAGGTACTTCATCGACATTTTTCACTTCATCCTTGTAACGGAGCTGGCATGCTATGCAAAGGCCTAAATCATTATAGACTCAATGACAATGAGTATCTGATGTATTATAATTGTTTACGATCTCCGTAGCCGAGTTGCTTGCACGCCGAACATTGGGCGGCGCTAACTCTGAGGTCCCGGGTTCGATTCCCGGTCGGGTCAATGTCGAAAACGAACTTTTCGATATTGTGTCGGGTCTGGGTGGTTGTGGTACCGTCGTTGTTTCTGATTTCCATGAAACGAGTGCTTTAGCTACTTACCTTGGAATCAGAACAATGTATATGATGTACATTTTGTTACCAATCCGTGAACCAGCTATTGCGAAGTGCGGGTACCAAATTTGGTATGATTTTGTTTTACTAAGTTTATGCGGTACTATGCGGTTTATGTTTTGTATTGCATTTTAAAAGCGAGTAGATCCGTACACAGCGTTTTATTTAATTGTGTGACATTACTTTTGTAAAAACTTTTTTTTCTGATTACAATTCTTCGAATCTTAATATAAACACAAGCAAATATTCCTATAGATAGATAAGAGGGTACTGCTTGAAATTCTGAAATTCAAATGACTTTGGAACTAAGTTCAGAATACAGTCGGGTCTTTTGCAGAGCAAAACTTTGTATACAAAAGGTCTTTTTTAATTTATTCGAATCTTTAAGTAGAGTACTGTGTGAAACAACTGTTGAATTTATTAAAACAAATAAAGTTTATTGATCGAATTCTATTGGAAATGGTTGCTTACATCTGTTCGATCTTCATTTGATCGTAAAAATGCACATACTACAAGTAATTAAAACCTCTTTCAAATTAAATAGAACTAAGATAAATAGAATTAAGTAGAACTTCGTCATCCAGTACCCGTCGTGCATCACCAACTCATTTCTATGTCCCCACAGCTGGGGCACGAGCTATGGATGGATAGAGAAAATGGGTCATAAACTACCACACGGGCCCAGTGCGGGCTGGTGATTGCCGGGACCAACGGCTTAACTTATATTATTATTCGCCCATCCGATGACAGGCCAGTGCGAAAGTTGCTAAACTTCAGAAATCGCAAACCGGGCGCGTTAACCACTGCGCCATTCAGCTCTTCACCGACACACATTGTTCATTATTTTAGTTACTGTCTAAATGGCTAAAAGTACGAAGTATAAGCATGAAGGAGCTCGAGATGACACAATTCTGGTCACCCATCCCATAACCGGCCTTTGCGAAAGCTGCTTAACTTCAGCAAATGCTCCTCACTGATATACATGTTCATTATTTTAGTTACTGACTAAACGGCTAAGTGTAAGCGCTCGCCATTTGCATGTAATGCAGGTTATCAGGCGCAGTGGCACGCTGCTTCCGCGGCCATAATGACTGCGCAGTCGTCGCCAAATGATCGGTCGCCGGGGACTGATTGCCGGTCGCTTGTTGGTTTATAATAATGATAATGTGAATGCCACTTCATTGGGTACGCTTCTGAAATGTTATGTGAACTGGTTTTTGGGATAGTTTATAACTAAATTAACGGTTGCTGTAGCTTTAATTTGAGTGGTGAGACTATCAGGCGGTTGCTACGAGACCGGACGCGTGTTACATACATATTCAAATCTTTGTTTTTTTTTCTTTTTCTCCCTTAATGTAGTAAGGGGACTTTTATAACCTTTACAATGTTAATTACAAATGTTCATGTTACTTAAATATGAGTTCCAAAAGCCTATACCTATGTAAATGTAAATGTATTTTTTAAATATAAAAATGTTAATTAAAATTGTTATTTCATTTCTGTTTGTTTAGATGTAAGTACTAACAACTGCACCTATTTATTACATTGGGTAACCCATGCCTTACCAAATACAGTTGTGTTTTTTGTTGCCTTACGTCTAATCAAATTTAATACAATAGGGATTGTAACCACACTGCAAACGAACCTCATGATCTAAAGGTCTAAAAGTGGTTATTGTAAAGTAAAAAAAACCGTGATAGTGTAGTTTGTAGTGTTCAAAATATAAGTAGCAACAGCAGTAAAAGATACGGTCTACGGTTACGTTACACACCATGCTGTACAATTAAAAACAAAAGTATTGGTGATACCAATTAGTAAATTTTATTGAACTCCAAACAAGATAGCATCAACAAATCCTAATACCTACAACATTGTAAGCTCGGTAATCGAACGGGATCTTCAAATCTGAGACTATATAGAATAGAATCGGTTGTTAAAGTAACTAAAACATTAAATGGGTTCGTTCCCAGACCTCGGTGAATCCTATTTTTGATATTTGAATTTAGAATGTCCGTGGAAGTCGTGGAAAGTGGAGTATCAAATTTTATTTTCTAAAACAAGGGCTTTGGGGGTTTGATCCAGTAAAATAAAATAAACGGTCAACATCACACATGTTGTACAATCAAGCACAAAAGTGTTACTATCTTTTATTTATTTTTGTAAGCGCACAGCAGCGGGGTGACACCAATACGTCGTTTCTTTATGTCAGCCGTTATTGGTACGAGCGGCCGCCCCATCGGATCGTACGGGCCTTTCATTGTGCGCCAAATGATAATGGTAATGTTCGGACACCATGTTGCGCTTTGTTCAGCGTTAGGGAATAAGGTTTGATGGAAGCGGCAGTTAAGTTTTGATGCGATGGCAAACGTAAAATATAATATTACGTAAATAATATTGCTGCAATTACCCATGATATTAAGATGAGCTGAAGAACTGTTGTTACGCTTATTTAATAGAAGCATTAAACTTTTTTTTTAAATATGTACAATGTAATCATGCATCACGGAAGTTAGTACTTACTATCATTTTTAGTCCATTGCTGTCGCGCTTTCAGACAGCTATCTATTAAGTAACTTTAAAAAAAAAAACCATTTATTTCATTTCATATCTATGACAGACGAATTAACATTAAACTTTTCTTTTAACAGCCACATCCAGTAGCCGTTCTACATCCACAATTACATTTGATTCCCCGTAGTACCATACCGTCTGAGATAAGCAACGCCATTCACGTTGATATAATTTACTACGAAAATGACTAAATAAACAGAGATCCACCGATAAAGCCTTTGTTTGCCAGCAATAGGCGTCTATGAACCGGCCTTTGTAGCGACGCAACTCTTATTTGTTGAACATTATCAAAGCAATAACGTTTTGTTGGAAAACAAAATGGACGATTCCGAAGAATTGTAACGAATGAAAGCAGAATTACATGGAAATTTATTGTTACACTTTCAAATTGTGTTAAATTTAACAAAGGGTGTTGGAGGTAAAAGTTACTCGCGTCCGTAGGTTTACCCTTGAGACCCTACACGTGACCCCTGGGTGGTGCTAAATGAGTAACACTGTCTGAGTGGTAGAGCCACGCTGCGTTGCAGCACAAAATGGCGTAATACCTCCCTCTCACAGAATATCGGCGTGAAACAATGGCACTCGTTGCTGTTGTGTTCCGTCCGGTGAGGGAACGTACCGGAGGCACATCTCTCACCCCTCACCTCTCCCAATTCCTACTCCCTCCTCGAGGCCGGCAACGCATCTGCGATTACTTTGGTTTTGCGGGTGGGTGTCCATGGGCGGCGGTGATTACGTTCGATCAGGTGACCCGCCTGCTCGTTTGCCTCCTTTTAATATATATAAAAAAAACATTGCTCAATCAATATTTGAATAATAGCGTTATAATTACACAGTACCTAAAGTTTCTTTACTAAGTACATATTTTACTTGAGTAAAGTGGCTGGGTCCAACTGTAATTTTATTTCTATATCACTTTTGGTATTAACTATATTTTTAGGCAACATTATTGTTTATCGGAGTTCTTAAGGAGAAGGCCTAGGATGCCTGGTCTGTCTAGTACCGTCTAGGACCGTCGGGCTAGTATCTGAATTAAATCAGCTGCTTTATCAAGTCTTGTTCCGTTATGATATATGAAAATGGTTATAAAGGGGTTTCACGTGTCTTCATTCCCTAATTATGGCTGTTGTAATGTTGATGAGCTAGTAATAAAGATAGAAAGCGGCTACCGCAGTCCACCCAAAAAACACTACATATATTTATAAATGGCAAAAAAAATAACTTTTTTCGTCTTTTGAAAAATTGTGCAAAAGCACGCCCACCGACGAAAATGGTTTTAGGGTGATCGCGAACCAGTAGTATTCTCGACAGAATCTGACCACCGAGTATTACTCCTAAATAAGTGTAGGTATAGCTTCCCTAAGAAAATGATCTTGTCACGATATAATTACGTTGTATTTAGCAATTATTGCTTGGTTGCTTGCTTCTAACTAATACGGCTGCCAAATGCATGAAGTATGCATATGACTGTTATATAGAAGACGACGGGTTCTCTGAGCGGTTAGTCACCGGCATTGCCATCGGCTGCGGTTAACCGATGCGGGACGGTCTGACCGGCGGACGAGCCAATGTGCAAAGTTTGTAGAAACTTTAACAGGCAAACATTTTGAGTTGTTTAACTTTGTAAGGGCTACTAAATCCTTTTGAAACGGAAAAGCGCAGTGCGGGCAGACCAAGGTGGACCGACGATCTGGTGAAGGTTGAGGGAAGCCGCTGGATGCGAGCAGCACAAAACCGGTCGTTGTGGAGATCCTTGGGGAAGGCCTTAGACCAGCAGTTTACGTCTTTTGGCTGAGATGATGATGACGATGATGACAGTCACAATTATCTAAATCAATCGATCAAAAAGCAACATAAAATCGATAAGTAATTAGTAACTTTGGAACTATACGAGTAGTACATAAAAGCCATTTACTAAACCAGCTAGGTACTAGTTTTAAGTCATTTTGTGATATGTCCACTTTGTATCTAAAAGTATCTGAAAACTTACACACATACATACATACTATACTTTCATGACATTCTCCCAAAAACAGGTAAGCGGAGCATCAAAATCACCAATTTTGAGTAATTTTTTGAGTAAACGCCATTAGTGACCTCGACGCCACATTAAGCATAATCGAAGTAGGGCTCCGAGGTGGAATAGACGACATCAGTGATGGGTTCCAGCCGATCGGTTGATGTGCGAGCATCTTGGAACCCTTGTCCCATCTGTGAACTTTTATACAAAATAGATACCTACAAATACATAGATTTTAAGTAAATATATAATAAGACAATTCGTAACTTACCTAAAGCTCGTTCCTGAAGGACCCAACTACTTAACACAGTGAAATGTATGTAAATATGAAATGGAAAGAATTAAGTGAAGGCTAAATTCTTTAGAATTACATCTTAAATTTATTGCCTCGTGATATTATGAATAGAATGAATCCTTTAAATCATACGAAAGCGAGGATAAACTTAAAATCTTATTACGGAATTTTCATGACTTTCTATTCTTGAATGAAAATGGAATGTTCTGGTGAAAAAAAGTGAATTTTTTGAGTATTTGTTGAGGTAGGTCAGTGAGCGGCTAGCGCATTCCAGATATAAGATATAAATTATAATAATAGTTTTAGTTATTGTATAAATTATAAACTCTTCAATCAAATTGAAATTGATATAGACAATGTAGTATATATTATTTTTTGTTCATAATTTTTCTTTGTATATTTATAGTTTGGTTAGTTAATTGCCAGCTCTTCTCGGTAGAAGGCTCTCCCAGAATCCGAACTGGTGGTAGATTTAGTAGTTTTGCTAAACTTAGTTTTAGTTTATAATTAGTTGAATTCAATACTTAGTTTTGACGTTAATAAGTGCATGTAAAGGTTTAGACTGAATAAATATATTTTTTTAAAATTATTAAGTAATTCTGCTTAGAGCTAGCTACTATTATGTTATTGAAACCTATTGCCATGACCACAGTTCGCTTATCCTCGAATTCTTAAATAAAAGGTTTTCTTGAAAGACCACCTGTGCCCATACTAGCTTTTTAAGATTATGTGTAAGTCTATAACTGTTTTTTTCTACTTAGGAGCAATAACGTATTGTAGAGCCTGAGGGGCTCTACTTTACAGGGAAGGCGTGGTCAAAGAAACAAACAATCGATCAGTAATAAACTGTATTTTCAAAACGAACTCAAGTTAACATTTATTGCCCTATCGCTGCGACGGGCTGACGTCGAAGTCCCGACGATCCTCTTCTGTTTCCTTCTATGCGTGTCTTCTTAATCAAGATGAGTTTAAACGCAGAACGCGACGGCTGCCAGTAGGCTCGCCCCACCAAGTAGTCCCGATCACTACAGTATCAATCTATCTAGCTATATCGATATTATCTATCTTTATCTCGATTTTAGGTAGCATTATTTCACATTCAGCCTAGTTTTAACGGGGCCCAATGACCTAAACCCATATCTTTACATATATAAATCTTCTGTGCGTGTGTTTGTAATTGAACTCCTTCTAAACGGCTGGACCGATTTTGATGAAATTTTTTGTGTGTGTTCAAGTGGATTCGAGAATGGTTTAGATTTACAATTGGAACCGGTAAGTGGCGCTGCAATAGGGTCTATCATGGGGTACGGGTGTTTACGGACGAAATCGCGAGCGGGCCATTAGTATTCCAATAAAGAAGTACGTACATAGCAAGCTATGTAAGATGGCGAGCGACGTGACGTCACGCGCTGATCGCTCGCGCTCGTGACGGCAGCTGGCACGGGCTTTATTGATTACAGTACTATGGGTACAGTCAGCAAAACAAGTAGCTGAATACTTCAGTACTTTGTCAAAACAACTGAATGTTCTAAATCAATCATCAGAGAGCTTGTGAGTTTTGGTAATGTTTAGTGATACGGTAAAAAAATGGTCAGTGACTGTGATTTGCTGACCGACCGTACTACCAACAACAAATATCCTTTACTTATGTAACACTGTTAATAAATTAGTCAGAAAATCCATTTTTTTTTTCGAAAAGCAATACAATTGTTATATAAACACCGCCATCATCAACGCTCAGGATTAATATAAAAGTGTTGTCAAAACTTAAAAAAAATATAAATATCGCTAAGAACAATATAAGGACAGTCCGTTTGAACTTCAGCCGAATGTCAATTGCAAGGTGGTAAACAAAAGATTAAAGAACAAGAAACATTTGACCGTATCAAATTCGATCTAAATAATCAGGCTTTGTACAGACGTCTGCACATCAACCTATCCAAAACTGTCAAATTCCTTCAATACATTTTCAACCATATTATTATGGCATAAAGTTCAAAGTCTATTGAGGAAATATGACAGTTTGTGGTAGGTTGATGTGCAAGCAGGCGTGTGTACATAAAAGGAGATCATAATAATCTAACTGTATCATACATAAAAAAATACTATTAGCAAAGCAAAAGAAACCAAATTACATACACCCACAGAGTTCACCGATTCGGAAACCTCCTAAATGTTTGCGGTGGCTTACATTACCAGCTCCGATCCATCGTTTGATTTTGTAATTTAGATACATAATAATATACATTTCGTATCAATCCGGTAGTCGGGTGGAGCGGAGAGGCCATTTTGTTTTTGTATGCTCATAAAAACGTACAGGCAATAATACGAGTCTAAATTAGAAATAAGTAAGCCGGTATGTCTTTACAACCAAAGCCTGTTTTAATATTTCCTTGGTTCCACAAAAACTTGTTGTCTAGATGGTCATGATTATATTTAATTAAAAAAATATACCAATGCGTCTATCAAAAAATGAAATTGTCTGCTTCACCATATAATCAAAGTCGTCTTCCCAATCACTGTCTCGGTCTTCTTGTCGCTTATTTGAAAACTTTAAAAAAATAAACAAAAATTATGAGAACTTTTCCAAAAACAAAACAAAGCAGAGTAGTAAAGTATTTAAATAAGAAAGGATTCTTAAACCCTGTCCATATCCTCATATTGACTACAGACGTCAGAGTAAAGGGTCCGCACATTGTGTGGGGTTCTAATAAAAGCACAATAGAATAAGGGCAAGAATCGCCGGGGGTATTCCGGATTAGCCCGAGTGAATGCGATGAAAAAGAATTTAGCAGTAATTAAAAAACCAATTTGCGAATATGTAAGCGAAACGCCGTAGGTAGAAAGTAGTACACTTAGATCCCTTTGATTCCATTGTATGAGAGAAAACAAATATAGGTAATAATATTATCAACTCTCTTGTATAGAGGTAAATTGTAATCGATTTCACAGTTGGATTAGCTTAACTCCTGTGTCTAGTATAATAGAAATTAAACACGACGTTTGTAAAGAATCTGCCGAATATTTAAGATTACATTTTACAGTGTTTGTTTTTGTTTGCAAAATAACAAAAACAAATTGTATTCTATTTCATTCTATTCCATAAATGAGAAGCACGAAAGTATAAATTAAGTACGTTATATTGAACTTTACTGTTATATTAATGCCCTTTACTTCAGGTATTTACCAATTAAATTGCCGTTTTCTCTATTTTTATACATACTATATTTGAAATGAAACAACTTTTACGGATCTACTCGCATTTATTTTATACACTAGTTGTCGCCTGCGTCTTCGCTCGCGAGAATTACACTATCCCACAGGAACCTGTTACCGGGATAAAAAGATATCCTATGTCCTAGTCCGGGTCATGGTCTGTCTGAGTGCAAAGTTTCATCCATATCCGTTCAGCCGTTCTCGAGTTTTGCACTTAGCAACATTAATTTTTATTGCGTGTTATTTAAACGGTTAGCAAAGTAATAATAAAATAATAAAAAAAATTATTACTAGTTTGAATTTTGGGAGAGCCTTCGACCGAGAAGAGCTGGCAAGAAAATCAGTCGTGTTTTTAAAATTATTGTATGTCAGAGACAAAAGTTCTAGATGTAGTGTGTGTGTATTTCATATTTATCGGTAAGTAGTGAAACACGCCTCTAGTAAGTTATTAATTGGAGCAAAGTGAGTTAGTTCAGACATTTTGTTAGCTCCTGCGTAGTCAATATCCATGGGGGCTAATATATACCAATTCTACACAGATGTGGAATTTGTTTGCTTGCTTAGTTGTATGTAGGGGGTCCGATGAGGGTGCCTATTTGCTATTTGTTATTGTGATAATAATAACTAGAAATTGTATGGCATAAAATCAATGCCTCCTGGTTAAAAACGAGTAGAATTAACATTTTTTAAATTTACTTTGTATTGCAAATAAAACTCGCACTATGCACCCTTAATCGTCTCCAAAGTTTAAGCTTTCTATAAATGAAACATATCACTAATCAAAAGCAACGGTATCCAATAGATATACCTTAACTTTCATCTCGGTCTAACGCAATGTTCCCTAGGGCACGCAATAAACACTCTTGTTTATAATGAAACAAATTTAACGAACGCGAAGCCATAGGCAAAAGAACAATAACGTTGACAATCATACCCGAATTTAATGATCCATTACTACTATGTTTGCTAGAAAATTCAAATTAAAGGACCAGTAATAAACTTTCGTGGCAGCTACAAAAGCTCCAGCAATTAAGGCAAGACAAATATGGATAAGAGATAATCAAACCAAAAAACCCGGGCGCTTATTAAGCAGAAGACAATGCTTCATTGTTACCAATTACGAGCAAACAAGCAGTCAATGGTCTATTAGCACCAATATCAGATGTAATCGATGGCCAGACAATAGTAGCAGCGGGAGGCCTTGTAAATTTTTCGTTTCGTTCACAGCGGGCAACAGATACCTATGTAGCTGACAAATTGTTGACAAAAATATTAATATTCTAACTGTTGTAGACAGATTCACGGGCTTGTTAGAGTTCGCTGTAAATGTGGTTTCGACGCTTTTGCACTGATGGAATTTGAATTGATCACATTTTGTTTGACTGGTCGGAATAAGGCCGTTCGATTAACTGGATTTGTAATTGTAACAATTATTTGATACGCTGCTGCCTGCGATATTTCAATTTGCGACTCGTTTTACAATAATAGAATTGTTGTTGAATCAAGTGGAAGTTGAATGCAAATTATTAGCATGATTAAATCTGGATTTTGCAACAGTTAGGACGCGAAAGACGATTGCAATTTAATATTGTTTTCAATTATACGGATAAAATTATTGTGATCAACCGCATCTTTGTTGGCATGATCACACGCAATTTGATCTGTGATTTTCAGACAATCCTTTATATCAAATGGCCTAAATAAGGAACCTGCATGCCTATTTGAGTGGTATGGTATTGGTTTTTATTCCTACTATGAGTATCAAGTCGTATTTTGTATGTATATTTTAATTATTATGTTTTTTTGGATAACAAAGTACTTTGAGTTTTACAATAAAGTTGACACAAATCCATTGATATAAGTATTTATACATTTTTACGCTTTAAATTTTATTTTCCGCTTTAGTGTAACTTAATTACATGCATAGAATATTATTATTACAACCCTAAACTCCAACCCATTCCCCAACATTAGCTAGTGAAATCGATATCGAATCGATCTCACCCTTCCTAGTCCCGACCAGGTCATTGTTGGCGATAATTAGTTTTTGTCACTTCACATTGACAAATCCCATTCGATTCATCCCTACCCCACTCGTGTCCAACCGGCTCTTATCAAACAGAATATTATTTCAAACGCCCCTGTCGCTGGTTTTCTGCCCCAAAATCCGGTTTGTTATGAATGAAATTACAGAAATCGAATAAGGTAAACACAACTGAGAGGCAACAAAAGCTTGCTCGAAAAAAAGCCAAATTGAATTCAAATTGGTTTCGTCGGGCATTAGGGATAGCCGGGGGACTTTTTTGAGAACGTGTAGCGAGGCAATAATTTAAAGTAACTTTTTGTTGAAGGGCGACAGCTTGTGGTATATAATGCTGATGTGATTGAATGGAAACAGAAGGCACAATGGGACGAGAGACGTAAGCCGTCGCTAAACGATTGTTGCGAGGAATAAATACTCAGCCGGCGCTCGGGAGTATTTAATGAAAAGTTTTTATTTTGTTTTAAGAAAACAAAAGAGTCTGCTGAGACTGTTGCATCGTAAGGAGCAGAGAAGGATTCCCGGCGTAAATCTCGGATTGCAAACTATTGACTGTTCTCTAAGAAATCGTTTTAAATCGCTTGGATTTTATCAATTGATTTCATCGTAGCACTGATGAATAGTATTATTTGAATCTTGTTAAGTGTTAGCGTAAAGGTTTAGAGCTTCTTGAGCAGCATTCTGAATATAATAACAATGCTTTCGGAACTAATCACTCAAACATCTCAAACATACTTAGTAGGTCGTACCCTGAAAAATTTCAAGCAAGGTATTCTGAATCACGAAAGCAACATGAAAAGCTAAACATTAAATAGAATTCCTCACTCCGCAGCGTGCATTTCCAGCTGATTTTATTCATCGCACATCGGGAGCGTATTCCAAATATGAAGAGCTAATGTGAAATGAAACCATTTTACACTTCCCAGGCAAGGTTCGCGGCCAAAGATCAACAGGTATGCAAATAGGTTAAAAAATGGCCGAAGCGCGAATCGCTATGGTGTTTTAAATTCTCACATTGGCTTTCGTTTATTGCATAATGATTCATTATAATGAATCAAGAATATGACCGCAATACAATAATTGAAATTGAATCTGATTGTTTATCAATTTTGTTTTATTAAATGCGATTGCCGACATTCACACCAGCTACCATTGGTTATGCCTTATCTTCTGTTGTTATTCTTACAAGTGAAAAGATCTTATGACAGGATAAATATGAAATAAAAATGATAGCTTTTAAAATAAAATTAACAAAAAAAAAACAAAATTCAAAATAATTTATTCAGTTTTCAGTTTAGTTGTTTTGCTACAAGTAGCTCTTGTGAATGTCACTATGCCATCGGTTCGTAGGTTTAATCTGGGCGATCTTTTACTGAGAAGAACCGGAAAGAAACTCAGCAAGTCTCAAGCTCTTTTCTCCCTTACAGCGTCAAAAATATTGAAACATGCCTTATCATAGCAGGCTACTTTCCATAACAAATATACACAAAAAATATAAAAGACAACCACAACATGTAACAAAATAAAAAATCTAAGATAACAAATTTACATTAGGTAAAAGTCAAAATTGTTTAAGAAAATCCAAGTCAAACTATAGTAAATAATACTAAAATATAAAATCAAATGTAAAACTAAAATAATTATTATTGTAAGTCAGAGCACCTTTGGTGACTTCAGGACTTATGTTATAGTTAAGAAACAAGAGAAATCGGTTTAGTAGACTTAATTCACCTGGCTGATATCACCTGGGTACATTAAGTCTACCAAATAGGCTTATGTAGGCTTAATGCACCCAGGTTATGCAACCTACTTTATTTACAGCTAACCTTTGTAAATTACATAGATAGTGTATTGACAATGTCATTGTCATTTGGATTTATTATTTATTATCATTTCCTTCTTCGTGGTTTGGCCACGGTTTTGCATTTGCGTAATATTACGTTATATTAAATGTCTGATTTTAAATTCATCAAGAGGGGACGTGGGACAACAAAAAAGCGATTCATTTGTTTTTTTCGTCACAGTCACACAGGTTGCATATAAAAACTTCAACGCTTTATTTCGTGTATCGGAAAACGTTAAGCCATAGAATATTAATGTTTAAGCGAGCACTCAAATCCATGGTTTACCTGACAGAGAGCTCTGCGGTTAACCGAAGCGAGGCGTTCCAACTTTGTTGACTCCAGCTTATTTTATAACGGTCTGTCGAAATGAAATTTGCGGTTATTTATTTAACTCGTGTTTAGTGGCAGACGTGGAAAGCAATTGCAAAATGATAATAATATGAATTCTGAGGTCGGACTAAAAATATGGTTTCTTATTTATTTTCTTTGAGTTCAATGTGCTTTCGCTGTCTTTGTGGTGTAGTGTTGTCTTTGTCTTGCTTAAATTGCAGCATTGCAGTTTCGAAAAAAAAGTTATTGTATTAATCCCATAAATCTTTAAGTGCCTAGGTAAAAGTCTACAAGATTTGAAATTAATCAAATTCCAAAAACACCATATTTCGATACCAAATGCAAAAGGAAAAAGCTTTTTCTTATGCTTAATTTTATTATAAGCCACATCGAAAGAAAATCATATTAATTCCTAAACTTTAATTCGCATGGGATTTACATAATAAAGCCGATGTCTTGATGGCCATACACTGTGTCGTATCTTTTTTATGGTCAATTTAAAGTGATTACTGATCGTTAAAACGTGGAGTCCATTAGTGTAACTATTCGGGAGCCAGTAACGCTACTCTGACATGCGAAGAATTTTGCTGTTTAGCAGAAACAAGGAATTACATGTCGTCGAGTTTGTTCTTCATCTAAAATGTAGCCTTTAAACGATGTGAACCGACAAAGAACGAAAGTAATCGACATAGCCCACCGAATTCATTATGCGTTGTCATAAGGACAACGTATCGGCAAACGCCCTCGGAGTAGGTGGAGCGACGATCTTCGCAAGGTGGCTGGCAAGAGCTGGATGAGAGTAGCCCGCAGATCATGCTCGGTGCACTTGGAAAGGCTACTATGTCCAGCAGTGGAATAGTGCAGGCTGAATGATGATGTTGACAAGAATCATGTTTATGTCATGTTTGTCTGTCTGACGACGAATCAGATTTGTTTTTGTACTATAAAATTACAATTAAGTCTTTGTCTTTGTCACATTCAAACTAAATAAACATCTACCTTTTTAGGGTTCCGTACTTCAAAAGGAAAAAACGGAACCCTTACAGGATCACTTTTTTGTCCGTCTGTCCGTCTGTCTGTCTGTCTGTCTGTCAAGACCCTTTATCTCAGGAACGCGTAGAGGTATCGAGTTGAAATTAGAACCATATACTCCGGTCTGCGGTCCCTTGAAGCTGTGAAAAAATCAAACTTCTAAGTTAACTAAAAATACGGCCGTTTATGTCGCAAAAAACGTATATTTCGACACTCTCAAGGGAAACAAAATTCATAGGGTACTTGCCGTTGACCTAGAACTATGAAGTTTGGTAATAATATTGTCTTATACTACAAGTACAGGAAAAAATCTAAAAACTATACATATTTAACTCAATCACAAAAAAACAGGGTCTTTATGCAAGGAATGGGGGTCCAAATTTTGAAGTAAATTAACCGTTTCGTGGGGTATCATATGAAAGGGCTTCATTTGCACAAGCTTAAACAGATTTTAATTGTTTTTATAATGCATTGTTTTCGATTTATGACGAAGAATGAATAAAGAAATACCTTTTCCCTCTTTTATATGTATAGCTACCTAATAACTTTGGTGTATGTAGTACCTTACAGTTTGCACAATTATGCGTACTTACTTAGTCCTTTTTTTAAATTTTATAATTAAACACAATCCTAAATGGGTAACTACCTACTTCAGTGTATAATGTAAGTAATTGTAGGTTTTGAAAACTGAATTTCTTGAAAGTTCGAGAGTCGATTCCTGAACTATAATAATTATAATATGTATCCATAAATTTGTACGGAACCCTCGGTGGGCGAGTCCGACTCGCACTTGTCCAGTTTTTTTATTCGTTTATCATTCCGCTGCCAACATGATAAAGTCAATTTATACAAAATATCAATAATTCCGTGAAATATATCACAGTTTTTTCAAAGTTTCGTTCATATTAAACAAACATAAAAAGCAATTGACAAAAAAATACGTCTCTGTCAAATATTTTCGACAGAGCAAATAAATGTCCTTTAAAACTTTTATTTTATCAAAAATTAATGAACTATTTTTTTAATTCATCTCGTTGTGGCGAGGCGTTGTCAAATCAGTCAGAATTCAGAACGTTTCCCTTGATAAACGGATGGTTGGAATACGTAGCCATTAGCTCAGCAATCTCTCGTTATCTGCCCATTCCGAACCCACGCCATTCTACCACTAATATTATTTACATACATAATTAATTATAACTTTAATATACCAAAATGATATTTATGATTGCAGATTCAAGCTTCACTGACGAAAGGAAATTAATTCTAACGCTATTAACGGGTTCATTATTAATGCTTGACGATTCCGATTCAATTTTGACGATGTCATTTTAATTTAATCCATATTATTTATTACGATCTATATAACGACTTGAATAGTTATTTTCATGTAGTTGTTTTAGCTTAATTTTCTGCAATAATGTTAATTGTTATGTTAGAGTTTATTTTTTTAATTATTATTTACGGGTATGCACCAGATGCTAAATAATGATAAGGCCGAACCCGGTAATGATAAGTCAATTTATACAAAAAGCTTACTAAGCTTAGCTTAGATCCTGGGTAAAATGCGCTTCCACCATTTCAACTACTGAGGCAAGGTAAGGGGACCAGCCCCTTACCTTTGTTTGCCGGATCACAGCAATACTTCTAACATTGATTTTATTGCGACATATTGAAATAAGATGGTGGAAGTTAGCCAAGCGGACAAACAAGCCACGAAACCAACTTACTAAACGGTTGCTTAATAAAAAAATTTGTCATTTGTTAATACATTAAAAAAAAGTGTAAGTCTTCGCAAAAAAATCAATTGTTCAGCCATTGGTTCACTGTGCCTACAATAAAAAAGATCAGTAAAATATTTCAGAGATTTAACACACCTACGGGACCGACACCAATCTAAATAAAGAAATCGATTACACCAAAGCTATTATAAGCAAACATTATAAATCAAACGGAAATAATAACGCTTTGTTTAGCCTGCAGCCAATACAGCGCAATGAGAGACAGTATGGCTACGTCAAAGGCAAAGCCAAAATTGTTTATTTAACTCAAACTCAAAAAGTCCTACTAATTATTATGTATCTATTAGGTACAAACACGAAATAATGAAGACTATAATGTGTAAAACATTTCTATGGGTGTATCATGTTATAGTAACAACGATGCATTGCATTCAGTACTATGTTTTGTTATTAAGTACTTCAATGTTCGTTCCGTTTCGTCTTCATCTCATCTGATGATTACTGTCCAAAGGTAGAAATCTAAAGTGTTTGCATTAAAATGCCAGTGGTGGAAGCGCAATTCACCCGGAATCCTATCCTATCCTATATTATCTCTATAGCTGCTGGAACACAACAATGCTACAAAGATTTATGTTATTGCGACATATTAAGATACAAAATACCAATAAACTCCTATCACCAACCAAACCTAACATAAATTAGTAATTAAATAATCATCAATCAATATAAGGAGAATTACAAATAGGTATCACAAATTACATTAATAAATTACTTCACTTTTAATATTTGTTGTCTACACCTACAGAAGTCAAATAGAGGATTACAAAAAAAATATTTTAAGTATTCGACTCTTTGCAGTGTTTGAAATGTGTTATACTGCAAACAATTTAACTATGCCAGATACCACGGTGCCCGTCATTTTTTATTTGTGCTCGAAGCTAAAAAGTTATTTAAAATACAGTTTCTAAAGCGCACTATTTGAACAAGTTTGAACAAATTTATGACTTAAATTGTATTTTAAACTTGATAGCTCTTATCGTTTATAAATCAAGGCCTCCTCAAACAAGGCAGATCATTGTAAATTTAAATATCTAATAGCTTAATATATTTTTTAAGACATACGCCGTAGGACTAAGAAGAGGTATCTTGATCGTCAATAAGTTTAATTAGTTAATTAGTTTAATTAAAAAAATATGTAAATGCACAAAAAGCTTTGTACGCTTAATTTACGAGATTTGGCATAGTTAAAGTTCACTATCATATTGAGAAGTGCAGCTTTCTGCAAAATTAAAAAAACATTTCAAAATTCAAAAATTCAAAATTCAAAATCATTTATTCAGTTTAGGCTACAAGTAGCTCTTGTGAATGTCACTATGCCATCGGTTCGTAAGTCTACTCTGGGCGGGAGATCTTGTACTGAGAAGAACCGGCAAGAAACTCAGCAAGTGTCCAGCTCTTTTCTCTCTTACAGCGTCATAAATATTGGAAAATGCCCTATCATAGCAGGACACTTTCCATTACAAATAAACACAAAATTATAGAAGACAACCACAACATGTAAAAAAAAAATATATCACAAAATAAAATAAAACAAGTTAACAAATTTACATCAGGTAAAAGTTTCAATTTCCGCATTGTCATACAGTACCACTACAGTACTCTAAAAAAATAAAGTAAAACTACAGTAAATAATATTGAAAATAGCCTCCACAGGCAGCACCCGTTCACGACACATTTATCTGTTCCATGGTGTGTTTTGTTATGTGATCCAATAAATTATTTTTTCTTTCTTTTAATTTATTACATAATGTGTTACATCACATTGAGGACCCTTTAAGTGTTTTGCCGACCCCAAAAAAGCCCAGTGAAACTGAAAATGCCGTATGAGATAAACAGCAAACTCTCTCAAAAAAAAAAATGTACAAACATTGTATATTTTATGAATATCGGTCGTTTTTGTCCACTAGTTTATTTAGATAATAAGTATCGTCACAGAAGAAAGATATAAACTAAAAATGTTCTTTGATATTAATAATAGAACTTGCTGATACAAGAAAGTTAAAGGAGAGAACCTTTTTCTCCTAAACTAATGAACAACACATTTTGGCAAGTAGGTTTGCCCAGGTGATACATCACCTCCAATTACGGGGTGTCCTTTGTTGACTGCTGCAAATGTTCAATTCGTTTCCTGGCATCAAACAAGTCTGATTAATGAGGCGTCAGGCCGGCTAATTAGAGAGCGGTGGTCTAGACCAGCCTGTGATGTGACCACTGTGGGGGACGTAATGAGATATGTCCACATTCAAATCTAAATTTGCTGTTGGCATGTAATCGTTTGTGTTAAGAGTTATTTGGAATAAAAATTTATCTAATGTCGATGTTAAAACAAAAATATTATTATATGTAGCTGTAGTAATATTACATAAGTGCACATATACAGTTTTAAAGAAGTGAAAGTCTATGAATGTATAACCGCGCGTCCGTGACCCATTGGTTAACAACAACAATTTCAGAGGTTCGATTCTTAGTATCTAAGGAGTTCATTTTTATTGCCCTAGTTTTGTTAGTGGTAAGCAATGTTGTAGTAGAAGTCACTAGCTATCACTGTTTTATCTGAGTCTGTCACCTTAACAACAATAATATTAGATACATTTTGTGTTCCAATAGTTCAGTCAATAATTTAGTGTCTTATTTCTAATCGAAAATTT
This sequence comes from Eudonia truncicolella, assembly GCA_949315975.1. NCBI lineage: Eukaryota > Metazoa > Arthropoda > Insecta > Lepidoptera > Crambidae > Eudonia > Eudonia truncicolella. The sequence continues at coordinate 989,888 of OX438838.1, read as the reverse complement.
AAAACCAACATTTAGAAAATTCAAAATCATTTATTTAATTTAGACTACAAATTTTAATTAGCTCTTATGAATGTCACTATGCCATCAGTTCGTAAGTCTCCACAGGGCGGGAGACCTTGTACCGAGAAGAACCGGCAAGAAACTCAGCAAGGGCATTTCTTTTCTACCCTACATATTGAAAAATGCCCTATCATAGAAGGGAACTTTCCATTACAAATGAACACGCAAAATATAAAAGACAACCAAAATATGTAAACAAAAAAAAAATAAACAAAAATATCTACGTTAGCAAATTACATCAGGTACCAATTTCAATTTCCACAATGTCATACTGTTTTGCCCTGCTCCTAACCCCAGTCAATTAAATCACTCTCAACAAACGGTACTAACTTCTAACAAATGTTCTATTCTACTAAGATTTTATTATATCCGACTAATTGAATGTGTAAAAGCCAGCTGCAGCGAGATTACAAGAAAGAAGACGCATCGCCCGGCACCCGTCCAGAGCTTAAGCCCAGTTACAGTTTTATTTTCACCTGGAAACACCTGGGATCCGGAATTTACTTGTCCTACTCAAAACGTTTTAGTTGAACGTATACCTTGTAAGTGTTTTTTAAGGCAGCCGCCCGGAATGCGGAAGGTGCGTGGTTCGATTCCCGCCTGAGGTTGTCGTCTTTTTTCAGTGTTTAAATTTTACGTATACCTTGTATTAAAGTTTCTTAAAGAATAAATGAAAAATGCTACTAAAGGAATTGTGTTATACTCGTATATATATATATTTTTTATATTAACGGGTAAGCACAGTGCTTTGATCTCACCTGATGTTAAGTGATGATAAGGCCAATGATGGAAGCGCATTTCGCCCGGGATCCTCAACTAGTTTGGTACTGGCTATCTTATCTCTATCTGCCGGAACACAACAATGCTACAAAACATTGATGTTATGGCGACATATTTAGATAAGATGGTGGTAGCTAGCCAGGCGGACAAACAAGCCCTACCACCAACCAAACCGAGTACACAAACATGTACCCCCCGCTGGGAATCGAAACCGGGACCTCTGGGTCTAAACCGGTGGTCTTAGCCACTAGACCACAGAGGCGGTATATGTATAATTTAAGGCAAATTTTCTTGCGAACAAATGCAATTTGAAAAACAAATGCTGAATTTTTTTCTATGAGCTGGTTTCACACCTGCACCCCATGACATGCCGGGTCAGGTGCATTATCAAGTAGGCCATCGTAGCTCTGTCGAATCACTCGTGAAAAAATTTTCAACACTTCAATTTTAACAAAAAAAAATTTAATGTTAGCATTAGAATATTGCGTTTCGGAATTGAACTAGGTACACGAAAACAAATTAATGTTTTTTTAAACTGTCCATGACAAAAGGAAATAAAAAACAAAGCGGCGAGTTGATAGAATCATTAGCACGCTCCATAAACTTATAAAAAAAAACAAAATGGAGTAATTGTATATATATCAAAATAAATAATATAAAATACATAAGAATATTAGGCAGTGACATGACTGTATCATCACCATCATCATTTTCATCAGCCCATTTTATGTCCTCACTGCTGAAGCACGAGCATTCCCTATGGTTGGATAGTAAAAAGAACGGGCCACGAACCACCACGCAGGCCCAGTGCGGATTGGTGGATGCATACGACTGCTAATGCAACCGGGACTAACGGGTTTACTTGTCTTCCAAAACACGGTGGAGCTCGAGAAGATACATTTTTGTGCATCCGATGACCGGCACTTGCGAAAGTTGCACAACCCTAGCAACCGATTGAGCGCATTAAGTACTGCGACATCGAGTTCTTCCCAAAGTCAAAATATACGAGTATTTACGTAATTTTAACATGACGGCATGTGACAGTGAAGTTTTTTAGTGGCAAAATGTTGCAATATTATCTCTAATTAATTATCTTATCTTATTATCTTATGTAGACATATTTGGTCTGTCGTTAATACAATTTAGAAGCCACATCACTGAACTTACACACACTACTGCGCAATAATAATGAAATGGTCTAACAAATTGACATTTTATTTTTATTTTATTTTGCTGATTTATTTTTTATTTTGTACTGTTTTTATGATTTTAATGGTTGAATTATTATGTTACCAATTTTAACTATTATGTTAATTATTTATTTATTGATTAAGTATAATATTATTTTTATTTGTAGTATTATAAATTAATAATTTTAATATTATTTTATTTATTAATTGAATACTTTATATTTATTTGTTGATTGATTATAATTGAATTATTATGTTATCTTTTTTCTATATCATTTTTACTGTAATGTGACTGTTTTGTAATTCGCAATATTTGATTATTATTATTTTTTTTCCTGTTAATAATGTAGTGGGTATTGTAGTTGTTTTATCTCCATGATGATTGATGATTTTAGGGAACTATACGTTTTTTTTTTTACAATTTTAGTTTAAATTTATAAATAATGTGTAACTGTTTATTCCTAAATAAAATAAAAAAAAAATCTTAACTAATGGCTTCGCGTTTAGCATTTACCCAAATTTTGTTAGTTTTTATTGTGTTTTTTACAAGTGTTTTTATTAGAGTATTAAGGGTACAATTTGTACGGTAGATAGAAATTAAAATGGAGTCTCACAACACGTGTTATTACGGGAAGAACTCGGGTGAAACTCTCATATTATCTCTAATTTAAGTTTAATACAATGTCACTATGAAGCTTAGAGCATTGCTATGAAGGTAAAAGCCTTGTCCTTACCATCTCTGCTTAATATACGACCACGAGCATAACTATGTTACAATAACAATATGGACAAGTTGTCCTTATTTATGTTGTTGCTTCATGTGGTCACTGGTGTACATAAAATATTAATCAATAATGTTTTGGTGCATAGTTACCAATTTATCCATGGCACATAGCATTATCATTACTTCTTACTGTTTGTTCATACGAAATGTATCATTAATACCCGCAACCACAAAGCAACAAAGGAAATCACAGTTAATCATTTCGGGACAGACCTAAACGTACCTACATGTTTTTCTGCTTGAGAAAATAATTGTAAATAAGGTTGGGCCAGAATTCATTAGTAAAATCTTAGTAACATTATTTTCTTTGTGTTTTCGAATATGTATCGTTTAACAAAGTTATTACTCTGATTTTTTTTTCAAATGTTTCTTCACATTTGAATATCGAGCTTATTACGAAAGCCTCCATCGCGTATACCTGGGAACAATGTAGTTATCTGGAATCGTATACGCTATAATATAAAGCGTTCAGTATTTCTAGAAAACTTACAAACAAACATTTTTTTTATGTATTCTAAATTTTGTTGTTCAAGTATTAAAATCTTGTTTACTTTGTTGATCGATTAATTTGACTAGCATTTCCATTTACCTAGCTTAGTGTGTTGTTGGGATCGAACGGACAGTGCCTACACGTTACAGAACTAATTGATTTAATTAATTATAACACAATCAATTGATTGCTAATGGATCAATGTCGTTAAATTGCTAATGGATAAAGAAGAAGATGGGAAGAAGAAGAAAAAGCATTCATTGGAATCACATAACAAACAACAATCTAAGAAAAATCTGTGGCGGAATTTTGTGAGAATTTATTTTAATGAAACAATTTATTGAGGTAACGTTATCTTTAAATAGTGTAACTTTTTAATAATTTTCGTTATTATATTACACTGTGCATGACAGTAGGTATACTGTTAACATTTTTATTTATTTTTGTTAAATAAGTACTAGATAAAAAATGTAGCTAGAAAAAACCAACCAAGGCCTCGGTAGCTCAGCGGTCAGAGCATTGGATCTGTTATCCAAAGCCACTCACGACGTTCGATTCCCACTCGAGCTTCTTGAGGCTGGTTGTTTTTAATTAGTAAAATGTTATCTTGTAACAATATTATCTTGTAATTATATTATCTTGTAACTATATTATTTTGAGGAGCTGATGGCGCAGTGGTTAACGCGCCCGGTCTGCGAGTACTGAGGTTAAGTAACTTTCGCAAAGGCCGTTCATCTGATGGGTGACCAAAAATTTATCATCACGTTAAGCCGTTGGTCCCGGCTGCATTAACAGTCGTTAACAACCACCAATCCGCACTGGGCCCGCGTGGTGGTTTATGGCCTGTTCTCCCTATCCATCCATAGGAAAGGCTCGTGCCCCAGCAGTGGGGACATAAATGAGCTGATGATGAACTATTATAGCATTGTGAATGCAAAATTTAAAAATACTAATAATAATAAGTACTATTTTAATATAAATTGAACAACTATAGTTGAAATGTCTATCGGACCAGTGTTCTAAGGCCACTCCGAAACTCGTTAATTGGCGATCCCAGATGGCCTTTGAGATCGACTACTTCGCAAATACACTATGGCCCGGCCCAGTGCGAGCCGGATTACGCAAATGTCACTTTGTTTAACTTAACACCAGGTTAATTGGTCATAAATTAACGACTTTAGCGTCGGCACCGCCTCCGTAAATAAATGTGCGGACTTGAGACTGTGCACTGTGCAGCTTCGAGTGGACAGGTTTCGTTCGAAAGCATGGGTATCAATACTGTTTTGTAGCGAGTAATGGGGGTTTTCAGGAGTTTTAATTGTTATTGCTTCATCAGTATTGACAACTTTTTTCTCAAGATTTTAGTCTGTCTATCTCACGGATGTATATAACTAAAATTGTTCATAGTCTAAAATAATATATGTTATTTTTTTACTTTTTATTTTCAAGTGCTAATTGCTGCACTGAAGCTAAATTAAATAAATAATATAATAATAATAAATATTTAATTTAGCTTCAGTGCAGCAATTAACACTTGAAAATAAAAAGTAAAAAAATTTACTATAGCGTTGTGTTGTCAAATTTGTGGTAATTCATCTGCAAAGATGAATCTGCATGGCCATCGGTTGCAACGACCGTTGGATTTGACGCTGTGCTGCTATAAAAGCACTCTAAAAACATTAAAAAGCAGTGACAAAATTCAGCGCTTACGTCAGCCTTCCCGGTAGCATAGCGGTCAGTGCAGCCGCCCGGATTGCGGAAGACCCAGGTTCGATTCCTGGCTGGGTCGGGTGGGCGTTTAATTTTTTCACTGTATTTTATAAAATTTTATAAATATATGTTAAACGACTACTTTGTTTTGACTATAAGAGAAATGGCTGGTAGGTTGTTCTCTTTTAATTAGCCAACCTATCTCATGGTGTCTAGGTGAACGACAGTCTCGAGTGACCTGCGCTTTCATTTTCTGGCTTATCGTCAACTTCTTTATATTCCGTGGTCAAAACCTATCAAATGCAATAAAATTCGAATGCGCTTTGAATGAGAAATGAAATAAGTTTTATAATAACTTTACACGTTATTTAGAACACAAAAATGAAAATAAATCAGATACTTATTTCAAAGGGGTTATTTCCCGTTGTTGGACGCTTACAATGCCTTTCATATGAAGGCTGGGAATTTATGTGTCACGGTGAAAGCATCGCTTTAAAATAAACCCGCTCAACCTCCTGACGAGAAACCGGTTTTCAGTATCACGAAAAGTCTCGATAAAGGGAATTCAGTAATAAGGGGAAAAGCTGTTTCTTCCCTATCCATCCATAGGGAAGTCTCGTGCCCCAACAGTGGGGAGATAAAATGTGTTGATGATGACAATGATGTTGTTTCTTAAGTTAAACCCACAATTATGTTCTATTAACTTCAAAAGTATAAATGCATGTAACATTCATATTACTGCTAGTTATATGAATTATCACGTTGCATTTAAAAGTCGTTTTTATAACTAGCCGTGCCCAGACACCGATCTTTTAACACCAATTTAAAAGCGAACATAAAAAAATCTATTTTGACAAGGAAAAGATTCTGCGGAAATATTAAACTTAAGTCCATTAGGGCATAAACATCCAGCCAACATTATGATCTTATTACAAAAACACAATGTTGAAAAATTTCCACGAGCAGGATTTGAACCTGCACCCTTCTGACATACCGGGTCCGGTGCTCTTCCAATTGAGCTATCGTGGTTCTAACCAGCCCGCCGAAATTATTCAACACTATTTATTCTTTACTTTGAAAGCCAAAGGCGCCAATTCAATGTCAACAACTACCGTCATTAACATCTGATCATAATATTTTTACAAATACTAAAGATCATTTAAAAAGTAGGCAAGCTATTTATAAAATGTTTTTGTTATGTTAATATAATTTTAACGCAAATTTTGTTGCGAAACAAATTACAAAAACACAATGTTGAAAAAATTTAATCATAAGATCATAATTTAAAAATTATGATCTTCCTTTTGTTTCAAAGAAATCTGTAAGTGTTTTAATCATACATATTATATCTACTGTTTTCAAAAAAAGTTTTGTAAAAGTAAATACTGATAATAATAAATATCTAGAATGTCATTTTGATAAAGAACAAAGTTTACGTAACGATTTTACTTTAGAATCAAGTGTAGTGTTAAGCACAGCGGCAGATTAGTAAATAGCTACTAATACATAAATACATGTTAAAAGATAACCATCTTCAAACACTCCAACAGGTATTCCTAATTGAAAATTAAATATTAATTATTAAATATTTAGACAACATCACATACATTGTTCTGATCCCAAGGTAAGTAGCTAAAGCACTCGTTTCATGGAAATCAGAAACAACGACGGTACCACTACCACCCAGACCCGACACAATATCGAAAAGTTCGTTTTCGACATTGACCCGACCGGGAATCGAACCCGGGACCTCAGAGTTAGCGCCGCCCAAAGTCCGGCGTGCAAGCCACTCGGCTACGGAGGTCGTCAAAATATTCTTAAGTTATTATGAAATTGTATATAACATAATTTGGTAAAGACATCAATATAATTTTGTACATTTCGTTGCTTCTTATGAAGCTGTGCAGTTTCTTGCGCCCGCAGCAGGCAAAATATTTTAAGACAATTTAATAGCGCTATAAAAGCGATACGATTCATAAGCTTCTCTGTGCTTCGGAAGGCACGTAAAGCCGTTGGTGCGTAAGCAGTCGTTAACAACCACCAACCGCACTGGGCCCGCGTGGTGTTTCATGGCCCGCTCTCCCTATCCATCCATGAAAGGCTCGTGTCCCAGTAGTGGGGACATATATATAATGAGCTAGTGAGGATGTGACGATGAAAAGCGCTAATGAATAAAATTTAATTTCATTCATTCATTCTTGTTCGCTTGTTTTGCTTGATTCTAAGGTGACCTCATTTGTAGATACCTTTAAATCTTTAAATTCTCACGTAACTTTCTAGTGAGAAGGTTCCGTTTAGACGACCGATGCATTATCCTCATTGAAGCATCAGCGCTGAGATACCCCGACAAGAGCCGAGCCTCGTACGCCTGTTACAACACGTATTAAAGAATTAACAATCACCTCTTCACATCTAAGTATGAGATCTGAAGATGGATAACGTCGGCTGATACAGGAACTGTACGTAATTTGAGGTAACAGCTGTTGGGAGACTAATTAAATGTGGCCATTAGTTTAACTTTTGTAGTTTTATGTACACACAGTTACAAAATTTGAAATATTTACTTTAAATAGTGTTGTTTAAGAAGTTAGGAACTCTTTCTTTTGACCGCCTATGTGGTTTAGTGTTTAATACCACCGGTTTAGACCCAGAAGTCCCGAGTTCGATTCCGGGGGGTGCATGTTTGCGTACTCGTTTTGGTTGGTGGTAGGGCTTGTTTGTCCGCCTGGCTAGCTACCACCATCTTATATAAATATGTCGCCTTATAACATCAATGTTTGTAGCATTGTTGTGCTGCGGCAGCTAAAAGATAAAATGCGTCACTAGTAAAGGACCCTGGGAAAAGTGCACTTTCGTCATTGACTTTATCATCACTTAACATCAGGTGAGATCAGGGCACTGTGCTTACCCGTAAAATATTACAAAAAAACTTACATTGCGAATTTATTATAGAACGTTTAACGTATAATATAGAACGTTCTTGCACTAGATATATACTCTATCCACACTTTTAAAACGTAAATTAATTATTGACGTAGTTGTAGAAAATAACATTTTTGAATGCATTTATTTATTTATTTTATTTTCTCGATGATGATCATTAATTGATAAGAGTAGTACCTTATTAAAATCATTATGAATTACCAAGGAAATACCTTTAAAAAATTAACTGAATTACCACGACCGATTTTCTTGTAAAAGAGTAAATTTTGTTATTTGATTTTATGGAATAATAGCAGAAGAGGTAATACGGTACGAAATAACTCGAGCAAAATATAAACAAACACCCTTTTCCGTATATACCTATCCCTATTGTGTTCCTGAACTCACGGTGAGCAAACAGGGAACTTCCAAAGCATCTGTTGCCAGTTCTGAAAATTTTTGTTACACCGTCTGTATACCAATAGAGTCAAACCATTTCAAACCTTATGCTAGTGCGACGAAAGCTATATTTCAAACTTACGGGTAAATTTGTAACTTTTAAAATGTCGGGAGTTGAAGAGATTTAAATTTTGCTTAACAGTTGGTTGTCTTTGTTTAGCTCTCGTTACGTTCTTCGGCAGAAATGCTAACTAATATTGTAAATGCGAAAGTATGTTTCTATGTCCTTTCTCAAGACAAAATGGCAATAGAGCGAGAAATTGTTCGAGGGTCCGATTGCACAGTAGACTTTACAGTGTAAAATTAATACATCATCATCATCATCATCAGCTCCACTGCTGGAGCACGAGCTTTCCCTATGGATGGACAGGGAGAACGGGCCATAAACCAACACGCGGGCCCAGTGCGGGTTGATGGTTGTTAACGACTGCTAATACAGCCGGGACCAACGGCTTTATGTGCCTTCCGAAGCACGGAGGAGCGGAAAATGAATACATATATACACCAACTGACACACGCCCAATCCTACATGTATGTACACATGCCTGCACCTCAGACTACTACAAACTGTCAAATTGCCTCAATAGACTTCGAACTTTATGAATAAGGCATATGGTTGAAAGTTCTTAAAGAAATCTGACAGTTTTAGGTAGATTGATGTGCAGGCGTCTGTATATTAACACCTTTACTGTCTTGCTAACCCTAAATTGACAAAGTATCTTTACTTGGAAAGTAGAACAAGGGTACGACGAAGCGTTGAACAAGGGTACGACGAACCGGTCCACACAAGGTACAGACATGTACCTGGGCGCTTCTCTCCACCACCACGGCCCTGTCAACCCGAGCCGAGGTCCGAGCCTTTAGAGGCGACCTCGGGCTGTTCCGCTCCTCGATCCGATCCGACCCTTCGGAGAAGGGCACGGGGACACGCACTAGTGCGTGATGCCGTGATGCCGTGATGATATAGGTATCTCACGTGTTAGCACAGTGCCTTCATCTCACCTGTTGTTAAGTGATAATAAGGCCAATGGTGGAAACGCACTTCATCCGGGATCCTCAACTACTGAGGCACTGGCTATCTTATCTCGAGCTGCAGAACACAACAATGCCACAAACATCGTTGTCAGGTTATAGAACTTTATTCTCATAAAAAGACATATACGTATCATTTATTTGAGAACTAATTTATAACAATAAAAAATAAAGTAACTTACAATTCTACACAAATAAACAAAAAAAGATAAAAAAAAACAAATTCAAAAGTCGCCTATCCGGAAACTACAGGCACCAAGTGCACAGACACCTCGCACATTCAGTTCCGTAGCAAAGTATGATTCGAAAGAATGATGATTTTACCGGGTATAACCCCGGCGAATGGACATAGACCGGTTAGATCTGGCCAGACCCGCTGAATCGAGTTTCCCCTGGGTAAACAAAAAAACAAAATTGCTCTTAAGAGTAAAAAGTGGGAAACACCTAACTAATGAGACTTTTATGGCTTCTAGTCATTTAAATAATTATTATTACAGTAACAAAATCATACATTTCTCATTGCATCTGTAACAGAATCTAGTTACAATGATTGACTAGGTTGGTGTTTATACACTTAGCATGATCCGATTGTTATCCAACGCGGTGCAATCACCAACCACTCGCGGCTCGCCTACCGAAGGGCTATCGTAATTAAAAGTGACAAGTTATAAGATACTTCATTACAGCGAGCTGGCTTATTAGAGGTCGAAGACAACTGTCATGCTGAGTCAGCTAACTGTCTCGAGGGTATTAAGGCGGTGCGGCGTTATTCTGGAACTGGTAGACTTGTTAATTATATTGCTTTTTAAAGTCGTATTACACTAGAGTGGAAAGAGGTTTGTAATGTGTGTGTAGGTAGTAATGTTTGTGCATAAGTGATAAACTATTATAAATATTTATAAAAGCAGAAAATGTTAAACTTTTTTGAAGGACAAACTGCATATTTTTTATTATTTTATAAATTTTTGCTTTGTATTAAGATATTCTGCTTGAATCCTTGTTGTATCTTTGAATTTGAATGTTGTCGTTGCTTTTTTAAACTGTATGTACATTATGATAAAAACAAAGTTCATGTTTATTGTTTGAAATTTCGGGATAAAGAGAATTATAACTCACTTTAAATTTACGTTTCATTTATATGACAAAATTATAACTTTAAATATCAAAAAGTAATAATAACCATAAATTAGTGTTTAATATGTGTAATATTTAAAAGAATATATAAACAAAAATTGCATGAGTAGCAAATAAATAGCGAGTGATTCCTGATTCAGCCCGGCCGTCTCGCCCCATCTCGGGGCAAGTCATCGGGTATTATTCATTTATTGTAAACTTTATCAGAAGAATTTGTCTGGAGTTACTCCATTGGATCGGATAAAGTTAGCTGAGTTAATTAGAATGTTTAATTTAAATTCGAATAAAACAGAGATGAACAATTTATTATATAAATGACATTAGATGACTCTTAGAACATTAAAAGCTTGACGATGGGAGAGACAGTATACTCTCTAAAATGCTAGTACCAGCCCTAAAATAGAATTTTAAGTACATTTATTACAAACCTAAATGGATCTGTTGTTTGATGAAATAAACGAATAATTATTGTAGTTATTTATATTGGTTAAACATTAAACGCAAGACTCTGTACAAAACCGTGTCAGGATGATTTACGCGGGAAACGGCGCATAATTTATATCATCAGAGTGCGACAGATGGCCGGAGCCGTCTCCCGTTCCGCTCGCTCACGTTTGCGACAATTGTGTTTTGTGCTTTAAAGAAAATTTTACAACAAAATATATGTACGAAATAATAGTGTTCATCCTAATCATAATGAGCCTTTAATAGTCCACTGTTGGTCTTTCCAAGTGCACGTCACTGAGCACGATCCGCGAATACTTTAATACAGTATTGACAGCCACCACGCAAAAATTTATTGGAGTCTTAACAGCCGGCAAAACCCATCAACAAACCAAGAGTCAGTGACCAGTCATCGCTATAATTGATGGGTTGCGGGCAGTTATCCAAACAGATCGGGTTGAATACGAGAAATCTCCATTGCTCTTTAAGACTACTGACGAGAAACCTAGCATAATACAAGCATTAGCTTTCTAGGTGGGTTAACAAATAAATATTTGTTTATAAATATAAACACTTGTTTTAAAACACAATCTGGATCTATGCATCAAAATGTTTGAAACAATTATTTCCCAACCTTGGAGTTCGGCAGAAAAAAAAAAGAAAAAAAAATAGGTACGTAGTGTGTGAAGTTAAAGGGCCCTGTCTCAGCATAAGCGGCTGTGTCATTCATGGATGTTCAGAATGACACAGAAGCGCTGTTATTCTGACAGGGTCTGAATATTTATGGGTACAAGTGACAAGACAAAAGAAAAGAAATAAAAAAACAAAAAATAAAATAAAATAATAGTTACATTAAAAACCATAAGAAAAGAAAGAGAAAAACACAAACAAATGAACATTAACAATGACTTAAATAATGTAGACAAAAACAAATAAAATATAAATAATAATAAAAAATTATAATAATAAATAAGGAACCCACCGGAAAAACTTAGGCTTTACCAAAAAGACGAGCCTTTTGTGTTCTACGTAGGTACATAATGCTGATTGCCTTAGAAGGCATTTTGCCCAGCGAAATGGACTAAATAAATCTAAACCATTCTCGAATCCACTTGAACACACACAAAAAATTACATCCAATCGGTCCGCCATAGAAGGAGTTCAGTAACCATACACACGCATAGAAGATTTATATATATAAAGATAAACAAAAAATAGAAACTAAAATACAAGGTGAAATGGAGAATACCATTTTAACAAGCCTGTCTCACATGACGTTCTTGACATTTCACAAAAACCATTTCAATACGACACGAGTATCAAAGGATAAAATACAGTCGTTGTGCTGAATTATTAAAGAGGACGTCCAGTGCTCTCGTAAGCCAGGACGGGCCCGTGGAACCGGACTAGTGTAAAAAAATCAATAGCTTCTCATTATAGCGTTCATCAGTTAATGCAGCTTGTAATGATCGCAGTAATAACTGGTAACGTATAATGCAGTCCTACGCCGGCTGCGTGGTGTCTCCGGGCATAATGATAAGTAATGACATTATAATAATAACCAATAATTAAAAGATAGATGGTGCAGCAGTTTGCGCGTTCAATTGCGATAGTACAAGCTAAGTAAGTCTTGCAATGTCGGTTGGGTCACCAATGTTAAAATGTCTCGAGCATCATGATACTTCGGAAGGCAGGTTGAGGTAGGTTAGTAAAACCCACCAACCCGCATGGGGCCAGCGTTGTGGGTTACGGTCCAATCTCTGTGAAAAAGCCTGAGTCAAACAATAAAACGTCTATAGGCTGATTTTATAGCGTTACGCTTATAAAATGATGACGATGATGAATAAATTACTAGACACATTTATTTTATCTAATCTTATCTTATCTTATCTAAGTGGGGCCTGCCGAGGCTTCCCTCTTGCAGTAACACAACAACACACAACACAACTTCGACCCATCGGGATCTTTTGTGCAACCCCATCCTTACACTCTTCCTCCTCTGTAAAGATAGATGCCATAAGTTTGGCAACGTCCTTAAGGGCGAAGAGCCTGAAGTCCTCCGGTTTCGGATAGGCCGACCCCAGGAGTGCCATTCTTTTCCTAGCCTGAGAGTCGCAGTCACACAGTAGGTGCTGCATTGACTCCGTTTCCTCTCCACATGCCCTACACAAACTATTTGTTGAAAGGAGCATTCTGTGAAGCATTTTTTTTAGGGCATAGTGCCCTGTCAAAGCACCGATGGTTAGTCGGGCCTGCCTTCTACCGCCTCCGCATATGAACTTACTCCGTTATTTTAACTTAATAGGGTTCCTGGCGTTGAGAAAGATACTTAATTTGCATGATCGCAACCCGAAACTATTACTATTACTAGTGAGTGGGACGACCTCCTTGGTCGAGTGGTTTGTACACCGGTTTTCATGGTGTCGCCATCTCTAAGGTCCCGGGTTCGATCCCCGGTCGGGTCAATTTAGAAATTATTGTTTTTCTAAATTGTCTCGGGTCTTGGTGTTTTCTTTGTATAACAAGTATGTATTTAAGTATTTTAAGTATGTTTATCCGTAGTCTAGTAACCATTTAACGAGTTTTATGACGACGCATCTCTTGGGCTAGATAATTGATGTGAGTAAAGAAAAGTTTATTTAATTTTGTTTTTCAATTTATTACTTAATCTGAGCCCGAACGCTCTTACTACTGCGTAAATAACTTTTTTATCACGTACCTGTAATCAAGTCATCATTTCAATTATCGAGACCTTTGCCCAGTTGTGGGACAGTTTATAGGCTATTTACTACTTACAACTATTATGATTATTTACATATATTTTTACGCAAATATTGTTGCGAACAAATTACAATATCAAAAAAGACAAAGTGTTGAAAAAATTGCACGAGCGGGTTCAAACCCGCACCCCACGACATGCCGGGTCAGGTGCACTACCAAATATGGTATCGTGCGAGTTGGATTGAGCAATACTTTGTCTTTTTTCAAATTACTACTATTATACCTGAAGTAAATATTTTTGTGCCATGTCATCAAGTCTTTGGTATATCCATGTCATCCCATTTCAGAAAACTTTTTTTGAGAGAGTTTGCCGATTGCCTCAGACGGTATTTTCAGCTTCACCGGGCTTGTTTGGGGGCGGCGAGAACCTAAAGGGTTCCTCAAGCCGTGTGAAACGAATCACCTTCGATTTTCTAGAGCGAACGGCATCACGCACTAGTGCGTGTCCCCGTGCCCTAGGTACTAGATTCACCGAGGGGTTCGGATCGGATCGGAACAGAAGACCTTAATCATTAGGTATGCTCAGTACATCCTATTGGTCACAACTTTAGGATTGATACGACGCATATCTCATACCGTGTCCGTGCCACGTGACGTGACGTCTCACATAACAATAAATAAAAATAAGTTTTTATTTTTCCTATTGATAAATTATTCATATCATAATCCGAGAGATGAGATAGAACTTACAGTCTAGGAGCCCGAGTATAAAATCTGTCTTGAGTGTATCCATCTACGCATGGATTTCTTTAACTGTAATTTTTATTTTAAACAATATGACAGATATGGTTTTACAATTTTTTTTTTGAGTGGTAGAGCCACGCTGCGTTTCAGCATGAAATGGGCCGGCTCGCCCGGCGTAATACCACCCTCTCACAGAATATCGGCGTGAAACAATGGCTCTCGTTGCTGTTGTGTTTCGTCCGTTGAGTGGAATACCGGAGGCCCATCTCTCATCCCTCCCCCCCCTCATTCCTACTCCCTCCTCAAGATCCAACTCCTTCCTCAAGGCCGGCAACGCATCTGCTATTACTTTGGTTTTGCGGGTGTCCATGGGCGGCGGTGATTACTTTCCATCAGGTGACCCGCCTGTTCGTTTGCCTCCTTTTAACATAAAAAAAATAAAAAAATAAAAGCTGTAAATTGTAAAGCTATAATAATAAATGGTATAGGTACAGAAATGTTATTAAAGATTTCGTTTTTTAAGACTCTAATGTAAACAACCATGATAAAGTAAGATTTTCTGATGTCTTCAATTTTAGACAATGTGGATTAATGCAATGCGCTGTTGCACGCACATCATAGCTAATAACAAAAATGTGTTATTTAAACGGTTAGCAAAGTATTCGTATTTTTGTTAGCAAAAAAATGCTAGTTGGGCAGTAAATATTTCTAAATCAGTCTGCAACTTATATCATTTTGAACAGTAGTCTTATGCCGCTCAACCCTTCCGTGACTGGACCTCGATACGCTGCGCTTCGCTCTGAAAAATAAATTACTTAACCTAACCAACAGTAAGGATTTCTTATAATTCTGCTGACCAAATAATAATTTTGCTGACCAAATATTTCTTTTGTTATTTATTTACAAATAAATTATTTCAAAACAAAATACTTTAAAAAAAAAGAATAACTTTATCATCAAAGATTGACAGATTATTTGTTTATATCATTTATACACAGTAGTGAAATAACAGCAAAACACTTTAGTATCTAAGTACAGACGCCTGCACATCAACCTATCCAAAACTGTCAAATTTCTTCAATACATTGTCAACCATATGATTTGGGCATAAAGTTAAAAATCTATTGAGGAAATTTGACAGTTTGTGGTAGGTTGATGTGCGGGCGTGTGTACCATGTCATAATAAAATTACCAACACCGAAAGTCGACAAGCGTCAGTTACATTGTTTAGTCGCTTCGCTTCGACAAAGCTCCAAAAGTATTTAGCTACTTTCCAATTTGTATATATAATATATATATATATATAAATACAATAATTTAAAATATTACCCAATCGCCCCTTGGACTACACACGCTCCGCTAACTCACCAGACGGGTCTTTAATACCTGCATTTATTATCGTCAAGAATTAACCGTTCCCGATTATCATATGATTTGATGGACGCACTATCTGCCGATCGCGCCGTGCCGCCCACCGCACTTTAAAAATAATTGCCACTCGCGACGGCGCGACGAGCCAATAAGGGTCCCGTACAGACTACTGTGTCTTGCTAACATTATTTTGTAAGTTACTTAGAATGTTAGGTACTTACATATATTACAGTAACTTATATATTTTTTTAATTTTTTTACAATTAACATTATTCACCAATTTAAATAATTTTTTTTTTTATAATGAGCTTAAATTTGTCGTAAATTCAAAATGTGACTAAACATTTGTCTTGTTAATATTGTTAAACATCTTCGACCTGATTACAAAATTTAATAGTGAGTATAACAGCACTTTTCCTTTGATATATAAAAAATAAAAATATTAAAGTAGCCTTCTTATTTATAGCATCGTCATCGTTAATGATACACTTTTCTTAACAGAAGCAGATACCTTAAGCTTCTCTGAAAATTAGCGGTGCAGCATCTTCAAGCTGGAGCATAATAAGTATGCTTAGCGAGACCCTATTCATATTAAGATAAGTCCAGACTATGGAACATGCTATTTTATTTATTTATTTATTAAGGACAGTCAGCGAAAACTTGTACTAAATAAAAAACTATGTAACATACTTACAATTAACATCTTAAATGCTAAGTACAGCCTTCTATTATTGACCGCCACGGCATGCGTTTGTGGAGAGTTTGTGTAAATTTTAAAGAAGGGAAAATTAAATAATGTATGACTTAATAATAATATATGACTTAATTGACTTATGCTATAATTAAAATGTTACCTAACTATTTCAAAAGTAATTATAATGTACTTTTATTGACACTTATCGTCCACACTAATAAAATATGCTAAATAACTTTGTTTTATGTTATTAGTTGTTATATAGTTTGGACTGACCATAACTGATAACGTTTTAGAAACTAAGTCAAACTACAAAAAAATATTTTACTAGCAGTGCTTAATCATGCCAAAGGAACCCTGAACCGTCTGGGCCCACAGACGGCGGTCATTACGACTAATTATTGTTATCTATATAGTAGCAATCGTTCTGCTGTCTCTTAAATGCCGCGGCCACGACGTTTCTTTACGACACAAATCTAGGTTATTTTACTTACTTACTACACAACAAACATTTTCCTAGCTAAAATTTTGTTAAATACACTTTTTTGTCTTAAAGTTGCTATTTGTTGTAAGTTTTTAACTTTTAGGTAAAAGATATTAAAGGTTTTTTAAAAATAGTAATTTGAAAAAAGACAAAGTGTTGAAAGAAAACTACGAGCGGGATTCGAACCCCACGACTGAATCAGGTACACTACCAGCTATGCTATCGTGGCTCTATCCAACTCGCCGAAATTATTCAACACTATTTACTCTTCAAATTGTCATTTGTTCGCAACAAAATTTGTGTAAAATTATATAGTCATAGTCATAATTATTTATTTATTATTATTTATTTTATTTATTTATTAATTAGGTATGGTACAGATCTTACAATATTATAAATAATAAATATACTTACGTATATATGTAACCATAATCATAAATAATAATTTGTTACTGTATTGAAATACTCCTCACATATCTAACAGCTACGAGTGGATTGAAGTTAGTAGTAGACTAACGTGAATGGTTTGAGGAACACAACTATGATACTAAAATTGTTGTTATGGCGACAGACTTAGATAAGATAGTGGTATCTAGCCGACTTGAAACAGCCACCGGCAAACCAAATACAAAACATGTCTACCCCGCTGGGATTGAATCCGGGACTTCTAGGTCAGAGACTGGTGCTCTAGCCACCGTACAACAGAGGCGGTCAAGTTACAGCTAAAATCAAACATTCTTCAATACAAGTATCGAGGTTGAGTTCCACACTGTTAACTTTTTCATTAGAATAGTCAGAATCGACTTATACAATACAAGTCTTACCGTTCAGACACGGATACAAGAGATTTGCTTGCTCGCAATTTCGCTGTTCATTGCATTTCTAACACTACTGTTTAAGTATGACGAGCAATGAACTCGATTATCGCTCAATCGTCACCACTTACGCTCGTGGTAGTCAGTACCTTCTCATGTCATTTCTATTACTCCGGCCTAATGACAGGTCGGCCCAATGACTGCCCAATTTTGTCATGCTCTCCCATAGTGAAGTGTTCGAGCAGTGTGAAACTCTCGTACCTATCTCCACTGCTCACGAATTTTAGTTTAAAAAAAAAACAAAACTACTTAGGAGTTATTCCACATTTAGCTTAATTTGATCGCTACAGCCTCAGACCGAGAAGTCCCGTGTTCGATTCCAAGTGGAGGTAGGTATACATATATTATTTCGGGTTAGGTGTGGTAGGGTTCATATTATATTCGTATGTCTAACAACAACGAACTTTTATGACATATACAAAATTTTGTTTAAATCACGAATACTTACAAAAAATTAAAAATAGATATTTAATTTATAGGGTCGTTTTTTGTAAAATTAAAAATAAATAACAATACTTACTGGGGTCCTTTTAATAATATAAGAATCGCATTAAATTTTTTTTGGCTTTCAATATAATTTATCATAACTAGTAGGTATTCATTGTACAATTATATTCACTTTTATGTCATTAATAATTGTTTTTTATGCGCAGGATTCTTTTATTTCGTTAGGTAACCGACTACTAGTAACCGACAGTCGGTAGTTGGTCTACTCACTACCATTTAGTTAGGCGAAGTCACAAAAACACCAAATCATCATTATTTGCGATGATTCTGAAGTTCCCACTGTTTCCAATTTTCTAAATTAAATTATTTAATCTCCGCGCTTCTGATCTTTTAATTTAATTGTGTTAGATTTATCGGTTTCCTGTTCTTTAAGTGAAACGGCATAATTGCTCATAATAATATGGCAAAAAGAATCTGTACGTTCGTTATAGATATATTAATACCAGCATTTTTTTTAAAGCTAGTCCATACAGTTAGAAAGTTTTGAACAGATTGAAAAGAAATATAGAAGTAGGCAAACAGTTTTAAAGTAAGCATAATCTTCTAAGTAGTCATTTTAAAAATGATTTATGCTTGTTTAAAATAATGATGATTTCATCATCGTCATCATCATTTCATCCAAATGAGATGATAATAGATTTATTACATATATATTATTTAGCATAATAATAATATATTGACCACAGATCCCGCTAGAGGTTAAAAGCAGATGCTTTTGCCGTTATTTTTTGCTTACTTATCTAAGTATAAAATAAAATAAAAAATAACGGTTTTGTAGTAAACTAAAACTTTATTTAAAAAAATATGTTTCACTATAATTTGACGACCTCCGTAGTGGCTTGCGCTCCAGACTTTGGGCGGCGCTAACTCTGATGTCCCGGATTCGATTCCCGGTCGGGTCACTGTCGAAAACGAACTTTTCGATATTGTGTCGGGTCTGGGTGGTTGTGGTACCGTCGTTGTTTCTGATTTCCATGAAACGAGTGCTTTAGCTACTTACCTTGATCAGAACAATGTATGTGATGTTGTCTAATATATATACATATTTTTAAATATGAATAATTTTATTCAGGCAACAAACAATACCAGATGGTAAGTTACATAGAGTTACTTTAATGTTGCACCAAGTGATATCTTTGTTCTGGTTATCGGAACAACTCCAAATGATCGATTGTTTTCAACGCCAGCAACACTGAAGTGAGCTTCATTACGCATTCAGCTCAGAAAGTGGCCAGTTGCCGGTTTGGTGCGATTGTACAAACGTGTTTAGTCACGTACTGTACAGGGTCTGCACTAACTCTGAGTGAAATCTTACATTAATAATGAAGTTAATGCTATTGCTGGCAAATGAGCACAGGGCATGCCTGATGGTAGGCGGCCACCGCAGCCCATGGACCCTTGCGACACCAAATGACCTTAGCAACCCTGATGCTTTAGTTCCTGTATGCTATGAGAGACGGAGAGAAAGAGAAAGACAAACAATTATTGCCCACACACATTATACCACATTATACCAAGCAATAGGTGAATCAGCTTGTGTACCACGCTGGTATTCTGGCGGAGCCTGACGGTGCGCGGTTCAGGTTTAAAAGTTTACACTTACATTTTACGCGAAGTTCTTGTGTAATATCACCTGCTCTAGTACCCTTCAAGCGCACTTAAAACTAGCTTTACCCACCAACCAAATAAAGTACTTGGCCAGGTAGTTCTAGACCACGTAAACGGTTAATGAATTAGTGATGAGATGATGATTATCTTCAGTTTATTACACGTGATGTTTAGGAAATGGTGGTGGGTAATGGTGGGCCGGCAGTGTGAGGGTGACTGATGCTGCGTTGTTGCATGCCGCACCAGTTGTCCTTGCGTCTGGACTCCGTGTCCACTTAACATCAGGTGGAGTGCAGTCATTTGCCGTGCTAAATTAAGTCCTAATATTATGTTATTGTGAAGAAGTGCAATGTACTCACGCCTGCACATCAACCTACCACAAACTGTCAAATTTACTCAATAGACTTTGAACTTTAATCTTAAGGCATATGGTTGACAATATATTGAAGAAATTTTACAGTTTTGGATAGGTTGATGTGCAGGCGTGTGTACCGGCCATACGTTTTGTTTCTACATTCACATCATAACTATTATGATTACGATACTTCGTACCTATTTAATAGAGTCTAGCTTTGTTCACCATTGTGTTCAATGATATTATAAACTATAGATATGTTACGTTCATAGTAATTTGCGTTTTAAATCTGTTCCGAGCAATCCAAAACTGCACACACTGACAAGTTTCAATGATAAGTGAAACAAAAGATATGAAATAGCACGCAAATGAAAGAGATAGCTATAACTTTAATGATTGCACTCTCTGTGGCTTGTTTGACGCAAACTGATTGCGACATGAGACAATTGGGCTATAAATGAGTCTTCACAACGCGCGCGCTTATGATATATCCGCTTCTCGTTTTATATAATATCATTGATTGTATTACTAGGAAAGCCCTCTTAATAATATTAAGTATAAATAAAATATGACTTTCATGCTACAAATATCAGCTTGCCATTACTTTGAGCTATAATCATGTTTGCGAGAGCTCTCTGTATTACTGCACACGCGACAGGTACTGTCTTCGATGTAAAATTTATACGCCATTGAACGCCAAACGTCTATAAGTTGAAACCCAAACCAATAAAAATATATTATTGCAAAACAAGCGGCCACAACTCTTTGCAAGCAGGCAATACGTACAACAATACTCAATTATATGGGTCTCAGTGGCCCTGGGCAGGCCTTTTGCTCGCTTTCCAGTGCTTTTCTGGGTTGCACTCAACGTTATTACTTTGACGTGGAAACTTTAAGCTGATTTGATGACAGGATATGTTTCTGTACTGTTTATGATGTATGTGTTAAAACAAACTCGCTAAAAAGTTGTAATAAGTATTTTTAATTTGCTTGCAGTTTATGGTAAAAAATGACATGACAGAGACATAACATACTGCTGGAAAGATTACAAGCAGCAGAAGAATGGTCTTCTGTATTGTCCTGTTTTTCCAATTTCATACAACGAGTTACTACTAAAAAGCTATCAAGTTTAAGTTAATGTCTGATTCACCAACATATATAACATCATTAATTTCTTAAACAAAACATTATTAAAATATATATTAGCTTGATGTCAATACAATTATAGGTGAAGACTGCATGCAATTAGATAAATAAAATTTAAAGAAAAAATTTTCTTTAATAAAATTAGATTTGGAAAATGTATGAATATGTTACATTACAAAACACAAATGTTGAAAAAATTTCCACGAGCAAGATTTGAACCTGCACCCTTCTGACATACCGGGTCAGGTGCTCTTCCAATTGAGCTATCGTGGTTCTAACCAGCACGCCGAAATTATTCAACACTATTTATTTACTTTTAGCTCTAAATAGCTACTCTTAATAGAAGTAACGACATTTACAAAAAACAACAAGTAGGTATGTCGCTATCAAATCATACAACAATATTCATTATTTACAATTAAAAACTTTCAAGCGCCCGGAATTACAAATAATGCTTAGCGTTATACATTTATTTAACATTACACTTGCTGTATTTTTATGATTAACTACAATAATAACATGTTTAAAAAACTATGACTGTGGTAGTAATAAACCGTCTAAAAATATAATTAATTCCAGCGCCAACAATTGACGAATAACGTTATCTATTTAAACCACGTTGTTTTACAAATGGCTTCCTAAACTATCGTTGAGCGCCATCTATTGACGGATGGCTGTAGCTCGGTATAGCATACGCAAATACGTTTTCCGTCCCAATTGAGACAATTCAGAATTCAAATGAGAATCGGTAACGGATGGCGGGCGGACCGGACATTTGTTAGGCCGGGGCACGTCCTAGGGATTCTTTCGGGGGTCGTGTGTAGCTTCGAACCCACTATTAATCACCGTATTTAGTGTGGTTGAAGGATGTTTCTTTTTCATTGTGCTGCTTCGAAATAAATGAAGATCTTCCACTGTGTTCCAAAAATGTGTACCTAAGTTTATCGTTTTTGGAAAATATAAAGGTTGCCTTCGGATTTTTTTAACAAATCCTGCTCATTAACAGTCTGGTTGGTGGCCAAATACTTAAAATAAGTAAGATTTGCTAACTTAAGACCAGGGACGTCTCTGAACTTCCATTGCGGTAAATCAGTTAAGTCGAGCGGTCCGCTAATGGACAACCGACCTTCCGCATAGTGTGTTCGATGAGAGCAAATTATATGCAATGAAATGTGTTGACGTTCAGTACTTTCCGGAATTTCCGCAAAACAAGGCCCTGGTCAATGTGGTTCAACCACAACTCACGTATGCAAAAGGAGTCGTCTACAAAAATTTCACTAAAACCTTCGTTCAACTTGAAGCCTTGTTATCTCCACACCGTAAGAGACGGTGGCATTCACGTGAAATATTTACGGTTTTCGTGTGGCCTGCACACGGAGGAAGCAGGAAACCATTACGCGCCATACGAAGGCGCCAGTTTCGGCGGCGCTCCACGACATTACAGCCTTTGTGCTGCGTCATGATATTTTTATGAAAGAACCGCTTTAAATGCGCTCCTTGAAAAGTCGCCCAAATCACACTGTAGATTTTGGCTGTGCAAATTCAAGCTGAAGAGTTAATAGAAACACTTTGTACGGATCTACTTACCTAGATTTGAGTAGTAGATTTACGCATTGATAGCACAGCGGCTTTTATAGGAGCTGGGGTCTTACCTTCAGATCTTAAAACAGTGTTATTGCAGTTGTAAAAGCGAAACGTGCGTCTCGTTTTTCCAACTGCACTATACTGATTTAATAGCTTATGAAATCCCCTAAAATCGTGGCCTGAAGTTAATAAAAAATTATATTTTTTTATTTGTGCAACATTTTATTTTACGTTTTGACCATTAACAGGGTCCATGGTCTCATGGAGATAAGCACGACAACTTAGTCAGCCTCCTTGAATAATATTGTAACACAGGGAGAACAGGCCATGGCCATTGGTGATTGTAAACAAGTGCTAATGCTTCCGGGACCAATGGCGTTACGCGCCTTCCGAAGCTGGGAAGAGCTTGAGATGATACATTGGTTACCCATCCCATAGAAAGTTGCTTCACCACTGCGCTATCAATCATAGCTCGAGCTGTATACAAGTACGAGGGTTTAATTTTTCTTGAATACTGATTACTTTTCATACTTTGTTTGGTACTTGCTGTCTATAATTATTCTTATCTCCATCTGCAGAATGTAACCGTCACCGCTTCCTGACATGTTGTCGTTGAATGATTTCCGCCTCCTAATGAATTTGTAACTCTTCCCAAATAAACCCTGTCATCGTCCCGCCCGTTACTTATAAATCGTAAGTTTAACGACTTTAACACTCTATAAAATTTATTTTTTAATAGCTTTACCGTGTACACGAGTTCCTTTTTAAAACTTCTATATTTGGAACGGTATTTTTATGTATTTCGATATTGAAGACGTCACGTTTTGTGTGCATCAATAATTTTTGGTACTTGTTGTTTACGCATGAGGCGTGTTTTGGTTAGTTCGACTAACATTCATGTTATAAACTTTGTATTAAAATTACTACTTAGGATACTATAAAAAAACTTTTTTTTTTTTTACAATATAAATAAATAAATAAATAATACTTTCCGACGCTTACACCAATTATCTAGCCCAAGAGAAGCTTCGTTATGAAACTCGTTAAATGGTTAATAGACAACGGATAAACATACTTAAAATACTTAAATACATACTTGTTATTCATAGAAAACACCCAGAGCCGAGACAATTTAGAAAAACAATTATTTCTAAATTGACCCGACCGGGGATCGAACCCGGCACCTCGAGAGATGGCGACACCATGAAAACCGGTGTACAAACCACTCGACCAAGGAGGTCGTCAAAATTAAATAAATAAACTGAAATAACTAATTTCTGAGTAATTAATAAGTTAGTTTTGTGTAATTGTATTTAACGATAAAAAGTCCTTGTTCAGCAGTGGATGTATTTCGGCTAAAATAATGATGACGATGATTGGTAGGCACTTATAAAGAATATTGAATTTGATGAATTTGGGATACCATTACGTTGTAGTTTATAATGATTATTTTGTTTATTAATACAGCTTTTATTTGATTTAATTATTAAAATCATTGGTTGTAGCTTAAAGTTTTCATGTGTCTTACTTGATAAAAATACTGACCTTAGTCTAACTAAAAAGTTTTATCAAATTGACTTGTATAGTCATGAACAGTAATTAATAGATAGCCAACAAATATGTAACCCCTACCCCAACACGACTATTGCCGGTTCCCGAGCTCATGTTACTATACCGAAGCGTACTTCCGCATAGGAACATTGGTGGAACGCACCTCATTATTACTCTTTTCAGTTATACTCGTTAATTGCTATAAGAGCGCTTTAACTATTAACATGTAAATGAGATCGGTATGAATATTATTATTCCAAAAAAAAATTTTTTGTTAGATAGTAACATTTTCGAAATTTTGATTCGTCTTTAATAAGTTTAATGAAAAATCGTTAATACAACAAAAGAAACGTTGACAGGAGAGTACATTTCTGATGGCTATAAAGAAAATGTACGTGTATTGATCGGCAGCATTAATGACTCCTTGTTTCGGGCAGCTGTGAACAGGGTGAAAATGGCTATGATGCTGTCCAACCTTCGCTGAGAAAAGGAATGCTAAAAAGAAGAAGTCAAACACAGTCATAAATTTTCCCGATTTTAACAAATTAACTTACTTATTATTCTTCTCAATGACCAATAACGTAAATCAAGAACACTTTGAGTTTCAGTTTCCATCAGAGTTTTTGAGGTCCACTTCCTTGCAGTACTCTGCTTTTGCAATAATTTAAAAATATAAAACCTAACTGTTATTCGAGACACGACCAAAAAACTATGAGTAATGAAAATAACTCAATCATTCGAATAGCCGCACAGAGCAGTAAAGCAAAGTCACTACGGTATTATAATCTGCTATCGAACGCTATTGATCAAACCAATCTAGATGTAACTAATATTATCTCATTGGAATCAGTCAAAACAAAGTCCGCTTAGCGCTTAACAAAACTGGATTTATTTCAGAGTGGACTGTTCAAACAAGTATGATTTATGCCACAAAATTAATCCCACCCAATACCAATATATTTACTTATCCAGAACGGGTTTCAACTAGTAATTTCAATCTTTTGTGGCGTGGGAGGTAATTGCAGCTCTGTATATCTCTCTTCTGTTGATAAATGGCAGTTGGTTTAGCTTAACAGCTAAATATCAAGTAACTGTTGTACTCAATTTCTTGGGTTTACGAATTTTTAAAGATAAATCTGTGACATTGAGTCATGGTTTCTTGAATGCAATTTCAAAAACTTTATCAAATTTTAAAAGGTGTTGGTGGTGTAAAAAGTTCCACGAGCGGGACTCGAACCCGCACCCCATGACATGCTGGCTCAGGTGCACTACCAACTATGCTATCGTTAACATAGTATAGATCAGTACAAAAAGTTACTAGTTTAAAAACTAAGATAGTTAAACAGTTAATTGCTTAGTTACATTAGAAAAAACGGATAATAAGGTCTCAAAAAAATTCTTCGATGATCGTAATCTACTTCCGACTTTTATCAAATTTCTCAACTTTCGATACTATTCATAGTTTTATATCATTAACTTTGGTTAGTGTACACGCGCTGTGGGTTCGACTCCGCGGCGATTATAGCACCTACCGCACTTCCGTAACAAAATTGAAAAATATCAACAAATATCAACTATTTTATGACCAGACTGTGCTACTTATTTGTATTGAAATAATTAAATTATTTTCGTTTATTTTTGTTATTTATTATGCTGAATCTACTTGACATGTAATAAATTTTTATTTTAGAGGGATTGATATTACCTACTGTAATTTGTAAATAGACATCTGGATAATGAACTAATTGACATTGTAGTAGGTGCCTAATAATAATTAATTAATTGATTTGATTTTATAACATCTACGTATTTACCATGTTTCTTGTAAATAAATGATTTGATTTGATTTGATTTGATTTGATAAATAATACATTTTTAACTATGTTTTTGTGAGACTTGTGTAGCTAAGACGTTTAGAAATTTGTGTAATTTAATTTTGAGGAGCTCATTTCGATTTACAATTATCACCACCATCAGCTCATTTTTGTCCTCACTGTTGGGGAGAACGGGCCATTAACCACCACGCGGGTTCAATGCAGATTGGTGGTTATTAACGACTGCTAATGCAGCCGGGACCAACGGCTTTAAGTGCCTTCCGAAGCACGGAGGAGCTCGAGATGATACCTTTTTGGTCACCCATCCGATGACCGGCCTTTGCGAAAGTTGTTTAATCTCAGCACTCGCAGACCGGGCGTGTTAACCACTGTGCCATCGAGCTCCTCATCATCATCATCTAAGCCAGAAGTCTACTGCTGGAAAAATGCCTCCTCAAAAATCTCCACATCACACCTGTTTTGTGCATCTCGCAAAGTTTCACAATGTAGAGTTTGTTAAAAAAATATATTTTTATTATACTTTTGACCAAACCAATTTCTAAAAATTTTGTCTATAAATAAAATCAAACAAAAATAGATTGCCACCAAAAATGATTGCGGGATGAACATCAACTATTCTATAATTGCGTATTTGGCGTCAGTGTTCGACAGACAGATGCCCCTTAAGTTAAAGGGCAAAATTTACAAATCTGTAATATTAGACCTAGTTCTATATGGATTGGAATGCTGGGCTTTAAAGAAAAAGGATGAACAAAGATTGCATGTAGCGGAAACGAGAATGTTGAGACGGATGTGTGGAGTAACAAGAATGGACAAAGTAAAAAATTAGTATATTAGAGGGAAGTTTGAAAGTGGCGGCAGTGACCGAAACGTTAGGGGAAATGTTTTGTATTGGTATGGGCATGTGATGAGAAGGGATGAAACGCATGTAACTAAGAGAGTGATGAATATAAGTGTATATGGATGGAGGGGGAGAGGGGAGACCAAAGAAAAGATGAATGGATTGTGTGACCGACGTTATGAATGTGAAGGGAGTGACTGCACAGGTGACGACTGATAGAGGAGAGTGGATGATACTGACATTTTGCGCCGACCCCAACTAACATGGGACCCGGGCAGGAAGAAGAAGGCCAGTGTTCGACACAGTAACTCTGTGTTGAACACCAATGTTCGTCATCAAAAATAGCATAGAATTTTATTAATATTTTATTAGATGACAGCAGTAAGCAAGTGGTCTGTATTCAACAAGTTGTAAAAAAAAAATCAGTTACTGACCCATGTTTTCAATATTCAATGCAAAAAAATTACGATCGCTGGCTCATGTCGAGCATGAGTGCCATTACCCTATGTAGGTATTATTCTGAGACCTGCCCCCCCTAGGCTGGGATTGACGTAAAGCCAATCAAACGTCATTTATATGAGTCGTTGGCTCATGTCTATTCCATACGATAATCATTCTATTCAATTTCTATTCTATAAACGTGATGCAACTTGTTATGGGGAGCTGGGTGCCTATTGCGAGTTTTTATTGTTAATCGAACCGGTTTACTATAACTAAATTTTGTATGGCATTGCAGCAGCGCCTCTTGGTGACAAACAAGGAGAGTTAAATTTTCCCATTAAATTCTTTTCACACTATCGTGCCGTGCATGGATCTACGAATTACAACAAATTAAAATGCGTAGAGATCTCAGCGTCTTCTGCCGCTTATACCACAACGAGCGCTCTGAAGAACTCTTTGACCTCTTAGCACTTCCAAAAGATGGAATAGTCTACCAGCACACATTTTCCCTCCTTCCTATGACTTGGCGTCAGGGTGACAGATGCTGCATTGTTTTAACGCTGCACCAGTTGTCCGCGCGTCTGGACTCCGTCTCCACTCAACATCAGGTGGAGTGTAGTCATTTGCCGAGCTAGGTATAAAAAAAACGTGGTCAAATGGAAAAAAAAACTCTAACTAGGCACCCTGAAACCAGTTACACTGCGTTACAAATAACACTGCTATGTTAACAGGGTGTAGTCAACAAATAATAATTAATGCCAAACTTTAGTTCACATCTACTCGTTAAAACGTCGGTATATTTCGCAAAGTTCGCAACTGTTATTGCAGGCAACACGTGAACCACGTATTATGGCCCACATTTTGCAAGTGAACGTAATATCACAGACTGTTGCATGTCAACTAATAAGAATTCCAAAGGAATTATCAAAGTATTTGTAGGAAAGAAAAATATTTTCGCTTCACATAACATATTAACGTACACGAAACAAAGAGGTGTAACCGCGATACGCGGATAAAGATTAAATTAATTTAATCTTTATTATTATTATTTATTATTATTTATTATTATTTTTAGCCTATATCGTCCCACCGCAGGGCAAAGACCCCCTCTTCCCTTTTTCCAATATTCTCGGTCTATAGCTTACTAGGATCAAATCCTTCAAAAATGAGTCCAACTCGTCCCGCCATCTCCGTCTAGGTCGGCCGCGATGTCGTAAATTAATCTTTATTCAAGTAAAATATTTTACCTACCAACCATTCAGGACGTCTTTTAGCTGTACAGAAGAACGGGCGCAAGAAACCGCATAGCTATATATATATGTACTTATATTTATAGCTATATATGTATTAGGTATAGAAGTAGCGACATTTACAAAATTAATTAAGCCGTTACCAAATTATACAAGTTTACAATGATTTAAAAATATTTTAAATTAGACATACCTGTTGGAGTGGTTTGAGCTTTTCAAACCCATGCTGTGTTGTCGTCTGTGTAATCATGAGATGAGATGAGACATCGATGAGAAATTTAACATATCATAATTATAAAAATAATTCATAAATAGAGCAGACCCTTACCATTATGTTGCACCGCAGTCAAATGGGCGTTGCTTCATGATGGCACACGTTATTCCAATTTTTATTAAACCGTTTTACGAGTATAGATATATACAGTCAATCAACATCAATAAATCATAACATAATACAAGTACCACATTTATCTATCCCTCACAATCACAACCGATGAAAATCGTAAAAAAATAAGCGAGCTTCGTACCGCGCACCGACCGACGGCCATTCGGGAACAGAACTCGAAATAAAAATCAACTCTCTAAATAAAATAAAATGATCTACCCTCATCGAAAACTAGGAGCCTTACATATAAACAAAAAAATAAGGTCCGTGTTTTGTCTCTTTTACTCTAATTTGAAACGACGTTTACATGCCAGGAACAAAACACGGAATAACTATTCGGAGCTTATTCTTTGTTTATTTGTAAAACAGTAGGTGTAAATATAAAAATTATATGGAGTAAACAAGTCCCTGTTTTACCTTGTGCTGTATCAAACTAAATGCCGCATAAGTTTTGGAAAGAAAAAATGCATTTAAAATATTATGTACCTAGTGTTAATTCCACTAACTTATTCGTTTGTCAAGCTTATAAGCAGCATTTTAGTGCCGCTTTTCTTTTTTTTGCCCAGGGAAAAATCGGCACGCAAATTCCGTAGATCCGGGGATTGCCTTGTCCTTTTTCTAAAAAAGGATTAAGACAGACCCGGTAAAAAACCATGGGGTTCGCCTTTAGCCTTTAAAAGGGCTGCGAAGGCTACCGGAACGCACGCCCCCCGAAGGTCGAGAGCATTTATTTGCATTTTTGTATCCCATAAATTTCCACATAGGCACGCCTGATTAAATTACTATAATTATTATAATTACTATAATTTTAAAAACGGAAGGAGTCTTTCTTCAAGTTAACTTCATAAATAAGCAATTTTGAATCGTTGCAAAAATATTTTACTTAACTAATAATTTAAAAAAACTTAGTTTGATCCAGATCGACCAGTCTGAGAGTCTAAGAGTCGGTCTGAAAGGGTTAAAAGTAGGGAAGATTGGCGTCTTGTTGTGTCGGAGGCCAAGATCCCACTTCGGGTCACTGAGCCAGCGGAGTAAGTAAGTAAGTAGTTTAACAAAACATTTAAATGTGTACTTTTGGTATGAAAATTAGAACAAAAAAAACACAGTTATTTCTGAACAATAAAACAAAACCGTGTAACTTACCAAACACATCGCTTAATTTATCAATGTGGCACACCTAATACGCTGTTGGCTGTACAAGTAATATACTGAGGAATAAAACGACCTTTACAATTACCGTAAGTCCCTAGCGTGACTTTACACCGGACGACCCGACCGCTCGGATTAAGCCGTCAACTGACCGAAATGAAGCACGGTTATTACTTTGGCCATTTGGTGACGTGAGCTTAGAAATGGCTTATTTTTTATAATTAGAAAATTATGTGAACACGAAAGCAACTTGCAATGTGAAAATAGTGTAAAGCTTATGATTTATTGCAGTTTTTGCGTTTTTTTTTGAGAGATGTTGAGATGTTTTTATTAGAATGATGGCGTTTATTTAAACATAATAATATTTTAATGATGTAAAGCTGCGAGTTTATGCTATGTTTGTCACATTTCTTAATAATCACAGTGCCAACATCAGATTGTACGAGCAATTTATGTATGTTTAGTACATGAACATATTTTTAATGATATTTAATACTTGTTGTATAATTACCATAAAGTTTTATTTAAAACGCCTTACTCATATTGACCTTATTAAGCCGTTGCTAAGCTGCGTTTAAAATTACAAACACATGCGTAATAGTTGTTACAATAATGCTAGCTGCCTTTGTAACATTAAAAAAGAACTAAAAACGTATTTGTCTTTTTAAATTTGACAAATGTCACCCTCTCACTGACAGAAACTCTTAGATACACAACGTTCCATTGCGGCCTAATTGCGAAACGCGTAGATCCGATAAATAAGTCGTGTCGTAATCGTCTCGCCTAAATCGCCCCTTATAATTCAAGTTCTAGACCGTAACCGCCACTTCCGTGACCAATCGTGACGGATAACACTAATTTATCAAGAGCGGCATCAATTTTATAACGAAGCTCACGTGTATGACACTGTATTCTATTACCTACGCCATAGCGATTAATCTTGCATGGGTGCTGTCTCAGGTGGATTAATGACCGTTTGCTTAGTAATTGAGGGCAGGTTTTTAATCCTGGACTATTAAGTAGCTTTACTTGGACCGAAGATGAATTTGTTAAGGCGTTCGGGTGTACAGAATTGATTCGATGCACAAACTGTTTGTGTTGGCTGTCTCGAGATCAACGTGTCGCATGTTTGTCATGACGGCATTTAGTTAATCATACGATGTCAGCTGTGTCCCACTTCTTGGTAAAGGACTCCCCACACTTTTTCCACCTCTTCTGATCCCTTGCAACGTCATGCCCGTTTCTCATGTAAGTACCTACCTATCAAAGGTGTCCAGCTATTTTTTTTACTTATTCGCCATCTTCTCATTAAATTATATCGTTTTTACAACTTCAAAAAGAAGAAGACAGACAAGAGGAGTAATTTTAAATGGTTGATTGATGTTAAATATTAAGTAATACTAAACCCTTTATTGCTGATTGTACCTACATACAACAACATTAAAGTAAGTTTGGCATGTAAAAAAAATATGGGCCGTAAAAGGAATATAAAATGGGACGAACCGAGAATAAAATAATTTAAATTATATTTTGGGACGAAAGAATCATATTGCTTGGGACGAACCAGGGTTTTTTTATGTGGGACGAATCTCAATGGGACAAACGAAGCATAAATCGTAAATTCCTGTTTGGTCACCTGTATTAAAAAACAAGTATTTTTATAGACTATCTCATACCTCTTACTCACGCAAAGATCACGACCCCGAACGCTTAGAAAAAGCTTACATCCCAATTACGCTTTTAACGTAATCTGCACATTAAAG
The DNA here is from genome assembly GCA_949315975.1 of Eudonia truncicolella. Lineage (NCBI taxonomy): Eukaryota > Metazoa > Arthropoda > Insecta > Lepidoptera > Crambidae > Eudonia > Eudonia truncicolella. The sequence goes on along the minus strand of OX438838.1, from coordinate 957,579 downwards.
ATAATAGGCAATAAACATAGATAAAGCCTTCACCGAGAACTCGTTGAGTCTAATCTGGACGTTACGTCTAAGGAACGTTGTCTATACGCAATTCGTATTCAAACAGGTATTCAAAATCTCGCTATAACCTACAGTGACGATTCTTTCGAATCTCCTTCAGATTTACATGCGAACTCCATAACGTTTATACAGACAGGGTGGCCATGGAACTGGGCTGTATTAGGACTAAAATTACCAGGAAAACAGAGTGTCGTCGTAACAATGGCAAAACTTATGGAGGAGGAGCTCGATGGCACAGAGGAGCTCGATGGCGCAGTGGTTAACGCGCCCGGTCTGCGAGTGCTGAGATTAAGCAACTTTCGCAAAGGTCGGTCATCGGATGGGTAACCAAAAGATTATCATCTCGAGCTCGAGTCGTTGGTCCCGGCCAAACCACCAAACCGCACTGGGCCCGCGTGGTGGTTTACGGCCCGTTCTCCCTATCTATCCATAGGGAAGGTTCGTGCCACAGCAGTGGGGACATAAAAAGAGCTGATGATGATGATGAGTTTAAATTTAATAAAGTTTGATTTGAATAAATAAACATTAGTAAATAATTTCCGAAAATCAGAATGGAATTTTAAATATGTGATGTGAACAGTTCGTTTTTGATTTCAGACAAATCTTTTTTAATTGCGTAATTATGGTGTAATGGTGCGAGAACCAGAGGTTTCAGGTCTCGTTACTCATTTTAAGGCAATCAATTAATGGAAATTCAACTACATAGAACGTTTTTATGTCAAATAATAGCTGATTAAACTATGTTAACGTGTATTTATTTCAGAAGAATAATCTACAAAAGTGAGTGCGGAAAGTGTGGATATTACCAGAATTAGTTTTTGTAATTGTTGCTTAGGTGTCTACTAACATTGTATACCATGTATTATCAATACATATCTAAATTGAGTCTAATGACACCTAAAGCAAAAACTTTCTATTTATTGTTAAATATTGTTGTGTCAAACCAAAATACAGAAGCGCCGTCTGTCCATAGTGTCTTATAACTCATAGTCACCCTAGAAGACTAGAACGAAGGTGCCAGTATAAAGTTAGGGATAATTCCGTGGTCTGGTCCCTATTTATTGCTTTAATAAATATTTATGTCATAATCCCGAGTAATGGCGGCCGGAGTGTCCAGACTTGCAACTCAGTTGTGTTTTCGAAGTCGCTACTGAATTAGAATCAACTCATCAGTTTTAACTTTGTATCTTGTTGAAGCTCAAACACAATCCCTGTTAGGTACTTTAGAATTCTAGATTAATAGATATAACAGGTTATTTGTAGAAAAGCTACGTCAAATGACTTAAATCAATCCCTCAAGTAGAAGACAGCAATTGGATGGCGCTCGGTGGCATACGGCTAGCGTAGCTTGTCACGATCAGAATAACTAAGCAACTCCCTGGTTGGGTAACCAAGCTCCTCCAAGCTGCTTGAACGCTTGTGTCAGGTATGGTTGAAAAAAACCTCCTGAGTTTCTTGTCAGCTCTTCTCGGTCGAAGGCTCTCCCAAAATTTGAACTGGTGGTAGATTCAGTAAACTAAATTTTAATTCATTATTATTTGTATTTTACACTAACTTTGACGTCAATAAATGTCTGTAAAGCTCTTTTTTGAATAAATGATTTGATTTTGACTTTCACTTTGGTTTAGCGTCAGTAGTATAACAAAGCTATGGATATTGAACCATGATTCAACACGAGCATCTTTCCGTTCCGGTACCGTAGCTGTTTTATAGGCTGATGGTAAATATAGCGCAAACGGAACTATTATTCCCATCGAATATTGAACACTATACTCTTGGAATAAGTTTAGAAAGCAACACCGCAAAGGGTTAAAGGCAACGACTTGAACGTAAACTTTGTGAGAGTGTACAAAACGTGGCACTCCGCTCTTTCCCTTTATAAATGTCCCGACAGGCTTTTAGGAGGAGTTCTTATTTCGCAACTTCAGCTGTTTTTATGTTGTCCATTACGTTTCCAGGCGTTGGAAGTGGTCGGTCGAATAATTATTACAGTTGCTAGCCACGATAACGGCGAGGCCGAGCTATTATGAACACAGATACCAATGATTGTTGAAGTTGAATACAGACTCGCTTTAGTTGGCTTACAGGCAATAGATAGTGTTTACTGAATTTGCGCGGCTTGGTTAAGCTATGATAGGCTAATTGGATGCCAGAAGGTGCGGAAGCTACAAGAGCAATAGTGGAAAATTATTGCGTTACACTTTACAAAAAAAACGTTTTGTATAAAAAATTATGCAAACCCGTAAAATCTTTCTAAAGTAAGACCTAGCTTAGCTACCCAGTAACTTATTACATAATTAAGCCGAATGATTACGACAAACCGAGATTACTTTTGAAACCATAGTTACATTGCCAACAGCTTTTGATCTTTCATATCGACTTTCACATGAAGCCGGCATGACCTCGAAACTGCCCCCCGACCGCCTAACCGATCGCTTAGGCTACGTGTATAGTTTATGACGTCATCTTGTCATTTCGTACCGCCCATGAAAGCCATATCGAAAGCTAGAGGCTATAGCTATAGATATATGCCTATACCTATTAGCTAGATGACATGATGACGTCATAAACTATACACGTAGCCAAAGCAATCAATTAGGCGGTCGGGCCCCTGGTCAGACTTAGGCCACCTAGATCCCTAAAGACACCGTAATATTTAAAAATATTAGACAACTTCACAATACATTGTTCTGATCCCAAGGTAAGTAGTTAAAGCACTCCTTTTTTATAGAAATCAGAAACAACGACGGTACCAACACCACCCAGACCCGCTACAATATCGAAAAGTCAAAAGCAGTTTCTTATGAATCTGAAGCTGCTGTCAATATCCACCTTGATTCAGAGGCAATGCAATCGAAAACTGTGACGAACTTAAAAATAATAACTAATATTTTTTTGTATATCTTCGTTTATTTTGTATCGTAACATCGTTAACATTTCCTCTGGATTGGACACATTCAAGGATGTACACACGCCTGCACATCAAACTGTCAAATTTCCTCAACAGACTTTGAATTTTATGTTATTACATTTATTGAAGAAATTTGACAGTTTTGGATAAATTGATGTGCAGGCGTCTGTACCTCCGTCAGATTCAACCAAGTGATTTCATAACGCTAACTTTATCACTTACAACCATTATACTCCGATCCGATCCGAACCCTTCGGAGAATTTAGTAGGGCACGGGGACTCGCACTAGTGCGTAATACCGTTCCCTTTAGAAAACCTCCGAAGGTGATTAGTTTCACACGGCTTGAGAAACCCTTTAAGTTTCTCGCCGCCCCCAAACAAGCCCGGTGAAGCTGAAAATGCCGTATGAGGCAATCAGCAAACCCTAAAAAAACCGTTATACCCTATGCTGTAAAGACCATTTTATTCCGATGCGTACTACCATAATCGATATTTATTTATTTATTTAACATAGGCATACACGACAGGTTACAATCGTTGTTATCATTAAATATAAATCCCATTAAATAAGGTCCCAGATTGTGACCCAAAAAAGGTGTACGCACAACTTGACAAGCATGAAGCACATAAAAACAAACCACACATACAACACTATAAAAATAAAAATTAAGAAAAGTGGACAAAAACGAAAAAACAATTACATAATTAGCAAACAGGACCAAAAAAAAACACTATTAACTTTAGTAAAATCACAATAAGGGAGTCAATTAAAGGCGATACTGGGATAGCTTAGTCGAGGATACGTTTAATATACGAGTTTAATTATGAAAGGCCGATGTAGTTAACGCGGAGATCAAAAGAATACCCAAACGCGTTACCGATATTTTTGTAATAAGTACCATTTGGGGTTTTACGACCAAACAGTGACATTTCGATAAATATCTGTTTAGGTACGATAATTTATGGGTCGCTAACGAACTTCCTAATAAATTATTACAAGCGATGTTGAATGTTGAAGATTCTGTAGTCAAAGAGTGTTAATGACGGTGGATTGTTAAAACAAAACTTTTATTATTGCGATCATGGTTTTTTTCTTAGTAATTGAACAACTATGTAGAATAATTTATACTACCTTCCTTAGAAAAATAAAATACGATCGCCTTGAGGCTGGTTAATTTTTGCTAGTAAAATTTTATCTTGTATAACATTGAAAATACTAAATTCAAAATAATAAAAAATATATCTTGTTTATTATTTTAAGTTTAGTTTTTCTGCAGTTCATACGAAGACACCTAGGGGCTTATTAATAAACCAAGTGTAAGTTTGGAGTAGTTACTCCGTGTTTTGTCTCTTTTACTCTAATATGAAATGAAGTTTACATGACGGGAACAAAACACGAATTAACTACGCCAAGCTTACACTTTGTTTATTGATACGGGGATTAAAGTGGCGAGTTTACAATACAAAAAAATAATTAAAAGCAAATTTATTTTTAAAAAGTTACCGGGTGCGAATTTACACGGTTTTTAGCGTTTTTTCGATGACAATTAACTCTTATTTGTTTTACAATAACCCCTCCTTAGGAAAATTAAATAACTGTTCTCACAGTTCGATCAAAAACAGTCGTTACTGGATTTCATTACTTAGTTATTTACAAGACTCCTAAGTTATAGGCACATGGCATAGATCAGCACCAGCTTATTTATTTAATTATTTTAATGACATAGTTTATAGACATAATTACGGCAGTTGAACGTTTATAAGCTGATGGTGATGCTGCCAGTCATAACGCGACTTAGTCCGTCTACGCATTAGGTACACCGATTTGAAAGGAAATAAATTATACCAAAATAAAAGAAAATTTAAAATCTCTCTATAAATAATATATACATACGAATGAAAAATATAATGAGATTCGTATTCAATTTATCTTTATTCAAAACGATTCATGGCTATCACAGAATTAGATTCAAAGATATTATCATATAGGTATTAATGCGGTGATGTCATTTCACATTTGCGAATGGGAGCCTATGAAATTTTCATTACTGCAATAAAGTTTATTCAATTAAGTGATAAAAATAAAATGTTTGAGATTTATGAGGGCTTTTTGAAACGTCATTTCCATTATGGGGGCCCATTTCGTATTCTTCAAACGGAGATAAGATGACAAAGGCACGCCGACTGTCGGACATTAAAATGCTTTTTGCTTGTTTACTCCTTTGTGGGACGAACTAATTTATTCAAAAACTAATAGTAATTAAGAAACGTCAAGAAAATAAAATGCGACTGTTTTAGATTATTGAGAGCTCGTAGCTTATTATCAAAACGTCATAAAGTACAAAAAAAGTACACACGCCTGCACATCAACCTATCCAAAACTGTCAAATGTCTCTAATATTGATACCCAAACACTAAGGTTAAAAATGTATTAAAGAAATTTGACATTTTGTGGTGGGTTGATCTGCTGCCGTCTGTACGTCAGCGGAGCGGATAGTGACGCTCGGGTTGAATGCAAGAAAATGTGGTTCAATTCCCTTAGCTTCGTTGGGCTACTGACGTGAACCCATTCCTAATACTAGTATCGTTAATAAATTTTCATAATTATTAATAATAATAAAAAATCATGATGGGCAAAAGCCTCCATCATTGAATTTTTTTTTATATATTAAAGGTTAAGTACAGTGCCTTGATCTCACCTGATGTTAAGTGATGATAAGGCCAATGATGGAAGCGCACTTCACCTGGGATCCTCAACTAGTGAGGTACTGGCTAACTTATCTCTAGCTGCCGGAACACAACAATGCTACAAACATTGATGTTATGGCGACACATTTAGATAAGATGGTGGTAGCTACAAGCCCTACCACCAACCAAACCGAGTACACAAACATGTACCCCCGCTGGGAATCGAACCCGGGACCTCTGGGTCTAAACCGGTGGTCTTAGCCACTAGACCACAGAGGCGGTTATCAATCAAGTCATCGCAACAATAAATGGGTATTATATTAATCACCATGCTTGCCAAATGAGAGTTGGTGATCGCATACCCGGGCTATAATTTCGAAACACACTTTGTCCGACCTGGGAATTGAACCCACGAACTAAAATGTTTTTCTCTCATAATTAAATAATTATGATTCTACCTAGATCTTAATGCCATTTTTTAATTGAGAAGAATCCGGCGTAATGGATTGGAAACTCAATATTACTCATTTGATTGAATAAAATAATATATAGCCAGGGTCATAAACATACTTTTTGGAAAGTTTCAAATTAAATCCAATTATATAATATAGCCTCTTTCAATATCTCATCATCAACCGGAGGTCAAACGGATATCATACTTACCATTAAAAAGATAGTCGAAAAAATAAATTGACCGACCATTGCCATAAAAACTAATGTAGCCTTCCGACTGGTCACATTATGGCCGTAATTAAAACCGTATACAATATTTGCTTATGCATAAAATTAACATAAACATGCTTGTTTATACTTACGGACATCCTCTGTTTGTTCATGTATTACAACAGCGCAAATTTCAACTTTATTATACTAAAGTCATAGTGCAGTTTCAAGTTAAACACAACGAGAGAACTATAATTGCAAATGGATTAAATCTTTATAAGATAAGATAAATGTGCTATATATACTATACTCGTACAACCCAAAAACACGACCAAGCAACATCAGACAAGCAGAGACAAAGGGCTGTCTCATCACTAAAGTGATTTTTTTTTGGAGAGAAATTGCTGATTGCCGCAGACGGCATTTTCAGCTTCTTCATGTTTGGGGGCGGCGAGGAACGTAAAGGGTCTCTCAAGCCGTGTGAAACGAATCACCTTCGGAGGTTTTCTAGAGGGAACGGCATCGCGAACTAGTGCGCGTCCCCGTGCCCTACTAGATTCTCCGAAGGGTTCGAATCGGATCGGGGAGCGGTACAACCCGAGAGCGCCTCTAAAGGATCGGACCTCGGCTCAGGTTGACCGGGCCGTGATGGAGGATAGACGCGCCCAGGTACATGTCTGTACCTGGTGTAGAGCGCGTGTGAACCGGTTCTTCGTACCCTTGTTCTATGAGTACGGTGTCTTGGGCCTAAACTAGTGTGCATGTTTAGTGTATTTTGTAAATATGTAGTGGCATTTAGAGGATCGGGCGGGGTCACTAAAGTGATATCTTCCAGACAATCTTTACATGAAAAAAATCTGTTTGTTTTATACTTTACATAAATAAATTAAAAAATAACAAGAACCATATGTATTATCACCAAAAGTCATCATCATCTCAGCCAAAAGACGTCTACTTCTGAACTAAGGCATCCTCAAAATATCTGCACGACAAGTTTTGTGCTGCTCGCATCCAGCGGCAAAAGTCAGGGGCGAAAGCAAAAGGCAAAAGTCTCAACCAAATAAAGTGATTTTTCTGTATATCGGTAGTTTACCCACTCCAACGTGGCAAGAGCTAGATGAGAGTAGCCGCGGATCGTGCTCGGTGGCGTGCACTTGGAGAGGCCTATGTCCAGCAGTGGACTAGTATAGGCTGATGATGATGATGATGATGATGATACTCAAGAAGAAATCTTTGTTTCTTGTAACTTAATTCAACAAAAAAAAATGATAACAAACAACTTTCACACTTTAAAAAAAAGGTGCACATTCGTTCTATCGGTGGTCAAAAGTCAATAGAAACTGGTCATTGTTAACTTTTGGCTATGGCATGCCCACCAGCTCAGTGTCATTAAAAAAGGTGAAGCACTATAAATACTAATCGATGTCGTAAAACTTTGTCTGCGGCTCAAACGACTGAGCACACGAAGAACAAGAACGCTGTAGGTATAGTTTAAATTTCCATTTTATGTTTTTATCACATCATGGACTACAAATCGAGGGACGACGGTTTGAATTTAATTAGTGATGTCCTGCTTAAAAGCTTTTGTACATTAAGGTCTCATATACAAGCTGCTATTTTATTTTTAAACTAGTAAAAAAATACAGATATCTAGGATGTTTTTTTTTATAAGTTTACGGGTGAGCACATGGCTTTCATATCACTTCATAAGGCCGAAGGTGGTAGCGTACTTCACCCGGAATCCTCAACTACTTTGGCACTGGCTTTCTAAACTAGTGCTACTAATATTGATGTTATGGCGACAAATTTAGTTAAGATGGTGGACTATCACCGTGGCACACTGGCTAGCTATAGCCAGGTGGTTAAACAAACCCTACCACCAACCAAACCGAGTACACAAACACGTATCTACCCCCGTTGGGAATCAAACCTGGGACCTCTGCATCTGGGACTGGTGTTATCGAAGTTAAAATGTTTTATTCAAATAAACTTAAGAAAAGTGCTTTTGAATCGTCCATTTATTTCCATTCAGAACGTCAGTTTTTAGCTTTGGAGAAGAATAGGCGCTAGAAATTTAGCTTTATTAGAAGCAACGACATTTTAAAAAAAGAAAAAAAAAAACCACTTAACCATAGAGGCGGTAAAATATCTAAAGTATTTTTTGACCACACTGACAATAACATGACAGAGTTAATAGAGTTTATAATATAAAACTGTTTACAGGTGTTACGTACCATAATATGGCGTTTAGACCGACTAGGGGAAACTTAGAAGATTGAAAAAATTAATGTATGTATCGAGTTGGTTGATATAGCTCTATTCGCAACAAAATTAGCTCAGAGATTTGCACTATTAAAAGAGGCTTAATTCCAACAATAAAAGGTTTACGACAAAGCCTGGTGAATGTTAATCTTAGCCGGGGACCGCCATTACTAGAAATAAAACCTGCACAAACTCATTCCTCCTTGATTGTACAAAGGCTTTTTTATTGATCTTAAGGCTGGTTTCAGAGTCACGCTGACGCCCGCGCGGGAGGTAAAAGACGCGGGCCACGAGCTAGGTGTTGCCTTGCAACGTTAAACTGACGTATGTGGCATATAGAAAGACTGACCTAACTGGAAACACTTAGCCAAAGTGGAATAAAAAGTTCTGTCCTAACTGGATCTGACAAAATTGGCATTAAAACATTCCACTTACGTCAGCCGTTTTGATTTTCTGACCTATATGGAATTTCAAAATGAGTAACTGCTTGAAAAAATTGCCATCGTGTTATCTTAAATCCAACTATCAAAAATGCACCTCTCAGTAATCTAGTAGAATTATAGGGTTGTGTTTGTAAACGTCTTCGCCGTTGCCTTTTTTCCAAAGGTAATAAATCTAATAAATGTATTAAAAAAGGTGTCATCGCTACTGTCCGAGCCGATAAACCGCGTCATACTAAACTCGTTTCAGAGTTGCGCGCGGGTCATCAGCGCGCTTATGAGACGCGTTTGCCACCCGCGCGGGCGGACAGCGTGACTCTGAAACCAGCCTAAGAGCCTTTCTATGGACCTACACTCATTATTTTTACTTTCGATTCGGCGTACCATTGAATTATCATTGATTCAAAGTTCAATATTTTTCAAGCCAATAAGTTTCAGTCTAATGAAGAATGAATGAATATAGATCCTACTAATATTATAAACGCGAGTTTGTAAGTATGGATGGATGTCTGTTACTCTTTCACGTAAAAACTACTGAATGGATTTTAATGAAACTTTCCTCATATACAGACCAAGACCCAGACCAACATATAGGATACTTTTTTTTACCTTTTTTTTCTGTAGTCTTTGCTAATGAAGTCGCGGGCAACAATAAGTGTTTTATAAGTTAATGAAACGGTTTAAAAATAAGTTCATTTGACTATTTGACTGTAGATTTTTTTAAATCGCATACATTTATAAGTAACTTTTACAATTCCGCATTACTAGATGGGTAACCAATACAAAAATATCTTGAACTCCTCAATGCTTCTAAAGACAATTTAAGAGACCTAGTCGTTCGGGCCCAGCGTGGTGGGTTATGATTTAAACTGTGAGGTATTCACAGCGTGATGATGATAATTAACAAGCAGTTTGAGCTGGACCTCTTCTATACCAGTGTACCATCAGCGAGGCGGATGTTGAGCGAGCAGTTCATCGAACCCACATAATATTCTTAACTAGATATTCTGCTGCGGTAATACCAACTCGTTAATAGTTTGAGCGAGGTTAATAATGCGTTGCTTAGTGCTTCTAGTTTTAATTATTATTAAGTAACTTCTATCGGTGAGAACCTATTAGTGGTTTTATGTGTATCACTTGATGACCCTATTTAAATCTTGTTAACCTTGGTTTTCCTAAGATAAAAATAAATAAATAAAATTATGAGGTGAGGTGTGACCGGATGCCTAAAAATGCCTTTTTTTTGTGATAAACAATAACAAAAAAAAATTAAAAAAATATGATGAGATATCAATTTTTTAAACTACTCATGGTCACATCAGATTTTTTTTTATTGTTTTTTACTATCCGATATTGCGACCTTGATGAGACATCAGATTATCACCATCGATAGCTCTTTTTTCAATCCCATTGCTAGAGCATAAGCAAGCTTTACCTACAGATGGATGGAAATATTACAGGGAGAACGTAGCTTATACCACCACGCGGGCCCGTGGTTGGGCGGGCGGATCGGTGGTTGTTCACGACTGCTAATACAGCCGGGACAACGGCTTTACTCGTACGTGCTTTCCAAAGTATTGATTTCAAATACCTACAATAAAGATGTTGGATACTCAGAATCAATAAAAACGTGGAAACAATCCTTTTCCTACGCTTATAAATAATGATATTTTTGTGTTAGTTAATAACAAATTTTATAGAAGCTGAATCATACACTTTGCGACTTCACAGCTAAAAGTGGAATATAGTGAATTAATAAATTTCCAATTAGCATACATTATGCTAGCTACAATTAAGGATTAAGCCGATATGTATTTGAATCGTACGCGTTGTATCGGAACGATGCCCAGTGGGAGTATGTGGGCCATAATCTGCCATAATCTCTGTGACAAATTCAGATTAGCACTATCATGAGCCGGGTAACCGTATAAAACGAAAATCAGCTGCGTAAATATAAGTGTGAAGAGATACAGGATGTATTAAGCTGCAGATTGCGATGGCTAATGAAATCTTCTTAGATATCAACTTGTGACTACTTATGTCACTTATCACTACATAGTATTAAACAAAGTCGCTTCCCGCTGTCCCTATGTATGTATGTATGTATGTATGTATGTATGTATGTATGTTTGTATGTATGTATGTATGTATGTATGTATGTATGTATGTATGTATGTATGTATGTATGTATGTATGTATGTATGTATGTATGTATGTATGTATGTATGAATGTATGTATGTATGTATGTATGTATGTATGTATGTATGTATGTATGTATGTATGTATGTATGTATGCTTAGATCTTTAAATCTACGCAACGGATTTTGATGCGGTTTTTTTAATAGATAGAGTGATTCAAGAGGAAAGTTTATATGTATAAATACATGCGTAATATAGCAGAGAAAGACTGATAATTTTAGAGGTTTCACCTTTTTTTGCGCTTACACTGCAAACGCTGGCTGAACCCTACGCGCTAAATCGAAATAATGTACTACAGTATTGTACACCTTAAAAAGGTCTACAAAAAAGTCCACGATGGTATATGTCTATCTCTTAGGGATAACCCACAATAATATATTTTTCTTTTACTTTTTACGAGAAATAATGGCTTATTTACGAAGCAATTTTAAGCAATACAGCATTTTTGTAATTTTTGTAATTTGTTTCGCAACAAAATTTGCTTTGAAATTATATAAACAAAACAAAAACGTTTTATAAAAAGTGTTTAATTTTATTGTTTAGTTTGTTAACTTAAAACAAACTATAATCATATTATTTGTAGATTTTGCTAAAATAACAAAAGATGCAGTGTTTATATTCCCTTTAAAGTGTAAAACGAATTACTTAGTTAAAATATTATTTTATTGAATTAACTCCATCAATGATTATATAAGTATGAAACTTATAACTCTTCTAACTATATATCCCGATTCAATGGTTGTTCTGATTTGAAAAAGCACTGCTGTTATAATAAAATATCAGGGGTTGACCCTCGGGATCTTAACTCTCACCGTTGCACCAGCAACAAGAACCCTCTAAGGGGAGGGGAGTCCTATTTTGTTGTAACCTCCTCTCAAACATCCCTCGCGCTCCCCGAGGACGGCGAAAAAACAGGATCGGGACGGTAATGCAGAGAAATGGCGGGAATCTCTTAAGGAATGATAAGACGATAGCTTTTTTGGGTAGTTGGTTGGTATTATGAATTATAGTGGACAAGTTACAGTTTGTTATTTTATTTTATTCATTTGGTTTTGTACTTATTTTATTCTTATTTATTTGGATTTAACAAAATTAACTTAAATGGTTGCTATTGAATACAGAAAAAAAAACCCAATTAGCTAGTCGTTACAGTTATTATTTTGTAACAGCACGATATTAAAAGCTTGGACAGTGGTTCTTAAAGCTTGGGCAGTAGTTCTTAAGGCATGGACAGTGGTTCTTAAAGCTTAGCAGCTGAGTCCTACTTTTCATTGTATCTCTTTTACATTAGTAACTCCTTTGCCATCTCTGCACTCATAAAGCGTTTTTTTTGGAGAGAGTTTTAATACATTTTTAGCATCACCGGACTTTTATAAGGGCGCGAGAAACTTATAGGGTTCCTCAAGCTGTGTGAAACCAAACACCGTCAAAGGTTTTCTGGAGGGAATGGCATCGCGCACTAGTGCGTGTCTCCGTTCCGTCCGTCCGTCCGATAAAACGTATCGCTGCCGGCTACGGCCTCGTTTGTGATCAAACAGCCTGTTAAAGAGTTTATTATATAAAAAGTTTGAAAACGTTAATTTATTAGACATTAGAAGATACTCGTAGTGAATCCAATTTCTTATTGTAAAAAATGCTTATGTAATAATAAAATAAAACAACAATTATATTGGATACGAAAGAGATCGTAAAATAGACATAAAACATTACATATTATTAAAGTTTATTAAAGTAAAAACATTAACAACAATAACTATTAAATGTTATACCAAAAATTGTTTTTTTTTAATATAAAGAAACACTGATTTGTATATAACTCGTCTTAAACACAATGTTAATACAACATTCTTACATTCTTCTGCGAGTAGGTATTGGGATTGTTTCTTTTACGATTGTCGTAAAAGTTAACCCCGCTTCTGGCACGTCCGCCCTTATCTGTGACCGTTAATGTATTGGATCTGAATATTGCGTGACCCTGCACAGGCGGAGTTGTGACAGTCTGTGCACCGCTGTAGGGTTCAGTAGGGATGTCGAACGGTTAAAAAATAGTAATAAAATACAAAAAAAAACTTTACCGGCAGTTGTTAACAACTACCAATCTGAACTGAGGCCTCGTGGTTGTTTATAGCCAATTCGCCCTGTGGTCTATAGAAAAGGCTCTTGACCCGACAGTGGTGACGTAAAATAAGCTGGTGATACTGTCTCAGCGATGGACAAAACAATCCATCATTCGTGGGTACTGCCTTAATCACCACATTTGCCAACTGCGTGTTGGTGATCACGATCCCGGGTTATGGCTATCGAAACATTCGAATCACATCGAATAGGATATCGAGCAGAGTGCTATTCTACTAGACCACCGAGGTGATATATTAAAACGATTAATAAAGGCTCTATCGCCATCTTATCTAACTTTGTCGCTTTGGATTGCAGTGTACCGACAGTAAAAGGTAAGATAGTCAATTATTCTGAGGTTGCGGAGTTAGTGTTACGTAAGCTTTCGCCTTTGGACTTATCAATATTGGACTTAAGACTCGATTTCATTGTTCGTTGTGTACTTCTCATTGCTGCTTATTTAGTCTCCCATCAACAACAATAATAATAATCGTTAACAACAATCCGCACTGGGCCCGCGTGGTGGTTTATGGCTCGTTCTCCTTATTCATTTATGGGGAAGGCTCGTGCCCCAGCAGTGGGAACATAAAAAAATGAGCTGATGATGATGATGAAGAAGTCTCCAATTGCCTAACGCACAACACCAGGGTTGTTTTTGATTCCAGTTTGAAGGTTACTAGATCCAGTAAACTTACAGGGTATGTTCAAAAGTACTGAAGTTGAGGCTCGGCAACCACCGACGAGATACCGTTTATTTGCAAAGAGTGTTGCAAAAAATATGTATGAGAGTAGTTTATTATAAAGACCAACTATTGTTATAGTTTTGTGTTCGAAATTCAAAACCGTTTTTTAAAATGGTGACTGTAAAAATTAAATAACACGTTCAAGGGCTGTGGTAGCCGCTTTCCTTCAACCGGATTGCGCGCTTGCTTTTCGGCTCAGTAACTTAGGGATAGGTACTTGCCATTTCTTTAACGATACATAACGCACAATGATAATTTAAAGTTGCGTTGCAAATCGCGTTGCAAGTCGCATCGCAAGTCGTGTTGCAAGTCTCTTATTTGCGATAGGGTCAGCCATAAGTCAAACGATAACTCAGTCCGATTATTAGCCTCAACCCTAATAATGACATGGGTGACAAGCTGTGCGTCACGGTGACATGTCGTGGGTACAAAACAAGCGATGGGTGCGCATTCTACCATGAACCCACCCGAATCGCGTGCCGTTTGATTGATGTGAATATTCTGTGTTGTTTGAAGTGAACTTTCGATGTATTGCAAACAGCTGTAGATCTTACGCCTCTTACGTACATATTCAATATTTCATAACGATTATTTACTTTCTTGTTTACATAAACATACAAAGAAACATACAACAATGCGATCAACAAGCGTTCTTATTTAAAAAAAAACAAAAATGTCTAACTCATGTATCTAAAAGGATGGATGCTTCCGTTGTGTCTTAGTTAGATGCCGCTCTCAGAACCTGTGGTCCAGAGGTCAGTTACCGGTGGTGCTATATATTGTTTCGGGTTTGCATACAGCAATGTTCTAACCTTGAAACCACTGTCTTAGATAATACGGAAGTGCGAAAGTCGGATACATCGGAGTATGTGCTGGTCCGAAACGTGTCAACATTGGAACAATTAAAATAGGTTTCTATTGTTTTTAAGCATAGTGTACAATTTAATAATGTTTTAAAATATTATAGTTTGAATGTTTACTTTCAGAATGTCCGTGGCCTTCGTACGAAGACTACGGATTTTTACAAAAATGTATTGTGTTCAAATTATGACGTTATTTTCTTGTGTGAAACATGGCTTAATAGTTCAATATTTGATTGCGAACTTTTTGATGACCGGTATCTAGTGTACAGGCGTGACCGGGAAACTAGTGGTTTCCATAGATGTAAGTCTGGTGGCGGGGTGCTCATTGCAGTATCCAAGCATATTTCTTCTCGTAGGTTACCGCAATTGGAGAGTGATTGTGAGGATCTGTGGGTGGAGTTAGAAATGCGCCGAAATGGTAAATCATTTTATAAACTATTATTGTGTGGCGTTTATCTCCCTCCACCATTACAGAAAAATATTCTCGATTGCTATATTGGTAATGCGATCCGTGTTTTGGAATCGAATGAGAAAGTCTTAATCGTAGGCGACTTCAATTCAAGTAATATTATCTGGAACAACCATAATTTTATATCTCCAGCTAACTACATTGCTAAAAGCTCATTAGATACTACACTGCTGGATTTTATCGCTTTGAGTAATCTGACACAATATAATAATATATTGAATTTTAAAGGTAAAGCTCTTGACCTCGTCCTTTCCAATGTAGTGATCAATAGTGTGACAGAGAGTAACTTTCCTTTAAGTAATCTCGACTCTTATCATCCTCCATTAGAGTTCGCCATCCCGTGCTATGATCCGCCAAGCTTACCGCCCAACGACTCGAATTTAAGATATAGTTTTCATAAAGCCGACTATGATGCTATTAATACTCAGTTAAACACAATATCATGGGAACGCGAACTCTCATCGCGTTCTGTAGAGACAATGGTAGATACTTTTTATGGTATTTTAAGGGATGCAATTGCACAGCATGTTCCGAAATATAAACCGTCATCTAAGAAGTTCCCGGTTTGGTACACAAAGGAACTCATTCGTCTCTTAAAAGAAAAAGACAAGCTACGTATAAAATATCGTAAATACAAAAATCCACTGGACGAATTAGCTTTGTGTACGTTAAAAAAGAGATGCGCTGAATTGATAAAAAATTGTCATAAAAATTACATACCTGGTATTGAAAAGTCAGTATCCCACAATCCAAAACTATTCTGGACATTCCTTAAAAATAAAAAACGTAACAGTAGCACCTATCCATCAACTATGACTTTTGACAGGGACGAGGCGGATTGTGGTGGCGGTATATGTGATCTCTTCGCCTCTTTTTTCAAGTCGATGTTTAAAACGAGCTTAATATTTTCCCCGGCCGCAAATGACCAAATCCTTACGTCTAATTATCTCGCCAATCTCTGTTTTTCGCAGAAAGACGTACTTAAGACCCTGTCTCGTTTGGATCGAAATAAGGGGGCCGGTCCTGATGGTATACCCCCTATATTCGTAGTCAGTTGTCGCAAGGCGCTATCTTTGCCTTTAACTACCATTTTCAATAAGTCTTTGAAAACTGGCACTTTCCCTTCCGTCTGGAAGGAGGCGCGTATTGTCCCAATTTTTAAATCAGGTGATGCCAGATCTGTCAAAAACTATAGGCCAATATCTATACTGTGTGTGTTCGGCAAGATTTTTGAGTCCTTAGTGTGTCCTGTGTTGACTTGGCATATGAATCAAATTATCTCGCCTCAGCAATTTGGTTTCCTCAAATCGCGTTCTACAGCCACTAATCTCGTTTCGTTTATTACCCAAGTCTCTGAATCTCTCGATGCGCGACTATCTGTAGATACAATTTATACGGATATTAGTAAAGCCTTTGATACCGTTGATCACAACATTCTAGTTCATAAGCTTTCCACCTTCGGTATCACTGGAGATCTACTTGCATGGTTCTCCTCATATCTTCAACAGAGGAGGTCAAGTGTGGTGGTTAACGGCTTCTCTTCAGAACCATTTTTATGTACATCTGGTGTACCGCAAGGTTCACATTTGGGTCCGATCCTCTTCAATATTTTCATAAATGATATTGTAACTATCTTCCGTCATGCCAAATGCTTTCTGTACGCGGACGATATGAAATTATCAATGCTAATACGTGATCAGAGCGACTCAATTTTATTGCAAGAGGATCTGGACCGATTGGCGATGTGGTGCACTGAAAATCAATTATTTCTGAACCTCGACAAATGCAAATTTATCAGATTTTCCAGATGTGCTACGGTTTCGCTTCCGACGTATATTATCGATGGTCATGTTTTGGAAGAAGTAGAGTCTATTCGCGATTTAGGTGTGCTGCTGGACAGAAAGTTACGCTTTCATAAGCATATCGACCAAATTGTATCTAAAGGTTTCCAAATGCTAGGTTTCGTATTACGTAATGCTAAAGAATTTAAAAAGCCTTCAACAAAGATACTATTATACAAGTCCTTGGTCCGTTCCAACCTCGAATACTGTAGCCAGGTCTGGTCTCCCCACTACGACGTCCACATCAAACGTATAGAGCGTATTCAGAAACGTTTTTTATGGCATCTCTCATACCAAACTCATAAGGCAAAAGAGCTTCCCTCTTATGAAAAACGACTGGCTTATTTTAGGTTAAACAGTTTGAGGGATCGTAGGTTTTTATTGGATCTAATGCTACTTCAAAAGATAATCAACGGCACCACGGATTGTTCCTCTCTGTTACGATTGATAAATCTTAATGTACCATATAAGCTGGCACGGGTCAAAAGATATGTGCCTTTTTCTGTTAAGGGCAGCGGGACCAATGTGGGTCACCACGCCACCATAAATAGACTACAGCGGCAATATAACAAACTCTGCAAAGTTTGTAACATCGACATCTTCGCAGATAAGCCCCAGAAGTTCAGACAAGAAATATTAAAGACATTTGATACGGCGTCAAGTTAGTGACTGAACGATTTTCAATTTTTGATATTATTTTTGTACTTAAATTATTCATTTAGTTTAGTTTTTTTTATATATTATAATAAATAAATTGTTTTTTTTTAAATGCAAAATATATAGTCCACATTGCATGCCGTGGCAACCTATAATTAAGAGGACGCTTAGCTGTAAGTTTATTTTTGTTTCTACAATTTTTGCTTGTATCAGTGTTTGTCTTGTTGGTTGTCCTAATAAACAAATAAATAAATAAAATACTGTCACCATATTAATAATCTTAGTAGGATTGTCGTATTCCGTCGTAAGATATCCAGTTCTTCAAGTGCGCTTCCAAGTCTGCTTCGAACAGTTACTTACTATGTACCATCAGATGAGACGAAGACCAAAGCTTCCCCGCAACATAAAAATAATCATCAAGAAATTACTATTGTATATATAAAACTATCTTTTTAATAGTAACGACCATTATAAGAGGCTTTTAGTCACTACGACAAGGTGTCCACACACTCCGTCATTAGTTTAACAATTCGAAAAAATAAATGCAATCGTCGAACGCACGTGGAGTATGACGAGCGTCCGTAGCGTGACGCGCTCGCGTGCTGATCAATCGGAAAATCTTTCCCTTGTATGTGTTTAACTGTGGAATCGCAAATTCAACATTTCCCATGGTAGCGGTGTTCTGAGGTCGCTTATCTTCCGTTACTGTGTTCACACGTGTCTTTATCGAAGTTGTCTGCTGAGTTTAATTCCTGCTATTGGTAGACAATTGCCTTTTTACGGTGGTGTAACGTATCTCATAACGTTATCGTCTTTATTTGTAATTATTAGGTAATGAGCCGTGGAAATGTTAGGTCTACAAAGTTAAATATCTTGTGAACTTGTAGCTATGGTTTGTTTCTTAGGAACTACAACGTACACTGGTTTTTTGTTATTATTAGTTTACATGGTCATACAGAATCGATGTCCTAAATATTTTTTAATTTACTACTACGAATTTATATTTAATTAATAACGCCTGAAAGAGCTTTTGGTATATGAAAGATCTTATGAAGGGAAGGCTACCATTATCCTTAAAAGAAAACTCATGGATGTGTGCATTCTCCCCATTCTGACATACGGAACGCAAACGTGGTCCTTGACAGCTCGTCAGAGGTCCGCGCTCGAGGTTTGTCAAAGCGCCATGGAGCGTACCTATGTACCTATGTACCTATACTTAGCGTAAAATTTACGGAAGGAACACTACAATGCGCTCAAAAACCAAAAATTGCATATGTGACACAGAAAGCTGCCACGCTAAAGTAGAACGGTGGACTAACTACCGAATGGGTCCCACAAAACCGAAAACGACGTCGCGGCAGACCAAGAAGGAGTTGGCGGGACGACCTTGACTCCTTCTTGGTCTTAAGGAGGCCTTAGCCCTGCAGTGGATGCTACAGGCTTATTATGATAATATTACAATAATAATAATGTGAGGAGCGTTTGGCTTTCACCATTTAAATGGCGATATGGCCGAAGGTTGAAGCATAGTTGTTCCTTAATAATAGACAGTTCCTTAATGTTTGAGGATTTTAGGTGAAGACCTAAAATCCTTAAATATTAAGGAACTGTCTATCTTATCCTTAACTGTTGCAAGACAAAAAAACATATGTTGTTATAGCTAGAAATTTAGATAAAATAGGTTACTAGCTAGGCGGACTTGAAACAATCCCTACTACCAACTAAATAGGGTGCAAAAACAATACTCCCCTACAATAAACCCCTGGTTCTGAGACCGATGGCTTAACTACTACACCACCAATGCAGTATAATTCTTAACAACCGTCATTGACATGTAAGTATTTTGGAAAACCATTGCCTTGTACCAACATACAGAATGACAAGGAGACGACACACTCAAAAGTCCATTCTACCACACGCACATGCAAAGTGCGAATCTCATTACCGTTTAATGCCATCACAATGGCGAAATCAATGCGATGCGTAACATTTTTCCACCTAAGGGCCCATTCGCTCACGATCGCGACGCCTATCTGTTCCGAATAATGTTATTACTGGGGTCATATTCAATGGCCCAGAAAATCCTTATAGACGACTGGCAGTCACCGACTTATTGCTTTGGCAATAAGATTGATATTCGAGTAATGGCGATAGTTTCGGGGAGCAAATACAAACTTAACTCTTGACCTGGATGCTGGCTGCTGTTATAGCAAGCCAGTGTTACGATGTGACGTGTGCTTAAGCGTGCCTCTTTTCGTACGTATTTGCAATAGTATTCCGGATGTTTCTACAAATATTTCTTTAGTAAACCGTAAGTGAGAATGTCCAATAGGAGAAGGCGAAGACCGCTTTATGGTAACAATGAAAGCCAAGCTTACACAAACTTTTTTTGGATGAGTACTTGCGCGCTCGGGTTACGATATTGCAAGTTAAGCAATATTCGTAATGCCTGATCATAGGATGGGTGACCAAATTAAAATATCTTGAGATTTTCCCTTCTTTGGAAGACATTTGTTAAGCTGTTGGTCCTGGTTGATATCGTAAACTGGAAGTAGTTTAAACCTACCAGTACGTAGATGTGGCGGTGGTGGGTTCTAGCATGGTTTCCTCATGTGATATTGAGCATGTGGGCGTGATAGGAATTAAAGAAATACTGGTAGTAGTTATACCCTATATGCTGTCCCACCGCTGCGCAAAGGCCTCCATCATTTGCCAAATGCGGGTTAATACGAGTAATCTCAATATGCTATGCTATGTGTAGAAAAAAATCGGTTTCTTTTCTCAGACACTTGCTCGTCCCGGGAATCACACTCAGGACATCCAGATATCAGGCCGAGCGGTTTGCCACTCAGACACCTGTCTCAAAAAAACCTTGAACAGAAGTAGTAATAACGTTTTTCCAGACATTCAACATACAAATAGTTGAAATAGAACAACTTTTACGGATCTACTCGCATTTATTTTATACATAAGTTTGAAATTAATGTTTATCCTAGGCGCGAAAAAAAGTCTGCAGTGTTCGAACATGCCCTAGAGGGGTCTAATCATTACATCAGATTTGATAAACCTCAAATAGTCGCTAGAGAACAGCGATTCATCCCTAGGATTATACGCCAGCCTGAGATCCCATTATACAAAATATTAAATCCCAGCCCCAACACCATACTGCCAGACCAAAAGATACTGTAAGCTCTTTCTGCGTAAAACGGAACGCACCTGATTAAATTTAAATGATGGTATACAAGCTACTAACTAATTTTGAGACGACCAACACCTCAGTCTCCCTGTGACCACGGACCCGAAACGTCAGGCAAAACATTGATTCAAACTTATGTATAAAATAAACGGATCTACGTAAAAGTTGTTTTAATTCAATGTGTAGTGTTTGCTTAAACTTTAGAAAACAATATACTTAGGCTTGTGTTTAAACGCCTACCAAAAATGTATTAATTTTAGTACCAATAAAATTCAAAACGTTTACCAAAATGGGTAAATGATCACAAAATTGTGTTTCCTAAAATATTATAAAAAGAATACAATTTTTATTTTTATGAAATGCCTTAAAAATATATGAATACCTTTTAACTGCATTTCAGGTCAAATATGTTATATTGTCACCAAATAGATAATACCAATATTTTATGCCTCGAGTTTCATTTTGGTAAATTTTACTTTCTGTTGTCTAATAAAAAAAATAACCTCGAAATACAAGACAAGATTTCGAAATTCAAGTTTGTCTTAAATTTCTAACCTGTCACGTGACCTACAGGAGTAGGGCAGCTAGTATCCTCAATCATTTGAATAATAGTGTAAAAATTGTTGGTATCAATGTTACTGTTTCAGTAAAACAATATTTGGTGAGCATTAATCCATTTTGGCAAGCAAAAAGAATATATATATATACAAAACGTACAATTATTCTGATGTGTGCATATTAGGGTATAAAAATTATTTTGGTGAGCACTTAAAATGTACCCATATACTTATAGTACCTACCTTAACGAAATTGCGTAACTAAAAAATGTCCGTACACTCTTTCAGCCCCGCTTTCATACCACTCCGTAAACACGACCGAATCAGAAACACAACAAAGACATAGGCCGACAATTTTTCATGGGACGCCATAAATAAGGGCGGCATTCACCGCGCTCCTTGTAAACGTCACATTAAAAAAACACCAGCGTTTGGCTTAACGCATTTTCATGTGACTCCACAAACACCAATTAACATAATAAATTAACTCATACGTAACGTGTACAAAAATAACCAGTAAAGCGTGAAAATAGCTAGGCGCAGGGTCCCGTACAAAAACATTGGTCCTTTCAAAAGAGGGTCGCTCCTGTTATGGTTAATTATGGGTTCGGTATATTTTTATTAGCCTTTATTAATGTCACAGTCAAAGGGATGTAGTTAGTTATGATTACTGTAATTAGTTGAAAGGGAGGATGGGCTCATTTACCTTTCAGTTCTTTTTTAATTTTGTGGATGGTTACGAGAAATCAACCGTGATGTGACTAAAAAATTAAATAGAAGAATGGATGACTGGTTAGTCCTTAAAGACACTTAAAAGTACCTGTCGAAACGACTGGTTAGCAAATAGAAAAGTTTATAGGCATCTGTCTTATCAATATTCTTTCATAAAAATCATAGAATTAGCGAAATATGAGGTCACTAATATAATTGACTGTTAAACCACCCCCGCCCGATCCTCTAAATGCCACTACACATTTACATAATACACTAAACATGCACACTAGTTTATGCCCAAGACACCGTACTCGTAGAACAAGGGTACGAAGAACCGGTTCACCCGCGCTTTACACCAGGTACAGACATGTACCTGGGCGCTTCTCTCCCCCTCCACGGCCCGGTCAACCCGAGCCGAGGTCTGAGCCTTTAGAGGCGCCCTCGGGTTGCTCCGCTCCCCGATCCGATCCGAACCCTTCGGAGAATCTAGTAGGGCACGGGGACGCGCACTAGTGCGCGATGCCGTTCCTTCTAGAAAACCTCCGAAGGCGATTCGTTTCACACGGCTTGAGGGACCCTTTACATTCCTCGCCGCCCCCAAACAAGCCCGGTGAAGCTGAAAACGCCGTCTGAGGCAATCAGCAACCTCTCAAAAAAAAAAATGTTAAACCACTTTGTTGGTTCTAGGTAAGTGTTGTTTCGTAAATTGGTTTGTACTTTAAATGTTTTGGAATGGAACGCGTTATAATAATAACAGATTAAAAAAATAGTCAATTTTGTTTGCAACTTTACGTACTTTTTTACCTGTATTTTAATTTTGCCTTTAGATAAGTATATTATAATATTTTGACTACATAACTGTATACGATACATTAGGTAGTCGAAAAATATAAATTCTATGTTGTACAAGAAAAAGTTTGATCAAGTTATCTAGAAGGTAGGTATTGCTATGGCTATTATTTACATCACTATCTCCAGCCTATAAAAATCCTAATTCTAGACTCAGAACTTCCTTCATAAACAACAACAAATGAAGAGTCTAGGTTATAACCCACCACGCCAGTCTGACAGGTAGGTAGGTTGTAGGTGACGGAGACGGCTGTCTGGACAGTTGCACCCATCCTTGCCAAAGCGGGAGTGAGGGTCACCTCCTTCCACACACTCCACGCGACAGTCTCCAAAGCGTAGATGCTACCATTTTACATCCGGGGGGTTCGGCGCTCTGATAAGGAGTGTCTTCAAGGCAGTGTCCAGCAGCGCGCGGTAAAAGACTCTTCGGGTGCTCAGAGTCCTACCCAGCAGTTGACGAGAGACGAGCAGTTTAGAGGTCGGTCACAACCCATCCTGTAATACCTACCTCTTGGGTCCTAGCAACAACCAGAAAAGAAAGGTAGGTAGGTTCTCTACAACATCACCATCATCGATAGCTCATTTTTATATCCCCACTGCTGGAGCACGAGCCATCCCTACGGATGAATAGGTACAACGGGCCTTAAACCAGCACGCGAGCCCATTGCGTGATGATGACAATAATGAAATATCACTTTATGAACTATCATGGTCACTTCAGATTATTATTTTTTTATTATTTTTTATTATCCGATGTCGCGACTGTGATAATATATCAGATTATTACCATTAACAGCTTTCTTTTTTCAGTCCCTGCTGCTAGAGCATAATCCTTCCACATGGATAGAAACATCACAGGGAGAACAGGCCATAAACCACCACGCGAGCCCAGTGCGGACTGTGATGGTTGACGAATGCTAATGCAGTCGGAACCAACGGCTTTACGTGTTTTCCGATACACAGAGGAGCTCGAGATGATAAATTTTTTATCAGGTCTCAACAACACATTATATTTATTTTTAATTTTAAAGTCCTAACTTTTCTCCTCCCCACGGAACCCCAACAAGTCTAACGGTGAATAAATAAGCGGCAACTATGATAGATCGCTTATTAGCCGCTACCAGGGACGTGTGAAGAGTGGACCTTAGAACAACACGGCGCCGGCGACGTGGCCGTGGGTCGTGGCATAAATTAACGCTGACTAATGTGCGCGGTTCATTACCGCCGGTTTATTAGGTATAAAGAACTTTGAATTAAGGGAACAGCCAAGGGAAGAAGTGTGAGCTAATTCAGAAATTGTTTGTAATGAGTAGTCAGTTTCGACTGGCAACACTGTCCAGTTACGTTGTCAAAATAATTAGCTCCTATTAAAAATTAGATATAAATTGTTTTTATGCATATTTACTACTAAATTTGTAATTAGTGATTAAATTAAGTGACAAATAACATCCACTAGTGTTTTCTCTAACAAATATTGTGTAGTTTTTAAATTATTTGGTAATGTAATTTTCCAACTGTCATCGCCAGCTGACTGTTAGAACAAATTTTACAAAAAGTTGTTAAAATAACTACTTTTGCCGTGGACTGCAGCAACATAAACCGGGGGAGTATTGTTTTTATTTAATTTATTATAGCTACTAGTAATCTATGTGAAATCTTAACTAAGTAAACACTTCAATCAAATTGTAAGTGTTAATGTATTAGGCCAATTAATTGTTATTTTTCTACTTTGTACTTAGATCAAAGGATTTGCATCTAAACTGCAAAAGTAACTTTGGCATTTCAGTATTATGATTTAATAAAGTCCTACTGTACTGTACTAATCAGTGTCAACTGCATAGTAGCCTACTTATTAGTTTTTGTATTTGTTCTTATAACTTGTGTCTGTAGTTATATCAATAATATACAGGATTTCAATTAGATTTATTTAAAAATAAAAAGTAATTTATAATTAAACATAGAAGTCTGCCCTTAGCACCATTTGTTTGTGTAACACAGCTACCCCCACTAGTGAAAAATAAAAATTGAAATTTATTTAAACTCTTATTAGCAGTACATTAAAAGTAAATAAACAAATACACTTGCAATAAATAAGATCTTAATCATATTTTTTTACAAATTTCAGGTGTATAAATAAAACCAAACTCAATATGCTGACCCGTAAGGCTGCTACACAGAGTACTGAGCTCAAGCTTAGACAGGCACTACATGAGTTAAAAGCGTCACAAGAATCATGCAATCAGCTGCTACGGGAGAGAGACGAGAGTGAGATGGAAATAAAGTCCATGATTGACAGAAACTCACAGCTCAAAAGTGAATTAGGCCAACTACATAGTCAACACCAAGATGTGCTTCACCAGCGTGACCAACTTCAAGATGTGATCTCCACCTTTGAGCAGCAATACAACACCTATGAAAGGGCTCTGGACCGCATCACTGAGTTGGAAAGAGACCTTAGTGTGGCCAATCACCATATTTCTCAACTTATTGAGTCGCAGAAACAGCATGAAGTGGATCAGACACAATCATTATTTGAGGAGCTTATAGCATCACCTGGTGGAATATCAGTACAGGAACTCACCAACCAAACCCCGCAAACCAACCAAAAAACTAGTATTAGCAAAATTAAAATTAAAAAGTATGTAAAAATTAATAAATTTATAAGAAAAACTGAGAAGTTGATAAAAAAAAACAACTGTTTTTATAAAAACATTGCTCTTAGAAAGGAACGTATTAGCCTTATTGATTCCTTAGATATATATAATAGTAAATTGATTGAAAGTAGGCAAATGTATGACCGGGACACTAAGCAATTACAAACGGATATCCAACGGTTACACGAGTCACTTGACATGATGACCAAAAAATATTCAATATCCCAAAAACAGATCGAAGAACATATCAAATCAGCCACAGAGTTAGTTGATCTGTGCAAGTACAATGCTGATCGGTACAACTCATTAATTAGTAATGAAATTAAAATAAACAAAGAGTCTTTATCGCTGAACTCTAATATTCAATTAAAGTCGCATAACTTGTCTGTTTTGGTTCCCAGCCCTACATCGGCCTCTCCTCAAACAATACATAATCCTAATGTAACTAAATTAGTGAGAAAAACAGTTATGTACTCAGATAAACTTGGTCAGGGCTTAGGGTTGCTTATGAATGCAAATCTTAACCATCCAATGACGAATATTTGTACTCCAGGTCAATCATTTAATGCTATAGTAAATAACATATCACAGGATTCACTGAATAGTTCCACTAATGTCATTGTATTGTGTGGTGACAGCTCACATACTAGGAAACGTGACATTATAAATAATTTTAATATTTTGATTAAACTGCAATCAGATACGAATTGCAGGTTAATAGTTAGCGCTTTTCCCTATTGTACAAATTTAACCTGGGAACAAAACAAGCGCATTTATGACTTAAATTTATTATTGTTTAATTTGACTTGTCGTCATAGTGACACTATTTTATATTTCGATATTAATAAATTTATTAATAACTTTAGTTTGATGTCAGATACGATGTATCTTTCTAAGAAATGTAGGACACAGATAGCTAATTTGTTAGCTTTTAATATACATGATACAGTTATAGGTGGTATAACTAAGTCTTTTCATAATAATAACTTAATCATTAGTAGTTCTACTAATGCAACTTTTACAACTAGTAATAAGGTTACAACCTCAGGTTTAAACTGAGGTCTAAGACAAAGGCCAAGCCCACATCCATTACTATTATACATCAAAATATTCAGGGTTTGGCTGGCAAGGACTTAGAATTAGAATTATTAGCAAAAAGTCAGGTAATTCATGTATTTTGTATAACTGAGCATTGGTTAAGAAGTCATGATACATCATTCCATGTAAATAATTTCCAATTAGCAAGCGCGTACGTGCGAAGCTCAGCTATTCACGGCGGTTCTCTAATATTAGTAAGAAGCAATATTAAATACAAAAATCGCAACGACATTGTAGACCTATCAGTGGAGCGTAACATTGAACTATCGTGTGTGGAGTTCAATAGTTTTGTAATAGTGTGTGTATACCGACCCCCATCGGCCAATTTTAATATTTTTGAATCAGTAATGGAAGATGTACTTAGAAAATTAAAATTAAAAAATAAATTTGTTTTAGTATGTGGAGATTTTAATATAAATATTTTAGAAAACACTTCAACGAGTGTTCGTCTTCTTGCCTTATTTAAATGTTTTAATCTTTCAAATCTATTTCTCGAACCCACTAGAATAACTTCACATTCGGCCACTTGTCTAGATAATATTTTTACAGACTATGACCCTGTTTCTAAGTCACTCATTAGTAATTTTACGTCTGACCATTGCGGTTTGAAGGTGACCTATGATTTTGATATTAGGGATGAACCAAAAATAGTGAACTGTAAACCAGTTACAAAAGAGCGAATGGAGTGTTTCAAAAATAGTATAGCTTGTAAAATTGATGCATTACCCTTTGTACAAGATGATCCAGATGTACTTTATAGTAATCTTTTTAATTTAATTAAGACCGAATACAACCATGTGTTTACACCAAAAACAATAAAAATTACTCATAAACTTAAGTTCTGTGACTGGGCCACGACTGGTATATATAAGAGTAGAAATAAATTATATGATTTATATAGTTTAAAACAATATAACCAAAATGTTAATTTTACGCAATATGTAAAGAATTATTCGAAAATGTTTAAAAAAGTGTGCACAATAGCAAAATCTAATTACCTTAAAGAAAAAATTAAAAAGTCTAACAATAAAATTAAAGCCACTTGGGACATTATAAACCGTGAAACAGGTAAATTTAAACCACGGGATAATACTTTCACTTTAAAAGTAAACGACAACTTAGTCAATTCAGATTCACAAATTGCTAATATTTTTGATGATTTTTTTGTAAATATACCTGTAATAACAACGTCAAATTTAGATTCATCACCAGAAGCTGCACAAACTTTACTCCAAAAATATGTACCAAAATGTAATCTTTCCTTTCAATTTAAATACATTGATTCAATGAATATTATTAAAACATTTAAATCACTTAAAATGAAAAACACGAGTGATTTGTGGGGTATATCTATTAAAGTAATTAAGAATATTATTCATTCTATTGCACCGTATCTTGCTGAAATTTTTAATAACTGTGTCGATAAAGGAATCTTTCCTGATCTTATGAAGTTTAGTAAAGTTATACCTTTATTCAAATCAGGGAACAAAGAAGATCCCAGTAACTATCGGCCCATTTCAATATTACCAGCGCTAAGTAAAATTTATGAAAAAATCATACTCGAACAGTTGATGTCATATTTTAACACAAACAACCTTTTACATAGTAAGCAATATGGCTTTACTAAGGGTCGTTCTACTACTGATGCAGGTGTTGCTCTAATAAAACATATATTTGATGCCTGGGAGAAGTCTCAAAACGCTCTTGGTGTTTTTTGCGACTTGTCCAAGGCTTTCGATTGCGTTGAGCACCGGACTCTGGTGATGAAGCTTCATTATTACGGTCTCAAAGATTTTGCACTAAATTTAATACAGTCATATCTCAGCTCTAGAACACAAACTGTTGATATAAATGGTACTAAATCATCTGGTTCACATGTAAAAATGGGAGTTCCACAAGGGTCGATTCTTGGTCCTTTCCTTTTCTTGATTTATATTAATGACTTGCCATTCTTTGTAGAGAACTTTTGTGAAATTGTATTATTTGCAGATGATACTTCACTCATTTTTAATGTAACTAGGTGTAGGACTAATTATGAAAATGTAAATAAAGCTCTTTCAGAGGTACTCCGTTGGTTTACTATTAATAATTTACAGCTTAACGCTAAGAAAACAAAATGTATTAAATTTATATTACCAAATGTCAAATATGAACCAACCGATATTAAAATAAACGGTGATCAATTAGATATGGTAGATTCTACAGTCTTTTTAGGCATAACCCTTGACTCAAAGCTTCAATGGAATCCTCATATATCGAAATTGGCCGGTAAACTCAGCTCTGCTGCTTATGCCATTAGAAAAATTAGGCAGTTAACAGACGTTGAAACTGCTAGAATGGTCTATTTTAGTTATTTTCACAGTGTCATGTCGTATGGCGTCCTACTGTGGGGAACAGCGGCTGATATTGAAACTATATTCATTTTACAGAAACGAGCAATAAGAACAATCTATAGACTCGGATCACGAACTTCCTTAAGAAATCTTTTTAAGGAGATTGGTGTCCTGACAGTTGCATCTCAATATATTTATAATTGTATAGTTTTTGTACGTTGCAATATCAACTCCTATACTAAACATGGTGACGTACACAATTTCAATACTAGGAATAAGACAAAACTTGTAATGCCACTGTTCAGGTTACAGAAGGTTCTTGGTTCTTTCTTGGGGCAAGGTATACACTATTACAATAAAATACCAAGTACTGTACTAGATTTACCTTTAGATAAGTTTAAAAAACATGTGAAATCTATATTACTTTTAAAAGGTTATTATACAGTCAAAGAATATTTAGATGATAAAACAGCTTGGTTATAATGAAAAACACATACTCTATTTGAATTAATATAATAAAATTAATTTATATAATTTTTATACTGATATGATAGCCTTTATCAGCAGTGTCCTACAGATAACAAACAGCGTTGCGTTAAATAGATCATTAAGTTTTTATTTAGAGTATCTTGAGTATGTCATGCTCTCTTTATTTGTCTCTGCGGTGGTGGCGTGTGCGTCGGGTCGTTACGTTCCCTAAAATATGGTTGAGCGAAGCGATGGCTGATTCATATGTCATACTCGTGAACGGGTGCTGCCTGTGGAGGCTGGTCTGCTCTTGCATACTTATCTTATTTTTAATATTATTTACTGTAGTTTGACTTGGTTTTTCTTAACCAAAACAAATTATTTTTTTTTTTTTTTGAGTACTGTAGTGGTACTGTATGACATTGTGGAAATTAAAACTTTTACCTGATGTAAA
This sequence comes from Eudonia truncicolella, assembly GCA_949315975.1. NCBI lineage: Eukaryota > Metazoa > Arthropoda > Insecta > Lepidoptera > Crambidae > Eudonia > Eudonia truncicolella. Next base: position 927,344 of record OX438838.1, on the reverse strand, counting down.
TTAGTTTTTTTTTCTTTTTTATTTTGTGATATTTTTGTTTTTTATTTACATGTTGTGGTTGTCTTCTATAATTTTGTGTTTATTTGTAATGGAAAGTGTCCTGCTATGATAGGGCATTTTCCAATATTTTTGACGCTGTAAGGGAGAAAAGAGCTGGACACTTGCTGAGTTTCTTGCCGGTTCTTCTCAGTACAAGATCTCCCGCCCAGAGTAGACTTACGAACCGATGGCATAGTGACATTCACAAGAGCTACTTGTAGCCTAAACTGAATAAATGATTTTGAATTTTGAATTTTTTGAATTTTGAAGTGTAGAGTAACGAGTGAATATATCTAGTAGAATGACCACCGGTCTAATACCCAAAGGTCCCAGTTTCATGCCCAGCTGGCGTGATTTAATTTGTTGTATGTTTGATTAGTGATACAGCTTGTTTAATATCCGCATTGCTCTATCTTATATAAACCTGTTGCCATAAATTTCACTTTTTGTTTTTTCCTCGCCATAACCATCACATCTACGAAATCCCCTGATCATTGCACTAAACAATTAAAGTTCTTCTGTGTCTGTATTTACAGCAGACGAGAGTATAACCCTATTTTTGGCATAGTAGGTTATTTGCACGTTATTTGAGACACTTAATTTACAAAAAAATTTGGGTAGTGAAAAAGAACACGTTTTAAACAAAAAATATATACAATTCAACAAAAAAAAAACTCTGCCAAGTATAGGGTTAACAGCATTGTGCCTAAGAGGCGGTTTAATGTAAACTAGCTAATTTCTCAGTGGTTAAGGTTTCTGAATGAAAATAGCTTCAATCTTCAGTGATAACCACAGTGTTTTAAAATTACTATTTAAAGTTAAACGTTCAAAACGTAATTAACTAACTTAAAGTAAAGCAAAATGATGTACACACGGCGGCAGATGAACCTACCCAAACCTGTCAAATTTCTCCATTCAATATTTAAACTTATAACCAAGCAATAAAGTTCAAAATTGATTGTAGAATTTCGACAGTTTTGGGTAGATTGATCTGCCGCCGTGTCTACGAGGTAAATTAAGAAAAGCATTTTATTCTTAACCTATAGGATCAGCATAATCTTTTTTTAATTCCAATCTTTAGAATCAGTGATTTGAAAGTCATTCCTAAAACTACTTGTAATAAATGCAGAAAACATATTTATTTTAAACGTACACAGTAAAATTATAATATATAGTTTAAAAGCTACAGCATGAGTACTTCCAGGACAAACTTAACTGTAGGTACCAATGTAAAAATTATCGTCATATCCAGACGTGGTTAAGCCGAAACACGGCTAATGCCGCCATTACCGACAACGAAAAAGTGCATTAGTATCGTAAGTGGTAAAGTATTTGAATACAGGACTTAAGTAAACGGGGCCTAAGTGCCGCACTTAGCGCTCGCTCACTGTAATTGCGCTATAGTTTTATACCATTCCGGCTTTTGATGTGAAATAAACGGGATATTTCGATATCAATATTACGCAACAGGAGCTGGATGGCGCAGTGGTTAACGCGTCTGGTCTGCGAGTGCTGAGGTTAAGCAACTTTCGCAAAGGCCGGTCGGATGGGTGACCAAAAATGTATCATCTCGAGCTCCTTCGTGCTTCGGAAGGCACGTGAACCGTTGTTCCCGGCTGCGCTCACTAGCTCAGCAGTCGTTAATAACCACCAATCCGCACAGGGCCCGCGTGGCGGTTTATGGCCCGTTCTTCCTATCCATCCATAGGAAAGGCTCGTGCCCCAGCAGTGGGGACATAAAAATTAGCTGATGATGATGTGACTTTTTTCTTTTGTAGTATACTTTAAAATTATCCATGTTTCGCTTTTGTGTATTATTTTTATCTTTAGCTAGCATTTCGCAAACGTCATCATCTCGAGCTCCTCCGTGCTTCGGAAGGCACGTAAAGCCGGTGGTCCCGGCTGCATTAGCAGTCGTTAACAACCACCGCACCGCACTGGGCCCGCGTGATGGTTTTATGCCCCTTTTTTCTGTCTATCGATAGGGAAGGCTCTTGCCCCAGCAGTGTGGATATAAAATGAGCTGATGATGATGATTACGCAATTTGTATTTTTCGCTGCCTCTGTTAATTTTCGATATAAAATATGACGTCATAGAAAGTTTTTTTTCGATTGCTGTCTGCACTACCTTCTGATTGTTTTATTATCATTGTTATTAACATTCGCACAACACTAGATCCAAAATTATTATACCAAATAGTTACGTGAAAAGATTTGATCATCGCCATCAAAATCCGCTTAAATGGGCCTTCCCATATCGATATATCAACAACAGCACGTGGGGAGATTAGTCCATTACCCACCAAGCTGACCCAATCATGGTTAGTGTCGGTATTTGTATATAATGGTTTGTGTCATATTTAGCTAAAAAACGGCTTAACGGGCCTTGTAAGGCATTTAAAGCAGTTATGGTGTAACTTTGTGAAGAACAAAGATAGATAAGATAAGATAAGATAAACTTTTATTGCCATAAAATTGTGTACATACATAGCAGGTGTTAAGCATATAATAATGAGAACAAACAATTAACCCTAGTCGGGCATGCAATTTTTAGAAGTTAGGTACATAAAATGTTTTTGTTTTGTTTATATAATTTTAACGCAAATTTTGTTGCGAAACAAATTACTAAAACACAAATGTTGAATATTTCGGCGGGCTGGTTAGTACCACGATAGCTCAATTGGGGGAGCACCTGACCCGTTATGTCAGAAGGGTGCAGGTTCAAATCCTGCTCGTGGAAATTTTTTCAACATTTGTGTTTTTATAAAATAGGTAAGGAAACAGCCACTATGCTGTTTTTGTACCGAAATATTCAGTGAAGCTCTAGAACGCCTTATCTATAAGCAATCTTTTTAATTTAACTTTTAAAACAGCTAAAATTTACTGAAGCTTTTTGATCTGTGAGCAGATGATTAAATATTTGGATACCAGTTACATAGGCACTCTTGTGATACAGACGCATATCTCTTCCGCAAATCACAATTATTTGTGCTTCTACGTTTAAAATGCTGTATATTGCTTTTGCTTGCAAAGTTTATCATTTGGTCAACCCGTCCGTAGACTTACTCGTTGTTTACGTTGTTCACCTTAACGCGTCACTGCGCCAACGACTTGGAGCTTCGGTTTTCTACAAATTCCTTTTACGAAAGTTGTGTTACCCACAGATCGAGCCGAGGGTGTGGCTCTTCCTAAATTTGGTAGTGTTTTAGTTCGCAATTTCACCGTCCCCTCTCTAGCATCACGGTTAGTTAGGTGCCTCGAGGTGAACGTATGAAAGAGTGCCCTTTCTTTGAATATTGCATTTGACATCTAAGGGCTTATCGCGGGATGTGGGGAGGTTGATCTTCTACTTTATAAATTATAGCTGTAGGCGACTCGAGGGCTTCGCGGTCTGAGCTAATTTCGCTTTGATCAAATTGTTTTTGTATTAAGGTTTATTTTACGGACAATATAAACGGTGAAATTGTAAGTAATTTGCCTTTTGTGAAGTTCTTCTGTACACAATATCCTATTTTCATTATATCTTTTTTGATTTTGGGGTTGTTTTGGATATGGTAGACTTAATTGGATTGGGTGAGGTCAATGTTTTGTATAAAATGAGGCTCTATTATTTATAGAAAATACACAGCTCAAAGCTGGCTGTATTAAACTATTTTCTACTGAAATAAGGAGTATTTCTAATAGTAAGAGTTGCGTAAATTAAATAGGCGAGGCAACTAAATTATTATTTCGAAATGGCAACACAAATTTTTATAAAGGTATTTATCACTAAACAGAGTTGCATTTACAACAAAGCTTTGAGCACTGAAGCATTATTGTATGGCTTCTAAAATCGCATTAAAACAACGATAAAGGACTTCTCACTCATTCAGCAGTCTTTACTGTCGCCATACAAACTAAGAGAAAATAATGAATTTCATTTTGTGAATTGGCAAATAAATAATGCATTGTACACTCGCGTTTCCTAGTAATGTAAGAAAGGATATTTTAGCTCGTATCGTAAAATGCGCCGAGTGACAACGGCCATAAACTTTAATGCCTTGTAGTCTCAATTACAATTACAAATTATTGCAAATCTTTGCGTGGTAAGTGTCATGTGTGAAGGGCGCACAGTTTATTTTACGATCTCGGACCTGCGAGTGGGTAACAATGTGGCGTCGCGCAGATCGCATCAAAGCTCACATGTCCAGCGTTTGTGTTTGTTTTCTTTTATCTGACGCGTGATAACATAGTTCGACATCTATGTTTTGCGTGTGCTCAGTGTCTGTTTAGGATTTGTTTTAGACCCTCTCTTTTAAATTTATCTTTGGCTGTTTAACTCTTTTCAATAAATATCATGATCATAGTAGATAAATCTAAATATTAGCTATGTATTTTTTATCATCAGCCTATTAAATCGTCCCTCAGGTGGGTTCAAGATAATCAAATAATATTTTTATTTATGTATTACATTTTTCACAACCAACGGTAAAGCACTTGACCTTATCACCTGGTAGTTAATGGCGGTAAGACTGAGTTAAAAGCGCACTTCACCCAGAATCCTCAACTAGGCGATCTGGTAACTATCGGAACACAACAATGCTACTGTGTTATCAGACTTACACAATATGGTGGTAGCTAGCCAAAATAAGCCCCACCACAAACTAAACCGAGTACCTACGTATGATAATATTGATAATGTACCCCCTGCTGGAAAACCAAACCTGGGACGTCGAGTCCGAATCGGTGGTTTTTGTTTTGATGGACTGTTTTGTGCATATATTATCATCAGCTCATTTTATGTCCCCACTGCTTTGGCACGAGCCTTCCCTGTGGCTGGATAGGGAGAACGAGCATAAACCACCACGTGGACCCAGTGCGTATTGGTCGGCAGTCGTTAACAACCGTTAATGACTGCCAATGCAGCCGGTACCAACCACTTTACGAGATGATAAAATTTTTGTCACCCATCCGATGCAAAAGTTGCTTAACCTCAGCATTTGCAGACCGGGCGCGTTAACCTCTGCGTCATAGAGCATACAATGCTAGGGAAGTAATTTATTTTATTGGACTACCAACATAAGATACAGTATTACATGTACATTTAGGTATTATATAGCTTATATCAAACTGTTCTTAAGATAACAGGTAATCTCAGCATGCAAACAATGAAAAGTATTTGGTTCGCAAAATTGTGCATTGTTTATATAATATATATATATATACACAGTCAGGTCATAAATTCTATCACATGTTTAATATAAAATAATTGAGACAAGTTTATTCATTATGTAACCATTTATATACCAAAATGAACTTAACAAAACATAGATTCTTATGACAATAAAGTTTATTCAAAATGACCTCCGTGATTTTGAATACAGGCCTTCAATCTGCGCGGCCAGTCGTCTATCGCAGCACGAACGAGGTCCATGTCAATATCGGCGGCTGCCTTAATCAAGGATGTCTTGAGTGACTCCAAATTGGGATGAGGCTTTGAGCACGCCTTTTCCTCCAAGTGTTGCTATATCTTGTAATCTAACGGACTCAAATCTGGACTGGAGGAGAGCCAGTCTTCGTGCCGGATGAAGTCGATTTCACTCGCCGCCAGCCAGTCTTGTGTGCTCTTCGCTCTATGAGCTGGCGCCGAATCTTGTTGGAATACCATATTTAAAAAAATATGTATTTTAAAGGAATTATTCAGAGTAACTAAGGAGTAACCAAAGAAACTTCACAATTTTTAAGAAGGCTCAAGAATTTCAGAAGGCTAAGATGGTGAACATTAAGCTCTGGAATCGTTTTTGTGAGATCGTCATACAGGCGTGCCAGACGTAATACAGGCGTGTCGCGGCCCATTCTCGTCCTACAAAACTTCTTGCTAAACAAGCCGCAAGGATACCGCGGGACTCTGATCGGAATATTAAAATTTAATTATTTCAACATTTGTGTTTTTGTAATTTGTTTCGCAACAAAATTTGCGTTAAAATTATATATACAAAACAAAAACATTTTATAAATAGCTTGCCTACTTTTTAACTGATCTTTAGTATTTGTAAAAATATTATGATCGGGTGTTAATGACGGTAGTTGTTGACATTGAATGCGGCGGGCTGGTTAGAACCACGATAGCTCAATTGTAAGAGCACCTGACCCGGTATGTCAGAAGGGTGCAGGTTCAAATCCTGCTCGTGGAAATTTTTTCAACATTTGTGTTTTTGTAATTGGTTTCGCAACAAAATTTGCGTTAAAATTATATAAACAAAACAAAAACATTTTATTTATATGCTTGGGACAATCTATTAATAGGTTATTATTGTTGTTGTCTAAATATCTAACGTGTAACTTAAAACATTGTAGGCTTAGCCAAAGTAACAATAATAAAACGATAGCGAAGTTCGAAAATAATAAAATGTATGGGATTGACATAAGCCGCGCTAAATCACGTGGTCAATCTTTTGTCAATCCCATACATTTTATTGTTTTCGACATTCGCTATCGTTTCCTTAATATTACTTTGTATATGCCCCAGGTATTGTAGCTTTGCCCCAACTAGTGAGCTAATTTTCCGCGTTCTGCTATCGCAAGTAAAAAGTTAAATTTGTTCCGACCGCATCCATCCCGGAATGGCACGTGGTCGTGATGACCTTAAGTTGCTTAGCACCTGGAAACTTTCCAAATGCTTTAGTTTAGGACCTACTACTTAGTGGATTGATACGGTCAGCAACAACAAACGCTGAACACTTTAGTATCGTGTCATAATATTTATTGCAAATTGCAATTATTATTTATTAAAAGGCTGGCTTATTGCCGGGCGGCATTCTCTTAAAACTAATCGCAAGAAATACTCATGTATGACACATAATTGGGAGACGGTAGAAGGTTACCTAAGCGCCTGTTTGATTAATTACTAGCTTTGACAAAATACTACGTCAGCCTTCCCGGTAGCATAGCGGTCAGTGCAGCCGCCCGGATTGCGGAAGACCCAGGTTCGATTCCTGGCTGGGTCGGGTGGGCGTTTAATTTTTTCACTGTATTTTATAAAATTTTATGAATATTTAATTTAGCTTCAGTGCAGCAATTAGCACTTGAAAATAAAAAAAGTAAAAAATACTAGTGTTCAGCGACGTTAGTACGCATGCACGTCAGACTACCACAAACTGTCAAATTTCCTCAATAGACTATGAACTTTATGTAAATGTCATATGGTTGAACATTTATTGACAGTTTTGGATAGGTTGATGTGCAGGCGTCTATGAAATGAAAAATGAAAATAAAAATTGTTTTTATTGCAACAAACATCAATTTACAAATAAAATTATGCCCTGGCTTCTGCTTTGGCTTCTGTAAAAATGTAAACTTGTGGAACAGAAACCAGTTCCTTCCTGTTGACAAAACTCAATTGGTATAGTTGAAAAACAATAGTAATATTTGACTAAGCCAAAAAATCATAACATGAGAAAATTAAAGAAAGCTAAAATTAAAGAACGTTAGAAGTTAAACGTGACACTAAGATATGTGTATGTGTGAGAGGGTGTGTGAGAGGGGGTGCGTGTGTGTGTGTCTATACCATCCTCTTTTAGTAATATAAGAATATTATCAAAATTAGGGCACCGATAGACGATTGTTGACATTGACCATGGATAAAGATTTTAAGCTATCAATATACGAGGACTACCTATGTAGTAGAAGCAGCTGTCCCAGACATGGAAATAAATAAACAAAAAACTACAGTGTCTAAAACAAATAATATTTAAACTTTAAAACTTTTATACCACGTATCCATATTGTGTTGGTCGAATTTGAACTCAACCCGGAAACAGCCGTGTGTGACATTTTTATTCGGATTTAAATAATTAAAGGCATGAGCTATTCGCTACAGCTTCACAAGTATTCGTAGCAAAACAAAATTGTAAAGAATACACATCGCCGCCGGGCTGTTCGAAATTTTTTATTCTAGTTCTTTATTTATTTTATTTATTTATCTATTTATAGGATGACCAACAGCTATGATACAACTTGAAAACTTAAAAATAATAACAGAAAGCCAATTATAGGTCCTTACTAATAAAAACAGAATTAATAACAATGTGATGCACTTAACAAAAGAAAACACACACTTGAATGTATTCATCAAACTACTCAAAAAATAACTGGATCATGACCCGTTTCGCCGACGCATCGCTTGTGTTAAAGAGGTCAAAATCTTGTTTTTTTTGATAATTAATGTTATTACTTGCACGCCAGATATACGTGTTCTGTTGGACGTTATTGGTGTTAGTTGGAAGAGGAAGGGGGCAGATATAAAAGTGGGCTAAACCGAAGGAGCTTAGTGGGCGCTCTGAGAGTGATTTGAGACAGTAGATCTGGGCAGTCAATGGAACCAGGAGCAGCTTTTAGTAGGAACAAAATATCGACAATTTCACAACGGTTCTCCAAAGGAAGTAGATGATGTTTTTTGCAGAAACCAAGATACTGCGTTGAAAAATTCTTTATAAATTGATAATAATAGATTTCTAGAAGTCACTCGAATTGTTATTTTACAGTACTATTAACTATAAGTACTGACAAGAAAATAGAAAATGTTCCTCCCTATAAAGAAAGAAGAGGCACACTTTCCGTCACAAATCAACATACAAATAGAATGTAATTTGTTTCGCAACAAAATTTGCGTTAAAATTATATAAACAAAACAAAAACATTTTATACAAATAGATATAATAAGAGAACCTTCAAAACTTTGATTTTCATTGATGTGTTTTCTAACTTTTTGATCTCGGCTACCGTGGCGACAACTGTTTAAACTGTTAAAATGGGCGAAATTGAAATTAAGCTCGCCAGTCCTGTACCAGTGGTATACTGACCATACAAGCTTTCCTATCAGGAAAAACTGTGAGAAATGACTTCGCTCTGCTATGATATGATATGATATGATATGATATTGAGCAGAAGCGCAGTCCAGATGCGAACAGCTGAAAGAGCCAAGCAGATTGTTCTCACCTTGCTGACCTACAAGTAGTTTCACATTTTGATTAAAGTACTCATGTTGTAATTAGGAGGGAGTGCATGACTTTTTTATACCTTACAGATGAGCACTGGCTTTCGAAAACGGCTTTCATCTCATCTAATGTTAAGTGATGATAAGGCCGAAGGCGGAAGCGCACTTTACCCGAAATCCTCAACTACTGAGGCTCTGGCTATCTTATCTCTAGCTACCGAAACACAACAATGAGCGAGCCTTACAGTAGTTGCATACGATGTGTAACATTTGACATCTTACCTTAATAATAAGTAGTTTAAACATTATATTTTAAAAAAAAATGGGTCAGGTATTACATCATTTTAGAACTATAAAATAAATGCAGTAAATACTCATTAGAAGTCATTTGACATATCAAAATGACCTTTGATAGACAAATGACACAATATGTTACATATAATAATGATATGTCATGTTCATAATACCGCTTTTAAAATTACAAAATGGCGCGCGCTTGCGCGCTTCCCCGACTTCCTGTCACACTGTTACACATACTTCCGTCCCATTTCACGAAATCACTCCCACAAATTGCTTATATAGAAAGCGAGCGGAAAGATGTTACATATCAAAAAAAAACTGTGTCAAACACTGGGTTAAAGTGTGGAACACAAGTGTCACTACGATAGTACGAAAAGAATAAACAACACTTAATAAGTCTTGTATAATCTTTTATAATACAACTTCATTTATTCTATTTAGGGATTCCGCACAATGTAGCATAACCAGAACCACAGCGTATGCCCCCAGCTAGACTCTGACCCACTATTAAGCACTGTCTCATACCACTTTGGCACACGGGATGCGCTATGTAATTTAAGCCAGGAACATGCCGGCTTGATTTATTCACCAGAAACAATAGTTTGTGGTAAAACACAGTCATTACGAATCTAAGACTTATGTTTACCGGTTTAAAGGAGTTTTATAGATTTTTGTTTTTGTTTATGGTAAATGGCGCGTAAAGATAGTTCACATAATATTGGTACAAAAAATAATATGAGATGGTGTTTAAATTCTATTAAATAGCCTATGGTCACAGTATAAAGAATAGTGTAATACAATTTCTAATACACTCGTACTGTGCTATTTTTAACACATAGAACAACAAAAGACAGCTGACTGACAGAAAAAAAGACGTTAAAATTAAAGATTTATGAAAAGTTTTACTCATAGCATTATTAAAGAAATTATTTATTTCTCACATAGAAAATTTCAACTAGCGCTTTCACCCACCATTGTCTAAAGCAAAACTATCCGAAAATCATTGGTAGCTGGCGCACTAAACAAAGGTCGCGAGAACATAAAACTTATTTATTATAGCGGCCGGGCGACGCACACGCGAATTTATCGGGAACCGAACCTGCATTATTTGTTTATGACGGTACTGTCGGCGACGTAACGCGAATACCTAATCAGGCGGTAAAAATATAATTCACTTTTACAACACACTCACGCTGGGCGTTAGTAGAAAGTTATTCATTGATATGACATATATAAGTGATAATACTTTCAGCGGACTTATAAAATTGTATTTTCAAGAAGATTCTTAGCCAAATGATATCTGACATAGCTTTAAAGATGAAGGCTAGAGCTACCATAAAGATGAGGTTATCCATCTAGAACAGAAATTGCTTTATGGAATGAATTGCGAATTACATAAAGCTACTGCGAATTAGTAGATTAATAGATTCACGAAGACCGACGACACGAATAATACGAAATCACTTACCGTTGACATGTACTGACAGTGTTGAATGCTCCGGTAACCCTATATAAGTTATATACACTTTTGTAATACTAATGAATACTTATATATTTTTTCTACGTCCAATTATATATATACTATATTATTATATACTAAAATTAAAATATTTAAAAAGATGATGGTAAAATTAAAAAATTCAAAATTCCATTTTTTTTATTTAAAATAAACTTTTACAAGTGTTTTTTGAAGGTCAATTCAAAGCCATGATTTTGTAAACCCTACGGTGGTGGTGACCTTGCACCGAGAAGAAGCCGCAAGAAACTCGGCAAGGGCGGTAGCTAGCTAGGCGCAAATCTTCATTGTTTATTTATTTAAATTATTTATTAGGATCACCAACTTAAGGTACAGCAATTAAATCTATGTAAATATAAAATACAGAGCTGCTTAGAACTAACGGACTGTCCCTACAATTACAGGTAACCATAGCATGCATTATATGCCATGGCTTTGAATTGACGTTCAAAACACATTTGTAAAAGTTCATTTTTAATAAAAAAAAAATGAATTTTTTATTTTTTTATTTTACCACCATCTTATTTTCGGTGCTCGGTCGTTCAGTTTAATTTATCTTGTAGGTAAGTCACCAAATTGACTTAAATCATTTTCAAATAACATTGATTTCCCTTCTTGCTCCAACAAATGTTGACAGAGTTATTCAAATACATACTCTTATCACGTAACAGAAAGGTGTGACCAGAACTATGCATCATTTTCGATGCATAGTTCAGGTTTGTGATCACCAACCCGTATTTAACAAGCATGGTGAGCATGTTAAGCCAATTGAATAATAGATAGAGGCCTTTGCGCAGCAGCAGTATACAGGCTTTTACTTACTTACTTTATCCTTAGATGCCAAGATGAATATAAATTTTGAAGCAGAAGGGTGGAAATTTTTTCAACATTTTGTGTTTTTGTAATTTGTTTCGCAACAAAATTTGCGTTAAAATTATATAAACAAAACAAAAACATTTTATAAACATTCAATTAAAAATCATTTATTTAGTTTAGGCTACCAATAGCTCTTATGAATGTCGCTATGTCAATCCTGGTGCATCTATCAATATGGTGCTCGCTGCAACGTCAACAGCGCTAAACCTATGTAGGTGTAGCGCTGTTTTTAATTTTATAAGAGCGGATGTACATACATCCGCTCGGATTTCCCTCGTATAAAATTGAATTTCCTGCGATTTCTGTTGTTATTGCATTCCACGTATCCATTATGTGTGCGCTTGTACCTTCAGGAAGCAGCAGGGGAAGTGCATCGTACATCGCGATGATACACGCGCACATTCGACAACAGAATAAAATACCATAGATCTATTGCTCATGGCTCAGTCAGATACGTCTTTGTGCTATTTATTTTTTGGTTCAATTGGTAAAATATTATTTTCAAGTTCCGCCTCTATTACGACTATATTATTTCTATATCCGAAAGTCCTGGGTTCTAGGCCCTGAGTGGGGCTAAGTTTGTTTAGTATTTTTCGGTGTTTCATATATATCATATTATATATCCAACTTGCATTTGGCAAGCGTGGTGATTAAGCGAATACTCATCAATTAGCGATGACATGCTTTCAATGTTGGAGGCCCTTGCTTAGCAGTGTAACAGTAAATACACGAATACTTTAATTATATTTTTAGCTAATTCTGATTCCATTTCAAATTTAATGCCACGTCCTTTCCAGTCCAGCGTTTTAATTGTTACTGGCGTACTTAGAAATACAGTAATCCAGACTGAAGTCAAGGACGGAGCTAGATGAGATGAGGGTAGGTGGAGCAGAGCTTTGAGCAAATGGTGGCCTAAGACAGGCTCAAGAAGTCTGGTGACCATCATCAGATGATGCGGTTGAAAAACGTCATGATCAATTATTTTTAATCAATTGTCTGCACATCACATACCCCTGGAGTACGTGCACTTTAACTATGTTCTTATTTGCATGTAATACTGTTTACGCTATAACTCTTTATTGTGTGGCAAATAATAAACAAATATAAACAGTCGCGGGCAACTTCGTGTGTTTATTAATGATGGTGATACAAAATTTATTGGTTTATTAGCTGTTATTAATGTAAAATTAATCGGTCTGATACCTACTATATTAAGTAACTTGTAATCAAAGTTAGGTACCTATAGTTATTTCTAAAATATGTTAACTTTCGCTTCTCGCGTCCGTATGTTTACTCTTGAGACCCTACACGTGACCCCTGGGTAGTGCTAATTGAGTGACATTGTCTGAGTGGTAGAGCCACGCTGCGTTGCAGCACGAAATGGGCCGGCTCGCCCGGCGTAATACCACCCTCTCACAGAATATCGGCGTGAAACAATGGCACTCGTTGCTGTTGTGTTTCGTCCGGTGAGTGAAAGTACCGGAGGCCCATCTCTAACCCCTCCCCCTCCCAATTCTTACTTCCTCCTCAAGATTCAACTCCTTCCTCAAGGCAGGCAACGCATCTGCGATTTCTTTGGTTTTGCGGGTGTCCATGGGCGGCGGTGATTACTTTCCATCAGGTGACCCGCCAGCTCGTTTGCCTCCTTATAACATAAAAAAAGAGTAAGTCGTTACCAAATCATAATTATAATATTTGATTCAATACATTTACATTTTAAAACTTTTCAGAGCTCGGAATTACAAATGATGCTTACCTCTATACATTTACTTAACATCATAACTCATAATATCATCGAAGCTCATTTGCTCTGTAAAGTTTTTAATTGTATATAGAAAGAATCCACATAGTAGATAATAATATAAATAGAATAGAAAGACGACTACATCCTCTTTTTATGTATATTATTATCTAGATCGTATATGTTTAAAAAGCCCTAAAAGTAGAAAGCAGAAGTACTCTCGATTTCAAATTCAATTCACAAGTCAAACTTTCGAGGTAAGCCGTTATAATAATTAGCTCAGGATAGATACAAAACCTATAAGGGCCAATATAAATATTGTAACGGACTTTATGAGGTAATAAAATATTTTCATTCCCGTCGAGGATGGTCCCGGGAGCGCCTTATTATACGCAAAATTAGGCACAGATTGTTTTGCTGGGTTTCAGCTTATTATAAGTAAGTATCTTTATTTTGTACTGGACCTTTTTAAGGTTCCGTAGTAAACAAGAAACGCTTATAGTTCGCCATGTCCGTCTGTCTGTCTGTCTGACCCCAGCCTAGCTAGGCTGTAATTTGGCATGGATATAAATACATATTAATGACGCCGACAAAGTGGTGAAGTAATATTTTGAAAAATATTTTTTTTTAGGTTACCTCCCCTAAACGTGAAGTGGGGATTTTTTTTTTCTTGTGTTCTCCATTGTGTGGGATATCGTTGGATAGCAATTTCAAAAATATTGCGGGTTTGTAAGAACAGTTTTTTGATTGAGGCATTCGTTTGTGAACTATTAAGCTTTAAAGTGCAAAATTTTGTTAGAGTCAAGTGTCCCCCCCCTGCCAGCCAAATGGTTAGAATAGAATAGAATAGAATTTATTTGCATAAAACATGATAAAGTACAGATCGTGACTTAAATAAAACCTGTGTTTTGCCACAATTTGGTGTGCAAAATTATAACAATTAAGTATTAATTAATTAATTATTTCACTAATACACATAATCACTAATAATAATTAATAAACATTTCACAATCATTAAAAATTAAATAAATACATTGCCATTTTATTTTAAATTCAAATTATAACATCATTTAATGTCAAAATACTCATTATAAGATTATACGGGGATTTAATTATTAGCCAACTACGCAGTTGCGATATAAATTTACTTAAAGGTAACTTTCTAATTTCAACAGGTATATTATTATAAATACGTATCGACATGCCATAACTATTCTTTTCAAAATATGCACTACGGCGAGGAGGCATTTTTAACAAAGCTGTGTCTTTCGGTCGTAACCGTAAGCATCTCCCACTCGGTTCAAATAGTGTTGGGTTACGTCTAATAAACATTCCAATTTCTAATATATATGTGTATATTGAGGCTAACGTTAATAATCTCAGATTCTTAAATAACGGTCTGCATGTTTCAATTGGCCCTACACCACAAACAGCCCTGGCACATTTCTTCTGCATAATGAATACCCTATTTATGTCCGGGGAGTTCCCCCATAATATAATACCGTATCTCAAAACCGATAAAACGTAACCATGATAGGCGGTTAGGGCATCCCTTTGGCCTGATATATGTCTTGGCCTGATGTTGTTTTTGGATACGGAAAAAAATTTACGATAGTTGTATATATGACGAAGTCAAAAGGAAAACTATCACAGCTAAGTAGGCTTTATAAGTTTACGAGTATCAGTCGACCAATTTATAAAATGTACTTAAACTTGTAATGCGCAGTACAAATTTCCCATTGGGAAGTATTTAAATAACGTTGTCAGGTGTATGAAACCGGTAATATCTACATTTAAGTATATGAGCCATCGTTTAATAAATGTTCATAAAAGCCCTCTTCTCAGAGTCTGCATTATTGAGATAGGCTACGGAACCCTGCACGCGTGACCCGACACGCACTTGGCCGGTTTTTGTCCTTTAATATTTGCTTGAAGGTCATTACAAAAACATAAAGATGGTTCCAATGTATCCGGGGCAGTTTGTTCTTTCACTGGCTGGCGCTGTGCTTTGATTGTAAAAGCTAAGCAACTTCCGTAACGTCGATTTGTCATCCATTCTACAGTAAACACGCTTACTTGCAAAAAGGTCATCATCATCATCGTCATCTCAGCCAAAAAGACGTCCTCTGCTGGACAAAGGCCTCCCTCAAGGATAAATCATTTTGAGAGGGATTTGCCACTTGCAAAGGTACATACGACTTAATATCATTGTACTGAACAAATTTGACAAATATATAACTACATTCGGCATACTACACAGATTTGAACTATGTAATAAATAGCATTAAACCAATCAAAGCATACACCAATCTCATTCTTATTTTACAAAGCTTAGAACTATAATTAAATTATCTAAGCTAAATAACAAAGCTAAATTATGTGTAATTTGTTTTACTAATATACACACGCCTGCACATCAACATACCACAAACTGTCAAATTTCCTCAATAGACTTTGAAATGGACGACTATGTCAATATGGTTGAAATTTAATTTAAGAAACTTGACAGTTTCGGATAGGTTGATGTGCAGGCGTCTATACTTGGCGAGCCCTAGAATTCACTAGTATCTTTATTAATTTGATGAAGTGAAGTTAAGCGGGAATAAGTCCAAAGGTGGAAGCGCACTTAACCTGGAATATCCAACTACTGATTTCAACTCTATCTGATCTGATTTCGCCAGAAAGGAGTTGAAACATCGAACAAGCATAACGCCAGAGATATACCCAGTAGCAAGTAAACTATAACAGTAATTAAATTGGTACCTGTGCGCTGTCGCCGACTGTTTAGCGATCATTAACATAAATCAATGCGGTTTTAGCAGCTCTCATAAATACGCCGCAACGCATACCAAATACCAATACCAGGTTTTGACCGTTTACACACAGAGTGGCGGTTATTTGGTTAGTTTCAACGTTTGTCTTGTTCGGTAATTGATCATACCGTTATTGTTAATTCTTGATAGTAGTAACTGCAGCCGTCATGCTTCTAAATATTATTATGAATTCAATTTTTGCG
This sequence comes from Eudonia truncicolella, assembly GCA_949315975.1. NCBI lineage: Eukaryota > Metazoa > Arthropoda > Insecta > Lepidoptera > Crambidae > Eudonia > Eudonia truncicolella. Next base: position 910,882 of record OX438838.1, on the reverse strand, counting down.
TTTACAATGCTATATGTAGTTACCAATACAAGGGTCTTGAGTTTGGTTCCTACACAAAATTCCTGAGACTGATTGTTTTTTTTCTAGTAAACATATATTTTTTTATATATATTCATGCATTTAGTTTAATTGATAAAGGCAGCAAAAAAATAACAAAGTATGCCCGGTTTCACCGACGAAACCTTTGCTACGTTTGGTAACGGTAAAGTCAAACACATTTGGGCGCACGCTGGGTGCCTGAATACTTACAGACGAGCATAAACAAACAAGACTGAGGATTTTTCAAATCAATTTGGAATTGTTACAACAAGATCCTGACCGATTTTTGGCTCGCTTCGTAACTATGGATGAAACATGACTCCACCATTATGATCCTGAAACGAAACAACAGTCCATGACTTTTAAGAGGCCGTCACCTCCAACGAATAAGAAGTTTAAGGCATTTCCATCCGCCGGTAAGATTATGGGCTCTCTTTTCTGGGACAGCCAAGGGGTGATAATGACTGAATACCTCAATCATTGAGCTACTATTACGGCGCCCTTATACGCAGAACAAATAAAAAAGTGTCCCAGGAAATACGCGAAAATCGCCGTGGCAAACTTGCTAAAGTTGTGTGTTTCACCAAGATAACGGCCCCGCACACAAGTCCCGAGTTGTGATGACTGCTATCCAAGATGCTGGATTTGAATTGATGGAACATCCTCCATACTCACCTGACCTTGAACCTAGTGATTTCTACCTGTTCCCGCGGTTAAAAGAACAACACAAATATGGCAATGTTGAGAAAGTGATTGCCGCCGTACATGATTTTTTAAGCGATCAAGATGACGATTTTTTCAAGAAGGGAATCTTAGGATTATAAAAACGATGTACCAAGTGTATAAACCTCAAAGGTGATTATGTTGAAAAATAAAATAACAATAAATGATATATAACTGCTTCATACTCATTATCACTTTTTATTGAACACCCCTAGTATTGTAACCATTGCTGTTATATACCAAGTAATTCCTCCATCTCCATAGAAAAGACAAGTGTACAATTGACAAGAGGCGGTGCCCCCGTTCAGTAAGACGCGCGACGTCTTTCATTTTATCGCCGTGGGAAATAAAGGACTGATAGCGAACGCCCCATTTGACTATTCGCAAGGAAATGGCCTGTAAGTGTTTTGCAGCACAAATATTGGGCCTATTCCGTTAAATAAAATTTGTGGATTTTGCACGTCGGTGATGTTTTAGGCGGATTTTAATATGTGATTTGATGCCTTTTTGAGTTTTGGTAATATATAGATGGCACCACTTTTTTATTGTTTTTCCAGTCCTGCTGATGGGCTCAGTCTTTTGACATGAACAATAGCGTATGGAGAGGTTGGGCCATAACCCTCTACTCTGGCTCATATCGGATATAAGACAGCAATCAGAGCCAACTGCTTCGTGCCTTCCACGAGGCACGAAGCAGTTCCAGATATTTAGTTTGGCCACCCATCCGGTGACCCGCACTGCGTAAGTGCTTAAATCGCGGCTGCATTAACAGTCGTTAACAACCATCAATGCATGCAATCAACCGCACTGGGCTGCGTGGTGGTAAATGGCACGTTCTCCTTTTCCATCTATAAGGAGGGTTCATGCCGCAGGATTGGGGACATAAAATGAGCTGATGATGACAATAATGATGATGATGATGATGATGATGATGATGATAATGATGATTTGTAAGGTATTACTTATCCATTAAACTTAACCAAAATCATAAGAAGCAAACGACTTTGCGATGTAAATGCACTATGTACCTACTAGGAAATCAGAAGCTCACTTAGCTCTCATTTAGCATGCCTTAGGCCACCGACGCTGAGGTTAGGATCTTAATTAGCCATCGCTCGGAACTGACCGCTCGGAAGTGAGACCTAGAGCATGAACTACACTGTTGACTGCAAACCAGAATAGACTTTAAATTGTTCGTAGCAGAGTCGATTGTGCCGGCGAGAGTAAAGCTTTATTATGCATGCGGTTAGGGTGACATTCGTAGCGTATGCAATTTGAATGGCTCTCGATACGGCATTGCCTCCGTCTTGTTGATGTTCGGCTTACGATCGCGTGTTTATGTCTTGTGTGCCAGTAAAAGTGTCTGTGGCATTTCCTTTGACAACGAGACAGAACCCACAATAAGCGTGTTCGACAATTTTCGGCAAAATGTTTGATAGCAATATGTCATTGCCTGTATGATCTGTTTAACTCTCGATCTAGTAGGGAACGAGGGAACGGGGAACGATCTAGTAGGTCAAGGAATCAGGCAATCAGCAAACACTTTTAATAAAAACACGGATTTAAATATGTGAAACTCAGGTTTTTTTTTCACATGTTTAAATTTGGAAAGTTTAGGTGAGGAGGAGGTAATAAATCAAAATTGAGGTTCAGTTTTAATTTATTAAAATATAAAATGATGTAGAAAGTTAACTTCAAAGAGATTAGATAACATTAGATTAGATTGGATGTACAGCCTCATAACAGATGAGCGCGGGTGTAGCATTCAGGAAGTCGTGAGCATTTGACGGACTCTCCTATTCAAGGCGTCCAATTCGGTCTGAGTCCACCTCAGTATGCCAAAGGAGAATGTGAGCAGAGGCATAACCCAGCCATTAAAGGCACGCGTCTTATTGCCACCCGATAAAAGACTGTCAAGTACTTTTCTCAGGCGGCAAAAGAATCGCTCCCGTAATGACTGTTTTATGTCCCCGTCATCAACACCCAAAGACTGTGACATACCATACATACATACATTATTATTATTGATCATGGCGTGGTAAGAAATCCGTTAGGAATGACTCAAATGTTTCAGTGTTTCATATTAGGTTATCTAAAGCAACACTGCATTGCAATAATTAATACTAACGCCACTTGGACTGAAAGCTATGATTTGCAACATCGTTATTTGCTATAACAAAATTATGATAATCTCACGTCACAAACGCTTTGACAAATGACTAGTTGCGTGGTGGCAACGCATAAACAGTGGAACTAACCCGCCACATCACCGCATTCGCTTTAAGTTAATCTAAAATAATCGATGTGCTGGGGTATCAGGCTTCGCTGGTACGGCCACGTAGAAAAGATAAAAGATGAACGCTTGTTGAGTCGCGCATATGTTGGGCGGCCATTAGGGCGTAGAACAGTCGGTCGCCCGCGTTACCGCTGAAGGGACTAAATTCTGAAGGATCTGCAAAAGCTTCTTGTGACCAGAGGATCAGTAGCGCCGACTACTCGTAGTATCAGATGTTAAAGCTCAATTGGAGCTACAGCACCAGGATAGACAGAAGTGAGTTTATGTAGATTGTACACACACGTGACTTCGATGTCTGTGTGGCAAAGCGCTGTGCCTGATATCTGGACGTCTTATTTTCCATTACCAAGTGGAACAAAATGTGTTTCGGACTTTTTGATGCATAGCCTGGGTTAACCGACATTTGGTAAGCGATTCCAATGATGTAGACCCTTTTCAGCTGTGGGACAGTCAAGACAATTACTTCACTTTACATACAAGTTTTTATTCAATTTGATGTTGACAATTAAAATAAAATAAAACTAGATAGAATGTTTTTGTTTTGTTTATATAATTTTAACGCAAATTGTGTTGCGATACAAATTACAAAAACACAATGTTGAAAAAATTTCCACGAGCAGGATTTGAACTTGCACCCTTCTGACATACCGGGTCAGGTGCTCTTCCATTGACATTGAATTGGCGCCTTTGGCTTTCAAAGTAAAAAAGTAACTAGTGTTGAATAATTTCGGCGGGCTGGTTAGAACCACGATAGCTCAATTGGAAGAGCACCTGACCCAGTATGTCAGAAGGGTGCAGGTTCAAATCCTGCTCGTGGAAATTTTTTCAACATTGTGTTTTTGTAAATTTAGATAGGATAATTAAAGGTAAAAAAGTTCAGGCATGAACAACACATTAATATGTGCCTTTATCTGTTAAGGGCAGCAGGACCAATGCGGGTCACCACGCCACCATGAATAGACTACAGCGGCAATATAACGAACTCTGCAAGGTTTGTAACATCGACATCTTCGCAGATAAGCCCCAGAAATTCGGACAGGAAATATTAAAGCCATTTGATATGGCGCCAAATTAGTGACTGAACGACTGAACGATTTTCGATTTTTTATTTTACTCATACTTATTCAGTTAGTTTATTTTTGTTGCATAAGTTGCTCCATGTAAGGGAATTAAGTAATGATTCCTGTACAATATTAAAAATAAATAAATCATATTTTTTTGCATGCCGTGGCAACCTGTAATTAAGAGGACACTTACTGCCGTACTCAGAGACGTCAATTAAGTTTTAATGACAATTAAGTCTCTTGCCGTCACTTTCTTATGTATAGTGCTAAATAGAGAAAGAAAGACATTTACTTATCATTAAAACTTAATTGGCGTCTCTGAGTACGGCAGTTAGCTTTAAGTTTATGTTTGTTTCTACAATTGTTGCTTGTATTAGTGTTTGTCTTGTTGGTTGTCCTAATAAACAAATAAAAATATAAATAAAATATGAAAAATATGACTTTGGTAGAAAGAAAAAGGTCTTGTGTAAGGTACATCAAAAATGATTATTTGTAAGGACTTATATCTGATGTAAAAATTTACAGTTGCAACGCAACTCAGTTCAACTGTAAAAAGTGTTATTTTGTCTGTTACTGAGCCATACAATTATTTCGTTTGCTTCTTCTGTCTCTGTCATATCTGGGTGACATTTCACATAGACATCGTGAAAACCTACGCAGCCAAGTCACAACAAGCGAATTTATGTGACGACGAAATCTGAATGAAATACTGCCCGCTGACTAGGTGAGGTGAGCCATAATAATGCCATGCATTTACATATCTCTTGATTTATCTCCTCTGTTGACACTTCTTAACCTAATTAGTTTGCCCAATAATTCGACGACATTATTCTACAACCCATGTTCTTATTATTTGGGGGTGATATTAACAGGATAGCAGTTAGATTCTTAAATGGTCTTCAGAACCCACGATCTGTCTGTACGAACCGATGGCATAGATGATATTCGTATGAGCTATTTGTACAAATAGTTGTAAAAATAGTTAAAACCACCAATTCGGATATCGTGAAAGCCTTCAACCGAGAGGCTGGCAAGAAACTCAGTAGGCTTATTTCTTTTAGACCATATTTTCAACCAAATTACAATCAAGGTTAGATAGACTGTATTATCATGTCATATAATGTACAAGTTTTGCACAATCTGTGACAATCAGCGAGTTTCAATCACTACTTAAGATCCTTATAGGATAACAGCTAAATTAAAATAATGTTATTTGAACCCTACAATATTTCGCAACACTGCCGAAAGTTCTACTAAAAAGAGTCACAGAGAGTTTCTCAGTTGGGAATCGAACTCACAACCTTTGGCAATATAAGCAATATCTCTTAACAACGAGATTACCTGAGATAAACACGTAACACCTTCTACAATTTGGACGACGACAGTTATTTTAAATGTAGCTATAATTTCCTCCTTGCAATATAAAATATAGCATAATGAATACAAAATAACAATTTCAAAATCAAAACTATAATCGTTTCTACTTCTTTTATCAGTAAGTTACATGTGGAATACGTTGGTTATTCCAGCAGTAGTAACTAGCAGTCCCCCAGTCGAGTATCGCTAAATAAGCTCCGTCACAATACAGACAAAATGCAGCTTTGTCAGCAAATAATATGCACTAACATTATCTAAGTGAAATAGTGCGCGTCACCCGTAACAATGAAACTTCACCTGATTTATAGCTGCATGCGGTTCGGGGGGATGATTTAATTGAATCCAGTGAGTTTATGGATTGGCTTTATTGTTTCTATGGAAGCGCTACAGTACTGTGCTGGATGGCAATTGTGTAGGTTGGATAACGAGAGTCATATTTTTAAATTGTAAATCAAGCATACGCTATTTACTAAGGACAAACAACTACTCACTTATTTAACAAAAAACAAATAATAAGTCGAATCTAAGTGATATTTCAATTCTTCAATCTACCACCCATTTAGGACGTCTATTTTTTAGCCGTGGAGAAGAATGGACGCAAGAAACTCCACAGCTTTAATAGAAGTAACGAAATTTATAAAAAAAAGTATAACGTTACCAAATCAGACAACATTCAATTCAATATCTTTAAAAACTTTCAAGAAGTGATTTATGTCCTCTAAGTAGAATAGGAAAAAAATAGAATAGAAAATAATATAATAGCATAGTAGAGTACAAGTAGGAGATCATCCTATCACCTACCTACCCTACCTACCTACTAAATTAATTGTCCAAGAAGTAAAAAAAACGAAACATCAAAAATATGTTTTTATAAAGGTACTTATTTGTAATGAATGCTTTTGCCTAAATCTAAAATATTTATTGCACATCAACTAACATCAAAATTAGATACTATCACAAACTCATAATACAATAGCCTCGGGCGGCGTATCAACATTCACCAACATTAATGACCTTACTTGTACAGTCAACACCAAAATGGATGAGACACTAACCGCCTTACAAATAAACAAAGAATAAGGTCCGAATAGTTACTCCGTGTTTTGTTCCTGTCATGTAAACGTCAATGTCAATGTCAATGTCAAAAGAGACAAAACACGGAATAACTATTCGGACCTTATTCTTTGTTTACTTGTAAAGGGGTTAGAGCATAAAGCTTTGAGTTTACAAAAAATAAATAAATATAAATTTGAAATTCTTTACTGTGCATACGCCCGTAGCCACCAGGAGTACCTCGCTATGATTCGCATATAATTAATATTGATAATATTCAGAAACAAATTACAAGTTGTTTGAATTATAAATTCAGAATTCCTAAAATATCTTATGAACAATACTGCACTAAGTTTAATTTTTTACCACTTTTTGTTAGATGGAACATTTCAGACATTGTACTATTCTACTTAAGATAATCAGTACATTAGATTGTCCTGATTTGCTCTGCAAAATTACTTTTAAAATACCTACGCGAGCACCCCAAAACAATTCATATCATTCCATTTTAGCATACCACTCACACCAACTATAGACAGAGCAGTTTTCTCGTAAGAGCTTGTATGTGCATTAATAATATTAATGCCTTATAGACGTATTTTGCGACAGCATCAATAGCATAAATCAAATCAAATCAAATTATTTATTTGTAATAAATGTGGTACATTACATAGTTAGGTTAGGTAAGGTTGAGAATCGCACATTAAGCTAAAAGTATTAGCATACAATATTTAGTTAATATAAAAAAAAATTAAACAATTTTTTTTTCATTGATAAAAAACATTTTTTCAATTCATAAAAAGGCGCTTACCGTTGTTGTTGACGATTTGTCGACGATTCAAAATTAATTTTAATATGTAAAGTTTAGTTTTACTATTGCTGTAAGTAGACATCTTGGATGTGGTGGCTTGTCAATAGCTTATGATTATAGTTTTTTTGTTATTTTTTTACAATTGCAAGCTGTTAGCTATCCTAAAATAAATAAAATGTTATTAATAAAATATTTTTTTCTGAAACTGGGGCACTTTTAACAATCCTATGTGCATTTTTTTGCAATTTCTTGTAGTTTTGAATTTTTTCGACCACGCCCACTTGACATTCGTTCTGAGCCTAATATTTTATTGTTATATGTTATATGACTATTATCTGTTCCCCGACCCACCGCGTCACATCGCGTTCATCGCCCGAATGCGCTAGTCTTCGTCTTCTGCGTTTTTTCTGACCTTTTTTATAGCCTTTTACAAAAATTGGGCTATAAAATGCAAAAAAATATATTTTCAAATCCGACTGGTACTTCTAGAGATTATGGCGTTGAAACGAAAAAAAACAATCTCTTCAGTTTCATTAAGTATAACATATTTAATATATTAATACGTGAAGACTTTATACCCCTTTTTACGAAAATTGCCGCACACTTATAGTTTTTATAGAGAAGGAGCGCAGAATGCTAATGTTTAAAAAAAAAATATGCATAAAAATTACATTAAATTAAATAAACATTGTTTCATACATTTTTCAAAAATTTCAAAAATAGAAGAGGAGCGGCCGAAATCTGTCAATGCCAATTTAAACTCACATTCTATCTTTTTAATTTTTCATTGCTTAGGATACAATCCGTGCAGCCTGAATAAAAAAATTACGATCGAATTTCAACCACTGGGCGACCACTACTTAGTATAGATGTACATTGTATACGTCATGCCTATATGCCTAATATGTACCTACCTAAGTAATTGACTATGAATTATATCTTTAAACCACAATGTAGGAAACTGAAATATGTATCAGTAATAAATATCAGGGATCTTTACCGCATAAAAAACAGGTTTAAATTGTGAACTTCACACTAAAGATAATATTATGTCTTAAAATTATCATATACTCGTACGTCCTCCAAATCGTCCTTTAAGTACGGAACAGCAGGATGTTTATTGACTAATGATAAAGCTGACGCAATGCACTGCACTGATCCAATCCAATATAATATAATTTTCCCTAATAAACATTAAAAATCAACTAAAATATATAAATAAATAGTACATAGGTAAATGATATTTACATGACTGCTCAAGGCAAAATCTAGGCAATCTACCAATCACAGGATATTATATTGATTTTTACCGCTCTACGTTTAATGGCAACACACGTGTCGCGATTTTTGAGTAGAAACAACTCGTGTATCGCTGGCATCAATCATTTTTTTCCGTTGCAAGGTGAAAGAAATGAATTACGTTGAAGCAAGCGCGCACGTTTGCGACGCGACTTGCATACGACTTTGTCGCAAGGGTTTAGTGTTAATTTCTTTATAACCTCATACGCCATTATAGATTAGTGCATGTTGTAGAGGAATTGTGGTCGGCTATGTCCGTGAACGGTGTGAGCAGTGTCCTTATACGAGCATTGCAATCTCTTTATAGGGATTCAAGTGCTTGTGTAAGGGTAAACGGGGCATACACTGAATGGTTTAATATCGAAAAAGGTGTTAGACATGGATGTGTAGCGTCACCGTGGCTGTTTAATCTGTTCATGAACAATTGCTTGACAGATTTAAAAGAGAATGAAAGTGGATTAAGAATGAATGAGTTACTCGTCAAATGTTTTCTCTATGCGGATGACCAAGTACTACTTGCGCCTTCGGCCGAGGAGTTGCAGGAGATGGTAACTGCTATGGGTGGAGCTTTTGTTAGAAAGGGAATGAAGATGAATGTAAAGAAGACGAAAGTGATGGTGTTTGAAAGAGATGATGAGGCAGTGACAGACTGCAATATCGTGATTGGGGATGAACAAATAGAACAGGTGAATGAGTTTGTGTATCTGGGTTCAAAGTTTACAAGAGAAGGAAAGTGTGAGAGTGATATTGAAAGAAGAGTGAATGTAAGAAACATGGTGAATGGAGCTTTGCACTCCTTTATGAACAGTCGGAAGGTGTCTAACAAGGCTCGTTTGGCTGTGCATGAGGGGGTGTTGGTTCCGACACTCATGTACGGAAGTGAAAGTTGAGTATGGCAGAAGAAACATGAAAGCAGAATAAATGCAGTTGAGATGAGAGCGTTAAGAAGTATGATAGGAGTTAAACTGAGTGACAGAATTAGCAATAGTGAGATAAGGAAACGTTGTGGTCTGAAAGAAGATGTAGTGACAAAAATTGAGAAAGGTATGCTGAGATGGTTTGGCCATGTCGAGAGCATGGATGAAGAACGATTGACGAAAAAAGTGTATAAGGCGAGTGTGAATGAAAGTGTTGGTGTTGGTTGTTGGACGGCGGACCTAGGCGGACGTTTCGAGACCAAATCAGGGACGTCTTGAAAAAAGGCCAGGTCAAGAGTACCCTAAACCGAAGAGCATGTATGAAGGGAATAAGTTCGATGTTATTGTTCAAATTTAAGTACGGAACAGCAGGATGTTTATTGACTAATGATAAAGCTGACGCAATGCACTGCACTGATCCAATCCAATATAATATAATTTTCACTAATAAACATTAAAAATCAACTAAAATATATAAATAAATAGTACATAGGTAAATGATATTTACATGACTGCTCAAGGCAAAATCTAGGCAATCTACCAATCACAGGATATGCTTGTAGTCAGTCCAGATGGTGACTCAAAGTGGCCACTACCTTTAGATATCTATCGCAGAAAAAAAACTTAAACAATACGACAAGCACTATCGACAGCAAAAGTCTAGATGATGACTCATGGTCGCTACTTTCTTCAGAAATGCAACGATAGTGATGCAGAACAAAATCTTGAACCACACGCCAATCTTAACTCTAGTCGCAAGTGCGTCGCACCACTCTCAAAATTACTCACACGCCATGAAAAAATGTGTGAAAAATTGCGTCGATTACCGCTAATGGCACACAGTATTTTGGTAGTGTACCCGCCGCCGCCGCCGTTAGAGGAATTGATAGGGCCAGCCTTTGTCTTTCGTCGCTTCATTGTCTTTCCTTCACTTTCATTGTGGAAAAATCTCTGATATCGTCATTCATTAGAGGTGGCGTTGCGTGAGCCTATACACGTTCACTGTTTTTTTTTTTGTGAAACTCCTATCGTTCGGAATTGGTTAGACAAATGAGAATTATTACCTCACTATTAGTGTTAAGGTGATAATTGTTTTTTTTTGTTTGTTTTTATATGTCTTAACTAGCTTTTGTTCGCGGCTTTGCTCACGTGGGCTACACGACTTGTGTTTATTCGTAATAAAAGCCAAACTTATTAAAGGGAAATATCATAAGGGTATAAGTAATAAGAGTTAGACAACTAAACATGTCATGTCATTCAACATTAAGTTTTTCATTTTGTATCATTAAAAAGCCCATCCATGTGAACTAGAGTTAGTAAAAAGTGTGTAACATAAAACAACGTAATAAAGATCACTGTGTATAAATAATTTTGGTTCGTTTTGAAACCTCCTGTACAATTTGTTATCCCCTACTTAAGGGATCATTTTCCAAAAACCTGAAATACTTCATAATTTCTAACCAGGCCAAATACTGAAATTTAAGGAATGACAGATTTCCATACAACTTTCCACCCTTATTTCACCCCTCTAGGGGAGATTTTTCGAAAATGCAAAAACTCGTCATTCTTTATTTTTATTGAAAAATCTATAGCTAAATCGATTAAATTATACACAAATAAAAAAAACAACATTCCTGATACATGTCATTCTTTATTTCTTTTCAAAAAGCCAAATACCTACCAATTTACATGTATTTTACTTCAAAACTGACGGACTTTCATACAAACTTTCACCCCCTATTTGACTTTCTTAGCTACTTATTTAATAGCTACAGTTGAATATCATACTCCTTTGATGTAAGTCCGATCACAAAAACCAACGAGCATTAATCAAAGTGGCCACCGCATTGAGTTGGAGTGCCTCTGATCCTAATTAGCCCGAATTCCAGTAAGCAATAACAATAAAGCAGATAAGAGAAAGCCTTCCAACGAACCAACTATATTAGAATACCAAACTAATCAGCTGGACATATATTTAGTAACGACATTTATTTGGTATTTATAGGAGATTCCATAAACTGAACTAGTTTGTAATTACGAGGGGTGTTCAATAAAAAGTAATAATGGCATATAAACTCCTTGAACAACAAAAAAGTAAATACTGGCAATCAAAATTATTGATTTTCTTTACTTATTTTAAAAATAGAAGTCATTTGTTTTCGTCGTGTCGGAGCGTGGTACGCAATATGGATAAAATTTAAATTTGCGCCGTAATAAAATATCTCTGCCTGAAAAAGTTTACTACTGAGCAAGTAAATTTAGACTTGAAAGGAACATAAGGGGGTAATTATTCTCCGGTCATGGTTATGGTTCTTCGGTGGTGTGCCGAGTTTAAGAGAGGAAGAACTTCAACTAAAGACGACCCGCGTTCGGGACGCCTTACGACGGCAGTTACCGAACAAATGATAAAAAAACGTTCAATAAATTGTATTGCAAGATCGTCCTGTTACTGTTCGTTTTGTAGCTGAAGAACTAAAGATTTAGATAGGAAGTATCCATAGTATTATACATTAACATTTGGGCACGAAAAAAGTATTAGCGCGCTGGGTGCCTAGAATGCTTACAGACGAGCATAAACAAACAAGACTGAGGATTTCTAAAATCAATTTGGAATTGTTACAACAAGATCCTGACCGATTTTTGGCTCGCTTCTTAACTATGGATGAAACATGGCTTCACCATTATGATCCTGAAACGAAACAACAGTCCATGACTTGGTAGAGGCCGTCATCTCCAACGCCTAAGAAGTTTGAGGCCTTATTATCCGCCGGTAAGATTATGGGCTTTCTGGGACAGCCAAGGGGTGATAATTATTGAATACCTCAATCATAGAGCCACTATTACGGGGCCCTTATACGCAGAACAAATAAAAAAACGAAACAAATAGAAATACGCGAAAATCGCCGCGGCAAACTTGCTAAAGTTGTGTGTTTCACCAAGATAACGCCCCGCACACAAGTCCCGAGTTGCTATGACTGCTATCCAAGATGCTGGATTTGAATTGATGGAACACCCTCCATATTCACCTGACTTTGCGCCTAGTGATGTCTAACTGTTCCCGCGGTTAAAAGAACAACTGAGAGGTCACAAATATGGTAATGATGATTGATTGCCGCCGTACATTATATTAGGATTAAAAAAACAATTAATAAATTTAAGATTTAACGATCAATTAATTTAAGGGAATCTTAGGATTAGAAAAACGATATACCAAGTGTAAACCTCAAAAATTATTATGTCGAAAAATAAAATAACAATAAATAATATATAACATGATACTCATTATCACTTTTTATTGAACACCCCTAGTACGTGCATTCGTTTGGTTTATTGTTGTAGATTACCCTAAAGACTTGTTACTTTATTTACTAGTATCCGAAACACGCTTTGCCCGACCAGGGAATTGAACTCAGGACCTTCGGGTATCCGGCAGAGTGCTTTGCCACTCGACCACCGAGGCTTTTAGGCCCATAGTCGTATCTGCAAACGGCCTTAAAACGAAGAGTCTCGATCAACATCTCAAGAGGCTTTCGCTGGATGGCTGGATCAAGGGTCAGATACAGAAGGCAACACTCCTGGAAACGGCATGCATTGTCAGAAGGTTTCTTTCTCTGCAGCCTTAATTGCCGGTAGCTTGAGCCCTGCTCCGCTGCTGTCGGCGTTCTAGGTTTAGGTTTTTATAAAAGTTGTATTTTGTATGACATTTTGTTACACTTTACTTTTTATATAATTTTTATAAAACCTAAGTCTAAGATTTAAAATTAATAAAGATAAATAATAATAATAAGTATTTGTTACTAGTAAGTAAAGTAACTAAATTACTGATGTAACACCTTTTGCTTTATTAACACTTCTTAAATAATCTTCTCTTTCTCTGTCCTTCTCATACATCTGGTTTTGTTCATTCTTCCTTTCACATTCAATCCATTCTCCTGTGGAACGCGCTGCCTCTTGAAATCAGGATGGCTACGAGTCGTGATGCTTTTAAAAAGAAAGTCCGTGAGCTCTTGTTTGATGGAACCATGGCAGAATCATCTCAATAACGTCCTATTAGAATTATGTATTTTATGTATGTTTATGTATATATAATATTTATATATGTATTACATAGGTACTTACAATCATATATCTTAATTGCACATACCAATGCTATCTCTGCACCCTATGGTTGACTGGTAGAGAATGCCGCAGGCATTAAGTCCACCATGTAATATTTATGTTGCAAAAGTTTAAATAAATAAATAAATAAGCTAATAAAGAATTGAGAATTGAGAATATTCTATACTGCTGCTGGCTAGCCATTAAGCCTGCTATGTTTATGTGACCGTATCACGAAGCAATTGTCTTCTAGAATACCTAATTTTTACTTTGTAACACTATATTCTTGTCTTGTCTTTATAGTATGAACTTAGCACGCCATTGCATAAACTGTAATAAGTTATATTTACTAACAAAAGCCTCGGTGGCCGATAAACGAAGGTCCCGTTCAATTACCTAGGGCAAAGTGTGTTTTGGATTCTTTAATAGATTTAACCTGCTTTTCAAAGCCAGTGCTTGAGATATTTTGATTTGGTCACCAGTATCTAACACCAGCTCATTTTATGTCCCCACTGCTGGGGCACGAGCCTTCCTTAAGCATGGATAGGGTGAATAAGCCATAAATCACCATGCCGGCCTAGTACAAATTGGTGGTTGTTAACGTTAGCTAACCCAGCCGGGACTAACGGTTTTACGTATCCTCCAAATCACGGAGGCGCTCGAGATGATTAATTTTTGGTCACCCATCCGATGACCAGCCTTTGCGAAAGTTGCTTAACCTCAGCAATCGCAGACGGGGCGCATCAAGCTCCTCCGCCCATCTATTGTTCTGACTTTGAAAACGTTGCGCAACTCGCAAACTCAATCTCTTTTACTAACTAATTTGTATCTTAATGAACCATAAATCCAGTATTCACTTAAAATTCTACGTATAATATTAATAACCACGGTTGGGTCATATACCTAGCTCTTAATGATCTCGCGACCGGTTCTAGCACGCATAATTCCGTTAATTGTTCCGACGTCAATCAGCCCGAAGACAGGTGTATTCTCAATAAATACTCATTACAGGAGATAATCGCAGCCACACACGGCGTTGGCGCTTTCGGGCGCGCCGGACGGGTTTCTTACCGCCTCCCGCCCGATCCTCTAAATGCCACTACACATTTACAGAATACACTAAGCATGCACACTAGTTTAGGCCCAAGACACCGTACTCGTAGACTATGTGCGACAAACCGGTTCACACGCGCTCTATACTAGGTACAGAGATGTACCTGGGCGCTTCTCTCCTCCACCACGGCCCGGTCCCGGCGCCCTCGGGTTGTTCCGCTCCCTGATCTGATCCGAACCCTTTGGAGAAACTAGTAGGGCACGGGGACACGCACTAGTGCGTCATGCCATTCCCTCTAGAATACGTCCGAAGGTGATTCGTTTCACACGGCTTGAGGAACCCTTTTAATAAATGCCGTCTGAGACAATAAACCTCTCAATCAAACTCTTCTTAAAAAAAACCCCGTTTTTTTGGTAATAAACTAATATAAAATGATAAGTTGCAGTTTTTACAACTCACCTTTGAAAACGGTAAAATGTAGCCCAAAAGCTAAAGCTAACACACCAACCTTCCATCTTTGTACGCTCCCAAAGTGCTCAAGTTGTAAGGTCCCATAAAAAGTTTGACATCCACCAAAGTTCACTATTGAAAGATTCCTAAAAGGCATAGATTACGAGGCATTACAGCATCGTCGATAAGCGGAAGTAATGTGCCGAAGTTGGCGCATAAATTCGGCGAGCGTCTTGCGCGATGATAGGAGCTGGGGATTACGCTTCTCCGACAGACTACAAGTTTTCTGACAAAGCAATAATCTCACTTTCAAAGTGTATATTGATACTTTTTTTGCTGCGATGCGGCGTGATACGAATGTGTTGTGCATGAATGTTGCTTTTATGGGTAATTGTTGATCGCGATAGACGTTGACCCTTTATGCACAAACTGTGTTAAATATTCATAAAATTTTATAAAATACAGTGAAAAAATTAAACGCCCACCCGACCCAGCCAGGAATCGAACCTGGGTCTTCCGCAATCCGGGCGGCTGCACTGACCGCTATGCTACCGGGAAGGCTGACGTAAGCGCTGAATTTTGTCACTGCTATTTTAATATTTTTGAGTGCTTTAAGCGGCACTAGCGCCATCTATCCAAACGGTCGTTGCAACCGATGGCCATGCAGATTCATCTTTGCAGATGAAATACCACAAATTTGATAACACAACGCTACAGTAAATTTTTACTTTTTTATTTTCAAGTGCTAATTGCTGCACTGAAGCTAAATTAAATATTCATAAAATTTTATAAAATACAGTGAAAAAATTAAACGCCCACCCGACCCGATTTAATTTAGCTTCAGTGCAGCAATTAGCACTTGAAAATAAAAAAGTAAAAACAAACTGTGTTTTCTCATTTTTGGTATATTTTCGGTACAAACGTTTTCCGGCTATATAAAAAATAATAATAATAAATATAAGACAACATCACACACATTGTTCTGATCCCAAGGTAAGTAGCTAAAGCACTCGTTTCATGGAAATCAGAAACAACGACGGTACCACAATCACCCAGACCCGACACAATATCGAAAAGTTTGTTTTCGAAATTGACCCGACCGGGAATCGAACCCGGGATCTCTGAGTTAGTGCCGCCCAAAGTCCGGCGTGCAAACCACTCGGCTACGGAGGTCGTCTCTCGATATACTATCACTGTAACTGAATGTAGAAGACTCTATAAACTAAGTACATACATAGGTACAACTATGATTAGCAAGTCCGCTACTATAAGTTACAAACAGGTAGACAACTAATAGACAAATAATTCATGAATGATATTTGTGCAAAAAAAGAAAATGTGTAGGAGTGTGTATGAATGTGGGTTGAAATAAACTATAATATTGCAAACATTTTGGTCCCAGACCAAACAAAGCTTGTTGTATGCTGCTATAGACAACAGATAAACACACGAGATAATTAAAACATCCATCAAACAAGTTCAAGTATAATATGTTCGTCTTATAATAATTAGTTTCCCCTTTGCGGTAACTAAAACGGTTGGTTTCGCAAGCCTTAATTGCTAACCACTAAGCTACGCTGGTCGTCAATCGCTTATTGAATTGCTTGATGACTATAAGCTCTTCTAGAATGGAAAAGGAAGTCGTAATAAACATAATTTCCGAGCACTTTTAACCGCCTCTGTGGTCTAGTGGCTAAGACCACCGGTTTAGACCCAGAGGTCCCGGGTTCGATTCCCAACGGGGGGTACATGTTTGTGTACTCGGTTTGGTTGATAGCATTGAATTATATAAGCATAAACATTGAATGTGCACAAAGACTAATTTTAAAAGTAGCTTTACGAAAGAAGAGACTCTTTAGCACTAATTTATTGTACAAAGAAGCTAATGTTCTGACAGTTAGACAATTATATATACAACAGTGCATTTTTTACGTACACAAAAATTTTTCTTTTGATCCAAAACTATTAACTAAACGTAAAAAAAACATAGTAGTTCGCGTTAAAATTAGCAAAACAACGTTTGCTCTTAAACAATTCTCGGCTCAATCGGTGTCAATATACAACAAAGTTAACAAAATATTAAACATTTTTTCACTAGCTTACTTTACATGTAAAAAGAAAGTAACATCATGGTTAAAATTACAAAGTTACGAAAGTATTGAAAAACTTTTATCCAACAACTAATTTATATTATATATGTAAATTATATAATTATACATATGTATATAGATTGAAGTAGAAGGGAAAGCATTAAATTATTTGAAAACAACACAGAAACATGCAAAATATCCCACATAAATTTTACTAAATATACATCAAATATACACTATTTTCAAATCAATGAACCTCTAACATATAAGACCTACCTATGTACTTAACTACAAAACAAAAATATGATTGTACAGTAAAGAGAGGGGTCTCTTCTAAAACAGGTTTTTTCAAACTTAACAGAAGAGACCCACACATTTGTAAAAAACTACTTGTAGTTAAGAATATTTTTTTTTGATTTTTTTTTTATTTTTGATTGATTTTTTTGATAGCAGGACTTGTTTGTCCGTCTGGCTAGCTACCACCATCTTATCTAAATATGTCGCTATAACATCAATGTTTATTTATTTAATTATTTATTTTTTTTATTAAGGACGGTCAGCGAAAACTTGTACTAAATAAAAAACTACTTTTTTTGGGAGCGGCGAAAAACTTAAAGGTTTCCTCAAGCCGTGTGAGAAACACCGCCAGATAGTTTCTAGAGGGAACGGCATCATGCAAGCATTTCCCATTTCCCTACTAGATTCTCCGAGGGGTTTGGATCAGATCGGGGTACGATGTAGCTTAGCGGTGAGCGAGAAGAAAATCCACCAATGGGATTATTGACATTAGAACATGGAACTGACATTCCTCCAATTCTCGCACACTGAATAGGTATATAGCGTAATTCTATAGTTTTGAAGTAGTACAATACATAGTGCCTAAGTACACATGCCTGCACATCAACCTACCCAAAACTGTCAAATTTCTTTAATACATTGTCAACCTTAAACCTTAAAGATAAAGTTCAAAGTCTATTGAGGAAATTTGACAGTTTGTGGTAGGTTGATGTGCAGGCGTGTGTACGTTATTTTAGAATCAAGTGTAATGTTAATGTAAGTGTAGTGTAATGTAAATGTATAGAAGAAAGCATTATTTGTAATTCCGGGCTCTTGAAAGTTTATACTTTTTTTTGTAAATGTCTTTACTTCTATTAAAACTGTAAAGTTTCTTGCGCCCATTTCTCTCCACAGCTAAAAAATAGACATCCTAAATGGGTAGTAGATAAAAAATAACAGGACGATTCAAAAGCGCTTTTCTAAAAAAAAAGTACTTTGACTTTGACCTTGGCTTACTCCATTTTTACACACTGCAATGAAAAGGAAGCAATTCTATTGGTGGATTTTCTACTCGCGTTCCGCTTAGCTAACTCGAACAGTTCTGGTTGAAAAGCCACCTGATACCGGTTACTCAACCATAACAACGTTACCTGCAGGCAATAACCACCATTCTAGTATAACCAATACATAATAGATTTTTCTCCAGTAAATTATTAGTAATAGCTCGTTCCGTATCGGTCCTCAATAATGTCGTTGTGATAAGAATCGGCCGCTGTGTAATAACGGTAATAAGCCGCCTCGGGTGGTTAAGCTCGGCTTCTGAAGTGTACTATTCCGGATTAAAATTGATTTCGAATTGTAAAATAGGTTCCTGGTATCATAACGAAAGGTAATTTAACTGGTAAGTTTTACCTAACCATTCGGAAAAAGGCAGATTTTCTAACAGTTAGTCTAGCACGTTGGGAACAGACGACTCTGGGTGGTAGATATAATAATTTGACAAAAATATTCTTTACAGTATAACAGACAGTAAAACCTTTTTAAGAGAATCTTGCTTTCAGCTACTAAGTAAGTGATGCAACAAACATCTCTATACCGAGAGTTCAAAAGTACAGTGCCATCTAGCGATGTAATAAGATAACTAGATGCTTTTCGAATTAACTTTTTACAAATATCCTCATTACACGCCTTCTTTATTAGTGGAGACGATCTCCATAAGCTTGGCAATTTCTTTGAGGGCAAAGAAAATTAAGACTTCTGGTCTTGGCATTTGTAGAATTAAGAAGCGTCGGTAGCCCGACGGATAGTGTTACGTTGTAAATTTGAACCCAGCCTGCCTCTGTTATTTCACAGATAGGTTGGCACTAGTTACATATAAGAATTACCTGTAAACATTAGCTTTCCTAGATCACAATAGATTATTGTAGTTTGTTAAATAAAATTCGGTATATCTCCGTAATTTAGACTATTAGCTTCAACTGACACATTACTCCACATTTTGTTTAGCACTTACAATTAATAAAACGGCTTTTAGTACAATCTTGAACTAAATTATCAATTAAATAAAGAAGGAAATTAGCTGAGTTGTTGTTTGTTTACATGTAAACTTTGACAGTTGCCAAAGACAATTTTATACAGCCGACCGAAGCGACGCCTAGTGAAGTATGTAACGAACTACGAGTACATAATAATTATTTGATAAAACTTTAATTTTTTGCACGAGTTAAATGCAAGAAATTATGGTTTAATATCCATATGGATACGTAACGACAATATCCTCGTTAGATTACTGACGTGAACTCATTCCTAAAATCAATCGTATTAGCTTTTGGATGGGTTAACAGGACTATGTAGAATAGGTACTTTTAAATCAAGTGCAGTTGATCGCAGCTGTAGATCCTGAAGTAGCTGCTAAAATGAGTATCCCGGCATTCTAGGCATCTGTTGTGTGATTACCTCCAAACATACCGTGGAACTACTTAATTATGGAAGACAATTTTAGAGAACAGAAGCTGCGATCAATTTTACACTTGATTTAAAAGTATCCCCGTTCTACCGTATTAATGAGTTTGTATTAATCTATAAAAAATACCAGCATACCTACTATCAGTGGTATATTACAGTGATAACGTTAAGGACCATTGATTTAGAACAACATAAATTATTCAACATTTATTATCCTTTGATCATGTCGGCACATTCGCCGCCTACCTCAGAGACAAGTATTAGATATTACTTCAAGGTATTAGTCGAGTGGGCGTTAACGACTGTTTTGTAATGACAAGCCATCCACATATACAACTCAATCCACCTGTTGACAATAAACTGTATGTTGTAATGTAATACGATTAAATAATACGATTATACTATTAACAAGTCAATGTCAAGAAAAAGATTTTTGTATTTTATTTTCAATGTATACGAACTATATTGGAAGTTAAATAAAGTTTGTAATTAACATTTTTTTTATATCCGGATTCAAACTGAGGATGGACAACGGACGATAGCTTTTCAAATATAAAGAGCCATTGGTAAATTGGCTAAGCGCTCGGCAAGATATCCGGAGGGTTTGGGTTCAATTGCCAGCTACAACAAAGTGTTTTGTCTAGGGATAGTCAGTAAAACTACTGACTACTAGACAGTAGTGGATATATGTTGACTTGATTTTAAGATGGATGCCTTTACCTATCTGTAAGACAATATATATTATAAGCTATATTTTTTTCTAATATCTTGAATGATATAACACTTAGGAAAAATCTACTGCCTCATTTGTTGAAGTGCCACCTGAGACAGTCTTGAAATTGTTATTTCAGTAAGGATATGAGTGTAAAAAATCGCTTTTGTTTTGTGTGTTGTAGTCAAATAAACTTTCATACATTCTTTCTATAGCATACAAAAAAAAAACAACAAAACAACAGCCGTTGTTTTTCTTCTATTATTTTCTGTAACGATATTTAAAAAAGCGTTATAAATACAAAAACATCAACAATAAAACCATATTTTCTTTACCTACGTTTTCAGCTTTTGTGTCCATAAACATATTATGTGCCTGATCAGAATTTAATCAGACATGAACAGGGTTCTCACCAGCCCCAACGAAAGGGATTTATCTGTGGAGTGAGGAGATAGCATCGCCACGATCCGACCTTAGACGGTACGTCTATTACACGACAATTAAGGTCCGAGGGTTTACAGAGATGATCACTTGCCGAAGGAACAATAATATTATGAAGGTCTATATGTAAGTAAGTATACAAACGCCTCCGTGGCCGAGCTGCTATCCTGGGTTTACTTCCGAAGGACGGGCCAATTGTGACCTTTTGTTTCTTTATTTTTCGATGATTATCAACTTGTAGATATAATTATCCTATTACTGTAAAGTTATGGAGATATACCTTAAGTAACATAAGAATAGCTAGCAGACTTAAAAAAACTCGAAATTTTAATTCTAGCTACTGCTAACATTGTACTCAGTTAGGTTGGTACCTAACCGAATAGAGAAGTGTTCCTCAGGCTGGGAATCGAACATGCAATATCTGGTTCCGAAAAAGATGGTCTAACCACTAGATTATAGAGATGACTAAGCTTAAATTACAAAAAATAAAACATGCCTTTAGTCCCATTGACTTGAGGCTAGAGGCATGTTTTATTACTTTATCTATGTTCGTGCATATATGGAAATAATGCCTTTTTGAATACTTTAGAATATTGAATACCTAGGCTGCCAAATTCAATGTGAATTTTATTAATAGTGTTATTACTCTTTACGGATTAAACTTGTTAAAGCCGCTTTCTATTCAGTCCATTAAAGGATTTAAATATGTTATCCCGTTTTTTTATTCCCAACCAATTTCGTTGAGAACTTTTTTGTGATAGCCACATAAAAACACATTATATGAGATTACTTCAACTTTTATTGACTTGTGTTAACATGGGCACCTTGAAATTGCTGTATATAAATTAAATATACAGCAATTAATACAACTATAAGAGTAATTTAATATTATGTAATAAAAGAAGTGAAACTAAGGCCAGGATCCTGGGATTCAATAAAATAAATTAACAGAATTTTCGTGGTTTTAACCACTTTTAGTTGTGTCAGCCAGTTTTGGTAAATTAAATTAACCTCCTTCATTCTTATCACTGCTAATAAGGGCATTTGTTATTTATGATAGAACTTTAATTACTACCTCTGTTGTCAAATGGCTCACCCATTGGCCTCAAACTCACAGGCCCTAGGTTTGATTCACAGCGGAAAATACTATAATATAATCTCTCTATCCACTTAAAGCCGTCCACCTTCTTTAGGTCATCATGCTAGCGCACCTGAGGTCTGCCTAGAGAGCCTCTTGCACCATGAACCATGTTTGCGGGCGACAAGACCAGCTCATTCCTACTTAAGTTTGGCCCTTCGCTTGGTTATATCCGTAACACCGCTTTGCCGGCGTAGTCACTCGTTCGTCTTTCTGTCCCTCAGTGATATTCCTACCAGACGTTTTAAGCATTATGCATAGTATATTAATAAAGACTTGCTTTCCGAAATACGTCACTAATGGTTCTAAATTCTTGTTCCATTTATTTCTTATTTTTCTTCTTACTCTTACTCGTTCTTTATAATATTAGAATAATACTTCCAATCTTTTTCTCGATTATATCGTGCATCATGTCTGAAAAAGAGAAAACAATAAAAGCAGTCGTTTGCACTGTTCGCCATTTTGCGGAAACGGATGTTACCGTCGCGTCCGGCAGGCAACATGCCAAGACCAACTGGAGATAGCCTGGCTAAGCGCAATTAGTGTAAGTAGAATCGATCAGTGATACACATAACAAACATTTTTTCCTCATTTCTCACATGGAGCATTAATCACCGACTAAATGGTAAAAGGAATTATGAATAACCTAGCCATGAATACTGGTAGTTCGCTGCTTGTTGATGTTATATTATTCCTTTTAACAATATCAGATTTGCTATATTTTATTTTACTTTACGTATGTATTTCTTTTAGAGATAGCTCGGCAAATGATTTCATTCCACCTGATGTTAAGCGGAAATGGAGTCCAGACGCGAAGATAACTGGTGCAGCGTGAAAACAAACGAAGCGTCAGTTAACTCTGCCGGCCCTCAAGGTGCTTCTTCACGCCTATTTTGAAGAACCCCATAATCATAAGGAGGGAAAACGTGTGCTGGTTTGTATGCAGTTATTAATAAGGATTTAAAGTCTATTGACCTCAAGAAATCAAAGTCAAAGTCAAATCATTTATTCAGCATAAGCCTACACGGGCACTTATTGACGCCAAAACTATAAAATCAAAAACCACCAGTTCGGATATTGGAAGAGACGTCGACCGAGAAGGGCTGGCAAGAAACTCAGGAGGCTTAATCCTTTTTCTTCATCATTTCAACCAAATCACAATCATGTAACAACAACAAATTTTGTACGTATTAATGTGTACAAGCCAGTGCAGGCGACTTATTTCCACACGCATTTGTCTGCAATGTAGTCATTTACCTCATAAATGCTCTTTATTGCATTCGCCACTTGGTAAAAAAGTGTGACCCACATTTTTATTTTCCATGATTCGTAAGTCGATCACATTACTGGCAAGGAAACAGAGTTAGATTGAAATTACGATATTATTAGACAATCCCGGTCTTTACTGGGCCTTCAAACTCCTCAACAAAGGTTCTGAAGGAATTCATAAATTCTAATTTTAATTTAAAGATGTCCCTTCTGTTTCTTGTGAAATTACTTCGTGCCTTGCTAGCCTTTGTCAAAATGTCTGAGGGGAAACTTTCGCTAAGTAATTTACGGATGGTCGAAAATTTACAAAATTTACAAAGTATTTTTGTGTCATACTAAACTCTCATATTTAGAGCTCCGTAGGCGAAGTGCAAAAAATCATTTCTGTAATGATATTTCAAATTCGTTTTTCTTTTGTATTGCGTCGTTTGAAAGAAAAGTGCCCATTCCAATTATATCCATGTTTGTTAATTGTTCCTTCTGAGAATGTTGACATGTTGAAAACAATGCAAATGGTATCTATTATGCAACTCTACATATAATTTCTACGAATAGGTACATTATAGTGTAAAAACTGTACCCATCAAATTATAGTGATGAGTTAATTTCAATGGTCGAGGCCTTTGCCCAGCAGTGGGACAGTTATAGGCTATTTACTTACTTACTTACTTACATTATATTAGAACATACACGAAAATTCCGCTAAGTTCTCTGAATGTTTCTCTGACTTCGTGTGACTAATTACCCAAAACATCTTATATACAAAATTCATTGTTCTTGATAAAGCATTTGATAGATTACGCAGCGGCATCCTACTCATATCTTGGGATATTTTCACGAAACAAGTCACGTATTAAATGAGAATATTCGGCCGAGCCTCCAACTTATTTATCATTCGGCTCAGAGCTACACCCCATGAATTTTATACAAGATTGAACGATTTACCAAGCAATATTGATGAACCATCTATTGAGAGATGTCAGCGTCTGATTGGACAATATTACTAAATTTGGAACTTTCAATCATCTCTGCGGAGTAAGAATGATTTGTCAATTCAACTTTTTATAACTTACATCTGCAAACGAATTTAATACCCATATGATAACTATGTTTAACTCAATAAAGTTTCGTCTATCATCATCATCATCATCATCATCATCTCAGCCAAAAGACGTCCACTGCTACAACAAAGGCGTCCCCCGAAGATCTGCACAACGACCGATTTTGTGCTGCTCATATCTAGCGGCTTCCCGCGACCTTTGTCTATCTCTTATTAGTAAACATAAAATGATAATTGCTAAATTACTTTCTTACTAGCATCCTTGTTCTTGTCAATGAAAGAGGCCGAACACAACGAAAAGACATAATTTGCTCAACAGTTTGTTTCGTTTCGTTGCTTACGTTATCAGATAACAAACTTCTCCAATCCTCCATACTCGTACAATTTAAAAATGTTAAAGATTTAATAAAAATTTAAAACATTTGCATTTATGATATATGTTTTAAAAGAGTTAAGAGTTCTCATTGCTGAGCTCACAGACCGGCGGGTATTCTAAAAAGGCCGGGCTCAGTGTACACCCATAAGTAGGGTAATCCTTCCACAAAGCCGGACATATTGTACGGAGTGTGGTGCGGTGATAAAACAGCCATAGCTCGGCGAGATCAATTCCCGGGCAGGGCCCATTGTGCCTAAGCCGCTTTGATGACCGCACACTTATTCTTGAAGGATCCTCCCGTTTTGTCCATTTCGCTATATTTATCTTGCTGTCGGGAGATTCCCTAATTGTACGCCTTTTCGGGTTTGTTGGCCGAATCGGTGGTTATATTGGTCGTTTTCTTTTACTGGTCTGGTTTGAATAGAAATAGTAATGAACTATTTATAGTAGAAAGTACAATGGTTGATAAATTTAGATAGGAGAAACGAAAGATACAAACAAATGTAGTTGAAATAATATATACTGTTAATTCAGATTTTGCGGAATTAACACTACATGTTATTTCAATTACATTTTTTTGTACCATGGATTTCCGCAAAGTAACGCCTGATTCCATCTATACTATCTATACTAATATTATAAAGAGTAAAGCTTTGTATTTTTGTATGTATGTTTGTAACGCATAAACTCAAAAAACGACGAAAACGAAAGATCATTTGCTATTTTGCAATCATATCAGCGCTAACATTCCAAGCAAAGAGTGGAGTCAACTATCTTGTTAGCTACTTTAGAAATATCTTGACACCACGGTCTGCTGGAAGAAATCTCTTTGTCGAGTTTAGCTTACATGTACTACTGTAATCTAAAATGTTAATTGTTGTAACTGTATATTTCTGTACTAACTAATAAATAAATAAAATAAAATTAACAATATTTAAAACTATCTTAAATTGAGAATATGGATATAAAAAGCAATTCTGTTATTTTTGTTACGTAAGTTACAATAAGGTATCGTATTATAAATAGGTATGTTCTATAATAAGCTTTACTCTTGAGAGATGAAGCTTTTCCAAATCCCAGATAGTCGACAAAAAAGTCATAATATTTTTCAAACATTATCCTTATCGAAACGCTGGGTACAATAAAAAGTATGCCTATAATTTACTTACAAGTATATTAATCAGTAGGTGGTCAGTGGTTTTGACCGTTCTCCCTATCCATCCTTGGAGTAGTAAGGAGTAGGAGGAGTGAGGACATAAGATGAGCTGGTAATGATGATGATGATGATACTAATCAGATAACATCATCAGTAACAAACATTTTTACAAGTATATCGTCAAAATAAGTATTCAATGATCATACCAAACCATAGTTACCGTCTGATTCGCTCGTACCCAGCCGTCGAGCAAGCGTGCTCTCGCCATTCTGCATAAGCAGCGCTGGACGTGCTCAATTAAAAACGTAATTAATTGCTCAGGCCGAGCTGACGCGAGCATCATTCACTCTTATATTTATGCGAATCCACTTGACGGGCAAGAACTGCTCTCATCTTTTGTTGTAGCGCGCCTGATTCATTTGCACTGTAAAATATTGAATTTAGGAACGACACTCGCTTTTGCTATTGTGCAGTTCTGTTTAGTAACGATATTGTTTTTTTATTGTTGTTTATGGCTTCGTTGCTAGTCCTAGGGTTTTTAATGTTATTTTAATGGTTGGTTGATGGCCGTATTGCATGGAATACTTTTACATGACACTCGTATCTTAATGCTTCCTTTGCAATAATCCGGTCGCATAGTTTTTTTATAGGATTTTTTCTTGAGATTACATAACAAGTTATTGAGTGATCCATTTTGAGCAATATTTGCCAAAATTAAAACGTTATTTCGTTTTGATAAGCTAGCTCTATAGTCCACCTAAGTCACAGGAATTTACTGAAAAAAGAACAACAATATACTCCTCTTTTCTTTCCATTTCTTTATTGTCTACTCTTACGTCAAATCTTTAAACCGCTAAACCAAGCTTAAATGAAGCTTAAAGCTACAGAAAACTTATCTGAAATAATATGTTAACAGGTTTAAGGTAAAGGTAAATAATATTGCCATGTTTGTATTAAATATTCCAAGCTCACGCGCTCAGTACAAAGTAGTCTCGCTACACGTCAAGCAGGTAAATACAAATATTTGTTTTGTTGCAGTTTTTAACTGAAACGCATGCATATGATTTTAATTATCCGACTAAAGGCTCGCTTACATTTACTTTAGAACGAATCGCGGGCGATACAACAAGTGATTAATCAGTCTTAATGTTTGTGGGAATGCGTAATTATAATGTGAAATTGCTAAATAATTTTTACGACATTAATGTAATCTTTTACCAATCGTTGTTATTTAATTTACCCTTTTGAAAGTCATATTCTTTAATCGTCTCCTTATACCAATCCTACTATGCAATTATTTTTAGAAGTCGAATATATACTAAGAAAACCTTTTATTAGTATAGTGTATATGTATATATATAGGCTTAATAGTATTTGAGTTACAAGCATGAGGATAAGCAATAAACAAAGCGTCCGTCATATACCTTAAATCTTTGAAATATATTTTTTATTTTATACCATAATAATGATATTTGCATATCAAAACACGATGATGGTAAATCAATAAATTGAGAGACGCCGTCAATGAGCCCGTTCCCGGATCTATTTCCACGTCAACTAAGAGAGGTTGTTAATTTTTTATCGTCCAAATTTATAGAGGACGTAACGGAAGACGGCGGGAAGTCGAAACAAAATGGGCGCACGCTCATTCGCGGCTCATAAAAGTGCACTGAAAGAGTTTCTAAATCTCCACACCGAAATAGAGTTTAAAAGTTTACCCGTAAAAAGGGGTAATAAAAAAATATTTGAAACCACGCAGTCGTATGTCTGTAAATTAGGCATAAGACTTTAAAAAGAACTTGCAAGAAGCGAAACCACCGTGTTTAAGTACAAGAATAACAATAAGGTTACGATTTAAAACAGCAGTGATGAGCATAAAGAAACTAAAGAGAGTACCTACGCGTACGTCTTTCTCTAGTTTTAGAAGTTCTATTAATATAAACGATAATTTTAATTTCAGGCGACCTCTAAAAAATACTATCGCTGACTATTTTCTAAAAACGACATACACCTATCACTGTCACACAGATGCGAACATAAAAACTATTAATATTAATACCGGGACAAAACGAGCGGCGCGGGCGCAGCCGCACTGCACGGTAGCGCAGAATGTCCGTCCGTTTGATTGTGATCAGGCAAATGAGTCAGCTCTTCCTGATCAGTTAGTGACAGTAAGTGAACATACGGTTTATTATGGTATTTACTGCGTAAAAATTTGGGCACTGAAGGTTTTTTTTCATTACACATGTTTGTTACTTATTGTTTAGAACTGTTTGTTGCCAAAATAAATAAAAAAGTTTAATCAAAAGAATCCCCAAGAATTCCGGTAGCCTAAAGCCTTGGTGGCCATAAAACCCCGTAAGGTTTTTTTGAAAACTGGCTCCATTTTGTTAGGAGTTTTCTCACACTTTCCTAGATTATAAACGACTCCATTACAGTTAAGTCGGACACGGGAGTGTAGATTAATTTATCAATTGAGAATTAGTACAAGCTTTGACTTGCAGCAGTACTTGTAAACTAAAAGCTACTTTGTCCAGCGTATTCAACATGCTCTGCTAATGGTGTAGATGGCTAATTTCTTGCCGCACTAAATGCACAACTCACATAATACCAGCTTGGTTTGTTTTTAAGTTAACTACCAAAATAAATGTCCTTTTTGATAGCAAAGTTGTACAACTTACTTATTTCTCCACTCCTTTTCATGGGTGTGATTTTGAACCGATTCTGAAGCCACTGATGTTTATTTTGAAATGATTTTTTTTTAAACAATTTACATACATATACGGTACCTAATGTAACAAATTGTAAATTATGCTGACTGGCAATATAAAAGTTTTTTTTGTCATATCCAATTTTAAGTTGACAGATGAGAATAAGAAATTGCACCCGAGTTCGTCAACTGACCTTCTGAGCTATTCTGATGCACATTGCGCAGGCGTTGACAACATGACACATGTGGCGCCAATTAAACTTCTTTCAGGAGATATGGAGATAACAACTGAGTAATGGGCTGGGAGAAACGTCGCACGAATGGCTGAAACTCGACCACTATAAATAACACGGTTTCAAAACGATCGGTGATTAAACTAATAATTATGTCGTCAAATGTATAAAGCGGAATCGGAAGAGATTTATCATAGTGTATTTTTATTACCTAGTCCTCTAATTGCTTCTTCTAAAAAGATATGTAAGGGGTCTACTGCAACAATGTAAGAAGCATTATTGTGTTTTTGACAAGATGATAGCGAGTTTCTTAGTGTTTGAGAATAGGCTGAAGATCATCACTTACCGTCAGCTAATATGTAAGTCAAGTGATCTCCCGAAGCTGAGTTAAAAACCTATAACAACCAAACTATAGTGGGTCCTCAAGACGTTATAGATTTAAGTTTCATCAAACTTGACGACTAGGCTTGTTTCAGTAAATGCTTGCCGCTATTAATTTTTACTTCTTATGCGTTCTAGCTGATTGTGTTGGAATTTTAGTTTTAAAACTAATTATTGAATTATCAAATGCAGCATTAACCGTAAAGTTTCAAGTATAGGTAATGACAATTCAAAAAAGTAAAATAATACCTGCGCTAAAATAATGCGCAGGTAGAGTTATAATTTAAAAAAAAAAAATCTGTCCAAATCTCTAAGAAAATGGAACAAGAAATGAGGTTTCATAAAACTTAACGATTCCATACTGAGAATATAGCGCTACAAATTTAATTGCCCATTCTAAATGTACACCCCGGTGCGGAGAGTTTACGGGATATTTGCATTATAAAATCCGCGACATACTGACGGTCGCTCTCATTCTGATGGGTAATGGCCCGTGCCCGTTATGAAGAAGTGGAGTTTGGATGATCATCTCGGGGATTGGTTTAGTTCTTGGTATTTGTATTTAAATTATAAAAATCTGTACTCGAACTGTTTCGTGAAATGTCGTTACTTATATTTGATGATATTGTTTAAAAATCCTTCAGAAGAATTACTAGCTACTGTAGGTAAGAGTAATAACTGAAACGTTATTATATTAGTTTCAGGTTCTTTATTAGTTTCTAAGAAACTAAGCTCCCATTTTGTAGCAAATTTAAATAGTTAGCTAAATATAAATTCATGTCGAACTTACCAACTTGCATTGGGTCAGAGTCATAGTTTAATCTTCCCATGTGCTTTTGTGCATGTAGAACTACTTAAGCCCATCAATGGGATGGCAGTTAACATACTGATGATACATACAAACAAACATACATACATACATCCTTATCCCAAAAAAGAGGTAGATAAAGCATGACGCATGACGTCGACGCGACGCTACATTTAACATAATCAAAGTAGGGCTCCGAGGTGGAATAGATATCGTGATAGCTATTGTGCTAGCAACCTAGCCGATCACCTGATGTGCAATAATCTTGGAACCCTTTGTGGGCTCTTACGACCTGCACGGGAAGAAGGGAGCTGATACATTATTTTCATGTCTCGGACCAGCATGGAATACTACTACTGATGATAAATAAAGTCAAATATTCATATTAAACAACAATCTTGTACCTCCATGCTTGCAAATCTAATTTTGCATTCAAGATAAATGCGGTACACAAAACGGCGCGACAAACGGTCGTCCTGCAATTTGGATGGGTAATGTTGCATCCAGTTTATGATGTATGCGACTCATCTCCAGCGGCCATCTTCAAATTGATTTATTAGCATTGATGTTTTTTTTTGTTTTATCTGACGTCCGACGTTCATGTAAATTTTTATGAATAGTTGATAATTAATAGCCATGAATTACGAAACATGAGTGGAGAAACATGAGCATTATGTTATCATCAACATCATCACCATTGTTAATGATGACGATATCAGCTAGCAAATATGTAGTAGTAAACATGCACTTGTTTGTAAGTACTGCTGAGCTCTGAACTTCCCACTTAAAAAAATATTAAGTTACAGAAACATAGACATTAGTCATCATCATCAGCCCGTCAACGTTCTAATACTAGAACTACATGAACTACAAAAACAATAAGCGCATAATCACCTCGCTACCCAATTTAACCGCCTCTGTGGTCTATTGGCTAAGACCACCGATTTAGACCCAGAGGTCCCGGGTTCGATTTCCAGCGGGGGTACATGTTTGTGTACTCGGTTTGGTTGGTGGTAGGGCTTGTTTGTCCACCTGGCTAGCTACCACCATCTTATCTAAATATGTAGCCATAACATCAATGTTTGTAGCATTGTTGTGTTCCGGCAGCTAGAGATAAGATAGTCAGTACCTCACTAGTTGAGGATCCCGGGTGAAGTGCGCTTCCATCATTGGCCTTATCATTACTTAACATCAGGAGTGATCAAGGCACTGTGCTTACCCGCTAATATTTAAAAAAAAAATTAAAAAAATGCGACTGGTAAATTACTATTGCAACTAACGGGATAAACGCCTTAACTTGTCTTTCGAAGCACGGAGGAGCTCGAGATTATTTTTATTTATGTCATCTGGTGATCTAACATTGGAAACTGGCAATCTATACTCACATGGCGTTGGCGTTGGCGTTAGTAATTTAAAGTGAAATTTTAATTATTAATAAAAAGCTATCGTTATTATATAAGTGATAATTTTTCAGATACGAACACAGACGTTGAAAGAAGATAAGATAAACGTTCATGTTCACTAAGCTGCGCTCAATTTAGCACGGTCTGCTGAAAACCAAGGCCTAGATTTCAGCAAGCCAACTTCAATAAAAGTTCAAAATGTTAGGAGCCCGTAACCGCGTGATAAATTCGGCGCCCGTGAATCACGGTGACGTCACAGTTTGTCACAGACCTCGATACGAGAACAACACCAGAATACTATTCCAAAAATCTAAACAAAATGGTAGTACAATTCCTTGGTTGCTGACCACTACTTTTCATGCTGCGGTTTTTAATGCGTTTAATATAAACATTTATTTATAACTTTATGCGTATAAAAAAATAGAAATAGTGTAATATACTGTCTTACTAAAGGCTTCCATCATTAAAATAAAGTCATCGCTACAGTGAGTGGTATTAGCTTCACCACTAGACTTGCTAATTGCGGGTTGGTGATCACAAACTCGGGCTATGCATCGAATGATTTGCCTGACCTGGGAATGGAACACAGGACCTCCAGAGTTTGGTCCAAGCGCTCGGGCAGCGAATAACGCATAATATTTAGTCCAAAGATAACAAATGAACTTGAATATTCTGAATAACTGCTTGGTTTCACACCCTTTTTATAAGCTTCCAATGTTAATAGAAATAGGGAAGCTCTTACGTATAGATATAGTGTATTATAATCGGCTTGCCTATTTATCTTTATAGGTATCTATCTTATCTAAGTTCCATTCAGTAGTATTGACATTTTATTATGATATACGACGGGATTCATCAAGGCATAAAAGATTTACGGAGGCTTTACGACCAGTCGCCAACCGCATATGACAATCACAATGTAGACGGAGTTCCTACAGCAAAACTGATGGTATTGATCATAATTTTTCATTGTTATAGTCTGTATTAGAACGATAAAAGTTTAGCCTTTATATAAAAGCATAAAATGTGATTGACGATACTTTGTAAAAACACTGTTATATCAGTCAACGCCGAATTCGGAATTTAAAGCAAAAAAAAAACACAATTGAACTAAAAAGACAAGTTGTTAGTGAATTATTAATACTTTAAACAAGCCTATATAAAGGGTTTTAAAATTAACAGAGGTATAGATAGATTCTACTAGAGTAAAATCTATGAAATCAGATTAGATCAAAAATGAAATGTACATGACGGGAACAAAACACGGAATATCTATTCCAAGCTTATTCTCTGTTTATTTGTAAGGATAAGTTTGTTAGTACTCAGTACTAGCAGTACTGGATAGGAACGCGTTAATGTCGAAAATAGTTTGAGTCTGAAAGAAGCCCTTACAACCTACTTACAAATCGCTACCCTCAATAATCCATCAGCTACCTATTTTTTTGCTACAAAAGATTTTAAATACCCTGCGGCAAAGGTAGCCAATATGAAAGAATTAGGAAAGAATGAACTTGCCATAATGTTACATAAATGGTGCTTAAATAACAGTATTGAGGTATTGAACTTTAGTCATTGAATTGTCGAGGAGACCCAGGTTTGCGCCATCTCAACGAAAAAGTCAGCTTACCTAACTTTACTTTCTTTATGAAGCAACCTATTACCAATCCATTAGCCATAATTATATAAGAGCATGTTCTAAGTTGGATATTTCAATACATTGATCTAAGTGAAAAACTTCGAGTAAACCCTAGGACCTAGACTTTTTTTTATATTAAAAGGAGGCAAACGAGCAGACGGGTCACCTGATGAAAAGAAATCACAGATGCGTTGCCGGCCTTGAAGAAGGAGTTGGATCTTGAGGAGGAAGTAGGAATTGGGAGGGGGAGGGGTTAGAGATGGGCCTCCGGTACTTTTACTCACCGGACGAAACACAACAGCAACGAGTGCCATTGTCTCACGCCGATATTCTGTGAGAGGGTGGTATTACGCCGGGCGAGCCAGCCCGTTGCGTGCTGCAACGCAGCGTGGCTCTACAACTCAGACAGTATCACTCATTTAGCACCACCCATGGGTCACGTGTAGGGTCTCAAGGGTAAACCTACGGACGCGAGTAACTTTAACCCCCAACGTATTAAATTTTAATAAGGTTCACTTGCATTTGATTGATTGATCATATCAATATCGATATCGATTTCGCAAGAAATAGTTGTAACATTTTTTTGATGTTCCACTTTTTATTGACATCACTGTGAAATGGCGAAACTTAGAACAAGCTCTTTTATAATGGCTCAATACAATATGTACCTTGCTGAAATAGTGTTGTCTAAACTGAATATAACACGAAATATTGAAATATTGCAGGGAATCCTAGGAAATCAACCTGGAACCTCTGGGTCTGAGTATGGTTTATCCACAAGACCACACAGACAGAAAAATTTGGCAACAACAGATATTTCGAGCGCCGTTTCACTTTTTTTTTAACATTACATTTCCAATGAGACTGTGCGTCGTAATACTAAATTTTTATTACGGGAATTCAATTACTTTGCTACGTTCATTAAATGATAATGAACCGTGACGCATAAAATTTTACGTTCTCTTTTAAATGGCTCCAAACTGGTAATTATTTTTAATGCCAATAAAGAATCAATGATTCATAACCAGCCTGGTTTGTTTTAAGTCAGTGAGATACTAGGTGCCTAGTGCGAGTTTGATTTGACATTCAATCAGGTTGACAAAAAGGAGAATTTTAACTCTCCATGTTTGTAATTTTTTTTTATTTGAAATTGAATATAATGTTTTGAAATAATTTGATTGGACTATATCAGGAAGCGCCGCTTCAAAGCCCTAATTTTTTTTTCGTTTAAATTAAATTTACTATTTTATACGTATATACAGATCACAAAGGGTTTTAAATGACAGAATAAAACAGTATGCAAAATAAACTTGACTAGATAGGAATTAAGTCATCACAAGTTTCATTTCAATGTTTAGTGTAGACATAAACTTTGAAGAACAAAGATCAAGAAACATCTTTGGATATACTTATATTAATCTATATATTTTTTTAAAATTGTTAATCTGCCTGAAAATAACTGCCACACTAGCAGATGTAACCCAATAATTATATTTTACTTCGTCATACACCCAAAAAAATACAGATATGCCCAAAGCTGTCAACGATATATCGTCAATTGATTTATTGACAAGCGCGTCACATTGTGGCTCTGCGTAATTTGTTAGCCAAATAATCCCAGATTTGGATGCGAACCCCACGCCTGTTGGGACATTGGTACTATTATTGCACCGCTTTATACGGTACGGGCGAATTTCACCCATATTAAGGCAAATAATAGGGAACGGTGGCAGGGTTGTCAGCTGCGAGGTATAAACTTTATTTTGATAAAGTAACTTTTTTACAACAACACTTTGAAAACATATAAAAGTTTAAAGTATTTACTTGGTTTAATTAATTTTTATATGTTACTTACTCATCACGTCTTTAACCCTTTACATGTTCCGTGGTCATCAAGAAGACTACACGCGAAAAGTTAAGCGCTAGTAGATACTTAAATTTAGGTATTTATGCAAAGTTTTTAATCATCTACCCTTAGAACTGAAAGGATCAAACTCAAAATTGTTTAAAATTAAATTAAAAACCTAGTTGATGGGAAAAGCCTTAAAAGCTATAATTTTAATGAATATTTCGGCCCATATTTAACGTAATGTTTCGACTTTTTATTATTTAAAATGTTATTATCATTATTGTATATGTTATTGTTAATTCATGTAAATTGCAATACCTGGAAAGGGTAATTAAGTTTATACGCCACCTACATTTTATCTAGTATAAGATCATGTCCTAGTATAAGATAATTCAGCTTTAGTGCATCAATTAGCACTTATAAAAAAAAATAGTTTATCATCCTAATGTAAACACTTACTATGCAATAAATATACTCGTATTCATATTTGTAATTGTATTTGCCAGCTTAGCTGGTGAGTAACTAAATCAAAATATGTCGAACAGCGGAGGGTTAAGACGTTAAGCCGTTAATCGCAGTTGTTGTTGTAAAATGGAAAATCCGTATTCAGCCAGCAGCGTTTCCGGCTAGAACCTAATCAAGCAAAAAAAAAACAATGTATGATAAAGTAAGTAAGTAAGTAAATAGCCTTTAATTGTCCCACTGCTGGGTAAAGGCCTCCATCATTGAAATCAAGTCATCACTACAATCAATGGGTAATGGTTTAATCACCACGCTTGCCAAATGCGGGTTGGTGATCGATAACAAGCATCAAAAAATCCGAAATATTATATTTGCCCGACCTGGGAATTTAACCCGGGACATTCGGATATCGGGCTAAGCGCTTTGCCACTCATCCACCGAGGCGTTATATTTTGCATAAAAGAGTATTTTGTTTAAAATCACTATGTATCTAGAGAATAAAGAAAAAGTGATCTATTGGCAACCCTACTGTTTTCCCGTACAGACACGTTACGCCTTACAAAAATCCCTTTATATCTAAATGCGCAGTGGGAAAAAAAGCTGAGGGGTGAATGCAATAATGCGAATATTTATGTCTCTGCCACGTGCTGAGTCGAACGATTCCAACATGAAATGTGCATATTCTTAATAACGTTTTGCGGGGGCTACGGCAGTTTGATTGCATTTGGCTCGATAATTTGATAATGTTTGCGATCATTGTGGTTTGCATTTTTTTTGTTAAGTTAATTTGCGTCACAAGAATGGTTTATTTATGTAATTTACAATTTAATAACATAATGAATCAACAATTTAACAGGTTTTCATGCTAAAAATTGTAATTTTAAAAGTCCCGTATGCCACTTGTAAATCTTTAGGTATAGTCAAAAAATATGTAAAATCGTGAGTATATATTATATTATGTAAATAAAAGTTACGTGTACTACTCCTTAAATACCTTAAACTGCCCATCTCTTACTATTCTTGTCAAGCTGAACACATGGTTGCCTGGAAGAATTGTTTT
Source organism: Eudonia truncicolella (assembly GCA_949315975.1). NCBI lineage: Eukaryota > Metazoa > Arthropoda > Insecta > Lepidoptera > Crambidae > Eudonia > Eudonia truncicolella. The sequence continues at coordinate 874,175 of OX438838.1, read as the reverse complement.
TTAGCGACAAGGCCGCAATTTATCATCTTTTTTTTTATTATCCTCTTTATGTCTTTTATAATATAGTGTAAAATAAAGAATATTTTCATTTTAATTTCATTTCATAGATGGAACAGTTTCAGAGGTTGAGACTTTGGTTCGATTCTTAGCTAAGGTACATTATTTCGCTCGATTTGTTTGGTGGTTAAACTAAGTCCCTCTGGACGTACAATCTTGCTCATATGACTTTCTCCATCTGTCCAAATAAAGGGAAAGCACTTCTCCGTTGTAAAAATATAAAGTGGCTTTTACGGACAAAGATGTTTTTTCCTTCTCAGAACATCCCACGTTCATACGTGAGCAGTAGCATGAGCAGTATTCCAAAATTATCGCTTGATTTTTTGAGTCATAATACTAAATGAATAATCATCCATCAGCTCCTTTATGTCCCCCTTGCTGGGGCACGATCCTTCCCTATGCATGGATAGGAAGAACAGGCCATAAACCACCACGCTGGCCCAGTGCGGATTAATAGTTGTAAACGACTCATACAGCCAAGACTTTACGTGCTTCAGAAGCACGTAGGAGCTCGAGATGATACATTTTTGGTCACCCATCCGATGACCGGCCTTTATTTTATTTATTTATTCTTTGCGAGTGTTGCTAAACCCAGAGCGGGCGCGTTAACTACTGCGCCATCGAGCTTCTATGAATAATAAACAATAATAATAAACAACTGATAGTAAAAGTATTAACTATTAGGTACATTTAATGCATTTGTCACCAACAAAACAATAGACGCGTATCGAATTGGATTTCGTCTCCCGTCAGTTTACCAATAATTCTCTTAATTGTTTATCAATCCATTTTAATTTGATCGGACGCGTTGTTCAGCTTTTATACAATAATTGTATTGAAACTGGGTGTTGGAAGCTCGGAGCACTTAATTGCCAAATAGACAATTTTAGCTTGACACGGAACCAAATTGTGAAAAGAGAGAAGACGAAATTTATTTATAAATAAATATATGACCGCATCGTTATATATGATACCGCTCTTAATATTTTTTTTTTACTTATAACCTGTTTCGTTCCTTTTGGCGAAAGGTCTCCCCCAAATCCCTCCTTACGTCTCGCTCTTTGACGGTCTACCATCAATCTCTTTTAAAGACGTCGAGTTCATCGTCGTTAAGCAAGTTATACCTTATATTTTATTTAATCTTTTTGTATATACAATAAACAATTAGGGATAATAAAATTATTGTTGTACGCAACACAATATAATGTTTGCCGAACTAATTTGCACATTCGTTGCAAAGTTAGCAACTACAGCTAGCGTACACGATTCAGTTAGAGGTCGTAAAGTTTTATTCGTAAACTAGGTAAATGACGCGCGCCCATAATTCGGGCCGTCCGTTTACGATCGCTCCATAGTGTACGAACACTCAGTAGAACCAATGTGGTGCGAGTTTTCAATGTCGCCGGTGATCTAGAAAATAAAAATCACAACTTATACCTATACATACTATGAAATGTACCTACTTATTCATGTTTGCATTATGCACAATTTATTTTGTTATTTAAGTAAAGACCGTGCGAATGCACAGAATGCACCTTTCAACAAATAGTTTGGATAGGGCGTGTGGAGAGAAAACGGAGTCAATGCAGCACCTACTGTGTGACTGCGACTCTCTGGCTAGAAAAAGAATGGGACTTCTGGGGTCGGCCTATCCAAAACCGGAGGGCTTCAGGCTCTTCGCTCTTAAGGACGTTGCCAAACTTATGGCCTCTATCTTTACAGAGGAGGAAGAGTGAAAGGATGGGGTTGCACAAAAGAACCCGATGGGTCGAAGTGTTACTGCAAGAGGGAAACCTCGGCAGGCCCCACTAAGATAAGATAAGATAAGAAAGACCGTGCGAGAGTTTTTATTGTCAAAATTGTCACCGGTGACTTCGTATACTAATGGGAGGAAATCCTTCTCACTTTTCTCAATTTATTTGTACTTCATTTACTGACCAACCTTTATATTAAACAAGATTGTGCCAGACGTCCCTTAACAACGAAGTATAACTAAAGACCGTTCTTCATCCAGTTCTCAAACACCCCACAAATTTAGTTTCTTATTTTTAACTAATGTAAAACGCTGCCAAGTGCGCTTACTTTAGCTGTAGAAAAGAAAAGGTGCAAGAAACTGCACAGCTTTTAAATAAATAACGATATTTATAAGTGATACTAGAAAAAAGCCTTGGTCGACAACTCATCACTGACTACTATAGTCTAGGTGGGTGGAGGTCGAGCATCCTGTTTTGTTTTCACCCTTCACTTCTTACCTCAAAGTTACCCTACCGTTTTCACCTGTATTCCTACTTCGAGGCATCGTTAGCATATTGTTTATGAGCCCCAAACCGCACAACGGCTGCAACAATGTAAGAAATATGGGTAAGCTGAAATTGAAAAGGTTTAGCCTTTCTTTTTGGGGCGAGTAGCAACTACGGGTAGAACACTTTGTAGAGACAATACGCAAAAATGTGACTTTTGTATTGTAATTGTCAACATCGCGTAAACATTTTTATATAAATCTATGGCACAGATTATTGTTCTCTGTCTACTATATAAGTGATAAACATTTAGTTATTCTTGTACAACAGGGTTTAATGCTAATATTGTAGTATTGGTATCATAGGCATATCTTTATACCCAATGTAAATTTGTAAATTTGATAACTTAGTTTTTTTATTTTGTTTTTTTTTACATGTTGTGGTCGTCTTCTATGTTTTTTGTGTTTATTTGTAATTGAAAGTGTCCTGCTATGATAGGGCATTTTCCAATATTTTTGACGCTGTAAGGGAGAAAAGAGCTGGACACTTGCTGAGTTTCTTGCCGGTTCTTCTCAGTACAAGATCTCCCGCCCAGAGTAGAGTTACGAACCGATAGCATAGTGACATTCACAAGAGCTACTTGTAGCCTAAGTTGATCGAAGCCTAAACTGAATAAATGATTTTGAATTTTGAATTTTGAACGTTTCGACCAAGTTGTACTGAAATGTGGCCGCGGGCTGACTGACAGTCATCGTTCAAAATGGGACGCGAAAGTTTGAAAGTGTATGCAAATTATCATGTTTATCATTTAAGTATTTAATTCGAGCTGCATTTGAACCCACTTCAGTAGTTTTCGCAGTGAGGAACGGCAACTGCTATGCCGACGCAGCAGCAGCCATTAATAAAACAATAAATAAAGTTTATTATCTCAACGCCAAAACTTTACGAACATCACAACAATTTGTGAACAAACGGCAATAATAAGTTGCCATCAAATTAAATATCTCTATCGAATGCCCATTCTAAGAATTTAATATTAAAAACACATTTCCTATAATGTAACGTCCCCCATCGCGTTTTTGAAGCAATGTGGGGACGCACTTGCCCCAGGGAACACATCTGTAAGTCTATTAAGACCAGGGAACCGAACTGAAGAGGTGAGCGATACAACTTGGAATTTAACGTACATTGCGTTTTAAGTAGGTACATGACAACTTGAAAAGTTTTGAGCAAAGGCAGATATGTGAAGCAAACATTTAGATAATTTATTTTCGATTGTGTTTTCGGGATAGATGGCTGATTCTTAGGGAGAGCATTGGAGAAGTAGCGCTTGGGAAAAGCCACCTGATTTAGATAGGTAGTATTGTCTTTGTTATCAGACGCCTTAATTAATGTGAAAAAGGGAGGGATATCATATAATCTGCGCAGTTTGCGTGTGGCTGTAGACAGAGTAGAAAAAATCGCTAAAGGAACGGATTAGCTCAGCTATTCTGATATTATATATAGCTATTATATATATATTTTTTCTATAAAATAGAAAACGGATGACAGACCTAGGGACAGTAATCAGAAGAATCTAATCTAATCTAGTAATTCGCCTACAACTGTCCCACTGCAGCGCAAAGGCCTCCATCATTGAAATCCAATCAACACAACAATTGATTGTAATGTGTGATTAAGCAATCACCACACTTACCTAATGCGGGTTGGAGATCACAAGCCCGGGCTATTCATTGAAAAATCCGAAACACGCTTTGCCAGACCTGGCAATTTAACCCGGGATCTTCGGGTATTGAGCCGACCGAGGGGCATTTTTTTTTAATTTTGAATTTTTTATTCAAAAAAAAGGTGACATTACAAGTAAATAATAATAGAATTCACAATAATATAATAACCTAAAGTAACTAAAACTATTACGAAACTAAAATATGGCGTCAAAAAATTCCTCCGCGTCGCTGTCGACTGGTAATGTACCCAAGAGACTGGCGGCATTGCCACGTTGTATGGCAATGCTTAGCCTCTGGCCAAGGTAAAAGCCAGCCCTTGGGTCATGGGAAGTGTCAACCAGCCGTTTGGAGATGTCAATAAATAAAACATGAGCACTCGGACCCCATGGCCCGAGAGTTTCAACCCCAAACGGCTCAAAAATATAATTAAATAATATAATTAACTAATTAACTAGTAAAATTTTAGGTTTGAGATACTTCATAATATCATATTCAGTATGTAACAATAATTTGATTTCAAATTGCAATCTTAACTAAAGTCTTACCCAAAACACTAAATGGTTTTTGGAACACATATTGTATCAATTTAATAACCAATTTATATACTATACTATACTATATATACTATAAATTGGTTATACATAAAAATCAAAGATTATTTCCTCAGCGCTATTCACATAATATCCTTGTTTAAAGTAGGCTACTACCAGGGGGTAAGGAAACCTTTCCCAGCGCAATCGCCCCACTTCCCAAGAAACTGCAAATTGAAAATGGTTGCATAATACAAACGCTTCATTTGCGGCCATCCGATGCGCTACTTTTAATCTCAATGAAACAATTGCTCTGCCTTCAGTTCTGTTGGTACACAAAATGGAAGCCGCTATTGAATAGGCCTTTTTGTTCTCCGAAGATTCAAACGCCGCAATAGCACCTAAGGTTTAATACACAAATGAATTCGTTATTGTTAATACAAATTTTATAAAATATTTGCATGCCTACTTGTGTAAGGTATAATACTGTTGATTCCATTTAATTGATTTATTATCCACAATCTATGTACATGGTATTAAACAAATAAAAATTATATTCTATTCTTTTCTATTCTATTATATTCTGTTCTATTCTATTCTATTTACCTTTATTAATATATATTTTTCTCATCGGTATTTTTGGTCTGACAAGGTTTAAAAATTGTAACGTCGCGCATAATAAAGCACTCGCCATCCTTGTTCCTGAAATTTCTAAACCACGAGCCTCAGTAGTTTTTGAGCTCTGAGAGTCATAATGTATCGAGTCTTGTCATTGGACTAGCGAGCTTTGAGTCCAGAGAACTAGAGCTCTTTACAACACCTCGTCCGTTACGTACCCATTCTTTATATCGTTCGAGCTCATCCAACCAGTCATTAATATAAAAGTAAAACTAAAAAATTCATTGTTCCATTACTTCGTTAACTACTATACTGTACCAGTGCGGATTTTACGAGATTTTACAAAACACATCAAAATAGAGCAATGTGATCTTAATCCCCTCGGAACAGAATAGTTCATTCTCTGCACACTATCAGGCGCAGACGCAATACCTATAAATTGTGCACAGTTTTATAGTCGACAGATGTGGACGCCGCCCTCGGGGGCAGTAACAATGTTACCAAGTTCAAGGGGCTGTTTGACCCCGGACTTAAAGGTCTTATCGGGAAACTACTAGAGCGGATTATTTGAGGAAACTACGAGATATTAACGGATGAATTAGCTAACGGATTGTTTGGCAGTAATGGAGGTGTAGTGAAGCCTGAAATGCTTTTAATAATGAGCTTGCTGTTTAGGGTTTTTGATGGTGTCAAGGAAGCAGCAAGCGCGTTAGGGTAAACGGCAAGTAAAGCAACTTAAAATAACATCAGAAACACGCTTAACCTTGACAAAAGGTTTGTGCATTTCGCCCAACACGCCGTGAAGGTGAAAGGTCTATGGTCTAGGCCAGACGGACTAGATAAGCTTTTAATATTTTTGTCATAATATTTGTAAGTTTTAAAACATCCATATCGCCAGTCACTATAATTTAAACATATTACATAGAGTAAAAAAATGGTAATAATTTCGTTTATTACTCATAAACGAAATTATTACCATTTTTTAATTGTCTTCGAGAATCCGATATTTTGGTACAGCTGCTTGCGCCATGATTACTGAAGTTGTTGCAGTTGGATATTTTCAAAAACTTCTAAGAAATCCTAATGTAAGTGACAAACATAGTATAAAAAGTTGTTTATAATCCTATATAAAAAGGTAAGTAATTTATCGTCTTTATTTTTAAATAACACTGACATTCTCGATGGGGTTATGTCTCCAGCCCTCGACTACTTGCCCCGGGCGAGTTTTGACGGCAGGGTCACCGCCGCTACTACTTGCTATAACCCATTTATTTAACAACACCAAATATGTTAGTTTACTCACAGCCACTACAAGTCAAATATTTTTATTTATGTCGTGGTATTTAGGTACACTTTTGAAAGTCAATATCAGTTTTGCTAGCTATCTGTGAACCTAAATCTTGAAAACTTTTGGGTAATACAATTATTATAGGAAACGTAAGTATATTTAATCACAAAACTGTCTATTATCCATTCTAAGCAGTTTCTTTTTTAAAGTAATTTTTTGATATTATTCTGTAAGTTCTAACGAATAAATGATAAGAAAACAGTTAGTGCAGGGAAAGTAGTTACCATGAACAAAGATATTAAGTAAATTTTATGAAATTTAATATTAACATAATTAGCAAACTTGAAAGTTATTCGGATGTAATATGGTAGACTAAATATAATAAAACACAAAGATAGTGTAGTTTTCAATAAGTGAACTCATATAGTTCCAGAGTTCCCTTTACTTAATAACAAACAAAATTAACCCCTTTGTAACATTAATAAAGATTATTGGCATTGCAATTATTACATTGTCAGTTTAATTGACATATATAGTAATTATAAGCACACACTAAAGAGAAGGTATTTCATAAAACCTACGGAACTGTGGGCGTTATTGGGTAAAGAAATTTGTACAGCGTGAGGCGCAGGCGGGCTAATATTGTCTTGAAGGGGAGTTGTATTATACGCTCACTCGGAGGGGAGACGTTTCTAAATGTCTCTGTAGTCTTAGATAATTTATGGTGGATTTCTACAAAAGAAAAAACCACTGCAATTGCATCTTACGATATTTTTATGTAGTTAAGTATTTTCGAAAATTCTTACAAATTTAATATTTCAGATATTGGCGCCTTATGGGTGTTTTTATCATTTTCATTATCCTTTCAGCAAAAAGACGTCTACTGTTGGACAAAGGCCGCCCACAAGGACCGGTTTTGTGCTGCTCGCATCCAGCGACCTTTACCAGATCGTCGGTCTACCATGTTGGAGGCCTAACTACACTGTGTTTTTCGTTGCGTGGTCGCTATTTGAGAACTGTTCTGCCCCAGTGACCATTAGCCCTAAGAGCGACTGGTGTCCTGCCCTAGTATGTAAGGCACATAGGGCCCAAAGAGCTGCTGAATTCAAGTGGCAGTCCACTTCTGTGGCTATGTCAGTGACCTTTGGTCTTCAAGGGATCTCCTCATATCGTACCCCGTTATTCCGTAGATCCGTATGATTGCTTTAAATATTCATCAAAAACTATCAAATGTTTAGGGTCTTAGCAGAATGATATAAAAGAAATTGGACTAAATTATTGATCAGTTATCAGTTGATATAGTTTTCTTTATATCGTTTTTAATATCTTCCTCAGAATTGTCTCAGCACAAATTGTCGCGTTTATTTTCGATCACAAAAACAAAGACATTCACAGTTTATGGTTGTCATAAGCGCAGTTCACGCACCATTAATATCTAAACTTATAGCTCTTGTAAAATAATACACTTTATTACAGGAATGTAAAACAAATCCAGACACATGACAGTGCGTCTCGCTCACAAATACTGTGGAGTGAGCGGGACACACTCAATCGACATCCATGTGGTGTACACGATAATCTGGATTGATTTAGACTGGCAAAGATAATTAGTATCGTTTTGATAAATGTGCAGTCGTTTGTTTCGCAGTTGTATTGTTTTTGTTTTTATACCCTCGTCCGGGGCATATTTCGAATTCTTTTACTGTCTACTCAAGAGTTAAAATTAAATAAAATAGGTTGATCAAATAAATAATCTAAGTCTAAAAATACAGTAATTTCAGCAAGATGAGCTAAAAAAATGTAAAAAAAATATATAAAAAAATATATATATTGGAGTTGGTTATCATAATACACAATATAAAGTTTTTATTTATTACAAATTGTTTAGTTACGATAACCAAAACATCCGTCTGATTCGATTATATGTCTTTCTTTTTCTGCATCGAACGACTTTTCTGAACCGTCTCCAATCTTGTCAACGTCAAATTCTTTCTGGAATATTCCACTATTGTGAGTAGAAAGTGGCCGTCCATCGGAGTTCTACAATGGGCCTCATTGGGTGAGTTACGAACAAAACGCGTATTGTTCATAGTACGCGATCTGTATCGGCTATCGGTAACCGGCAAAGACCGATTCAGATTGAAGAAAATAGAACAATCGCAAATCATGGATGTACAATTGTCCATTCATACAAAAATATTTGTATGTTTTTTTTCCTATGTCCAGCAGTGGACTAGTATAGGCTGATGACGATGATGATGACAAAAATATTTGACACTCAAAAAAATAACAAGTACCGACCAACATCATCATCATCATCAGCTCTTTATTTATTTTTGTCCCCGCTGCTGGGGCACAAGTCTTCCCTATGGATGGATAAGGAGAACAGGCCATAAACCACCACGCGGGCCCATTGCGGATTGGTGGTTGATAACGAATACTAATGCAGCCGGGACCAACGGCTTTACGTACCTTCCAAAGCACGGAGGAGCTCGAGATGATACATTTTTGGCCGCCCATCCGATGCCCAGCCTTTGCGAAAATTGCTTAACCTCAGCACTCGCAGACCGGACGCGTTAACCACTGCGTCATCGAAACAACCAACATGCTACCAACATAGGAACAATATACTCAAGAATTAAACAATTCTATGCTAAGGTAATAATAGTATTATAATTTTATTTGCTATTATCAAACGTATTTGTAATAAGAACTGAGAAAACGACCTTGTAATGACAAAACAAACTAGAAGCGGCTAATAGATCATCTGTTAACGATCTCTCCCACTGGGCTCACTTTAAATACATGTCTATATTCTAATTTTGGGTATTAACAACTTAGACCACTTATGAAGTATTGCAAACTGACACTAGCAATATTTAGAAGAGATTCTACTATGACGAATGTGGAACAACTAATTTAGAAATAAGTTTTTGTGTTTTGAACTTTGGAATCAGAGTTCAGAAGAAGTCAGAAGAATATAAACCAAAGCCTAGAGGCCTCACTAAGAGATAGAATTCTGTAGGTATTTCAGTTTCGACGATTTTTTTTCAACAAAAATGCGGAACCCTGAAATTGAAAGGCGGTAGTGACAGTCCGTGACATTTGGCGTAGACAATGCAGATTGTCGTCGCACAAAAAACGCGGGAAACTTTGCTATCGCCCCAAGTTCGGCTCTCATTGTCTGCCAAAGACAATACCATATTCTTACGAAATATTAACAGTTATCGCCGAATATTTCGGTGACATGTATTGTGCTCAATAAATAATACAGAAATCGAATAAATCTGCGATGTTGACAAGATTTTTTTATTACACCAAAGCTCTAATGACATTTTTGGCTTTGGCACAAAAATGCTAATAAAACTAGTAAATCTTGACAATTACTTAAGGAAACAACATAAGCTTTGCTGGTTCAAATGACTTTTATGTCTATTAATATGTACTTATATATTTATGTAGGTATACAAAAGAGACAGAAATGCTACAAATTAAGAAATTGTACGATAATGTGTACATCATACACATCACATTTTTAACAGCGACACATGCCATTGTATATTTACGATCCGGATTTCGCTAATTATGTCGATGAAGAGGAAAACCCAGCCACCCTTATCAACAACATCCAGCCCAAATCTTTTGTTCAAATATCTGCTATGACGTATTTACAATATCAGCAATAATAAATAGTAGTGCAGCAAGTTAATTCCACAATACCTTTTACATTTAGATATCCGTCGTAAATTGGGGTGTTTCGACAGAAACTCGCCACTGAGTCTGCTGATTTGTATCAAAAACTATTGGTCACCCTCCAACTTTGTGACCGCAAAAGCTCGAAACCAAATGTAAATAATTTCACCGAAATTCTGACCACCGTCCTCAGAAAGACAGTTCTCGGATTCAATACCTAGCGGGGTCTTGGTTGGGTTTGTAATGCTTGTTTTATATCCGACTGGTAAGCTACCATTATCATACTTAAGGTTAAGGCAGAGATAGGTGCACAAAGATATCGGCACTTTTTGTACCGACAATCACCAGTAGGATATCCAGTTTCTGAATTTTTGAGAATACCGTGTCGTCTACTTCCATCTTTTGCCAAGCACTTCTCCGTAGATAGCTTATAACCCACAGAGGTGCCAGCAGAATTGGTTATTGCCCAATCTTTCCATGTGCTGTTTTATTTGCGAACTTTATCGGCTGAGGATGATAAATAACATTAAAAAGATATCATTGAACGCCTCTGTGTGTGTTTTATCATAATATCTAGCTTCAGAGTACTATTTTAATTTATTAAAAACGAACATCATGTACACACAACGGAAAATCATTATAGATAATCTCAAAGAGGTAGCGGAGAATAGAGTAACATTAATAAATAGATATTCGTATTGGTACTAGTTTTATGAATACAATAGCACGCCTAATATTTCACTGTTAACAATGTTAACGTTAAAAATTTACGTAGAAGCCCCGCCTTCCAGCGAACGGACCCTCAAATATTTGTTCTACACTAAAACAAGGGAATCTCTTTTGTGTTTGCTCAACCTTAATTTATTCGGCTTAATATGGCCGCGATAAAAGTACGCGGGCGCGAGCATCGCGCCGGTCGTCTTCAACTGGGAACCCTTTTATAACAATTCATTCCAATTTTAATACTGGCTTACTGTTTAGTTATAGCCTAAACAAGTATATACTGACCCAGGGCTGGACAAAAGCCTCCATAATTGAAATCAAGTCATCACTACAATTTATAGCTATTGGCTTAAACAACAAGCTTTTGTAATGCGGATTGCTGAACATACCTGGGCTATGCATCGAAAAATCTGAAATACACTTTGCCTGACGTGGGAATTGAACCCACGGCCTTCGGATATCAGTCCGAGCGCTTTACCACTCGGGCTCTATGGATTATACATTTTTCTATGTTTGTTTTAAATACTTCAATCAATACCCAATCTAATTCAGAACTAGTTTGGGCTTGACAAAACTATTAATTGGTAAAGTTTGATGGAGGCGATTCGCCGGCCGTTGCCACGGAACGATACCTTCGCTGGTCTCGCGCAGTGCACACAAAACCTATACTGTGGAAATCTATGATTTACGTCCCATCACTAATAGTATAGCTGTTTTGTTTATTTATTTTATACGGACAACAAAACAGACTTTCCACTTCCACTTAACATTAGATGGAGTGGAGTCATTTGTCGAGCTACGTATAAAAAATAAAAAAGATAACACACAATTAACATTTAAGGACATCACATTACAATATTCTGTACCAGATTGTGATCCTACCTTATATTGACACATCAATATACAAAGCAACGAGAAAGTTCCAATCTTCTAAAAACGTACCTAATGATTGTATGGGGACATTACCTTCCCCTTTCCTGATACCGATTCCTGGCACCCTTTAACGTCAATATTACAAGAACTCTCAGCTAGAGCTATACTTTTAACTTGGCTACTCTTAAACAATGACTTGAAGCTCTTCCAGACATCCGTCTCAGTATGGTAGCTCGTCGCTTGCGAAGAACACATATTGTGATAAAACATTGTAAAACCAAACCCTTTCTGTGTCGTTCTCTTCATTATTTTTGTTAAAAAAATAGTTTGCTAATATATGTGTAAGTACCGACTGCCAAAGTCAGACCGAAGAGTTTTTATTAAAACGTACTTTCCTTCCACACCGAACAACTGCAACTGTCAGTAAATCCCGACGGGTACACGTCAAACATTCCCTACGTCGTGAAAGAATTCGAAATTTAAAATCCCCGTGCTTCGTGTGTCCGTAATCAATGGCTGTCAGGCGCGCGTGTGGGCGATCGCCGGCTCTAAGTCGAATGCAAACATTTACCCTTCGCTCGGTAATTGTTTAAAATTGAGCCTAACTGTGTGGCCCTTGGTGCTTCAAGCTTTGTATAATATCCGCGATAAGTGAAATCATGCGATTGCGCTTTTGTTTCTGATAGCACTTGGTTGCGTAAGCTTGGCTTTGCATCTAGCCGAAAATATAGACGTTAATTTATTGCTCGGCGTTTGTTTCGAATTAAGCATGGCGGACTTCGCTTTTGTTTTAAGTTTTAATATTGTTGACACACACACTATGCGGGTTTGTTCTGCTTCTTGTAGTGTATTCGCCGATTCGATTTGTGTAATAGAATAAGATATATATAATAAATAGTATTTAATTCTAGTTATCTAGATCTAGTGTTTTAAACGTGCATCAATCTGTTTGTGTAGTAAATACTTGTGAAATTTTCATAAAGAGAATATTGAAATGAAACAACTTTTACGGATCTACTCGCGTTTATTTTACACATTAGTTTTAATTAATGTTTATCCTGACGTTTCGAACCCTTTGCAGGGTCCGTGGTCACAGGGAGACTCAACAATAAAGAGAATATTTTCACATGATTACATCCTAACCTATCGAAACAACTTTTATAATAGAATACATAAATACAGTATTTATAAGACAAATATCTTACAAACACAAAGATTAACTCCCACAGCCCAATACAAATCTGAAGTATCAACCGCAAATCATATCTGTCCACAGAGTAACGACAATATTTGCCTACGTGAGTCTTAGAATAATCTGTCAGAGCAAAGACCGATGTAATAATCTGTGAGTGCAAAGCTAACGTTTAGCGACTCGCACTTGACCGCCCACGGCTTGATAGCCGGAGCCTCGTTCAGATCGGGCGAGCCGTTGAATGTGTTTTGTGTCAATATAAAGGTGTTCTGTACATTATTCAACTTGTCTTGCTAGTTTTGGGTTATAAAAGTTTAGGGAAACGTGGTTTCTAAAATTGATTACTTACATACAGAAAAAGTGGTTTCATTTTGCGCGAGCAACTTCTGAACTTTATGACGAGACTTTTCTTTAGGACTAGTCATGTACTATCTGGAGGTAAATTAAACACTTTATACGTACAGTCACGAGCATTAACATGCAAACAATGTAACCCAATACAATAGTTTACAATAGTTTTGCGAGTGGTAGAGCCACGCTGCGTTGCAGCACGAAATGGGCCGGCTCGCTCTCTCACAGAATATCGGCGTGAAACAATGGCACTCGTTGCTGTTGTGTTTCGTCCGCTGAGTGAAAGTACCGGAGGTCCATCTCTCACCCCTCCCCCCTCCCAATTCCTACTCCCTCCTCAAGATCCAACTCCTTCCTCAAGGCCGGCACCGAATCTGCGATTACTTTGGCTTGCCCATGGGTGGTGGTGATTACTTTCCATCAGGTGACCCGCCTGCTCGTTTGCCTGCTTTTCACATAAAAAATAGAATAAGAGCCAAAAATGTTTAAAGTTAATTTAGTGACTGTACCTACTCAAGCTATTTTACATGTTATTTTTATCCCGACTATTCCCGACACGCCAGGATAAAATTATCAGGCAGCATGACATCTCGAATTCTTTGTTCCATGTGATTGCACATGGAGAAACGTCAGGATAAAATAAGGTACCTCTATGTAAAATAAAAAGGTTGAGATCGAAATAAAGTGTCACATTTTATATTGAATTGTGAAGTGTTCGAGATAACTGTAGAAAACTATTCTTTGTTAGTACTTGTGGTGTATCCGACCAAGTCAACACTATATTTTTAATATGTAAACCAAAGTAAAGCCTTAATATTCAATGTCTAATCAAAGTTTTGTCAAGTGGTACATCATCGACATACAAACTTATTATTATTACTCAGATGTCAATTAAGTATCAACTAAGAAATAACTAGCAAATCTAATGGTTTTTTCAATATTTTCTAAATACTTACCTTTTTAAAGTATTTAAAATCAATTTATACCTTTCAAAAGAAGGGTGTTACTTGTGGCATCGAAGCTCATAATCGGATGAATTAATTTCAATGTAGTTTTTTTTAGTAAGAAAGGCTCATCTTGCAAGATGGTTCGCTTTGATGAAAGTAAGACTTAAAATAAATGAATTATGTATTTCAATACCTAAACTAAGAGTTAGCCCTTTATTAAGACATTCAGCTCTCAGAAAGGGTTTAATTTAGACCGACAGGCGAAATTAAAGCAAGAAACTTGAAATTTCGGATACATTTTCTAACGAAACTTGGTAATCATCGTGCTTTACTTATATTTAGACTTCTGTCTCGACTTTCGGCAGTGATTAACGATGTATAGAGCTAAGCCACTCCAACGGCGTCTGATGTATCCAGATGGATTAAATTAATATAAATTTGTAATGATCATTTTCAGCATTTTATTTACAATCGTGAAAATTAAGCAAGTGTTCGGTTGGATTTTTAGCAAGAGTATTAATTTGGTAATCCTTACTGGCGCTGATACAGCCAAAATTAGAACTTGAACCCCGCACCTTCTAGCAATCAATATTCACAGGGACTGATATAATTAGAGCCTGGTAGGGACTATCCCCTATTGGCAGAGGCACAGATTCAAGGCTAAGCAGTAGAATAATTATGGTTTCTACACACTTTTCCTCGGCTCGGTGGCAGAGTGCAAAGCGCTTGGTCCGATACTCGAAGGTCCCGGTTTAAATAAGGTGTTTCGGATTTTTCTATGCATAGCCCGGGTTCTTGATTACCAATACGCATTTGGCAAGCATTGTAAGTAAACCATTACCCATCAATTGTAGTGATGACTTGATTTGTTTGCCTTTCCCTAACAGTGGGTCAGTCACAGGCTATTTACATACTTATTGACACTTTTAAAATTAAAATTTAATGGGTGAAACTGTGCCAAAATGTAAAACTATATATCTGACTGCTTGATGTAACTAAAACTCTACGGTTAAGTAAACACAGCTTTTCTTAGTTGTTAGTTGTGGGCAGCACTCATGCACAGAGCTGTAACCAGTAAATTGTGTCCACTTAGCCGGGCTCGCGTCTGACTAGCGGCGGTTGGGGCACATCACTGTATCTGCAATGAATTCTATGACGGAAACTTAAATGCTAAACTAAGTACTTACCTAACTTATAGGTAGATACTTTCCAAGATATTATTACGTATAGTAGAATAAATGACAGTTTCTAAAATAAGTTGCTGATATAACTCTGAGAGAAATAATCCATTGGTATATCAGAAATATTAAGGCTTGATGTATAAATGAATAGAAATTGGTCACAAATGTCTTTCATTATTAAAATTCATTTATTTATTTTCTATAAAGTTGGCCGGAATAGAAGGAAATAAAAGAAGTCTATGTTAAACAGAGGTTTGATTTTGATTCTGGAATTGGTTTAGTATTTTCAGAGATAACCCCCACCCCCTATAAAATAACAAATTTACTTTATTACATTAGTGTAAACTAGACAGCAAATTTAATTATGTAACAACAAATACACACTTAAAACATAGAAATGTATTCATTACACAATTTATGTTTTAATAATGAGAAGTGGCTGAAAGCAAATTATGAAAACGAATAAAAAGAAGCAGTATCGAGTAATCGATTAAAATTCATGGGGTCATAACTACAAGGTGCGACTGCTAGGTATTGGTCAGAAAGTGGGTCAGACGGAACATGAGATCTCAATGCAGGTGCGCTGCATTTGTAGTGACATCCCTATTGTATCGATAGGCTTATAGTTTTTAGTTTACATTTTTTTTAGCACATAATATGAAAACCCAAAAGGTAAGCGTAACACATACCGCGCTCGAGCCACGCTCACATAGACCCCTTGCACGGATCTCGGAACAGCTCGGAACTACCTCTATGTGTGCGTTGTTTGAGCGCTTTTGTATGAAGCTTACCTTTTGCAGTCGGATAGACGCTCAGCACGCTCATTATTACCGATTTCTATGTGGCAGTGGCTGTCGCGATTGCTACTTTATGTGATGACTGCAAATTTATTGTTGCCAAGACACAAGTTCGTAATAAGACCATACAATTTACGATTTTGCTGCTGCAGCTCCACATGCGACCAATTGACGTACGTAAACATGTACTGAATTGACTGCTGTGGACTTGTTTCATGCATCATTCTATCAAGTTAAAAGCAAGAAATTTTATGGAAAAATTTCGACACACCTGTCTGTCATAAGAGAGCGCTGCTTCAATGCAATACAAACTGTCGTTTTCGTGAATAAAACACGCACTACACTTACTAAACCTTAATAATTAAAATAAATATATATAAATATTAAATATTTAGACAACATCACATACATGGTTCTGATCCCAAGGTAAGTAGCTAAAGCACTCGTTTCATGGCAACCAGAAACAACGACGGTACCGCAACCACCCAGACCCGACACAATATCGAAAAGTTCGTTTTCGACATTGACCCGACCGGGAATCGAACCCGGGACCTCGGAGTTAGCGCCGCCCAAAGTCCGGCGTGCAAGCCACTCGGCTACGGAGGTCGTAGTAATTAGTAATTAGTTTGCGTTAATTCCCGTTTAAACTCTGTTATGTAGAGAGTTATATTGACAAGACTTTATATAATATTAAAAAGTCATAACTACACCGAAGGTTAAAATGATTATTCTTATTAATTTTTCAAGCGGCACAAATTGAATATCTGGTATTTCACGCTCTCAAATACGACAAATCCTACCATAAACTTTTAAAGTATTACGAAAATCGATCACCGTAGCCGAGTGACGTGATTAAAAATGAGATCTTAGTATTAACATTCCGAACCCTTAGACGAATACCGAACAATAAAAAAGGGCATTGGAGGGCTTACGGCTGTGAGGGTTCTCTACTACTTACTCCTACATTTTTAATCATTTAATGGAAGTTTTTCTTTAATAGGGAGTTGACAAATGGCTAGTTAACATGTGTTAACTATAGGAGTCCAGATGAAAAGACAGTTATTGAAGCAGGACTGTCCCTCACTAGTCCCGACCTTGCCGACCTGCAAGTTGCTTTTTCACACCTTTGTTTCCGTTTTTAGCTATTTAAGTGAATAAAACCTACAGTTTTTTGGACCTTTTTTTATTTCTGACATCTTTACACTTAAAGTTGGGCGAAAACTTGCACCAACTCGCGACACACAAGGCCACGATCTCTGGCCACGGTGCAGGTGAAGGCCGCCAAATTGTGTGGGTATTGTATTGTCTTTAAGTAGCAATCATTGTATTTCGGCATAGTTGCAGCATGATCACGGGTGTACGATATCGGTCTTAGTGGCCCCGTTAATAACTACCTTAATAGCTTAAAACAAAATGTGTGGGCTTTGAATAAAGACTTCATTTGTCTAACACACCATTATTCCACCAGAGGATCCCTAACAACAAAACAGCTTACGCGGGGGTTAGGAATGCCTCGAAATTTGATACGAATTTTTGATTTATCGATATAACTCCAACATCTTGCTTCTTATAAATTGCACTTAGGGGAGATAAGCCCTGTTTGGTGGGTCGTCTTACGAACTATAAATCATCGCATCCTGGCGAGGCGATGTTTGGGTGTTAAGTTGTGAGAAGATAGGGACAATTGGAGGGGCGCTTGTCAAACATCTGACGTGTCAAGTTTTTTTTGTATTTGTTTAATTAGGACCTTGGGGCGACAGCTTTTTTTGATGGCTATGACTAATGTTTTAGGATTGTCACTTTTTATCAGATTTCTTAAAAATAAGGTGGTTTTTAATTTGATTGGTATGTGACACGCATGTTTTTGCGTGAAAATAAGATGATTTACACGACTGTACATTACATTACTGATTTACTGAAATTAATTATAATTTGTCTTGTATACTTTTCGTGTAACAAGTCTTAAAAGAGTAATAAGTGCCTTTAGATTTTTTGTAATATCTCAATTAGACTCTTGCGTCATTTGCGTATTGTCTGTTTCTGACATTCGGGTTTCACTGTATAGACAGCTCATAAGTCACGAGTTTTATTTTAATTTTTCAGTACCCATGAGGCTGGGTAAAAAGTGTAGACGTAACAATGCAAACCAATTCCATTAAAATGTACTTAAGGCGACACACTGAAAAATTGCACCAACTTCCGTCGAATAGTTTAACCGCCTTACAAACAAACAAACAAAGAATAAGGTTTGAATAGTTATTCCGTGTTTTGTTCCTGTCATGTAAACGTCATTTAAAGTAAAAGAGACAAAACACGGAATAACTATTCGGACCTCATTCTTCGATTATTTGTAAGGGGGTTAGTCTAAAGTATTAATCTGACTTATTCGCCAACTGGCATGTGTGGAAGTGGCGAGTGCGCGCGAGTTGGCACCTTCCGATTTTACCTATTTTTTTGTCGCTCCGTCGCGAAAATGTGGCGTAGTATGTACAGTCAGTTACAAAAACATTTTAATAAATTTAAATGTAATCTAAAATACGAATCTAAAATGTTGTTATGGGTAAATGTCATGTCTTTATCTTGAATTTGCTAGCTCAAATACTTACACGATTGTATAATTTTGACTCGACCATAATTATTTACGAAAACACCGCTTAATAGGTAATCGATATTGTTGAAATCACAACCAAAACCACTCAAATACGTTAGAAAAACACAATGTTGGAAAAAATTTCCACGAGCAGGATTTGAACCTGCACCCTTCTGACATACCGGGTCAGGTGCTCATCCAATTGAGCTATCGTGGTACGTTGATAACATCAATATTCATAATAAACAGCTGTATATTTTGATAACTAAAACCAATGTGTTTTTTTAAATATTTTTTAGACCTTTTGACAGCGGCAATAAGGATCAGCTAATAAGGTCTTGCCAATGCAAGACACTCGACAGTTACTGTTTTAAATAGACACTTTGTATTATTTGTAATTTTAGTTCCGTGTAGTTAAAATAATACTAACACATACTCATAATACCATAAATTACTGGTAAAACCATTTATAAAATGACTATAGTGACTATGGTGACCATTGCCAAAATAGCGCAACTCAAACCGCCACACAAAAACAGCTGTCTGTTCCTCAATAAGTTACAAAACACCATTTCACACGCCCCATCCCATTCAAATTCCGAGACAAATTAAAGTTACCACAGAGCGGAATGTTATCATAGAGCCATAACATTCTTAGTGGAGGCACAACAAAAAAGTGTCAGTTTCCCAAAACTGTGGCCACCCAAAGGCAACAGGTGCAGTCTAAGCAAACTTGTCAAACACTATCACAATGAGACCGGTCAGCCTTTGATAAAGCCTTCGTTCGGCAAACATTTGAACGATACCAAGTATACAGTAGCGTGGTGTTATAAAGTGGGGAGACCTGTTGTTTATGGCTTTTATTTTTATA
Organism: Eudonia truncicolella; assembly: GCA_949315975.1. Classification (NCBI taxonomy): domain Eukaryota; kingdom Metazoa; phylum Arthropoda; class Insecta; order Lepidoptera; family Crambidae; genus Eudonia; species Eudonia truncicolella. The sequence continues at coordinate 854,497 of OX438838.1, read as the reverse complement.
AGACCGAGTTGGTAAAGAAGCTTATGTTATGTGTGATGGTAAATGGTTATCGCAGCCTATATTTTTTCGTTATTTTTTTCTCGTCTCTAACCAGGGCGAATTTCTCGAGGCTCATCGAGTTCGAGACTTCTCGAGCAGAAACTCTTCCCACTAGCCATCTTGCTCGCTTCACACACTTTGTTTAAAGGACCTCATGTTGTGGAATGGACGAAATAGGTTCTTTTCAGTACAAGGTCTCTCGCCCTGTATAGATGCTTGGTTGAATCTCTTTTACGGTAAATCACTATTTCTCTTATACTAAAACGTGCACTAAAAAGTTATGCTTGGTTTGAAACTGATGTTGTTTCATTGTTAATAGAGGCAGAAAGAGTCTAATATTTAGCCCTCCTGTCACAGTCTCCAGATGTCGCGGGTTCGATTTCCAGGCGATGGGTATATAGGTACTCGGTTTGGTTAGTGGAAGGTATTTTTTTAAGCAAGGTTCTATTTTAATACTCATAACACACGATGAGGGTATGAGTAGGTGTTAAGCTTTAAACCTTAGTTATTATGACTCTACGCCCAGTAATTACTAGACAAAGAATATTTTAAATCGTTTTTATTATTATTTCAGTCTTAATTTACTGTGAATCACTTGACTCTCAACAATTCCTAATAACCTCCTTCGTAACATGAATAATTCCATATCTGCGGTAACCAAATCTTAAATGAGCTTAAAGGGTAAACAGTTTGGGAGAAAACTCCAGGTATTCAGAGGCTGCGGATTGTGGGAGGACTTCATCTAGTATTCTTAGGGATCACGGAGGGCAAAGGGATTGCGTTAAGTCCCGAAATCCTGTATAAGGAGGTATTTTGTACTGAGTTCGGGGGAGTTCGACTAGCGTTTGTTTTTATTATAACAAACAAAGGTCGTATACTTTTATGAGCCTCTTTATATTTGTAATATTTTTCTGTTATAAAACCTTTTTATTTTTCATTTTGTTAATAAAGTAAAAAAGAAATGGTTTTAATATGGGAAAGGAGTTTTATTAAATAAAATAGCAGGGTTCGCATAAACTTAAAAAAACTTTGTGTCTATTAGAAAATGTAACGCGAGTTACAGAATAAACGAAACGCTTGATATAGAGACCTAATACTAACGTTTATTTTACACAATAACTTTATCTAAATGTACTGGATCATTGCATCCTTTACAGCGTCCGTGTTCACAGAAAAAGTGACAGTCAGTCAGCTGTCAGCAGGAAAAACAAAGTAACTCATTTCCAACCCTTTTTTCCGTACAGCACTGATTTTCTTTTTCCGGATAAAAACGACCGTACAATGTCACACCGCAAGCCAGCTGTTCCGGGCTAATTATAATTGATAATTTGCCACATTTTTTGAATTTTTATTAGCCTGTATATGGGGCGAGCGCGGCTCGTGCCCACACATAATGAGAGAGCGGTATCTCCGCATCCACTTTGCATATTTCGTTTACACAAACAACGGCGAATGTTTGACTGTTAAAATCAAGGATCTAACAACTTTAGGGACACACAAAGAGTAGGTCATCCCTAATTAAACACGTGTTACGAGTGTTTATGGCTGATACGTAATTACAAGTTATATTATAGTTGCAGATTAAAGGAATGTGTAATAAATGAAAAGGCTGTGCACAATACGGAAATGGTTGGTTTTTATCACACTGCATGGTTTTAAGGTAATCAATTTATGATTGATTACCATGATAGCCCGGTGGTGATTAAGCCAATACCCATCGATTACAGTGTTGAGTTGATTTGAATGATGGAGGCCTTTGCCCAGCAGTGGGACAGTGTTTTATTTACTTTACTTTACTTTACCATGATCACTGAATAACTGAAGTTATTGCAGGTGGGTTTTCATGAGCAGACAATACGATGAACCCTCTTCCTTAGGAGTTTTTTGTGCTCGACACACGTATGGCAATAACTTCAGTAATTCCGTGATCACGGCGCATGCAACTGTGCCGGAATATCGGATGCTCACAAATAATAAACATGGTAAAAATCCCGTTAATAATTACTCTTAATATTATTTTTCTTTTTTTTTTCTCTCATCGACCTATATTACGTTAAGTAATCAAATTTTACTGTTAATTGCAAACATTATACAATTATAGCAATATACAGAATCATTAAAAACTTTTGAATTGTGCCTACCCCCTTCATTACAATTTTAATTACAATTTTCATTTTATGCAACACACTTAATCTATTTTACGAGACCATTAAAATGTAAGCTCCGAGTTGTAACTGGCACACGGCTTGAAAGGACGGCGCTAACAACATTTCAATGGCAAGACAACATTTCAAAAGCAATGGCCTAGTCTCACTCCGTCTTACAAAATACGCCGAGGCCTGCTCGATATTCCAACAGGAAAAGAACAAACCGAAACTGAATACAGCCTGGAACCATTTAGACGTTCTATTTTCTGCAAAAGAATCATCGAGATCGCAATTAAACCGCCTCCTCAATCTCGCATAGGCCGTACTATTCGCCCGTCACAATTGAAAGGGACCTCAAAATTTCTGACGATTCACAATGGTCGTCCACTTCAATCTATTCAGTTACTTTGTTGTTTGCGCGATTAACCAGCGGACGGTGAGAAATGAGGTAATATTAAAGCGCGAAGCAAAAACGTAATTTCGAGAAAATGGCCGAGGAAAATAGTATATTATTTCGTTGTTAGACGACAACAAAAGAGCCTTTTAGAGAGATTTTCATTGAACGAGTGAGGGATAAGGAAATGTAAGTGGTTTTAGTTGGACTTTTATCATTCAGACGTAAATCTGCTGACTGTCTTTACACTGGCGCTGCTGAATGGGTTAGCATTTCAAATTGTTGTACATGACCTACTCGTGATTTTTATCAAAAGTTTATTTCAGTGTAAGTTACGGATATGAAGTCATCTTAGTATTTCATTGCTTTAATATGCGACCTTTTGATAGACACGAAGGGTTTGTCTTGCTTAAAGGGATTTCTATGTCATTACTGGAGAGCTCCGGTGAAACGCCACTTTATGTGAAGGTAGTACGAAATTCGGAACATAAAACCGGTACATCAAAAGGTATACAGCCCGAGTGTACTTAGTCAAAGGGACTGTAGGGATTTGGATTCTCTATTTTTGCGTAGCATCAAAGCAAATTATTTACACACATCTCTTTAAGAATAGAAAATTCGGTATAACAAAATCAGTTGCGTTTCGTTAAAATAAAATGTTAAGGCAAATTTTTTACCTGCCTCAATTTGGCAGCATCATTTATTTGCTTACATCAAATTGCAGAAAGAGGCTACGATAAATCTTCAGTGAAAAGCTTACATAATATCAAAATAGTTGGAAGATAATGGAAAGTAGAGCTGAAATTGGAGGCCGGCCGTAGATATGTCTGGCCCAGTGATTTATAATGTTCGTTGCATTACCTTTACAAAGGGACTGGTAATAGAAGGGTAGATAACGTCCACAAGGGCATACGCGGTGGTAACTAAAAACTTTGACTGGGTTACCTTATCTTGTTACATTCTTTGAAGTTTGAGAAACGTTTAAGTGGTTTATAAATGGGTTTTGTATAATGTTTGATTTTTTTAAAGTATTTATATTAAAATAAAAAATGAGTTTCAATCAGTTCGTAGACAGATCACATCAATATCGACAATGTTATTTTTATCTGTGTAATAAAATAATAATTAGTTTAAGTGGCATTTTAGTAACATTATTATTTATATTGACTATAAATTGGAAACTAATCTAAATCACTTCGGAAGCACGTTAAGCCGTCGTCGTCGGTCCCAGATGTTGTCGCACAACTTTTTAATAGTATAATAAATAATTGATATTAATAATGATTGATATTATATATTATTATATTATGTATACAGGGTGTCCCAAAAACAATGAATAACCCCATAACTATCGATAGGCTTCACAATGGCCCCTATAATATCAAATTTTGACCTTTGTAAAAATATCACGGTTTTTAAGATTTTGGGATATTTTGTAGTTTTCGAAAATAACCCACTTACGGTTTATTTATATCATGCCATTTCTACAAATGAAGAGGTTTTTCCATCTAGTTTTTTTTTTATTTCATCCGTATTAGTTTATCTATCAAAAAAAATTATTTGAATTTAATAAACGAGTTAAAAAGTATTAAATAAAAGAAACTAGTAAAAAACTATTAAAATTTTAAACTTTGATCCCTGTTGAATTGACTAAAGTGAAAAAAATTTACGGTTCTCATCGTGCCCATAATTTTAAAAAGTTGCTTATTTAATTGAGATTCTAAAAAGATATGACAAGTTTAGGCAATAAGGATTTTTTAAATCTCATGACCACTTAAATAACAAATAGCCTAAACTGAATAAATGATTTTAAATTTTATTATACGATTTTTAGTGATGGGCAGACCTAACAAGGATGCTTCTCGGATGAGAAAACGACGTCCTAGTAGATAGTGGTATTCCTATATAAAATCTTGATCAGGTATTATTTTTGTACGAACTGAACATTTTGGCATATTGAATCGTATGAAGTAAGCCCAACTTGTCAAGGGGATTCTTGGATTCTGTATTTTGGACTGAAATGTACAATTTGAGAAAAAATCATATAATATTGCTGTAGAACACTTAAAATAAATTCAAGCATCATTACCATTTAAACGATATAACTGTGGGTAGTTAGCGATTCTGAACCTGCAGGGATCACGTGCCTACTCTAAATGCGTGTTGAAAAACTAAACTCAACCAGCGGAACTTCGTTGCCTCCAACAAATTCCGTTGCATTTTGTCAGGGATATTTCAAAAGCGCGTAAGTCGCATAAGTAAATACTACGTAAGTTTTTAAGGAGGAGAGAATACTGAAATGCTTTTCTTTAAATACTTTATAGCAAAGCCGTTGTTTTGGCTCCTGTTGTTGGCATTTTATATCAATATATATTATAATAATTAATCATTCAAATTTGTAGTGTAGGACGCCTTCAGACTAGGTGGAACGACGATCTCCGCAAGGTGGCTGGCAAGAGCTGGATGCGAGTAGCCGCGGATTGTACTCAGTGGCGTGCACTTGGAGAGACCTATGTCCAGCAGTGGACGTGTGTAGGCTGATGATGATTCAAATTTGTAATTTATTAAGATTTATTTATGTGTTGGTGATATAGTTAACCATGTTAATAATTTAAATAAATCAATAATTGTCAATGTGTTCAATAGACCCATCCTTGACTTCAATGATGTAGGTCTTTGCCCAGTAGTGGGACAGTGATACTTGCATTTACTAAAATATATTTATTTTCTATAATAAAATCACTAAGTAATTACGTAAATTTTTATTTACATTAATCTTCTGTGCGTGTGTATGTCACTGAACTCCTTGTAAACGGCTGGACCGATTTGGATTAATTTTTTTTTGTGTGTTCTAGTGGATTCGAGAATGGTTTAGATTTACAATTGGACCCGGTAGGTGGCGCTGCTATAGAGGTCCTTCATGGGATACGGGTGTTCTTAAGCAGACGAATGATTTGTTGGTTTTATTGTCATGGAAACTGTCAAAGCGGTACGATACGGTCTAGTATACAGTATTTTTTACGTCCTGATTTTGTTTGATACTTACCTACCTACGCGGTCCTCACCAATGCTATTTACGCTCTTTTCATCTATCTCCGTCGAGAAGTCATTACATTTACAAATTTATTCACATCACTATCTGAGACTAGAAATCGACTGTCACAATGCGAAATTACGGGTGGTATTATTAAGAGAAATCCCCGGGGTCCCGGGGTGGGGCGCCATTAGCACCAACTGTTCACTTTGCCCCGAATCCCCGATACATTGCGGACGGGTTGCCATGATTCATATGACGACACATGTGTTTGCTTTGATTTGTGTTCTAGGAATCCTAGCGAAGGTGTTATGGTATAAGATTTAATTTCTTATTAATGAATGCTTCTTAGAAAAGATGTTGAAATAGTGCGCCATTTTTTTGATTAAAAAAGTACGTTTTATTTACTGGACATGCCTAAGAAATATCGCATTTAAATAGTTAAAACCGTGATAAATTTACATAAAGCCTGAGATTTCAAGATCATAACAATAATTTAAATAACTTAAAAATAACATGCTTCCTTATTACAAAAACACAATGTTGAAAAAATTTCTACGAGCAGGATTTGAACATTTTTTCAACATTTTGTTTTTGTAATTTGTTTCGCAACAAAATTTGAGTTAAAATTATATAAACAAAACAAAAACATTTTATAAATAGCTTGCCTACTTCTTAACTGATCTTTAGTATTTGTAAAAATATTATGATCAGATGTTAATGACGGTAGTTGTTGACATTGAATTGGCGCCTTTGGCTTTCAAAGTAAAATCAAAAAAGTAAATAAGTGTTGAATAATTTCGGCGGGCTGGTTAGAACCACGATAGTTCAATTGGAAGAGCACCTGACCCGGTATGTCAGAACCCGGGTGCAGGTTCAAATCCTGCACCCTTCTGACCCCTTCTGAAAAATTATATAAACAAAACAAAAACATTTTATGCTTCCTTATAACAAGTTTCCCTATCTCCTATACTCTTCCCCGAACTGATTCATTTAGCCCCCATTTATTATTCAATAAACATTTAAACAATGTGGATTAATAACATAGATTTACTAATACTAAAAATTTGCTACATAATAAAAAAAGATCTACACTAAATGAGAAGCGTGAAAAGAAAACGCTTTAGCTGGATAATAAACAAGAGACCACACCGAGTTTAAATCTTCCGTTGAGTAAACATAAAGCATCATTCATTTTCTTCATAAAATACGAAAAAGTAATTATAACAATACACAGAGCCATTAAGTATCAATTTCGCAACGTAATTACAACAATAAAAATCCTTTATTGATCCTATTAGCCTCTTTACTGCGCTTAAATCGTAATTAAATATCCGATGCGGACATCAAAAGGAACGGTAGTAAAATATTTTTTAATTAAAAGAGGCAATGAAGATAAGGTCGGTTGTTTTTTAATGGCGGCATGAGGTTGCCGTCATGCAAATATTCACTTAGAGCACACGAGAAATGAATCGACTGCAATACTTGTACTGTTCAAATGAAAGGAAAAAAACCTTTAATACTGGGTTATCAGAATGCACTTTTAACGTTTCATAGTGTTTGCACTAAGTTTTCATTCAGTCTAATAGGGATATTGACAACAACATTAATTATTTCCAGAACTTTAAACATATAAAAGAAATCACGTAACAGTATTTTGAAACATTTTAGTCTTTTAACAAAAGCAATAACAATACATGTGGTAGATCACGATTTTATACTTCTAAGAGATTTATATTAGAAGGAGGCAAACGAGCAGGCGGGTCACCTGATGGGAAGCAATCACCGCCGCCCATGAACACCCGCAAAACCAGAAGAATCGCAGATACGTTGCCGGCCTTTAAGGAAGGAATAGGCTCGTTTCTTGAAGAAACGCACAGTAGTAGACCGCCATCCATCAAGATGGTGTGGAGGGAAAGACAGTCGATTGTGTGTAGTGTTTTGAAGGAAATCAGCGTCAGGGAACAAACTGAACAATTCCTCAAAGCACTCCCCATGAAAAAGGCGATAAAATCTACGCAACGTCTCTCCGAAGGGCCAGTGGATCGAGCCGACCAGAGGTTACCGCGTCGTCGACAACTCGAGCAGTTCTGCGTTGAATGCAGTCAAATGGGATGAGTTGGTACTGGGGCGCTCCAGCCCAAACATGGGAACAGTATTCCGTATGAGGCCTGACCTGTGCTTTGTAAAGCTGTAAGCGATGGGTCGGCGTGAAATACTGTCCCGCTCTATTGAGCACAACCAGCTTTTTCGAAACTAATTTAGCTTACCTTCCAAATGACCGCGAAACTGAAAGTCACTAAAAATATCGGCGCCAAGAATTCTAATGGTCGGTTTGGTATCAAGGGGAGCCCCTTCAAAGTTTTAAGATCGTATCTCTAAACTTTGAAATCTCTAAACTATTCCGGTTCCAGAGAAATATTAGTACGTCCTGTGTAAAGTGTATCCCCAGTACTGTCTTCCGCATAGCAATGAATGCTGTCGTTATGCAACATATCATTGATATGCAGAAGAAACATAGTAGGCGACATTTCTTAAAGTAGTAAAAAGCCTATAACTGTCCCACTACTGTGTAAAGGCATCCTATAGCTATCCAAGCCATTACTGAAATAAAGTTATCACAGCAATTACTTAATAACTTAACCACCACGCCAAATGTTTTTTGCCAAAATTTGCCAAATGCGGTATCATAAACCGGGGCTATGCATCAACATATCAGAAAAACATTTTGTTCGACCTGGGAGTTTAAACCGGGACTTTCGGGTATCGGGCCCAGCACTTTGCTACTCGGCCATCGAGGCATTGAGACTTCTAAAGGGGAGCGAAATAATTTTTTTTTTCCATCTACAAGTTTGAGACGAAACCTAAAAGCGCTTGAACAAGAAAATTTTTCAAAAACTTTCAAACTGCAGTTGAAAAAAAGTTTAAAAATAACAAAACAAAAAGAGTTAACCGCTCAGAAATCAGTAAGTACAGAAGAAAGTGCCACCGGAGACATTGAAAGGGCTGGTGTGAAAATAGGGCGTCTAATAGACTACTCCGCGTGATGGAGCCACTATCGCGGCCTAAATCTGCGACATATTACCTGCAGGCAGGGCTGGCGTTAGTGGAACTGTTACCTTATTCTTTTTTTATTCTTTTTATAAGCCGTCACCGTCAATTTCTTCCACTTAATGTGGTCCTAAGCTAATGGATTAAATTTTTTGGTTAAATATATCCAGTTAGTCCCTTACTCCTTCTTGGTCTACCGCGGCGCCTCCGTGTTGTGTTTGGTATCCAATATGTTGCAAACTTGGCTTCATCAGTGATTTGCGTTTGGAAGCGCAGCTAGGCGTTTCTGATTCTATCTGTTCGCTTGATACTTAAGCGATTTAAAAACGAAGCAACATATTTTTACCTTTTGAACTCCACAGTCGGCTATAATCGACAAGTGATAGCGTGCTTTGTACGCAACGAGGACAATGATTGTTGTCGACCATACTTGTAGTTTACAAAAACACAAAATAAAGATATTTGGAAAATATGGAATCCCTATTGTAAGTACTTACTTTAAATTAAATGCTCGGCGTGTAGGGCACGGTGACGCATTTATGCTGTGGTGGTCAAAAGGTTAAGATACATTTGGATTTAGGTGGAGAGATAAAGGTGGTAGGTGGAGAATGTTCAAAAGCAGGAAAGTCTGAACACCAAGAATTGTAACCTCAAGAAATTAATGTTAGCAGAGGAAACGTGTGTAATTTGTAGCAGTGAGGATTGCAGTAAGTAAAGATCTCTGCTAACTCATTTGACAGAAAGGTAGGTGCCAAAGGTGGACCCAAAACCCTTCACTGCTTAAGAATCGTTTTTATCACTGCTGAAAATTAAATTAGTTAGTTGAAGTTACACGAAAATAGAACACGCAAACATTTTTTTTTACCAGTGGCTTGAACTAACCATGTCAAATTTGACAACCCTAAATCCGATAAAAAGACAAACAATCCCCAGAAAATAAAACTACTTTTTATTTTGATTTAAGTTGAATTCAAAAAATCTGATGCAGCATGAACTGGGACAAATCAGAAGAAATCGGTTGGATGGCAGCCCTGAATGCACTTTACCAAGGCTTTATATTGTATACAAGGGAGTAATATCTTTATACCGTACAGGCTTTGTGGATGTAGCTCTTTTGAGATGAAGACTGTGCCTGTGTATTTTGGCAACACCGCGCCGTGGTCTCATGTGTTTAGACTACAGTTGTACTGTTGGCATCACATTGATCGTAACAGTTCTATTGAAATGTCTTTTATGGGGTTAAACAGTGATCGACCGATCGTCGGTGCGTACGTCGGTCGACACATAGTCGCTTATGAAATGCATCACTACGACCGTACGTCGGTAGCGCGTGACGGTGGTGACGGTCAGCGCCGTACTGTTGTATTTCGTAAGCGAGTATGTTTAAGCATACGCGACCGACGATCGGCCGAGCACTGTTTTAGCCCTTAGGTATACCACTAAGTTCAGGTTATAAACTCGATGGCGCAGTGATTAACGCGCCTGGCTTGCGATTTCTAAAGTTAAACAACTTTCACAAAGCCCGGTCATCGGATGGGTGACCAAAGTTTTTTCTAGAGCTCTTCCGTGCTTTGGAAGGCACGTAAAGCCGTTGATCTTGGCTGCATTAGCAGTCGTTAACTACTACAAATCCGCACTGGGGCCACGCGGTGGTTTGTAGCCCGTTCTCCCTATCTATCTATAGGGAAAGCTCTTGCCCCAGCAGTGGGGACATAAAATTAAATGGTGACGGTAATGACTAAGTTCAAGATGTAACATAAATAAAACGTTTTACAATAAATACAGTTTCAATTGAAACAATTGAAATTGTTGTATTCCATTTCCATTATATTAACTAAGCACAATCAATGCAAAAAAAACTTTAATTTTTGTTAATTATGTAAACCATACCAGAGTTGTTGACTTTCGTTTTGTTTTCAGCATTTTGCCATACAAGAAGAAGTCGGTATTGCAGAAAAGACAGCAGTCATAATAACTTAGCTTATAGAATTACTTAAGATTACGTCAACTTTACTCTAGGTTGTTTTCCTATTTAAGTTAGCACGTTCCTCTATTGCGATCGTGAAACAGATGATAACAAAACTAGAATAAGCACTGAAACATGATAGCAAAAAGTTAAAGCCCCTGGTGGTGAAGGACGTTCCCATAAAGCTTCACTATATTTAGCATTCCATCATGACAATACATAATCAAATAAAGTTAACCCTCACATTCGCCGTAATTCTCTTCACATAAATTACACAGCGCTCAAAAGGCCCCAAATCGTCCTTAAAACCCTCAACAATCATTCCACTCGATAAAATTGAGACTTATCCCAAAACACCCGCGGCCGAGACCTCTGTCAATCTCCATATCTTCAGACTTCGCTCAATTTATTATGATTTCGAGCTTTCCACTGGCGAGAAATTGCTTAAATTTATTGCCCTTAAACATTTTTCCTGTTTGTATCGCTCCCCCTTTTTGTTGCTGATCTTGACTGATGGATGATATGGCGGAAAGGCGTTTTAACTAAGCACGTTGTGGAATGCATCCATTTGAGTGATGATTTTCAATCCATAAGTCAAAGTTGATTGTTTTCTACTTTCAGAGAAGTGTGTACTTTATAGGGGATCCGGTTTGTCGATTCTCTGTTTCGTGATATTTGTCATTGAAAGCACTGAAATCGGACATATTGTATTAATTTGAAAAAGGGTTTTGAAAAATCTTATACAACGCAGACGACGAGACTAGCGTCTCCCGAGGTTTTCAACGCGTGAGTCCTTTAAGCTATAAAAGCTTCAAATAAGCCTTAGTTTTAGTCTTTTGTATCTAAGACTTGAGGGTTAAACCACTAGTCTAGTCTTTCTTATAAGTTTTAAAAGATTGTGTTTCCTGCATCTTTACTTTCTTCTTCTTCTTTTCTTCTTCTAATCATAGCTTTGTCCGTGCAACATTGTCAACACTATTATACTCCATATCCATACTATGTTGTATAAATCCATTGAATTATTGAAAGGTTCACTTAGTAGTCGTTTTTTGTCATAGCACGAAGCGAAACTGGGTCATCTCGCGTCGCGTGTGACTCGATACTGCTAATGACTAAAGGAACAACTTGTAAAGCAAACTGGAATGATAAAGTAGGTTCTATATTGTACGGTGGAACATCGGCAACAGCTGCCTCTAACGACGTCACGCGAGCCTCCGAACTTGCCGTTTTCTATGATGTTTCTATCATGTTTGTAGAAAAAAGAAACTGTCCTTTTTAGGGTTCCGTAGTCAACAAGGAACCCTTATAAATTCGCCATGTCCGTCTGTATGTCTGTCTGTCTGTCTGACCCCAGCCTAGCTCATAGACTCTTAGTACTAGAAAGCTGTAATTTGGCATGTATATACCTACATATTAATCACGACGACAAAGTGGTTAAGCAAAATTTTGAAAAAATTTTTTTTAGGTTACCGCCCCTAAACGTGAAGTGGGGATGTAATTTTTTTTTTCTTGTTTACTCCAAAGTGTCGTTGGATAGCAATTTCGTCAGAGTCAAGTGTGTCCCCCCTGCCAGCCTTACTTGGCGCAGTTCAAATTCCTCATTGGGAACTACTTAAATAACTTTGTCAGGTTTGTAAAACCGGTAGTATCTACATTTAAGTATATGAGCCATCGTTAAATAAATGTTCATAAAAGCCCTCTTCTCAGAGTCCGCATTATTGAGATGGGCTACGGAACCCTACATTGCGCGTGGCCCGACACGCACTTGGCCGGTTTTTTATTTTTATTGTAATAAGTCAAGTAAATTACCTATAAAGGCTTCCATCATTGAAATCAAGTCATCACTACTACTGATGGCTTGATAGGTAATGGCTTAATAATAATAACCACGCTTGCCATGTGCGGGTTGGTGATCACAAAGTCGGGTTATACGTCGAAAAATCCGAAACACACATTGTCCGACCTGTGAATTGAACCCGAGACCTTCGGGTGTCGGGCCGAGCGCTCTGTCACTCGGCCTCTGCGGCGTTAAATTGTACAATTAATTTAATTGATGCTATCAATACTTTTATATCACAAGATTTTTTTTTTATTTCTCGTGATTTTGCTATTAATAATTATTGTGGTTGTCAACTTGGCCGGAGTAATAATGAAGGTTATGTCCTGTTAAATTATATATATATTCTTTATTGCACAAAAACACACACATACAGAGAGCAGTTTACAAACAATGGTGAGCAAAGGTGGTGGCAAATTATTATTTTAACAGCACAGTTGGTTTTTCTTTGATTCTTTTTGTTGAAAATTCACCGATTAGGCCCCTCCAGAATACCAGGGTAACACCGGCCTCATGTCGCTGTAGCATATGCTGAGGCTGGAGCCTACTTGGGCACACTTTGTCTTTTGTCAGCTCCGAGGCTCGATTGAGTGTTTTTCGTTATTTCTCATAGTTTTGGATTTTCGGATTCGGATCATACAAAGCCTTCCTGTAGAAAATCGCTCATGTCTTGGAATGGTTTAGAGCAACTAAGCGGTCCTATAAAATAGTATTCATATAGAAGATCTCTACACGTATAAAAAGTCTTGGTCGTGCGCAGAAATTTTCAAAAAAGCACCATAACCGCCCATCGTCCTTTATTAGCCACACCAAACTACAGTGACAAAGAAAGAACTTTTCCACCATCATGAAATGTCGAAAGAAGCACGGCAACAGCTGCTTGTAACGACGGCGGCGTCACGTGAGCAAGCTATATATCGGTCCGGCACCCCTACCATGATTTCACTAAATTGCTACTCGCTCGCAAAACAGCGTAAACGTCTAGCTTTCTAGAACAATTGCTACAAACTGTGCTCTTGCAGTAGTAAATGTGCTCGGTCTGCAATTGCTAGATTAAGCAACTTTTGCAGAGGCCGGTCATCGGATGAGTGATATCATCTCGAGGTCTTCCGTGTTTGCGGCAAGTTTTACTTGCCAGTTGACGAAAATCTTTGACCGTGTTTCGATCACATGGCTTGAAGAACCCTTTGAGTTTCTCGCCACCCCCAAAATGTCTGGAGACGCTGTAACATGCGGCCGACAGAAACTCTCAAAAATATATTAATGGCAAATAAAGTCACACTCGTACTTCCACAGGCCAGGCGTAACATAGTATGGATAATACGAAACAGTATAGGTATATATAATGCCATTATAATGTTTCTGGAAAATAAATATTATTATTATTCTTACCATACAATCAGTTCAACGTAACGATGCTGAGTGACAGGTCAACGAAAGATCATAGTAGGGCCACTATTCTATGCCTCTTTGATACGAGTGTGCCAGTATTTACTTTTATGATTAATGGGCTATGCCAGCCACGTTAAGTGGACTGCATTACATTGTTTTCTGTTCTGAAATGTTACGTGGAAATTTCGTATGTAGATTATGAGTAATATATATTTAAAATGTATTTACATTTCCTTAGACTGAATGAAATGGGGTCATGACGATGAAACTTAATATTTATAATCAACATTATTTGAATTCGATACTCTAGAGTACAGTAAATGTTTTATTTTTGAATAAATATGAAGAACAGGAACTCTCAAGGCCCCCTATCACGGGCACTCCATTCGCACCACTCCATCACTCCAAATATAGTAGATGGATCTTAATAATATTTGGAAATCCAACGCTCGGAGCGATGCCAGGCAAATCACACGTAGTTATATAAATAAATTTGGAGTGACAGAGTGAAGCGATGGAGTGCAGAGCGCTTCAAGATGGGCCAATATGATCAAATTGATAGTGATGTAGTGCAGTACCCTTGAATGGGGGCCATTACAACATCATCATCATAATCATTACCAGTCACTCCACTACTGGACAAAGACCTCTCCTAATGCACGCCTCTTAGCCCAATCTTCAGCTCTTCTGTTCCAACTGCTGCCAGTCACTCCACTACTAGACAAAGACCGCTCCTAATGTACGCCTCTTAGCCTAATCTTCAGCTCTTCTGTTCCAACTGCTGCCAGTCACTTTGCATGTATCGTCGCTCCACCGCGCCGAAGGGCGGAAATTCTAATATCATTCAAGGTGTGTCTTGGTGGTAGATATTATTATATCTCGAGCATATGATAACCACTTTATATGGATGTATCGTTTATTTTAGCTAGCTAGCTACATTTAAATTGACACACAAATAAAAAAAAAAATATTGTCAATCAGGACCCCGCTTCAGCTGGTTTTGTTGCGAAAGAGGCGTGTCGCAACAACGCTGGTATTCTGGCGGGGCCTGTCGGTGCGTGGTGCACGAACAAACATACTATTGAAACATAAAACACCTATACACATCATGAAGTTTATGCCAATATACAGTTTTTACCAGTTTTAGGAGAAACCATGTAAAAACACAGCCTACTAACATATTAAAAAAAACACATTATAGAATAGAACAGAATAATTTTATTTATTTGCATTAGGTACATTAGGACATTTCGAACTCTTTGCAAGGTGCTTAGCCGCAGGAAAACAGTGACAACATGAAACCTAGTCCAATATTTTTCTACAATATCAGAATATTGGAACGACGCCGGTGGAATATCAGGCGGACGCCATCAGCATCCGTGATTAGCCGCGCGTTAGTTCAGCAAACACAATTACGTCGCCTCGAATCCATTTAAACGAATACGTCCCGCACAATATAATTATTCTAACGCGCAATTTGCGAAACCTACGCCATTAGGTTAAAGTACGAGTTGAATTAATGTTGGGTTACAGTCACTCGAAAGTTCCATTATCATTAGGAAACACGATGATACTAACGCTCGTCTGTGCAGCGTGTAGGCTGTTTCTATTCAATGTACACCTTTAGATACGTGAAGTGATTGGCATCCAGTGATGGCCAATTTACTTGATCATTCGTTTATGTTTCAATGAATTATCTATCGTGATATTAGGTACTAAAGATTACAAAACTAAATCATTGTAATTAATTAATCATTTATTGTACAAAGAAATTACATTTAAACACACGATACAAAGGTGAGCTTATCTCTAGAAGAGATCTATTCGAGCTAACCCTAGCTGTTGTGTAATAAACAAGTATGCGGCACTAATAAATTGTAAATAATACCATACTAACAAACATATTCAAACTAATTGACAAGGATTTATTTATAGTAAATAGATTCCACTCAAAAAGCCCTTTCAGTGTAAATACCGGCTCCCGGTGTGACACTGTTACGAGATTTCCTTACAAAAACAGCACGCTGGTGAGAGAATAACTAATTGAAAATAAAATATTATATTATAAATATATACATTATACACATATTAAAATAAACACTAATTATGTTACAACGGGATGTCACTGATTAGCCGTTATATTACACAGATGATGCTCTTTGAGCTTGTGTTTGAAAGATTCTACCGATGAACTCTCACGAATGCTGACAGGCAGTCTATTCCACATTCGAGCGGCATATACTGTGAATGATTTGTGGTAAAAATTGGAGGTTCGTGTGTCGCAGGATCGTTTGGGACGGGAAGAGACGGGTATGAGCGTAAAACGGGAACGCAGGTAATGAGGGAGCTGGGGGTTTAAGTATTTTGAAAAGGAGGGAAAGGATGTGCATATCTCGACGAAGTCGAAGTGGGTGACGCTTTAACATCGACCGAAATTCAGAAATGTGGTCAAATTTACGCAAACTGAATATAAACCGGGTTGCCAGATTTTGCAGTCGTTCCAGTTTGTTAAGCAGCTCCTCAGTAGCGTCTGGACACTAGTAGCGACTATGCTGACGTTTGTTATCTGGATAACAAACGTCAGCATAGTCGAGAAGGGGGAGTAGAAGCGAGTGAGCGAGCATACTCGTAATTTGGGTATTGTACGGTAAGAAAAACTGCATGGAGTCGCTTGAGAGAATGATAGGAGTAGCGCATGCGCCGACTAATTTCATTTAACTGCGCCTTCCAGGACAGTGTAAGGTCAAAAACGAGGCACGAGATACAAGGGGTTTTAAATAGGGGGTAATTTGGAAGTCTTGTTCATCCTTTTACGAACCGTGTTATCGATTCTTTGTCTTTCATTGTCATTGAGGTATCTGCTTCGGTGTTCGAAACATAATCTAAAATTATTAGTAACATGTTTGCGTGCACTATATTCGAATAGTATTTCTATATTAACTTAACATAACATAACTTTACTGTTCTGTTATCACCACTTTTCATGAAAATAATGAATGCCTCATTTTTAATGTTACGAAGTTTCATGAAAATTCACGTAAGGCACTGCAGTCGCAAACAATACGTTATTCTCTATGCCTAAAGCTAAGAGCTTATAGAGTTGAGTCACGTAAAATGTGTATAAAGAAAAGGTTTTCTATACTATCTTAAAAGTACTGGCTTATATCCAAGACGGTAGAATGTACAAAAGAAAATGAAACAACATGGCCGTTGCTCAAAAGTTATGTTTTAGTACTTAAAGAAAATTAAATACAGTACATTTAATTTTGCACTTATTTTTGATACATTTCAGCCTATTTCAGTCTTGACTGTCGACACGTAAATCAAATTCAAATTCAAAATCATTTATTCGGTTTAGGCTACAAGTAGCTCTGTGAATGTCACTATGCCATCGGTTCGTAAGTCTACTCTGGGCGGCATTGCTGCGCCTTATCGTCTGGTATGGCGCAGTAATGAAGTGCGATCTATTATGTGTTCATATTAATTCTATTATATTCTAATTTATTTCACCATAATAAGTTTTCAGCTTTTCTTTTATCTTGCTACTAACGACCTGCCTGTATCCGTAAATACCTTTATAAAATTTCCAAAATTTACCTCATTACCATCATCCGTCTGTATTAGTCCACTGGACGTAGGCTTCTCCAAGTTTACGCCATTGATCTTTTTTTTATGTCATTAACCCTTTTCACGCCAGCTATAGCCAAAATAGTGTTTCAAGTGTCAGACATTTCGAGATTAATATTTTATTTATTGCGTGATAACTATACAAAACTATCGCGTAAATAAGGTGTGATTATTATCTGTATTACTTTTTATACGTGGTTAACTACTTATAATGGACAATAAAGACTTACCTTTAGTCGCACTGGCACGAATTTCTTTTGTTTTTAATATTTCATAGATCTAACTTCAAATTTCCTGTTTGATAAAATACACATATTGTCAATAAAATTGTCACAAAACAAAACTAAAGTAGTATTACTTATACTTTGACGCACCGAACTAATAACACTGAAACACTTGTTAAGCAGCCCTTCACTCGCGAAAACGATTTTACAGCACATACACACATACAAACATACATACATACATACATACATACATACATACATACATACATACATACATACATACATAGGTACATACATACATACATACATACATACATACATACATACATACATACATACATACATACATACATACATACATACATACATACATACATACATACATACATACATACATACATAATCGCACTAAAGTAAAACAACTTAATTTTTTATCCATTCAAACCAGCTAAGGCGGCTTAAACTTTAAAAATTCAAAAGGGGAATTTCCAAGTCCATTTATCAGCATCTCCTCTAATAAAGTTATTTCGTCGTTTTCGTTCAAAACCAATCAATATTCAACGGCACAGCCTCTGTAGCGTTGCATTTAAATAACTGGCTAATTATTATTCCAACGATTAATGCAATTGGTACAACAACGGCTTTCATTGTTATTTTTTCGATAACGAATTTGTAACCGACCCTACTTAGTTATCTTGTTTTGGAAGTCAGTGGAAACATTGAAATCGCTTTATCTGAGTGTCATATGCGAGTTTTTATTTGGCATTTGATAACGTTAACGAAAACGATTTTGTACGTCTGCATGGCATGTGTATGTGTGTGTATGTGTATGGTATGTGTATAAAAATGTGGCCAATTTATTGTAATACCAACCATAACAATTGTTCTTAGCAAACAAAAATATTATATTCTATTCCAACGAGAATTTGAATGGACTTTTTTAACTCCCCTTGTCTGTCACTGGGAAACGCTGCTTTATTGAGCTGCCATACAAATTCTTTACATTAGTCAGTCTAGGTTTATTTTGCACCTAACAAATAAATAGGTGCAAATAAATACAGCTCACGTTATTATTTTTTAATTTCACAACTGACAAACTTTTGGCCTTCATAACATTAGGTGCTGTGACGAAAAGGCCGTATGTCAAAGTTAACTGCACCCAAAATCCTCAACTTATGTAGAACTAGCTATGTCATATAACCGCCTCTGTGGTCTAGTGGATAAGACCACCGGTTTAGACCCAGAGGTCCCGGGTTCGATTCCCAGCGGGGGGTACATGTTTGTGTACTCGGTTTGGTTGGTGGTAGGGCTTGTTTGTCCGCCTGGATAACTACCACCATCTTATCTAAATATGTCGCCATAACATCAATGTTAGCATTGTTGTGTTCCGGCAGCTAGAGATAAGATAGCCAGTACCTCACTAGTTGAGGATCCCGGGTGAAGTGCGCTTCCATCATTGGCCTTATCATCACTTAACATCAGGTGAGATCAAGGTACCCGTAAACATATTAAAAAAAACATATCTAAGTACCAGAACAGACAATACGGTCCGTTTGGACAAACTCGTCTTATAAGAACTTGAAATATGGGATGCTCAAAAATAATAATTTTCTAATCAGTTAATTTACTATGTAATCAAAATATGGAATGCAGATAGAGCAGAATATCGATATAGATAGTTATACTCTATACCCAGAACCCGCTCATCACTGTCCAGCATAGTGTAGATACAGACGCCTGCACATCAACCTATCCAAAACTGTCCAATTTATTCAATACATTTTCAACCATATAGTTAAGGCATAAAAATCAAAGTCTATTGAGGAAATTTGACAGTTTGTGGTAGGTTGATGTGCAGGCGTGTACCTACTGCCTGATTTGGACGTGCCATTCGTTAACAAAGCAACTGTCATGTAGACAAAAACATAAACATGCAACAACTCCGCCCGTGGATGTCCACTTTAGTCTATAGTTAACTGCGTCCACAGTATCAAAGGAAAATAGAAGAAGTATAAACAAGATTTAAAAAAAAACATTTTTTTTATACTTAGCACGGCAAATGACTCCACACCACTTGATGCTAAGTGGAAATGGAGTCCAGACGCGAAGACAACTGGTGCAGCGTGAAAACAACGCAGCATCAGTCAACTTCACTCTGCCGGCCCACAAGGTGCTTCTTCACGCCTCGTTTGAAGGACCCCATATCATAGAGGGAAAACGTGTGCTGGTAGACTATTCAATCTTTTTGAGGTGCGACAAAGAAACGATTAAGTAGTTCAACAAAAAACGATAATTGGCGGCGGCTAACTCTGAGGTCCCGGGTTCGATTGAAATTGACCCAACCGGGGGTCAATTTCAAAAACGAACTTTTCGATATTGTGTCGGGTCTGGGTGGTTGTGGTACCGTCGTTGTTTCTGATTTCCAGGAAACGAGTACTTTGGCTACTTACCTTGGGATCAGAACAATGTGTGTGCTGTTGTCTAAATATATATATGTAATTGTGAAGGAACGAACAAGGACAATTTGGTTTTGTCTGCTTTTCAAAAAATACATAAAAATTTGTTGCGTATTTATCTTTACCTAACTCTATTTGCAATAAGACGCCAACAATTTGATGGCATGGATCTCATGGATATTTGTATTACGCATATTAAGTCACACCATAACAATATATTTACTCATGTGCCATAGCTTATGTGGAATTAGCAAAATATGTAAATAATTAACAGAATTGAATTTGTCATACCGCCCATTCGTCAACTACACACTGGGTGCACTACCAATCGGTCAGCGCCGGACACATCTGTTGCGGACGCTTTGCAGATTGCTCGATGCAAATTTAATATACCTTAGTACCTAGTTCTCGGCTGTAATGCAAACACAACATTGGGCCGCCAAATAATTTGCTGCTAACCATTGAATGTTATAGAACCAGTGAAATTACAGGGCATAGCAATATAAGAACTAAAGCTTCTCGGTCGGCGACGCCCGTGTGTTACCGTTGGTGGCGCAACAGTTTCGGCTGTGATGGCCGCTTTTCATCGAACAGGCTGTAATGTCTAATTGCCAGTTTATTGGTATAAGTACAAAAAGGTAGTGTTTCAAGTTCCATCCAGAAAGAGTCGTCTATTACTATTGCCAAGTGCCGTTCTTAGTTCGAAACATAACATTGAAATCAAGTCTTCGCTACAGTTACTTAATCACCCCGCTTGCCTAATCCTGGCTATGCATCGCAAAATCCATAATACTTTGAACTGATTACCATCCGTATACCGAGGCGCTTTACAAAATATTAAAAAATCTCTTAATTGTAGCATAAATAAAATGATAGGCATAGGGAGCGGCCGGCGAATGGCCACATCGACCTTTCAGCTGCACCCGCGTCTGCGTGCGATTTCTATGGAAAGCCAGCACGGTCCGCTGGACCGGCGCGGCGGCCACCGTGCATAATACACGCCACTCCGCTGATAAAACCGCAGATGACGTCACGGCTGAGGGTGCATAACCGATTGGCGGACGCATTACCAGATTGCACGCTGCAACTTTAATTCAGCCAGCTGTGAATGCGTTGTATCAAGCCAATGTTGCTGATTACTAATGAGTAATTATCGATAGTGACGAAATTAAAATGTGAGTTTTGCATGTTTAATTAAATTCGAAAAACAAATTTAAAATTAATAGAGGAGATCTTGTATTAACCACAAATTTAACATATTATCTGAATAAAAATATATTTTAACAGTAGTCTGCTATACGCACATTGCAATATTTTCACGCCGACGACGATGGCAAAATATTGTAATATAACTAATGTACTTCTTATACTTGGAAATAACTTAATTAGTTCTGATCTTTTTATTTCGTTTTGATTTTTATTTCTGATCAACTAAATAAAATTATAACGACCAAAATTTTTTTTTCGGTACTGTATGAAAAAAAATTACGACCAACGTTGATTTTTTATGATAAAATATGAGAGAATTAAAATAAATCCCAAATTAAAATGAAGACAGTTTTAATTTTATTAAAATAACTATGCTAAATATAAAATTTAAACACTGAAAAAAGACGACAACCTCAGGCGGGAATCGAACCACGCACCTTCCGCATTCCGGGCGGCTGCCTTAACCACTTGGCTACCGAGGTCTGGCTTTCACCCGTCGAAATTTTTCAGTGCTTGATGCTTATGTTTTTTAGTCAACATTGCTTCATCAATCTTAGAAGTTTTCACCTCTGAGATCCGAAAGAAATATTTTTACAAATATTTGAACATTCGGTTAAGATGAAGCTGCGTTATAGATAAGTGTTTTTTATATATTTTAGCGTTTTATTAACGCTTAAATATACTTAAGTAAAATTTAAACACTGAAAAAAGACGACAACCTCAGGCGGGAATCGAACCACGCACCTTCCGCATTCCGGGCGGCTGCCTTAACCACTTGGCTACCGAGGTCTGGCTTTCACCCGTCGAAATTTTTCAGTGCTTGATGCTTATGTTTTTTAGTCAACATTGCTTCATCAATCTTAGAAGTTTTCACCTCTGAGATCCGAAAGAAATATTGCGGAATGCGGAATGCGGAAGGTGCGTGGTTCGATTCCCGCCTGAGGTTGTCGTCTTTTTTCAGTGTTTAAATTTTACTTAAGTATATTTAAGCGTTAATAAAACGCTAAAATATATAAAAAACACTTATCTATAACGCAGCTTCATCTTAACCGAATGTTCAAATATTTGTAAAAATATTTCTTTCGGATCTCAGAGGTGAAAACTTCTAAGATTGATGAAGCAATGTTGACTAAAAAACATAAGCATCAAGCACTGAAAAATTTCGACGGGTGAAAGCCAGACCTCGGTAGCCAAGTGGTTAAGGCAGCCGCCCGGAATGCGGAAGGTGCGTGGTTCGATTCCCGCCTGAGGTTGTCGTCTTTTTTCAGTGTTTAAATTTTACTTAAGTATATTTAAGCGTTAATAAAACGCTAAAATATATAAAAAACACTTATGCTAAATATGTTAGATATGCAGTGCAAATGTGAAAATGAAATGAAAGTGTGTGGGACGCCCACTAGAACATAGCAATTCTCAATTTCCATTGCATTATTTGGTTCAGCCTGAAGCTTCCTCATAAATCGCCATCATTTTGTGCAGGGCACCGTATACCCAACCCCCTAGTGGCTATAGCTACCGGTAATTGAATTGCAGGCGCGAGCACGCGGCCCGGGGGACCACGCCGACAATATTTGCTTTATCTATTTTTAATGACGACTTGAGTGTTAATCATTGGTGCAGATTTGTAAGGTTGCTACTGGGTTGTTTGCCGCGCTTAATGGATGTAGATACTGGGTAGTGTGGTGTGTTTAATGGGTTGTCGTTGCTACGACACGTGTTAGATACTACAACCTACTCAAGACGTTTTATTTGTTTTTTACTTGCAAAATGCATCGACTATTCAAACGTGTTACTGCGACTGAAGGGACTACCACTACAACGATGACTCCTACCTACTTCCAAGGTACTCCAACAAACAACTGCAGTTACAATCACGAGCAATAACATGTAAACAATGTAACTCTTAATACAATGGCATAAGAGTTTAAATTGGTCAAAAGTGTATATGTAATGCTTGTGACTGTACCAATACTGTGTCAAAAATTAAGACTGTTTGCAGTGATTCTCTCGGGACATTACTGAAAACAATTCGTCAATAAACTTTGCTATCTACTTGGTGTATTGCACTGTATTAAAACGCATCAATAACAAGTTCTACCTTCACATACGCATATTATATATTGAGTTGACCGCAAGAGTGTTTGTTTAAAAATATTACTTTTTTTAGTAAAGGATTATTGACATATTTTTTGTTATTTTAAACATAACATCGGATAGTCAAAACACATGATAATAATCTCGTTAATAATAGGTCTAATAAAAAATCCTTAATCTTGTTGCTCTTTAATCGCAATTCCAGTACTAAAATATTTTACCGTTACATCACAAACTTTTAATATTTAATAATCTAATAATAATTAATAATTAATATTTGCATGTCTCGCAAATTTATTTATGATTACCATATTGTTTTATTACTTGTTTTTTTTTAATGTAATGTATAATTTTAATTTTAATTGAATCCTTGACATTTTGTTATTGTATTTATAATCTAATAATCCAATATTTTTTTTTGAATTAGTTTAATGTTTTGACCAAATTTACTAATTTCTATTACATGTGATTATTATTTTTATTTATTGCTTTCGTGTAACATCTGTAATTAAGATTGCATTTGGAATAATCAACTATTACATTTATAATATTTTCTCATGAATGATTTCATATTAATCTTGTAGATGTTAATGAACAAATAAATATATAAATAAATAAATAGGCACTGACATTTTAGACTTTTCAGTGGCAACATTCCATGTACAACCACTATTAATTAGCAAATAACTGATACTCAAAACATTTTTATCAATATGATGTTATTGTAGACGTTTAAATACTAGGTTGGTAGAGTCAACTAATAAGAGGACAGGAGAATGGTGGAAACGGATTGGTTGTTTTAAAATAAATATAATTTTGAAACAACATCGCATACATTGATCTGACTCCTAAGTACCACAACCACACAGGCCCGAGAAAATATAGAAAATGTTCGATTTTCTACTTTGATCGGACCGGGAATCGAACCCGGGACCTCGGAGATGGCAACACCAGAAAACAGCGCGCGGCGTGCGAGCCACTCGACTACTGAGGTCGTCGATTGTTTGCGACGCATCTTCTCTCCTTTCATCTCGTCTCTGCTATCGAACCTCAAGGGGCCTATGGCTTGATCTTTGCATGCGCTATGACGTAAAGGCCAGAACCCACAAGTGGAACGCTTAGACAAGATACAAGTCTAATGTATGTTGTTCCACTTTGAACCGCTTGCGCTCCCACTGGCGCCCGACCCCAAAGCAAACAACACAATACACATCCCAACAACGGGCAAAGCGAGTCTCCCACTCGACCGGGTTTCCATCAAAAGAATACTACCTACCTACCCATTTCACTATTTCGTTCCATTTTACTTACTTTCTTGCCGTTTCGAGGGCTTACTGACCCCCGCACGGTTCTCGCCCCCTTTCATTTATCACGTTGCCTGAAAACAGCACACATTTATTTAAAAAGATTTCGCTGTTGTATTTCACATTCGCTCGTGGAGTAGAAACCTTTGAATTCCGTTAACTTTTAAGCTGAATACACTATTTTTTTAAATGAGCTATGCACTTCTCGATAGAAGGCTATTTTAAATCTGTGCTAGAACTACAACAATATGTAAACGTTTCTGAGATTGAGGGTCATCATCATCAGCTCATTCTATAACCCCACTGTTGGGGCACGAGCCTTCCCTATGGATGGATGGAGAACGGGCCATAAACCACCACGCGGGCCCAGTGCGGATTGGTGGTTGTTAACGACTGCTAATGCAACCGGGACCAACGGCTTTACGTGTCTTCCGAAGCACGGAGGGGCTCGACATGATAAAGTTTTGGTCACCCATCCGATGACTGGCCTTTGCGAAAGCTTAACCTCAGCACTCGCAGACCGGGCGCGTTAACCACTGTGCCATCGAGCTCCTCTCATTGAGGATACTTAAGTATTTTAAAAATACCACCAAGGGTTAAAAGATGTTGAAGCCTTTGGGGAAGAGC
Source organism: Eudonia truncicolella (assembly GCA_949315975.1). NCBI lineage: Eukaryota > Metazoa > Arthropoda > Insecta > Lepidoptera > Crambidae > Eudonia > Eudonia truncicolella. The sequence continues at coordinate 829,093 of OX438838.1, read as the reverse complement.
TAAACAAAGAGACAAAATGAGAAAAATATATGTTTTAAAAGATTTAACAGTCCTGTCATTTAACCTAATAAGCTAATACGCCTGTGTGTAGTAAGGGTTCACTTTGTCTAGCAGAGCTATTTGGATTGAACCATGATTCCACCAGAAGCGTATATCGGTCTTTATTCCAGTTTTTGACGGAATGTGTCCGGTACCGAACTGAAAGACGACTACTAGCATATATTTAATTTGAATGTGCTCCTTGATGTAGGTATAATTCAAAACATTCTTGCCGAACCTTCAAAGTGTAGCAAGGTTTCTGTTTAACTTCGTGTGTCACTGTCTACATTAAAGAGAAACACCACTTGGTGTTTAATATCTTTTTTTTTGTATAAATCGGGTGGGGCAAAAGTAAAGTCATAATGTGAATTGTCTGCCATTTTGTTCGAAATGAAAAAAATGCGCTGTTTTTACAAAAAGTTTATTTAAAGGTGTAAAGTTGATGTCATTAAGTTTTAAGAATTAAATCGGTCAAATGACCACCTCCAGAGATAATGCACATTCGTGCTCGTTTTACGGCATTTTGCATAGTTGCTCGCAAGGTATCTGGTCCCAAATTGGTAATTTCTTCTTTAATGTTGGTTTTCAAAACTTGCAATGTTTGCGACTTGTTGCGGTAAACGCGAGATTTCAAAAAGCCCCAAAGAAAGAAGTCAGGCGGCGTCAGGTGTGGCGATCTGGGTGGCCAGTTCAAATAGGCCCGCAAATTGGTCAAATAGACAGTAACAATAATTCCGCGTTCTTCAGGTGTGTATCGCTCCATAGCTCTATTGTCAATTAATTATCTATCTGTCTACAATATAAATGTCAAAGCATAATGACATTTGACGCCATTTGCAATAATACTGGCACATTAACATTATGCCATTACTTTTGCCCCACCCGTTATATATATATATTTTTTTAATATTTGTTACATTATTATCTAAGATTTCCCAGGACTGAAGTGGCCACATTAGTGACCAAATTCCTTTATAATAAAAAATACAAAAAAAATCTACCAACGCTCTCCTCTATACATACGTAATATCGTCTATAGCCGTATCGACGCTCCACAAGGTACTATTCTTTTTTACCGAGTACTGGATAGGTTGCTAATTTTCAACGGCCATAGGTAACGGGATTACCTTCGCGACAACAGACGGCAGCCCGTACGTCGGAGCAGCAGCCTGGCCCGGAGCCAGGGCACGCGGTTGTAATTTAGATTGTTTCGTGTATCATTTCAGTATCGAGCGATTAAATTTTATGGTTATAGCCCGCCATGTGGTCGGTACCTTGCCGTGGCTTTTGTAGAAGCAGACAAAATCAATGTGACGTACCAATATTATGGTTCTAAGCTACGCTTTTTGGTTGAGGAGCAGCAGTTACAGAACAAGAGGTCGGAACGTTCGATTTCCAGCGATTTAATGTAGGTACTCGGTTTGGTTGGTGGTTGTAAGTGGTGGCCGAAGGTAGAAGCGCAGTACACCTGGAATCTTCCATCACAACTGCCTATCAAATCTCTTACTATCGGAACGCACGCGGAATCGGAATGCTACTAACGATGTTGACATTTTTGTGATGGCGACAGACTTAGATTATTATATCTAAGCCTTGATGAATTGACTCTAAGTCTCTACAAATAGATGTAGGTACTTAGATACAAATAAATAGAAAACACAACACAATTAACCCGAGCCGGGAACCAAGATATTAGAGCCGCTTACTATCGGGTTCTTTACTTTTAGTACCCTATTCGATAACCTCGAAATTGAAGTTATTATCACAGAGTAACGCAAACTCTTAAAACCACCAAGATTCTCTGACTTGTGACCTAGTGGCCATAAGATGTTAAAAGCAAGAACAAGTCAAAAACAGAACTACAATTCCAAGTATTAGCACGTCATTGTACCAGCGAGATCTATGCACTGTGAACTGGCTTGAATCAACATTATTAGAACAAGCAGAAGTTTCTTGAAACAGGTAGGTATGGTACCTACTGCGGACGAAACTCCAACAGCGGAACACAAATATTGAATCAAAGCAAGTTCTTGGCGGTCCCGACGCTTGCTGATGTTAATTAATTATTAACTCCGACTAACAGATTCAGAGGCGAGCATTTTAATTTTGTAAGTTAATAGTGGTTGGCACTTTTAAAAGCATTTCGTTTTGAGATAAGTAAGGTTTTCGAAGAAAACGGTAATGGATAAGGTCTTGGAGTATTTATTAGTTTAATCTCTGTTTTAAACGTAGTAGAGTTAGTTGGGGAGTAATGCAAACCAGTTTTATTTATAACGTATAGTTTCATGGCATTAATTTATTTACTTTCGTCAGCCTTCCCTGTAGCATAATGGTCAGTGCAGCCGCCCGGATTGCGGAAGACCCAGGTTCGATTCCTGGCTGGGTCGGGTAGGCAGTTAATTTTTTCACAATATTTTATAATTATTTAATCTATTAAGTTTAAGTGAATTATGTTTTGTAAAATTTTACAAGAAAATGAATAAAAGACTACAACCACGCATTTCTCTACATTTTCAGTTTAATTGGGCAACCTTTACGTAATTAGAAAAACCAAAATAATGTAATTTTTTCTCTTTTTTGTAAATACGAATGATTTAATTGTAGTGCATAGTTGATATAAGTTTCTAATGCCACCCTAACATCCGTTTTAACGAAAAATCTACGCATGTTTTACGACAAGCCTACTGTCATACTAATCTCTTTCGCGTTTTTCTCAAAATATAATAATGTTTCGAAAGCCATTCAGGAGCGGAGCAGAGGTAACGCTTATTTGTCAGACACATTAAAGGCCTTGTCGGAGTGTAAACTCCGCGCCCGCAGTTAAGTGGATAATAAAACATGGAAGGTTGCCTTCATTAGTCCATGCGCACCGCGTGAATTAAAGCCGTAAGTCAACTTTTGGGATTTATGAAACCAAAGACGTAAGTACAACGAGTTACGCCGTTTAGTCAGGGCAGGTTCATGTCCATAACAAAAGGTTCCCAAAAGATTTTCATTTTTGATACAGATTTTGCAGTAATCTTGATTTATATACGTTTACAGGTAACCGTGCAATCGCTCGGGTTCTTGCAAGTTAAGCAACTTTTCCAACGCCTTGTAAATAGATGGATGACCAAATCAACGTATCTCTATGTTTTAGAATGCATTAACGAGCCTTCATCGTAGTTCCTCTTGAGTGCTGTCGTAGGACAGTAGTCATTAAAACTAAACAACTTCTAGTGTGATGTTAGTGGGTTTGCAAAATTGTATTCTTAAAGCTTTCTCGAAAATACGACTTGGGTTTCCGAAACAATTGTAATGTATCAGACGATAATTCGGTAGCACTTTATTGCATGGACTATTAATCTTTGATAAGCGCGAGCGATAATCAGAGCCGCCAAACAATTCAAATTCTATTGTGTTTGTGTTCACGGCAGACGACTGATTAAAACTAAGCAAAGTCTTTCAATCTGTTCAGCGAGAATACTAATATAACAAAAAAAATAAATACAAATTCCCAACTAAATCACCATTTTATGAACTATCTACACATCAAAAATTAAATTGCAACTTACGCTGTTGTTGCCACCATGCCTCGCGTTATAAACGCAAGTTAGGCGATCCCACCTCAAATGTGGGCTTCGTTTTACGAGCGATATAAAATGTGAAAATTCCGCCAGTCAGCTCGCTGTTGCCACCTCTGTTTATCGACACGACCGCTTTTTAGGGTTCAATAGTGAACGCAATAAATAGTTGGCTTATTGGTTATCGATTTGATACATCAGCATGAACGAAATTGGTCAAATTGTCTGTTTCTTAAGCGTAAACTATGGGATGAAATATCTTTAATAATAAACTAAGTAGGTAGATATTTCCAAAATTATGTCAGTTATTAAACATCATTTTGTTTTTTCTCGTCATTTGACTCGAATGTCTCGGAGAAGCTATTCAAGTACGTTTACATTTCGAAGCCATGAAAACCTCTGAGGGGGTTGTAAACTCTTTGGGGCATAGTGGTTGATTTTTTTTACCACATATTTCATTTGGTTTTCAATATTATCTCAATCACATAAAGTTCAAAATGTGGTGGGAATATTCATCCCTCTGACCCTGAAAGAGTTAAACCATTTTGGCTTGTAGAACCATACAAATAAGCTTCACCAACCAAAAACTCAGTTAGGTACTCTGTAAAGTCTGTTGATTAAGAAAGTAGTATTTGGTCCTTACCTATGAATTTGACGTTTTTTCTCACTTATGAATAGGTGTATTACTTTTAAAAGTCAATACCGGTTGTTAATATTATTATACACCTTCAATTAGGACTATGTTACTTAGGCTTCAGTAATAACAATGATAATTAATTTTGTGTCTTTATCGCTCATTTTTTGTTCGCGGAATTGTCCTTTTTTTCATTGTAGCTTTGAAGGGACTTTTTTTTTAATGTCTGCTATATTTAGCTAGTGAAACAAACACACTACTCTACAATTTTTAAAGTGCTAACATAAATAGATGATGAGAATATTAATAAAAGGTTGGTATGAAATATAAAATTTTATAAAAAATCTTCGTATAAAACTTCAATTTCATAGGTAAGGACCTAATATAACGTAGGTACTTATCACTTCTTTTCAGAAACAGAAGCAAATGAAAACCAGATAAAAATATTTCAAGCTTCTTCTAGAAGACACGTGAAGTCTTTTTTTTTATTCATTTGTCTTGTTTGGTCTCGTTAGATAACAGTAAAACATACCAAACCGCATCGGACCAGTGTGCGCATATAGCATGCGCGTTGTTCGACAATGAAGCCATTATGCCTGTATGGTGCTAAATCTTTATTCAAATCGCATACTCCATCAAAAGCATGATGATAATGAATAAATATCTATTTAGAGTGTTTGTAGTAAAATGTATACGTAAATAAGTAAAATATTGTTTATTTATCATACGGAACACTGTGAAGTTGTTTCTTGTCGGTTTGCAAGTTTTTTACTATTGTTTTAGGTTTCGCTGAGCTTCATATAAAATATAGTTTGTCGTTTGTTATGTTTATTGAACCTGACAAAGGACGAACGTTGTAAATGTACACTAAAATTAGTATTAGTAATAATAACAGGTTTATTGGTAATTTGAAGTATATTAGTTTAGCCAGTGGTAGGGATCCCTCACGGTAACTGTCGGAAAAGCTACTACCACCAAATAATGACACCCAGAAGGTAACCTTATACATACCGGGCTCGAGCAACTCACACATAGACCCCTTGCACGGACACGGATCGGGTTATTCCCTGATAATCCCATTCCCCGAGGACCCTGTCCCGGATGATCCCGAATGCGATAAGTGTGAATACATTTACTTTTGTTATTTTTTCTATTGTGATTAGCTTGTACCGTTAACAAAAAATATAATAATTTATAAATATAATTAGTATTTAAAATAAATGTTAGATTATAGTTTTAAAAACACAATTTACTTATTAAAAAATTTAAAAACAATATGACCAAATAATTCTTAACAAATTACATTTTATAATTGGGCTTTTTATCAAGCAAGAACGGAATAAAACAACAAGGAAATATATAGAGCATACTTAGTTTATGAACAACACGCTATACTTTGTCTAGTCGTTTCAGTCGTTGGTGCGGATTATAGGTTCTGTCTTATTTGCCGACGACATCGATCCTTTAAGGGCCTCATTCTGTCCACTTGTGTATAAACAAGAGGGATATAGAAATAATAATAGAAAAAAATAGAAAAAATATGTCACAATATCTGGTAATTTGCGTTTCTGGTACTATGCGTCTGAAGGAATCACATTTATCTCATTCGGGATCCTCCGGGACAGGATCCTCGGGGAATGGGATTCTCTGGGAATAACCACACGGATCTCGAACCAATCCGGGCGCAGCCGGTGCGAGATTCCGCGCCCGTGAGTGGTTGTCTATGTGAGCGGTGTTCAATCGCGTTTGTGTAAAGCTTACCTTTTGCAATCTCATATTGTTTTCTAAAGTTTACGCGAACACTACACATTGAAAAGTTAACTAATGTGTAAAATAAACGCGTGTAGATCCGTAAAAGTTGTTTCGTTTCAATTATGCAATCTCCTTATTCTGTGCCACTACATACGTAGCTACTTCTGCCAACATACATCAATGCCCTGTATATTATAGCTGTAATTAGGTGTTGATAGAGTATGCGATTTAAATAAGTTTTAGCCTTAGTGTCGGACAACGCGCATGCTATACCTGCACACTGACGGCTCAGTGCGGTTTGGTGTGTTTTGCTGTTATCTAACGATAAGCCATTAGACTTCACATGTCTTCTAAGAGAATTGAGATATTTTTATCTGGTCACCTATCCGCTGACCCGTCATTGCATAAGTCATGGCTTAACTTTCAAAAGCTCCGTACCCAGGAGTATCTATAAAATAATGTATCCTATCGCGTGCAAACATGATGTTGACGTCCCGGGTGTAAATACAGCTATAACTCATAACATGTTTCGATAGGATGGCCCCTACAAAATGATGTTTCTGCGTATATCGAGCAAGCACAATGAAGAAGTCACTAGTATGTTTCTAATGTTGTCGGTATTTTTATATTCACTTTTATTAATTTTACAATGCTATACTTGGTTCATTATTTTTTCAAAACATATTTATTTAAGTGAGAATAACGATATAATTAATGTAACCGATGAATTAATGAAAATCTTAAATCGAAATCACACACAATTGTATTTAATTGTAACAAAGGTATTTTTTTACGAATCAACCCAAAGCTCACCCACACCGCTACTAAGAACTTGGTTTAGTACAAAGTAGAGTTATTATCATTACAATAATAAATGCATTAACTCTCTCTCACTTAAGAACCCTTTAGTCTAGCACAAAATATGTATGCTCAGTATTATAAAAGATTGGTGCCTGAGAAAGGTATTTAAAAAAACATTTAATGCAGTGCGCCAGTGCCCCACTCCTATTGTTATATCCTAAAAGGTAGGCTAAGGGCTCTTTCAAATTAGACGTTTCGTTTCGGACCATGGCCGTGCGTTTGCAAAGCGTTCCATTTTAAAACAGTCGTATGGTTGTCGTGCCGTTGGCGTTTAATATATGAAAACGCACGGCAGCGGTCCGACACGAACCGCCTAATTTGAAAGAGCCCTAAGACCCACTGTTAGGCTGCCTGTCGATAGCGTAAAAAAGTTTCCGTGCCTTTGGGACGCAGTTCAGATTTTGGACGGGTAGATTCTTCCTCAAGCAATGCGAGGTCGCAACATTTCAACTTTTGTGTCGATTTTGAATTTTGAATTTTTGAATTTTGACCGCCCGCCGCCCTCCGCTCAAATGACTCGTCGCGTGAACTCGGCCTAGCTCCGCACAGTTCCCAACTCCGCTCCGCAATACTCGCTCGCTCCGCTCCGCTGCCTCGCTCCGCGTCAATGGACAGACAGCCTTACGCGATCTACAAGGCCTTGGCGGGCGCCGTGAAGCCACGAAGATATCGGCGCGTATTGACCTAAATTAATTTCACTCACACTGGCCGGAGATAGTTGAAGATCGTAGAAGAAGTCAGATCTTTGCGTATATTTTTTGTGGAGAGTAAATGAGAGTTTGCTGTTGTACGCAGATTGCCTTGAACAGCGTCACCGGACTCTTTTGGGGGTGGCGAGAAACTTAAAGTGTGTGATTGAAACACCGTCAGAGGTTTACTAGAGGAAAGCAAGCGTGTCTCCGTTCCCTTAACTAGAATCTTACTAGAGGACAATCCGAGGGCGCCTCCAAAGACTAGAACCTCAACTCAGGTTGACAAGGTCATGGCGGTGGGGCCTTTGCATAGCAGTAGAATGTTATGGGTTACTAAAAAAAGTAAGTCTACTGTTTTTGTCGCACTGTGGTGTAGACCATAAAAAAGTTTTATCGTATCTTGAATTATTGGACGTTGTGTAAAAAGTTGTTCGCTCTCCGGAAGTTTTGTGTAACTTGTGAAGGCATGATTTACACAAGTTACAGAGCTACTTTTTAATATGTAACGACGGATGTATGATTAATTGTTACATATAAAATTCTGTCGAAAATCCGAGCGATTGGCACAATGGAAAATAATATTTGTTGAACGTAGCGCGAGAGAACTGTTCGTGTATTTATAAGTTATTTGTTATGTCGTAACTTTGTAAATATACGTATACATTATTACTCAAATTATAGCGAATACATTTTAATACTGAAAAATTTGCGACTTGTATTATTATACAAAGAATAAAATATTGTAGCGATTATTTTTACAACTTAATCTCTCTTTGTTGACGTTTATTATTTGCATAGCTCATATTGAATCTCTTTAAATTTGAAAAAGTGTTGAAAATATTTTCACGAGCGGCACGCCCCGAACCCGCCTTTAGCCCCCATTTAAATATTTAACACAAATACATTAAATTGTTTATGTGAAAATTATATCTAATAACAACATTAAAAACACTTCACACTGTCCAATTTACTATAGGTACAATAATACCCAACCTAAAAAGCTTAATCCTTTCAAAAATTCCGTTTAACAGACAAAGGTAAACCACATCTGACAGAGGACGCGTGTCCGTCGCAGCAGTCGTCGAGCTGAGCGCGCAAGGTGCGTCTGTGTTGTGAATTAATATCCGCGCGACGGCTGGCCCGGCCGCAGCCGCGTCAGCGTTGCGGTTGACCGGCGCGCGACGGACGACACGTTATATCGCACGATAGGTCCAAGTCACGAGTGTTAAGAATTCAAGTTTCTTATAAACAAGAGTTTAGGACACATTGTAAATGAATGTCCGCAATCCGCATGCCGTGCGGATACCGCCCGTCGCCGTCAAAAATATAATAACTCATAAATGAGCCCCACGTTTGCATATACGACTACAATGCGTTGTTTGGCGGGTTGACTCTATAACCAAAACATTGAAGAGGCTGCGGTCATAAGTAGAATTATAGATTCTTAAACATGAATCAAACCCTTAGGAGTCTTGGTCTTTCTGCCAACATTAGTGTTTTTTTTTTTCTGTCTCTCTTTTGTTTTCAATGTAATTGTATTGTATGTGTTTGGAGTGTTTGTATTTGTGTCTCCGCCAGAATACCAGCGTTGTTGCGACACGCTTCGTTCGCAACAACGCTCTCGTTCTCGTTCGCTCTCGTTCTCTCTCTCTCTCTCTCTCTCTCTCTATTGTGAATGAATGTCCGCTTGCCGACCGGGACTTCGGCGATGCGGTTGTCGGACGCGCGAAAGACGACGCGTAATATCGGACGAGTTAGGTTAAGCATTCAATACGGTATTTTAATCACCGTTTAAAGCAAACATAACGTTCCACATGTATTATCGTATAAAATAGTTAGTCTTTTTTAATCCCTTTGAACCATCTCATATACCTACCTAAGCGTATTTTTGAAAAGTGGCTCGTGTTCGAAGTAACAAAGTGGTCGCTTTCGCTTATGAGCGTGCCACTCCACCCAAATGCGAGGGCGTGAGCACACAGCACAATGTATCACCAGATTAATGTGTGCGCCATGATATATGCAGGCCGCGGTACAAATGCGACTCCGCTGTTTCGCGCAGCTATATAAGCGTTTGTGAATTTGCGGAGCATTATGTCCGAGTTACGTACAATGCAGAAGTATGTAGTTGATTGTTGCACGCAGAGGTGACGTCACACGATGAAAGCTATTTTTTTAAATTAAATATTTTCGGAACAACTTCTTCCAATCCTACTTTTTCCTTGCAATTATGTATCATAAGTCTAAATTGCTTCAATTTCGTTTATTTAAGATTGACATAGCTTGTACTTTCTTGTTTTTACTTAAATTTTTGGCTAGTTTTGAGATAGGTACAAATAAGTGGAATTATAATCATTTGTACTTACAACATTTATAGCAGAAAAGATTTATTAAGAGAAAAGGATCAAGTTACTTTATATTTTTATCAAATCAGTAATGTTCACTGATATCGTTAAAATATAAATATATTAGCACGCAAAAGAAAAAAAGAAAAATAGAGCTATTTCTATTCTATAATAATATGTTTTATTGTACTATGTTCATAAAAAAACCGAATACTCCATTTTCATTTTATTTCGTCAAACAAAATATTCCATAGAAGAGTGTGGCATTTAAAGTATTCTTTTTCATCACACTTTTCTAGCGTAAAAATATTTTTCAGTTTTCAAGTTTCGTAGAGAAATATTCGGTGGCGAAAATAGTTTGCATTCCTAAATAGAAGCCTGCTTTAACGTTATCCATTGAAATCAAATTTCTACTTTTAGTTCGTTGGCTATAAAAATACGGCTTAATAAGTAACCCATGTATATATCCATATTGAAGTTTCACATGATGAGATAAATTTTGCTAAAATGGCTTTACTTCACGTAGGTACACACGCCTGCACATCTACCTACCACAAACTGTCAAATTTCTTCAATAGACTATGAACTTTATGTCCTAATGACATGGTTGAAAATGTATTGAATAAATTTGTCAGTTTTGGATAGGTTGAAGTGCAGGCGTCTGTACTACCATGATTTATTTTTGTGGCTAGCAATTTATAGACTCCTAAATCTTTCTTTTGGTCATACAATATATTTTTACAAGATTTAGAAAAAAAATGCAAAATACTATCTAAAATATATTTATCTACTTTTGAATTAGGCACACAACCAATTTTTGTTTTTTTTTTAATATTTTAAAAGGATTTTTTTTGTTTATATCAATCTGTCAATTATGTCTAAAAATGTACGGCTGCACAATAAAATATATCTTTAAATTAAGCTCTAAGACAAATCGGTAATTCTTAACGGCCTTAAACTGTTTTCGCTTTAATCAAACAGACTTTATAATTAAGAATGTAGCTTACTTGCTTTAAACTTTCAAAACCCTTATTTTTCAAAAACTTACAAAAACCATAATGAACAAAGAGTTCCTCAGAATGAACCCTCCACCCAAATCCATTCCCAAAGCAATCCGTTTTCTATCTCGCTCTCGATAATTGGCGCGATAATTGGCTCCGGGGCTATAAAAATGTTGAAAGCTAGCGCCCTATGCGGCTCCAGTTATTTATATGCTAATGCAGCTCCGGCAACGCCACGCACGACTTAGGCCACCACCTGTCCAATTATAAGGACAACATTTGCCCCTTGTGCATTTTCATGGAGTTTTCTGCATGGAAATTGAGCTAAATTCCTCTAGCGTACACGGCAGATACTGCGCGGAAAATGTGCACAGTCAACGTTGCGACAGTATGCGAGAAGCACTCCTTTTGCAAGGTTTTGTTCATGATCTCACCTGTCACCTATCGAATAAGGTGTTTTGGAAAGTGAGGTAGAGTTTTGCACCATCTTCAGGTTCGGCCGGGATGATGATGATAGTTAAGTAACTGGAGATGTAAATCGTGTTCATTCCTCGTTCTACTCTACAAAGAGTACAACTGTATCCATTTTCACTGCAGACCCTAAAGACAATTTTGGACAATTTAAACAGACAGTTTTGATTAACTAAGTTATTACTAGCAAAATAGCAGTTCAGTAAGTTGGTAGTTTGTATATTTTCCTTATTAATAAACTAATATAAAATTTAATTTAATTGAATTATTATTATTATTAAATAAGGCCATTGAAGGTTGTTAACAATCAGTTAACTATATAATAATGAACGACTTCAACCACGCCTCGGTAGGCGTGGTTGAAGTCGTTCATGTCGGTCGGTACCTTCGAGGGATGTGCGTTCTGGTAGCCTTCACAGCCCTTATAAAGGCTAAAAGCGAACCCCAGGGGTTTTTACCGGGTCGGTCTTAATCCCTTTTAGAAAAGAACAAGGCCATCCCCGGATCCACGGAATCTGTGAGCAGATTTTCCCCTGGGTCAAAAAAAAACCACTGATCCACGTGTTTGCTTTTAACTTAGTTAGTAGTTTTCATACCGCTTCTAATTCACTGTTGCTAAGCGAACATTGTTGGTATAAGTTTGAAAGTGAAATACCAAAACATTTTCTAGCTAGAAACTGTTTTGGCATGCCTCAACAAATTCTTGTGTGTGCAGGGCGTTGTTTTGTAAGCTTTAAGAAGATTATTTGTATCGTACCATCGAACGGCTACATACCTTGTTACGAATAATTTTAGTCCAAAAGTAAAGCAAGCTTTATATCAGACTAAGTAATTCCGAATAGGTACCTTTTGTTAATTGTATCATAAATTTAGCTAGTCGAAGTTTAAACATACTGACATTTATCGAAAAAGATAAGATTAGGGCAGTCTATAAAAAATAAAGAAATATTATGTTAAGTTAGCATGACATCGATTTCAAAGAGTATTATTGTAATAAATAAGAGTTTTAAAACGGCATAATTTTGAAAACCCTGTTATTGTGTAAATATAATAATTATGATTCTTGCGAACAGTCACTTGCATAACATAATTTTTTTAGTAAACAACAAACACGCAACTATTGCATTGTGGGAATCATCACAGAAGACTACAGGACTTAGGTGAATGCAACAAAAAAGTTTTGTTACCATAAATTAAAAAGTTCAAATCGGAGCCGAAAACAAAATGGCATCGGCTGTACGTACAGTGTAAATTTATTGTACCTTAACACCATTACCCGTAGTGCCATTTGTGTTGATGTTCCCCTTCTACCCGAGCATTAGTATTCATGGAAGTCAGTCGATCGGGGAAAGAATTCGCGGACCTATCTTGGAGAAGGCTTCAGGGGCTTATGCAGGAAGTGCTCGATATTTTTAGAAAGATTTACCCCCTTATTCATAAAAACTATTTGAGCATTATTTAGTTAAATATTGTTTTGTCAACGTCACACAAACGTCATTTTGAATTTGAGAAAAAGAGACAAAACAATGATTAACTAAATAATTCTTATGGTTTTTATGAATAAGGGGGTTAAATGTTATTTGATTTACGCTGTATTTTTCAGTTAAGTAAATAAATAGTAAAATGTTTTTGTTTTGATTATATCATTTTTGTTTTTGTTTATATATTATTGTCATTAACATCTGATCATAATATTTTTACAAATACTAAAGATCAGTTAAGAAGTAGGCAAGCTAAATTGTTTTAGTTTTGTTTATATAATGTTTAGTATTTGCTACTAAATTGTGTTTAAGCTCGACGGCGACAGATGGCGCCTCGATCGTCTTTTTTCTGTTCTGTCCGAACCGGGGCACGGTTAACTTAGGCTCTCGCAATATAGTTTATTTAACGTGTATTACCATTGTCCAACCCGATAATTTAAAACAAAATAAAGTCTGTGAGTGAAGTGATACCTAGTTTTCGTCATCCCCCAAGAACCCAACATACAACTATAACATAAAGTGGTCCTTCGTCGTCAGTGAAAAAAAAACAAAAAACGCCATCTTGTTTGTGGAGTGCGAGCGCAAGGCGGACGAGGAAGCTCCTCGCTCGTCGTGGTCGAGTCGCGTCGCGTCACGTGGGCGCGGGGGCAGGAAATCGACATCGCATCGAACTTCAGAGGCAAGATCGCAACACGTACAAACCAGCGACATCTAGTGTACACATTCGACAAATCGACATTGCATCGAACTTCAGACGCAAGATCGCATCACGTATAAACCAGCGCCACCTAGTGTACACAATAGACAAGTTCTCGAAATCGTCATAGACACTAGCGCCGCAACCGTGTCACAAAGGAACTACAAAAAACTCGTCGGGAAACAGTAAAATCAAAAAAATTCTAGCATCCGTTTTTGCATTGCGTACAATCCAAAAAATTTTACAAAGCAAATTCATACAATTACAACGGGACAACAACCCAAATACAGTGCGCAAATTGTATTTTCAGAATTCTATATCTACAATCGTGTCTTAAACCAGAAATAGTAGATAATTAGTCAAAGATGGATTCGGATGAAAACATCGACGTTCTCAAACAGCAAGTGCAACAACGTGCCTGGTTGAAAGGTAAACTTACAAGGATAACAAACTTCGTCAACGCATTCAATCCCGAGAAGCAGCAATCGTCGGAGTTAAAGGTGCGACTAAATGAGCTCGACACCATTATGGCAAAATATGAAGAACTGCAATTCAAAATCGAATGCGAGGACGATGGCGAAGAACGGCAACCTATTCATGAGCAAGACCGCCAAGCCACAGAAGATAAATATTTCTCGACCAAAGCCAAGATCGAATCCTTTTTTTCAGGATCACCTCCATTACACGTTTTCAAGCACCAAGGTGAACAACAATTTCAAAGCACGATGAATAACGACTGGGCTACAATCAGCGCAAAACCAAAGGTGAAGCTACCACTACTCGAGCTGCCCAAATTCAGCGGAGAAATAAGAGAATGGACAGCATTCAAGAACATCTTCTATTCATCCGTGGATGGGGCTGACCTACCAGCTGTTAACAAGTTGCAGTATTTAAAGTCTGCCTTAGTTGGAGAAGCTGCCGGGTTAATTTCATCATTGCTGGTCACCGAGGAAAACTATAGTAAGGCTTTAGAAATCCTAGCTAAAAGGTATGAAAATCAGACTCTCATTGTTAATTTTCATCTGAAAGCTATTGTTAATTTTGGTGTTATTACTAAACATAACCTCAAAGATTTTCTAACAACATTGCAACAAAGTCTAGATTCTTTGAAAGCTATTAATTTAGAAGTTGATAAATGGGACGTAATTTTGGTATTTTTGATATCACAAAAATTAGATTACTCTTTGCGAGCGTCCTGGGAAATTAATCGAAAGGACAACTCCATTGCAAAATTATCAGACTTCTTAGATTTTCTTAATCAGCGTAGAACAGCATTCGAGTTGCTAAATGACAGGAATACTGATAAAATACCTAATGTGAAATCTTATAGTGTCACCAATGGCAAATCATATCAATCTAATTGTTGTATATTATGTAAACAGAACCATAACCTACTTAGATGTCCCAACTATTTGCAAATGACAACACCTCAACGCATTGATTTTGTCAGATCCCAAAAATTGTGTTTTAATTGTTTACAGCCTTACCAAGACAAACATAAATGTTCAAAACATAAGTGTTTTACTTGTCATCGCAGACATCATACAAGTCTACATATGGACAGCTCTAAACAACAACAGCAGGTTAGTTCGTTGTCATTAAGTGCACAGAAACCTACAGCTATTGCATCACTGTCTTCAACAGTCAATCATGACAAAGTGCCTAACCTCACATCAAACACTGCTACGCATACAAGCTCCAGTGCTCAAGTTCCCATTCAAACAAATCATAACATACATTCCCCTTCACTCGCTGAACACAGCATCCTTGCTAATACGCAAAGCAATCACACTACTAAAGCTTCTACAAACACTGTACACAACACACAGCATACAATACTTGTATCTAACACTCACAAACAACAAATATTGCTATCCACAGCTATAGTAAAACTCCAAGATGTAAACGGAAAGTGGTTAAATGCCAGAGCTTTACTAGACTCTGGAAGTGAAGTCAACATAATAACTAGCCAAATGGCAGCCTCTTTAAATCTTCCATTTACAAATAATATTTGTAATATTCATGGTGTAGGCAAAACAAGTAATATTTTACAAAAAAGCATCAACACAAACATAGCTTCACGCTACAATAACTATCAGTCAAACCTAGCATTATTAGTGATGGATAACATTACTGTACCATTGCCTCATAAATACATTTCTACTTCTCAATGGAATATTCCTCATACACAGTCATGTAAATTGGCTGACCCATCATTTTTTGTTCCAAACTCAATAGATTTACTCATTGGTGCAGAGCTTTTCTATACTATATTGGGAACCGGTCGCTTCAAGCTAGGTCCTAATTTACCTATAATGATAAATACAGTTTTTGGGTGGATTGTATCTGGTTCATTTAAATGTGACACGCCCAATCACAACATTGCCTTGCACATAAGCATGTCTTCATTTCTCACAACAGATCAACTTCTTCAGTCATTCTGGGAACAGGAGGAAACTAACTTGGTGAAACTACAGTCTCCTGAGGACAAGTACTGTGAGGAGCTGTTTCACACAACCACCACAATTGACAAAAATGGTAGGTACACAGTAAACTTACCGCTACAAAGTGACAAATTACAGGATTTAGGCAACTCTTTTAACACAGCTTATCGTTGCCTACTACAGTTAGAATCTAGATTCAAAAAAGATCCCTTTTTGCTTACACAGTATAAGGCATTCATAGATGAATATGTAAGACTAGGTCATGCATATTATGTAAAAGATTTTTCACCCAATGACAAGAATGCAACTTACTTACCACACTTACCTGTTAGAAGGCCTGAAAGTAGAACCACTAAATTGAGAGTTGTTTTTAATGCCAGTTCTAAATCGGCTACAGGAATGTCTCTTAATGATATGCTGTATGAAGGCCCTAACTTATATAATGACCTTCTTGACATTATTCTACGTTTCAGATTATTTAAATATGCTTTTTGTTGTGATATAATCAAAATGTTTAGATGTATTTTTGTAAATCCTGAGCAGAGAAAATTACAAAGAATATTGTGGAGAGATCCAGACTCTCATCAGCTACAATGCATAGAACTGGCAACTGTTACTTATGGCACAAAGTGTGCACCTTATTTGTCATGTCGTACATTGTTAGATTTAGCTGAAAGGTTCAAAAAAAGTCACAGTTTGGCTTTTGAATGTATACAAAATAGTTCGTACATGGACGATTTCATACAAAGTCAAAACTCTATCGAACAATGCATTAAAGTATGTTCACAATTGAAAGACCTGCTTAGCAAAGCTGGATTTCAATTACATAAATGGTCTAGTAACTGCCCTAAAATATTAGAAAAGTTTTCAGAGCCCTTATCAGACACACAAACATCCAAACACTGTTCACAAAACAATTCTGACTTACACAGCAGTAGTTACAATTTTAGTAAGCCAGAAATAATCAACACTCTTGGCCTACAATGGTTACCAACTCATGATACAATACAAGCTCACACCCCAGACATAACAGATAGGATACCTACTAAAAGAAACATTTTATCTCAGATAGCACAAATATTTGATCCAGTTGGCATTTTAGCTCCAACAGTAATAATTGCAAAGATTCTAATGCAAAATATTTGGAAAGAAGGCACTGACTGGGATTGTTTAATATCAGAAGAATTGCAGCTTTTATGGCATAATTTTATTACTCAATTAACTTATCTAAAATGTATTGTAATTCCCAGATGGTACTTCACAGATCCTCCCTTCTCAATAACTTTGATTGGCTTTTGTGATGCATCCAAAAAAGCTTATGGTGCATGTTTGTATATAAAAGCAGAATACCATAACAAAGATCCTTCTTGTATCTTGCTAATGGCCAAGTCAAAAGTATCGCCTATTAAAAAACAGCAAACAATACCACGCCTAGAATTGTGTGGAGCTGTTTTACTTTCCAATATTCATAATAAATTAATTAGTGCTTTAATGGGTAAAATTCACATTAATGAAACATTTTTGTTCATAGATTCATCTATTGTTCTACATTGGATCAAATCACCATACAATAAAAAACAGGATACATATGTTTCACACCGTTTAAATAAAGTTATTGAAAATACTTCTAGTGGAAACTGGCATTACATAAACACTAAACAAAATCCAGCAGACATAATTACACGAGGTGTTATGCCAAAGGATTTGCCCACATGTAAGTTATGGTGGCAAGGTCCCTCTTGGATAATGGAGCAACGAACATCATGGCCCATATCCAATTCAAAGGTTACAAACACAACTGTAATAGATGACACATCACCTCAAACCAATCATGACACACCTACAACAGAAATACAACCAATAAATTACACCTTTTTTTATGATATATTTTGCAAATATTCAGATTTTACAAACTTAGTTAGAATCACAGCTTATATTTTCAGATTTATAGATTTAATAAAAAATAAGAAAAAATATCCTCCTTATCTGTTGGTCTCAGAAAAAGACAGAGCTACTAATTTTGTAATTCAAACAGTTCAACACAAAGCATTCTTTAAAGAAATTTTAGAGCTTTCTGCTCCAAATTCACAAAAATTATATACATTTAAGTCTAGTCCCTTAAGAAGATTTAATCCCTTTCTTGATAAACAGAATATCATAAAAATAGGTGGTCGCATTCAACAGTCGGACATTCCATACAAACAAGCACATCCCATAGTTTTACCTGCTAAGGACTACATAACATCACTTATTGTAAGACATTACCACTTAAAATTACTTCATTCTGGCATACAAAACACTTTGTATCATATCAGACTACAATATTGGGTAATTAATGGTAGAAATGAAGTAAAGAAAATAATTCATTCCTGTGTTCGCTGTACTAGATTCAGAGGTCAAACCTGTAGCCAACAAATGTCAAACCTCCCCGCTCCTAGGGTAACTTTAAAAAGAGCATTCTTACATGTAGGAGTTGACTTCAGTGGTGCAATATCAGTCAGGAGTGTCATGGCACTCCATCACGCAATTGTAAATATACCAAGAGCTACATATGTTTATTTGTTTGTCTGGCTAGTAAAGCAATTCATCTAGAACTAGTAAGTGATCTAAGTAGTCAAGCGTTTATTTGTAGTCTTAAAAGATTTACATCACGCAGAGGTATTCCACAGTGTTTGTATAGTGATAATGCAACTAACTTTAAAGGTACTAAAACTGAATTACATGAATTATATAAAATGTTTCAAAATGACTCTTCCTATAGCAATATTATAAACTTTTGTACAAATAACAATATTGAATTTAAATTTACAGTGCCTTTGGCCAGTCATATGGGGGGTATATATGAAGCAGGAATAAAATCTGTAAAATCTTTATTGAAAAGACATTTATTTTCAACTAAATTAACTTATGAATTATTGTATACAGTCTTGGTTCAAATAGAAGGTATTCTGAACTCCAGGCCATTGTGTCCTATTAATGATCTCCCGGATGATCTCACATGTTTAACACCAGCTCATTTTATTATAGGTACTTCCATTACAGATCTGCCAGAACCAAGCCTGTTAAATAGCAATGAAAATAGATTAAATATGTATCAAAAAATAATGTTTTACAAGCAAAAGTTTTGGAAACAGTTCTACTTTAATTACTTATCAGAATTACAAACTAGAAACAAATGGTCAGAAATTAAGGCTAATTTAAAAGTGGGTGATTTAGTTATAATAAAAGATGAATGTACATTACCTACCTTTTGGCCCCTGGGGAAAATAATTTCTACAAATTTAAATAAGTCAGACGGACTTGTTCGTTCTGTATGTGTTCGTACATCAAAAGGTGACTTTATAAGGCCAATACATAAACTAATTTTGCTACCTATTAATGAAAATTAAAAAAAGAACTATTTGTGTCAATTAGTTACAATAAGTTACTGCTGTTTAATTAGTAAAGCAAGCTTTACCTAAATTAATGATAAGTAGAAGCAGGTATATATTAAGTTAAAAGTAACAAGGTACCATTGCCTTACCATTGTTTAAAAGTAATTTGGTTATAACTATATTTTTCTATGCAAAATTCTTAGCTCACAGAATTACATTAAAGACTTAAGTATATAAAACATGTATTATAATTTGCAAAACCTTTAAATATGTATTACTAAATATAATAAAATATATATGTTAGATAATTTACATAACTATTTAATATTACATAATGTTAATTTTCATACTTTTAAAATATTTGTAAAACTAATTTTTAATATCTCTACTATAGAACATAAATTTCATTATTATATAACTTTAAGCTCTCATCGTGAGGGGCGAGTATGTTTAGTATTTGCTACTAAATTGTGTTTAAGCTCGACGGCGACAGATGGCGCCTCGATCGTCTTTTTTCTGTTCTGTCCGAACCGGGGCACGGTTAACTTAGGCTCTCGCAATATAGTTTATTTAACGTGTATTACCATTGTCAAACCCGATAATTTAAAACAAAATAAAGTCTGTGAGTGAAGTGATACCTAGTTTTCGTCATCCCCCAAGAACCCAACATACAACTATAACATATAATTTTAACGCAAATTTTGTTGCGAAACAAATTACAAAAACACAAATATTGAAAAAATTTCCACGAGCAGGATTTGAACCCCTGCACCCTTCTGACATACCGGGTCAGGTGCTCTTCCAATTGAGCTATCGTGGTTCTAACCAGCCCGCCGAAATTGTTCAACACTATTTATTTATTTTTTTTACTTTGAAAACCAAAGGCGCCAATTCAATGTCAACAACTACCGTCATTAACATCTGTTATCATGTGTTTTTGTAAATAAATAATATCTAATATAACACTGTTTTTGAAATTGGACGTGATCAATATTCGGAAAAAGTATTGAAAACATTTCCACAGGCTGGATCGGTGACCGTTCTTGTTTGGGCGTTTCAAGAATCATAATCTCTATGATAAGTAAAGTATTATATTTAATAAACTGACATTATTTTATTAAATTCACATATTAAATTTAAAATGGGTTAAAGTGGTCAAAGCTTTATGATATCATTTGTATATGTTTTGCATGCACTAGCAGTTTTCTATTAAACCTATCATCATATTTTTAAATTAAGTATATCATCTGAAGTAGTAGTCATAGTGTTTTGGTATAACATCACGTTACATTTCCGTTACCCGGCGTTGGGTATTCTATCGGTTGCAGCATAAACCGCCCGTCCGATTTTGTCGAGTGCGACTGAGTGGCCGCCATTTCCTCCCTTCCTTTATTTTTTCTCCAACAACTTAATGGAGTCGTAAAGAATGGCGTGGCATTTCATTATAATGTATTAACTTTATCCGGGAGCAATTACGTCTTTGAGGCTTGTCGACGCGCTGTTTTTGTTTTGGGCTCTGGTCTAAGTAAATGACTTTCAGGCGATTAAAGTTATGAAAAGAAGAAGAATTTGCTTTACCTATTATTTTAATAGGTTATAAATATACTACTGTGTCATAAAAAACAATAAATATACAAAATCATGCCAATCCGACACACATCACACGCACACATGGATGTGTGCGTGTGTGATGTGTGCGACTAACGGCTTTACGTGCCTTCTGAAGCACGGAAGAGCTGGGAATGATAAATGTTTTGGTCATCCATCCGATGACTGGCCTTTGCAAAAGTTGCTCAACCTCGCAGACCGGGCGCGTGAACCACTGCGCAATCGAGCACATAGATACACTTTTTTAATTATTTCTTAAACAGTTATGATAAGAAGAACCATTAAAGCAGTACACACTGTCAAATAAATAAGCACAGAAGCACAGTCTAAAGCTTTGTAAAGGCAAACAACATAAGTTTATTAAGAAAATAAGAGCTACATCTCTCCCAGAGAAAGTTCTGTGTCTTTTTTATCAACTAACTAGTTTTGCATTTCATAGAAGTCGCATCATGTTCTTTACCCAATGAGTATATTTAATAAAAAACTATATACCAATTACAAAAATGCGTAAGGGCTCGTCCACCGTGCTAGCGATGTCACGCGGCTTTGGTCGCACTAAATCGTACCGACAGGTTTCAGAACGTGTCCAATTAAATAGATGAAGCGTGCTTGCGACTGGCAACCGGGCGTTAACGACGTTGTATGACTTGCAGTGTCAACAGTTATTTATTAATTAGGTACTCTTAGATTTATTTGTATGTTGTAATAACGAAAGTGTTTCTTCTAAGGATTCCTTCATTACGAAGAAAAGTAGCGCTCTTGCTTTCTTTGCTTCTGTTCTGTTCTTCTTAGTAAAAGGTCTTCCGCCGGACGCCGTAGACTTACAAACCGAAGGCATAGTGATTTCCAAAAGAGCTTTTAAATGAATAAATAATTTTGAATTTCAATTTGAGGATTTTCATTATAGTTTCTGAGCATGGCTATCGTCAAGTTTTTTATACTTAGTACTGGTAAATTTATGAATATTCAGAATATCCTGAATTTACATCAGTCGCCAGTGAATTAATAGAATCACCCACCTCCGCTCAATTCAAAAAGTTTCTATACTTGGTACTGATATCTATATAGCATTAAAAACAGACGTCAGTAGTCCCGCGTGTCACACTGCACCGTGATACGTCACTACAAATCGGCGCGACCAAAGTCACGTGACAACGCCGCCGCCGCTGCCAAGCTGTACGAGCCCTAACGCGAGCCATCTCGAAAGTGACGTCGACTATATATTAGATAGCATCGCACACGTCCGCTCGGTACGATCCAAGAATGTATCTAAAGCAAATCTCGTTGCGCGGCGCGTGACTCAAATCTAGACGGAGACGAATTCCTAGGGAGCTGATTAAACTTGTTAGGCAGATGCAACAAGCTAGCTACCACTACCAGTGCTATCGTCTTTACTTTTTTTCTAACTTCTAGGTTTTAACTGCCTTTGTGGTCTATTGGTAAGATTTTCGGGCTCAAAACCCAGAGGTCTCGAGTTCCCATGTCCATGGCCCACGTCCGTTGTCCGTGTCCCAAAAACATTGTGGTGCCCTACCACCCTACCTTCTTCTACGTGAGAAAAATCTTGATTTTCTGAAAACCGTTTGCAATGCATAGGTGCCGTCTAAAACATGCAAAACATCCTTTGTTTGATTTATATGGAAAGCTACGAAGCTATGATAAAAAGTTTAAGCAATAGTCGAATCAAAATAAAAATAAAATCGCCATGGGTCCATTGTGTTTAAAATTTAATTATTAATGAATTGATTTCCTAACTCTACATGCTTGCTTGTTAATGCTGGGGGGTAAAACATAAACGGTGTTAGTTCGCTTCCTGTTCTACTAGTCTAATCATAATGAAATTCTGACCAGACTGACCATTTAGACTTACTATCAATAAACACCGTAAATATTAAGGTTATCTATTCCAATCCTCGAATACAAAGTATCACTTAACGATATCAAACGCAGAGTACCGGCTGATAAAACTCTGCACATTAATTACTGTACAAATGGCGGGAATTTCTGACTGCATCGAATCGGAAAAGTTTGTGTAAGCAAGGCTTACTGCTCAAGTTTCTGTTTTATGGGCAACTGCAGTAACTGGGAAATGAGTGGAAACTTTCGGATACACCTTTGGAATCTTGATTAAATACTTGGGAAATGAAAGGGCAGTGAGTATTGTGCAAATGTATTAATTAGTTAGTAGGTAGAGAGTCACGTCGAAGTCACTGGTAAAGGAGGTGGAAGTTATAGTGGAGAAACCAGCAGCGGTGGATCATAACACATCACAAAGTCGTCTTATATAAACTTTCAAACTTTCTTGTTCTATTTTAAAACAAAGATTTATAACGCGGGTTAACGCTAACTACTTAATATTGGTATTCTTATAATTTTGAATTCTGCATTCACAATGCTTTATAGTTACAAGATAAAATTTTACTACAAAGAATCTCATTATCGGTAGCTCAGAGGTCAGAGCATTGTACCGGTTATCCATAAGTCGTGGGTTCGATTTCCACTCGAGTTTCCTGAGGCTGGTTAATTTTTTCTGGTAAAATTTTATCTTAAAGTAGTAGTTATCATAAGCTTACCTTTATGTTGCGACCGATTTGCACCGGCCGTGAATCTTGACGTTTGTGTTTGCGTTAATGCCCGCATTCAAACAAGTCATCATGTTTCTAGCGAAGGAGACGTAGATGAAGAAAGAATTAAACGGGAGAAAAAATACTTACTTTAATGGCTTGGCATATAAAGACGTTTTGACAGAGGTGCTACGGTGATCTCGAAATAAAAGTTATGAAATATAATTATTTTTGTGTTCGAGAGTTTTCGGTACGTGCTAACGTTTGTGTATGTTGTTTGTTCATTAAGCCTCGTTCTATCTTTAGAACCAGGACATACATACAAAAATCGATACAAAAGTATTGATATTTCTTATCAATTCAATCTACAATAAAAGATAGACGGTACCTAGATAATTGCATTGTATTGGTAATACTTAGGTAATTGATTCCGGGTTGCGAGTGCCAGAACAAAGTAGATTGCTTCGTGACTGATATCGTCAAACAGTTCCTATATAGTTGCAGCTCTTGGAATGTGGCGCGTCACAAAGGCTCCAACTTTGATTACTCCTGCTATGACAATGGCCATTCACTCTGAAGAAGCTTGCCAGGCTACCACCAGTTCATGACACATTATATGATTAAAGTTTTCAATCGGTGTTCTAGAGTTATCATTAAATAGGTAAGTACTTTTTTGTTATCACAATCATTGACCTTTAAATATTTTTTTTATATTAACGGGTAAGCACAGTGCCTTGATCTCACCTGATGTTAAGAGATGATAAGGTCAATGATGGAAGCGCACTTCACCCGGAATCCTCAACTAGTGAGGTACTGGCTATCTTATCTCTAGCTGCCGGAACACAACAATGAGACAAACATTGTTGTTATGGCGACATATTTAGATAAGATGGTGGTAGCTATCCAGGCGGACAAACAAATCCTACCAACCAAACCGAGTACGCAAACATGTATCCCCCGCTGGGAATCGAACCCGGGACCTCTGGGTCTAAACCGGTGGTCTTAGCCACTAGACCACTAGACGACATTTGACTGTAACAAAATTTTGCACTTTAAAGCTTAATAGTTCACAAACGGATGCCTCAATCAAAAACTGTTTTTACAAACCCGCAATAATTTTGAAAATGCTATCCAACGACACCCCACACTATGGGGTAGACAACAAAAGAAAGTACACCCCCACTTCACGTGTAGGGAAAGTAACCTAAAAACAAATATTTTTCAAAATTTTACTTTACTACTTTGTTGGCTTGATTAATATGTATATCCATGCCAAATTACAGTTTTCTAGTGCAAAGAGTCTATGAAAACAGACGTCCTAAATGGGTAGTAGGTAAAAAATGTATGGACGGTTCAAAAGCACCATTGTCTTAAAAAAAATCTTAAATAGGAATTCAGAAAGTCTTAGAAGTATCTACCTGTTCCAACTGAAATAACAGTTCGCGTTCCTCCAACAGTTTCCACAAATCACTGAACTTTGTTATTATTTCGTTCACGTCCGGCGGTTGTAGTTGTTCGAGATGATGCTTCTAAACCGAGGAGTCTTTGAGTTGTACATTCAAATGGTGCACCAGTATTCTGGCAGCGTTTTTCATTTAAAGTTAAAAGGAAATTTCAGCACTTATAAATTACAAGTTCATACTTAGTATCTTAGATAACGTAAAGGTATAAAATTTATTTTTTAAACCTTGATGTTATATTACTTTCCACTTTTACAATATAACATTACATGCAACGGCCTCAGTGGTCTAGTGGTTAAGGTCACCGGTCTCAGACCCAGAGATCCCGGGTTCGATTCCCAGTTGGGGGTACATTTTTGTGTACCCGGTTTAGTAGGGTTTGTTTGTCCGCCTGGCTAGCTACCTACATCTTATTTTAATGTCGTCATAACATCAATGTTTGTAGCATTGTTGTGTTCCGGCAGCTGGGGATACCCGAAAGATATTTTAAAAAAACCTAGTGGACTCATACTATGACGCATTTTATTAACGAGTCAACCATTCGCCGGAAACATAGTAAGTGGAATTTGTTAAATAAAAAAAGTGGAAAAGGATTGTATAAAAATTTTTGTACGTTACACAAACATAAACATTGTCAATACTAGCGACCGCGCGCGACTTCTCACGCGTACCTAAATACCCGTAACCCGGAACTCTTTAGTAAATTTTGAAAAACTCCGTCGTTTATATTTTGCTTTCCTCGTCAATGGAACCTGAACATTTCAGCGGTGTACATGTAGGTCCAGAGGTTTGGACGGCAACATCCAGTCCAGGCTCAGGCTAACGGCAGCCATAAAGCAGTCAGGATGCGACTGCTTCAAGCTGCGACTGTATAGAGAACTACAGTCTTCTATCATAAACATAATGGAACTGCTCAAGCTTCAAGCTGCCCGTGTTAGGCTGCCCTAGGTCAGGACTTTAAATTTTATTATGATTACTACTTGATTGAATACTTAAATGTATTTATTATGAAAATAGAATTCTTAGTCAATAATCATTAATAATGTTGCCTTAAAATAAAAGATAAAAGCTACTTGGAGAATAAACATTAAAATGGACTATATATTTTACACGCTAAAGCGATAAAAACTAAAGCTAGAAGAACTCTCTCGGTAGCAATGAAATTTATACCCTGGCCGTTTTTATTGTGGAAGTGCACACAAACTATGGGGCAACTTTTAACAAGGCCACTATGAGAGCGCCGGCAATCTGACCGCTTAGTTTTTAGTATAGGTTATTTGGAATAAGACATATCGGAAAATGTAATTGTCTCATTCCGCATACTAAAGTTTTCAATAATTATATTTTGTATTTGATCATTATCAGTCTATTCGGATGACCTAAGCCCACAGCTAGGCCTTTTATTTAAGTTAATGTTTTGTTGTGTGACACCGAATAAGTAATTTTTTATGAAATTTTAATTTTTCAATTCTTTTAAATCATTAACTTAAAATACCTACTCATAGAAAAACTGATATTTACATACAGCGAATTTATAGATACACAATATGTTGATTTCACTATAAATGTTCATAGAAAAATTAATTACCTAAAAACCTAGTTATTTTAAATTTTGAAATGCGTCATTAACTGCCCTGGCGACACTAAAACCGCGTCCTTTCGCACCTAGCTCCCAACAGCTGTCATAAATTTAACAATCGTACAATCTTCGATCAACAGTTGATCGAAGTAATCATTATGTAGGCAATAACTGTATAAAATGACAACATCCGTTTGTCTGTATTTGTCTTACTATAGATAATCTCTCTTCTGTGCTATAGACATTGATTCGTAGCAAAGCCGTCGGTATACATTACCGCTGACTACCGCTTACGTATTGAAATGAAACACTGTATGCCTTACATGTGTTTTATTTACATTTATAGTAGAATAGAAAGGAATAATCATTTTATTCAACACACATTTTCCAGTCTAAACTTCTTAAAATTTTATCTTTGCAGGAATCTTCGCAGGTTAGAAAGAATGTATGTTTATAATTCTTATAAGCTCTCATATCTTATATGGATGTATCGTTGTTCATTATGGTGTGTTTGAAGCTTTTCAGATCTTTTAAAATGGCTCAGTCCCTCAATATCATGTTCGTAAACTGAAGTAAACAATATACCTACTTCGAACGTAGCAGTACATTGCAAAGCGCATCGCCACTACTTTCCGATCCGATCCGAACCCTTCGGAGAATCTAGTAGGGCACGGGGACGCGCACTTGTGCGCGATGCCGTTCCCTCTAGATAATCTCTGAAGGTGATTCGTTTCACACGGCTTGAGGGACCCTTTACGTTCCTCGCCGCCCCCAAAAAGCCCGGTGAAGCTGAAAATGCCGCAGCGGCAATCAGCAATCTCTCTCAAAAAAAAAAAAAAAAAGCCACTACTTTTGTATTGGCGTACAATTCGCATCGCCATTTACGGCCGAGCCGATACAGGACCGATATGTTTCCCATACAGTCACACGCATAAAAGTTAACACAATAGCCACTCCAGCTCCATCTGTTGTGTTGTTGAAACTCGGCCAAAGCGCGAACTTGCGAAAAGCAACCAACCGCACAGAACGGAGCTCGAGCAACGGTGGTGCATGACAAGACGCATGGCTCGATACATGCCCCGATACATCTTCGTTCGACGGTTCCACCCCACTTGCATTCTAGTACAAGGCACAACAATCAATAACAAACTTCTTTCTCCACGGGCAGCCCGTTCGAAATTCAACTCTAACTTTTAAGTAACAGAAGAGCTTTCCGCTCGGGATTGTGTGTTGATGGCATTAGCAAGGATTGTGTTTTGTTCAATATTGTTTTCTTAATTGGAACAAATGGCATTGAAAGTGTTGTTTATTGTAAGCGCCGGGGCTAGTTCAGGCTGTCTGTTCATGTTTTTTGGGTCATTTCTAACGATGTTTACGGCAAAGCTCTCCTCATAATAACGTGTAGCTGTTCTGTTGTAATATTATCGTGTAAAACATCTTAATGACTTAAACTACGGTAAATACATTGCGATGTTATAAGTACTATTACTAGCCCTAGGCCCATTTAAAATACCGCCAACAACTAAGAGTTATATCTACGTGTACCAACGGTACCTACTTAATGACTCCGCTTAAAAAGTTGTTCATAAAACTGTATTAATATATTCCAACGGCAACTCCCGTAAACGTATTACACAAGTACACGGAAACAAGTTCGTTGGAACTTTGTAAATTAGACAAGTTACGACGCTACTGAACTCGAGTTAAAGTTTATCTTATATTGTACACGGAAAACGTTTTTAAAAGACTACCCTCCTACCCGTTGCTAGTTTGATATCTTATTTTTTTCTCAGTATTGTTCTAGGAAGAGGAATATCGTTAGTTTTTTTTTCTTTTTTTATGTTCTTTGCATGATGTTTTAATACTTGGTTAATACGTTTTCAGTCTTTATTTATTTATTTCACACCTTAGACAATTTGTTTTTAATGATAAAGGCATTTGCTTCGCAGTCGGACTATACTTACGTAGACTACACCTACTTTACTTAACTTTATTTCGAAGAACTTCATCATCATCATCTCAGCCAAATGACGTCCACTGCTGGACAAAGGCCTAAGGATCTCCACAACGACCGATTTTGTGCTGCTCGCATCCAGCGGCTTCCCGCGACGTTCACCAGATCGTCGATCCGCCTTGTTGGAGGCCTGCCCACACTGCGCTTTCCGGTACGAACTTAAGCTCACCTTAATTAGTTACCAACATTGTACGACTTACCCCATTATTAGTAGATCTCATAGTTCACAATCTCAAAATAAGAACATAAAACAGTTTCATCATTACTATGGGCGTACACTTGGAGAGGCTTATGCCCAGCAGTGGACAAGTAAAGGGTGATGATGATGACGTCTGTGGTTTTAATATGACTATATAATAAGGACGTGACGTAGCTACAACGGTATCGAGATTAGGTATTGAAAGAGGAGAGGGAAGCCTTTAAAAAGCTCTTCATCAATGAAATAAAAAAATGCATCGTCACTTGTCTTTCAATTAACATTCGATTTGCAGCTGTTTACCAAGGTATGTGATTCGCCGTATTAGACAACCGGTGCCTACGTCCAGCCATAACTCTAAGCCTACACGAGCCATGGCTCCCAACACGAACTCCGTAAATCAGTAATCCACGTCAGGCTGACCTCAAGGATTGCAGTCACGTTCGTATAACGAACCGATTGACTGACACACCCCACCCGAACTCTCACCATGCCGAAATGAACCTTTGTGGTCCAACAATAAGGTATGTAGTCGCTGATATTGGACAATGCAGCAGCTAATATTATTAAAGTACACCCTCACAAATATTGTCGGGTTATAAAAGTTGCTAGTAACGTATTAGTGTCATTTTGGTCAATAAATGAAGGTAACCATTTATTTATTTTCAACTTAAATCTATCTATCTATTTATTATTGCAGCCCTTGTAGCGTCCGTTTTTGGACATAGACCTCATCTCTGGTTCTCCACTCTTGACGGTCTCTTTCAACTTATATATTGAATTAATATTCTATAATACCTAATGCTATTTTGCATTTTTTATTTCCGGTTTCAAAGGAACTTACTAGATCCAGTTTAGTTACAGGCCATCTTTTTTTACCCGACTGCAAAGAAAGGGTATTGTTTTTCGAGCGTATCTTGTATGTATGTATGTATGTATGTATGTATGTATGTAATATTCTTTATCACTTCATATCTCCAGAATCGCTGAACGGATTTACATAATTGAGGTATCGTTAGATTCGTCTTAGCTGCCCAAGTGTTCTTAGATAGGTGACGTTAAAAAAACAAACATTGCGGCTGTGCGACGCCATTGAATTGGTGTCGATCGAATCGAATCGAATCAATATCAAACATAGTGTTGTATACAATCAAAAATATCAATACGGTAGTCCTTCGAAATTTTATGCAAAATTATACATAACATGCAGTCGAAGGCATAAAATTTAATGATAAGTCAAATCATTCTCACTTTGTGCGTGCCTCCGACTGTGTTTGATATTGTTTCGATTTATTTCGCTGGCTTTATGTAATTATTGAATTTTTATCTTGTTCCGTCCTTTTCAGTTTATTTTCTATTTTTTATGAAGTACCTTGTCCGCTATGTTTTTGTTTAATCCCTACAGAACATAGAAAATAACAACTATAGCTTCAAAAGTCAACATGCGTATAACTGTCTTGTTGTAGCGCCTATGTGCTGCGGTGGCCGCAATCCATGTGGCGAGCCAACAGACCATATAGGACCGTATAATCGTTTGCTAGCTTAAATAATGCTTAGAAGAACTTGATATAAACCTACAAAATAAACAACTTAATGCAAATACACCTCCCCCATGGAAATAGGCTCGCAGCCCTCGCAAACAAATAGTAATGCAACGACGTTCACGCGCCGCACGCTCGCTCGTGGTGACAGCTCTGAATATTGCAGCACTTACACCCAGTTTTACTTTTTAGATCAATTGGTTGTACGATGGAGGGTGGCGTCACAATAACGGGTTCCTTTGACAGCAGTCTCAATATTACTACCGAGCAGAGATTGACGAATTATACAAATATACGGTCGTTCACGAGTATGACATATGAATCGGTCAATGGGCTATTTAACCTTATTCTACCGACCGTAAAGTCACGACCACAGATACTCTATAGAGCATGACACACTCAAGCAACTCCATAACATCAATTTTGTTTGTTATCTGTAGGACACAGCTGGCAAAAGCTATCATGCCAGCGTAAAAATAAATAAACAATATTGATACAAAGAATATAATGTGGACTTTTCTATTCAAACCGAGCAAAAGAGAAATATTATTTATCTCTATAGTAACCTTTTTTGAGTAAACCATATTTTTATTTGTTTTTTAAAGGTAGATGTTTTTTATTAATAATGTATACCTTGCCCCAATTTATATTATTATAGTTGTTTACACCTGCCTTAAGAAATAGCCAAGAACCTTATGTTGTCTGAACAGTGGCATTACAAGTTTAACCAGTTCAGTCCATGCTACCCACTCATAAAAGAGCAGAAATAAATCCACGACACTGTTACGGAGTTAAAGCGGTTTTGTATATTTATACTTTTTACATTTTTTCTGTAAGCTGTCAAAACTTTTTGTTTTCTCTTCGCGTCTTGATGTCCTTGATTTCACTTGGAGCCCCAGTCGCAAAGCGTTCGGCCTGATATCCGGAGATCTTGGATTCAATTATCAGGTCAGGCAAACTGTGTTTCGTATTTTTCGATATGTGTTCACCAAACCGCAAGCATGGTGATGGTGAGTGGGAGAACCCTTCTATATATACCTACTACTTTTAAGTTTATACTGGCATTTTCTACTAACTCTTAGATTATACGAAAGGTGTCAGACGACCTTGCGCAAGTAAACCAACACGCGCGAGGGATCATCTGCGTCACGTCATAACGCCTGATTAGACTAGTGCCGGAGACGACGGATGCACGCACAGTGAGAACCTCCAAGCAAAACAACCGAATAAGGACAGCTCACGTGTCCCGCAGATCCTTTTACTTCGAACCGCTACTTGGACCCGCTAGCTGCGTACGAGATGGAAGCCTGGCCAACGTGACCAGGCAAACGGACATTCCCACCTCTACAGCTCGCCCGCGAAGGCATAACCTGCAGGGGGTTTAGGATCAAACTCCCGCAGTACTCTTGAAAAGACAGCCGGACCTGTGGCACCAGATGCCATAACCTAACAGTGTAGATAAGGACAAGCAGGACAGCAGCAGAACAGTATATAGGTTAATACATGATACGTTTTACTATTCGTCTTTTATACAGGATACTGCTATTTTTCCTATGCTTCTATTAACTAAGTAAAAATCGCAAATTCACGTAGGTATCTAAAACCCCCGGCCATTGTAATGACGGTCACGCACCGCTCGCGCTTGAGTGACGGCGCGACAACAGCCGCACGCGAGCGCCGAACTATTGCATCCACGTACACGCTTTTAGGGTTACGTACTTGCACGAATCCCTTTAATAGGTAGTCAAAGAATTCGCAGGTATGTATTGAAGAAGGTATCTTTTAATATTTAAAAATGGAGAAGTACGCCAATGACTACGCTCCAGAAGAATCGGAAGTCAGATACGAAGAAAGCCAATAAGCAGACGTCACATTGCCGAACTGTAACAAACTCAACGCCTACGTTTAAAGGATAAAATTTTTTTCTACTCTGCCTTCTTCTTTCTTTTTTGCTTGTTTGAATATTCTTGCTTGCTGTAAAGAACAGATTTCCAATAAAAAATATTGCATAGATCGCCAACATTTTCATTTATGTTTTGGTCCTTCGAGCCGGATTACTAACATTGCAGATCCTGCCGTGTATTCCCACGTAATGCTTTACAGATTTGTGTGTTTCATTAACCGAAATAATACTCTAATATAACAAGAAAAGTAATCAGTATAACCAACACGCGCTAATCGAGCCAGCCTCCACCACGCAATTACGAACAACGAGGAACAACTGTCCTCATGTTGTGCTATTCATTAGCTCCCGTATCGCACATCTAAAATACAACGCGACCAATTAAAGTTGACCCCGGCGTTCCGCCACTGCACTCTTAATCAGAGAGCAGATACACGGTTAATTAATGTGATCCGCTTTTATTATGCTGCACGGAAAATGGGGTAAATGGTAGTAGGGCTTTCGCGTATTTATGTTGGGATACATTTAATTAAAACAAAGATTTGTAGCTGCCCTTGCTGAGTTTTGTACAGAGTCTTCTCAGTACAAGGTCTCCCACTAATTATTGAATTTAAAGAGGTGGAAAGGTCAGCTACTGTGCACTAGCGATTGATAGGTCAGTCGTAGAATTAGTTTCTGTCCTTATTGTTTGCAAAACAAGAAAAGGTTTAATTTCAATAAATTCAAGTTATCTCTGAATAATAAATTGACAAGGCATTATTGGCAATAAACAGTGTATTTTTTGTAGTAAAAAACAACAGTAATATTTAAAATAAATATTTAGAATATAATAACATAGAACATGATAAGAGTGGGTTCGATTCCCACTCGAGCTTCCTGTTGGTTGATTTTTTCTAGTAAATTTTTATCTTGTAACTTAATTTTATAGCATTGTGATTGCAGAAATTCAATATAATAAAAGCATAGAACATTATAATATATTATTTTACACATCTCCTTCCGAGTCACGTAATTAGATATGCAAACTGTCGAACGTCTATCGGTATGCATAAAATAATTTAAACTATTCTACATTAAACCAAAACACATCGCATTGGATGTGTCTCCAGATGATCTTCTAAACTCAAAAGACATTGAAGTTTCTACAACACGGATAGAAGATTGGATATCTTATTCGGAACACAAAGACGCGTTTGATCAATCTCATTATTCTGCATGCAAGTGACGTTGCCTGTTCGCTAAGAATGTCACGTGTTCGGAGATTGCAGATAGGTACCCAAGCCGCCTTTGTCTGTACACAGATACGGGTCTTTGTCACAATCACAATGCAGATTAATTTAATAATAGTTATATTTATCATAAAGTTTTTTAAGTTGTTATTTATTATTATCTTTATATCTCATTATCCTAATCATGCTGCCTATCTTAACTTAAAATTGAAAAACGTAAATTATTTAAAATATCTTTAACTAAAATGTTTTTTTGTTTTGTTTATATAATTTTAACGCAAATTTTATTGTTTCAAAGTAAAAAAGTAAATAGTGTTGAATAATTTCGGCGGGCTGGTAAGAACCACGATAGCTCATGGAAGAGCACCTGACCCGGTATGTCAGAAGGGTGCAGGTTCAAATCCTGCTCGTGGAAATTTTTTCAACATTTGTGTTTTTGTAATTTGTTTCGCAACAAAATTTGTGTTAAAATTATATAAACAAAACAAAAAAACATTTTATAAATAGCTTGCCTACTTCTTAACTGATCTTTAGTAGTTGTAAAAATATTATGATCAGATGATAATGACGGTAGTTGTTGACATTGAATGGGTGCCTTTGACTTTCAAAGTAAAAAAGTAAATAGTGTTGAATAATTTCGGCGGGCTGGTTAGAACTACGATAGCTCAATTATAAGAGCACCTGACCCGGTATGTTAGAAGGGTGCAGGTTCAAATCCTGCTCGTGGAAATTTTTTCAACATTTGTGTTTTTGTATTTTTAACTACATTGTATACTTTTATGTCATAAGAAAATAATAGTTTTTTTTTAAATTTGTAGTTAAAGAAAATATGTTAATATAAAATAAAATAAAAAAGACATACAACACTGGCTATTGGCAAGATAAGATAAGATTGTAGCATAATTGGAAAAGCGTCGCTTGAATTTGAACGGTCGTGGGTTCCAGTATGAGTCGCTTCTTCATTGATCATCCCAATTGAGTCAGTGATTCATTTTCAAATTATCAACCTTTTGAATCACTAGTTTCAGTAGAATTCCTCAATGACGCCTTTTTAGATACACAGATCAGCGTTTCACAACACAATTCAAAATTAGGTGCGATTCATCGCTTGAATTGACTATCAGGCGTCCACCTAAACCCCACCATTACAAATTCAGGAAGCGTATAACAAAAAGACAGTATATATATATATATTACGCGAAAATAAATTTTGAACAGCGGCGGATAGGAACTTGTGTATTTAAGCGCGGACGTCGAGTCGCGCGAATTCTGCCCAAAATAAACGAGCCTCCTTCCGCCTAGTTAATTTACGTGAGGTCCGTTTGGTTTGTATTCAAATGTATTTTTTTTTTCGGTTCCTAACCTCTCGGGTTGTGTAAGAGTGTTCATTTAATAATCACTAAGTAATAGATGTTATATATTATTTGCATTCAGTGTTTGTGGGATGTGGACCTTTTGGGAAGTAGTAATTTTAAGAAGTGGACATTATAGTCCTAAAGGTTTCAATTTAATTTGTGTTTTGTTATTAATATAAGTGTTGAAATCACACGATGTTTTACACATCTACAGCTAAGGTACAATTTCCATTGCCTTTAAAAAACACTAATTATTTATCATATTTAGTACCTCCAAAAACAAAAACAATAAAAATGAACTTTGCTCTACAATGATACCCTCCAGATAAAGTGGCTTTGATAAAAAAGAAAAAATAGAAACTTAAATAAGTTAATAATTAGGTATTACAATTTTGTGCACGAAGAGTTTTCTCAATTTTGGGGATCGTAAAAAAATCGTTAGGGCTCAAGTGAGGGCTGTAATGCGGTGATCTAAAATTTCGACATTTTGGGTGCTCAAAAACATCTTTGTTTGGCGGGCGGTGTGCAAACTTGCATTGTCATGGTGCAGTATCATACACGACGTCTTGAGTTGTTTTTTTGAAACTGTGATGACTTGTGGCAAACAAAAAGTGGTATACCAGTCAGCGTTAATCGTCTTGCGATCTTCTAGTACAATACTGGTGACATGACCACCATTTGCCACAAACGAGGCAACCATTTTTTTAAGTGCTCCGTGAGCATATAACTTTGGTCGGTTTTGGCTCATCTTGGAAGACCCAGACAGTTGACTGCTGCTTGGAATCTGGGTCGTA
Organism: Eudonia truncicolella; assembly: GCA_949315975.1. NCBI lineage: Eukaryota > Metazoa > Arthropoda > Insecta > Lepidoptera > Crambidae > Eudonia > Eudonia truncicolella. The sequence continues at coordinate 793,499 of OX438838.1, read as the reverse complement.
AGCATATATCCAAGACTCCTCACCATTAACCATATCATAAACGTGTTTTGACTCTCCTCGGTTGAATCGCTGCAGAGTTTGCGACACCATCTAACATGGGCTGTTTTTTGGTCGTCGCTAAACAAATGTGGTATCCAACGAGAGATCAACTTTCTTACGCCAAGTTCTTCGTGCAGGATTTTTTGGATAGTAGTCCCTGAAATACCCACGGATGCCTCTATTTCACGGTATGTCACATGACGATCTTCGACTATTAGTTGCCGCACGGCGTCAAAATTCTCTTGCGTCATGGCGGTTTTTGAACGACCTTCACGTGGCTTGTCACTGAGGCTAGAGTGCCCACGTTGAAATTCTAAATATCAGCGTTCTACAGTCCTAAGACATGGTGCTGCATCACTATTATTTTTATCTCAGCACACTTTTTCTTTGATATTTCCATTTTTACAACCGACTTGTCACCTTTGGTTTGCAAACGACACTTAAAAGGCAGCCTGCGTATTAGTTTTAAATTAAAATTATATTAGTTTTTTACTTTTTATTTTTAAGTGCTAATGGGCTGCATTGAACCTGTATTAAATATTTATAAAATACAGTGAAAAAATTAAATGCCTACCCGACCCGGCCAGGAATCGAACCTGGGTCTTGATGGTCTTGATGGCTTATGTAAGCACTGATTTTTTATTTTTGACCGATTTTTAGCGACAGAGTGACATTTATCCAACGGTTTAAATTTATTATATCGTTGTGTTATCAAATTTGTGGCATTTCATCTGTAAAGATAAATCTGCATAGCCATCATTTGCAATAACCGTTGAATAGATGGCACTCTGCCGCTAAAAACCAGTAAAAAATCAAAAAGCAGTGAAAATTCAGCCTTCCCGGTAGCATAATGGTCAGTGCAGCCGCCCCGGATTGCAGAAGATCCAGGTTCGATTCCTGACTGGGTCGGGTACGCATTTAATTTTTCACTGTTTTTCTATAAATATTTATATTAGTTTAGTAATATAATATTATTTATTTTACATTTGCTTTACTCAGTTAGTAAGAAAGTTGTAAGTACCTTATTATACGTAACACTTCGGATGGTGTAAGGATACTTCCCAGAATCCAACCGAGTCCCGGTTTTAAGGGTACCTACCCTAAATCCAGCGAAATTACGAGTACCTACAGAGCACAAAAACATAAAAACTGAAGCATCAGCGCCAGGAATTCTGCTCGTAAAACTATTAAAAACACTCTAGAAATTAAGTTTAAAAATAATAATGTTATAAAAGGCAGTGAGATGAAATTTCACACAAATTTAAATGCGTAACGTAGCGGATGAAATGACGTAATTAAGCCGCACTCGCCGCGGCCGGCTAATTGATGGGCGCTGCACGCGCGGACCGACACTCATTATCCTACGGCTATAATAAAAATTAAATCAAACTATATTGATAGACTGGAAATATTTGAATTTATACCTGGGAACAAGAGAAGACGAAAAATCCTGACTGCCCCCTTCAAGCGACCCTGAGCACGACCCACATTTATGTCCCCTCTGCGCTGCTTATAAGCCAGGATAGAAGCAACACCCGTCCCTACAACTGTATAGCTGAATTGTTAGACGACTACGAACCTCGACCGAATAAAGTTTGCTGACTTCTAAAGGTTTTGATTATTTTACACCTCCTCATTGACCTAACTCTCGCAAGGAGGACGCCCTGGCTGCATTAGTAGTCGTTAACAACCACCAATACGTACTGAGGTGACAAAAAAATATCATCTCGAGCTTTTCCTTGCTTTGGAAGGCACGCAAAGCCGTTGGTCCCGGCTGCATTAGCAGTCGTTAACAACCACTAATCCACACGGGCCCACGTGGTGGTTTATGGCCTGTTCTCCCTATCCATTCATAGGGAAGGCTCGTGCCCCAGCAGTGGCGACATAAAAATGATCTGGTGATGAAGCAAACTTTGAAAAGCCCGGTTATCGGATAGGTGACCAAAAATGCTTCAACTCGAGCTCTTCCGTGCTTTGGAAGGCACGTAAACACGTTATGGCTGCAGTAGCAGTGGTTAACAACCACCAATCCGTCCTGGGCCCGCGTGGTCGTTTATGGCCCGCACTCCCTAATGTTTCATACATAGGAAAGGTGCGTGACTCTCTACACTCTTAAAACTCACAGGCAAGGCTCTATTTTTATAAAGCTTATTTTATCTTAATTGTAATTATAACGAGTAGCTTATCAAAAGCTTAGTAAGAAGAATTGTCTTCCGGATTGCGAAAGGTCGTGGGTTCGAGTTCCATCTGACTTGCAATAATTGGACGACATTTCCAGGGTACATTTTAAGCTTTTACAAATTCATCATCATCATTTAGTGCCATCTTCATCTTCTTTCTTCTTCTTTTTATAAATTAACTAGTTTTAATGGTGACTTTATATATACGACACAAAAAAAAAACAAAAATATTAAAATAGATGCGAACATATTTTGCATTAAATCAAAACCATTGCAATGTATCTAACAACTAAGTGGTATACTCGTAATATGGCTGTTGCATAACCAAATAAATAATAACAAAAAAAAACTAAATCAGCGCAAAACAACTTTTAGAAGCGTTGGTCGTAATGGCGGACGGTGGCGCGCAATATTTTGACGTTAGCAAAATATAATGCGCCGCCATTAATCCATTGGACGGCCACGTGGCGTCGCGATGCTCACACACCCGTCGAACCGGTGAAATATGGCCCACGGGCGGGCGGCGGGACACTGCCAGCGACGCTATACATGCCAAAAATTCGGCTATATCTCATCATTATCAGTTCATTTTATGTCCCCACTGCTGGGGCACGAGCCTTCCCTATGGATGGATAGGGAGAACGGGCTATAAACCACCACGCGGGCCCAGTGCGGATTGGTGGTTGTCAATGTTTGCGAATGCAGCCGGGACCAACGGCTTTACGTGCCTTCCAAAGCACGGTAGAGCTCGAGATGACAAAAATTTTGGTCACCCATCCGATGAACGGCCATTGCGAAAGTTGCTTAATCTCAGCAATCGCAGACCGGGCGCGTCAACCACTGCACCATCGAGCTCCTCCTTGGTTATGTGTATAGGTATACTATTAATGAAGAGGTAACGTTCGTGACTATGTTTGTTCGTTTGTCAGAGCTAATCTCTGGAACTACTAGTGCAATTCCAAAAAAAACCACTGGTAGAATGATACAGTTCTTGCGAGTAACATAGGCTATATTTTATTTTGATAAAAAAATAAGTATTCATTTTTGTGCGGAAAAATACGCAGACGAAGTCGTAGGCAAAGTGCTAGTGAGTATTATAGTAGCAGTCGAATCTGTGATTGCTGAAGTTAACTTTCGCAACGTCCGGTTATAGGATGGGTGACCAAAAAATTTACATTACCAACTCCTACGTATTCTTGAAGGTATATAAAACAGTTAGTCACGGCTGCATGCAGTTGACAACAACCACTAATCCTTCATCCCCATTGAGCCCGAGTGGTGTTTTATCGCCCGTTCTGTAGTATTTCCATCCATAGAGAAGGCCCGTGCCACAGCAGTGGAAACATAAATTGAGATGGTCATGGTAAAGTGCGCCTCTACTTTGCTATTTTGACATAAATATCCACAATCGTGTTTCTGTGGCCTAATTTTGTCAACCTTTCCATAGTCTTAATGTCAAAATCAAGCTACCGACACACTATCGGAACGTTATTGAATTAGCAAACTTGAGACCCTCATCGACATGTTTACAATTACTTATGTAATAAAGCAATAGAAAGAATCATCATCATCATCATCATCTCAGCCAAAAGACATCCACTACAATAGAAATAATATTAAATGAAAAAAATAGACGTCGTACTGCTGGGCTCAGTCTTTCTCACAAGGATAATAATAGCAATAAAAAAATGTTTTATGCAAATGGGAAGATCAGGCGATTACGCAGGTTGGTTTTGACAACTGTCATGTCACACTACAACTACAGCTACTTACAGTGAATCACGACAACTGAGGAACTCAAGACATTTACGAGTTTAATTTTATGATCAATCATCGGGGATACGATATCCTAAGAGTCGCTTAACATGCACGATTGTTACCCACGTCATTTACCACGCCATTACTCTCTAACGAGCTTATTGATCTTTGCCGATAAATTAACCAAACAAAAAAAGGCTGGAAAAAATCTATAGCTTAATATCGCTTCGTCTCACCACGGAGTAGAATCTTCATTGTGGTCGGCGCGACCCGACCGGCATATTAAGCCGGCTTCATATATTGCGCTAGAAAGAGGGTTAACGCTTGTTCAGCAGTTTATTCAACAATCGTAATGACTCCTCGTAGGCCCTATTTGTATTCCCAACGAGTCTCTACAACATATATTCCTACAAATAGTTGAGACCTTATAAATTGGTATTGAGTGAGATAAGCATAAGGTTCAAGTTGGGTTATTATGTCGATAAGGTAACTAAAAGGATAACAATAAAGATCGTTTCAATCAATGTCTACAAAAATATTTCCGAAAAAGTCCCACATAATTATACCACCATACAACAAATACACACAAACTTAAAAATACTTTTATGACAAAGATTTAAAAAAATTGTTAGTTAGTTTGAAAATTTCGAATTAAATGGATTTAGTTCAAATAACGTCTTGAGGAATTAGTTCGATGGCGTAGTGACTAACACGCCCGGTCTGCGACTGCTTAAGTTAAGCATCTTTCTCAAGTTCTTCCGTGCTTCGGAAGGCACGTAAAAGGTTGGTCTCGGCTGCATTAGAACAACCACCAGTTCGCACTGGGACCGTGTGTTGGTTTACTTCCATTCTTCCATAAGGAAGACTCCTGCCCCAGCAGTGGGGATATAAAATGAGATGGTGAAAATAAACGTATTTTTATGTAGTACACCTGATCTCTTATGCGTATTGAGTTTCATCAGAATTGCTTTATTGTTTTAAACATATATAGAAGTCTGTATATGACCGTGAGTCGCAAACCCTCTAGAATGAGTCCAGTAATAATATAAGCCAGCAAACAAAAGAGTGTAACTAGAAAATTGCCGTGTCGCTGCGCCGTGCGGAAGCCAGGCGATTTATTACGCTCTGCTTAGGCCTCGGACTGTGTGAAAGGAGTAGCGGGGCGGATAAAGTTCCATGAGTCACATACTCGAACAATATGGGTAATTAAAATAAATGTAATTAAATTTAATGGCGGTTTTCGAATAACTTTCGTGGAAATTTAACAAAAGTTTCTCATATCGTCAGGAATAAATAAAATTAAATGAATGTGTAAAAGACGCGAGTCATTATCATCATCATCACCAGCCTATACTAGTCTACTCCTGGATATAGGCCTCTCCAATACGTGGTTACTACTCGAGAACTCGTTTACCCTAACGGTTATCGGTTCTGCGACTAATATGACCCGCTGCCACTTGCTGCTGCTTGCTGATCCGGTGGGCTATGTCAATTTCTTTCATTCTGTGTCGGATAAATTCGTTCCGAATTCCATTCTTCAGAGAAACTGCGAGCAAAGCCCTTTCCATAGCTCGCTGAGCGACTTTAAATTTGTGAACCAGCTCTAGCGTGTATGGGAATCGCTTAGGCTTCATCGTAACTGATGATAAAAGATGATAAAGCTGAAGTTGTAAACACATTGTTATTATGGTGATACATTAAACTATGGTAATAGGTAGCCAAGCGAAGTTAGGTAACAGAGCTTAGGCTACACCAAAAAGTAGAACAAAAGGTTTTCTAACCCTTTTCGGAATAAAACCGCTCTTTATATTCATATTATTAAAAGCATGTTTAACAGAAATTTTTCTGCCTAACAAATTGTTTAGCAGAAATTTAAATAAGTAAAAGATGGTGTAATAATAATAAATAAAATAAAGTGAAAAAAAAGCTTATTAATAATTATATTAATTTATTTACAGTTAAAACTTGTCTATTCTCATAAGTGAAAGTGAAAATTAGGAATTCCAGTCACATGTAGCATTCCGCTAACCGCTCATCGCTATATCCGACCCTTCACTTACACTGTCGAACGCTCATTGTACAATCCACCCCAAAATCGCAAATCAAATTTGAATCCTATTACACGGGATTAAAGTTCACTGGCTCACAACACATTTTGCTTTACTCGTGTGTGACTAAAAAAAAATATTTTATTCGTACGGAAAGCCGGAAAGCGTTTCGTTCCGTTCCGGTGTCGATGCGTCGCCGGTCGATAAATTATCGTATATAAATCACGCCCGTCAAATTAGACAAATTGTTAGTGTTGATGTAGGTACACAGGCAATATTCATGAAAGGAGCTCAATGTTAACAATGTTATAATATATTTTGATAAATATGATAGATATAAGATACAATTTTAGTAGAAAAAATTAACCAGCTTCAGAAAACTTGAGTGGGAATCGAACCCACGAACCCCTTTGGATAAACGGTCCAATGCTCTGACCGCTGACCTACCGAGGCCCCAGAAGACTCGTTGAATTCTTCTAGTAGTTCGTGATTTAGCCTTCACTGTGAAGATACTACACCCTCAACTACCTTTTTACCCGACTGCGTCAGGAGGGTTATGTTTTTCGAGTGTATGTATGAATCTATGTATGTATGTCTGTTTTTTATCTTTATTATAGCATACTCATACTCCGTACATAATACCTGAAGAGACGAATGTTTCCTCAATAAAGGTTATGTCGTACGTAGCTCTAATGACCACTTTTTTTTCCTTTAGTTAATGGCTTCGTGATGCGATTAGCATATTTAGCCAGTGTCAAAGTATTTTTTCTTACAAGTAATACATAAATAAACAACATTTCCTTGCAGTATGATGATGATAAATGATAATAGAAATGAGAAGTGAAAAATGATATACTTATACCCCCCAAACCCTCGAGTATCTCAGTAAAGATGTGGTGGGGCTTTACAAAGTCCTCAAGCGAACTTCTTGAGAGAATTTGAAAAGTGGCGTTGCACTGTTTTGTTTCATTTGCCAACACTCATGCACACTCACGAACACTTGAGGATTAATAATCCATCATTATTTTTCATGTGTGACCAAAAGATTATCATCTCAAGCTCTTCCGGAAGGCCCTTCAAGCCGTTCGTTGGTCCCGGCTGTATTCGCACTAGGCGCGCGCGTTGGTCTACGGGACATCTGGTAGACGTTTTGCTGCTTAGACCTTCTGATCGCAAATAATGATTCACTAATTTACAGGTTTCCTTTAAAGTATACCTCACCTAAAGTGCAGCCGCTGAATAGGGTAAATAGAACAAACATCAAAGTTAGTCAGATTCTATCATAACTAATCAATTAAGATACATTAATTTTGGGCAATCATCACCATTAAACTTACACGTGTAATCACCATATAGTCGTTAAGATAAGCCGCGAAAGATAATCTGGGACATAATCATGTCGCAGACTTGGCTATTAGAGCGGCGATGACCGAGTTATACTCCGAGCTTAGAGCTCCGCTCCGAAACTATGTCATTAAATTTAGATAATTTTGTTCCCTTCCACTAAAACGCTGGGGTGTTAGGCACCGCCAGGTTCAGAACAGAGATAGAAAGAAGAGAGGTAAACTCGTACAATTAATTTATTCCCCAGGGGTGGGTTTTCTTCGGACGCTCTACAAACTTAGCTTCCAGCGGAAGGGGTACGCGAACGCAGATCGGCGCCTAGGTCAGCATAGCCCCGGGCCGTAGTCTGCGCTGGTGGCATCGGAATCCCAGTGTCACCGGATCCGCCGCTGTTCTGCCCCGGAGATGTATGGTCGGGGTGTGCTGCCGTCTGGCCGCAGAAGACGGTGGCTGTGTGCAGGGGTAGCCGCTGCCCGGTAGTTGAAACAAATATAATGTTGTTAAAAATCTAGGGACGTAGGGCTATATACTTCGGTGATTGCTTATGGTGGACCCGGATCATCCTAGCGGCACTTTTATATTAATTCTTGACGGGTAAGAACTTAGTCTTCATCTCACCTGATGTTAAGTGATCATAAGGTCAAAGGTGGAAGCGCATTTCACCCGGAATCTTCAACTACTGAGGCACTGGCTATCTTATCTCTAGCTGTCGGAACACAACAATGCTACTTACACTAATATTATGTAGACATATTTAGAAAGGAATGTAGTAGCTGGACAGGCGGACAAACAAGCCCTTTCATTAACTAAACCGAGTACGCAAATTTGTATCCCCCGCTGGTCGAACCCGGTACCTCTGGGTCAGGTGAACTACAGGTGTGTTTGGTCGGTATGCTCTCCTTTACTCCGTTGGAGGTCCCGCTTAACCATATGCTTTTACTCGGGCGTATTAGTGGTACTTACGTATGTTTATTGCAACTCACGCATTCAGCGACAAAACCCAGTAATTTTTTTTTTATATTCTGCTTGCGATTTTTGTATCCAACTACTGGACAACATTACACATATACTCGTTAATCCTGAGATAGTGAAGTTAATCTTCATTATATATATATATATATATATATATATATATATATATATATATATATATATATATATATATATATGTATATACATTTTCTTCTCCTCCTCCTCCAGAACTCCTTCTAAACGGCTGGACCGATTTGATGAAACTTTCTGTGTGTGTTTAAGTGGATTCGAGAATGGTTTAGATTTACAATTGGATCCGGTAGGTGGTGAGTACGGGTGTTTTCAAAAGGACGAAGTAGCGAGCGGGCCACTAGTAATAGTATTATAGTTAATTAGTTCAGGCAAAACAAATAAGCACTATTGAGAATTAGTGTAGGTGTTATTCAAAATGCTAGACTTTTACGCCTTAATAATAAAAAACCGATAAGAAAGCACTACACAAAGAGGAATTCAGTAGTGCCAGCAGTGTCTCAAACGTGTAATAATGAAGCAAAAATAGGAATAAACATCGGTTTCCAAAACTGTTATTTTTTTATTGTAGTGTACTTTTGTTATGACTTTTTTCCACCTGATTTTAAGTGGAAATGGTGTCCAGACGTGAAGACAATTACTGGTGTCATGCTGGTGAAGCGTGAAAATAACGCAGAATCAGCCACCCTGCCGGAACAAAATGAGACTGAAGGATGCGTGATCGTCAATGAACAATTGAATATACCTACAACATCAAATAAATTCATTTCTTTTTATCCACAGTATACATTTTAACTCGCACATAAATGTAGTTATTATACTTTGAATGGTGCGCTTTAGCTTAATTAGTGAGGCTATATTGCAAAAGTATTAATTGGCAGCCCAACAGCATATCTCGTCGTGTTGAGCTTATCTCGCCAGCGAGTCGTTCGTTACGCGCTCCGAATGCTTCAGCTTGTTTTGTTGCGAAAATAACTCGAGCATAGGTTTGGTAATTGCTTTCTTGTTCACACTGGGACTCTTTGGATGCTACGAGTCTTAGTTAGCGGTCTGAAGTCAGTGTAGGTAAGTTTTTTAAGTAAATTTTACGTAAAACGAAAACGTACCTACGTAAAATCCGGCAAATACTTATCGAAATAAGTCAAAGTAATCACGTGCTAAAATTGCTGCTATTGACAAAGCTAAGCAACTTTTGCAAATATCGGTCACAGGGGTTACCAAAACATTTTTATCACAAACTCTTTCGTGTTTCGGAAGGCACCCCCGTCCACCTGTCCCGGCTGCATTAGCAGTCAGTAACAACCGGCAATACGCACTGGGTCCGCGTTGTGGTGGTGGGTCGTTCTCTTTGTGGTTTTTCCATCTATGGGAAAGTCTCGTGCCCCAACAATGGAGACATACAAATGAGCTGGTGGGATGTTATAAAAGCTTTTCCTTTACCAAACATGACTTAGGGCGATGATGCAACAAAATATGACATTTAAAATTATATAAAATCAATTAATTATTAATTGCTACATGCAAAACAAACTACGAAGTAAAAATTTGCACAACGATAACATATATAAAGCAAATATGTTTTATATGTACCTACATACCTAAATGAAAAACAATGTAAATCAATCCTCAAAATTTATACCAAATCATAAACATTTTTATTTTGTAATTTTTATTGTTAATTTTATTCTTTAATTTTTATTTTTATTTCGAATTATTTAATACTGTACCTATGATCCCAAGTTGGTCGAAATAAACGCGTTTTATTTATTTTATTTTATTTAAACAAGGAACTGAAAAAATCAAAAGAACTAATTGACAAAACATCTTACATGTAGTTAAAAAAATACAGACCCCGATTTCATTATCTTTAGCCAGCAGTCCGTCACCAGTACAATGCTCCCTCCCGGAGGGGTGATCAGTACCTCAACGAATAGTTATTTCGATGCACTCATTCGGAAAAACAATTTGGCGAGCGGAAAGAGGGGACAAATTAAAGATTCGTTAGAGTTCACGCCAATTGCCTGCCGCCCACCGCCCGCCGTCGTAGGGTAGGTAGAACTTCAATCATTTTGGTCATTCCGCCATTGTTGATCAAATGGCTCATGCGATTTGGGATTTGGTGAATGATGCCCACTAAGGTATGAAATTATGTTGTGATGATAGTAGGAAGAACAGTAGAAAAAAACTCAAGTAAAATTCAATTCTGATAATAATGCTATAAGTTCGATTTCAAATCGTATTTTTTTTTGGAAATAATAAATTTTACGTTTCTTTAGTGTTCCTGTTAGTGGGGACGATCATCATCATCACCACGCACAGCCCGACTTAAACTTAAGTAGTCCGTGTTTCATCTAATGTTCTAAAGAGGAAAGAAAGATCGTCGGTCAACCGTGTGTGACCAGATTAATATCCATTTCATTTCATTTCAATAGCAGTATTGAAGCGTTTTATTTATTTTACTAATTTAAATTTTTACGTAGGTACGTACAGTACGTAAGTAAATTCAAAAAGTTTATGATTCGCGATACACTTGCGTTGCCTATACATTTTATAACTTTCGAAATTCCATAATTAACATTCCCTTTAAGAAAGAACAGCACTCAAGAAATTCAACCCTTAAAACGCTTCAAAGAAAAATTACACCGATTCGCATAACAAAGTAATCGAGTGCTCTCCGTGCCAGTTAGCGCCTCGGAGGGTTAACTGAGGATAATTTCCCGGCCCTAATGGCGAAGGGAAGGTGGGCTCGGGCCCTTCGGCACCGCTCCTAAGACGTTACGGATATGTTTTTCTATTAGGACTTCGTTCCATTTGTGAATGCCTACTGAGATTAGTTCCTTTGTTTTTCATCTTCAACTTAAATCAGTAGTAAATCTTAAACCCTTTAACATGCAGCGAAATGTATACTCCCCTAATTATGAACAATAGCTTCATTGCAATTCCAATCTCTAAATTTGTGTCTATGTCACTGAACTCCTCCTCAACAACTGGAGCGATTTTGATTGAACATTTTGGGTTCCTGGATGGTTTACATTCTCAATTAGACCCAATGGGTGGCACTGCAATAGGGTGCCAGTATTTTTAAACCATAGTGGGTACGAGTATTCTCTCAAGCGGGCGAAGTCGCTAGCCGGCTGCTAGTGTCTTTCGAAAGGTTAAGACGGACCTAGTAGCGAAAAGTAAGTTTTTGATATCAGAATGTTTTACTGTCAAACATTTAAAAGTGAGAACTACAAACAGCGACAATTGGAAAGCTTAGAAATCTCTTTATGGAGGGGAATTACATGATAATGTAATGCATAAGGCGGGCGGAGCGCTGTTGTTAAACAACATTGTGGCTTGCTGGAGCGCGCTCTAGGGTTGGCAAAATTGTAAACCCGAACTTTTGCGTGCGAAAGAACTTTATCCAAAACTAATTAAAACTATCTAGAATAAGCACGGTACGTTTCGAAGTTGAGGAGATTTTCGTTATGCCAAATTATCCGTTTCGTTCGTGTAATGCAAATGCTAATGATGCAGAATGAGGCAGACTTCAGCAAGTTCTTGAAGTGTAGATTAAATAGAAAAGTGATGATAATAAAAAACGAATGAACCAATGCTATTGAGTCTTAATGGTAACAAATTCCGTTCTTGGGTTGAGTGTCAAAAATTACTAAGTTTGATCAAGCTACGAAGTCATTGGATATGGAATATCTATTTCTACCACCATGCAACTCAGTTTTGCAAAGATGTTCTTAGAACTGAAGCTTCATGATCGGCAACGCGTGTACGATACCTTATCTAACGCAAGCGTCCATAAGCTGCGGTAGTTCTATCTGGCGGGCTTCTGCTCGTTTGCTGGCAAAGTATCATTCATCATTTTCAGCCCGTATCTACCCACTGCTGGCCATAAAACCTCCTCAATGTAACGTCATTCCCTTCTGTATTACTGATCGCACCCAGGGTTTGCCAGCAACCAGTTCTATATCTCTGGCCCATCTTGCAGGTGGTCGGCCAGCGCTCCGCTTGTTCGTCCTCGGCTGCCATTCCATGAGGGCTTTACTCTTAGTATCATTGTTATTATTATTTTCTCCTAGTGCCGTCAGAGCAACATAAACATTCAAGAAGCGGCCTCCTGGCCATAGGCGCAGTACTTTTTTAGGGCACTGGCATTCACTACACGTGCCAGTGCCCCAGTATGAATAATAATTTAATCTTATTTATATTTTATACTAACTAATCTTAAGTAATGACTAACATAGATGAGCTCGATTGCACAGTGGTTAACGCGCTCGGTCTGCAATTGCTGACGTTAAGCAACTTTCGCAAAGGCCGATCATCGAGGTGATTCATCATTTTGGGTGACCAAAAATGTATCATCTCAAGCTCCTCCGTGCTTCGAACGCTAAGCCGTTGGTCCCGACTGCATTAGCATTCATTAACAACCACCAATCCGCACTGGGCCCGCGTGATGGTTTATGACCCGTTCTCCCTGACTGATGAATGACTTACACAACATTGAGAGTAATTCGTTTTGTGTTAGCTGAAATGAGTTTAATTAATCAGGTAATTCATGTATTTTGTATAACTGAGCATTGGTTAAGAAGTCATGATACATCATTCCATGTAAATAATTTCCAATTAGCAAGCGCGTACGTGCGAAGCTCAGCTATTCACGGCGGTTCTCTAATATTAGTAAGAAGCAATATTAAATACAAAAATCGCAACGACATTGTAGACCTATCAGTGGAGCGTAACATTGAACTATCGTGTGTGGAGTTCAATAGTTTTGTAATAGTGTGTGTATACCGACCCCCATCGGCCAATTTTAATATTTTTGAATCAGTAATGGAAGATGTACTTAGAAAATTAAAATTAAAAAATAAATTTGTTTTAGTATGTGGAGATTTTAATATAAATATTTTAGAAAACACTTCAACGAGTGTTCGTCTTCTTGCCTTATTTAAATGTTTTAATCTTTCAAATCTATTTCTCGAACCCACTAGAATAACTTCACATTCGGCCACTTGTCTAGATAATATTTTTACAGACTATGACCCTGTTTCTAAGTCACTCATTAGTAATCTTACGTCTGACCATTGCGGTTTGAAGGTGACCTATGATTTTGATATTAGGGATGAACCAAAAATAGTGAACTGTAAACCAGTTACAAAAGAGCGAATGGAGTGTTTCAAAAATAGTATAGCTTGTAAAATTGATGCATTACCCTTTGTACAAGATGATCCAGATGTACTTTATAGTAATCTTTTTAATTTAATTAAGACCGAATACAACCATGTGTTTACACCAAAAACAATAAAAATTACTCAGAAACTTAAGTTCTGTGACTGGGCCACAACTGGTATATATAAGAGTAGAAATAAATTATATGATTTATATAGTTTAAAACAATATAACCAAAATGTCAATTTTACGCAATATGTAAAGAATTATTCGAAAATGTTTAAAAAAGTGTGCACAGTAGCAAAATCTAATTACCTTAAAGAAAAAATTAAAAAGTCTAACAATAAAATTAAAGCCACTTGGGACATTATAAACCGTGAAACAGGTAAATTTAAACCACGGGATAATACTTTCACTTTAAAAGTAAACGACAATTTAGTCAATTCAGATTCACAAATTGCTAATATTTTTAATGATTTTTTTGTAAATATACCTGTAATAACAACGTCAAATTTAGATTCATCACCAGAAGCTGCACAAACTTTACTCCAAAAATATGTACCAAAATGTAATCTTTCCTTTCAATTTAAATACATTGATTCAATGAATATTATTAAAACATTTAAATCACTTAAAATGAAAAACACGAGTGATTTGTGGGGTATATCTATTAAAGTAATTAAGAATATTATTCATTCTATTGCACCGTATCTTGCTGAAATTTTTAATAACTGTGTCGATAAAGGAATCTTTCCTGATCTTATGAAGTTTAGTAAAGTTATACCTTTATTCAAATCAGGGAACAAAGAAGATCCCAGTAACTATCGGCCCATTTCAATATTACCAGCGCTAAGTAAAATTTATGAAAAAATCATACTCGAACAGTTGATGTCATATTTTAACACAAACAACCTTTTACATAGTAAGCAATATGGCTTTACTAAGGGTCGTTCTACTACTGATGCAGGTGTTGCTCTAATAAAACATATATTTGATGCCTGGGAGAAGTCTCAAAACGCTCTTGGTGTTTTTTGCGACTTGTCCAAGGCTTTCGATTGCGTTGAGCACCGGACTCTGGTGATGAAGCTTCATTATTACGGTCTCAAAGATTTTGCACTAAATTTAATACAGTCATATCTCAGCTCTAGAACACAAACTGTTGATATAAATGGTACTAAATCATCTGGTTCACATGTAAGAATGGGAGTTCCACAAGGGTCGATTCTTGGTCCTTTCCTTTTCTTGATTTATATTAATGACTTGCCATTCTTTGTAGAGAACTTTTGTGAAATTGTATTATTTGCAGATGATACTTCACTCATTTTTAATGTAACTAGGTGTAGGACTAATTATGAAAATGTAAATAAAGCTCTTTCAGAGGTACTCCGTTGGTTTACTATTAATAATTTACAGCTTAACGCTAAGAAAACAAAATGTATTCAATTTATATTACCAAACGTCAAATATGAACCAACCGATATTAAAATAAACGGTGATCAATTAGATTTGGTAGATTCTACAGTCTTTTTAGGCATAACCCTTGACTCAAAGCTTCAATGGAATCCTCATATATCGAAATTGGCCGGTAAACTCAGCTCTGCTGCTTATGCCATTAGAAAAATTAGGCAGTTAACAGACGTTGAAACTGCTAGAATGGTCTATTTTAGTTATTTTCACAGTGTCATGTCGTATGGCGTCCTACTGTGGGGAACAGCGGCTGATATTGAAACTATATTCATTTTACAGAAACGAGCAATAAGATCAATCTATAGACTCGGATCACGAACTTCCTTAAGAAATCTTTTTAAGGAGATTGGTGTCCTGACAGTTGCATCTCAATATATTTATAATTGTATAGTTTTTGTACGTTGCAATATCAACTCCTATACTAAACATGGTGACGTACACAATTTCAATACTAGGAATAAGACAAAACTTGTAATGCCACTGTTCAGGTTACAGAAGGTTCTTGGTTCTTTCTTGGGGCAAGGTATACACTATTACAATAAAATACCAAGTACTGTACTAGATTTACCTTTAGATAAGTTTAAAAAACATGTGAAATCTATATTACTTTTAAAAGGTTATTATACAGTCAAAGAATATTTAGATGATAAAACAGCTTGGTTATAATGAAAAACATATACTCTATTTGAATTAATATAATAAAATTAATTTATATAATTTTTATACTGATATGATAGCCTTTATCAGCAGTGTCCTACAGATAACAAACAGCGTTGCGTTAAATAGATCATTAAGTTTTTATTTAGAGTATCTTGAGTATGTCATGCTCTCTTTATTTGTCTCTGCGGTGGTGGCGTGTGCGTCGGGTCGTTACGTTCCCTAAAATATGGTTGAGCGAAGCGATGGCTGATTCATATGTCATACTCGTGAACGGGTGCTGCCTGTGGAGGCTGGTCTGCTCTTGCATACTTATCTTATTTTTAATATTATTTACTGTAGTTTGACTTGGTTTTCCTTAACCAATTTTTTTTTTGAGTACTGTAGTGGTACTGTATGACATTGTGGAAATTGAAACTTTTACCTGATGTAAATTTGTTAACTTAGTTTTTTTTTTTTTTTTTTTTTTTTATTTTTATTTTTATTTTGTGATATTTTTGTTTTTTATTTACATGTTGTGGTTGTCTTCTATAATTTTGTGTTTATTTGTAATGGAAAGTGTCCTGCTATGATAGGGCATTTTCCAATATTTTTGACGCTGTAAGGGAGAAAAGAGCTGGACACTTGCTGAGTTTCTTGCCGGTTCTTCTCAGTACAAGATCTCCCGCCCAGAGTAGACTTACGAACCGATGGCATAGTGACATTCACAAGAGCTACTTGTAGCCTAAACTGAATAAATGATTTTGAATTTTGAATTTTTTGAATTTTGAATCAATGTATAATATGCAAGATTCTCCCTGACATTGACCTATTTTGTATTATATTATTACTTATATATGTTATATAATCATACATAACTGTCGTGCATCACCCCTGGCGCATCAGCCGACCGCAACCGAACATTCCCATTGACTCCGCGGTTTCGTCATTATGTCAATGATAAATATTTGGTCGCAGCCGCCGTTTGCTCATTATATACCAATATCATTGCGGCGCGGAGCTGATTGCCATGAGTATGGAACCCCCAAATTTAGGATGCAAGTTAATTTAACTTGGTTAAGCTTGCCTGGGTTATCAGCTTGCTACCATATTACATCTGTTGCCTAAACTTTTTAACTTCCACTAGGCACCAGTCTAGGGGAAAACTACCAGTCAGCTCCAGAGATCTCGAATAAGATTTCCTGACGGGGTATTATTACGGTAGGAGATTGTACTCGGTTTGGTTGTAGTTGGTAGTAGGGCTCTTCGTTCCCGATCCGATCCGAACCCTTCGGAGAATCTAGTAGGGCACGGGGACGCGCACTTGTGCGCGATGCCGTTCCCTCTAGATAACCTCTGAAGGTGATTCGTTTCACACGGCTTGAGGGACCCTTTACGTTCCTCGCCGCCCCCAAAAAGCCCGGTGAAGCTGAAAATGCCGCAGCGGCAATCAGCAATCTCTCTCCAAAAAAGGCTCTTCGTAAGTCCATCAGGTTAGCTAGCTACAATCATCAGCTGTTGCCATAACTTCAGTTTTAATAGCAATGTTTAGTCTGACTATGAGAGATAAGAAAACTAGTTCTTCAATATTTGAAGATTCGCTTTTACATTCGGCCCTATTACAATTTACCATAAAGTGCGGTGATGGTCTAGTTTTCCCCTAAGTGGATTAAACAAAACACAATAATCACGGTCGAAATACACCTCAGGAAACTTAAATACGTGAAGACCTTGGTGGTTCATCACAAATAACGGCAGAAAACACCACGAGCTACGCGCTGTCGAATTCTGTACTCAGAAATCACTACTAAAGATTAAAGCAAAGAGTGACATAACTATAATAAAACAAATTACAAAAACACAAATGTTGAAAAAATTTAACTAACTAACTAATTAACATCTGATCATAATATTTTTACAAATACTGAAGATCAGTTAAGAAGTAGGCAAGCTATTTATAAAATGTTTTTGTTTTATTTATATAATTTTAACGCAAATTATGTTGTGAATTCAATATTATGATCAGATGTTAATGACGATAGTTGTTGACATTGAATTGGCGCATTTGGCTTTCAAAGTAAAAAAGTAAATAGTGTTGAATAATTTCGGCGGGCTGGTTAGAACCACGATAGCTCAATTGGAAGAGCACCTTTCCCGGTATGTCAGAAGGGTGCAGGTCCTGCTCGTGGAATTTTTTTTAACATATGTGTTTTTGTAATTTGTTTCGCAACATAATTTGCGTTAAAATTATATAAACAAAACAAAAACATTTTATAACAAAACACGCAAAAAGACAGAAAAACGCAAATATACGCAAAAAAAACTACGCCGTTACATTTAACCTCAACCCTAACAGATCTGCGTGCACTCTCATTACCAATCTCTTCCATAAACTGTCGTCTCTTTTTCTGGCAAATAACGTAATAACTTGAAACTTTATGCCAGAGTGTAGTCGGATCACGTGCCATTGGGCGCGCGATGACAAAGTACACTACGAATCATTATTCGCCATTGCGAGCATCTCATTTTCTAAAGTGGAGCTTTCAATACCTCTACTGCTCAGACGGTCAGAGCAAAGTCAAAGTTAACAATTCTTTATTCAATTTTTTTTTTCTTTAGTTAACATTTTTCTATATTTTTATATTAAGTATATTTTTTTTTTCATTGTATTTTATAAATATTTTATATTAAGTTTACAAAAAAAAAACACCAATGTTCCTAATAATAATGGTACTTTACGTCAACATCAACCATTTAAATAAACAATAGATAATAATCGTATTACCTAAACCGTACGAATTGATTGGTGCAATATTTTTTTAAATGTATAATTGGATTGGATTGGATTTAATTGGATTTTGATGTTATAGAGACTCAATTTATATAACTTTTAAATCGTTCGCATTTTGTTTTATATTCTTCCTACGAACTTCTTTCATCTGTGGAATAGAATGTGGTAAGAATCTGCATAGCTCTTAAGAAGAAACGATATTTACAAGAAGTATAAGTATTTAACATGCAGGTAACAATTACAATAGTTACTTGCATGTTTTATTACTGTCACTTTTCATGTTGGTTGTACTAATGTTGTATTCCAATAATAAATTGGTAGCAACAGTCTCACAGTGAATAAAGATTCAAGATGATATCAGATATCAGGTAAGTGGTCCCTAACCTCATTAATACTTAACTTAGGACAAAATGAAATAGCGCTTCTTTAAAAAATAAAAAGCCTACCCCCAAACACCCGTATTTATAAACCAGCCGTTACTCGCTACTTAGCAATTACCATAAGAATAAACAATATTCTTATGCAATTACTTTGTTCTTAGAAATGTCACTAAGATCTAATTCCACTTTTTATACAAGTAACGTACATTACATACTGTAATCCGATCCGATCCGAACCCTTCGGAGAATCTAGTAGGGCACGGGGACGCGCACTTGTGCGCGATGCCGTTCCCTCTAGATAACCTCTGAAGGTGATTCATTTCACACGGCTTGAGGGACCCTTTACGTTCCTCGCCGCCCCCAAAAAAGCCCGGTGAAGCTGAAAATGCCGCAGCGGCAATCAGCAATCTCTCTCAAAAAAAAAAAAAACATACTGTAATAAGTAAGTACAAATTGTTACTGCATAACTATTTTGTTTTAGGATAATCATGGTTCCGGAACAGAAATACTTGTTTTAATTTGTTGTAAAGGATCACTAGAAATATTATCCTAATTATGAAAATAGTTTTCTTAGTAAATTAGAATAAAAGTATTATTATTATTATACTCTTTATTTATTTTCTTTCTTAAAACTAGATTTTTACATTATTTTAATATAAAACAATAAAACATTATAAAAACCTAATTCTAGAGTACCACCAGCAACGGGGCAGGGCCCAAGCTACCGGTGGTCAGGGCTGCAGAGTGAGGAACCTCCTGACAATACGTGCCGTGTCAAGGAGTACTGCTTTCTGAATCTGACCCTTGATCCAACCATCAAGCGAGAGCCTCTTAAGATATTATTATTATCAAATTCATCAATTTTATATTATTTTAGACATAACACAAACTTTTACACGGAATAAAACCTCAATACTAGCTTGTCACAAGCTTGTTACTATGAATTCTTTGAGAAACCTAACTAGATTGCTTGAGTAAATATATTGGTGACTATTGCTTGGTTAATGCCCAGTTTTACCATTGACCCCTAAGTTTTAGGTAACCCCTAAGCCATTTTAGATGACGGTTTTGCTCCAACAACTGCCAACTAACATGGCTTAGGGGTCACCTAAAACTTAGGGGTCAATGGTGAAATCAGGCATAAGAATTCTAACTTTTGACGTTGCTAACTTCATCGGTTTACTAAAGAATATAATTTTTACTTTAGCAATTACTTTGTTTCAGTATGAGCCTTTACTCGTTTATAAACACGGGTATAAGAATCCAAAATATTCTCAATACAAGTGTTTCAACTTAATACGATCCAAGTACTCGAAAGTTGCTCGCGAGAGTAAACAGAATTCCTAAATAAATACTATTTTTTTGCTCGTAAATAAGTTATCGTGTTTGTCCATTCGTCACACGTCTCGTCTCCGTAGCGCCGGCACGTATCCTATCGCCCCTAACTTTTATTACTTCTCTCGTAATTGTAGAAGCAATACAATGTAAACAACAGGAAAGTTTGCCAAATTATTTTTAAAAGTTTTTATTTGGACTCTTGTTTCTATTTGATTAACGTGAGATGAAGACAAGTTTAAATTGATTGGCGTAGTTCTGTAAAAGTGATAAATTTTTATTTATCTGGTTTAATTAACTAATAAACTACAGCGTAGATTAACAAATCCCGCTCACGACCGACTTTTTGTAGGACCAATAATCGGACCGATTTCTTTGCCAAGGTTTTATCACCTATTTTGTGACCGACTTTTTGTAGGACGTGTGCGTTGCAACAAAGGACTCCATGCGTTTCATTTTCACCGACAACAAATCGGTCACCGATTATTGGACGTGGGCACTTACTATTAGAGATAGCAAGAACTTACTTTGAGATATCGATAATATGTTAGGAATATTAATTTTAAAATGTACAGATAATAAGAATGTGTGAAAAGAGTCAATGAAATGTTAGCCCACTACTAGTTTACTACTAGTAATATGCTATCAATTTTAAGGTGCACTGCTTTGGAATATACTATTTAAGGCAATGAATTAATACTACTATAAAAAAAAACCCGCGTACCCCGCTAAATCCGCTGCGTAAAAAATAATAAATAAATAGAAAATCAACTGAAAAGGCCGGAACAAGATAAAAATTCAATAATAATTACATCAAGCCAGCGAAATAAATCGAAACAATATCAAACATAGTACAGTATACAATCAAAAATATCAATACGGTAGTCCTTCGAAATTTTATGCAACATCATACATAACACGCAGTCGAAGACATAAAATTTAATGATAAGTCAAATCATTCTCACTTTGTGCGTGCCTCCGACTGTGTGTGTTATCTTGTTCCGGCCTTTTCAGTTGATTTTCTATTTATTTATTATTTTTTGCGCAGGCGGGTTTTTGTTTTTTTTTTATTTTATTTTATTTATGTCTTATTAGTTAGACAAATTACGTAATCGGTTCGATTCAATTAAAGAGTTTTTAAATTTCTAAAAACTTAAGTGCATCATATCGACTCTTACGGTCTTCCGCTCTTACGGTGAAGGAAAACATCGTTGGGAAACCTGCATATACTGACGCCCAATCGCTCTCTAATGAGGGTAGGTCTAAGCCCCTGCTGTGGGGCATAATTATTATAATCGTAGACTGATGATGTATTATTTTTTTAGTATTACGGTAATGATAATCATGATATACTTTTTTTGAAATCCTTGTGTTGAGCCCTCTAATTTGGTACCCATGTTGTAGTATTCAAAATAAAATGGTTTTCACCATGTCCAACGGCGTCCCACAGCCGCCATGTTTGTTTTTTTTAACGTCACCTATCTAAGAACACTTGTGCAGCTAAGACGAATCTAACAATACCTCAATTATGTAAATCCGTTCAGCGGTTCTGGAGATATGAAGTGATAAAGAATATTACATACATACTTACAAGATATGTTCGTAGAAATACTCAATAACTTATCTAATAAAGAAAAGCCTAAGCCCAACTTATTGCTTAAACTTATGATTGATTGCAAATCCTTAGGATTTCTTCGAAGTGTAGACAGTTTCAAATTGAAAGATGAGACAGACCGTTTGAGTGGCTCCGTTCAGTAACAAAATAACGAGACTGCAGATAGTAAGCTTGATACAAGACGCACTCGAGCAACGCACACATAGGCAACCTCTCACGGACACGGAAACAGCTGCGCGCGGGCTGTTGCGAGTAGAGGTGGGCGCTTGAAGCAAAAGCATTTAAAAAAGCATGCTTTTTTAAAAAGTACATAATAAAGGCTTGAACGTATGATGCTTTTCACTTAAAAAAAGTTCGCACTCATTTTGATATTTTTTTCGTTAAGGCACATTTACACAGAAAGTAAAAAGTAGTACTTACTTACGTTTTCCCTTTTGCCTGCTTATTTAAGTGCTATAAGGAAATGTGTACGAAAATAATAAAGATTTAAAATTTTTTATAATGACTAATGACATTAGTGTAATTAACTTCCAGTGCAAATCAATTTTGAGTTTAAAACATTTTTTTAGTAAAGTACGAAGGAAAGTTCATTAATAAATTTAAAAAAAACCATTAAATTCTACATATTTACGTCGTACAACTTAAAACTTAAATATTCGTTTTAAATGACAAATAAACATGTTGACAACAAAACATGTTAACAACAAAAAACGTATTTAGCAAGCAATCAGACAGACAGCTTCACGTTTTTCGTTTCAACACAACGTAGCCAGCTTTTTGTAGGTACACGAAAAAGCAAAAAAGGAAAAAAGCACTTTTTTAAGCATGCTTTTTTAAAATCGTACAACGCTTAAACGTGTGAAAAAATTAGGCAGTTTTTCCTATCTCTACTTGCAAGCTGTTGCAAAATTTCCGTGAGAGCTTGTCTACCTGTCTGTGTGCGTTGCTCGAGCGCGTTTTGTTTATGAAGCTTACCTTCTCTAGTCTCTTCATTTTGTAGTTCAGGGAATGGGTGAATATTCCAAACTCGCTCTCTTTAATTAAGAATGACGAATGGCGGGTGTCAATCAGGAAATATACTGCGAGCTTTGGGGGAAAAATTGGAAGCGTTATATGACAAAAAAGGCGCATTTCTTCTTCAAACAGACTTCGAAGAAAGGAACAAAATATTTAAACGAATGTTGACGTAGGTTGAATTACTCTCGTTTTTGTGAGATTTAAAAACATTGTCGTCAATACGATGAAAATAATCAATAACAATTTACAAATACATTTTTTGACGACTCAAAAACTATTGTAGATATTTTCACAATAATTTTTGAGTTTTAATTAAATATTACTTATTTATAATTATCACAAAATGTATTAATAATCACTCAATGATTTGTAAATCATCAGCCAAGAAAGTGTTTCAAAACTATGTAGAGAGACTTGGTTATAGTTATATTCTGTTATTATCATAAATTAATATACGAGTAGAAGAAACTATGAAACTCTTCTTATAGGGGATTATGGAATTGTTAACGTATGATTTTTGGTTATTACTATTCATTTTTTAATTTGCATGCCAGATAACGCAATAAGCGTATAACGTAGTATCTAAAAAAAAATTACAATTATGAGATACCTCATTCAGCACCGCTTGGGAGCACCGCTAATGCCGAAAATTTAATAAAAGATCAGAACAATAATAAAAGAATATTCATTTATTTCTGTTTCATATATTTATGGTAATCTACGAGATACTTGAGTGGGTTGTTATTAATGGGATTGTCAATATTTTTAAAATCTTTTGGTATTGTATATCTGGATAGATACCTACTGTGTTCCCTTATCTAATTATTTGGAGAGTAATTTTGCGTTTTATTGCTGTTTTGGCGTGTAAAAGTGAATAAGTTTCTTAATAATCTTAATGAATTTACAGCATGTCCAGCAGTGGACTAGTGTAGGCTGATGATTCCAATATTCCAAGATTATTTCTTCTAAACTCTTCCAAATTTCGGGAGAGTTATTCTGATAAATATTGCATATTTGTTGCGATATTTTAATTAAGTAAGTGTATGTACTGTGTGTAATGTAGTGTGTGTGTGTGTACTGATTTCACATCACATCAGGGCATGAGCTTTTTCTATGGATGGATAGAAAGACCGGGCGATAAATAAACATAAACCATAAAATAAACCACCACGCGAGCTCAGTGCAGATTGGTGGCTGTTACCGACTGCTAATATAGCCGGGGCCAACGGATTTACGTGCTTTCCGAAGCACGGAGGAGCTCGAGTTAATGAATTATTTGTCACCCATCCGATGACCGGCCTTTGCGAAAGTTGCTTAACGTGAGCAATCGCAGGCCGGGCGCGTTAACCACTGTGCCATTATTTCCTCTCATTATTGAAATAATAATAATATATATAATAATAATAATTCTTTTTTGATGGTTGGATCAAGGGTCAGATTCAGAAAGCAGTACTCCTTGACACGGCACCTATTGACAGTGAGGTTCCTCACTCTACAGCCCTGACCACCGGTAGCTTGGACCCTGCTCCGCTGCTGGCGGTACTCTAGAATTAGGTTTTTATAATGTTTTATTGTTTTTATATTAAAATATTGTAAAAATCTAGTTTTAAGAAAGAAAATAAATAAAGAGTATAATAATATAATATCAATAATGATATAGGTGTAGTGAAATATCCTGTACGTACTACCAAACAGTTGTCCGTTCCCTGCTCGGTGAGCGAGTTCGTTATCCCTCAGACTCCGGCGAGTAGGCAGCGGGGAAACTTTTTTAATTTTTGCACAGATTAAGCTTTAATGAAAGGATGTGCGGCCAACGAACTGCGCTTATTAAGTTTTCAAATGCCGTGGGATTTGTATCTATTGATTTTCTCTGAAATCATAATACATTATTTCGTACGATTACGAGCTATGTAAGCTTTGAATATTGATTGGTCGTACATTAAAGTTATTTAATTTCTCAGGTAATCTTGTTGTGTAATTCTTGTTGTCTCAAGCAAGCTTAGCTATGTAATTGATTTTACATAGAAATGAGAAGATCTAGAATTAAATCATGATTTTATTTGGATATCTAGAAAATATATTTCATATGAATGAGAATAAATTACTAACTATGAATGGCTTTAACTGTGGTTTTAATATCTAAAGTTTGATGATTATTTTTATATTTATTTGCAATTCACTTCTTTGGTTTTTGGGGTCATTTACAAAAGGCTTTTAATAGTTTTTACCTCTTACTTTGGTTTAGAAACATGAATAAATATTAAGATCTTAGAAAATTTATGAAATAAACTATTTATCGATGCAGGCTTTCGTAGGCAGTTTCCTAATAGTAATAGTGTAATAGTAATTATAGGCTTATGACTATGACTACAGACAATTGAAATATTAAATTTGCGAAATTTTAATAGGCAGTGGTTATAATGGTAAACAGATCGGCCATATATCCAGAGGTCCTGGAATGAATTACCAGGACCGATCTTTACCGGTCCTGGTAATCGTATGGTCTGGTCCTCGTATTTCGAAGTTTTAGATACATAGCCTGGGTCTTCGATCAAAACGTAAGATGTAGGCCTTGGGAGAACCCAGCACTGAGTCAATAATTAGGCTAATTACTTACTTCATAGTTTAATTAAATGTGAGTTTCACTCTTTACGTTTTTCAATAAATCAGGAAGCGTATCTCCCTACATGTGAACCGGCGACATATTAGTAACAGATCACACACGCGTTACCCTGTAATTTTCCACTTGGTTTCTGCAGGAGTTGCCGCAGAATACAAATTATAATACCGCATTAGCAGTCAATTCTGTGAGGGAAGTCTTAGAGGCCTGCCTGTAGATGCACCGCACGTCGCTGAGACAAACAGGACACGACAGGACAGTCTTATTAGTTAACAGTGTCCACGGATGTAGGAATTGAGATTTCACAGACCGCTTACAGTGGTTGTCAAAGCAAAATATAAAATCACGTAGGTATGTGTAAAAATTAAAAATGTTACATAAACAGATATTTTACATAACAATTAAAATTACAAATTTTATTATAAAATATAAAAGTAATTTTATAAATATTTGATTTTATTATGCTTATCACGACTGAATATCATTAGGTTAGTAAATACCTACAATAGGTACTTTTTAAAATATTATGTTAATTAGGTACTTATAAATATGTATATGAACTATGCGAAAATATTGTACGCCCTTGAAAAACTTTTCAACTCTTTAATATTTAGTTTACATATTTTTAAATTGTCATTTTGCATGCATGTGCTGTACTTAATATAAAAAAAAAAACAGAAAAAGGCACTTGTAAAAGAATACTTGTGAAGGTCAGGGTGAGGGAAGACTATAGGGAGTGGGAAGGTACCGTACCATTTAATACCAGTACTTAATGCCATCGAACGACAGCCAGTTCGATTCCAATAATTTTAGTATTCTTGTGGAGCAATAATTACATTATAAAGCCTTAATCTGATAAGGGGTGGAAGTGTAAGTAAATAATAGTTAATCTTCGGAAGGGATATAAAGCATAGCAATACTAAAACAGTTAGTGGTCGTAATTACTTGGATGAAATATTATGCCCTTTACGACACTACAAAGCGAATGCTTAATTTAATAACAGTCAGAAATGGCTATTCTTCGAGCTATGTAGGCGGCTTAATTTATGTTTTAATGGGCGAAGCACATAAAATTTTCTTAAACAACTAACGACCGTCAAGCGGGAAAATACTCGTTTACTGACCCCGTACAGTCAAGAGTTTTAACTTAGAACAATGTTACTTTCTAACTAGTCAAAGGTGTATACATGTTTATGCTTGAAGCAGTTACCAAAAGACGACTTGGTATAAGTCACTGTATGCGAAAAACTTAATAAGTTTTATGGCTGTTCGTTGTGAGAAGCCTTTGGGAAGTCTTGTGTCTGAAATTATGGTGATGATGCTGAAGCTTCTCGAGCTATTGAAAAGATGACCTGTAAGAAAGGAACATATTTAAGGTTAACTCTTAATCAAAACTTTCACACAAATAATAAAATTTTATTGTTTCCTAAAGTTTACGCAAATGTTTAAATAAAATACTTTGAGACACTTTGTAATACAGCGTAACAGACTCCATGAACACTGTAAAGGTTTCGTCACGTCAAGATTATATGAAATACACAGTAATACAGCGTAACAGACTCCATGAACACTGTAAAGGTTTCGTCACGTCAAGGTTAATTAACGCCAAAATAATTAGCATCAATAATAAATTGTATCATTATGCAAGAAAGCGGTGAAAATACATTATTGAAGAAATTAAGTGACACCCTCGCCGTCAGTAAGAATAAGTAGCGCCAAATTATCTGACGACGCAAGTCCTATCCCGCGCAATACATCATGGCCACCCCCTACCATCCTCCAAGTAATTTCACGAAAACCCGCTTTTAAAATAAATTATTCATTGCGACGAAACGCCTGAAGCCTCGTATTCATTTCATTTCAGAATCTGAATTTCTACTTTTCTCTTACGCCCTTTTTTTCATCGAATCCACCTTTAATTTTTAATAAGGATTCCGATTAAAACAGTAAAATACATAGAGGGAGGTCTCAGGCCCTGCTCAATTTTTCACGTGCCCTACGTGGTATTGTAATATATTTTTTGTTCATTTTTGGATTTAGTGTTACTTTCTTTTTTCTTTTTTCTATGTTATATATTTATAAATGATTTTTATGGCCCTACATGTATCTAAGTAGCAAACATTCTTACTTAAATAATAGTAAATTTCACAATTTGAAGAAAACTACAATTTTAATGTGAAATGAAAATGAAATGTTATTTCCGCTCGGACATACCGTGTACTCGGTGTACTCGGACAAAACATGTTGTTTATATCGTAAAACTATAAAGTTTCGTAAGTATTGGTTTATAATAAAAGCTGTCATACATTTGAATCCGACTTTCGAGGAGGCTTAACATGGTTGCAATTTTTTATATAACATAGGAAATGTCATGTAAAATGTAGGTAACAAATTATAAATTGTGCAATGCCTTAAAGTATTTATTAACGAAATGGAAATTTTGAAATTTTAATATTGCTGTTACAACAGTGTGCTGTTGCTCTTAATGAATTTTGTTTACTATCCGTCTTCATTCTTTTTTTTATTTTTTATTATACGTAGCTTGACAAATGACTCCACTCTACCTGATGTTATGTGAAAATGGAGTCCAGACACAGACACAAACAACTGGCGCAGCGTGAAAACAACGAAGCATCAGTCACCCTCACCCTGCCGGCCCACGAGGTGCATCTTCACGCCTTGTTTGAAGGATCCCATGTCAATTGTAGGAAGGAGAGAAAACGTATGCTGGTAGACTATTCCATTTTTTGGAAGTGCGACATAATAACGAGTCACCTAATTTCTTTGTGAGCGATGGAATGTTCGAGACAGTACAGGGGTGACTCCGAAGCAGCACGCGTACTCCTATGGAGGAAGGGAGAAGGTGGGATAAGGTCAAAGAGTTCTTCAGAGCACTCGCCGTGGTATAAGCGGTAGAAGACGTTAAGTGACGCTATTGCAGGGGCTCGAGAGCATTAGTGACCCCTGCATTGCCGATAATGCGTATAGCGCGCCGCTGCAATCTGTCCAAGGCATCGAGAGGTACTTTGCGGAACCGTCCCAAAGGTGCGAGCAATACTCCACGCAAGATCGGACCATCGTTCGATTACATTTACGAAAACGTTAAATTGTACGGCAAAATTTTAACTCTTCTCGTATATCGCCAGGAGGCGCTGCTTCAATGCCATACTAATTTTTGTTTTCGTTAATGTGATTTAATGTCAAATGAAACTCATACTAGGCGGGTAGGGACTGCTCAGTAGTTGCATAGTATTGCCATCGTATGGTATGTTTGGTATAGCCTTGGTTAAAAAGGGTTATTGTAAATTTGCCATCAAAGTAAACTTGATATCAAACATGGTTAAAAACGTATGCAGGCTGCGATGAGTGATTGCCATCAGGCAGATCGCGCTCGTGTTTCTCAAAAAATCAAATATTAAAAATCTATACATACTAAAATTTTATCTTCTTTAAAACGTACCTAACTACTTACTATCTTCACAAAACAGACATGTAGTTTAGCAGAAATCAAGTTATTTTTGTATGAGCGTCAGTAATAAAGTGAACTCTATCGCTATCAGAGTTCCGATGGGAAACGATCGGTTCTCGCTCGCTGCTCGCTAACAGTGGCTAATATCGTAAAGATTAGTCCGCCTGGTAGGTGCAGATAAAGATAAGACTTGCTCTTTGCTACCAACTTTGGAGAGCTGGCGCAAAGGTTGCTTTTAAAGTGTTTGAATGTTAGTATCACTTCATGTTAGAACAGTGTTCCATTAATGTTGGTTAAATGTCGTTGCCTATAGGTATAAAACTATGCAGTTTCTTGCGACCAATATTCTTTATAGCTAAAAGGCATTTTGAATCTAAATAGTACTCATATGTAGGTAAACAAATTAAAAGAAAAAAATATTTTTAAAAAACAAGCTTTTATTACTTGTTAATAAAAAAAGGAAATAAAAAGTTAAAAATAATTTAAACCTTTAATTAAATTTGATAATAAGAAAAAAAATCTTTATATTTAAAAGCGTGTTAGCATAACAAACGGAACGAACGAAAGAACGAACATATTTTCCCGAGTTCCTATGGCCATCTTCCAGCTTCATCATCAGACCCTGGTTACCATCTAGCACCAAGGTAGTCGTCAAGACGAATAATACGAGCCCAAACTCGATGGGGTTGTGTCGTTTAACTACTGAGTTCTTATGGCCATCTTATCGTTCCATCATCAGACCCTGGTTACCATCTTGCACCAAGGTAGTCGTCAAGACGAATAATACGAGCTTAAACTCGATGGGGTTGTGTCGTTTAACTACCGAGTTCTTATGTCCATCTTATCGTTCCATCATCAGACCCTGGTTACCATCTAGCACCAAAGCATTCGTCAAGACGAATAATACGAGCCCAAACTCGATAGGGTTGTGTCGTTTAATCATCGAGTTCCTATGGTCATCTTCCAGCTCCATCATCAGACCCTGGTTACTATGTAGTACTAGAGTACTCGTCAAGACGGATCAAACGAGTCCAATCTCGATGGGGTTATGTCGTTTAACTACCGAGTTCCTATGACCATGGTTGTGCAACGTCTCGCTACATAGCTCAGTTCATATTGTTTTTACGTATAATCCGATAATGCCATCAGGTCAAATTACTTAAAGTTTTATTTATTGATATTCTACTATATTAACTAGGTAATGTATTCAAAAAAGTAATGTCAATCAAAAGATTTGTAGAAGTAAAATAAATGAAACATCTCGCCTATCTCGCCTCAATAATCTCGCTTCTAATTCCGAAACTTGTCAACCATACTGTAGATAGCTTGTTCAGTACTTTGCTTATGGCCGATAAGAGACTGTGGAAGTAATTTACGCTGGACGTGACCTATCCGGAGTAGTTAAGTTTTGTCCATATATTAAGTTTTAAGGCATGTATGTATGTATTTATTTATTTATTGTACATGTAGCTACAAACATTAGGGCTAAAATCTTAGTAATAGGTACATGGACCCTGTTTAAAGGGTGTTACAAGTTTGGTACCTACTTTTCATAGGTGGGCGCTTAAATAAAAAAAACAAATTATAATTGTAATATAATTTGTTTTTTTTTTTGATAATCGTGATAATTGGTTCTTGGCGGGAAAGTGAAGAGTCATGTCTGCAGTTTTGTTTTCATTTATAAAATTTGTGTTATTTCGAATATTAATGTGAAATAATGGTGGATTATTAGTATTAAGTATTCGTAAGTGCGCATGAGTGTTGGCAAATGAAACAAAACAGTGCAACTTCACTTTTCAAATTCTGTCAAGAAGTCCGCCCGAGGAATTAGTAAAGCCCCACCTTTACCGAGATACTCGAGTGGTTGGGGGTATATCATTTCTCACTTCTCATTTTCTATTATCATTCATCACCATCATACTGGAAGGAAATATTGTATATTTATGTATTACTTGTAAGAAAAATTACTTTGACACTGGCTAAATGTGCTAATCGCACGAAGTCATCAACGAAAAGAAAAAAAATCGTGATAATTCGGGCTAATTTAGCACACATTGCATTATTAAGTAAAATATTTCTGTTACATAGGGATTATATATACTTGTATATGGACAGAGCTCTGAATTTTTTGTGTGTTTGAGTGGGTCTCTGGGTGGTTTCGATTCACAATTGCACCCGATAGGTGGCGCTGCAATAGGGGTTTTTTACTCAATCAGACAAAGTCGCGAGGCGGGCCACTAGTATAATATTATCCGTATTGAATTCCTTAACTGTACTCGTATAGTATTTTTTGCTAATTAATAATTCTTTTAGATTTTTTTTTAAAGTACTATTTTTTCTTCGTTTTTTATAATGTTTTTATTACATTCAAAGTATTGTTAGGTGTTCGCGTACGAATATTGCTATTTCTAATATGGTAAAATTAACACTTCTAACTTCTAACTATTTAAAATGGGGTCTACAGCTGTCAGTCCGCTTGACAAAATGTAATATTCAGTATGCTAAAATTGTGTTATTTTCAAATTACCTATTTGTGACTTAAAAAGATCGATAACGGAATAATTACTGTTTGTTAATTTGTACTTTTTTATTTTGCTATCAAAAAGACTGAGCAACCTTAGATTTGCTGATGACATCGTTCTGTTCTCAGACAACCCGGCTGACCTCGAAGCCATGATACAGGAACTCAACAATGCATGTGCGGTGTGGGTTAGAAATGAATCTTGATAAAACCAAGGTCATGACAAATTGTCCCAACAAAACCTCAATCATCAAGGTAAATGACACCGTTATTAAGAGAGTGACAAAGTATGTGTATCTAGGACAAGAGGTGGTAATGGGAAAGGACAACCAAGCTAATGAAATTGATAGGCGTTTAAGATTAGCATGTGCAGCCTACTCCAAATTTGAGTTGGCCTTCCGTATGAACATTACTGCTGAACAGAAGGCTCGCATATACGACCAGTGTATACTACCTACCGGTGCTCACATACGGCGCAGAGACTTGGGTGTTCACAGAGAAGATTCTCAAAAAACTCCAAGTACCTCAAAGAGCGGTAGAGAGGAAGCTGGTAGGTGTTACACTGAGAGACCGTAAAAGAAACCAGTGGCTCAGACAACAGAGTAAAGTCACTGACGTCACAAAGCGTATTGCGAAGCTCAAGTGGCAGTGGGCGGACAGGGATCGTGGTGCGAGGCCGTGATAGATTAGTGACCGTGGGGCAAGAAACGACCACGTATCAAACGAACAGATGGCACGAAGTGGATGGAAACTGCCCAAGACCGAGAAAGATGGCAGAAACTGAAGGAGGCCTACGCCTTAGCGGTTGAAGATGGCTAAGATGATGAGATGATGATTTCGCTATCAACAATTACATATTTTCCTTGTATTGGGGGGCCTTTGTCCAGCAGTGGATGTCTTTTGGATGAGATGATGAAGATGATGATGAATTAATACATTATGAACTTTTCGTTAGTTTTTTTATATTTAACTTTGCTTTCCTTTTTTCTTTTCTACAGTCAACCTCCATTTACCTACGCCACCGCTACAATTTACTTATTAACACTAATATCAAACTTAATGCGTGTTTTTCATTTATCAGCTTCAAGTCTAGATTGGTGATATCCCTGATACAACGCAACGATATTACCTCGATCGCCCGACAGTATAGGTACTATCACACAATAATTGAACACAATGTTATTCGGTGCGGATCACTCGGGAGGTTGACTCCGTAATTATATCAGGACGCTTTGTACAGCGGCGCGGTTTAATTAACAATTGCCTAAAATACTACAGGCTGTATATCAGGCTGACGGAAGTGCGATGCAGCGGACGCAGCGCTATAAGTAACAGTTGACGCTGATATTTTGTATGTTAAATTAATTTGGGGCTTTGTTGTCACAGACCAAATATGTGACAGTGAGTACCAGGAGCTTGATGGCGCAGTGGTTAACAAGATTTTTTAAATACATTTTGGGCTGCTCTGTACTGCGGATGACTCGTGATGCTGTTTGACGCGGCTGCGTTACCAGTCGTTAACCACCACCGCACCGCATTGGGCCCGCGTGGTGGTTTACGGCCCGTTCTGCCTATCCATCCATAGGGAAGGCTCGTGCCCCAGCAGTGGGGACATAAAATGAGTTGGTGATGATATGTTACAACATATTAGTCGAAAGTCATTATCTATATGGTAAAAATGTGGGCTCATGCCTTCCCACATAAACGATATAGCTCAGAAAGATAGTGATACAGCCCAACACGCTGGCCCAATGCGAGTTGATGGGTTGTTCTGATTACCTTCTTATTACTATCTTGCTACCTTTAACTAACTTTCGAAGTATAAGTATGGGTATTTATATATAATTTTACGCAAATTTTGTTGAGAACAAATTACAATTCAAAAAAAGACAAAGTGTTGAAAAATTCCACGAGCGGGATTCGAACCCACGACATGCCGGGTCAGGTGCACTACCAACTATGCCATCATGGCGCAAAATTCCACGGTGGCGTAGCTGGCAGTGCATATAAATATGAGTATGAGATATTTTAATCCGGTCACCCTTAAGCTTGCCGGGGTGATCAAAACAACTTCAAATATCGCAAAAACTAAAAACTATTCATAAATGTATTACAAAAGCAAATAATATTCATATTTTTTAATTTTTATATTACTTAATAATATAAAAACTCACATAGGTTATGTTCGTTCACGTGAAAAAAAACATGGGAAAGTTAATGTTATCCACAATCATAAAAGAAAACGTACCTAAGCACCTACCTAAATAACAGCAAAAAACGCCCCACAAAATTGAAGCTAGCTTAACCAAAGCCCACCCGATCCGTGCGTTCGACGGTGCACTAAAAACTGCCATAATCATAAATACCAATTTATCCGGGACTAAGCGGCGGCCGCTACATCTAAGGATCCACAAAATCGGGTAGAAACACGAAACAATGTTCCCCAGTCCATAGAAATACTATTAGCTCAGAGACTTTATCGACAGACCTTTTTTGTATTCTATTTTTAGTGAAGTGCTAGTGAAAGTCGGCAAGGCAATGCTTGTAAAGTTGTGAGATTGCGTATACATTCTCAGTCACAAGTGATTTGAAAAATTGTTACTGCTCATATTTTGTCCCCTCATCAAATAATAAAATTTTCTTTTGAATAAAGGCCGCAAATCCACTGCGTCGAATGGTGTTCACGCTTGCTGTATTTTCATGGAAACCGTATGTAGCCGTAATAGCTCGTTTGTATAGAGAGGTAGCCGGGAACAGCATGCGCTTCAGTGGAGACGCGTCTTATTAAATATGTATTTTATTCAACAATAATTCTGTAAAATTGCGTTTAGGTAAACAATTTAATTGAGGTTCTAAATGCAATTTTATATAATTATTAACATAATATGTTGACATTAACTATTCGTCGTTTCGTTCGGTGTACACCAGGTTTGAATGGGATAACACTTACAATATCACTGTCACACATATCCCATCGCGCACAAAGAAATTTGGTGACTCGTTTCTTTGTCGCACCTCCAAAAGATGGAATAGTCTACCAGCACACGTGTTCCCTCTTTCCTATATATGGGGTCCTTCAAACGAGGCGTGAATAAGCACCTTGTGGGCTTGCAGAGTGAAGTTGACTGATGCTGCGTCGTTTTCACGCTGCACCAGTTGTCTTCGCGTCTGGACTCCATTTCCACTTAACATCAGGTGGTGTGGAGTCATTTGCCGTGCTAAGTATATATAAAAAAAAAACAATTACTTCAGTTACAATGTGAGATTTGGTTCTTGTCGGGAAAATGAAGAGTCATGTCTGAGGTTTTGTTTTATTTTCTAAAATTTGTGTTATGTCGAATATTAATGTGAAATAATGGTGGATTATTAACCGTTAAGTGTTCGTGAGTGTGCATGAAACAAATGTGAAGCAAACATGAAACAAATAAACGTGTTGGCATATAAAACAAAACAGTGCAACGTTGCTTTTCAAATTCTCTCAAGAAGTCTGCGTGAGGACTTAGTAAAGCCCCACATTTTTACTGAGATATTCGAGAGGTTGGGGGGTAATATAATTTCTCATTTCTATAATCATTCATCATCATCATACTGGAAGGAAATATTGTTTATGTATTACTTCTAAGAAAAAATACTTTGACACTGGCTAAATGTGCTAATAGCACGAAGCCATCAACTAAAGGGAAAAAAAATGTGAGATTTTATTATGCCCTCACGTGAACATCTAGTGAAACTCAAAAGTAATGTTGCGCTGCTTTCAATCCCGTTCGCGGACACAATCTACAATATTACACAGGAAATAATACAAGACTGCAAACATAACTTCTCAATTTCCTGCCAAGGAGTCAGTTTGACGGTACCTTTCGTAGTAGTGGAGTCAAAATAAAAGGATGTGAAAGGATATAGGAACTTTTTCCTGTAAAATGCATCACAGTAAAATTAATGTCACAGCATGTAGCATGTCGCAGTGGCCGGTCCTATCAGACATTTGTGTCCTGCATGTTGGCTGAGCGTTTGACCCACACTGGCAACGACAAATCGACTACAATGTAAGCTTTGTAGACTACGAGCAGAACAAAAATAACAAACGTTCATATGTTAATATCTTAGTATTATATTAAAACCTATCGTTACCAAAGTAATGGCACCATTACTACAATACTAAGTAAGTAAATAGCCTGTCCGCCTGCAATCAAGTCATCATTATTTGATGGGTATGGCTGAGTCATAACGCTTGCTAAATGCGAGTTGGTGATCACAAACCCGGACAATACATCGAAAAATACGAAACACACTATGCCCGACCTGGGAATTAAACCAAGGTCCTTTAGGTATAGGGCCGAGCGCTTTGCCACTCGGCCACCGAAGCGTCAACAGTACAATACTACAAATACAAAATATCTCTTCAAAATTCAATTAAATTTATTAAGTTTAGGCAACAAGTAGCTCTTGTGAATGTCACTGTGCCATCGGTTCGCTGTTCGTCAGTCTCGCTAAAACTCAAAAAAGGGCTTGACTGATTTGTATTTTGTTTTGATCGCTTTAATACAACGATATATTGATTGATTAACTTAATTTGCAAACAACTTCAAACCACGAAAAACCTGGAGATGGGTAGAGAATTAGTTTTAATAATGATTTTTTTTTAATATTTTATATTGGTTTCACAAAATGATGAAATGTTCCTCAAAATATAGTCTCATACCTAAAACAGCTGTAAATTTTCCTAAAATGACAATAAACTCGACCACTTTCGATGCACCGATCAGTTTGTTGCTGACTGTACCTGAAACAGTTCGAGAGAAAGAGAAATCGTTTCATGATTATATTGCAATTTTATTGATGCACAAAGAGCTACGTCGTTAAGCCAATTGTTTGGGCAGGCTGCGCGGAGCCTGATTTTTCCTACTGAAATATTAATGTTATTGGATGATTTAATTGATTGATATTTTAATCCGGCTTTGTTAACATGATTTTTAACCAAGCAATATTATTGTGCTGTTCGAAAATACGATTGTGCGGCAACGCAATTAATTTTGAGTGCCTTGTCAATGAGTATCGCTTTTCGGTACTTTTTTCTGAGAAAGGGCCACAGATAACTAGTATTTTTAGTAGATTTGTGTAAAGGACATGGTTTTCGGAGAGACTTTGCTGTATCTTTACTGGACTGGACAAACACTGAAGTAAAGGACAGCTATTTTTACCTCAACGTGAGTGGATTACCTCCAACGTGATTAAGCATCGGTTGATTTTGTTGTTGTTAATTTTTTTTTAAATTATATGTTAATATAATTGTTAATACAATAAAAT
This sequence comes from Eudonia truncicolella, assembly GCA_949315975.1. Taxonomy (NCBI): domain Eukaryota; kingdom Metazoa; phylum Arthropoda; class Insecta; order Lepidoptera; family Crambidae; genus Eudonia; species Eudonia truncicolella. The sequence goes on along the minus strand of OX438838.1, from coordinate 756,807 downwards.
TCAACTTTAGTTGTTTTTTTTTATCATCTTCATCAGTCTATACATAAACGTCGTATTGTTTATGTGTGTGTTGTTAATAAATGTTTTTCTCTATTTCTTTCTTTCTTTACTTTCTATTGACACTGAGCTCAACTAAGCTCACACAATTCAAACACACGCTTTTTGATGTATATATATATTTTTTTTTATATTAACGGGTAAGCACCGTGCCTTGATCTCACCTGATGTTAAGTGATGATAAGACCTATGATGGAAGCGCACTTCACCCGGGATCCTAAACTAGTGAGGTACTGGCTATCTTATCTCTAGCTGCCGGAACACAACAACGCTACAAATGTAAAATGGTATTCTGTGTTAAATGGTGAACTGGTGTTCTAACGCCATCACGCTCTTTCCACACTTCGATGCTACTGTTTTGCCGTATGATATATTTATAAGTATATAAAATAATATGAAAAATTAAAAATGTATTTTCTTTGCTTATAATTTTAATGCAAGTTTTGTTTTGTTTTTTGTTTTTGTAATGAAAAATGAACGCGAGTAAATTCGTCATAATTATTTCTGTTCAATAATTAAAGTATCTCAATTAGTTACTAAAAAGACGATGTTATTCAAAATCATGATGAATTATAATTTAATTCTTATAACAGAAATCCGTAAAACATCAAAGCAGAAAATAATTGCAACTAACTACAAAACAGCACAAAACTGCTAATACAGAAAAATGCCCGTGAAACGTGCCAGTTGCTATAATTCCTAAAAAAGTACCTATCAGTGTACCGTCAGCGAAACAGCGCACGTGATCTGGTCCCCCGATAACTTCGTTAACTCCAAATGAGCCCTCAACAGCCGAACTTAAATAAGGCTAAAACAAAGCAGCGGACTAGAAAATAGCTGCCTAAGTTAATAACTTGTTGATGAAATTATGGGCTACACGATACTAGGAGGGGCGCTCCGTTCATGTTGTTTGTGTTAAATTTTGGAGATAAATTGTGGTGTCGCGTTTGGGTGGCTTGTGGTCAAAGACTTGACGAAGGGATTGGTATTAAAGTTGCATAATTAATATAGACTGTTAAGTAAAATATTATAATGATCCACTAATTGGCCGTGCATCTAATAGCGTTCATGGCTATTTTTAAATATTTTATATACTCACGTCGCCGTCCTCGTAGCTGTAAACATTGACTCCGAAAACAGTTTTATTCTTATTCTAAATTGTGTATCACTACTAATAAAATATCAGCTCCTACTGCGTTGCTTAAACGTAAAAATTACTTTAAAAATATATATATTTTTTAACATAAAAACGCACGTTTGCTTAATTTATAATAAAAAAGCTATAAACACACTGTGTTTACACAGTGTCCACATAAACAAAAAGTATTTTATTCAAGTAAACTTAAGCTTATGCGTGTTTTGAAGAGACAAATACACCTGTACTTATTAATATAAACATATTTATGCTACCATCTACCACATACAACATACAACATAATTAAAATCAGTTAGACAAGTTAGTCAGGGCACTTAGACAAAGTGCCCATTACAGAAACAGCGTGACTGCCAGGAAAAGAAAAAAACAAACAGGTCGCTTTCAAACTATACTAGTCGAAACAATTTTTCCTATTAAAACTAGCAAACTAGCGGTCCGTCCAATTTAAAGTTGCCGCGATGTGACTCAAATCCTAAATCGGCGGATCTCCAACTTGTAGCTATAGAACAAGCACGCCTCCACAGATTCATACAAATTGATATTTACGGTAATGCCGGGCGTTTTTCAGAGGAGTTGTGGCTCAGCCAAGTGTAGGAGGGTTTGTGGGTTAGGCACTGAGGTCGAATTCCTTGTGCCGCTGTAACTTTTTACAAATTTACAGTGCTGGAAATTAAGAAAACAATTTGTCTTTTTTCAAAGTAGGAAAACTTATTCACTAAGCGAACTAGAGGATAAAGCGGATGCAGTTAGACTGGCAAATCTTTCCATTTCATATTCATATTGTTTTACTTATATATATTTTTTTTTTAATTTGGGAAACTCAACTTCGAAGGCACTGACTATCTTATCTCTAGCCGCCGTAACACCGCTTACAACATTAATGTTTTGACGACCTCCGTAGCCGAGCGGCTTGCACGCCGGACTTTGGGCGGCGCTAACTCTGAGGTCCCGGGTTTCGATATTGTGTCGGGTCTGGGTGGTTGTGGTACCGTCGTTGTTTCTGATTTCCATGAAACGAGTGCTTTAGCTACTTACCTTGGGATCAGAACAATGTATGTGATGTTGTCTCATATATTATTATTTATTATTTATTTATTATGACGACACATTTAGATAAAATAGTGGTAGCTAGCCAGGCGGACAAACAAGATCTACCACCAACCAAACCGAGTACACAAACATGTACCCCGCTGGGAATCGAAACTCTGGGTCTGAGACTCGTATTTTTATAAGACTAAAGAGGCGATTAAACTTAACTTAACATTACTGAAATAAATAATTCATGCAAAGCATTTAAACGTACCTTTCGTAATAAACAAATGGAGGGGAGCTACCAGGTTGACATAAAGAAGCGAAGGCCGTAGTGTGCGGCGGTCACTTGTCCGGGATCACCACAAATAAATATCCCGAGGTGCGACTAATTGGTTCCCATCGGATTGGCGCGGCCGGCCGCATAATTTATTGGGACTATAGCCGATGGTTATTTATCGACGGCGCTCTGGATATACCCACTGCGTAAGTATATTGTGTTGTTGCGTAATAATGCTGGTGGTTGTGTGATTTTTAGTTGATATAATGATTGAAAAATGTGATTAAATTTTGATTTGTAATGGTGTGTTAGGCTTTGTCTTGTTTTCAAGTAACGAATGTTTATTTTAAAGCAGAAAACTGAGAGTGACAACAACACCACTGACGCCACATAGTTAAAAGTTTTATAAATCTTCAAAATTGCGTTTTCTGAACGCGTCAATCGAACGTCATCATCCGTCTCGCGCCTCTTGCTGTCATTTAGTTTAAAGTCAGGATGTGTAGCTGGTTCTGCAACTGTAGGGTGTAGGTAATTTAGAGTACCTGAAAGGGTGAGAGGGACTCATCATCTTCGGACGAGACAACAAGGTGCATAATTTCAATCGAGCTACACTTGGTAAGTTTGTTTGATTGTTCAGTTATGCATCTTGTTGTCTCGTCCTCTATGATGAGGAATACTACTTGTTAGATGTTTAAAATCCAGTTGTAGAATCAGACCTTTTAATTATTTTCTAAAAATTACAATCTTATGCAGTAACAATTTGACACAGTAATTTTTATTAATCATTAAAAATCAGCCATATCAATCAACAGATAACACAGGAACTTATAATTACTATAAGTCAAACTCAAAAATCACAACCAATTTTTGTTATCAAGACTAATATTTAACAATTATTCTTTATCAGTCTTCATTATTAATAATCTAATTAATTATTTGAATGAGTGTTTTATTTATTATTGTATTAAAGTTATTAAATAATTTATGTATTAGCCACAGATATAATTGCATCAGCGAATGTATTTTTATTACTAATGTAATGACTGGGCGATTATAAAATTTTGCGAAGAAGTATTAGACCAACCAGCCGTCCTACGTATTTCATCAATATTTACGCCTTTCAAAAATACTGCAGACGTTGAAGCATGTCTAGTGCTGTGAGATGAAAAAAAAAATATAAATGTTTATACCACTCGCAGTTAGTTCAGTTTTTATCCATTGACTAATTGTACTAATATCTACAGCTTTATACGGTTTTTTAAAAGATATAAATAAGCTAGGACATTTTCTAATATTTGATGTTAGTTTAAGATAATTAGTAAGACACTTAGCTGGACAGATGTTTGGTCTATCAGGAAAGAAAGGTAGCGTTAACACAGGTTGGTTCTTTTTATATGCTGATGTTTTAATGAGTTTATTTATTTTAATAATTATTTTGCTATCTAACACTATTATTTGTTCAGTAATAATAGATGCTAATGTTTGAATTCTTTGGCCTGCTAATAATGTTTCTGTCTATAAAGAACATGCCTCCAATTCGTTTAAATCTAAGTAAATCTTAAGTAATCCTCATCTTAGAGGACGAGACAACAAGGTGCATAATTACTGTATAACAGTGTAGGTAAGTTCTACTACCTTAGCTTTCATTTTAGATTAATTAATATCTCTTTGCACGCCGGTAATTGGATGAGCGACCAAAAAATGTTTCATCCCGAGCTCGAGCGCCATCTTCTTCTTCCGTGTTCCGGAGGGCACGTTTGTTAACAACCAGCGATCCGCATTGGCCGATCCGCAAGTGCACAATATGACACTTTTTTAAGGTACACTCGTCACGCTAAGCTCCAATAATATATGACTGAAAAATTTGTGAGCCAGCAACGATCAATGCAACCTGAACGCGTCACGTCGTGGGTCGGTCACGCGCGCCGCGCACGCGACCGTCACCAACGCATAGGCGTGTGATTGATCGCTCCAACCACTTATCACTTAGTATTAACGATTTCGGTAAATGGTCTGTGAAAATGTCACGGCATATACGACTTTCAATGTGTGTGGGTTAAGCTTGCTTATGACGATGTAAACAATGCTCTCTCAGAAGTGCTCAGTTGGTTTACTGTTAATCTACAACAAAATTTTACTTAATTGATTGATTTACTTAATAATTAATCAATTCAATTCAATCGTTTATTATGGCGAGTCACATAACAATAAAACTGTGTTAAATAATAAAGACGATAGAAATACCTTGTAACAATAATGAGAAAAGACGAAGTTAAAATAAAGGTTTTTTTCTATTTCTATTTCTATTAGAGGGTATCTGTTCCTTAAAATATAATTATCTTAAGGTTGGTCAACCGTGTAAATATATACCACTTGAGTAGCGGGATACTTAATTATACCTAAATTATGCAATGGGAAAACACATCACAAAAAATACAAAAGAACAAAAAAAAACTCGCCGAGATTAAGAAGCACAACCGATAATGCTGTCCAGATCTTGAGTTCCAAGCCCTGTTTAGGGCTAGGAACTCAAGATGTTATTAGGGTTATTCTCAATCGGCATTTCCTGCAGCACATCTGCTAAAGTGTCTGTGGCGCAAGTGTCTACTAAAGTCTATATTATGTTAGCATGAAGCGTAGGTCATTTATTAATGTTTTTACACCAGTGGCGCGGTTATAAAGCACGCTTTATAATGTCTCGACTTTATGTATTTAACTATATAGCAGATAGATACCTGACCGGCGGACTTCGTACCGGGTTGACAGTTTCCATGACAACAAAACAAACAAAACGTTGACAGTTACCATGACAATAAAATAAGCAAATCATTCGTCCGCTTAAGAACACTCGTATCCCATGATGGACCCCTATAGCAGCGCCACCTGCCGGGTCCAGTTGTAAATCTAGACCATTCTCGAATCCACTTGAACACACACGAAAAAATCATCCAAATCGGTCTAGCTGTTTAGAAGGAAAAATTCAAAATTAAAATTCAAAATTCAAAATCATTTATTTAGTTTGACAAATTGCTTGCATGACAAAATATATTTAAATATATGGTTGTAGTATTATTAGTGGACGAAGCGAAACAAGTATGTAAGGATCGTAGCAAGTGGAAAGAAGTGGTCTCTGCCTACCTTTACGGGAAAGAGGCGTGATTATATGTATGTATGTATGTATGTAGTATTTTTCTTTATTTATGTTTGACAATGGCCAAGGCAAAGGCATAGTCGACAGAATTAAAAATTTGTATGAAAAGTAGACAAAATCAACGTTTCGTAGTCCCCTGATTCCTCCTCCAAAACTGGACCGATTTAATTACTTTTTTCATTAAAAATTAAAAAAATTCTTTGGCTGTGTCCCTGTGTTTTTTTTTATATATTCTCGTCAAATTTGGGAAACACAGCGGAAAATCTGGCCAATGTTAAAGGTTTTTAAAGGTTCATATCTTTTTTAATACTTAATTAATTTATGAAAAAAAAGAAAAGAAAAAATATATAAATATTTATAGAAAAGTAGAATATATGTTTAACTAAACTCCGGGCGAGACAAAAAAATGGGGGGCGCGGGGTAAAAATATCTGAATTTAAAAGTGGGCGTTAGACAAAATTAGTTTGCGAAACTCTGAGCTAAAGCGTATAAATACACCCGGGCGGCCCGGAGACGCGGCGTACCCAGGACACGAGCCTACTTTATAAAATGAAAAACCAAAGTGTTGTCTAAATAACATAATTTTCTAATAACTAGTTTCATAACGGCACTCAAATTTGCACAGCCTGTATCTGAGCATCAACAGTCATATTAGTTAATTACCTACATCAACTAAAAAGAAAAGGATCGACTACCTGAAGTACCGCGCGCTGCGCCTCTGCAGTGATTCGCACTTTCACACAACACAACACAATAATACACACACACATACAACTATACATTTATGCTAAATGTATTCGACGTGTTTGATATCTGAATTATTCCCATATTTGTTTTTGTTTTTCTTAGATGGATCGTAGTACACGGAAAAACGTAAAAGTTTATGTTGTACTACTATTTAAACAATTGTATTACTTAGAACGTTGTCAAATAAATAAATAAATTGTATTAAAATTTACCGCCTCTATGTATAATCTAGTGGTTAAGACTAACGGTACCGGACGGTCCCAGGTTCGATGCCTAAGGGTACATGATTGTACTCGGTTTGGTTACTGGCTTGTTTAAGTCCGTTTGGCAAGCTACCATCTTATCTGCCTAAATGTCGCCATAACATCAATCTCAGTAGCATTGTTGTGTTCCGACCGCTATTAAGAGATAAGATAACCAGTGCCTCCAGTAGTTGTAAATTTTGGGTAAGGTACGGTTCCAGCTATGGTTTTATCATTACTTAATAATTATTTATAAATGAGATTGTAATAAACGATTTCATTATTTAGAAAGGTCCCGGTACGATTCCGTGCGGAGAACCGACAATTAATTGTGTTCCGACAGTTAAAGATAAGATAGACAGCTGATTGTTCGTTGGCGATTTGTGAAGTGTTTTTCCACATTCGACCACATCGCTACTTACCATCAGGCCACATGAAAGCGAAGCGTTCCCCGTTGTTAGAATAGAAAAAACCCTATCGCTAATCTAATATTATTATTTCTTCCTTCCAGCATAGTGATGTCCACTGCTAGACGTAGGCCTTTCCAACTTTCCTCCACATTATGCGGTGGCCTTTCTGATCCAGGGCGGGCCTGCTGAAAATTTAAATTCATAAGACCATCTAATATTATTATTAAACAGTAATATACTAAGGTTTCGGCACAAAATCAAAATCTTATTAACACCGCTCCAAACCACCAAACCTATAAAGGCTGGGGTAACTGGCATAGTACATTTGGATGTAATCCCGTACTCCGTTGTTTAGGTGTTCATTACGTTCAAAGTTTAACGATAAGGGCCGCCTGGTATATCTGAAAACATTTATTAGTTGCGAACTCGAGTTATAGGTCCATAAAGCTGTGTTGCTCGTTAATTTGATGGACCACTATCTAAGGCATGGCTTGACGACCTCCTGCAGACTGAGTAGCTAGTTATGGCATACTACTATATTATCTAATTACTATACGTAACTGCGACATACCGAGACCGTGGGTTGCACGTGGCGCAGACTAGCGCAGGATCGAGGCGAATAGCATAAACAAAGAGAGGCCTATGCCCAGCAGTGGGTCGAGATGGCTGATGATGATGATACCTAATTCTTTATACGTACACCTATTATCATCATCATCATCATCATATTTTAATATCATCATCATACGGTTTTCCAGGAATTACATTAGAAGATCAAAGACAAAATTGTTTAAAGACGGACGAGGCTATGCTTCAGCATGTATATTCTAAACGATAGCCAAATAAGTTAGACCATTAGGGAGATTATAACTATTACGCGAATAAATTGCGTTAGTCGTCGTTATACATCATTTAACTAGCTAGTAACGACCACACACTACACAAAATATTATTTGATCAAACTCTTAATATGATCAAATTTTTCGTTAGGTCTGTCGTCAGTATAAGGATACATTTTACAACAAAGCAAATAAATTGTTGTGTAAAGACCATAACTATATACACAACAAACTTCAGCCAGATTGTGAAGGGCCCAGCAATTAATGGCTGTATCCTATAAATCGTTCACATATTGCAACATAATCCAACTTCACAGCTAATTCAGTGCTCTCGAGTAGTGCGCAACCCTTATCACACAAGTTCGGGCATTATAGCGGCTAGTGAGCCCTTACCGAACTAGTTGACGGAACAATTAGTGAGTCGAGTGATAACTGGAATTAGGCACTTATGAACTTCAATTTTGGGCATAAGGGACAATGATTAATTTAACAAACACGTATATAGCAAGCAGTTTGAGCTGGACCTCTTCTATACCAGTGTACCATCAGCGAGGCGGATGTTGAGCGAGCGGTTCTTCGAACCCACACACTTCGTCTTTACTAGATATTCTGTTGCAGTAATACCGACTCGTTAATAGTTTGAGCGAGGTTAATAATGCGTTGCTTAGTGCTTCTAGTTTTAATTATTATTAAGTAACTTCTATCGGTGAGAACCTATTAGTGGTTTTATGTGTATCACTTGATGACCCTATTTAAATTTTGTTAACCTTGGTTTTCCTAAGATGATAAAATAAAATAAAATAAATAAATAATTTGACTTTAACTAGAAAAACACAAATGTTGAAAAAATTTCCACGAGCAGGATTTGAACCGACATACCGGGTCAGGTGCTCTTCCAATTGAGCTATCGTGGTTCTAACCAGCCCGACGAAATTATTCAACACTATTTACTTTTTACTTTGAAAGCCAAAGGCACACATTCAATGTCAACAACTACCGTCATTAACACCCGATCATAATATTTTTACAAATACTAAAGATCAGTTAAGAAGTAGGCAAGCTATTTATAAAATGTTTTTGTTTTGTTTTTATAATTTTAAAGCAAATTTTGTTGCGAAACAAATTACAAAAACAAAAATGTTGAAAAAATTTCCACGAGCAGGATTTAAACCTGCACCCTTCTGACATACCGGGTCAGGTGCTCTTCCAATTGAGTTCTTCCAATTGACTTTAACTGTTTTCCACTTTTATTGTTGCTTTAATTTGCACCTACCATGTAATTTCTGCACCACCCTTTGGTTGACTGGTAAAAGTGCCTCAGGCATTAAGTCCACCATGTAATAATTTGTTGCAAAAGTTTAACATTTGAGAGAATCTCGACGTCGCAGTTGCTATGGCCCGGTGCAGACCGGTAATCGGATGGGTGATCAAAAGTGTATCATTTTGAGCTCCTCCGTGCTTTACTTCGTGCTTTAGTAGCAGTCGTTAACAACCACCAAATTCGCACTGAGCCCACGTGGTGGTTTATGGTCTGTTCTCCATCATGTATAGGGAAGGTTCGTGCCCCAGCAGTGGGGAAGAGGATGAGCCAGTGAAGTAACATATGAGAGAGAGAGAGAGAGAAACTTTTTGAAAACGTATTGATCATACACATACACAGGATAAAAATAACAATTACAATACAGATAATAGGGATTCGTAAAACTGAACCGGAAAAACATAACCCTTGCAGTTTCTTGCAGCTTCTCTTCTGTAAGCTTCGATCAATAATGTACTAGCTAGATGAAGGATCTGGAACAAAAACGCATCTCAAAAGTGGTCCTGTTTGTCTGTACATTTAAATTTAGCATAACAAAATCTAATAAAACATTGGATAGCATCAACAACTTCAGCTTACTGTGAACCATAAATCTTAAAAATAAAAACTAAATTAAGGTTTGCAAAATATTTGTACTAAATATTTACTGTCATCCCCACAAACGTCAAAGTGGCTCCGTGGCTCCAAAGTCGCTTACCGTTTTTCAAGCGCTCTTCGAGAAGTCAAGGTATTATAGATATTGAAATTGTTTATAAACATTACTTTTAACTATTTAAAGTTAAAAATATAATTGCAATGTACAACAATAACCTCACTTATTCAGGATTCATCAACATAAGTAATCTATGACAGGGACTAATTGGCGGGAAAGTGAATAGTGCGGTTTTGTTTTATTTTCTAAAATTTGTGTTATGTCGAATATTAATGAGAAATAATGGTGGATTATTAACCGTTAAGTGTTCGTAAGTGCGCATGAGTGTTGGCAAATGAAACAAAACAGTGCAACACTTTTCAAATTCTCTCAAGAAGTCCGCCAGAGGAATTAGTAAAGTTCCACATCTTTACTGAGATACTCGAGGGGTCGGCGGGCATATCATTTCTCACTTCTCATTTCTATTATCATTCATCATTATCATACTGGAAGGAAATATTGTATTATTATGTATTGTACGAAAAAATACTTTGACACTGGCTAAAAATAAAATCTATGACAGTAAAAGAAGAGTCTAAGGAAATAAACACCACGCCATGATCAAAGAGAAAAGAAATGAGTTTTTAATCAAGATAAATTACCTTTCACTAAGACTCAAAGCCATTTATATTATGCGAAAGAAAATTACCGGCTTAATATCTAGCTCACACTAAATGTTGAAGTTAATGTGATTTCAGAAGCATCAGTTTTAATACACGTACACACGTTCAGATACAGTAACCGCTTTTGTGATGCATTTTTATTTAATCCCATTCTTATTTATAAACATTTTGAACTGTTTTAGGGGGAAGTTAGTAAATATAAATAAATAAATAAAAATAAATATTAGACAACATCACATACATTGTTCTGATCCCAAGATAAGTAGCTAAAGCACTAGTTTTATGAAAATCAGAATCAACGACGGTACCTCAACCACCCAGACTCGACACATTATCGTAATGTTCGTTTTCGACATTGACCCCACCGAATGGATCTTTTCCGAAGTACCTAAATCTGACCTGAAAACGGGCCGATGTTAAATAAGAAAAAAGTACACACGCCTGCACATCAACTTACCACAAACTGTCAAATTTCCTCAATGGACTTTGAACTTTAGCATTAAGCAATATAGTTGAAAATGTTTTAAAGAAATTTGAGTCTTGGATAGGTTAATGTGCAGGCATCTGTACATAAATATTGAAATGAAACAACTTTTAGGGATATACTCGTTTATTTTACACATTAGTTATTTAATGTTTATCCGATGTTTATCGAATACGGACTGGAAATAGCCAACAAAGTGTGTCGGTTGGAAGATCTGCAAACTAAGCGCGCATCAAAAGTTACATCTTTGAATTTCTTGAAGAGATGTCGCGACCAAGGTCTCATCCTAGCGTGTGTCAAGATATAGCCCAAGAAAGATATACGCGGGAGCGCCAAGATCTTACAACAGGCCAGCCAAAATTGCTTTAAATTTAGATGAGGGTATACAAGCTACTAACTAATCATGAGACGACCAACACCTCAGTCTCCATGTGACCACGGACCCTGCAAAGGGTTCAAAACGTCAGGATAAACTAAGAATAATATAAGAAATGTGTAAAATAAACTCGAGTAGATCCGTAAAAGTTGTTTCATTTCAATGTGTAGTGTTCGCGTAAAAACTTTAGAAAACATGTACATAAATAATTCAAAAAGTCTCGGTGCAAATTACCTTGAGTAAGGATTTGAATTTTTCATCAAACCTACTAATTAGCTTAATAATTAAACTTGGAAATTTCGCGGCGCCGCTTCCCGAAGCCTCCGAATGTAACATATTAACATGTTGCTTAGTGAATTGAATTAGCTTTATAATTAATATGTCTTATATTTCACTGAAATGAGGCGGCGTAAAGTAATTTCCGTAAACTCGTGTGAATCAATTATTCATTCGAAAGATGAGTGATTTAATCTTTGTGATTTAAAGGGAATATGTATACTATGTATATTATGGCAAACTCCACTCAAAATGATTTTGTCCTTGAGGGACTTTGTCTGGCCTATGGCCTATGTCTGGCCTATGGCCTATGTCCAGCAGTGGACGTCTTTTTCGCTGAGATGATGATGATGATGATGATAATGATATATACTAATTGATTGGACTAATTCATTAAACAATATGTTTTCTTTATGGTCGGTCTACGATAGCTGAAGTTAAGCAACTTTCACCGAGGCCGGTCATCGGATCAAATACTTATCACCTCGAGCTCTTCGAACTGCCTCAGAAGGCACGTAAAGACGTTGGTCGTGAACAACCACCAATTTGCAATGGTGGTTGTGATCCGTTCTTGATGTGGTGGCGGTAATGCTGATGATGATGAAACTTGATTCCGCTAATTTAAAACTTCCACAATTGTGTCCCAGTGCCCTGATTCTGATCTATAATGTATAGTCTAGAATGTGGCACACCGCAGTTTCACTATGTTTTCCATTCAAATGAAACAACTTTAACGGATCTACTTGCGTTTATTATACACATTACTTTTGAGTAATGTTTATCCTGACGTTTCGAATCCTTTGCCGGGTCCGTGGTCATAGGGAGACTGAGGTGTTGGTCGTCTCATAAATAGTTTGTAGTAGGGTAAACAAATACCCTCATTTAAATTTAATCAGGTGCGTTCCGTTTTACGCAGAAAGAGCTTACAGTATCTTTTGGTCTGGCAGTATGGTGTTTTTTTTATATATTAGAAGGAGGCAAACGGGCAGGTGAGTCAGCTGATGAGAAGCAATCGCCGCCGCCCATGGACACCCACCCGCAAAACCAGAGGAATCGCAGATGCCTTGCCGGCCTTTAAGGAAGGAATAGGCTCGTTTCTTGAAGTACCCTAAGTCGTAATGGTCTGAAAATACCGCCGTTGAGAGCTGGTTCTAGAGCACTGTAGTTTGTGGTAAAACATTACATTGTTAACATCAAGATTGTGTGGATGGAAAGACAGTCGATTGAATGTAGTGCGATGAAGGAAATCAGACGCAACGTTTTTCCGAATGGCCAGTGGATCGAGCCGACCAGAGGTTACCACGTCGTCGACAACTCGAGCAGTTCTGCGTTGAATGCGGCTGGGGCTGGGATTTAATATTTTTTATGATGGGATCCCAGGCTGGTGGTAGATTCCAACCATCTTCTTTATTGAAATTATGATGTTTTTTAATTTCAATACGCTCGCGTATCATCCTAGGGATGAATCATTGTTGTCTAGCGAGTACTTGAGGTTTATCAAATCTGATGTAATTGTTGGGCCCCTGTTGGGCATGTTCGCATACTGCAGATTTATTTTCACGCATATGCTTGACGTGTAATGTAATGTGTAAAATAAACGCGAGTAGATCCGTAAAAATTGTTTCATTTCAATGTGTAGTGTTTGCGTATTGTTTAGAAAACAATATATGTTTTCCATTTTAACACAGGATCTGACAGACACAAATCAATAGATCCTTTGGTGCTATTTAAAAGGTTATTTTATATTTTACACCTACATTTTCATTACTAAATTCTTACTACAAGAATAAACATATATATAATCTACCTACTCTTTATAGATAAAATTCACAAGATTTATTTTTTTCTAGTAAATGCAAAATTCAAAATAATAAAAATAATTACCTACTCTGTTACAAAACGCAATGTTAACAATATTCCAAAGCGATGACGTATCTCAGCGAGCACAAATGAGCAAAAAGCTTCACTCAATTCAACATAATACCTAACGAAATATTTTCAACATAAAAGTCATTTCTCAACTAACCGATCTCAAATTCACAAAATCGCTTTTATCCCGAAAAACGTTTCGACAAAGGCTTCTCGCAGATAGACAAAACGAAGGAGGGAGTGGGGGACCCTTCAAAATAAGCATTGTTAAATCTTTCTCGGGTCCTCAACTTTTTGCCATTAAGTACAATTTAAGTATAGAACTTAAATGAAGCGGAAAAGTTGACCGGGGAAGATCACGCTGCGACGCGTTTCAGACAGTAATTTCAACTCTGAATTTCTGCAGGGCACGACGTAAAACCCTACGTGACCGAGCAGAACCGGTTTTACAACCGCTTTTTATATATTCCCTCGTAAATTTTCGGTGTAATGGTGAAGTTATGGATTATTTTAAAAGATTAGGTGCATCTTTTCCGGATAAGTATTTTTATGAGCAAACAATATTGATATTTTACATTATAGCAAAGTATAAAAAGTGTTAAAAGTTTGGGAAAAGCTTATTCTTCTTCAAAAAGCGTGTGGTTCCAAACTGTGGATTTGAGTTTCTAATGCCTAGAAATTATGAGATAATTATGTCTTAAGTTATTGCACAAGCACCTATGATGTAACATTCCCTGACTGAAACATTGTAAGAACTTTTTTTTTACTCTAATTTGAAATGACATATACATGACAGGAACAAAACACGGAATAACTATTTGGAGCTTGTACTTTGTTAGTCTTTGAGCGTCAATAACGTAACAATAACAATGGTTAAATCAATTGTTAGAGACCAGTGGCCGGTCGTTCGATGCTGGAGGGGAAAGGAAAAGCACTATCTGCTTTACAAATAAACAAAGAATAAGGTCTGAATAGTTATTCCGTGTTTTGTTCCCGTCATGTCAATGTCATTTTAAATTAATTAGAGTAAAAGTTAAATATACGCTTAATATCCGACACAAAAACAAACTCAAATTAATTACACCTAGTAATAAATATGGGAAAAGACAATTCTGTTTGAGGGAGCACAGCTGTTTAAAGGTTACCAGATGAAGTGATAACTTGTGAGACTGATGTTTAAAAAAAAATTGATGTGTAAAAGCTTCAATTTCTACAATGTCATACAGCACCACTAAAGTACTCTAGTAAAACTCAAAAATTGTTTAAGAAAAACAAAGTCAAACTATAGTGAATAATACTAAAAATAAGTTAAGTATGCAAGAGCAGACCAGCCTCCACAGGCGGCACCCGTTCATGAGTATAACATATATATTAGGGAACGTAACGACCCGACGCACACGCCACCACCGCAGCGACAAATAAAGAGAGCATGACACACTCAAGATACTCTAAATAAAAAACTTAATGATCTATTTAACGCAACGCTGTTTGTTATCTGTAGGACACTGCTGATTAAGTCTATCATATCAGTGTTATTTTTTTATACGTAGTTTGACAAATGACTTCACTCCACCTGATGTTAAGTGGAAATGGAGTCCAGACGCAAGGACAACTGGTGCAGCGTGAAAACAATGCAGCATCAGTCACCCTCACCCTGCCGGCCCACAAGGTGCCTCTTTACGCCTCGTTTGAAGAAGAAATGAAATGACCTAGGGGATATTTTTTGTTTATTCCTTTTTTTTATACAATTTTGCTCAGCGTGCGATGGAGCGAGCGATGCTTGGAGTTTCTCTGGCGGATAGAATCCGCAACGAAGTAATTTTGACAGAGAACTAAGGTTACCGACATAGCTCGCAGAATCGGCACCTTGAAGTGGAAGTGGGCCGGTCATGTCTGCAGAAGGACCGATGATCGTTGGAGCAGACATGTCCTAGAGTGGAGACCGCGTTTAGGCAAATGCAGTGTAGGACGCCCTGCTGCGCGGTGGACCGACACGACTTGAAATAGATGGCGTGTGGTGGATGGTTGCCGACTGCGCAGGACCGGGGGGCCTACCGCCTAACTCTATTGATATCGCTCTCGCTATCGCGCTCTATAGTTTATGGCGTAATCTTGCCATTACGAAAGCTATATAAAAGCAATATCGAAAGCTATAGGCTATAGCTTTCGATATTGCTTTCTTAATGCTTTCATATCGCTTTAGAAATTACAAAATGACGCCATAAACTATAGAGCGCGATAGCGAGAGCGATGTCGATAGAGTTAGGCGGTTGGGGGGCCGGATGGTTGGCGCTTTTTAGGGGAGGCTTACATTCACCAGTGAACGGCAATAGGCTGAAGAAAAGATATATACAACTTTGCCCTATTTGTGATATAAGCGTGACTGTAAGTCACACACGCTTTTTTTCTTCAAATGAAATTAAGTTTCAAATATCATCCGCGCTGAGCTGTTTGATTTAATGCAATGTGCGCAATGACGGCTTCTTAGCAATAAGGGCATTGAAATTTAAATATTGATACACACGGACTGCTCCGATGTAAAACAAACATCACACAAGTTTGATGTAGTGCTATATCTAGGGTATGCTTATTAGAAACAGCTATTGAATTGCATTGAATGATTGTATTTTTTCATCATCATTATCTTAAGTATGAGTGATAGTTCCTATAATTGTTACATCTTCGATGACGTGTACTTCACTGACTTCCGTATGTGCTACTTTATATGCCTAAATTGAATAAAACAATTATTTAAATTTCATTTGTAACTTTGGATGAAAAGTATTTTGCTTTTTACCTAAACGAGAGTACAAGGAACAGTTTCGCCAACTCCTTAGATTGACTAATAAAATCCACACATAAGTTTTTTACAACACTTTTCTCTTATGACAGATATGGTTAAAACACAAAGAATATATTCCGGCGAATATATATTATATTAACACCTTGTTGGCTGCAGGAACGGATTTGTAGCACCTAGGATCTAGTGCTTTACGTATCGTTTTAGACTTGTAACAAATTTTCCCCTGATGCGGTACAAGACAATAATGACATGTATTTATATTTCTGAAAATCGCCTTATATATATTTATTTCTTGCACGAATTAAATTTTTATTAATTGAAATAGCAAATTCATGAATATAGTAACCTACATTGATTGTAGCTACTAAATATTTTGCTTACTTTATGAATTATTGGATATCTAGTTAACTGAACGAAATTGACTCGTATCGCATCCTAGGTATGAACTTAGCTAATTATATCGATAGTTTGAATGTGCGGAGAAAATAAAAAAATAATTAATATCGATACATATAAATTTGAAGAAATAAAATTATAGGTTCTGGTACATAATTTGTTGACATTCGAGGCAGTTGTATGATTTGTACATAAAAATGAAATATTGTTGTTCAAGCTGCGGTAATGGAGTTTCAGATAAACTTGGAGTTTGTAAAAGTTCAATAGGTTGTAATGACTGCATTTTCGCTGAAGACGGTGTTTCTAAAATTCGTATCTTTGAAGCAGTCCTACTTTTTATGCCCTCCGATAATAATGTTCCGATCATCAGGTTTTTCTTAATCTTGAAACTCTTTCTCCAATTTCCTACGTATGCCACTTTTTTTTCTGTCTTCCAAACATTGATTTCTTATCGTTACTTTTTTCAATTTCCTGAAGCGCTTTTTCTAATATTACCCGTGATTGCACATATTTTTTTGTCATGATACATTTTAACAGGTGAGCACTGTATTTTACGTAATTAGGTCAGAATCAATCACTACACTAACTGATATTAACATGATTCCGTGGTGCGACAAGACAGTGGGATACAAGACATTTTCGACTTGCACCGCACTTAGTAGCAATTTTTTTCTAGTCTAGTGCGAGCAAGTCATACTTCTCTTGTATATTTTTGACGGTGTATTCGGTTAGGATTTAAAATTACAAACATAAACAAATATTTGTCACATTCCCACTTACAAGGTTTTAATATGAAATGAACGCCGCACTAGAGAAAGACAGCCAATTTTCTAGCACCGCGCACTGCCGGTACGTTTAATACAAGTCAAAATCAGCTGGTAATGCACTAAACGTGTTAACATCAGTGTGCCACATAACATCGTGCCCTCAAAATATAAAAAAAAATACGTTCACTTCATTAATCTTACAGAGATAAGGCGATTGAGCTACGATTTCTCGCCCAACTAAAGCATCTATCCGTTCGTCTACCAACTCTTCGAAATGATCGCTTCTTGAACACACAAACCGCTGTGTCTTCGAGTTACCTTTGCAGATTACATTTGTATAAGTCAAACTACATATAACTATACTTTAAAACTTTCGCATTCAATGGTTAACAAAGTTTTATAACGGGAATTAACGCAAACTACTTTGTGTAGGTAGGTATCATAGACATACCTTTATACCCGAGTTGCACCGGCCGTGGTTGCGGGCTGGCTGCGATGTCGTGATGTTCCCCGACCCGATCCGAACCCTTCGGAGAATCTAGTAGGGCACGGGGACGCGCACTAGTGCGCGATGCCGTTCCCTCTAGAAAACCTCCGAAAGTGATTCGTTTCACACGGCTTGAGGGACCCTTTACGTTCCTCGCCGCCCCCAAAAAAGCCCGGTGAAGCTGAAAATGCCATAGAGGCAAACAGCAATCTCTCCCAAAAAAAAAAATGTCGCGATGTTGGACCTTCGTTTGTGCGGCAGAGTCTATAATACATATAGGTATTAAGTATAAAATAATTATATATTATAATGATGGACACTAAATGCTTATAAAACTAATAATAAAAATAATAGACCACATCCCATACATTATTAATGAGCCAAGTTGGTTGAAATAAATATTCATTAATTCATTCATTATTCAGATCCCAATGTAAGTAGCTAAAGCACTCGTTTTATAGAAATCAGAAACAACGACGGTACCACAACCACCCGACCCCGACACAATATGGAAGAATTAGTTTTAAACATTAACATTAACCCGACCGGAAATCGAACCCGGGACCTTAGCGCCGCCCAAAGTCCGACGTGCAAGCCACCCGGCTACGGAGGTCGTCAAAGTAAGTACGTAAAGTAAAGTAGGTAGCATGCATGAATTTCCGTTAAAAAACTTTCTTTAAGTCCAACTGTTTTCAATGTTTGCTTTCTTTGAAGGCAGTGTGCGCCGCGAAATGTTAGCTCAACCATTCTTTAGGCATACATGGCGTTAAATTATAATTTGCGTCGCGACGTACAGTCGGACGGATTTATTCGCGCACCTCCTACTCGGTGTCACCGCTCATAAAGTTGTCGCCCTGTCGTAATGAATTTGTGCTAATAATTTACAATTGTGAGGTGTTGATGGTACGTGCTAAACGCTTATGGCCAGTTATTTTTTGTACTACATAGAAATGTAAACCCAACAGTGAATGAAAAGCAAAAGTTAAATGAATATAAAATTTGATTTGGTGTCGATATTTGACTAAAAATATTTTTCAAGTGAAACCAGTCAAATGTAATAATGTAATCATTCCACTTACATTACTCCTGCTTCTTGCTCCTCCTTCGGAAAGCATGACACAGCCGTTGGTCCCAGCTGCATTAGCAGTCGTTAACAACCACCGCACCGCACTGGGCCCGCGTGGTGGTTTATGGCCAGTTCTAGGGCTCGTGCCCCAGTAGTGGGGGACATAAATTGAGCTGGTGATAATGAATATGGGAATGCTCTTGGCGCAGTAAAATACTTTCTTACCTACCTGAAGTTCTTACTAACCTACCTATAACTTTATAGTAAGTTTTTTTTATTTAACAATAATACAATGAGTTCTCAATTACCTTCTATTATGGGTGTGTCAGTCAGGGTTCATGGTGCTCTATTTTAATTATCAGAGCGATTGTCAATATGTGGTAGGTAAGTAATAAATAAAGAAAGATACATAAAAAAAAGTATAGAAAATTGTTGAAAATTTCTTCCGAGTGTGGGATTTGAGCCCCCACTCTATGACATACCAGACATTTATTACTTCACATTTTACAGTCTCAAATATTATTAATGTGAATTTTTCGTATAAATAATTATTCTTCGTATTTTAATGACATTTCCGCATTCTTAATTAATTAACTTATCAATAGTTGAATATAATAGGTATTATGTCTGAGCAGTAAGTGACACAATATTGTATTGATTGTATTTCTTAAATAATAATTGTTTGTTTTGTAATTGATTTATCTAAGATTTGCCATTTTGTTTAAACTCTTATTTGCATACCTTATCTAAGGTGGGATCAAAGTGAAACTAACAAATTTATAAATTTTCATCATTGTAATATACTAACCTACATCTCACAAATAAATAAGTTTGATTCTGATTCTACTTCAAGTTAAGCCTTGCATAATAACTTGCCGTTGTAATAGCTGATAATTGGAACTCTTCCGTTCCAGTAAACCAACTCCCCAGTGACCCAGTGCAGCGTACAAACGATCGCGGGAAACAGTTAACATACTATATCCTGAACACGTCCCCGCTATGATGTATGTGCGAACTTCCGCGCTCCGTGCAGGTCCGATACTTAACGGTGCATTGTAGGTATGTACTCCTGAGTTATTGCAGCTGGATAGGTTCCCTTAGCTGATACAATCATTTTGGATATTGATAAATCGGTGTTAGAGTTTTGAAACACGTGAATAATAAACACACACCTTAAATATTTATATTATTTTGAATTTATCATTCACAATGCTATCTAAAGTAACAAGATAAAATTTTACTGGAAAAAATCAACTAACATCAGGAAGCTCTGGCTTGCAGCGGCTAGAAGAATTTCAACGAGTCCTCTGGGACCTCGGTAGCTCAGCGGTCAGAACATTAGACCGGTTATCAAAAGGTCGTGGGTTCAATTACCACTCGAGCTTCCTGGCGCTGGTTTTTTTCTAGTAACATTTTATGATGTAAACACACATCTGTGAAAGGAGTCAGTCAAGAATCGGCTACTGGATTGCTTTGTAGGATTTCATTTCACCATACTGTAGGTATATTGCATATTGTTCAACAGTTTTTATCCCACTTTTATTTTTATCCGCTCACGCGGCCGGCGCGCACCCCAGGGAGCCCCTTTGAAGGCCATGTCATTTGACACTTAATAGACCACAGTGGCGGATAAATGGTAAGGAGATGCTTTGGAGGACCAGCATTTCATATAGCTGATTTTAAAGAATAGTAAAACGATCCTGTTAACTTATAACATGCTATGACTCTAGGCTATATATATCCATAAAAACGTCCAAGCAAGTCGTAACTTAAATGTTTACGTTCAAAAGAGTGAATTCGCGATTAAAAAAAACCAGTAATACGAAATAAATATTGAACATTAATATTTGTCTTCTCAAATTATTATCAATAATATTGAGAATACGCTCTAGTTATTGGAACTCAGTCAGTTTACTCAATTTACTCAGTCAGTTGAATACAATGGATGACATCTCTAGGACTTAGTGCGGTCTAGAGAAGGCCGTAACAAAGTTGTATGTAGTATGCGATAACTTTTTCGTATCGAAAAGGTTGCAGCTTGTTCATGTAAGCAGTACTTATATGATTAACTGGCTTTTTTGCTCGCGGCTTTGCTCACATGGGAAACATGACTTGTTAAATATCTGTAGGGATAATCCTGCAACACTTCATAATTTTTAACCAGGTCAAATACCTTTATACAAATTTAAGGAATGGATAATTTTCATGCAAACGTTTCACCCTTATTTCACTCCTCCAGGGGAGGTTTTTCGAAAAATGCTAAAACACGTAATTATTTATTTTTATTGAAAAATCTATAGATAATTTATTTTTATTTTTTTTTAGTTATTCCTTAAATAATAATGATTTACCCAAAAAAACCTTCGTCCTTTTATTACTCTTTCACCATCATCATCATCATCATGGATCACCAGCTTATTTGAGTGGTGAGGTATTTATAGTTTATCAATTAAACACGTACACACACACACACTTCCATATTGATCCATTGTTCAGCTTTATATACAACGGAAGGTAAAGACAACAAACTCTTAAGGAGAACGGACCATAACTACCACGCGGACCCATAAACCATAAACTTAATGAATATTATACTAACGTGTCGTAAGTAATACCTATATAAGAAATTTTTGTTTTTACTTTGTTTAACTGTATATAAATTATGTCTAAGTTGTTATACCCTTGCAGGGTTCATGTGTTGATCTTTACCTGTTTTTTAACACCTCTTATGTACCTGTATAAGCAATAAAGAATTATTATTATTATTGCGGATTGGTGGTTCTTCAAAGTTCAAACTCATTTATTCAGTTTAGGCTACAAATTAGCTCTTTTGAATGTCACTTTACCATCGGTTCGTAAGTCTACTCTGGGCGGGAGACCTTGTACTGAGAAGGACCGGCAAGAAATTCAGCAAGGGCATTTCTCCCTTACATCATAATATTCTCTAGATGAACCAATGACCGGCCTTTGCGAAAGTTGCTATCGAGCTTCTCTACTTTAATACCTATCTAGATAGGTACATTATTGAAGTATTTTAAAAAGATTTTTACATCTCATTTTTAAATCTGTTCTTCAAGACCCTCATACCCAAGGATTTAAAACAATAATACTGTCAGAAATCAATATCGCGAGGATATCTCCTACTCCGCGCTGGAGTCACGGATGCAATTTAGCAGCGTCCTGTGGGGTTGCTGAATACAATTTCAAATGCCACGTCGCCATATTATCTTATTTCTGAACGAGATGTTATTCACGAGGAAATGGAAAGTCGTGCTTGAATTTTTAAAATAATAGAGGTAGATATATTTTATTTAAAATCTAAGGTACCCAAATGCAGTTTGAGCTGGGTGTATTAAAATTGAATACAATGTATCAAGCATAAATACAAAGTCAAGTAAATCTCATGGTAGCAGAATAACGAATTATAATTTTGTGAATTAAGGTAACGTCCGAAGTAAGATAAAACGCCTGGCGAAACTTTGCTTTCCGTAAAATTAATTGATCATTGCATATTTGACATAAAAAAAATTACTATGTATATTTTTATTCACATATAAACATAAATAAATTTATAAAACTCCCTTCAATTTGTTAAAAAAAAAATAGAATATCAAAAATATTTTTTAGAAGATTCATGCTAGCTTTACTTGGTCAATATATTATTGCTATCTACCGATATGTTACCTTATTCTGTCAGCATGATATCAAAGCTAACACTGTTGTGTTCCTATATAAGAGGCTATGCCAGTTCCTCAGATCCTGATAATATAAGATCTGATTATGATTGAAGGCTTATCGGAGATGGTTCTGTCGTCTGAAGAGACTGCGTAGGAAATGATGCGCAGCAAATGCCAATTGTAAGTTCTTATGAGAGTTGTAAGAATTCTACGATTTTTTTTCAAGCATGTCTCGGTTGGCCGTTGAGTATAATCATAGATATATCTGTGATTCATCTACGTAATTTTTCAAGTATTTACAATTCTATAAGAACTTAAGTAGTATCTGTAATGAAAATGAAACAACTTTTACGGATCTACTCGCGTTTATTTTATACAATAGTTTTAATTAATGTTTTTCCTGACGTTTCCAACCCTTTGCAGGGTCCGTGGTCACAGGGAGACTGAGGTGTTGGTTGTCTCATAATTAGTTAGTAGCTAGTGTTCGCGTAAACTTTAGAAATCAATGAGTATCTGTAATGTTCAAGTTAGTGAAGAAACAATATAACCTTCAAGTTATCTACCCGTCTACCCAGTTGTGTTCTAAAGTGGATTAAACGTTATTTTTTTTTAATGGTAGTACTTACATAAAGAACTTTGACGGGGATTAACGCAAACTTATTATTAAAAGGGATCATACAAGTTTAGGTAGTAAATAAAGTTGCGAATAGTACGTTTCTCGTTATGCTGACCTTGACCTTGATTAATAAATTGGTTAGGATATTGGTCTATTATTTTTTAATCACAACCATTAAAGATTTTTCAATATTTCAGGCACGTACTATATTGCGGTTCATTTGTGATAATTTTGACAGTACTTCTTTAATTATCAAAGGCATTTGGTTATTTAACAACAAAACCAGATAAAACAACAACACAACAACATTCAATCATCTTGAAACCCACAATCATACCCTGCAACAACTAAACCAATTATACATAGAATGAGCTATTAGTCCCCTGAACAAGCAAGCGTAACTCCAAACTGCAAATTTTATTAAAACAACTTCGGATCACTCACGTTTATTTTACACATCGATTAAGATTATTATTCCTGACGTTTCAAACCCTTAGCAGGGTCCATCATCGCCGGGAGAAATAATCAAAATCAATGTATAAAATAAATGCGAGTAATATTTTTTTTGGTGAGAATTTGCTGATTGCCTCAAACGGCATTTTCAGCTTCACCGGGCTTTTTTGGGGGCGGCGAGAATCCTTCGGAGGTATTCTAGAGGGAAACGCAATCAAGCGAGTAGATCCGTAATAGTTGTTTTATTTAAATGTGTAGTGTTCGCGTAAACTTTAGCTAAAAATATTTAAGACCCATATTAGAACACAAAAAAATTTGCATTACTACAATTATGCGATTATGGAAAGTGTAAAAGAATTAGAGCTGTGAAGTGTGAATGGACTACCGAACTGTAAATGGCGCTTAAGACAAAGGAATGTAGACACAGGTGAAAGTGCCGGGTGAAGTGATTGAGCGCATCACAATCTCGTGATAAGGGCGCGATGCTGCTCTCACTCTAAATGCTAATGTCAACGCGCCCTGGAGAGCTCTCAGGGTGGGAGTGGAAGGACTTGCTGTGGCGCTGGGAATATTCGGTATAAACGATAGATAAGCTTATAGTTCTTTTAACCAAACGTTTCTTCGACCAGTGATACCTTTTTTTATATCTTACGGGTAAACACTAGGCCTTCATCTCACCTGATGTTAAGTGATGATGAGGTCAAATGTGAAGTTCACTTGGCCCGGAGTCCTCAACTACTGAGGCACTGGCTAACTTATCTCTAGCTGCCGAAACAATGCTACAATTATTGATGTTATTGCGACATATTTAGATAAGATGGTGGTAGCTAGCCAGGCGGACAACCAACAACCAACAACCAAACCGAGTACCACTGGGCATCGAACCCGTGGATCTGAGACCGGTGCTCCAACCACTAGACCACAGAGGTGGTTAAAAGAACGTTTTATAAAAAACTTGGCATTAACAAAATATGATAACGATATAATGTTTTATTCAAGTATTTTTCTATGTAAGTGGCACTTCAGCTATATCAAACATATTTGCATACATTTGTGGTTTTGTCGTCGCACATTTGTTATTCTTGGCAAATTATTCACAGACTTTTTCTTTGTCATGCTTGTTTTATCAATTCAAAACACTGAATATTAAACTAAACTGGTAAATGAAAAAGCCTTTGTTCACATTCGGGTGTCTACATAAATATTCATGGACATAAGCCATAAAGAGTACAAAATAATGGCCCCTTACCTCTCTTATCCAAATGCTGATTTATGGATACTTTACGGTTTTTCTATTTACAATAAAACTCTCAATGCATAGGCAAAATGAGGCACATGCTTTTTATAAGTACATGGTGGGGTTTAAGATATAGAGATCCATCTTTTGTAGCCATTTTCGACGGTGCTTATTATTTGCAACCTTCAAAACACCACCGTCTTTAAAAGTCTTATTCTGGATGATTGAGGGCCTAAGATACTGCAATTTAAATAGGATTAAGTTAAGTTTTTTTTTTACATTTCTCAGTTACGAAATATATTAGTGACTTAAGCATAAGGCCACCTCTCTGGCCAATTTAAAGCGGTCTCAACGCACAACGGGTCAAATTCTACAGGCCGGCATCCGTCTTACACAAGTGAAACTTTACAAATTAGTAATTCGGGCGGCACCCGGGAGCGGAACACCTATTATCGCGAAATTAATTAGTGAACTCGTTTGTAGGTGGGATCTAATTCTAATTTATTCGGCTAAAACGTAGGCTTAGCCACAGAGCGCGTGTGCGCGGCTGGTTCGTTCGTGTACGCCATCACTACTCTTCAATCGAATCAACGTTATTGTGACATTTGGAACTTGGTATCGCGGGAAGTCATCATCATCATCACCATTTCATTTATGCTAGTGGTCTCCAGTGGTAAAAATTCGACCGTAATTTTTTTATTAAGGCTGCACAGATTGTATCCTAAGCAATGAAAAATTAAAAAAAGATAGAATGCGAGTTTGGATTGGCGTTGGCAGATTTCGGCCGCTCCTCTTTCATTCTTGAATTTTTTGAAAAATGTATGAAACAATGTTTATTTAATTTAAAGTATTTTTTATGCATAATTTAAAAAAAAATATTAGCATTCTGCACTCCTTCTCTATATAAACTATAAGTGTGCGAAATACTACTCCGTCCGCGTCCGTAATTTTCCTAAAAAGGGGTACAAAGTTTTTGCTTTACGTATTAACATATAGATGTCCCCACATAAGTTGCATAATTGCATAAGCTTCCCTATAGATGGAAACATCACATGGGAGAACGGGCCATAAACCACCACGCGGGACCAGTTCGGTTCGGTGGTTGTTTGTTGCATTTTGCAATATGTTGTCACTGTAATGGAGAAAAGAAATGCCCTTGTTGAGTTTCTTGCCGGTTCTTCTTATTACAAGGTCTCCCGCCCAGAGTAGACTTACGAACCAATGGCATAATGGCGTTCTTAAGAGCTATTTGTAGCCTAAACTGAATAAATGATTTTGAATTTTGAATTGAATTTTAACGACTGTAGCTTCAAAGCAACAAATGTATAATTATTATGACAACGAATCAATAATAGTGTGCTTCCTATCCTTAACTTAGGTAGGTTCATGGTTCAAACTCCAATGGTTGCTAATGGTGGTTTTGGATGATCCTGGCGACATGAGGGGAAGTACAGGATTGAAATCAAGTCATCGCTACAACTGATGCAAGTTGGCTTAACCACCACGAATGCCAAAATGCGAGTCGGTGACCACAAACCCGGGCTATGCATCGAAAAATACGAAACAGAAAATATATAAGTAAATTAAATAGTAACACATATGTACCAAATATACTTTATTTATTACGCTATGGCTAATACTCTAAATCTTCGATCAAAGGGGCTGAAGTTTCTTTCATCGCTTTTTGTCATTTAATTATAAAGTTGATTTAGTCCACTGCCTACCTCACATCAATAGGATGAACCTGAAACTTTTTATATAAATGCTTAATTCGATTTACAGCCAGCAACAAAAGTACCAGATCATTGTAGTACTTTGTCAAAGCAAACAACGAAGTAACAGGTGTTTTTGAACCTATAGAGAAGTTATTATGACATGGCAATAAAGTGATTTCTGGTCACTGTTCGTTGCTGCCCAAAACCTAAATTCAACTTCTATGGTTTTTCTTAGCCTAGCGTTTGTGGAGTAAAATAAATTTGCTATACAAAATTCTACTAATTAACTCCCTTTCAGTAAACGAATCTTAAGACAAGACAACATAGCATAAACTGCCACCGGACCAGCACAAGGGTGTGCTTAGATACTAACATAGTTTTAAGTTTTATTTACTAACAATAATTGTTTATATTGGTATGTATATGTTAGTTTGTAAGTTATATCTATGGGCCTGTTTGTTAAAACTTTGTTTCCTGAAAATAAATAAATTTATTGTTATTATTATAAACTTAACTTACTTTCCAAGATACATATAAGCTTTCTAACTCATATTGTTATATAAAGTTTACGACAGCCTTGTACAACATGTTTTCAGTAGCAGTAAAACCTTCTAAAATAGTAATATTTATATGAATATTTAGTTAATTAATTAAATTTTATAATACTGACCATAACCGTAACAAAAATTGTATCTCCATTTTAAATTATCGAGCAAATAGTCTCCAATGTTTCAGACATTGTCTCACTCAAAACATCGCTTTGCGGTAAGTACCCACCTAAATAACTCTTCAAGCAGCCTTCAACCGAACAATCCCTTGGAACCGGCAACAAATTACCACGAACAAAGCAGTGTCCCAAATTAACCTACAGGAAGCTTGTTATCCCGGACAAAAACGGGTCGTCAGGTGAAATACGGGGCGCAACGTTATATTCATATTTACGGACCCACAATGCCTCTCACTTGTTGCGGAAACGGCTCCCGTGGGATAATTAACGTCACTGTCAAATATATTAGAACACTTCAATCACTATGAATATGACATTAACCGCCTCTGTGGTCTAGTAGTTAGGACCACCGGTCTTAGGCCCAGAGGTTCCGGGTTCGAATCGCAGTGTACATGTACTCGGTTTGTTTGATAATTCCGGTGACGCTTACCTCACAATTTCGCTTCACAATTTAGCCAATTATATCCAACAAAAAAAAGTTTGGTAGAGCAAATTACAAAAACACAATGTTGAAAAAATTTCCACGAGCAGGATATGAACCTGCACCCTTCTGACATACCGGGTCAGGTGCTCTTCCAATTGAGCTATCGTGGTTCTAACCAGCCCGCCGAAATTATTCAACACTATTTACTTTTTTTTACTTTGAAAGCCAAAGGCGCCAATTCAATGTCAACAACTACCGTCATTAACATCTGATCATAATATTTTTACAAATACTAAAGATCAGTTAAAAAGTAGGCTAGCTATTTATAAAATGTTTTTAATTTGTTTATATAATTTTAACGCAAATTTTGTTGCGAAACAAATTACAAAAACACAATGTTGAAAAAATTTCCACGAGCAGGATTTGAACCTGCACCCTTCTGACATACCGGGTCCGGGTGTTTTTGTAATTTGTTTCGCAACAAAATTTGCGTTAAAATTATATAAACAAATTAAAAACATTTTGGTAGAGCATGTTTGTCCGCCTGGCTAGCTACCACCATCTCATCTACATATGTCGCTATAACATCAATGTTTGTAGCATTGTTGTGTTCCGGCAGCTACAGATAAGATAGCCAGTGCCTCAGTAGTTGAGGATTATGGGTGAAGTGAAGTGCG
This sequence comes from Eudonia truncicolella, assembly GCA_949315975.1. Classification (NCBI taxonomy): domain Eukaryota; kingdom Metazoa; phylum Arthropoda; class Insecta; order Lepidoptera; family Crambidae; genus Eudonia; species Eudonia truncicolella. The sequence continues at coordinate 728,214 of OX438838.1, read as the reverse complement.
CTTTCACCTTCAGCTTTTATAATCACTGAGATGAAGGTCAAGTGTTTACCCGTAAGTAAAAAAAGCTTTACTGGAAAGTGTTGCTGTCTCTGCTTATAAAGGTAGATAGGGAATCAATTAATGTTCACCATTTTCTGATAGATTGTATTGGGCACAAGGATGAAAGGGAGTTATTTGTAAAGGAATTAAATTTGAATCTTCTAGACGCTAGACTGATTCAAAGTATTATTGTCGGATCCTAAAGCACAATTTGCTAAAATTATGCAAAAGATGTAAGTAATTAGTGAGTAGGTAATTATTTATTATTGTCGTAATATATATAAAATTTATAAAATACAACAATTAATAAACTTAGAGAAGTCAGTAAATTATGTTAATTGGACAAGCATGGACATAACCGTTTTTTAAAAGGCAAAAAAAATTGAGTTTACTTTCAAATATATGGTATACTAGTTGTCGCCCACGACTTCGTTCGCGGAGACTACACTATCCCACAGGAACCTGTCACCGGGATAAATAGTATCCTATGTCCTAGTCCGGGTCATGGTCTGTCTATGTGCTAAGTTTGCATAAAAATCCGTTCAGCCATTTTCATGTGATGCGCGGTCAAATAAACAGGCAAACAGATAAACAGACAAAAATTTAAAAAAAAACTGTTGGAACGTGTTCTGCTATCGATTCTAAGTATCCCCAGCCAACTATTTTTCGAATATCTTCCATGTACAGACTTTCGACCCTCTTTAGCTTTATTATTATGTATAGATGGTATGGCACCAGTCTTTCACACTTTAAGGTAAATATAATGCTCGACATAGTTTTCGTCGCCAAAAAATAACATCATTATATTTTCATTGTTATTTAACGACATTACAGTTAGGAAGCAGGTGGTCTGTATTCAAGAGTTGATAAAGACTAATACCAGTTGCCGACCCCTATTTTTAATGAGTAAGGGAAAACAATGTCGATCACTGGTTCCTGTCGAACCCAACATAACATTATTTAAAAAAAAACGAAAAAGTATAACCCAATACTTTTTTACTGCAGTGCTATCTTCCTCTCAAGGTTTGTAATGTCTGCACAGTGGATCGTCAAGGACCAAAGTGGCGGACAAATTAATAACATTGCACGATGAAAGTAGCGCCTCAACTCGCCACCGACCGAGCAGCGTCGAGATAAATGTCGACATTTATCAGCTCCGTTTGTTCTGAGCCTGATAACAAGTGTTGTTGCGCCCCGCCAAAGTTAAATAATACGGTTTAATTTATTTCTCTTAGAAGCTCCGCTGTTGCAACGCCACTGGAATTTCATAATTTTTCGAAAATATTATGCAAAAAATATGGCCACTGCAACTGTGTTTTAGGATTAGCTTTAAGATTTAAAGCATTGCTATTAGATTAAAAAGAAATTTATAAATATCTACCAAATTTAGCTTATAAATTATACCTTAGCGGTCTTTCCTGTAAACAAAGATTCAGATCCCGTTTCTTCCATCACTTCAAAACGAAGCCACGGATGTGATATTTGCATGCCTAAATACATTTGGGGATACGAAAATGATTTTGAATCTACAAATTTTGCCACATATTCCAATATTAAGATTTATATCTGGCCCGTAAACAAAAAATAAATAAATCTTAATGATTTAAGGTACTGTGATAACAATACGATATTTTAAAACGTTACAATTTGAAGGTTAGTTCCTTAAATTGTGTATACATGTGTTAAAAAAGGGTTTTCAAGTACAGAACAGAGGCATTTACAGAAACAAAGTCGCGGCCGGCCACTAGTGATTAATAAAATAAAACTCCGGCATATAAAATACGGTATACGTTCGAGTTTACCTCATTTACCCCTCAAAAGTGCCTGAAAACAAAGAGGCATAAAAAACGGCGTACGCTTAACACGCCACTCGCCTTTTTTGGCGTTGGTCAATTTGATTCCCGCCGCGGCCCGTGCAAATAATCTGCATATATTTGCACACGCGTACAAACACGAGCTCGAAACTGAGTCAAATTCGAAAACTACACTTTGTGTAGCAAATAATTAACATTCTAATACCGCTTTGACAATAAACACGGTCACCGACAAATGATCATTAATCCTTTAACTGCTGTCGTAAATTTCGTTTTAACGGCGCAAAGTTGGTTTTAACAAGTTTTAACTGTTCGACTTTGTTTATGTTCATAATTGATACACACTCTCTGTAATCGACTTTTTTGAAAATATTTAGCGCAAAAATATTTTTTTCATTCAGATTTTTAATTACTCATTTGGCAAACGGTTCGCCTGCATCTGTTGACCTGATGGTAAATGAGGAAGGTGATAGTGCACTTACCCGGAATCCTTAAAGCTGGCTATCTTATCTCTACCAGTCGGATCAGAATTATGCTACTGGCAAAGTTTTTGTTAAGGTAACAGACATAGACCATTAAAAAAAACACTTATGATTTTTCAAGAAAATATAGCAATTTTTTTTCAAGTTTAAAAAAAATCCATGAACAGGATTCGAACCCGGATCCCATGACTTACCGGATCAAGTGCACTACCTTTACGCTATCGTGGTTCTGTCCAACCCTATTGACAATATCATTATTTCCTTTTGTTTTTATATAGTCAGTAATAAAATAATTAGGTAGGTCCTGAGCAATCACTGCAAGCTGTAGTGGCATCGGCCCGGCCATATTATCCGCAGAACCGATAACCGATGGGGTAAACTAGTTCTTGAGTGGAGACCGCGTATCGGCTAACGTAGTGTAGGACACCCACACTAGGTGGAGCGACGATCTTCGCAAGGTGGCTGGCAAAAGGTGGGTGAGAGTAGCCGCGGATTGTGCTCAGTGACGTGCTCTTGGAGAGGCCTATGTCCAGCAGTGGACTAGTTAGCTGATGATGATGATGTAATCATTAACGTTTAGTGTCGTCGGTAAGTGCGGCAGTCACTTATCGATACTACAATTATCTATCGTGAAACCTCGATGCACCCACCGCTTCTGTCTATTAAATACTTGTCAACGTCTTATTATTCCGCAGGCCAGGTAGGTTGAGCCTTGAGTTCGGATCGATTCCATGCACCGTATAATTTCCCTGCCACCCGATATTCAAGTTGCTCGTAAATAGGGATGGGAAAACGAGTACTCAGTACTTACTGGGATTCAATGATGTGGTTGTTGTTTTTACAATGAATTAATACAACACTTAAGCCATGGCCACACCATGAATTCGTACAATTCATGCGGTGGCCATGGGTTAAGTGTAAGTACTTTTTAACCGTAGGTTAGTGATTAAAAAAGTGTTTTATATAAATAAAACCCATTCAAATTGAAAACAGAATTGTGGTCTGATAGCAACCATGTAAATGATACGTTTGTTGATATACTTATTACATTATAATATCACTTATGTATGGTTATCTTGTACAAATCTTAATGTTTTTATTAATTTATTAGAAAGGAAAGAAAAAAATGATTCTTTTCATTACATTCCTAACACATAATATTCACAAGACGTGTTGTTCACACTCCTGCACAACAGACTACCACCAACTGTCAAATTACCTGAAAAGACATTGAACTTTATGAAAATGTCATGTGGTTCAACATTTATTGAAGAAATTTGACAGTGTTGTATAGGTGTGGTGTGCAGGCGTTAGTACATTGTCAACACACACATAACGTATCATAATAACAAAAAAATAATGGGTATCAAAAAAAGTTTTCGTATTTTTATCGATTCAATACTATATTACAAAACACACCCCATCACTTCTCGTAAAACATTTACGGCCTATTACCATAGAAAGGAGAAGTCATAACATTAGAAAGTTATATTACACGAGGCCGCATTGTTTCAAGTTTCATAATAATATTCCGACTTTGCGCTGCGACAATCAAACCGATGTTTTATTGATGGCACATTTCCAATGCATTTCGATATCGAATGGCGGCCATTGAAGTTTAAGTAGTTTCTATGAAAATGAGCTCGGCTTAACATTGCTTAGAATCAATGAAAATGATTTTATAGTTTTTTGTGAGAACCAATAATTGGCGTTCTATCTAATCTGATGTTTTTTGTTATTCTAAATGCAGTAAATGTTTAAATGAGTTCTTTAATCACTTCTTTAGGGTTTAATAAAAGCTTAATATAGTGGTTGCTACAACTTTGATTGTTGTTAAAATTTGGTAAAATGTGTAAAGCATACGTAGATTAAACTTAGGTATATATATTATATATGTATACATATTTATAAAAATAGACTATCGCCTTAACTATCGCAGATGTTACGAAGTAAGTACCTTTGCCGACGCTGTTTTGTTTCAATTTTGTAAATAGGACAATAATAATATTTTTGTATCGAGTGACTTTTGGGAATTTCTATTGAATTGAGTGGTTGAATATGCGATAGATTAGAATGAGGAAAGACAACATTTAATTTCTCCATCATCGTTTAATCAATGTAGACAATCTACTGTAAATACAGACACAATAGAACTTTGATTGTTTGGCGGCACTGATCAGTGCTTCCCGCATCATCATCATCATCAGCCTATACTAGTCCACTGCTGGACATATGAGCGGTAAAACGTCCCGCTGTTGGGCTTTAGGGCTTCATGAACAATGTCAAAGAGGTAGATCTGCAATAATAGTATAATCTTCTATCATACTCCTAGCCTGATGTTAGGGGAAGATGTAGCCTAAGATGAAACATACCTAGAAAAGCTTTAACTTTAGCCTTGAAGAGGCCCAAGTTTTTACGAATCAGCAGATTGCGAGTTCCACTCCTTAGATTTATCTATCTATTATGATGTAAAAATTTAACACCTTAAACATCGCAAGCAACCCTGTCCGGTGCCTGGAATACTGCCAAAGCTAACTCTCTAAAATGTAATATGATTTGAGTTAGGCGACAAACAAGCCTGCTTCTAACACTGCATGTTACTCCAATGTATCGCCCGTTAGTGCTGCGTTACATTACACGATATTACGAGTATATACAATGATAAAGTCAAAGCAAAATTCAACATTTTTTTATTGAAATTAACTATGAAAATAAGTTATTTTGAATCGTCCCAAATTTTACCCACAACCATTGAAACCATTGTATTGAAATAACTTTTACGGATCTACTCGCGTTTATTTTACACACTACTATAAAATGTCGCCATAACATCAATGTCTGTAGCGTTGTTGTGTTCTGGAAGATAGCGAGAAGAAGAAGAAGATAGTGTCTCAGTTGTTAAGGATACCGGTTGCACCACCTTTGGCCTTATATAGTTATACGTTAACCCTATACGTCAACATTAGATGAGATGAAAGCCAATTGCTTACTTCTAAGTAATTTAACAAAACCATTATCTTTAATATCGACAATAGGCTGTGGTCGAAGTTGTGTTTAAATCAATATTGCTTCATGTACAGCTACAAATTAACTTTCTATAGGGGTTTGCTACTATATGGATTGATGGGGGACAAAATAGAAACATGCCGACAATCAGCGGACGGCTAAATTAAACTGCTCCGTCTTTCCCTGTGCCGGTCAATTACTGAATTGCAAATGTGCAACAACGATCTACGTTTTACAGGATGAGACATAGAACAATTATAAAAATCTTTATTAAAAACATAGAACAATAATAATAATTGTAATCATCATCATCTTTATTCAAATACGTTTACATCTATTGATACCAAAAGTCAATTGAAAAAAAGACAATGTTGAAAAAGTTCCACGAGCGGGATTCGAACCCGCACCCCGTGACGTGCCTGGTCAGGTGCACTACCGACTATGCTGTCCTGGCTCAATGCAACTCGCTGAATTTAAAAAAAAAAATCATCACTATCTACTCATACTCTGTCAGCCAAAGGAACCACCTCCACCACCCACTCTCCACCTATAAAAAAGACAGTAGTTTACGATTTTACTTTGTAGCTGCTACAATCTGACCGCAAGACCATCTCAACATATCATTAAAGAGATCTACCTCTTCCAGTGAGTGGCGCGTCCTCCGCGTGACGTGCGCTGACTGCTCGTCTCAATTCAATACCGCTCTCATGCAAATCGTGTTTGTCCCATACTGTATGCTAAATATTGGCGGCGGAGACCACTGGGCGGAGGAGCGCTTTCGTTTGCCTCTGACGACTACCTATCACTGCACTATAAGCATAACATCTATGCTTGTTAATTCTTTAAGCATGTGGGTCTTGTTGCACTACTTCAACTTAATGCGGATGCTGGACGGGTCTCCAAACCTAGTTCGACAACGGATGCTATTTTATAATTTGTTTAAATCAAACAGCTAGCTCGTAGTGGAATATATTTTGAAGGCATGCGCTTCTTGTTCTTGTATTGCACTATATGCGTGTGCATTTTGTTTCACTACTGCACTTTAAGCGTTTGCTACAGTGTAAACATAGGCGATATACAATGATTACGGTTGATTCCAATCTTACATCTCATTAGGCGAAGTCGGACTTTACCTTATAATTTTGAGGGAATGCTTTAACTACACCAGCCATAAAAAAATGTGTTTATAAAAAACTAATGAAGTAACAGACACATATATATAATTGATGTTGCTTAGTCTACTCTCCTCATTCAATAACTGTCGAAACGCAACAATTCTACTAACATTATTCTTAAAGCGACTCATATGAGACGGTGGTAGCTATCTAAATCTGCATATAATTACTATCATGTCAATAAGATAAAATTACTTATTGTGCTTTAAGCAAACACGCCCCTATACCTACGTATGGTGTAATCAAAATGGCGGGATGTATCATAAAGTAGTTATTATGCACAACAATATAATCCTCGACGCGTGCCTGTTCGCGACACGTAATCTCCTACGAAGTGGGGCCCTGCTATAGTGGCGCAAAGCTACGAAGGTAGCGGGGAGACAACGACACTGAAACGGAAAACTACAATGCTTTTGCATTCCTCCTTTTAAGCTACAACAACATCACCATCACCATCTCATTTTATATCCCAACTGCTGGGGCACGAGCCTTCCCTATGGATGGATAGGGGAATGGGTCATAAACCACCACGGTACACAGTGCGGATACGTGGTTGTTAACGACTGCTAATACAGCCGGATACAACGGCAACGGATGTGTGAAAACACAGGTTTGCGCGTTCACGTCAAAAAAGTCTTCATTCCTTCCACTTCCCTTCTTCGGGGTACATCACTAGGCCTGCAGAGTTGTAAACATTCTCGGTATGGAGATTCGCTGCGATCTGAAACAGAGGGACTACACCGAAGCCTGATTAAAACTGCCTCACGTAAACTCGGTGGTTCTTAACAGGGTGCGGCGAATCTTTACGCCTTATCAGTTGTGTCTCTTATACAAGACACAGGTGCGATCTTGCATGGAGTACTGCACTTCTGGGAGGGTTATGCAAAGTACCTTCTCAATCCCTTGGACAAATTGCAGCGTCGCGCTTTACTTACTATCGGCAATGCACAGGTCACTCATTCTCTTGAACCCCTGCAATTGCGTAGAGATATATTCCACCTCCTCCGTTCCTTCTTAGGAGTACGCGTGCTGCTCTCTGGAGACACCTTAGCAATCGCAGACCAGGTGCGTTAGCCACTAGGATTGAGCTTACCGCCCTCCTGATAGAAAGCTCTCACTGCAGGTCGTGGACGCTTGCGACACTGTTGCTAGGGCAGCAGTCGGATGACCGACCGGCGAATTTTCTCTTCATTGCGCAGTCGAAACGCTCATCGCACTGCGGTCAATTGGTATCAGTTGCCATGTATTAAGAATTCGATAGTTGCGTTGTGCCGGTCGCCTCAACTCACGCAAGAATCTGCCGCGTAGCTCGCTGGTGTACGATTTTTGAATCTCATCTGTGATCTTTAAACTAAAAGTAGAATGTACACTCTTTACTTACATGAAATACACACTTACAATTATTAGTTTCTTAAGATATTATCGTTCGAGAATTCGGTGTAACCAATATAGTTACCAGTGACTTTCAATATTATAATTGATTAATTTGTAATTTATACTTAAGTTGAATTTTTTTTAGAAACGGAATATTATTTATGTTTCTTTCAATTAAATTTCACATTATTAGACATTTTAACTTCGTGACAGTTTAATTATTTTTGTATTTAATCCGTAATTTTTTGAATCTTTTTTTTTTTTACATTTTTGCATTTGTAAATATAATTTAAGTTGACATTTTCGTAATTTTATCCGAAATGCATTACATATTATTTATATTAATTTTAATTTTAACACTGTAAATATTGTATTCAAGTTTAATAATTAGTTTGCTGGCCTCTTGTCCCATTCTGTAAGCCAGCAGACTCGCATGCTTATAAATTAAATAAAATAAATGAATAAATACGAGTAAGAAGGTGCACTCGTTTTTGATACCATAGTGTGTGAATTATTGTCAGCGGTTTAAAATCGCACCCTTGATCATAAGGTAACCTTCCAACCCAAACACACGATAACAGCAATGCAAAACAATGCTGTCTAGCTGCAAAAATAACATTGAAGTGGTTGCAGTTCATTCACATTCTAGACAGAATCCTGTATAAGTTTCTTGATAGAATAACGTGTACCCTCCGCTGGAAATCTAAGATAGAACCACTTTGTCTGAGACCGGGGTGGTTTGGCCACTAGACCACAGAGGCGTTGAATCACGGCGTTTTCAATTAAACAGCAAATGTTACATAGGAGCCATCATCGGGGTGTGTATTCATATTAGAAAAGGAGGAAAGGTGTATTAGTTTCTATTGTTATGCCAATTTATTACAACCATGCTATACTAATCTCAAAACGAATGATAGGAATATCGTGCTAATATCGTAATTTATACCCATTCTGAAAGCTCTGAGACGTGAAAGATATGTACCGCTGCCTAACTTCCCGCACATGTCATAAGAGCCGACTAAGGGACAAGGGTTCCAAGATGCTCGCTCATCAGGCGATCGGCTAGCAACCTATCACTGATGTTATGTATTCCACATCGGAGCCCTACTTTGATTACTTATGCTAAATATGGCAACGAGGTCACTGACGGCGAGTTTACTCAAAATCAGTAATTTCAATTCTACCCCTATTTGGAATAAGAACGTGTCTCTAATTATATATAAAATAATACCATAAGTGTTTTATAATCACAACAATGTATATATCTTCTTATCTTAGTGGGGCCTGCCGAGGTTTCCCTCTCGCAGTAACACCTCGACCCATCGGGATCTTTTGTGCAACCCCATCCTTTCACTCTTTCTCCTCCGCAAAGATAGAGGCCATGAGTTTGGCAACGTCTTTAAGAGCGAAGAGCCTGAAGTCCTCCGGTTTCGGATAGGCCGATCCCAGGAGTCCCATTCTTTTCCTAGCCAGAGAGTCGCAGTCACACAGTAGGTGCTGCATCGACTCCGTTTTCTCTCCACACGCCCTACACAAACTATTTGTTGAAAGGTGCATTCTATGAAGCATTTGTTTTGTGGCATAGTGCCCTGTCAAGGCACCGATGGTTAGTCGGGCCTGCCGTCTACCGCCTCCGCATATGAACTTACTCCGTCCTAAGGCGTTTTCGCCAAGGAAGGATTTGGAGTGTTTCATACCCGGCTGCTCCTTCCATTCGATGCCGTGCCTGTTTTCGATGTAATCTTTAAAGGCCTTGTTAATGGTACTTGGTGCAAGTGCCACGAACGGCTCAGAACCAATGAGCTGGGTCTCCGAGCCTTCCCTGGCAAGCGCATCCGCCATCTCGTTACCACACGTTACAATGTATATATAATTACCATTGTTATTACACAAATTACCTATCTCGCACCTTGCGCCGCTCCCCTAAAAGATAGCCAGCTTATAGTGGGCTTACCTCCCCCCACCCCCACATTTGCCTGTTAGTTTAACTCCCTGTAATAGAATTCATAAGCGCAGGCACTTTGAGCTAAACCATTTACATTTAAATAATCAAACATCGTATTAAAGGTCGGTGCAACCCACCCTTAGATTTAGGAGCCAGTATTTCAAAACGTGATTTGTTCTTGAGTAACGGTTGCAGTAATCTTGTTATATGAAATCACATTTTCAAATATCTTCCCAGAACAGATCACGACTTAGCAACTTTCCTTAATTACCAGCTTTAGAGTTAAGAACTCTGAGTTGCATAAGTTAAACAGTATACAGGTTGAGCTATCTAAATGGGTCAGTCTGCTGGGAAAGTTTGAAACTTTATGTAAGTAAAAGTAATAATATTATATTATTATCATTTATAAATCTTCAATGTGTCGCATCTACAATAAAAAGAAAATGTTAAAGATTAATTAAGAAAATCGATTTTCTTAAAACAAATCTTTTTACTCTATTTTGCTATGGGGTCCATATCCATATGGGGTCATGAAGAGCATGAAGTCTCTTCATCATCTCTTCATATTCATTGAAGAGGCACCTTGTGGGCTGGCAGGGTGAGGGTTCCACTTAACATCAGGTGGAGTAAAGTCGTTTGCTGTTAAATTTTTTTTAAAGCTGCCATTGGCCTTTTTATTTTAGAACTAGGGACCGCAACTTTGTCCGCGTAAACACATTAATATCCCGCAACCCGGAGGAAATTTCAAAAAATCCCGTTATATTTCTTGCCTACGTCATGCAAAAACATGCCTGCAAAATTTCAGCATTCTAGGTCCAGTGGTTTGCGCTATCCGATGTTGATTGTACACCACCATTGTACCTCCACATCAGACTATACCGCAAACTGTCAAATTTCCTAATCAGACTTTGAACTTTATGCATATGGCATACGGTTGACCATTCATTGAAGAAATTTGACAGTTTTGGATAGGTTGACGTGCAGGTACTGCAAGACCGCTTGTTTTATTTGCTGCTTGTGTTTCATCAAACAATTTAAACATATCAAGTTTCAATGCAAATGAATACGCTATTCCTAACTGACCTAAGTGACTTCCTTTTCACATTACAACAAGGCTGGCAGAAGATATCTCTTTTAGAGATAAGCACACTCTTATTATAAATACAAGTGGCTCGCTTGCGACTTCGTCCGCTTGAAAACACCCGTACCCCATGATGGACCCCTATTGCAGCGCCACCTACCAGGTCAAATTGTAAATGTAAACCATTCTCGAATCCACTTGAACACACAAAAAATTTCATCCAAATCGGTCCAGCCGTTAAGAAGAAGTTCAGTGACATACACACCACGCTCAGAAGATTTATATATATAAAGATATTTTGTAATTTAATGTGTATTATCCTACAATAGAGGATTAATGAAAAATGCTGTTGTATGTTCTCGAAGTCACCGATAACTATAAAATAAAAAATATATTGAAATGGAACAACTTTGACGGATCTACTCGCGTTTATTTTACACATTACTTATTTAATGTTTAGAAAACAATATAAAAAAAATTCCGAATTCGGAATGTATAGAACGGATTCGGCATTTAATTGCTACTTCCGTTCGAGTGTCCCAACCGGGTGATAATTGGGAACGCGGAGTGGGGGCTAACGAGCCGCGCCGGCCAACACACCGCGCGCCCGTGAGAGCCTTACACGAACTCTCGTGCCATAACAAACGTCGCTTACTAATCACATACACTGATTATCTCAATATACATGTGATTCTTCTTTACGTGTGTATGTCACTGAACTCCTCTTAAACTGCTAGACCGCTTTTGATGAACTTTGTGTATGTTTGAGTGGATCCTGGATGGCTTAGATTCACTATTGGACCCGGTAGGTGGCACTGATATGGGTTTATTTTTTTAAACCGTCATTTGATACGGGTGTTCCCTCAAGCGGATAGATATAAGTGTTAAAAAAAAAGTTCATCAAGCGAGATTTGAAACCGCACTATCTGCCATATTTAGCTAGGTACACTTCCAACTATGCTATTGTGGCTCTGTCCGACCCGTGCAGAATCAAAACTGTCTGCTTTTACTTGGAATCCAAAGGAGCCTTATTCAATGGCAACATCTGCATGAGGTATAGACTGTAGTCTACTTAGAAATAGTTATTTCAAATACCTATTGCAAAAGCTGTCTGGTGTAACAAGTCTAAGTTCAAGTAATTAACTGTAGAACTGTAGAATTATTTAAATCAAAGAATTAAGAAAGTACACAATAAAAGGTACAAACAAAAGCAAAGCTCACTCAGCTATTTTTTTATCTGAAAATAAGTAATAAACGCGATAAAAGAGAACAAGAGTGTTTTCCATTTTGCCGGCTGCGTCCGAATCGCGTTGTTTTGCATTCTGTACAAATGGGTAATAGGCTTAGTGCCTCTACAATAGGGTTGGCGTCCAATAATAAATGTAGAGCTACGTTAATGTAGAAAAATCTATTTAATATTTATTTAGTCACAAAATAGACATATGATGGATGACAAGACCTGGATGAGAGTAGTCGCGGATAGAGACCTGCCTTCATCCAGCAGTGAACTAATATAGGCTGATGATGTTAATGATGTATCGTTGTCTAATTTTAAGTAGTCCTTATAATATATTAGCGGGATTGGTAAATTTTAACAAATATAAAAGAAATAGGTATTGCGGTGGCGAAACCTTGGGTCAGAGGCTAATACTCACTTTGGGCCGTTGAGCCATCGGAGTGAGTATTTCAGTAGGTAAACTCACTCTCGGTAGCATATTTAAATTGTCATAATTCTACCACCACCCGGATCGTGGTGGAATTTGCTATACCTAAAAAATCCCTGCAAAGGGTTCGAAACGTCATGATAAACATTAATTAAAACTTATGTGTAAAATAAACGCGAGTAGATCCATAAAAGTTGTTTCATTTCATTTCACTATGTACTACCTAATTGGCAATATTAATTTTAACACCTCAAACAAAACAAACTTGAGGATTACATTAAAGAAAATTCGATGTAATATAATAATTATTTTGCATTGTTTCAAACTGAATCACAAGCAAACAAGACTGGTCGAAGTGAACTAATTCAATCAAACACCGTCAATCCCCAAGTGCCTCCGCAGTTGTAAGTCGTCACAAAATTAAAATGGCCAATTTGAAACCTAATTAACTTTCTCGAGGAAAATGCAAATAAACTCCAAGTAAAGTTAGTTTTCATTAAGACGTTGAGTGGAGTTGAAAGTTGGGTCAGGAAATTGAGCAATTTCGGTTGTGCGTGGCGTTCGTGGCGTGTGCTGCCTGTTCGACGTTGGCTTGAGGGTCCATAGTGATCAGAATACGCGGTGTATTACATACCTACATACATACCTACATACATACCTACATACCATACCTACATACATACATACATACATACATACTTTAAAAAGGGGTATCAGAGCATCGAAATCACCAATTTTGAGTAATCTAGCCATTAGTAGGCCATTACGCGGACTAAGTCCAATATGACAGCGAGTGAATATTGAAGCTCGAGTGGAGTTGGGAAGACAGGTGGACCTGAAAGCTGACTGAGTGGTCGCCGAGAGTCGGTTACAGAAAAAGGGGACGTCCACCGGCGAGATGGGTCGACGAAATAACCAAGACCGTGGGTTGCACTTAGCCCTGACTAGCGCAGGATCGAGGCGAATGGCATCAGCAAAGAGAGGCTATGCCTAACAGTGGGTCGAGAGGGCCTGATGATGTACTCGTATGTATGATGTAACCATTAGTGAGCCGACGCTACATTAAGCATAAATAAAATAATTCCGAGGTGGTAAAAATAACTTCAGTGATGGGTTGCTAGCCGAACGCCTGCCTGCGTGCGAGCCTCTTGGTACTCTTGTCCCTTAGTCGGCTCTTACGCCATGCACAGAAAGGTAATTTTTTTTTGAGAGTGATTGCTGATTGCCTCAGACGTAATTTTCAGCTTGACCGGGCTTGTTTGGGGGCGGCGAGAAACTGAAAGGGTTCATCAAGCCGTGTGAAACGAATCACCTTCGGAGGTTTTCTAGAGGGAACGGCATCACGCACTAGTACGTGACCCCGTGCTCTACTAGATTCTCCGAAGGGTTCGGATCGGAAGGACCCGAGGGCGCCTGTAAAGGATCGGACTTCGGCTCGGGTTGACCGGGCCGTGGTGGGGGAGAGAATCGCCAAGGTATATAAGGTATTCTGTAAATGTGTGGCATTTAGCAGCTGATACATTATTTTGACGTCCCAGCCCAGCATGGGTCCCGGAGCAGCATATTACCTACACAGTGGTGTAAAATATGAACAGCAACCATTTGTCTGAATTACCATAATATTAGGAAGTTGAGCTTTGTTTAGCAGTGGTGGAGATTTGTTGATTATGAAGATGATGATGAAAAGCCAGGATAAAAAGTCATGTAAGTGTCTAGTGGTCACTACACCGCTCACAGACCCAGAAAGCTCAGTGTATATTTCCAGCGATTACATTGTGCTCGAGTTTTTTGGAAGTAGCGCATGTCTTAAGCCCGCCTGGCAAGCTATCACATAAAAATAACAAATAATATCCCTACATTCGTACTCGCAGGTACACGAAGTACCGATTCTGTATTGTTTTCTAAAGTTTACGCGAACACTACACATTGAAATGAAACAACTTTTACGGATCTACTCGCGTTTATTTTACACATTAGTTTTAATTAATGTTTATCCTGACGTTTCGAACCCTTTGCGGGGCCGCGGTCACAGGGAGGCTGAGGTGTTGGTCGTCTCATAATTAATACAGATTCTGTTTTACCGATACAAGTTTTACCGATTAAAAACAATCGCCGTAAAAAGTTTGTAAAAAGACAACTTTTTATAACGCCACCAAAGCACGCCATGCCGTTCAGTTATTTTTTCCTGTTTACAGCATCGGAGCCACGCATTTTTGGACCATCCACAATTCTGTATAGAATCAAAAATCTTACACCGGTTGCGCTGACGTACAATTTTATGGCTTTTACATGTTCGAGCGTTCGATTTGTATAGTACAAAGTACAAGACGACAAGTTAATGCTCGACCTCCTGACAGTGATGCAGGGGAGTGTATGAGTTTAAAAAGTTAATGTACAGTTGCAATAAATTGTATTTGTTTTTTCGTTACTTGTATACTTGTATCGAATTAGAATAGTATTTAAATATTATATTTTAGTCCACATTGCATGCCGTGGCAGCCTATAAGTAAGGTGACACTTAGCTTAACTCCATTTTTGTACGAAAACAATTTTGCTTGTATTTGTGTTAATTTTGTTGGTTGTCCTATTAAATAAAATAAAATAAAATAAAAAGTGTGCCAAATATGAGTGAGAAGTGTCGCGAGAAACAACGCCAGCATTCTGCCGCTGGTCGCTGCACAATATTTAGATTTATAAGGCAAGGTTACATTAACCCATTCCCTGTCCCATGAATCACGTATGATACATAACAATTGAAAACCAATTGTTATAATTATTGAACAGCAAATCTGTTATTACACAAAAAAATATTTTCTGATATTTGTGTTTTATTAAATTTTAATAAGAAATAATGGTGGCTTACAATAGATTGTAATTAAAATAGTATGTAGTATTAATTTGTGTAGATTTTCTTTTTCAAATGTTTTTTGTTTTCTTTATATAATTTTAACGCAAATTTTGTTGCGAAACAAATTACAAAAACACAAATGTTGAAACCACGATGGTTAGAACCACGATAGTTCAATTGGAAGAGCACCTGACCCGGTATGTCAAAAGGGTGCAGGTTCAAATCCAGCACCCAAATTTTTTCAAGTGTTTTTAAAATTTTATTTTTCAATTATTTTTTTGTACAATGGATTTCCGCAAAATAACGCCTGATTCCATTAATTATAATAGTGAATTAGTTACCATTAAGTATAAATGAACGTGCATGAGTGTTGATAAATGAAACAAAACAGTTACCTACAACCAATGATATTACGTCATTGATTGGTTACAACGTTCCAAATCCACGTGACATCTTTACTGATACTTAAGGGGTAAATATAAAATTAAATACTAATATTAAATACATTTAGTAAATACTAAATGTATTTAATATTATCTTCTTTATATATATAAATCTTCTGTGCGCGTGTATGTCACTGATGAAATTTTTTGTGTGTGTTCAAGTGGTTTCGAGAATGTTTTTAATTTACAATTGGACCCGGTAGGTGGCGCTGCTATAGGGGTCCATCATGGGATACGGATGTTCACGAATGATTTGTTAGTTTTTTTTTTCATTTAGTTGATGGCTTCGTGCGATTAGCACATTTAGCCTATGTCAAAGTAATTTTTCTTACAAGTAATACATAAATATACAATATTTCCTTCCAGTCTGATGATGATGAATGATAATAGAAATGAGAAGTGAGAAATGATATACCCCCCCAACCCCTCGAGTATTTCAGTAAAGATGTGGGGCTGCGGACTTCTTGAGAGAATTTGAAAAGTGAAGTTGCACTGTTTTGTTTCATTTGCCAACACTCATGCGCTCTTACAAACACTTAACGGTTAATAATCCACCATTATTTCACATTAATATTCGACATAACACAAACTTTAGAAAATAAAACAAAACCGCAGACATGACTCTTCACTTTCCCGCCAAGAAGCGTTTGTTTTGTTGTCATAGAAACGTTTTGCTTGTTTTGTTGTCATGGCAACTGTCAAAGCGGTACGAAATCCGCTGGTCAGCTAGTAACTTGTAAAAAAGTAACTTTGACACTGGCTATATGTGCTAACCGCACGAAGACACTAATTAAGAAAAAAAGATGCAAACCTCTTTAGTCTCAAAGAGGTCTGCATTATGTTTTCTTAACTTACGAGATCGTTACCCATAACGCTCTAGCTAGACAGTTCAGACTAGTCCAACCTCAAATGGGTAGCAAAAAGGCCATTTAAGTTGTCCGCTAAAAGCATTTGAAATGGAACCCATGTCAGTCGGCTCGCGTCGCCGGACCCTGATCAACGCTTTTTTGTGCTCCACAATAATAAGATAACTTTAGATTAATCTTGTCAGGCATCCTTTATTAAATGAAATGGAAATTCTTGGGTGGGAAATAAAGAAAGCAATGGAAAATTATTTCTAAGACATTAACGATATCGTAGGTTTTAATATTGAAATAATTTTAAATCATTAAGTATCACTAGGTATGTTAATAATCTTTATCAGAATATATTTACGTCTTTGGTTGCACTACAAAATTTTAAGGTATCAAGTAAGTATTTTATTACGGAAGCCGGGACCTTTGTGTCTGAGACCGATTGTCTTACAACTAAACCACAGAGACGTATAGTTTGTCTATTAAAAGGTTTACAGAACCAATTGTGCGCAGCCATAGAATTTGTATATTTTGGTCTACCAATCTGCATAGAAATCACCTAGTAACAAACTTTTAATCGATTTTAGATCTCTTAGCTTTAAACTTATTTTCAAAGTAGAGGCTTTCAACTGTCCCTTTGGCAGTCAGTACCTTTTCCCAATTCATTAAGTAGAAGGCCATACTTTCCAGTCCGCGACAAATGGCCGATGTTATCAGCCTATTAGTCTGCGGCGGGAACAAGGCCGGTGTCTGCTGAACCAGGTTTGTGAAAGTAAAATGAACATTGACTTTCTGAGCTTGTTTCCATAAGTCAACAAGTGATGTAGTACCTGCAACTTATGTAATAGAATTGATTGGAGAAAATGCAGCGTTGGGTGTTTCTGATTCTGTATTTATTTGCTACTGAGTTTCAAATGAACTTATGACTCGACATATGGAAAGCGGCCATCGGAGCCAAAGGACGCTAGCTAAAACGTACACCAAGAAAGGGTATCACGTGCGCACTTTATAACCTAGATATTACCTATTTGAAGCTTACTTTCTTTAGTGTTATGCTTCATGCTCATAAACCTTCCAACCTATAAAATAGCACCGGAAAAAATTGTTGATTAGCTGCCGAAATATCAATAATAGTTTTCGTATTCGTATACTAGAATTCCCTACCAGCACACGTATTTTGTCGTTCCTACAGTAGTGTGAAGAATCAACTTGCGGGCAGGCAAGATGAGCACCCATGTGAGGCGCAATCCTGCTCCACGAGCTGTCCACGCATCTGGACCCTGCTTCTGTAACATCAGATCAGGCAGAGCAGAGTCATTTGCCAAACTTTCTATAAAAAGTATATTGACATGAGCAAATAGTATTGAAGTGGCCAGCATTCAGCTCCACTTTTAAGACCGGAAGTTGTCGCAATACAATCTAAATGCGACTGAAAGGCAATGCTAAATAAATTCAAAGTTTGACGTCCTATCTCGGAATACAGTCTCCATAAAGACTGCCCTGCAACGCAAGGGAAAATGCGCAATAAATATTACTTTGGAGAGTGCCTAGTAAAGGGGAAATTAATTAGAATATTCGCATTTCAACATAAATAAGGGGACAGATAGCAGAGCGCCGAGCAAAATTTCAATTATGGCGACGTAAACGGCAGCTTCCTCCGCGAGTACTGTTTACATTTTGTTGAAGAAATGGGGTTTTAAGGCGCCTTTTCTTGGCGTGTGCCCGCAGTTGTAGCGTGGAATTCACAAGTTGCGCTGTGAAAATCACTTGCGTTTTGACGTTATCGGATTAACTCGTGAAATCAGTTCGCTACTTCTGTTTTCGAATCAGTTTTACCCCTAATACTGTTTATTACAGCTGGGAAAATAAGCCCTAGCTTGTTGGAGTGAGATATGCGAAAGGTTGGCGCGCTTAGCGGTGTGCTTCGGAGGTTCGACACAATTCGAAGTCACTAGAAATTACTATTTAGTTGTTGCGAAAACTCAATAACGGTAAATAGGGATCCAAAAGAAACAAAACAACATGAATGAAACAAAATATTCTGCACGGGTGATTTGCGCTTTCATCTGCGGCCTTATCATCAGTTGAAATGAAGATTAAGTGCTTACCCTTAAGTTCAATAAACCCATATCATATTTTTTAACGACGACGGTGTCATGGAAAGGGAGCGCAGAGCGTTGTCAGTACGATGTAACATGCTGGCCCGCAGGTTTGCGCATTGTACGTGTGAGGTAAAAGTGACACTATTTAAGTCCTACTGTCAATCTTTTTACACAAGCGGCCTGTGGGTTAGCTACACGCAAACGACCTACAACGCTTTGCGCGTCCTTTATAATAATATGTTCCGGGTGCTGGTGGGACTGCCGAGATTCTGCAGTGCATCAGGCATGTTCGCCGATGCTCACGTGGACGGTTTTCATGCCCTGATCAGGAAAAAAATTGCATCGATCCAAAACAGAATGCTTGGCAGTCCCAACAGTATCCTAAGGGTCTTGGCGGGGAAGTGGGACAGCGCGCTGAGGCGGCACTGGATCACGGCCCTTATAAACCCGAAGACGGAGCAAATCTTTTATGTTAAGTAAAAACCTAAATTTTAAATGTTACTAACAGTAGATGTAAGAATATTGTTACTAACACTTGGATCCTAGTTATCTTAAATAAATTTAATTTGAATTTGAATATCAATTTAATAATTAAAAATTTTAAGGTCACCGGTGAATTTAAAAAAAAGCCTTGTTTTCAAATAAATATTCACATTAAGTTATCGCCAGACCTGCCTCTCCGATCAAGGGACGGACTTTATCGCCCGCTTTGTTAATAAAAAAGTTAAGTTGATGTTACGATTCGAGGAAACAGCCAATTAATTAGTTAAAGTAATTACCAGTATCGCAAACCGTTTTCCATAGCCAAATAAATCTTATTCCCTGAATAATGTATGGAATGTATGTCATGATTTATACTTAACAATAAATAGCTAATATTTTTGTGTTTGCTTTGTTCTGAAATTATTGAGTGTGTAAAGAGTGTGTGAACCGGGTCTTGGAACAGTTCGGCAATGAATGTGTCCAGGACCTAAGCTAGTGTGCTTTTGTTATGTACTTATCTGGGTGTGTAGTGACATTGGAAGAAGCTTATAGACCATATAACTTTTTAATCTATTTTGTTCAGACATTGGATGTAGGTTCATCCGTGATCATAGCGCTACTACCTATGTCAAAACATCTGATACTCAAAAAAAACAGTTTTGTATTTACTTACGTTACGTCAATACTCAAATAAATAATTGAAACAATGTGGTACTCGTTTGTTTAGTGGGTTCCCTCTTTCCCTCATTCCGCCAACACATAAGACTATTTAACATATTAAGTCTTATGTAGATGCGGATCAATCCGTACAAACAATCCGTAACTACAAAAACACAAATGTTGAAAAAATTATCACGAGCAGTATTTGAACCTGCACCCTTCTGACATACCGGATCAGGTGCTCTTCCAACCACCACGATATTTTACCACGATAGCTCAATTGGAAGAGACTCTGACCCGGTATTTCAGAAGGGTGCAGGTTCAAATCCTGCTCGTGGAATTTTTTTTTTTTTTTTTTATACTTAGCACGGCAAATGACTCCACACCACCTGATGTTAAGTGGAAATGGAGTCCAGACGCGAAGACAACTGGTGCAGCGTGAAAACAAATTTTTCAACATTTGTGTTTTTGTAATTTGTTTCGCAACAAAATTTGCGTTAATATTATATAAACAAAACAAAAACAATCCGTAACTAAACGCCCGACCGAATGAGGTGGCGTGGGCACGCCAAATCGAAGCCTCCGAACAAATTGGTAGCGCCGACTAGGCAGACGCAGCCCGCCATGAAATTAACGAGGTCCCGGGTTCGGTGACAGTTGAGCGAGTTGCAACCATTGATGGAGACAGGCGGTACATGTAAATGAGAAAAGCGCAATTTTATTTTTTTTATTATTTTAAATCTATTAACGAAACTCACGTATTTAAAACGGATGGGTGGGGGACCGCCAAAGATCGAGCCGTATTAGGTGGAGACTTTTGACTAGTAGTGGAATTAATTATTTAACAAAATATTACAGTTAATTATAATATCAGTAACATATTTATAAAAGAGCCACTCACTAATACTTGTAATTAGTGGATGGATTATCATGTCATCCAATATGAATGTAAAAGTAAATACAACGATTTTTCTTATTTATAATGTTAAGTTGAAACATTAAGTTATCGCCAAGCCAGCGTCTCCTTTCAAAGGTTGTACTTTTTCGGCCGTTTCAATAAGAAAAGTATGCTGGTGTTACGGTTCAAGGAAACAACCAATTAATTAGTTTAAGTAATTGGTACTACCCGCAAACCGTTATCTCCTGCCAAATAAATCTTTTTCCGTGAATAATCTACAGATTTATATACACATTTAAAAGGATTAATCGACTTACCGGATTAGTTTGTTGGTGTAAATATAAAAAAAATATATTATAAATATACGGTACATTTATTGTGTTCAACAACCTTGCGTTGATTGTTCACCGGGCTTGTTTGGGGGCGGCGAGGAAAGTAAAGGGTCTCTCAAGCCGTGTGAAACGAATCACCTTCGGAGGTTTTCTAGAGAGAACGGCACCGCGCACTAGTGCGCGTCCCCGTGCCCTACTAGATTCTCCGGAGGGTTCGAATCGGATTGGGGGTGGTTAGTGGACTGGCGGCACGCTGTCTATGGTAAATACTGAATCTACAGTGCAATCAGCGAGTCTAACGCTCTTCTTCCAACGCTATCTATAAATCTATAATTAGTGAAACATTTGTGCAAAGATTTCATTTATATTTAAGTCCCCTTGTCTGTGCCAGATGGCGCTAAATACACAACAATCTCTTTACATTGTATATTAGACCTTCACTGTTTTACAAAATACATGTGCAATAACAGTTCCAGCATAACTTCAGTGAGGAAACTTATATTTAACGATTTTTTCTAAGTTGTTAATCATTAGTCATTAGTATTGGATCGTGATTCAAGTTATATCTAACGACAGCTTAAAGCTCAAATGTCTTTGTTTATTTTATTGTAGTTACTTAAAAGATAAGTACTTACTGACAAAATTTATAGATCTTACAAAATATTTTATTAAAATTATGGAGATTTGTAAAAGGCATTGGTTCACTCAAATTGTCTAGTTATAGTTGACATTTGATTGTAAATCTTCCAACAAGCAAATTAGTAAATACAGTGTCGTTTGTCAATGTATAAAGTTGATTGGATTGAATGACGCAAAGCTTTATAAAATGGCTTGTGTCATAATTCTGCCTCGGGTCCCCAACATTAACCTCACAACTGAAACGGAACACGAAAAGGCTTAGGAATAACTTGGTGTCCGAAATCGTACATGACAGGACAGCTGAACGTAAACCATACAAAGGACAGCGGTGAGGCGCAGGCGGTGTGGCGCAAGTCAAAGCAGCTTCATGAGGTTTTGTTAGCAGCAAGCTAGAAATTATTATAAATTAAATAAAATAAAAAAAATATTTATTTTCCACCAAAACACTACATGTCTCACCTGTTGTATGAACTTATACTATGAGCTTCTATACAAGAATAACAAAGTTAAGAATATGAAGTGAAACAAAATAAAATATATTGTAATAGAAGTAAAACACGTAATATTTGGGAAGACTGGAGCCTAAGCTAGGATATTCCTGTATTTCAGGACTCCAGGATCCCCCACCCGAACCATGTACCGTAAGACTAAGTTAGTCATAAAAAAAAATCATGTGTTGTGAGAGTGTGTGAGTGTGTGCATGAGTGTATGAGAGTATGTGTGTATGTGAGTGTTTAGGCGTGTGTGCGTTGTAATGTATGTGTTGCGTTTCTTGTGGATGTTTACATTAGGTTAATAGAGATTCTGTATCGTCATAGTTCAGTTCCAACAAGTAGTTCTTATTATCAATTATGGATCAGTTATTATTAGTTACCTACATATTTTTAGTTATAAGTTTAGTTTGATCTTCCCAACAACACATGGGAAAATATAAATACGCTTAAATAGCAACATAATACTTAATTTTTTTTGTGATTCGGAACGCGCACGCGCCTTATATTTAAGTCTTCTGTATACTGCAGCATTTGCTGCGGTTTTAATCCCGTAATTCGTTAAATATTTTAAGTTTTAAAAATTGTTGAGGCTGTTATGATTCGGAGCATCATGCTACGTCTTTAAACCTTATTTTAGCGTTATGTGTTTCATGCTGTCCGTTTTGTTTAGTTTTTAATTTTCAAATTAGATTTTTTAACTGTCATGTTCTATTTTTGCTGTCAGTTTTGTCATTCTGATTATTTTCTTGGACAGCAGGATAAAATCCCAGATTTTTGAGCCTATTTCTGAGGTCTATATCTTCGTGCCTCTAGTTTAAAGGTGGTCATTTGATCCGCCAGTGTTTCCCTTTTCATCAACCGCGCCCACGCGGGATTTATACTCGTGGGTCCACTCGGATTTTTCCTTACCGAACTCTTTGATTGATCTTTTCGGACCCTTATTAAAGAGCCGGAGTAATACAACGGCGTCGGTTGGCGCAAGGGCTGGCTTTCCTGAGTAAAGTCACCACAAAGGAAAGTAAAAATTGCCTACAAATCCATAACCTAGCTGTTGTTCGAGTGACGGTTCTTCCGGTGCCGAATTATACAAGCGAGGACGCTACACCTGCACCGAAGAACGATTCAATCTATTTTTATTCCGGAACATTTTTTTAACAAACTTTTTAGCTTGGCCCTTTTATATTTCATTCCTCCTGTTATGCTTTAGATGATGACTTATTTAAGCCTATAACTCAGTTTCCGTGTAAGGTAGACTATTGGTACCAGTAGCAAAACCCTAAAGATAGGAAAACTTATCTATTTACCTAGTGCTAAGCGTCCTCTATCGCAAGTAGTTTTGAATTTCAAATCTATTTCTTAATTCTTTTAAAATTCCAATTTAGGTCATTAGTAACCTACCACGCCACCTACTAGGCTATTTAGATTTAATTTGTACCTATTGGCCATCAAGATTTTATGTGAGATTACTTTTAACTGACTTTAACTACAATTGTTCTTAAATTTCTCTGTTTTTATTTATGGTTTTACATTTTTCATTATACTAACTGTCGGCTACATTTAGTTGTACTTTATTTCAAAATCCTGACCTTTTCTGTCAGGTGATTATCAGCAATTTCTTTTGTTGATAGTCTGTTCACGCATATTAGCGTTTTACCGCTGAAACCCCTTTAATTTTTATTTTTTTTATGCGTGACAGAATGGCGCCCGTCTAAAATACCCCTTTTTTTTCCCCTTTTTACATTGAAAATTACACTATTTTCATGTTTTTTCCATTTGTGACAGGAGGGTCACCGATTCTCGGTGATATCCAATATACGCATTTGTTAGGTTGCTAATTCCTGCCTCTCTGCGTGTTTTACGTGTTTTAAGTGTTATCAACATTTTTTTCCACATTATTCCCATTTTTTCCAACATTTTTCCCATTTTATCCCATTCTTTTCCCACTTATTCCACTCTTATAAGTCTATTTTAGTGGATGAAATGATATTCCCTTTCACATAAATTTGTGCCTGATATTTTACCTGTAATTTTTGCCAAATACCAGATTTCTTTTTGTCCTCAATTATAATATAAATGAAACGAAACAATAAATAGATTGTAAGAAACATTTAATTCACATTTTTAGTACAACATTTCACAGCTTATTTCTCCGGACAGTCATTACACTTTTCATTAGGTAAAACTTATCCTGGATGTTTAATCTTTGCTTCCGTGGTGCTTTTGAAGTCGCTTTTCCACAATATGTAGGCGGTAGACTCAAGTTTCTACATTCACCATTTGATCATTGCATTCGATATTAAGTGATTATAATAAGTGATTATTATAGTAAAATTTATTAACCAATAACTATCTGACATTATATTTTTTGAATGTCAACACAATAAATCTGTCAAAGATTTATTCTTCCATAAACTTTTCCCGTCAAAATAATAAGTTTGCATTGTTTTTGTCTCTTTGACTTCAAAAAAGTGAACAAACTTTTTTCGAAATATTTAAGGGTCGGAACACACAGAGATAATTTTTACCAACGATTTTAGTGTGCGGAATTTTGATCGTTTTTTTTAATTGATTAAATATGGATGACGCCAACGTCATAGACAACCCGGACTTGGGAAACCCGGCTGAAGACCAGTCACCGATTCTTCAAAGGTTTCCTCCTCGAGTCGAGCAGCAACCATTGGTAGAACCATTGTTCACTCTGGAAGAAGCGGATCTAACTGTAACGCCTCATGCAGCACCCAGGCCACCTCCTAGACGAAGCGTTTTCTCCTCTCCGATGCCTATGCAACCGGGTCAATTGTTTCAAAACCCGCTAAATCTCACACAAGTCTTACATAGGGCTCCTGTCGCTCCACACTCGCAATGCTATAATAAGGGCCTTAGCCTGTCAAAATGGAGATTATCATTCGACGGTCACACCTGTGTCCGTGATTTCTTTGTAAGCCTAGACGAATGTATCACCGCTTACGACGTCCAAGAAAACTACGTTGTTCGTCGATTCCACGAAGTACTTTCGGGTCATGCATTGAAATTTTATAGGTCAATTAGAAACGATACGCTGACGCTCCCAGAAATAAAAACGATTTTTCTTCGTACTTTCGGTCCAGTCGATTTCGATGATGCTACGGAGCGCGAATTACGCAATATGAAGCAAAAAGCGAACCAGCCAATTCGCGAATTTATTATCGAAATCAAAGCATTAAATAGTAAACTCGCGCTGTCTCTTTCCGATCGTGCACTTTTACCAATTATTAAATTTAATTTGCACCCAAGGTATGCTCTGTGTCTTTCTACGAATCGTATCACCGACTTAGACACGTTGCTGGAAATTGCTACGAATTTCGAAGCGTATGATCACCAGACACAAAAAGTTTTTTCACGCGAACCTCCCACTGTTTGTAGCACCTCAAAGAGCGTATCTATCGCGAGTACGTCCTCTTTATGTCCTAAATGCGATAAGTCTGGTCATGCTTACCGTTCATGTCCTAATATCCCAGGACTGATTTGCTTTAAATGCAAAAGGCCTGGCTTTTTGACCCGTGATTGCCCCGTATGTAACAATTCTTCAAAAAACTAATTTACAACCGGAGGCATCGTCAAATACAGATTTCTCCGGTACATTTAAGAGATTCACCTGACAATCGACTTTTTATCGAAATCAGCCTTTCAAACCAACCTTGTGAAGCCCTTTTAGACACTGGTGCACAGTTATCACTACTTTCTCAGAAGTTTCTTCAAAACACTTTAAATATTCCCTTTATCACTGGCTCTCATCCCTCAGTTTTTTCGGCTGACGGATCGCCGATGGTTATTTCGGGTTCGGTTTCTCTCTTAACCACTTTTAATGGCATTTCATTCTTTCATGACTTCCTCGTTGCGGAGCATATCTCTTCTCCCATCATTTTAGGAATGGAGTTCTCTAATAGATTTGGTTTAACCTCCGTATTTAGTAAGGCTTTCGACAAAAACATCCGCGGGAACCTTTTTTTACCCAAGGATTCTTTTTCTGAGAAAGTACACGTATGTGAGGTTCGACAAGTCCAACCCCGCTCCTTTTTATCTCCTGAGCAAGAATTTGAGCTTCAGGGAGCCATTAGGGATTTCGAAGAGATTTCCTCTGATAAAATAGGTTTGGGTAAAACCAGCTGGTTATCTCATAAAATTAATACAGTTGGCCCACCTATTCGACAACGGTATTACCCCCTCTCCCCAGTTAAACTTAAAGTTCTCAATGAAGAGGTGGATAAGATGTTGGAAGTGGGCGTCATTCGTCCATCGCGTTCCCCGTGGTCTTCCCCCATTGTCATGGCCACCAAGCCGGATGGTTCTCTAAGATTTTGCGTCGATAGTAGAAAGCTAAACAATGTTACTGTTAAAGATTCCTATCCTTTACCTCGCATACAAGATATATTAGATAACCTCCGGGGTGCACGCTATATCACCTCTCTTGATTTTCGTAGCGCGTTTTGGCAGATTCCTTTAGCTGATAAGGAGAGCTGCGAGAAGACTGCCTTTATCGTTCCTCAACGTGGTTTATTTGAGTTTGTTAGGATGCCATTTGGTTTAACAAACGCGGCGTCTGAGATGCAACGATTGACCGATATGATCGTAAATTATGAATTTACGAAAGACACGGATAATTGCGTCTTTGGGTATGTCGACGACCTTATTCTCGTTTCCCGAACTTTCGAAGGCCATTTACAACTCTTAAAAAAGGTTAGGGATCGCCTTAAGGAGGCTGGTCTTTCAGTAAATCTAAAAAAATGCGTGTTCTGCAAACCCGAACTTAAATACCTCGGTTATATCTTGAATGAGAATGGGCTAAAAACTGACCCAGCCAAACTAGATTCGATTCAGCAATTTCCCACGCCGACTACAGCAAAAGCACTACGCGGCTTTATAGGGCTATGCTCCTACTACCGTCGTTTTGTTGATAACTTTTCGTCAATTATCGCTCCTTTAACCATTCTCATTGGTAAAAAAAAAGGCCGCGATCCAATCGACTGGGATGAAGCTGCGAACAATGCATTCCTCAAATTAAAAGACGCGTTAGTAAATACTCCTGTTATGGCATGTCCAGATTTTTCAAGACCTTTCGTACTTCATTGTGACGCCTCTTCGGTTGGACTCGGCTCTGTTCTTTCTCAAGTAACTGATAACGTTGAACATCCGATTGCTTATTTTTCCAAACTTTTTTCCAAGGCGGAGCGTAACTACAGCACTACAGAGAGAGAGTTACTATCGGTGCTTGAATCCATTAAACATTTTCGTGGTTATCTCGATGGTACTTATTTTACAATCGTCACTGACCATATTGCCCTTAAATGGTTAATGACCTTAGATAACCCATCTGGTCGTTTAGCTCGTTGGTCGATCATTATTTCACAATTTAATTTTGACATTGTTCATAGGAAAGGTATCCACCACGTCGTTCCAGACGCTCTATCGAGAGCATTTACTGCTTCGGTTACCTTTGACCGCGGTCCAGATTTTACTACGGATGAATGGTATAAAAAAGTTTATATAGGCGCGAGAGATCATCCGCAAATGTTTCCGGCATATTGCATTCGCGACGGTGTTTTACTACGTCACGCTCCCTTGTTGGATCCTCTAACAGGAGAATTCTGGCGCACAGTTCTGCCCAAGGAGAAAGTCCGCGAAGCCGTATGGGAGGCCCATAATGCTTGTCCCCAAATACACCCTGGCATTATGAAGACCTATCTTCATATTAAAAAAGGTCTATACTGGCCCAATATGTTCCGTGATGTTACCCAAATCCTTAAGGAATGCGAAACGTGTAAGTCCTATAAATTATCGAATACACAACCACGTGGTCAAATGCTTTATCCTAAAATAGTTTCAGCCCCGCTTCAGATGCTATCCATTGATATTATCGGTCCTCTCCCCATAGCGTACTACGGTTTTAAATACATCCTGTCCGTAGTAGACGTTTTTTCTAAGTACGTCTGGCTATTTAGTCTTAAAAAAGTAGACGCGAAGTCTATTTGTAATTTATTGGAAAGCCAAATATTTTACAATTTTGGGGTTCCTCGTTCTGTCCTTTGCGACAACGCTACCGTTTTCAAAAGTAACCACTTTAGTAATTTTTTGGCTAAATTTAATTCCCGACCATTTTTTACCCCTTATTATTCCCCTCAAGCAAATACCGTCGAACGATATAACCAGACAGTGATTACTTGTTTAAGCATCCTAGTACAAGAAAATCACAGGCAATGGTCTAGAATGTTGCCCAAAGTCAAGTTATATCTAAATTCCTGCATAAACTTAGCCACGTCATACTCGCCAAACTTCCTTATGTTTGGGAGAGACGTTGTTCTCGACACGTCGCGTGACGAACGCCAGACTCGATGCGCTAATTTAGCAGAAAGTCGGGCAACGCACGCATCTAAGTTGTCATCTTTAGACGAAGTTTATGCAAAAGTTGCAGATAATTTATCCCTCTCATTTTTGCGCAATTCTCGCCATTATAACAAAAATAGGCATTCCGTCGTGCTCAATGTAGGTGAAACAGTTTGGAGACGTAATTTTTCACGTTCTTCAGGAGCAGACTACTTCTCTAGTAAATTTGCTCCCCGTTTCATAAAGACCCGTGTTCGCAAAGTAGTCTCCCAACAAGTATATGAACTACAAGATTATGATTCACCTCATATTGGCACTTATCATATCAAAGATATTTTAAAATGACGTGTCATTGACTTTGTGTCGTTTGAGGGTGTAGCCCGCGTAAAATACTTACACTGGCCAAACCACTCTCCATCTTATATCTTACCCCAGAAATTTTTTTTTTGCGCAACCATTTTTTTGCGCTTCCAATTTTTGCGCTGCCATTTTTTGCGCTCCCAATTTTTGCGCTACCATTTTTTGCGCTACCATTTTTTGCGCTACCATTTTTTTGCGCTACCATTTTTTGTGTTACCTTTCATCTTAAACCCCAGCCCACAGGGCTAGGTATCTTAATCCGATTTGAACCATATCTTTAGGTTCATTATCTCAACTTTCGTTGAGGTGTGCTTTGTACTCTCTTGCATTATTAGATGCTCGGTTTTTATGTGCAAGACAAATGTAGAACACTTAACTTTTTCTGTTTAGGGTACCGGTACTTTTCTTGTCAGTCGCTTGTAATTGACGACTTTTAGCTTAAGTTGTAAATAATGTTAGTTAATCTAGATGCGTTATGTATATATCAATTAACATTAGTTGTTAGTTAATTCTTAGAAGCTCGGGCTGATTAATTTATTGACCTTATGTCTTCTTTTTAATCTTTCTTAGGTTAGTTAATTTAACATTTATGCAGCCCTACTCTGCTATTTACTAACACTTTTCTTTCCTCTTTTCTTTTATTCATTTGGACCTTTTAACTCTTGTGTTAGTCCGTTCATTCTTTCAATTGGATCTCGGATGCGCGCAACCGTCCGCTGTTCCGTCACCTACGCGGCGGCCCGAGTGTTCCATACGCCTACCTGACTTCTTGTTTGGCGGATGGTTAGCCATGACAGATCATCGTTAACTATTTCGTTTTTCAACCACTTCGGCGTTTCACTCATTTAGAATATCATTTGTTTTAGTTGTCCTTTGCTTTACTTCTTTTCTTTTAGCCGACTTATCTCTCTTTTTGTGTCGTTTGAGGGTACTGCAGCATTTGCTGCGGTTTTAATCCCGTAATTCGTTAAATATTTTAAGTTTTAAAAATTGTTGAGGCTGTTATGATTCGGAGCATCATGCTACGTCTTTAAACCTTATTTTAGCGTTATGTGTTTCATGCTGTCCGTTTTGTTTAGTTTTTAATTTTCAAATTAGATTTTTTAACTGTCATGTTCTATTTTTGCTGTCAGTTTTGTCATTCTGATTATTTTCTTGGACAGCAGGATAAAATCCCAGATTTTTGAGCCTATTTCTGAGGTCTATATCTTCGTGCCTCTAGTTTAAAGGTGGTCATTTGATCCGCCAGTGTTTCCCTTTTCATCAACCGCGCCCACGCGGGATTTATACTCGTGGGTCCACTCGGATTTTTCCTTACCGAACTCTTTGATTGATCTTTTCGGACCCTTATTAAAGAGCCGGAGTAATACAACGGCGTCGGTTGGCGCAAGGGCTGGCTTTCCTGAGTAAAGTCACCACAAAGGAAAGTAAAAATTGCCTACAAATCCATAACCTAGCTGTTGTTCGAGTGACGGTTCTTCCGGTGCCGAATTATACAAGCGAGGACGCTACACCTGCACCGAAGAACGATTCAATCTATTTTTATTCCGGAACATTTTTTTAACAAACTTTTTAGCTTGGCCCTTTTATATTTCATTCCTCCTGTTATGCTTTAGATGATGACTTATTTAAGCCTATAACTCAGTTTCCGTGTAAGGTAGACTATTGGTACCAGTAGCAAAACCCTAAAGATAGGAAAACTTATCTATTTACCTAGTGCTAAGCGTCCTCTATCGCAAGTAGTTTTGAATTTCAAATCTATTTCTTAATTCTTTTAAAATTCCAATTTAGGTCATTAGTAACCTACCACGCCACCTACTAGGCTATTTAGATTTAATTTGTACCTATTGGCCATCAAGATTTTATGTGAGATTACTTTTAACTGACTTTAACTACAATTGTTCTTAAATTTCTCTGTTTTTATTTATGGTTTTACATTTTTCATTATACTAACTGTCGGCTACATTTAGTTGTACTTTATTTCAAAATCCTGACCTTTTCTGTCAGGTGATTATCAGCAATTTCTTTTGTTGATAGTCTGTTCACGCATATTAGCGTTTTACCGCTGAAACCCCTTTAATTTTTATTTTTTTTATGCGTGACAATACGTACTATAAATTGGCGCCCAGCGTGGGGCCGAACTATTAGCAA
This sequence comes from Eudonia truncicolella, assembly GCA_949315975.1. Taxonomy (NCBI): domain Eukaryota; kingdom Metazoa; phylum Arthropoda; class Insecta; order Lepidoptera; family Crambidae; genus Eudonia; species Eudonia truncicolella. The sequence goes on along the minus strand of OX438838.1, from coordinate 697,010 downwards.
TAGATAATCTTTACGACACTTGTGTAGGATATTGTTACAAAAAATTTTTTTTTTGTTATTATATAGTGTTTATATTTAGCGCTTTTAGTGGGAAGGGCACCCCTCCCTTCGACGAACATTGGAAAGAATAGGAACTCAGGGAATAGATAGCCGGGGTCGCTTTATTACGGTCTCAAAGATTTTGCACTAAATTTAATACAGTCATATCTCAGCTCTAGAACACAAACTGTTGATATAAATGGTACTAAATCATCTGGTTCACATGTAAAAATGGGAGTTCCACAAGGGTCGATTCTTGGTCCTTTCCTTTTCTTGATTTATATTAATGACTTGCCATTCTTTGTAGAGAACTTTTGTGAAATTGTATTATTTGCAGATGATACTTCACTCATTTTTAATGTAACTAGGTGTAGGACTAATTATGAAAATGTAAATAAAGCTCTTTCAGAGGTACTCCGTTGGTTTACTATTAATAATTTACAGCTTAACGCTAAGAAAACAAAATGTATTCAATTTATATTACCAAACGTCAAATATGAACCAACCGATATTAAAATAAACGGTGATCAATTAGATTTGGTAGATTCTACAGTCTTTTTAGGCATAACCCTTGACTCAAAGCTTCAATGGAATCCTCATATATCGAAATTGGCCGGTAAACTCAGCTCTGCTGCTTATGCCATTAGAAAAATTAGGCAGTTAACAGACGTTGAAACTGCTAGAATGGTCTATTTTAGTTATTTTCACAGTGTCATGTCGTATGGCGTCCTACTGTGGGGAACAGCGGCTGATATTGAAACTATATTCATTTTACAGAAACGAGCAATAAGATCAATCTATAGACTCGGATCACGAACTTCCTTAAGAAATCTTTTTAAGGAGATTGGTGTCCTGACAGTTGCATCTCAATATATTTATAATTGTATAGTTTTTGTACGTTGCAATATCAACTCCTATACTAAACATGGTGACGTACACAATTTCAATACTAGGAATAAGACAAAACTTGTAATGCCACTGTTCAGGTTACAGAAGGTTCTTGGTTCTTTCTTGGGGCAAGGTATACACTATTACAATAAAATACCAAGTACTGTACTAGATTTACCTTTAGATAAGTTTAAAAAACATGTGAAATCTATATTACTTTTAAAAGGTTATTATACAGTCAAAGAATATTTAGATGATAAAACAGCTTGGTTATAATGAAAAACATATACTCTATTTGAATTAATATAATAAAATTAATTTATATAATTTTTATACTGATATGATAGCCTTTATCAGCAGTGTCCTACAGATAACAAACAGCGTTGCGTTAAATAGATCATTAAGTTTTTATTTAGAGTATCTTGAGTATGTCATGCTCTCTTTATTTGTCTCTGCGGTGGTGGCGTTTGCGTCGGGTCGTTACGTTCCCTAAAATATGGTTGAGCGAAGCGATGGCTGATTCATATGTCATACTCGTGAACGGGTGCTGCCTGTGGAGGCTGGTCTGCTCTTGCATACTTATCTTATTTTTAATATTATTTACTGTAGTTTGACTTGGTTTTTCTTAACCAATTTTTTTTTTTTTTGAGTACTGTAGTGGTACTGTATGACATTGTGGAAATTGAAACTTTTACCTGATGTAAATTTGTTAACTTAGTTTTTTTTTTTTTTTTATTTTTATTTTTATTTTGTGATATTTTTGTTTTTTATTTACATGTTGTGGTTGTCTTCTATAATTTTGTGTTTATTTGTAATGGAAAGTGTCCTGCTATGATAGGGCATTTTCCAATATTTTTGACGCTGTAAGGGAGAAAAGAGCTGGACACTTGCTGAGTTTCTTGCCGGTTCTTCTCAGTACAAGATCTCCCGCCCAGAGTAGACTTACGAACCGATGGCATAGTGACATTCACAAGAGCTACTTGTAGCCTAAACTGAATAAATGATTTTGAATTTTGAATTTTGAATTTTGAATTTTGAATTTTGAATTTTGAATTTTGAATTTTGAATTTGAATTTTGAATTTTGAATTTTGAATTTTGAAAAATTTTGAATTGAATTTAGGCATCAATGTATGTTTGAAGCACTAGTTTCTTTGTCGCTCCTCCAATAGATGGAATATTAGTCTACCAGCACACGTTTTCCCTCTATCCTTTGATATGGGGTCTTTCAAAAGAGGCGTGGATATTATAGGTGTTACTCTGTTAGGTTACTGTTAGGTCTTACTCTACCGGCCATGTTGGCCGGTAGAGTGAGAGTGCGTTGTTTTCGGGCTGCGCCAGTTGTGTCTTTGCGTCTGAACTCTATTTAAAATTTAAAAAAAGCAGTATTTTGTGCTTTTTTTTCTGATTTTGCATTCTTTCGAACTCCGTAGTCGAGCGGCTCGCATGCCGGTTTCTAATGTTGCCGTAGAAAGACGACCTTTTTTCATATTTTCCCAGGTCTGGGTAGTTGTGGTGCTGTCATTGTTTCTGGTTTCCATAAAACAAGTGCTTAAGCTACTTTCTTTGGAGTCAGGGCAATGTATGTGATGTTGTCTAATATTTATTTGTTATTTATTTTAGCCAGTCAAAGAATTTATAATTATGTAATGATGCTTCTCGTTAAGTCAATCGCTTGGACCTCCCCCAAGCCCGTCCACCTGACGGAGTCGCGGCCGACCACAGCCCGAGTTTTAAGGGCTGCATTCGTTAGCGGAATGTTGTTACTCCGAAAGTAGACCTTCGCGTAATTAACGCTCCACGATCAACTTTAGGGCTTAGCTTGGAGCCCTCCTGAAACGTTTTATGCCCCTTGTTACCGCCATGTTACCTATATTATATGTAATTTTTATTCCATAAGACTGTTTTATGTCTTGGCTAGATAATGTAACATTGTCGTTGGAGTTCTAATACTGTCTTAGTCATGGCAATTTACATGATAACCAAATAACGTCATGAAATTTTGTTTTGTTTTTACTTAAAGTAAAAACAAAACACAATTTGATTTGAAAAGACTTACGCGCTTTAGGTAATTAATTTAAAATAACGCACGCAATTATAGAATATAGAAAAATGGAAATGGAGCTTTTTGATTGTTTTACGGTAATGTATACTGTACTACATCGGATTAATGTTTTCATTTTATTTTTTTTATTTTTGAGACTGAATGAATTGATTTGCTAAGTAAGATTTTCAAAGACGATATGTATGTGTTACAGTTTTACGTAACAAACTAAATCATATTTTCTGCGTCATCCATTATTTGTTGACATTGAATGGGTGCCTTTGGCTTTCAAAGTAAAAAGTAAATAGTGTTGAATAATTTCGGCGGGCTGGTTAAAACCACGATAGCTCAATTGGAAGAGCACCTGGCCCGGTATGTCAGAAGGGTGCAGGTTCAAATCCTGCTCGTGGAAATTTTTTCAACATTCTGTTTTTTAATTTTTTTTTCTTTTCGTGTGTTTTAGCGTTTTATTATTTTCATTTGTTTATGTTGGTTTGACGTTGTTTTGTGGATACGCCACCGATTTAGGCCCCACCAGAATAGCAGCGTTGCATCGGCTCTAGGTCGCTGTAGCACGTGCTGAGGCTGAGCCTGGCTGGGCTGGCCTAGTTGGTCACACTTTTATCTTTTGTTTTTGTTTTGTATTGTTATTGTGAATATCGTGATATTTTGTAGTGTGTGCCAATAAATGTATTTCATTTAATTTTTTTTCATTTCTTCATTTACTCTCTGTTATACTCTCTGACAAATAAACCAGTATTGTAAACAAGAATAAGAAAAAATCATTGAGTTTGTCTATCTTAAAACCTTTATTCACACCAACAACTTTATTACAAACATTTGGTTCGGGAAGTGCGATGCATGGTGCGAATATTGAACCTTTGTTTCTGAGTCACAATACGATTTTCTTACCAACGAACGAGTAGTAAGTATAAGAAAAATTATAAATACGTAACGCAAACCGAGCTTGTTACGTTTTACGCGTGTCGCCGGCGGCATTGTCTTTAAAAACGTAAACTAATGTGTTTGTTTGTTTGTTATTCCGTTTATGACGTTGTTATGGTCCGGGGCCGGGCCGCTGTGTCTCAACTTACGCCATTAACTTTATGGTTTTCATTTTAGGGAAAACAAAGATGTAATTTTAGTTTTACGTGTTTTTCCCGACACGAGTTAATTAGGTATTTTTTTTTGTAGAGAGATAATGTAGTTACTTTGAAATACGTCTTGGGAAAATTAAAGCGTTTAATAGGTAGTTGGGTAAGAGATTTAACAAAAATAAAACAGTGAATTATCATTGGCTACGACGACGTTGGCAAAGTTATTTCAATACACAATATTATACAATTTGTAAAAAACCCTGTCCGATCGGAAAGAGGTTATTATACCTATGTAGATAGGTATAATAACTACAACCAAAAAAATATTATTCATGAAAATAAAAGAGGTTAAATAGTTAATTAAGCTTCAGTGCAGCAATTAGCCCTTGAAAATAAAAAGTAAAAATTTACTATAGCGTTGTGTAGTCAAATTTGTGGTATTTCATCTGCAAAGATGAATCTGCATGGCCATCGGTTGCAACGACCGTTGGATAGATGGCGCTGTGCTGCTATAAAAGCACTCTAAAAACATTAAAAAACAGTGGCAAAATTCAGCGCTTACGTCAGCCTTTGCGGAATTGCGGAAGACCCAGGTTCGATTCCTGGCTGGGTCGGGTGGGCGTTTAATTTTTTCACTGTATTTTATAAAATTTTATAAATATTTAATTAAGCTTCAGTGCAGCAATTAGCACTTGAAAATAAAAAGTAAAAATAAAAGAGGTTATCGTAATTTAAAATGCAAGTTTTTTGTACCGAATTTGCTCAAATTACCCCAAAATAATGCTGATTTTATAAATGTTACCACACTTTCCAGCTATGGTGGCGGCGCCAAAGGTCCTACCTACCGAAGTGCCGACAAAAGTATAGCCATGTAAGTTTTGTCATTTAACAAAATTTTTATCGGGGTAAATTTTTTTAATTATTATTTTAAAATAATTACTTAAATGGAACTGAATCTCGATACCTAAACACCTTTACGGGTCGGACAGGGTTTTTTTACATATTGTATATCAGTAAACATAATATATTTCATAACAATTTCCTTTTTTATATATATAACCATTTAACCGTCTCTATGGTCCAGTGGTTAAGACCACTGTTCTCAGACTCAGAGGTCCCGGGTTCAAGTATACTCGTTTCGGTCGGTGGCTAGCTTGATTGTCCACCTGGCAAGCTTACCTTAATATGTCGCCGCTTCATATCATCATGTATTAGGTATCATCACTTTACGTCCAAGAAGACTTTATGAAGACCAAGTGCCAAATAATTTAATTAAAAAATCCAGAAATAATATTTTGAGACTTCTAGGCGGGAAAGTGAAGAGTCATGTCTGCTGTTTAACTTGTTGTTAAATTGCTGTACTTCCTCTCATTTTCCGCTCAGTGGTCCTATGACTCAAAGGTTGTCTGGAAGAAATCTCTGGAACCCTAAAAGTACATAAACTACATAACTACAAACTAAGTACATAAACATATCGTCGCGTCGTCGGTAGAAAGAAGAACCACTAAAGCACCAAAAATTAAATTTGAAGTTTAATCTTTTTTCCAACAAATGCCATTGTCATGATAAGCGCACAGTTTTCCCTTTCCACCGAGGATATAATTACATTTTATAACTATTTCAACTACAGACTATGATTACTTACGAGATGATGCCGGCCATGAAGAGACATGATTAAAATTAACGTTTAATTCATACCTTTACATGCTATGCCTAAGGCGCTAGCAGCTAGATGCAGGATGTCTATTCCCGGTCTATCAGACGTCAATTCCCCCGGTTACCAGTCATACGCAGCTCTCACAGGATCGCCATCGGCTCATGCTCATTTGTTGATTATTACCTAGCCTCAGTTATATAACTAATAGTGCTGATACTTGGATGGTGAGATTAGTAAATATTTAAAAAATAATAGTTTAAATTACAGTCACTCCACTCGCATTTCATAGAGAGAATTATAATAACTAAATTTAGTTCATATTAGAAGAGAATTAGATCGATTATTGTGACATAAAATCATTTGTTTGTATCCCAAATAAACTGTATATAAAATAAAATATCAAAACATTAAAGTCATTAATTTATTGTTTTAGAATTATCATACCATATACTTACCAATATACTCATATATATCAATCACCGTTTTGGCCTGCCGTACTTCGTAGAACTGTTTAGATAAGGCTCCAAATTGCAAAATGTTTTTCTTTTTAATTGAGACAAAACTGAAAGAAACATATATATATTTACAATTAGTATCGAGTTAAATCCATCCATCCAATCTATTCAAAATATGTACTCATCATGTCTACTACTTATATATTTAGGTAACTTTGTATTTAATTTCGTTTATCATATTTTTATTAATAGTAAAATTACCGATACCTACAGAACCTTATCACCGGCAGTCAGCCAGGCTCCGCTCTAGTGCAACTGGTTTACGTTTGTTAAGGCCACGTCAAAACGTAATCTACCCGCGGACACTTGCAAATGAGAACGCATCAGTCCTTGCATCACCGACCGCGTTCCCAACACCACTCGGAAAAGCAAACTTCGTCTCTATCTTTTAGTACCAAGGTTGATATTCAGTTGACGAAGTGCAATTAAAAAGTTGTCCATTACGATAGAACTTGTTCAGATGCAGCGGGGACAATATAAGGATGTTAATTGGTGCCCTCAGTGGTAATTGAGCCGCATCTAGAGCAGACAATGCGACATTGTAGCTGGAGGTATTTGCATACCCTTTGCCTTTGGATTCCACCGTAATTAAGGGCCGGTCGGGCGTTCCGCAAATATTTTGTTTTCCAATTATGTTAACAGAGTTGTCTTTTAAATGCTCAATTCTACGTCTACGACTAGGTCTTTGCATATTTACTGCGTACTACATAATAACGTAGTACATAATTTTATTGTCAAAAATCTGGAAATGGTTTTAAATGGGTAATTTTAAATGAAATACTAAAATCTTATCGAATGAAACAATTTGTTCGGTTTACTTTTTCTTTCTCTGTTTATTTACAGAGTGTGCTGATTGCCTCATACGTCATTATCAGCTACACGAGAGAGCGAGAGGCGAGAATCTTAAAGGCGGGTGCTGCCTGTGGAGGCTGGTCTGCTCTTGCATAATTATCTTATTTTTAATATTATTTACTGTAGTTTGACTTGGTTTTTAAAGAGAATTTTTTTTTTTAGAATTTTGAATTAAAGGAACCCCTAGGCCGTGCCATCTTCAGATACTTCTTAGAGGGAATGTCATACATAACGCAAGCGTGTCCTTGTTTCTATTAAATCTCACGCCAGGAATTGGCCCGGGACCTGAGTCCGTAGACCGGTTATAACAATTGGTACGTGGTAAAAATATCTCAAGGCCTGCGCCTGTTGGGACATGACGTGATAATGTAGCCCTATTTGAATCTATACGCTAGAACGACAAGAAGTACATCTAGATAGATATTTGCTATAATAATGTCAGGGTGTATCCCACTATTTCGATTATGAATTTCCATTGATGGAAATACTGGGACAGGTTCTCCCATTCTTTAAATGCTGGGGCGGTACTTGACGACAAAAAAACGCGACGACAAAAAAAACCGCTGCATCACCTCCTTACGACAATAGATAAGACACTATAATGAGAGAGACTTATGACGCTTAGTTACGACGGCGTGCACGCAGAAACTATTTATATTTATTTCCTCTTTAGATAAAACTTATTGAAGAATCTCTGTCATTGTCTTTGTCTTTGTCATTGTGTTTTTTTGTCGCAATGGAAATAATGGGATATAATTTGGAAAAAACATTTGTCCCACTATTTCTACTGCAATGGAAAATGGAAATAGTGGGATACACCCTAATTTCACGTGTAGTGGATAAACATTGTGCTACAGATTGCAAATTTAATGCTCCTGTCTTAATTGTAGTCGTTTTTTACCTCTGATGTGGACAATGTCGCTGGTTGCATAATGATTCCATTTGGTTATAACTGTGTATGAAATATATTTTATTTATTTATTTATTTATTTATAACCAACAATAAACAAAGTAGAAACTTAAAAATAGCAATAAAAAGCCAATTACAGGTCCTCACATATAACAACAAATTAAAGTAGGATTATATACATTACAAGCATAGCACATTAACGAAATAATAACAAGACAACACAATAACAGCACAACACTTTAACCATTAAAAAACAACTGGCTCAATATGTTATTGTGTAATTGTTTATAGCCCTGAAGTAAGTAAACAACCTATAACTATCCCGATGCTGGGCTAAGGTCTATTAAAATCAAGACATCACTACGTGATGGGTAATGGCTTCATCACCACGCTTGCCCAATGCGAGTTGGTGATCACAAACCCGGGCTTTGCATCGAAAAACCCGATAACACACTTTTGCTCGACCTGGGAATTGAAGTCGGGACTTTCGGGTATCGGGGCAATCGCTTTCCACTCGGCCACCTAGGCGTATTGCCGTGAATAAAATAAAATAAAATAAGCAATGTTAATAGTAAAAATTCAATAATCAAAATTATTTATTCCGTTTAGGCTACAAAGCTCTTATGAACGTCATTATTATGCCATCGGTTCGTAAGTCTACTCTGGGCTCAGCAAGTGTCAAGCTCTTTTCTCCCTTACAGCGTCAAAAATATTGAAAAATGCCCTATCATAAAAGGACCCTTTCCTTCACAAATATATACAGTAGTAGGGTACAACAACAGTCTCGTTCTACTCGAGATTAACGCAAATGCGCAGCAACAAAACATAATATTTACCGCAGACGCTCTTGCGGCCGCTTTGAACCGCTCCGGCGCGAGTTGTGTACGGGCCGCACGCGATTGCGCTTCGTGGGACTATGCGGGACTCACTTTAGACGAAATTTTTTAACTCAACTATTAATTGTGAGTAGGTGTTGAAAATTTAAGCAAACTTTATTGAAGCGTAAAAGTTTAAGGAAAACCCTACAAGTGGGGTTTAATGCTCGACTATAAAAGGTCAGGGTCTAGATTAGGAATACAATGTTTAGGCCAAAAAAGGAAAACGATCGAGAAAATTGCTACCCAGAATATCCGCACATGAATAACCGTATTTTTATTATTTTATTTGTTGCATTCACAAATATTATGTATTAGTGACTGCTCCAAGCTGCGATTTCAAGTTTTATGTATATTTGTTAATAGAAGAATGTAGTTCACTAAGCAATCGCACCTTGAAGCAGTCGCATCCTGACTGCTTCAAGCTGGCCGTGTATGGCCGCCCTTAAAGTAATTTATAATCTGTCAACCTCAGCATATCCCACTATAAAGTGCAGCTAAGGAGGCACAAGGAGAAACGAAAAAACTCACAGCTCAATTTTTGTTTGGGTGTAAGTTTGAGTATCGTTTTATCAGCATTTAGTACTAGGTACTTCTAACGAAAATTTGAGCCATTTATATTTAATTTTAGGTACCATAATTTAAACGCTTAATACGATGAATTATATTTAATTTAATAAAATTCACTTATATGCAATAAATTAATTATTTATCTAAACAAAAATCGAATACTATGAAAACTTGCCATCTCTCTAACCTCTCTCTTACGTCTTACTGTGCCTGGTGCTATGTACACACGCCTGCATATCAACCTACCACAAACTGACAAATTTCCTCAATAGACTTTGAACTTTATGCCTTAACGATATGGTTTAAAATGTATTGAAGAAATTTGACAGTTTTGGATAGGTTGATGTGCTGGCGTCTGTACCCACTAGCAGATATTTTGAAAATTTTAATTTAATTAATAACATTTAAACATCTATCTCAGCATCAATCGAACAACAGACGCTAGCTCTCACTTTAATTGAAAATCGAATCACCTTTTACTTTCACTAAATTGATAATATAAATATGTTAATTAATAGCCTTAGGCTTTTACCAGCATTTAATTGTGTTTATATTTGTTGAAGAGAACTATTAAGTTCGTTGAACCCTAGCTTTCAAAATGTACATTGACCAGACTAGAGAGTCGTGTAATTAGATATCAAACTTCAGTGGAAAGCTCGTTTGATTCTTAAAATATTGACCGCGCAGCGTTCTTGCGGCCGTTTTGTGCCGCTCTCAATGCCAGCAGTGTAGGGACTGCAGACGGGTGTTACTTGTAGGACACATGAAAAAAATTACCAACATTATGTAAATACAAAAAATGCAAATGACAATAATAAGTAAATGTTTCTTGTTAATTCACGGTGTCATTATAAAAATTGTGTTTGTAAGAATAGCAAAAATTACAAGATGAATTTAAATAAACTTCAATTTACTTAATTATTTATCCCGGTACAAGAAAGGGTTCTCAAGGGATGGTGGTTTTTGTTGTTTTGACTATATCTATCCAGTTTTTAGTCTATTTGAAGAAAGAAAGAACTAACTAGTTTTTTCCATTTTATTTATACGTTTCAGTTTATTTCAGGTAAAAAATCCATTAGTAAATAATAACTTTTATTCGTTTATAATTTTGGTATGCTAAAACTTATATGTCTTACTTAGGGAACCGACTGTTTTTTTTTCCCTTAAAGTAATGCATTTGATTTCAGAGAGATCAAATTAATTATTTGTATTATGTATGTTAGGTCGATCTGATTCAGACAGTGCTCAATACTTAATTGAAACTGAAATACAATAGCTATAATATTATGTCCATACAAGTTTAACATGTCAAATTATTCCTTTCTCTTGTCGCAACTCAGCGAGATAGACGACTTCTATTGAGATTCCATTCTGTTTAAAATGTGCTACGTCCTAAGCGGACTTAGTACTTATCGAACAACACAAAGGCAAAGGGAATTCCAGTTCTGCCAACTTCGAAAACAATTCATGGGATGGATGATAAATAATCAAAAAATTGTTTTCGGCGTTGCGTGCCGTGTTGAAAGTTTAAGACGCGTTTTCTCGTTAGGGGGTGTGCCCCCATGCTTTGGGGGTGACATCAAAGTGAATTAGTGAATGTTGTCTGGGGGCGTCCGCTTGTAAGCCGCTTTGAAGTGTAACCTGCGGGGAACGCCGGGAGGCGCGCTAAGCGTGACGGCATTTATTTTGATATCAGCCTCTTTGCAGCGCGCTGAATATTTATCCGTTTAAAAATATTTAAAGCGTTCACGAGTCATCTTGAAGCACGCTTACGAGTATAAGTGGATGAAACGGTTCGAAACACACATCGCGTTTGCAATTACAATTAGCGAGTTGTTTAATTAGCGTTATGTAGGTACTAAGATGAAATAACTGCTAGAAAAATTATAAGATAAGATTGCATGTACCTCAGCAGTTGATGATTCCGGGTAAAGTGCGCTTGCATCACCTTTGGCATTATCATCACTTAACATCAAATGGATGGAGGAGCTCGATGGCGCAGTGAGGAACTCGATGGCGCAGTGGTTAACGCACCCGGTCTGCGAGTGCTGAGGTTAAGCAACATTCGCAAAGGCCGGTCATCGGATGGGTGACCAAAAATTTATCATTTCGAGCTCCTCCGTGCTTCGGAAGGCACGTTAAGCCGTTGGTCCCGGCTGCATTAGCAGTCGTTAACAACCATCAATCCGCACTGGGCCCGCGTGGTGGTTTATGGCCCGTTCTCCCTATCCATCCATAGGGAAGGCTTGTGCCCTAGCAGTGGGGAAATAAATGAGCTCATGATGAACATCAAATGAGATAAAGACCAGTTGCTTGGCCGTATTGAATAAAAAGACCTTAAATGATTATGTTCGCTATATTTAATGTTTATAATTCACCACCATCATCATCATCATCAAAAGTTACTTATAACATGAAAAACGTTCCTTAATCTTTGTCCGTGCAGTCCGTCATTGTTAAATAAAACCTTTTGCAATATAAAACATTAGAGTAAGATAGCGGCCAAACAAAAGCTTTAATTCACTCCGACGTCATCTTAAAGAGGATTAAAACCTCAACGAAAAATAATAGGCGAGTGTCCTTTTACCGCGCGAAGGACGGCGACCTACATAGTTGAGAACCTTTTTTCGTACCTGCAGACTGTCGCGTTATCTGTGGGCCCACAAAAGCACAAAGGCTTCGAGATCATTCCTCTTTTAATAGTTTCCTTAAAAGGGTTTGCCCGAAAATGCTCCCCTTTTTCCTTGGCTGGTTTTGTCAGGAAAACGATAGCACAACACTATTCTAAATGCAAATTGTAGAGAAAGAGCATTTTTATATTTTCCGTTTTATGCTGTGAAAGAAATATGTGGGTTTTATGAAATTTTACTATAAAGATATAGTAAAATTATAATAAATATATTAGTATAAATTTTCAGCTTTAATTTTCTATAGGTATATTGTATTACTTACGTGGAATATGAATAATATTACTCGTCTATTACCAGACGAATATTTATTTTGCTTCACAACACTATTCTAAATGCGAAAGAGCATTTTTATATTTTCCGTTTTATGCTGAGAGCACCTGACCCGGCATGTCAAGGGGTGTGGGTTCGAATACCGCTCGTGGAATTTTTTCAACTTTGTCTTTTTTCAATTTGTAATTTGTTCGCAACAATATTTGCGTAAAATTATATGTAAATAATCATATATATATAGCTTGCCTATTCTTAACTGATCTTTCAATATTTGTAAAAATATTAAGATCGGATGTTGATGACGTACGTTGTCGACATTGAATAGGGCTCCTTTCGCTTACAAAGTAAGACTAGATAGTGTAGATTAATTTCGGCGAGTTGGATTGAGCCACGATAGCATAGTTGGTAGTGCACCTGACCCGGCATGTCATGGGGTGTGGGTTCGAATCCCGCTCGTGGATTTTTTTCAACACTTTGTCTTTTTTCAATTTGTAATTTGTTCGCAAAAATATATGCGTAAATATTATATTATGTAAATATTATATTATGTAAATAGTCATAGGTACCTATATATTTAATATTTGTATTTAGATAAAAAAAATCATATTGATATTGGCAAAATTATACAAATGTTGTAAAGAAGCCTTTTCAGATTTGCGGTTCATAATTTAAGTATAGTAAATAAATTTAAAAAATACGTAATTATATATATGGCACGCTTATGTGCTACCTTCCGTGAATCCCCACACAGAAAAATACGTGATTGGGGAAATAAGGTCATCGGATATTACATCGCTAAAGAACCTAAAAGTTAAAAGACCTTTATGTGCCTTGGCAACTGCGAAACTTGCTGTAATAAACTAACGAAAAGGTACACCAAGTGGCCGAGTATTGTAATTGTTATATCGAAACTCATCTCAAGTGGTATTTGTAATGTGAAACACAAATTATTCTAAAAACAAAAAAAATGGTATAGCCCCTTAAAAATACTGTAATGAAATTAAACAAACAAATTACACCAAAAATGTTTTTTCTTTTTACAGATTGGCTCAAAGATAATTAATTAAATTTAAGCAGGAGATAAACATGGTGTCTTGTAAGTGGAAACCTGTGTCTAATTTAAAAGCCAACAAGTAAGTTCAGTACCAACCCTTATAAATTTCCATTTCTTAAGTCTGCGCGGCGCCAAACAAATTCATATACCTCCATTTTTAGTAGCGGGTCCCGCGGAAAGGTTGCGTTCACTTACTCTGTGAAACATTGCCTCTAAAACTGATTTGATGTAGATGGAGATCTCTTTGCATGCGCTTTGTTGAAAACCTAGAGCGTTTCCAGAAAATCCTTTTAAATATTGCGTGTTTCAGCTAACCTATCTCCCCGAGCATGTCGTAAGAGCCGACTAAGGGGCAAGTGTTCCAAGATGCTCGCACATCGGGCGATCGGCCGCAACCCATCACTAATGGCTCCCGCCCACGGCAGACTTTTTGTAATGAAATGAAAAAAATATATTCAGATTAGGCACAATAGTGCACTTATGAAAATCGAGTACATGTCTTAAAAATAAAGAAAAAAATATATAATAAATGAGTACACACAATAATAGGTAGGTAGGTAATATTATATAATGTGCCCAGCAGTGGGAACATAAAATGAGCTGATGATGATGATGATGATGAATGTTGTTTTTACTAAGAAGAGGACCGATAATCGGACCGATTTTTTCTCTGAGGTTTTAGTACCGATTTTGACACCGACTTTTTGTAGGACGTGTGAGATGCAACATAGAATACCATACGTTTAATTTGGTAGTCCCTTTCTTCTCCGAATATCGATCGTCCGAAAATCAATATCCCTAACGCGTTTGCAAAATCATCACTATCCATAATGTTCGCGTATACGAAATTTTATTTAACTTAATCTTCTTTAATTCTAATGCTTTTGTGTCATAATATCGGGCGCTATAATAATTAGATGTCATAATTTATCTTGCTATAAAGTCACATGTCCTAAGTGTTATATTGTATAATGTACGTTAGTCTGAATGGTGGTTTATAATAATATTGTTAGTCCTAAAACATATGTTTAAAAGTAGGTTTATCTTGCTATGTTATCATCATATAGTTTATTTATTATAAGTCTTATTACCAAGTAAAACGTTTTATCTAGAGACAGTTTCAATTTCATTTGGAATAATTTCATTGCGCATAATATATTGTGCGCTTAATGTGATTTCTTTAGTAGTTTTTACCATAGATTGAACTAAAATGTTGTCTTATAAAGCTAAACAACTGTTGTGTTTCAAAATTCAGTGACAGAAATATATTGCTGCAAAACCGACTCCACGTAGTCTTGTCTGCCCTACCCCTAGAGTGTAATTTAAGCCCTGCAGCGCCGGAGCCGTGACAGAAGCCATGCATGCTGCATGCTTGCTTGCATGGTGCACGCATGCTGCATGCTTGCTGCTTGCTTGCTTGGTGCATGCATGCTGCATGCTTGCTTGCATGCTTGAATTTCGATTTTAGGGCACGTTATATTATTAGACATTACGTTAAGACTTATAACTATTATAGAAAAGTCTTTCATGTCTTTTAAATATTATAGATTGTAATATTTATAGCAAAAAAATTTTGGTCATATTATATTTAGGGATTTGAATTTTAGGGCAAGTGATATTATAAGACATTAAGTTAGGGCTACTTATCATTCGGACACATGATGATTATGTCACAAAACATTATGACACGTTAGGTTATGGATAAATAATTTATGAGACAAAATAGAGAACCGTTTAATTTTCACCGACTAAAAAATTGGTCACCGATTACCGGACGTGGGTGGGGGCACTTATACAGAGTTTGTTATTAAAGTTATAAGTGACAGAGGTTAAGACAAGTGCTAAACAAATACGTAAAACTATTTGCATGCACTGTAATTGATTAAAATATAGGGCTGTTCTAGAAAAACGTGTTCCAAATATTGCGTTTGTATACACAATATTGTCGGATTCTAAGCATTGCTAAACTAAGACATCAAGATTCATAGATTTTTTTTTTTTTAAATTCATTATTACTAAAGAGCTCAATGGCGCAACGGTTTCCACGTTAGCGTGGTTTGTAGTGGCTTTTTTTAGAGTACCATATAAAATTTGTGCCTAATGCCAGTATTAAAATAAACTGTAAGTTTTTTCCGGAAAGTAAATCCTCTTTACACCGATTAAGAAGGTAAAGAACGTGACCTGCGATTACAATTTATTATTGCTGATACTTAGTTAACAATTTCGGAATTGACTATACAAAGTTACGGCTCACTGCGATACATATAAGTCAACCGTACAAATACCCTAAGTCTCTAAGGCCAGTGTACAAAGCGCCATATCAGAACACAGTGTCTTCTAAATCAACAATTTTATATTTCTCCGCTCAACTCGCCCGGAACGCCGCCGCTGCCAAACACTATTAAGAGAAATACTGTGAAGTAACTGAGCAGCTTTTGTTGGTTCTTGGCTCTGGATGTCGTAAACAGGTCATTTCTCACCATATTGTAAGTAGGACACGATGGGACAGCGACTTTGGGAACAGCGAAGTAAAATATTTGGCAGAGATGATGCTAAAACAATGATTTGCTGTCGCTACAGCTAGAGACTCTTGAAGCAAGGTTTGTTCAATACTTCAATCAATACTGCACTATCGATCGAAGGTTTAATATCAAATTCTTCAATCAATTCAACAGGAGTTTATAGTAGTCACTGTAATGTTAATATCAATACAATAGTTGTACGAATAAACTCATTAAATATTTTTTTTAAATGCGGCATCTGTATTGTAAGTCTTAGAATTTAAACACTTTGTACTCTTTGTAAATAAATGTTTAAAAATAATTATTTTATTTTAATATAAAAAATAAAACACGTAAATTCTGCAAAGCGAAAATACATATACCTACATACTACCTACTATAGGTGTACGTCGTGCATCATCTTCAGTGCAATACGCAACTAAATCATGGCGACCAATTTGCAAGCTTATCAGTTTGATTGCAACGTCCAAAATGCGTCGCAAGTCCTGGGAGCGAGCGCATATCTCTTCCGTGTCACGGTGCACTTAGGGATAGCTGTTCTGATAGTGTCCCGCCGGTGGAGTCCCCGGGACTAGCCGCCCGCCCGCCCAGAATGCAAATTCGGAATTGTGGGACACGGCATAAGCGACGAGCGTTCACTTGGAACTCGTCAATAATTGTTCTTATCTTAGTATAGTGACAAGTGATATTTGTTGATGTATAGTTCAGGCTTGTGATCACCAACTCGCAGTTGGCAAGCGTGCTGATTAAGTTAATATTCACCAAATATAACAATGGCTTAGTTGAACGAAATCATTATTTATTTATTTATTTATGACACAATAACAACTCACATTGCAAGTATGACCGTAAATGTAATATTATTTATAAACATATTTAAGTTACACAAACTACTTTAAAGAAACTTTTGAAAAATCATACAATAAAAAAAACCTGTTTTAGTAATTGAAATGAAACAACTTTTACGGATCTACTCGCGTTTATTTTATACATTAGTTTTACTTACTTAATGTTTATCCTAACGTGGTTACATGGAGTAATGTGTAGTGTTCGCGTAAACTTTAGAAAACAATAGATACTGTTTTAAAAAAAATAAAATAGAAACAAACATTAACAAATATTATCTAAGAAGCATTATGCCGACTAACCTGATCGTGAGACTTTATTTTAAGCTGTGGTTGAATCTACCTACTGCGGTGCTAATATTATAATTTCTGTACATTCGATACAGAGGATTATTATAGTTCACATTGTATGATGTTATTGGTACATATAACACAATACAATCATAATTGCATCACCTGCTTTTTTAGTGTTACTGTTAAACCAACGCAGCCAACCTCTTTTATGTTTCTCCAGGTGCGAAACGTCATACGACTATAAGATAATGCCATCCCTATTACAAAAGAATACTTTACTAAGGGCTATATTACGTAATAATGTTTGATCGCTTTCGCCTGTGCCATGCGCCGCCGTGCCACCGCAGGCAGCCTGGCTTACTCGGGCTCGGCTAGTCTTCATTTCTCTTCTTTATGCTTTGTAAACAATATCTCAACCTCCACAACTTGTGTTTGAATAAAAATCTAGTAAACTGCCCTCTCAGGCCACTCGAGTCGTATTTTGTCAGGAACTACTCAAAGCTGTTGTGCCACTTTGGACCTTATAACTTGGCTAGGAAGACCTAAAAGGTTAACGAATATAATTTTGTTCGCAAGGTTTCTAAGTTTGGTAGTCCCAAAAGTTTTTGTGCGGCCTCTGAGTGTTTCGCTATCTCTGGGGACGTGTAAGTTCAATTTACGTCGCGGGTGTATCTTAGTAAAGATTATTTCCTACGAAGAAAATCAATCACGGTACTTATCAACTCAACGTCTAAGCTCGATGATTTGTTCCGTGTAATGTGAATATAGTTTTGAAGAGGAATATGTAACTTTGCGGTCAACTGAAGAGGTCTGCTACCATTTTGGTGGTGATGATGACGAAGACTTCGCGCGATACCAAGTTGCAAATGTCACAATAACGTTGATTCGATTGAAGAATAGTTTAACAAACAGATCGATGTCTGCTACCCATAAATTATTACTGCTCAATGCTCAGCAATAGTATCTTGCACTGCTCTATTGAAGTTTGAGGTGTTTGAGATCTGGCTAAAATATTGGGCATACATATAATATAAACGACGACGGACGTTTTCGCATTGTAGAATCATGGGTAGATTGAAAGCAAAAGCAAACAAGTTTTAATGCAACTTTTACACCATGTTTTCCATGTCTGAATGATGACGAAATAATTACGTTGTGAATGAATGAATAGAATAGAAATAATAAAAGAAGTTTATTGTACGCGAATAAAAGTTTATTTTACACAATATTACAGCAATCTGTATTAATAAAAAAAAATTGCCACATGTATGTCAGAGCATCACTTGAGAACGGCTCGACTGATTTGACCGATTCATTTTTTGTTGTTTTCGTATTCGTCAGGACTTGCTTGTTCTTATTAAATTTACTGTCTTAGTGGTTAGCCTGCTGGGCTTAGGGCTGTGGAAGCTAGACGAGCAATAAAAACGCTTCGCAAGGATGACAAACGGGTTTCAATTTAATTATCTGAAGCTCTGCCTTGCGCCGGAAGGCACGTTTAGCCTTTACTGTGCTACGGATTAGGTTAGCGAGAGTCTTAAATTTTAATGATTCCCTAGTCTAGATATCCTTACAAACAACCTTCTTTCGGTATCACTTATTTTTAAGCAAAAAATTTGCTTATGACCGCGTATGGTTTTTCAAATGCCGGTTGGTGATCACAAACTGGACTATGCATTGAAAAATTACATACGTAACACACTTTGTCCGAACTGGGAGTTGAACACAGGATCAACGGTTTTCAAGCCGATCGCTTAGCCACTCGGCCATCGAGATGCAAGCGATAGGTATTACTGAGTGTCTTAATCGACAGACAATAATAACATGATGCAGGCGATAGGATTGCGATATAACTGAATATCTTAGTAAGAAGTTATTATTATTAATATACATGTCGCAGGTTCTTAAGTGCAATCTGGACAAGAGCTGGATGGATGAACATCACCGGTACTTGCTATACCACTGCTGGTGCACGAGCTTGCCCTATGGATGGAAACACCACAGCCCATTAGCTACTACGCAGACGGGCCCAATGCAGATTGGTGGTTGTTAACGACTGTTAACTAATGCAGCCGGGGCCAACGGCTTTACGTGTCTTCCAAAGCACGGGGCGCTCGAAATACATTTTTGGTCACCATTGATTGATGATAATTTACCTAAGTCCCGATAAATAATACTATCGTTTGCGAGCTCACTTGTGCAGCATTAAATCGGATCGGCAAACATCAGCGCAGACGCGGGAGGCCATTAAAAGTTTGCGATTCGTTAAAAATTTCTGAGCCAGTGACAAGTTCGATCACGTGATCTAGTGAACCCTAACTAGGGAATGTCAACCTGTTCGCGGGGCGGGGAAATAGTAACTACCGAGTCACGTGGGCGACAAGTTTGCTAGTTCAATTAACGTCTTTGTTCGCAATTCTCTATTTTTTTATGTTTTCGGACAAATGTAGATAGGTAGGGTAGAACTCGTGTGGCTCTTATATAAATATTAGATACTTTATACAAAATGTTTTGTTTTGTTTATATAATTTTAACGCAAATTTTGCTGCCAAACAAATTACAAAAACACAAATGTTGTGAAAATTTTCACGACCAGGATTTGATTTTGATTTGTACCTGTACCCTTCTAACATACCGGGTCAGGTGCTCTCCCAATTGAGCTATCGTGCGGGCTGGTTAGAACCACGATAGCTGAATAGGGAATATGCATAGAATTTAATTTTTTCTACATTCTTTATTGTCTTTACATTATACTTAAAAGATATTTTTTTATTTAGTTATTATTTAAACCCAGAAAATGTTATGAGTAAAAATTAAGGTGCAGGAAATTCAAACTTACAAAACGCGTCACCATTGGTGGAAACTAAATGTGACGTCACCGGTCCGTACGTCATTGGATTTATCGGCGTCGATATTCATACTGTGTTTGTTATTGTTAGTGAGAAAAATTGTTTAAATTCCTGTGTGATTACTTGTGAAAAGCTTGTGAATATATATTTGTAGTTAATCTAGGACGATTGCAGAAATTCCCGAAATTTCGGATAATCTACCGAAAATAGATGCATTTATGATGTCATCATATTTTGCATCAAATCTCGATTTTACGAGCGCAGAGATCAAAGGAGTTAAAGCTGCAATTATGATGTTACATGGTATATTTTAGTCCATAACATACTTTTATTCATAATTTTTTATTACTTACAACACAACATAGTCAAAACATAACCTATACATAACCATTTGTCATAAAAACTGTTTCTAAACTCCTAATTTACGTCTATATTATTATTATTTACACGTAATATATAATGAAGCTCACTCAAGTATGATATGTTTATACTTTTTGTAAATATTAGATAAATACGATATTCCGATTTACATGAACAATATTCTTTCAGTATTTAAGTGCTTGTTTGTTTCAGATCTGAACGAGAATCTTACGGCGATTCAGCAGTTGGCTATGTCCAAGTGAAACGAGATGGAGACATATGTCTAGTTAAAGCTCGGATTACACCTGAGCATAATGTCCGGCAGAAATGTAACGCTGTTACTTGCACTTGCAATGAAACTGAAGAAACTATAATTTCTGTTGAATGTGAAGATTGTGCTGCACATTTAGGTTGGTAACTATTTTACTTGCTTAGCTTCAGTGCTTAGGCCCACCAAGCTAGTTGATTATTAAACCACACCACAACGATGTATGTTACATATACGAGTTAGTTCTAGTTAGACTTAGCAACTTTCTTAGGCAGAAGGCGATCAATCTCACTTTTAAACAATTCGGGAAATACTGGGTCCTGCTTGATTAATATCATATACATTTGTATGGGAAGTACTAGGACTTAGGCTTCGTAATCACTTCTTTGTGGAGGTTCAACAAATTCTAAAATATTACTATTTTTAGTTATAGCATACTCTGAAAGAGCTTCATTTACCAGTGCTAGTCTTTGCCTTTTAACTACGGCCATTCTTTCAACTGGTGGTGGCATATTCCGTTTTTGACACAAAATTTAAGAGGAACGACGAAGTATGAGACTTATCTATTTCTTAAAGATGCATTAGTTAAGTAAATAAATCGTTAAGAAAGTATCTAAATAAATTCATAATGAAAAGATTGATATATTACGACCTTGAAATGAAACAACTTTTACGGATCTACTCGCGTTTATTTTACACATTAGTTTTAATTAATGTTTATCCTGACGTTTCAAACCCTTTGCAGGGTCCGTGGTCACAGGGAGTCTCCCTGTAAAAGTTGTTTCATTTCAATGTGTTGTGTTCGCGTAAACTTTAGAAAACAATATATTACGACCTATATACATTTTAAATAAATAATTCTTGACAAACTAATACAGTTGTCATAACCTGAAAATATCTGCTAAAAATAAAGATTGCTACAAATTCCCGCTTAAAATTAAACTGAATTTTTTCTTCTTAATCCAGAACCATTTTGCTATTTTTTACTACTGATTTCATTAAAGCGCATAGTTACTCAAAATTAGCCGAACTCCCATACTAAAATCATTCTCCTTTCACTTTGAAAAATAATTTGACAATTTTCAAGCCTATTTATATATTTTTCTATGTTATAAAGATTAAATCTTAAAATTAATTTAAGAAATAAAAAAAATCATGCATATTCCCTATTAGAGAGAGCAGCACCTGACCCGGTATTTCAGAAGGGTGCAGGTTCAAATCCTGCTCGTGGAAATTTTTCTAAATTTGTGTTTTTATCTTTTTGTACTTATTTTTCAAGTCTTTGAACGTATTCTTATAGTAGTTCATAATTTGGTGTAAAAGTAAGAATATACTTTTACAACTATGAATACTTATCTAAAATAAAGTTTGCATTGTTATTATTATTGGGGTTTAGTTACAAAAAAAATATTAAAAAAGCTTAGCAAAAAAAAATAAAAATTTTGAGCAAAACTTCAAAAATCGCAGAACAATATACATTCAGATTGGTGGGATTTAACAACTGGTATCCTACGACAATAATGGGACCCAATGGCCTAACGTGCTTTCCGAAACGAAATGCATACAACTAATGTTACATTCTATAGGGATAGCTTCAGGTTTGTGTGATTGTTCAATAAAAGTCGTTGTACTTGCACACTTTGTATAATTTCACCAGAATATCCACACTTTAATCGCACAAACAATTCCGCAAATCCACTAGTGACGGAGCCTCTCGCCACGCAACCCGGTACCGTCAGTATCAATACACGATCTTTTTAAATTATAACTTCTTTTAAAACTACAAATTTATGATTTACATTGTTTACCACAAATAATTACTATTAGAATTAGGCTTATTTTAACAATCCAATAAATTAATGACTTTTACAATTTAAGTGTTGCTATTTTTATTAAATCATATATAAACGTATCACATCAGGGTAAGTAGAACTATGAAAACAATATTCCATCAGGTTTAAACAAATAATAAAACAAATAATATTACAATAGGCTTACAATTCGTATTGTACAGTTCAATAGCATCAATTAGTTTAGATATGCTTTCAAAGCCAATCCTTATTGGCTAGAAAAGAATAATCCTTAATATTTTGTGTAAGGTAGGTATGTCTTTGGTGTATCTTTTTCATAAAATATCATGACAAATAGTAGTAACAATTTTCATAATTGAAACACTCAATCAGCTTTTGTCAGATCACGATTTAACGTTAATTGTCCAATTAATTATACTCTTACTGCTCTCAGAGAGACAAACAGGGATTCGCGGCCAAAAGTCCCATGTTTGCACGGAGCCGCGCTCAGCGCTCTGCGATTGTCCAATATAAATAAAGCAACAAATTAAAAGCGCGTTTTAATTGAAGACCCCGATAATTAAGCGTGAATATTTAATTTAATTAATGAATTCCGTAGTCGGAGGTAGCCGCGATCGACTTGCACTAGTGATGTAATGGGCTACTCAGAATACTTTTTAAATTTAAAATGTACAACATTCAATTTACTGAATAATAATTAGGTACTTATAATTATTTTAACATTTTATTCAAATTTATTTATAACTTGATAAATTCGCATTTAGTGACTATTTTTACTGCAGATATTAACTAGACATTAAGCCATTATTCATTAACTGTAGAGATGACTTGATTTCAATCATGGAGGCCTTTGCCCAGCAGTGGGACAGTAATAGGCTATTTACTTTTACTTTACTATATTAACTACATATATAACTGAGTTTGTTCAAATATCAAAAAAAGATATTGAACTGAACTTTAAAAAGTGTTTTTTGAAAGTATAATTTTCTAAAACCAAGATTTTGTAACTCATACGGCCTCGATGGAGACTTATTATAAATGAACGAATAGTGTCATTGTGGAATATGTTTATTTATTTATGTTTTAGTACCACAGTGTAGTGACACTAACTAAATAACTAAACTAGTAACCGTCGCAACACTATTCCTAATAAGAGGATCGTTTCTAATGAATGTGAACGAGAAACTGTGTTTTTGCTTTAATAATGATATTCAATAACTCCAGTTACAGTCGTTAAGGCAACAAAAGTTAATAAATTTAAGCCACTTTGACAGTTAATAATACATAAGACGCAATTCGTATTTTGCATTTATAAATAAAAATAATATTGCGAATGTAAGTTAACAACTTTAAATTATCACTTAGCTTTGTAAGTGAAATGAAATGAATGAAATGAAATGAAATGAAAATACGAGTTAATACTATTCTTTGTAAAAGTCCTAAGTATAATTATAACAATATAGCAATTACAAAAACATAATGTTGAAAAAATTTCCACGAGCAGGATTTGAACCTGCACCCTTCTGACATACCGGGTCAGGTGCTCTTCCAATTGAGCTATCGTGGTTCTAACCAGCCCGCCGAAATTATTCAACACTATTTACTTTTTTACTTTGAAAGCCAAAGGCACCCATTCAATGTCAACAACTACCGTCATTAACACCCGATCATAATATTTTTACAAATACTAAAGATCAGTTAAGAAGTAGGCAAGCTATTTATAAAATGTTTTTGTTTTGTTTATATAATTTTAACGCAAATTTTTGTTGCGAAACAAATTACAAAAACACAATGTTGAAAAAATTGGAAGAGCACCTGACCCGGTATGTCAGAAGGGTGCAGGTTCAAATCCTGCTCGTGGAAATTTTTTCAACATTGTGTTTTTGTAATTTGTTTCGCATCAAAAATTTGCGATAAAATTATATAAACAAAACAAAAACATTTTATTGACTGTTAATTTTAAAGTTTATTTAGAGTTGCGGCAACTGTAAACTGTTGCTGCAACTAGCAACCTTTAATGAAAACTTTTGAAATGTTGATAGTTTCTTCAACTAAACCGATAGTTTCTTCAACTATATTTACTCTGTGTGCGAAGCGCCTTAGAAGGCCTTGTGGAGCGTTGCAGATTTGACACAATCCTAGAGGTGGGTATGAAGTTTCTTTGCATGAATCGGTTTTGGCATGTTTTGGTGAATATACGAACCGAAGGTTGTCTTTGTATTGGACCACACAAAGCATGAGCGTCATTATTTTCTTTTATAGAAGATTTAGCGAATTACTCCACTCTACCTGATGTTAAGCAAAGGCAGAGTTCAAATTCTAAGACAGCAAGTGGAGCAGGATTGTGCCTCAATAGCCGTCCTTACTTTGCCGGTCTCCCAGTATACACTAATATACTTACTAAGGTAATCTGTATCAAATCCTTATTTATATTATTTATCGATCGATAGCGACCGATGACTTTGATGATTTGACTATCACTGGGATAATGTGACTATTTCATCATCATCATCATATTTTGCCCCCACTGCTGGGGCACGAGCCTTCCATATAGATGGATAGGTTTTTTAATTTGATATAGGTATGACACATCTGGAGCTCCGTCTTTCCCACTTACTCCAAAATACCAACACCTTAGCACGGCAATGTCTTGGCATGAGCTGTGTGATAACCATTACAATTATTTCAAAGCCAAAAATTCTTAAAAATATATCCATTATGTTAAGTTGTCATAGATGCTCCGAATAAACATTTTTCATTTCAAAATCATTAAACAAAAATG
The DNA here is from genome assembly GCA_949315975.1 of Eudonia truncicolella. Lineage (NCBI taxonomy): Eukaryota > Metazoa > Arthropoda > Insecta > Lepidoptera > Crambidae > Eudonia > Eudonia truncicolella. Next base: position 671,823 of record OX438838.1, on the reverse strand, counting down.
TTCATCGACCCTCACGGAATAAGATGGGTGAGAAATAGAGGAGTGGTGTCTGGCGCCGGCTGGCCGACATCAGTCAGCCGACGCGAGAGGATTTAATAAAAGCACTCGCCCCGCACTCCGGGGGACTCGATTATCGGTACCGATATTTTTTCTCGAGTACAATCGACTCTTCAGCGTATCGGTTAACTCATAGAGATAGGCGTTGAGTGCGTTTTTTTTTTACTAAAACGTGAGTATAAAATAGAAATTTCCGCCCGCGACCACAGCCTTGTATAACTTGGCCAAAACGTTGGTTAAAGTTGTGCCCAGAAACCTATAACTCTTAATTTTACGTTAATACTCGTAAGGTAAGGTTAATAATCGTTCATCGTTCATCGTTCCGTATGGTTTTACAACATCTAACCAAAGTTTAATCAAAAATGGTTTAGTAGTTTAGTAACGAATACAATACAAACAATATAACATTATTTTTATTTTCTAGATGTCTCTGATCCCCAGCTCCCGGGTGCGATTCCCAGCGAAAGATTCATGTTTGTGTACTCGGTTTGGTAGGTGTTAAAACTTGTTTGTCCGCCTGGCTAGCTACCACCATCTCATCTAAATACGTTGCCATAACATCAATATTTGTAGAGTTGTTGTATTCTGGCAGCTAGAGATAAGATAGCCAGTGCTTCGGTACTGCTTCAATAGTGCCTCGGATTCCAAGTTAAAGTATTCCGGGAGATGAAAGAAAAAAAATTCTTGCAACTCTTAAAATTAGTGTTTGTAAAAAAAATATCTATTACGGACTACAATAATTTGTATTAAAAAATGTTACATTAATGAAATAAGCCTTTAAGTAAATAGTTCCTAAGTGACGGCTCATTTCACAGAACTCTCTCGTTAGCAGCGCGACGCATGAGCCAAGAGTCAGGACGTTAACATCTAACCAGATTAAGTTAAGTGAATGCACTTAAGTTTATTAAATTCATTTAAAGTACTCCACTTGTAGGATTGGAGTCTCGAATAGTGTTCACTCATTACTTAAGACCTATTTCTGGTTGCTTGGCATTTGCGAATCTGTGATAATTTTTTCATCTATATAATATTTACAGTAAAGTCACATTACGAATTTGTACATTTAAGATCTAACCTTTATGTAACCTTAATATACAATACAAATTTTGTAACATTTATTATATAAGGCAGTTAACAAGAACAATAATTATTTCTAGAAAGTAACCGCATAAATGAAATCAGGAATTAAGTCTTGAAAACATCAGCCTGTTTTTTGACGGAACTGTCCTATGTCCAGCTGTGGACGTGTGTAGGCTGATGATGATGACGGAACAAACTATTGGCGTCATAGTTTGCCATTCCAACCAACCAACCAGTCACCTACCCAATCGTATAAGTGAATGACACCAACACCACCGTCATCTTATAAAACACCCTTACGTAATCATTATCAACAACCGCGAGCTTCAAAGTTCTTATCTTATCTTATCTTAGTGGGGCCTGCTGAGGTTTCCCTCTCTCAGTAACACTTCGATCCATTTGGGATCTTTTGAGTAACCCCATCCTTTCACTCTTCCTCCTCTGTTGAGCTTCGCAGTCAGGATCGCTAACCGCTGGACTAACCAGGCTATTGCATAAATTTAAAAAAAAATACTTAAGGCATTGTTTTATGTACTTAAACACAATCTTCAAAAAAGTTGTATCACACTCAAGTGGCAATCGTAAGCAAAGTCTTCCCGTGAACGAGACACAGATAAATATTTATAGGCAATGCAAGTGTTTATCGCGAAGGGGCCGGGGACAGTAATTAATGCATTATTTCACCACTCGATGGCACAATGTCGTTCCGTCTCTCATTAGTATTCGGGATGCAAATTGCGGGCAACGCACCCGCCCAGACCTCACTTTCCCAGAAATAATTTCATCAACATCACCATACTTGCGTAACTAACTGCAACGTAAGAAAGGACAGCATAAGATCTCCGAAATTACATGTTTTTTTTTTCTTTTTCTTTTTTTGATAATCCTACATCGGTAAAAAGACTTTACTGACTGCAATGTAAGAAAGAACGATAAGGCGACACTTTGAAAAAACACATCAACATTCAAGTAAAATTTAAACACTTAAAAAAGACGACAACCTCAGGCGGGAATCGAACCACGCACCTTCCGCATTCCGGGCGGCTGCCTTAACCACTTGGCTACCGAGGTCTGGCTTTCACCCGTCGAAATTTTTCAGTGCTTGATGCTTATGTTTTTTAGTAAAAGCCAGACCTCGGTAGCCAAGTGGTTAAGGCAGCCGCCCGGAATGCGGAAGGTGCGTGGTTCGATTCCCGCCTGAGGTTGTCGTCTTTTTTCAGTGTTTAAATTTTACTTAAGTATATTTAAGCGTTAATAAAACGCTAAAATATATAAAAAACACTTACATCAACATTCATCGTTGTTTGTGAAACTACTTATTGCGCTTCCACTGTGGAGCCGCAAGCTCTTCGCGAAATTCCTTTTAAATACCTACAAACTAAGATCTCGGTTCCCGTCTACATTTACATTTCTTAGGTAAGCCGAGTCTGGAGCTGGGAATGAACTTAGGCATTATTTAAATTTAAAAATGTTAAGCAAATAAAAACTGCCGTAGGAAAATATTTTATGATGTAAATTTTTATACGTATTTATTTCTCTTAGATTTTTGTTACTTCAATGATATATATTTGAAACAATAAATAATTAATACACATTAATGTAACATAACATAACTAACTACATTAAAGAAAAAAATAATTAAGATAACTAAAGACAAAATAAAACCTATAAATAAAAAATGTCCTCTAGCTGTGGGCTCATGGGAACAGTCCCAAGAATGCTGGCAACATTACCTCCTTACATTATTACCTCTTTGCATTGCCAAGCTAATACGCTGGCAGAGGTAACTTTTTGTAACTTATGTTTATATTATAATTTAGTTACCTGACCTGGCACCTGACCCGGTATGTCAGAAGGGTGCAGGTTCAAATCCTGCTCGTGGAAATTTTTTCAACATTGTGTTTTTGTAATTTGTTTCGCAACAAACTTTGCGTTAAAATTATATAAACAAACCAAAAACATTTTATAAATAGCTTGCCTACTTCTTAACTGATCTTTAATATTTGTAAAAATATTATGATCGGGTGTTAATGACGGTAGTTGTTGACATTGAATGGGTGCCTTTGGCTTTCAAAGTAAAAAGTAAATAGTGTTGAATAATTTCGGCGGGCTGGTTAGAACCACGATAGCTCAATTGGAAGAGCACCTGTCCCGGTATGTCAGAAGGGTGCAGGTTCAAATCCTGCTCGTGGAAATTTTTTCAACATTGTGTTTTTGTAATTTGTTTCGCAACAAAATTTGCGTTAAAATTATATAAACAAACCAAAAACAGTTTATCTGTTTATTATGAGACGACCAGCACCTCAGTCTCCCTGTGACCATGGAGCCCGCAAAGGGTTCGAAACGTCAGAATAAACATTAATTAAAAGTCATGTGTAAAATAAACGCGAGTAGATCCGTAAAAGTTGTTTCTGGTAGGTAAATGACGATAACACCAACGCTAGAAACGCAGCTTTGACTTTGAACTCATTATCAATTACTTAGGACTACTAGAACTAGACAAAAAAAAATATTGATCTCAATTTCGGATATCTTTTTCAATTTACTTTCTCATATATCTTTAAAGACACCATAGCACTCCGACATTTCATCGAGTTGTAACTAAAATCACATCAGACGTACAGGATCGGAACTAATACGCAATAAGAAATCTGATCTGCTCTAATCGACAATCCCAAGATGGCGAATCAATTCGATTTACCGCAGACATACCCTGGTCTGGTGAGACGTATCTCTCGTTTTGTTGTCATGCCAATTTAAAAGTGATTTTTAAAAATATATATAAAGAGCAATACGTAGGAACTGCTTAGTTGAGGCTAGACAAAGAATAATGACATCCCCTTATGAGGAATTCTTCTTGATCCAACAGAATCGCGGGAGAGATTAGGTTGAAAACATTTTAAACTAGACGCTGCGCCATTGAGCCCTTTCTATTATTATAACCAACAAATAATAATTACAAGATAAAATTTTACTAGAAAATAACAACCAGTATCAGGAAGCTCGAGTGAGAATCAAACCCACGACCACTGGAGTACCGATCCAATGCTCTGAAGGCAGAGCTATAGCTATATATAGCGTTGTAAATGCAAAAATTAAAATTACAAAAACTACAAATAATTTTCAGTCTCGTTGTGCAGTTACGACTTTTTTTAATCCCTACGGGTTAGTAACATAGTAGGCCTTATTTTGATCCCTCGACCGATCCTCTAAATGCCACTACTCATTTACAGAGTACACTTAACATGCACACTAGTTTAGCCCCAAGACACTCGTAGAACAAGGGTACGAAGAACCGGTTCACACGCGCTCTACACCAGGTACAGACATGTACCTGGGTTCTTCTTTCCTCCACCACGGCCCGGTCAATCCGAGCCGTGATCCAAGCCTTTAGGGGCGCCCTCTGGTTGTTCCGCTCCCCGATCCGATCCGAACCCTTCGGAGAATCTAGTAGGGCACTGGGACACGCACTAGTGTGTGATGCCGTTCCCTCTAGAAGCCGCCGGTGATTCATTTCACACGGCTTGAGGAACCCTTTAAGTTTCTCGCCGCCCCCAAACAAGCCCGGTGAAGCTGAAAATGCCGTTTAAGGCAATCAGCGAACTCTCTCCAAAAAAAACAACCTTATTTTTGATTAGGCGAAAAGTTGAAGCACACATCACCCTACTATTAAACTAGCTACCGTAGCATAGTTCCGAGATTTTTAACAGAAATAAGATATATAATCTTATCTCTGTTAAAATTATACTACGTTATGTTACTAATAATGCCAAGTCGTATATTTTGTAGATAACAAAGATAGTGAAAGCTGACGAAGTGGATAAAATATAACATTTCATCACGAACTCATCTTAAAGAGAAAAGTGTATAACAAAAATAAACCCTCAAAACCAATAACTAAATAGAAGTTTGATAAGAAATGGCTTGTAAAATGAATAAACTTTAATTATAGCCTTAAGTGTATCGTGTGCTTAAACTTCGCAAGCAGGAATGTCGACCTCGATAATTAAACTGTTGTAAGTTGCAATGGAGTTCGGTTGGCTCAAGTTGCCGCCCCGCAACTATTCGATAAATGTACATAGTTCACGTGAACTTCACTTATAAATAGGGGGTTGTTGGGAAAACCTCGCGCCGTAAAACAAAGAAACTGTTAACTTAGGATGTACACACTTAATCTTTGTTGCATCTAAGTATCTTGGTTAGTGGTTAGGAGCTCGATGGCGCAGTGGAAAACGCGTTTGGTCTTCCATTGCTAAAGTTAAGCCATTTTCATAAAGGGTACATTTTAAGTGCTCACCAAAATAATTTTTATACTCTAATATACACACATCAGAAGAATTGTACGTTTTGTATATAGTATATTCTTTTTGCTTGCCAAAATGGATTAATGCTCACCAAATATTGTATTGGTCAAAATACCTAAAATAATGTACCACTTGCGAGCTATTTTTTCGAAGTAGTGGATCAATTCCGCGAGCGTAAAAGTGGGTAGATTGATAAAATTTACCGTTTTTGAACACCAAATTTTACACTATTATTCAAATGATTGTCTTAAATTTCAAAGTATTTTGTTTTATTAGACAACAGGAAACATAATTTACCAAATTGAAACTCGAGGCATAAAATATTGGTATTATCTATTTGGTCACAATATTATAACATATTTTGTCTGAAATGCAGTTAAAGGTTTTCATATATTTTTTTATCATATAGTAAAAATAATTAATTCATATACATATTAATTAATTATTTTTATTAACCTTTAGTATGCCGGAATACCAGACACAATAAAATTTTAATTGTTTGGCACGTGGATCCACGTTCCGGAGTTCCGTTAAAGCATTTAATAAAAATAATTAATTGTTTTTTTTTTATAATATTTTAGGAAACACAATTTGGTGATCATTTAGCCATTTTGGTAAGCGTTTTGAATTTTATTGGTAGTAAAATTGATACATTTTTGGTAGGCGTTTAAACACAAGCCTTTCATAAAGGCTGGACTTTATTATATTTATAAGACATACTTATCTTATTTTTCGTATTAATCACTATAAATTGAATTTGTATTTCTTAAACAATTTTTGAGTTTTATTAGAGTACTGTATTTAATATGTATATTTCAGTTCTTATAAATGTATGTAGTATATGTTTCATTTACGTTCTTTGTAGCACCGCTTACCAATTTTTCTGCCTAGCCCTTAGATCAACTGGTAGAGAATGCCATTTGGCATTAAGTCCGCCTTTTGTACTTTATTTTATTGTATTGTGCAATAAAGATTAAATAAATAAATAAATACTGTACCTAGTGGTAGGTACTGTATGAAATTGTGGAAATTGAAACTTTTACAAAATAAAAGGTTTAATTATTTACCTTTATCTTTTACAAAATGTAAATTTGTTAACTTAGATTATTTATTTTGCTTTTTTATATGTGGTTGTCTTTTATATTTATTTGTGTTTATTTGTGATGGAAAGTGTTCTGCTATGATAGGGCATTTTCCAATATTTTTGACGCTATAAGGGGGAAAAGAGCTGGACACTTGTTGAGTTTCTTGCCGGTTCTTCTCAGTACAAGATCTCCCGCCCAGAGTAGACTTACGAACCGATGGCATAGTGACATTCACAAGAGCTACTTGTAGCCTAAACTGAATAAATGATTTTGATTTTGAATTTGAATTTGATATGTGTGACCCAAAATTTATCCTCTCGAGCTTTTTAAGACACGTTGATTCTGGTTGTTGTCTTAAGGTACTTACATATATATACTTCCACGTCTTTCTTCCAAAAAGGGTTAGATTCTAACTAACACTGCATTGAATTCACCAGTTTTATGTATACTCGCCATTAGCGACCAAAGTTCTAAGTTTAGGGTTCTGAGGTGGAATAGATAATAACATCAGTGATTGGCTGCTAGCCGATCGCTTGATGTGCGAGCTTCTTGGAACCTATGTCTTTAGTCAGCCCTTACGACATGCCCGGGAAGTTAAACGTCCCAGACCAGCATAGGGTAAGATATGAAGTCTTTAAATAGCAGTCGTTAAAACCCACCAATCTGCATTAGCTATTTAGCCTAACCTTGTGGTTAATCCCAAAAAAAAAATTTATCGTTGCTATATTTTTTAATTTATAGAGTATCCAAGCCACTCATTAGTTCGACACTCGGTTTGATCGTCTCGAAGCTTCGAATTTATATTGCATACGTTTATTGAATTGAGAATAAAAAGGCACGCACCCCGTTCATATCAAGCATAATGCTAATGCTTGTAACCGAATCACCATATAAATTGCGCGCAAATGCGTTCGTGCGCGCGGCGCGTATATCTCCGCGCGGCGGACGCACGGCGCGTAGATGCGATTGATATTTATCTGCGCGCCGGAGGCCGTGCCGGCACACCTTCAACCTGCCGGTGATAACACATCAAAAGTTGCGATTTTGTTTAGGTGTAATAGTTTAAATTTATACACTTCACTGCCATGTTCTTTTAGCGCGCAAATACACTGTCTCACATATTAGTCCGCGGTCTAGCAGTCGCACAGAGTAGAAATATCTTTACTTGCCAATACTGTGTACGAATTGTGCAGATATGCCATAATGGATATAAAACTTTAAAAAGGAGATGTAATTTAATTAACTAAAACATAAATGTATGTAAAGGTAACAATAATATTAAAATTCAAAATGAAATTACTAATAGTCCATAACTTAATTATATATTTTTGGAATCAAAATATTCAGCTAAGCTCACGTAGGTAAGTTTAAGGCTTTTATATTAGAAGAAAGCTGATTAAATATTTTGATACCAAAACCAAAAGCCCTTTTGTAGTAGTAACATACGGTTGTTAATCCTAGACACATACAAATCATATTTATATTTATGACGAAGGTTTCATATGAATTTCTACTTTTTAGAGTACTCACTAGTTTGCTTAATAAATAATGAAATTTCCGAGTAGAGATTATCTCTAAGTAATGTATGTTTAAATTGATACGTGAAAAAAAAACATTGAACTCCTTTCTAGGTATTTACGCGTACGGAGTGTGAGCAAGGTTTAATGTGAACTATATTTTGTGGACGTTCTAATTTTGACCACTGGGCCACCACTGGTAGTTTTATTAAACTAGGTTAAACAACAAGGGAAATCGTCTTCATCTCACCTCGTGTCAATGATGATAAGGCCGAAAGTAGAAGCGCACTTCACCAAGAATCCTCAAAAATTGAGGAACTGGCTTTTTTATCTCTAGCTACCCGAACACAACAACGCTACAAAAATTGATGTTATAGCGACATATTTCGACACAATTGCGGTAGCTAGCCAGGCGGACAAACTAGCTAAACTAAACCACCAACGAAACCGAGTACACAAACCCCTCGAACGTCCCAATCGAACCCGGGACTGTCTTAACCAATAGACCACAGAGGCGGCAGCGGCAGAATCAGGAACACAACAGTGCAAATTAATGTTGCTAGCAGAAACAGATACGTATTATGGTGGTAGCCATTCAGCTGGTTTTTGTGCAGTATCCACTGCACAAAGCTATTTTTGTTTCTTCGGATCCATGATTTATTTATGTCTTATCTTTAGAAAATCGTTTTCGAATTAGTAACAAAAAAAATGTCTGTCTTAGGATTAAGTGTCTGCTTTTATTTTCATTGCCATTAAAAGCGAGAGTTCGATCGATGGCCGGCTCTCGATTGTTGCGAGTCACGACCGGCCCGTCATGCCACAATAAATGTTTATAGTTATTAAACCAAGGGGCCGCCTCCGAGCTCGAATTAAACTAATGAACACTAAGAAACTGTCCGTATTGCACTCCTCTGTGACCTTCGGTAAAGTACCAACATAGAGGTTACATGGCACCGTGAGCGCACCGATCTTCGATAATACACGCAACATATGCAGCAATGTTATACGAACAGGTTATGTTTTCGTTTTGCTTTCAGTTTGTGGCGCGAGCCGAGTGTGTTTTGTTTTTCATATTTCTACGTCTTTTGTCTTGCTTTGTCTTTTGAGTTGCAGTCTTTTTAGCAACATAACATTTTTTAAATGTATGTATTAATGATTCAAATAATATTTAATATGTAAAAAGCGTTTAGTACAAGGGAAGTATACATACAAAAACACAAATGTTGAAAAAAATTCCACGAGCAGGATTTGAACCAAAAAAATTGCGTTAAAATTTTATATATTCAAAACAAAAACATTTTAAGTATACATACAGTTTGTTAAAATGACAAATAACTGATTTAAAATCTTTTAATAAATTGCTTCTTAAAATTTTGAAATTTAAATCTACTGATTATGGTAATATAATAATTTACGCAAATTTGATTGCGAACAAATTACAATTTGTCTTATTTTTTTTTAATCTACTCCTTGTCATTTAGTTAGTAAATTTGTAGTGTAAGCATGTCAGTGTTAGTTTTAGTAATAAGCAAATATATCATGAATTACCTACTCATTACAAAACTGCATGTCCATATTTTATTGTCTGTTAATTTATAAACATGTAAGCAGCCTGAATCTGAAATTTTCTCCAACAGTCCAATTTGTCCAATATGTCAAAATTAGGCGGATAAGACACGACTTTTCGCACCAAGGTACTCACCTTGGTGCGAAATTGAGTTCATAAGGATGCTATAGTCTTATTGTAACACTTTGTAAAGAGTTCGAGTAAAGTTTAAGAAAAAATCAACAACATTTCCACGCCTGCCACGGCACTATAGCGACGTTCCTGTACACTAGAACGTGAGACTATTCGATTATAATCAACAAATTCATTCCGGGGTACGAGTGAGTTGATCCGCGCATAAATCCCCAAGTAAAGACAAATCACTCCGCCCTCCCGGGCCGTTCCTGGAGGATAACGGGCCAAATCCCAGGGAACGTGCCATTTAACGGAATGATTACAATATTACGTACTTTCCCTCTGAACCACTGGTATCCCCAGTAATCTGATATGTGTAGTCGTCAATATTATTGCGTAGGGATACTCTTGGGAATATGATTTTGTGTAATATTTTTGGTTAATATACGTAACATTTTTCGTTTTTAGCACTAGTCAAAGTTATTTTTAATTTTTTAATAAAGTAATATGTGTTATTATGCTGTTATGCTCTGAACTCGATCTCTGGGCATGTGTAATTTAATTTAAAACCAATCCGTACATTTCAGGTTGATTTCACATCGTTGATTTACTTTAAATACGTACAAATGGTAAAAAGGTACTTGAAACACTAAGGGGAATAAATAGTTTTGTTAAAGTGATATCATCATCGTCTCATTTATGTCCCCACTGCTGGGGCACGAGCCTTCCCTGTGGATGGATAGAGAGAACGGGCCATAAACCACCACGTGGGCCCAGTGCGGATTGTTGGTTGTTAACGACGAGCAGTCATACCAACATAATAACGTAATAAATTTCTCAACATAATACATTTTTGGTCTCCCCATCCGATGATCGGCCTTTGCGAAAGTTGCTTAACCTCAGCACTCGCAGACCGGGCGCGTTAACCACTGCGCCATCGAGCTCCTGAAAGTGATATACCAAGATATATATCGGTAAACGACATCGGATCGTACGTTTCCTAAAAAACCTTGTAATTGTAAAACTTTATATAAAAAAGGTGGCTGGCAAGAGCTGGATGAGAGTAGCCGCTGATCGTGCTCGGTGGCGTACAAATGGAGAGGCCCATGTCCAGCAGTGAACGTGTATAGGCTGATGATGATGATATTAAAAAGAGTAATTGAATAAACTCCTTTGTCAGATATACACACTTTTCTTATTCTAATAACGTTTAAGGCGCCTAATGTCTTTTGTCTAACACTCCGCCCGAACTGTCGGTAATTCGACTCTAATTACTGCCTGCACTTACATGTAATTAGCCTTCTTTGCACCGCTCCGGAGCATCTTAATTTACTCTAATTTAAGAGTAATGTCCCCTAGTTGGCCCTGTGACATTACATCGAAAGGCTAACTAGACTACGCAACGCCATTCTGGTTCCGTTATACCTACTTACTATCTCTAGGTAATTTGGATATCTTAAAATTCTTAACGGTAAAGCACTTGGCTTTCATCTCAACTGGTGTTAAGTGATGATAAGGCTGTAGGTGGAAGCGCACTTCACCCGGGATCCTCAACTATTGAGAGCTGCCGGAACACAACAATGCTACAAACATTGATGTTATGGCGACGCATTTGGATAAGATGGCGGTAGCTAGCCGGACGGACAAACTAGCCCTTTCACAAACCAAACCGAGTAAACAAACATTTTCAAGTCGGTGGGATCAAACCCGGGAGCTCTGGGTCTGAGACCGGTGTTTTTAACCACTAGACCACAGACGTGATAAAAATTGTTTTTTCATTAAGAATTCTCCCTTACTTTACAACTGACATTTTTTTTCTAACTGTCAAATATATTAATGTTACTAGCATTTTTATTATGGCGACAGACTTGGATGAGATGGTGGTAGCCATTGCGGATTTGGGCAGCGTAATCACTGCCATCTTACGGCATCAACGGAAGAGATCGAGATATTTTTGTCATTGAAATCATCATCATCGTCACTAGCTTATTTCATGTCCCCACTGCTGAGGCACGAGCCTTTCCTATGGATTGAAATGAAACAACTTTTACGGATCTACTCGCGTTTATTTTACACATTACTATTAATTCATGTTTATCCTGACGTTTCGAACCTTTTGCAGGGTCCTTGGTCACAGGGAGACTGAGGTGTTGGTCGTATCACAATTAGTAAGTAGCTTGTATACCCTCATTTAAATTTAATCAGGTGCGTTCCGTTTTACGCAGAAAGAGCTTACAGTAGCTATCTTTTGGTATGGCAGTATGGTGTTGGGGCTGGGATTTAATATTTTGTATGATGGGATCCCAGGCTGGTGGTTCGAAACGTCAGGATAAACATTAATTAAAAGTAATGTGTAATATAAACGCGAGTAGATCCATAAAAGTTGTTTCATTTCAATGTGTAGTGTTTGCATAAACTTTAGAAGACAATATTTATCCTGACGTTTCGAACCCTTTGCAGGGTACGTGGTCACAGGGAGACTGAGGTGTTGGTCGTCTCATAATTAGTTAGTAGCTTGTATACCCTCATTTAAAGTTAATCAGGTGCGTTCCGTTTTATGCAGAAAGAGCTTACAGTATATTTCCTATGGATTTAAACACCACAGTAAGAACGGGCCGTAAACCACCACACATGCCCAGTGCGGCTTAGTGGTTGTTAACAACTGCTAATGCAGCCAGGACCAACGGCTTTGTGCGTTCCGAAGCACGGTCAAATTCTTGGTCACTCATCCGATGGCCTTAGCGAAAGTTGCTTCACTCCAGTTCAGTTCAGTCAGTCCAGTCAGTCCTTCACTCCAGTAATCGCAGACCGAGCGCGTTAATTCACCACCACACCATCGATCTCACTTCAAAGTATGTTCTCATTTAATTTTATTATTGTAGCTAGTCCATTGTAGCTGGTACCTAACCTAAGTATTTTTGTTATACTGAGTTACTATTTTGACAAGACGCAGCATGTTGGATGTTGCCAACATAAAAAATATAATAAAGATCTATTTGTCACCCATTGTAATGGGAACTGTTTGCGCGTCTCTTGCGGCGTTTATGGAAGAAATACACGTCTATTCAGCAGTCTTGATATGTATTATAATCGGAAGCCAGCAATTCTGCACCTTATCAACCTAAATACAGACGCTACTACATATTAAACATGGATTATCTGGAAAGTCATAGAGGAATTCATAACATATTTTATAGTAACTATAACAAAAATGAGTTTCTCTAATATTTACCATTGTAAACCAATGTAAGTCAATATTAAACGAATACTTTACTGCGATCGAAATGAAAAAGATAAAATGTTTGCTCTTACTCACTCACTCATGGTTTTAATAATATAACGAAATTTCCGCTCAGACCATACTGTTGGGCTAAGAATTGTCACAACAGTAACATATATTCACAAAAACGGAGCAGATTTTTGAGATAAACATTTGGCAAGATGCTACAAAGTGGTTGCCAGGAGCAAATGGCAGAAGTGAAATGTTGCTTGGAGGCTAAGATAAGTAATTCCGCATAGAACTGTGTGTATCATCACATTCATAGTTGTGACCACAGTTATGATTGAGACTTCCCTTGCAATTGTTAGAAACATATTCTACTTCATTATCATCATCATCACCACTCCATCACCACTCACATCACTGCTGGAAATAGGCCTCTCCAAGTGCACGCCACTGAGCACGATCCGTGTGTGCTGTGTGAGCCACTATGGGCCTATACATTGGTCCTTCGAGCAGGATTCGTTTTAGATTTTTCACTGTGCTTCACACTTCAAGCAACTGTTGTTGTGTTAGCTATTAATACAAAATTGTAATCGAAAAATAATTACAAAAACTACATATACCAACTGTAGTTGTTTGCTCGATAAGAAATATCACGATCTTTATCTACAATTATTGACTTGTGAACAAAACGCCTACCAAAAATGTATCAATTTCACTACCAATAAAATTCGAAACGCTTACCAATAACAAAAGGATACAATTTATATTTTTATTAAATGCCTTAAAAATATATTAATACTTTTTAACTACATTTCAGACCGAATATGTTATATTGTCACCAAATAGATAATACCAATATTTTATGCCTCGAGTTTCAATGTGGTATTTTTTGCTTTCTGTTATTTAATAAATGTCTTAAATTTCTAACCTGTCACTTGACCTACAGGAGTAGGGCAGCTAGTATCCTCAATCATTTGAATAATAGTGTAAATATTTGGTGATCACTTATCCATTTTGGGAAGCAAAAAGAATATTTGTACAATACATGAAATTATTGTGATGTGTGTTTATTTATTTTGAACCATTATATTATGGTATATTTTAGGACCCTTTTCATAAAGGCATTTAAATTTTTTTGGAGTCATTTAATTTATTTAGTACTTAGGCTAAGGGCCTAAAAAATATTTCTGATGAGTGTTTAAATTATACCCATAATTATTGATATTAAAAATGAAAAAACGCGTTTGTGTTATCTTCTCTTAAAACAGAAGTATTATAGGGAGTTATCGTTAATAACTGTAGTTATTTTTGTTTTTTTTTATCGAATTTAGTGTTTTTAGGGTTCTGTACCCAAAGGGTAAAACGGGACCCTGTTACTAAGACTCCACTGTCCGTCCGTCTGTCTGCCTGTCACCAGACTGTATCTCATGAACCGTGATAGTTAGACAGTTGGAATTTTCAAAGATGGCTTTCTGTTGCCGCTATAACAACAAATACTAAAAAAATTAAGGGGGCTCCCATACAACAAACGTGATTTTTTTGCCGTTTTTATAGATAATGGTACGGAACCCTTCGTGCGCGAGTCCAACTCGCACTTGACCGGTTTTTTAAATTGCTCCGATCAGATTCAACTGCACACAAAACCGCTGCAACAATGAAGTGAAATACCGTCCGCATTCGGCACACGTGTACGGCCATCCATCGCGGTAATTGCCGACGGCTGGAGATAGCCGGCGAGTTATGACGTCACATAACGCGCTAATGACGTCATAACTGCTCGCCCCGGGCCGGTGCAATGGATGCGGTGCAATTTACTAAGCAAAACCCTAGACGCCCCGCTAAACGCGTTAACACGTTGCGCTGCGATTGTGGTAATTATGAGCGTCATGTCGCAAAATATCGAGACTGCAGAAAGTAAGCTTCACACAAGCATGCTCGAGCAACGCACACATAGATTACCTCTCACGGACATAATGGAATCTCGTAAAAAATGCGATCGTGTGTTCCAAAAATAAGATTAAGAATAACTTTTTTGCAGGTACTATGTACATTTTTGCAGGTGATAATACAATTTTGTGACATAGGTATCAACATTTATACCCATTACGGGCACGCAATATTATTATGTAAACAACATAGTAGTTACTTATATATTATTTGAGCTTTGAATTGATTTTTGAGCTGTTCCGAGATCCGTGTCTGTGCAAGTGGTCTATGTGTGCGTTGCTCGAGAGCGATATGTGTTAAGCATACTTTCTGGGTCTACTTATTTTGTGGTCGCGTGGCGCGCGGTGTGCTGCCACGCCGCACTTGTATAGAATTTAATAAAGCTCACTTGTATAGAAATTCTCTTTGACGGTGACATATTGTCTGCTGCGTAACTTTAACCTAGGCAATTACAGTTCTGCTTTTCTGGTAGAATTTTTAAACTACAATAACTGAGTTTAAAGAGTAAAAGTATGCATAAATGTATATACAACTTTTCAGACAATTTTGTGACAAACAAAATTTATGATAAAGAAGGTAGTGCTGAAAAATTTGTATGTCGCAAACTATACGTTTGAGCCGCGAATGTGGTAATTATGACGGCGGGTTAAGGGTTTTAAAGCTCACTTGTATAGTCTCTCTCTTCTTAGTCGATGACTCGCAGCTGAGTAACATGACTCCCGACTCTGTCAACTGGCTGCCACCATCGGTTGCGCTCCGTCGCTTGGTGTAGCGCGTCGCTGATATGTATTTCTAGTTCACTAGATATCTGGTCTGACCAGCGTTTGAGACTTCGGCCTCTAGGTCTTTTCCCCTCAATTTTTGCTGTCACCTTATGACGTTCCACATTGTCATTGTCACTTGCATAGCAATTCTGTTTAACGGAGACGTGTTGTCAGCTATACGTATCTCTTGTGTATTAAGCTGGTGTTCTAGTTGAGTTATACTCGTTATAAGTAAGTATGCATATACCCGTCTAAGCAACTATTAAGGTACGATTTCTCTGAAGGTTGCAGTTTTTTTTTTTATATATTTACGGGTAAGCACAGTGCCTTGATCTCATCTGATGTTAAGTGATGATAAGGCCAATGATGGGAGCGCACTTTACCCGGGATCCTCAACTAGCGAGGTACTGGCTATCTTATCTCTAGCTGCCGGAACACAACAATGCTACAAACATTGATGTTATGTCGACATATTTAGATAAGATGGTGGTAGCTAGCCAGGCGGACAAGCAAGCCCTACCACCAACCAAACCGAGTACACAAACATGTACCCCCCGCTGGGAATCGAACCCGGGACCTCTGGGTCTAAACCGCTGGTCTTAGCCACTAGACCACAGAGGCGGATAAAATCCAGTTCGTCAAAAAAATTATAAGATCTTTTTCTAAATTAATTTATATTCGCAATGATGTTACTAATACTTTTAAACAGCTCTTCTGCAATAATATTCCACCCAAAACTATTTGTAAAAAGTCTTAGTACCTAATTATATTTAGGAATAGTATTTCCACTGCCGAGCTAACGTACCACTTTTCATTTTCTATTGCGTATACTCGAGATTGTAACACTTACCATGCAAATGTGGTTAAATAGCGAAAGAATTCCGCCGTTCGCAAATGCACTTTAAAAAAGCATTTACACAATTACAGCTAAGTAAACGCTGCAGAAACGACACCGAAGTTGTTCTGCAACCGCAAAAGATTATATTTAAAGAGATATTTCAGTACAACTATGGTGTGCTCTTTATTTGAGTTTTTTTGTATTATTATGAAAGCTTACCCGCTACAATGTGACATTAAAGCCCAAAGTAGCTGGTACGTTTTTCTTACCCAATGACCAAAGTCAATTATGCTTATAAATACTACAGTATATTTATTCGTTATAAGGTAGTCTTATGGCTATTGGCTACTGAGCTCATACCATGTACCTACCTAGATAGCTACATGAAAAATACTTTCTATGCATAATGCATAAGGCATACCCCCCAAGGCGGACAGAGAGCATACACACAAAAAAATCACTATTGGAGAAGCAACATTAATAAGAAGAAGAATCTCAATTGGTGGAAAGAATAACTAAATAATCTAAAAACACAGCACATATTTATAACTTAGAAATATTGATAAAAAAGAAACAAAATAAGTAAAACGACACAACAAAAACAACCACTGCTCAATCAATTAATCCTCCACGCGCCATGTTAGGTGCAAAGACGCCCAACACACCGCTGCCGATGCCGCGTCACCACGCTGAACAGCCCCCGATCCGAACCGAATCCCTCGGAGAATCTTGTAGGGCACGGAGGGACGCACTAGTGCATGATGTCGCTCCCTTTAGAAAACCTCTGAAGGTGCTTCGTTTCACACGGCTTGAGGAAAACTTTAAGTTACTCGCCGCCCCCAAAAAAGCCCGGTGAATCTGAAAATGCCCAGAGGCACGCAGCAAACTCTCTCAAAAAAAACCATGCTGAATAGCGATAGACAGCCATTGCACCAGGAATGACTCGGGGCGAGGGTCAAGACCCCTCTCTCCTAAACGGCGCGGCGCCTCACTTTCCTGAAAAATAATAATAAAAATACTAGGTAATTGACTGTAAAAAAATTACTCTTTACAAAGTACCTACGCTTTTAGCGTTTCCAAAATTTAACTAACAACAAATACCTAGCCCATCATCAGTCTTCTTCAATCTTAGTTATAGTAATTATAATATATTACATCCGATAAAAATACTGCAATTGTCTAAGCTGTAATATGCTACCATAAGCTAGTAAACCACCTTTAAAATTACAAACTTAAGCCCAACCTTATGACGACGGATTAAAGATTATATCAGCTCAGTAAGGTCTCGGCTGATGAGCTGCCCCCAGTACGTCCCCTAAATCTCCCCGGCATCTCGAGGCGGTCCATGAATCACCTTGATGCTTCCTGAGACACAACATGTTTTATGTAATGCTTACAGTTTGTTATTTAAATAATACTACATGTTAATGTACCTAGGTATGTGTTTTCAGCTACTAGACCGTGCTATGCCTACTTTGTTATATATTAAAACCTTATTAGAGTCCAGCTGTGAGTGAGCTGCCCTTAGACAAGTAGCATCATGTTTAAAAAACACCTTGCACAAGTACTTACTGTAACCTGATTAGGTCTAATATGTTCATTTTTGAAGTGAAAACTTCTTTAGCGGCGTTGTACACTTTTTTTGTAATGGGTAAAAAATGTTAAATTCGCGTCAGGACACGTGACCTGATCGAAAATTCGTAAGACGGATGGAGAGTAGACAGCCGGCGCGGCGTAGGAGAGGATGTTTCCCCCTCTCTTTCTACGGCGCGGCGAAAATGTATGCCTGCTGTTTCGTTTAGGCGGCGCAGGGCGCTTGCGCGAATGTTCGTGTGTGTTTATGTTACAGCGTGCCACGCGCATCCATGGATGGTGACAGCTGATGGCTCGACCGTCTGTGTAGTGGCCATACTGCTGTGTATTCGTAAAATTCGTGTATATAAAGTGTTTAAAATATGGAAATTGAACAAAGTGCATCAGTGTTGATTTTTCTGAGAGATAAACATTTTAATGTAATATAAATTGTCATGTTTGTAGCGCAATAAATAAATATTGTATTCTACCACATAAATGATAGTACTTTTATACTGATAATTGAAGCAATTCGTGCAAAATCATTCCCTAACCATTCCAAAATATCTAAAATGCACAACGTTAATATTCAAGTTTTCACTTCTGCCGGCACTCCCGGAGTGCAACCCGTCGTTTTTTTTTTCTTAAAAGCTTTATTAAATACAAACATAATTGTACATACATTTTCATCCTTAACATTATTAAATACGTGGTTAATGTTGTTGGTGACATTTTACGGACGTGACAAGGATTTTACGGAAATCATACCTTAAGGGGGTCAAATAGGGGGTTAAAGTTTGTATGAAAGTCAGTTAGTTTTAGGTAAAATACATGAAAATTGGTATTTGGCTTTTTGAAAAGAAATGAAGAATGACATGTTTCAGGAATTTAGATTATTTTCCTTTAAAGGAGTAAAAAAGGGAAGAAGGTTTTTTTGGGGAAATTGTTATTTTTAAAGTATTATCTAAAAAAATTAATCATAATCGATCTATTGGTTTTTCAATAAAAATAAAAATTTGCGTAAAATGATATATAACCATGATCATAGCATACAAAAATTATCGAATGGGATTGACATAAAGTCAACCGAACATCGTTTATACGTATCGTTCCCTTACATCAACCCCATACGATAATCACCTCAATCAGAATCCGACCTCACCGATCCTACTTTTTTCCAGTTTGAAATTATTAAACAAAAAACAATTTTAAAAAATCTGTGTTATTGAAGCACGCAGAAGCTCCATTAACTTAAAATTCACTCACTGTGACTTCTTGGCGGGAAAGTGAAGAGTCATGTCTGCGGTTTTGATTTATTTTCTAAAATTTGTGTTATATCGAATATTAATGTGAAATAATGGTGGATTATTAACCGTTAAGTGTTCGTAAGTGCGCATGAGTGTTGGCAAATGAAACAAAACAGTGCAACTTCACTTTTCAAACTCCCCACATCTTTACTGAGATACTCGAGGGGTTGGGGGGTATATCATTTCTCACTTCTCATTTCTATTATCATTCATCATCATCATATTGGAAGGAAATATTGTATATTTATGTATTACTTGTAAGAAAAATTACTTTGACACTGGCTAAATGTGCTAATCGCACCAAGCCATAAACTAAAGGAAAAAAAATAAAATTCACGAAGCACCTTGGGCTGCAGTGGCCGCTTTCCAAATTCAATTCCTTCTACAGTAAAAATTTACTTCTTGCCTTAGCATTTTCGTATTATCCCTATTGTCATTTAAGTCTTAACACAAACACATTATGAGTATGAAATACACAAAAAAAATATTTTTAAAGGGAGTAATTGAGATAAAAATGTGTGGATAGTGTCTCTGGAAGACTCCCAACTAATGCGCCCTAAATCCCGCTCGAGGCGCGCCGTGTATCACAGGCTGATGTTTCCTGGCATTCGTGCATATAAGATAGCGTAACTACTTGTACATGTACCAACCTTCACAATACGTCACTAATGGCATGTGTTACATAGCAACAAATAAAGTATTTAGTGCATACAGCGTAGTTAAACTATTATATTTCCATGTCTTATTAAAAATACTGTGGGCTACAATTAATACTCGTTTTAAAACATAACCAAGTCATTTTCATCATTAAGTCCTTAAGGTAATAGGTAAAAAAATGTTGGACGATTCAAAAGCACTTTTCTTAAGTTTATTTGTATATTTTACTTTGACTTTGACTTTGTAGAAAGACACAGCATCGCCTGCGGCACATTTTTATAATGGCATGCTTTAGAACCTTTGTAGTCTAGTGGTAGCAAAGGGCTTTAATTTTTTAGGGGTTAGTGTATTTTGAGGAATGAGGATCTAGTCTGCGTACACCTTTGACTTTATCATCACTTACCATCAGGCGACATGGAAGCTAAAGAACCGAAAGAGCGCTTCTTCATATACGTAAATTTTTAACGAATTTGATATTGATTTCTGTTATTATTATTTATGTTCATAGCCTTGTTAACATTCCCAAAGTCCCAATTCGATTCCGCTAAGATTAAGTTCATGTCAGTAGTCTAATTCAAACAAAACATCACCCCGTTCGGCTATCGACTGTTTTTTTTTTAAAGAAGACTTTATAAATGACTCAAATATACCTAATTTTAAGTAAGAGCGGAGTCCAGATGCAGCGGAGCCTCACAAGCCGCCCTCACCTTGCCGAACCAAGTTGCAAGTTGCCTCTTTACACCTTTTTTAAAGGGGGTCCTTTATTACAACAAGATGTGCGTACCTCTTGTTGTAAAAAAGGCGTGATTTGTGCATTATTTTTTTTTGTTGGTGCGACAAAGAAAAGTTACAATGTTTAAACAAAGAACGTTATTAAAAAGTCCATTAAGCTACCAGTTACATGGAGCGTTGCGTGCTGCAACGCCGGAGACTGCCGCTCCATGCCCGAGTCGGCTCATTCACGATATTTTGATAATCAAGTAAATTTATGCAGTCGTACCTCGAAACCCGAGACTGCATAATGACTGCGACAGACTTGGTAAAAGGACATCAGTAGACTAACTACTTAGGTATGAACTTTAATTCAATTTTTAGTTTCAGCTAAGAAAACCCTCCTAGACGGTGTTTGATCACCTGGCTTGAAGGAGACACGCTTGTGTGAAACTTGTTCCCTCTAGAAACCCTCCGACGGTGTTTGATCACCTGGCTCGAGGAATTCTTTAAGTTGCTCGCCACCCCAAAAAAAGTCAGTGGCGTTGTAAAGACCGTAAAAGGTCATCAGCAAATTCTCTCCAAAAAAAGATGTTACTGCAGGTCCCCAACATCTCAGTGTTCTAGTGGCTATGAAGCTATGCACGCTGAAGGGCTTAAAACGTGTAGATGCAGATCTGTTTAATTTAATATGAAAGGTGATCTTATGTGTTTGCGTAAAACATATAAGAAAACAATACATTGTAGATGCGGCTGGCGCTTCCAACTATCTTCCAAGTTTTTCGCACATTAAAAGTTGTTCGTGCTGAAGCCTATTTCAATCACAGCGCTATGTGTTGGTTCCATATAGCTTGCACTGAAAAGAACTAGAAGGAAAACTCAGCAAAACTGTTTCTTTTCTTCCTTTCTTTTACAGCGCCTGATTATTTTGAAAAGGCGCTATAAAGAAAGACACTATTAATCACTTATCACATAAAAAAACAAATTTTTCTATTTTATATATGAAACCGTAAATATAACCTTTCCAGTGCATAATCAGCTCATTTTATCTTCCTACTGCTGTGGTACGAGCCTTCCCTGTGGATGGATAGCAAGAACGAGCCATAAACCATCACGAGGGCCTAGTGCTTATTGGTGGTTGTTAACGATTCTAATGCAGCCGGGACCAACGGAACAGTCTTCTAAAGCAGCAGTCTTCTAAAGAACAGTCTTCTTTTGGTGACCATTTTTGGTTACTCATCCGATGACCGGTCTTTGCGAAAGTTTGTTAACTTTAACAATTGCAGACCGTTAACCACTGCGCTCTCGAGCGCCCTCAATCACCCCGTTGACCTTTCCAGTATAAATTTCACTAAATCCTTACGGATTACGAGCGGTAAAAAGAATGTACAAACATTTATGAAGCTCGCCACGATGTACCGGCGGCAGCGGCGAGCGGGTTTTGCGGAGGAGCCAATCGCTGCTGCGGTGCGCCCGCCGCCGCAAAGCGCTAAGCTAAAAGTCGTAGCCAAGCCGTAATATCACATACCGCGCCCGCGTCCACTATGCGAGCGTTCTTGTTTTATGCAAAGTGCGAGAAGCGGGTGTATGCAGAGCAGGCGCGTGGGAAGCAACAAGTGGCCAAAAAAAGCGTGGGCTTTATCCAACATTAAGCAGGAGTTAATTAAAACATTCGCAAGAATGACTCAGAGACGGTTGCGATGTCTTATTTTTTAAAACAACATGAATTTTTGATTTTATGATTGGATTGAGTTAGAAAGAGTGCGTGTATAAATTTTACACCTGTTTTATCGCCGACCAATTTTAATACAGAAAAGGTGTTTTATAAAATATCTACGAATATGACTGTAACTCGTCTTTTCTAACAACATGGGTTAAAGTAGTAAAGCAAAGAAAACCCGAAGATTTCAGGACTACGTACTATAAAACACAAAAGCAGGCAAAGTTACTAACGACATAAAAAACAATAAACTGTAATGTTCAATTAAACATTAACGTAACTTAGACCTGAGTTTTTTTTTATTAGACAATGATAATATTATGATGGCACAACGGCGCTGCATATTTTATTCTGAAATATATTCCAACAGGCTAAGAGTGAGCTTTTTCAGTTACATATTTTCGGAGTGTTGCAATATCGTGATAATGCCGTTATAGGTGTCGCAGGAGAGGCGCAAAAGAGGCAGGTAAAAAATAAAGCCAAAAAAACCACAGATAACATTTGCTACAAGCAGAAATGACCTTTCATTTTGATTTGAGGGTTGCAACATTGGTTGCGACAGATAAACTCGCCATTACCTATTCGTCACATGGGCCACAACGAGAGATATAGTTAATTACCTTATCATTATATATAGAAAATATACATGAAATAACATGTTACGAAAGACATAATAATACACAATGGTGAGTTTATCTCTAAAAGAGATCTCAATCCATCCAACCCTAGCTGAGGTGTGGGAAGAAAATCTGCTAAAGTTGATTTATATACTTCTTTTATTTATTTATTTTTTTTTTTGGAGAGAGATTGCTGATTGCCGCTGCGGCATTTTCAGCTTCACCGGGCTTTTTGGGGGCGGCGAGGAACGTAAAGGGTCCCTCAAGCCGTGTGAAACGAATCACCTTCAGAGGTTATCTAGAGGGAACGGCATCGCGCACAAGTGCGCGTCCCCGTGCCCTACTAGATTCTCCGAAGGGTTCGGATCGGATCGGGGAGCGGAGCAACCCGAGGGCGCCTCTAAAGGCACGGACCTCGGCTCGGGTTGACCAGGCCGTGGAGGAGGAGAGAACCGACCAGGTACATGTCTGTACCTGGTGTAGAGCGAGTGTGAACCGGTTCTTCGTACCCTTGTTCTACGAGTACGGTGTCTTGGGCCTAAACTGGTGTGCATGTTTAGTGTATTCTGTAAATGTGTGCTGTCATTTAGAGGATCGGGCGGGGGGGTTTAGAGGATCGGGCGGGGGGGATATACTTCTTACCGTCACCACCACATTTTATATCCCCACTATTGGGACACGAGTTTTTATGAATGGGAACGCCACAGGGAGTACGGTAATGAACCGGCGACCACTGGATCTGAGACCGGTTGCCTGACCACTAGACCACAGAGCCGGTTGCACAAAAACTGCAGTAGCGAACATTAGTGATGAGAATTTTAATTGTTCTTCCAAACGCCCGCTCCAATACAAAAAAAAGAAAAATAAAAAGGATTGTCCGGGGGCCGCCCGATACGCGCTATTAACATACGGACAAGCATCTGATAAGGCGCGTCCGCGAAATTTAACCAGTGCTGTGTAATTACTGAGATGCGATCGCGATCCGACGCACTAATGCGCCTTTATGGTGGGCCGGCGCGACTGGGTGGATAACTGTGGATTTTTCAAAATGTTTTTGGTTTGTTTGAAATTTTGTGTTTTTTTTTTGATTAATTAATTTTGTGTTTGAAGTTTGAAATTTTTGAAAAAATTTCCACGTGGAAATTTTTTCAACATTGTGTTTTTGTAATTTGTTTCGCAACAAAATTTGTGTTAAAATTATGTAAACAAACCAAAAACATTTTATATATAGCTTGCCTACTTCTTAACTGATCTTTAGTATTTGTAAAAATATTATGATCGGGTGTTAATGACGGTAGTTGTTGACATTGAATGGGTGCCTTTGGCTTTCAAAGTAAAAAGTAAATAGTGTTGAATAATTTCGGCGGGCTGGTTAGAACCACAATAGCTCAATTGGAAGAGCACCTGACCCGGTATGCCAGAAGGGTGCAGGTTCAAATCCTGCTCGTGGAAATTTTTTTCAACATTGTGTTTTTGTGGATTTTTCATTTGTTTGTTACGTTTGAGCTCGATGGCGCAGTGGCTAGTTGGATTTTGGCTAATTTGAAAGTTGGATTTTTATATCCGTATTGCGGCATGCCTGTTGCCTGTTGCCTGTTGTTGCTCGCAACTAGATGTTTCATAAATATAAACTAAAGAAACTGCGCAGACATAGCAACTCTAGTTGCGAGTTTCGATGACCGATAACAGTTTTCAGTCGCTGCACTCGATGATGGAATCTGTGTTAAATTGCCGCAACCAGCAACTGTATTTGTACTAGATGTATCAATTTGCTGGTTTCCCCTACTGGCAAACACTGACTGTTGGCTATGGATTTGAAAAGTTTATCTAGAATTGCGGCAACTGTAAACTTTTGCTGCAACTGGCAACCTTTAACGGAAACTTTAGAAAAGTTTATAGTTTCTGCAACTAAAGTTGCACTGTCAGCGGAATGCCGAGAGGTTGGATAGGTGACAAAATTGATATATCTCGAGTTCCTCCGTGCTTCAGAAAGCACGTAGTTGTTGTTGTAAGATTGCAGTTCCACCTTCCGAACAGCACTAGGCTGGCATGGTGGTTCATGGTCCAATCTCCTCATGTGCCACTGTTTATATCGGAAGACCTGAGCCCAACATTAATAGGCTGGTGATGACGATGTAACACAAAAATTGAAGCTTAAAATTAGTTTTTTTAACAGTGAATACATGCGTACCCATTTCATCATCTGTTCATTTTTATGTTTTGCACTGCTGGGGCACGAGCCTTCCCTATGGATGGAGAGGGAGAACGGGCTAACGCGGGCCCACTGTACGGTGCGGTGGTTGTTAACTAATGCATGACTTCTAATGCAGCCGGGACCAACGGCTTTACGCGCCTTACCATGCCTACCCATCCGATGATCGTGATTGCGAAAGTTGCTTAACCTCAGCACTCGCAGACCAGTCGCGTTAACCACAGCGCCATCGAGCTCCTATCGAGCGTACCCACTTAGATTTTTAATTCTGGAGCTACTGCTGCGTATTATTTAAATACAAATGATACAGAAACGAAATTGTAGACTATCTACTCAGTGGCAGAATTAAGTAAGCTATCGTTAGATTCCAGATAACTTTTTTTGCTGTTGCTGAATACCAGCGCTGCAGCGGCTATTGTCGCTGTAGCCTATGCTGAGGCGGGGGCCTAATTGGCCACACTAAATGTATTTATATTACTTACGTATCTTTAATTTTTTTTTTTTCATTTCTAATGTTATGTACAATCTGTTTGTGGTCAATAAAATGTTATTCTATTCTATGCTATTATATTCTATTGCAATAGTCATGTGACTTAATAGTGTGCAGGTATCTATCGATAATCTTTGATTACTTATATATATTGTTGAATACTTACTATTATTAGTGTACTTCAAAAGGAATCTAATCACAACACCGAAATGATTAGTATTTATGATATTGTCAATGTATTTTACAATTCCCTACGCAGAAAATGGTTATAGTGAAAATAATTAAAACGCTTGCCAATTTGTCAATATTTGCCAAATTAAATTTGAAAGCTAAGAGAGATTTCGTCAGATTTTTCAGTATGTCTTTTATCTATCTGAAAGAGTAGGTATTACCAGTAGGTAGGTAGGCAATGGTTTAAAAAGATAACTTAATTAAAAGGAGAAAATCAATTACAAAAGTTTATTCCTTACTTTTTTCTATCGATAACAAAATTAACTACAAAGTCTCTAATAAGGAGCCATAAATTAAACTAGGAGGATACTTATCGCTAGATAAATAGGCGCTATTTTGGCTTAGCTGCTGCTGAGCTTGCGATTCGCTTGCCAAATCTCGAGGTAAAGCAAGTCTACTATGAATAGTAACAAAAAAGCAGTGGAATACGTTGTTGATAGAGCGACAGACCTAGATAAGGGCCAGGCGGGCTTAGCCCTACTATCAATCTATCCGGACCGATCCCGACCAATAACCTTTGCACCTGGGGCAGGTGGTCTAACTATTTGACCACAGAGGCGTTTAATAAGGCGATAATTGTTAATAATGGTCAATATTATTATACTTTTCATATTCATGTTGGGAAGGGAAGTATACTATTAAATAAACACTTAGGTATATTATAGATAAAGTTGAAACGAACACTATAAATTTAAATAAAACATTGTCTACGAATTTACTGCTGTTCTCAAGGAGACTCACAGTCTCCTTGGGAACAGACAGACCCTGGCAAGGATTTTTAAGTGTTTAATGTCACTTTTAATGTCAAATAAAGTGACAGTAAACACTAGTAGATTTACAAATGCAAATAAATTAATATCGTCGGTGGAAAGCGAGCTGCTTTAACGCAAAAAGAATATTCGTTTGGGAAACTTTTAACTTTAAAATCCATTTCCCAAGAATTGATTAGCGGCGCATAAGCAGTTTTTTCCTTTCCACAGAAGATATTTCGGTAGTTTTTATTTATTTATCGCAATTTTTGTATGCTATGGATTTCGTGAAAGTAACGCCTGATTCCATTAATATCATTAAATCAGCAAGTAGTTTCTTAAAAAGTGTTTCAGTTCAGTAAAACTCTATTTGAGTAAGCTATAAGTTTCCAATTGGAACCGTGCGCGGCCCGTCATTCTCATGCAGGCCCGTTAACTACTTACCTCCGGGACAGGCCGATTGGATTAGGCCCTCCGAATGAATATTCAACCAGGTAAATGCGCAGTTATATACCATCCCTTCAATTTATGCGACACGTGATTTAGACGTGAGTCCATACAATCCTCAATTCATTTAAGAGCTTAAAGTTTAGCCTTATCCTCTGATCAAAATGTCACTTTGGTAATACCTACTTACCTAACAGAGTAGGTAACTCAGAGAAGTGAATAGTATCCGAGATATTCCTTCCAACGCACTTATGTTCACTTGAAAAGGCACAGCCTGGCAGTCCTACAGATGCTACAGATGATAGTATTTGTAACTGAATCTTGAATTCTCGTTGACAAGGTTTTTTTTATACCTAGCACGGCAAATGACTCCATACCACCTGATGTTAAGTGGTCGATTCGAATGGTACAAAATTAAGTAAGTAGGACTATCACGAACAACTTGCACGAGTCCCGATCGAGGAACATTCGGTTTTGACACAAATAAATCATTGTTAATGCTACATAGCATTATTTATAATCAAATAAAAACATTTATTGGCACAGCTAAGTGTAATATAGGTAAAATATAATTTTAGCAGGTTTTGAACTCAGCTTCTGAAATTATGATAAACTTAAAACTTAGTCAACTTAAAATTGAATTCAAATGCTGAGATGATGAAAGAGGTTACATAGACTGTGATGTTAATTTGAAACTTACTTTTTATTTTTGTGACTGTTTAGCTCGTTAAAAGTAATTTAAATTTGTTTCAACTGTAACTAAAGGGACATAAGTAGTTAATTTCCAGCTTAAAACGCACGTATGTATCACAGACAGCGCTGCCGCGCGGTCGCGAGCTCGCATTGTGTTTGCGTCGTTAATTCCCAGTTTTGTGTGTACAAACACCAAGTTACTGTCATCGCAACGAGTTTGCGCCGTAATGTGTCCTCACCTGAATGCGGACGCTCTATATTCTATTAAAACTCCGTGTCTATGTTCAGACATAATTAATTTGCGTCTAGGTAAGTATAAAACTTTGAACTCCGGTGATTGTTTAAAACGGTCCCGGATCATCCTGGCGGCACGTGCTCGAGCTTTTAGTAGGTATCCTTCCCCTTTGGTGCGTGGGAGAGTCCCACATAACTATCTACGTCTCCTTAGGTACAAGTGAGTGGTATGATTAAGCATTTTTATTTCTGTTTATAAAAATTAGGTATAGAACCTTTTTTACAAAAAGATTTTGATCAGTTTAAAATAATCGTATTGTTTTAAGTGAGAGCGCTTGTTTAAAATTGGTGTACTGTATCCAGTACTCTTTATCATTTCGCATCATTTTCACAAACGTGTAATTTGTAAGAACGTTTACTATGACAGCAATATTGTTTGCTGTCGAGTTCAAAAGGATTAAATAAATAGATACCAACGCGTGTACGGACGCAGCCTGTAATCTAAGTCAATCAAAACGTGCGGACGTGGATGTACGAAGCACCTGCGGAAGTCACAAAATATTATGTTGATAATAAATTATAAATTAACCAATTTCAAAGGATATAACGTTCATTGGATATAATTTTTAAAAAATACACAAAATACACTTCTTATAACAACATTACGTATATTATTCACTTGCTATAATTTTACTAAGTTAAATTATGTATTTTTTTATATAAATAGCATTTTAACCTTAATTTGATTTAAAATATAGTCTTAAAAAGTTAATACGTTGTGTTTTTAGTAATGTTGTGCTACAGTAAGTCAGCGACAGAAACGAATCGCTGCAAATACGACTCCACGTAGTCTTGTCTGTCCTACCCCTAGAGTATAATTGAGAAGCGCCGGAGCCGTGACAGAAACCATGCCTGCTGCATGTTGCATGCTTGCTTGCATGGTTCATGCTTGCTTGCATGGTTCATGCTTGCTTGCATTCTGCTAGCTTGCTTGCCTGCTGCTTGCTTGCTTGCATGCTTCATTCTTGCTTGCATGCTGCTAGCTTGCTTGCCTGCTGCTTGCTTGCTTGCTTGCAAATTATGATAAACAAGTATTATTCCTTAAGAATATATTTATCAGTTTATGCTTATCAAATGTATGCCTTTTGAATATTATGCCTTTTAAATGTTATGGCAAATTTAAATTATGCCTTTTATTAATTATGATTACTGCAATTATGCCTTTCCATGATTATGCCTTTCAGATTTTGGCCATATGATGATATGCGTTATGAAGTTATGCTATAAAGACTTATGGCAAGTGATATGCTGTTATTGCAAGAGAATTTGGACAGACTTGCTCAATGGTGTACTGACAACAAGTTGCTTCTAAATATTGACAAATGCAAATGCATCATATTCACGAGACGCAAAAATAACTCTGTGCTGTCATACAACATTGATGGACATACCTTGGAGGAGGTGGATTCAGTACGTGACTTGGGAGTGATACTGGATAAAGAGTTGAGACATCACAAATATATAGATCACATTGTCACAAATTGGGTTCCAAATGTTGGGATTTGTATTGCGCAATAAGAGGATTTTAAGCAACCAGCTACAAAGATTATTTTATATTCGTCACTCCGCTCAGTTATCAAATACTGTAGTCATGTTTGATCCACGCAATGTGATGTCCACGTTAAACGCATAGAGCGTATACAAAAAAGATTTTTATGGCATCTCTCATATCAGGCGCATAAGGCGAAAGACGACTAAGTTTTTTAAATTGCATAGTTTGAGTGATTGAAGGGCGCTGCTGGACCGTTTGCTTTTATTTAAAATATTAAATGGAAATATTGATTGCCCCCTTTTATTAAGCAAGATAAATCTTAATTAATGGCACATTAAGGAACCACGCTTTAGTAGATATGTACCTTTCTCAGTAAAGGGTAGTAGGAGCAATTTGGGTCATCACGCCACCATGAATAGGCTTCATAAACAATTTAATGTTCTATTTAAGAACAGAGAATATTGCGGGGACATTATTGCTGATACGGTTCATCAATTTAAACATAAAGTATTGAAATGTCTCACAATCAGGTCTACTTAGTTTGAATTCGCTTTAGATATTTTTTGTGTAAATATAAATAAGGTAAAAAAAGAATTTTAATTAAAAATTTGCTAGCCACATTTGCATGCCGTGGCAACCTGTAAGTAAGACAGCACTTAGATTAAGACTTTTTTTATGTTAATTTTTTAATTCAATTGGTGTATGTTTTGTTGGTTGTTCAAATAAATAAATAAATAAATACAGCAAGCAAACTAGCAATCTCCTTTAGCTTCAGGCCGCGTGTGGTCATAAATCTAACCTAACCTAACCTAACCCATTAATAGGTTTTCTTTACAGGGAAACATGCAACATGCGAACATTTAGACTTTATAGATTTAATTCCAAATATGTCATAATGCTGTACAATTGTGAAAACATTAATGATAAAATTGAATCTAATAAGCTATTTCTTAAAAAAATATATAATATAATAACTATCTAAAATATATTATTAAAAGGAGTCCCTTTAGGCAAGGTTCCGAAGATACTGGCAGCGTTCCCCCTTTGAATAGCTAGACTTATTCTTTGTCCGAGGTAGCTGCCAGCTCTTCGGTCTCCTGTGATGTAGACCAACCTTTTTGCTATTTCTTTAAACATTTAGTATTAAGAGATATTTATACTATGTCATGTGTCAATTATGTAAACTTAAAAATAAATTGTTTGAATCGTCAAAAGTATTTATTTTTAAGTTTGTTACTTCAATAAAAACTGTTGACTTTGACTTTATATAGTTAAAGAGATATACTATCTTCAACGTAGTGGTAATTTGCTGCGTGCGTGTATATAGTAAAGAGTAAACAAATTTTTTTTTAAATGCCACATCTACCTACTATATTTCTATTATCCCTGATACGGATAGCAAAGACCGATATATAAATTACACACTGTTGCATTCGCGGGAATCGAACCCGCTGTTTATGCCACTAAACACTCGACTCCTGCTCAGAAATAGGTCAGCTCGTGGCTAATCCGTAAGTACCTTCTCTCGACAAGCAAGTAGGTACCTACTTTACTTGAGTATTTCTTTGCATGTTATATTAAAATCTTATACAGTAGAATAAGTAGGTATGCGATTTAACAGAGGACTTAGCGTGTTCAGTTTGCGATCTTGCAAGTGAAGCAAGTTACGCAATGCCAAGTCACCTGATGGGTTACCAAATCCAATTATCTCAAGCTTGAAATGCTTTGAAAAGAACGTGAAGACGTTGGTCCTAGTTGTAAATTTAACTTGAAGTTAACGTAAGAAAATCTATTCTAAAGTAAAATATTATTTCTATCTATTTATTAGTTCTGTTATCCCTTTCAATACAATAAAGTGGTGTTAGAAATTGATTCACGTCAGTAGTGTAGCTACCTACACTATGTAGAAAGTAGAATATTTAGATTGAATTACGATTTCTCTGATCAACCCGAGCATCTTCCCGTTCTGCTACCAACGACGACGCTTTGATGAAGCTGTAGAGGAAAAATAAAGGAGAAATTTTGTGAAGCGACAATGTAAGTGCATTGCCGCGGTTTTGACAAAACACGCGCCGGTGTCGAGCGCCGAGCGCTTTACGGTGAAAATGCCGCGTGTCGCCGCGCTTCATTGAAATTACTATATCTTAAAAATTATGTATTGTATAGATGTAAAACTTATGTCGTAGGAATCGTTATTAACTAAGCTAAACACTTATCTATAAATATGTACAGTTTTACTTTCACTAGATTAATAATTTTAAGGTGAAAGTAGGATGAGCGATTTTTTTCCATTTTTTTATTGTATAAAAAATGTGAT
Source organism: Eudonia truncicolella (assembly GCA_949315975.1). Classification (NCBI taxonomy): domain Eukaryota; kingdom Metazoa; phylum Arthropoda; class Insecta; order Lepidoptera; family Crambidae; genus Eudonia; species Eudonia truncicolella. The sequence goes on along the minus strand of OX438838.1, from coordinate 639,815 downwards.
ATTTATAAATAAAAGTCTTTATTAAAAAAAATACCTTATTTACTACCTCATACACTACTTTATAATAATCAATTAAAATAACACACCTCCCCATACATTTTTACGAGCAACTGAGCGAAAAATTCAATGTACTACATTCTGTAAAAATTAGAGCGGGATAGGCATAGTATTCACGCAACTGTCATAAAGACATAGCAAGCATAAAGGCAAGCAGGCAAGCATAAAGACGGAAGGGAAAAGCGACCGGTGACCGGACAGCGACAGTCTAGTCTAGGATATTTTGAACGCGACCGGTGGCCTGTCGTTCGAGAGCTTGTTTACATTCGCGAGTGATTGCGGCACAGGGGGCGAGTACACACGACACGCGCATTGTAAGGCCTCGGCTACACTGGTACTTACGAGACATTCCCATCTGTCTTTCTCTCTAAACGGAAAGGCGTAGTATAAATGTAAAGATCAAAAGTGTATCCGTTCTAAATATTGTATGCAGAGTTACTAAGACATAATTATTAACTTAAATTTGTTATGCAATTTTTAATTTAATATTTCTATTATGACGTCACATCAAAATAAACAAATCACAGCCGCAGAGGTTGTGTAGCCTCTGTATACTTACCTTTATAATCACTGCCGCTTGCTTATGCGCGCCTGACGCGCACGACTTCACTAATATTAATATTTGGTTTACAATTGCATGACAAATTAAAGCTAATAATTGTGTCTTAGTAACAACACATACCAGATGTAAATCAGATCCATTTTGGATCCTATCATTTTTACCACACCTTTCTTTCACACGTGTCCACGGGGCAACTAGCTTGAAATGAAACACTAGTCTTAAGAGTTCCGAATGAAGAATGCGCTTCGGCGTTTGCTGATCTGGCGTTATGACCTGACCCAGAACCCTTGTGCGAATGGTTTACTTGCGCAAGGACGTCTGACACCTTTTGTTAACCTAATGGTGTTGGTAGGAGGTGCAAGTATATACTTTAAGTAGTGTATTGCAGGGTTTTCTTTGGTCTTTCGAACAACCAGATAAACCGCTTAGTTGCGTATTTTATTGATAAAAGAAGTTGGTTACGTGGTAAAAAAAACTAGACTCAGACATAATCAATAGATGTTATTAAACCTTTATTCTCACAACTAAAATTAACATATTCAAACTCAACAACTGACCTGTGAACTACGCTCTGGAGCAGCCCTCGTCCAATCAGCGTGCGCACGCGCGCCCTCCGGTGGCCGTAATGGCGGCTATTACGGCCCACCCACCGATGGGAGCCGGCCGGCATTGCCTAGGCAATCGGCCGAAATCAGCGCGATCATTGCCCACTTCACTACAACAACGATAGATTCATCAAGGGTACTATGTTGACATAATGGTTGTTTGAAAAAAGACAAAGTGTTGAAAAAAAATCCACGAGCGGGATTAGGACCCGCGCCCCATGACATGCCGGGTCAGGTGCATTGCCAACGGGCATAGCTAGTGAAGCATAGTTAGTGAACTGTGTGAGCCACGGTAGCATAGTTGTAATTTGTTCGCTACAATATTTGCAAAAACACAATGTTGAAAAAATTTCCACGAGCAGGATTTGAACCTGCACCCTTCTGACATACCGGGTCAGGTGCTCTTCCAATTGAGCTATCGTGGTTCTAACCAGCCCGCCGAAATTATTCAACACTATTTACTTTTTTACTTTGAAAGCCAAAGGCGCCAATTCAATGTCAACAACTACCGTCATTAACATCTGATCATAATATTTTTACAAATACTAAAGATCAGTTAAGAAGTAGCTAGGCTAGCTATTTATAAAATGTTTTTAATTTGTTTATATAATAGCTAGATTTTTTTATTAAGATGTCAGTAATGATTTATTTTGGAACATGTATCTTTCTATTCCATCAACCATGTTGGTACTTTATATTTTAGGGTTGTTACCTAAATATAAATTAGTTCAGTTTTATAAGATTTTCTTTTAAGTGATTAAAAGCCTCGCCGTAGGCGTTCCAGGAATCCTTTGACATAGCATAAAGCAACATTAATCCAAGTTGAACAGCGTGTGTCTGTTGTCAGGAACATTCTTACATGTACAATGCTTTTTAACTGTCCGCGTCCCCCCGGGCCGGTTATGATTTGTTTACTGTTTGTCCTCGGCCAATTTAAATGTTTGCCTAATCCTCCTTGTCTTGTTTGTTCGCGCAAATTGTTCGGAGTTTCGCTTTGAATTCCTTGAATTTTTGCTTTGCGTCCTTTGTTGCAAGTAGAATGCCTGAGTTCGGTTGTGGTTAATGTTTTTAACATTTATACCATGTTTGATGTTTGTACACGCTTCAATTATTTCTATATTTTTTATTAATTTACCCTTCACTTAACTGCACGTAGAATCGAAAATAAGCTAATTAACTCGTAGTTAAGAGTTTTTATGACTAGTATAGTTTTAATTGAGGAGCTCGATGACGCGCTCCAGGTCAGCGATTGCTAAGGTTTACCAACATTCGGAAAGGCTGGTCATCGGACGGGTGACCAAAAAATTATTACCTATCTCGAGCTCCTTAGTGCTTCGGAAGGCACGTAAACCCGCGTTCCCGGCTGCATTAGCAGTCGCTAACAACCACCACTAGGCTCGCGCGGTGGTATATGACCCGTTCTCATAGGGAAGACTCGTGCCCAGCAGTGTGGAAATAAAAATGAGCTGGTGATGTATAGCTTTAATTGTAGTTGTCTTAATAAGAAACATTTAAGCAGGGTCGACTAAACACAGCGCATAGGACCATTGCCGCACAAATTGCAGCTCCGCTGGACTTTATGGCATGCATCTAGGCCATCAATCTCGCTGCAAGCTGATCCTGTGACTGAGCGCCGATAATTCCGGGTCACTCGCCAATTCTCAGCCATCACTCAGTCTGGGCCACTGCCTTCAATGTATCAGGTACATTTCATGCTACAGTGGGTACAATAACGGAGTATGACTTAACCTTAAGAACCTAAACTTTAAGTTATAAGTACTTACATTTGAAATATTTAGGATCATAAATTAAATATTTATAAAATGTATGTAAAAATAAATAAAACGCCTACCCATACCCGACCCATCCAGGAATCGTACCTGGGTCTTCCGCAATCCGGGCGGTTGCACTGAATATGCTATATTTAATTTAGCTTCAGTGCAGCAATTAGCACTTTAATATAAAAAGTAAAATTTACTATAGCGTTGTGTTATCAAATTTGTAGTATTTCATCTGTAAAGATGAATCTGCATAGTCATCGCATTGCAATGACCGTTGGATAGATGGCAGACTGTGCCGCTATTAGCACTCAAAAAATAAAAAAGCAGTGACAAAATTCAGCGCTTACGGCAGCCTTCCTGGTAGCATAGCGGTCAGTGCAGCCGCCAGAGATTGCGGAAGACCCAAGTTCGATTCGTGGCTGGGTCGGGTAGGCGTTTAATTTTTTGCTGTTTTTCATAAATTTTATAAATATTTAATCTAGCTTCCGTGTAGCAATTAGTAGTTTAAAATAAAAAGTAAAATTTGCTATACAATTACTGAATAAGGAAGTATTACTTATAGCTGAGCCGTCATGTTTCATCAACCAACGATTGATCTTACAATAACAAACGAATAGTAGCTCGCGCTCAAAAAACCGTTGAGCAATCAGTATATTCATGCAATCAAACAATCACACATCGCATCATCGAAATCACCAGGCTCATTATTCGACTCAAAAATCTCGATTGTTCCATACGCGGTGGCAGCATCGGTCGGGCCGCGTAATCGTCATGAATATTTATTGTTAATTTGTAATGCCGATGCAAGATAGTCCCAAGGCGTACTGAAAACAATATTTTATTGTATCAGCTTAATGGCACTCGGGTTAACCATTGGAGTGGCGTCCGACTCTCCAATCCGCATTAACGGTCCGCGAATTGACTCCATGTCGAATATCGAGATACGAGCTTTATTCATGGCGGGGCGCGGCGAGTCCGGCTCGTAGGTGCTCGTGCTGATTTTTTTTCTGTAAATTGAGTCCGTGCTGCAGGGCGGGTTCATTTGCTAATCTGATACAACAAAGGTGTGTCATGGGAAATCACAGTTTTTCTGTGTTGCCGAGACCGGAGTCAATTGAAATTTATTTTTGTGGAGTTCGGTGTGAGAATGTGAGTTAAATCAGTTTATTGAGATGTAGACAGATTTTTCTGTGTAATCTTTTTATGACGCAAATGGAGTTACCCTCGTGTAGTAATTGTATGCTATCTTTGTCTACTTTAGTTATTTTTATAGTGTCATGTATGATACAAGTATGCATATGTGTGTGTGTGTGTGTGTGTATTTATGTGTGAATGTTTGTATATGTATATGAAAATGAATATAATATAATATGCGTCTATATATTATTGTGCATGTGTATTTGTGTATATCTGTATATTTAATTATGTATAAAATTTTCCGTTTCGTCGTACCTTAAGTTTTTTACCCAATTACTAATCATAGATTTACACTCATGAAAAGATTTATTGTATATTAGTGTTTCTTTGTTTACTTTGTTATATAGAACAGCTGTGCGTGATTCAAATTGTACCTTAGCAAATTGAGGTTTTCAATGGGGAACATTGACTATATTATTATTTCTTCTCCTTCCCGTAATACATGGTTCATAAATTAGATTTTTGTGTTTTTTTTAAATTGTCTGTATAATGTACAACTTGCGTACCGAAAGTAGGTTATTAATTTGGTATAAATTATGTGTTGAGAATGTTCTTTTTTTGAAATACATTATTTTTAGTAAAGTACGTTGTGCTCTCTCTCTCTACTTCTAGGAAACGTGTCTTGAGTGCTCTACCCCAGTGGACGTGTGTAGGCTGATGATAATGATGATGATGATGAATCTCCATACTGTGAAGTAAAATAATTGGAAATTTAAATAATTACAGTTCTTCAGCACGAAATATCACGACGTAGCTTTAAGTCCACAACAGCCCAGTCCCAGACAAGGCAGACGCTCACCCGTAACAATTAACCAGTACCGGCCATCCATCACACATCAGCACGAAGCGTGGGCCAGGATGGGATACAAGCCAGCCACGCGTGGGCGGCGTAGACACGACGCGATTGGGCATCGATGCGATTGTGAATCAGCGGGCGACAGGCACGGGCTGAGGAGGTCATTCGATTATATTGTTATTCATTGACAATTTTAAAAAACACTTGTTGCTTCGGTACCTCGCCTCGGTAGCCGACAGTGGAACGCTCGGCTAAAGTTGGGCAAAGTGTGTTTCGGATTTTTCGATGCTTAGCCCGGGCTTGCGATCGCCAAACCGCATCAGGCAAGCGTGGTTATTAAGTCAACACCCATCAAGTAGCGATGACCTGATTTCAATGATGGAGGCCTTTGTCCAACAGTTTACTTAACTTTATTTTTTTTTGTTATTGTCTTAAAATTAAGGTATTCATTCAAAAGACTACAAGAAAGATAGATAGATATATTACAAAAAACACAATGTTGAAAAAATTTCCACGAGCAGGATTTGAACCTGCACCCTTCTGACATACCGGGTCAGGTGCTCTTCCAACATTGTGTTTTTGTAATTTGTTTCGCAACAAAAATTTGCGTTAAAATTATATAAACAAAACAAAAACATTTTAGTAGTATTTTTGTTATATTTTCTTTAAACTTAACTTTTGTTAATGTTAACGTTTTTTTGTTAATTGTAAAAATACATAGCAGTGAAATAAATAAGGCACATATATGATTGCGTTTGGCCGCGGCGATGATCTACGCGCGCTCGTGCCCTACTGGCAAGGTTCCATCGCGTGACGTCACGTCCGCAGCGTGCTCGCATTAATACCGAGTGTTTTGGACAGGGAAGTAGCAGATGACATTCTATTCGTCAAATAAAATAGAGTTTTAATGTCAGTATTCTATTAGTAAGCGCGGGTAATCCATATATTTCTATGGAGTGTTTAATGGGGGTTAAGGCAACGTGGCAACGGCCGATGCAACTGGGCCAAACGTCGGGTATGTAGGTAAATACGTGTACCTAGGATTCCTTCCTACCTTCTTCTACCATCCTTCCTTCCTACCATACTTCCTTCCTAACTACGCAACGAATTTTGATGCGGTTATTACGGCGTTCTGCAGTAAGTTCGCTGCGGAATCATGGCTGTGATTGCAAGTGCCATTTTTTTTCTTATTAATTATAAATACAGGCATGTCTGTACTTCTACATAATACCTAATTCAATGATGCAAAAGCAAATTCAAAAAATACAAAAAAAAATACAAAAATACAAAAATACAAAATTAAAAGCAAATATTCACTTAGTGTAGGTTGCATCCCTGTTGTGGTATCGATGGCAATCGATTAGATTTCAGCATCAAAGGAGGATCCCACTCAGCGGGCTTTTGTAAATGAACGACCTATCGCCTGCCACTTAGCTTGCAACAAATCGTGGATGTCATGGGAATTCCGATACGGAACAGTTGGAGAAAATATATTTTTCTTTGTAGCGATCTTGCACGTCAGAATAGTATATCATTTATAGCAGGTACTGTGTTACGGGAAAAAAGGAGAGAAAAATAGGTTATTTTCTAGCTCATGAATTACAACAATAGTAAGTAAATTAAACATTGATGACTACACTGAATCATGCCAAAAGTATAGCCTCATAACTCTGGCTGACAGACGTGAGATGCAAGACATGGCTGTATTTCATGATATATGTTCTGGAAAGCTAGACTGGGTTGAACTATCAAATAGAATACTCAACTTGAACGCCCCTGGTAAAAGAACTCGTCACACCCATCTTTTTCATGTACCGTTAGCGCGCACAAACTACGGGGCTAATGATATGTCTATTAGATTACCAAAAAACTATGTTCAAAACTGCAGTTCATAAGCTTAAGTTAAGTTAAAAGAGTGTTTTAATTGAATCTTTAATAATTTGAATGTATACTACAATTGATAACCCACGGTCATAATCAATTCGAGCGTCCATGTAAAACAACCACAATATTACACTCGCACGCACTTACGAGTATACACATCGACACAACACAATCAGATTCACGCCTATTCTGTAAGTTATCATTCGACAAAACTTCATCTACCTACCTATTTTTTATTTTTACCTACCTGCGTTCATTAATAAATAAATAAATAAAAAAATAAGTCATGTCTTTATTTTTATCTATAAATTAATACGTGAAGCAAAAACTTTGTATCCCTTTTTATGAAAATTGCGCGGACGGAGGAGTATGAAATTTCGCACACTTATAGTTTATATAGAGAAGGAGTGCAGAATACATTTTTTTTATTAAGCATAAATAATACATTAAATTGCAAACATTGTTTCATACATTTTTCAAAAATGGAAGAGGAGCAGCTGAAATCTGTCAACGCCAATCCACACACACATTCTATCTTTTTTAATTTTTCATTGCTTAGGATACAATCCGTGCAGCCTTATAAAAAAATTACGACCATTTTAATTTCGACCACTGGGCGACCACTAGTTATTTTAAATGTTGCATTAACAATGCTGTACAATGTTACAAGATAAAATTTTACTAGAATGAATCAACTAGCCTCATAATACCGCTAACTTGCGTATATCACAAACTACATAGTAGAAAATTTCAACGAATCTTTTGGGGCCTCTGTAGCTCTGCGGTCAGAGCATTGTACCGGTTATCCAATTGTCGTCGCGGGTTCGATTCTCACTCGATCTTCCTGAGGCTGGTTGATGTTTTCTAGTAAAATTGTATCTTGTAATTGTAATGTCGTCATGTTTAATTATAATATTTTTTAACAGTTACAAATTACGAAAACACAAATGTTTTGAACCTGCACCCTTCTGACATACCGGGTCAGGTGCTCTCCCAATTGAGCTATCGTGATTCTAATCAGCTCGCCGAAATTATTACAAACTAGTATTTTTTATCGAAATATCCTTTAAAAACAAGGCAATTCGTCGGTGTGACAGGAAAGTAACCAAAACCCATCGTTATTTAACGCAAACCCTACGAACTTTATTACACTCGCCTTGTGGGCCGCACACGCGAGCCGGGAATAATTTTCAGGTGCCGTGAATCGTGAATTTGCCGCGCACATCCAAATTCCGCTGCACTTCGAATAAATAAACGTAATTGGGACTTTTCGTATGTCAATTAGAGATTTTATTTATTCCCTAACATAATAGCGCTAGTATTTATAACATAAACATGTAAGTGACGAAAGGCTGAAGATAGAAGCGCACTTCTCATAGAATCCTCACAACTGAGGGATTTTTTTTTTATATATTTACGGGTAAGCACAGTGCCTTGATCTCACCTGATGTTAAGTGATGATAAGGCCAATGATGGAAGCGCACTTCACCCGGGATCCTCAACTAGCGAGGTACTGGCTATCTTATCTCTAGCTGCCGGAACACAACAATGCTACAAACATTGATGTTATGGCGAAATATTTAGATAAGATGGTGGTAGCTAGCCAGGCGGACAAACAAGCCCTACCACCAACCAAACCGAGTACACAAACATGTACCCCCCGCTGGGAATCGAACCCGGGACCTCTGGGTCTGAACCGGTGGTCTTAGCCACTAGACCACAGAGGCGGTTATTACTAACATTGTTGTAACGACGAGAAAAAGCTTTACCTTTTACCAAATCAAGTACAATCGGGAATCGAGCCTGGTAGCTCTAGGTCTAACTGCCGCACTCAACGGCTATCATTAATGATTGTTTAGCACCTAAATTTGTTTAGCCGAAAATGTGCTCACTGCTAGAGACAATTTTTCACAATAGACAAATCTTAGATGCTAAGTAATATTTAATTCTAATTGACGTCTATGAGTGCGGCAGTTAGACTGACTAGTCTAACAATTAAACCTTTACACGAAGACCTAGTGCTTACTGATGTCGTGCTCAAAAGGTCTAAATAAAAATAAACATTAAAATAAAATCTTGATCGAAACAGCACCCAAGCTTCTGTAACGCAGCTCATTAATAAATTAGTCGAGAATATCGCGTCGTTACCGATTCGATTAGTCGCACGATACGATAGCACAGTTAGCCCACGGCCCGCGAGCCCGGTACCGGTAGTAGCAAGATTAATGACACACGATGCGGTGGGCACAGAGCAGCGGAGCACGGTACACTTAACGACGAGTTGAATGGCTAGTTGGTGTTAAAAACAGACACAGCTGCTCTGTAAAATTATGCAAGGTTATTTTTACTTAGTTGTCTAACAGTTTTTTTAATTAACTATACTTAAATTTATGGCAATGGTAAAATCAAGTTATGCAGGCTTAACGAACAAAAAAATCTGTTACAGTGTAATGAACCGTTTCTAGAGTGCTCAATTTTTTTGTTGATGCCTAAACATCAATAAAACTATTACAACTACTAATTATTGCAAAAGATCGCTCCATCTGGAAAATCGATTTTTATCAAGTGTTATTTACAGTTTCTCTATCAGTGAATGAGATCCACAATGATAATCTTATATAAATAAAAATGAATCACTGAAATGTATATACGCGCATAACTTCCGATCGACTGCACAAAATTGGATAATTCTTTTTTTGTGTTTGTTATTGTCAGAACAAGGTTTGTAAAGAAGAAAATTAAAAAAAAAATAATTTTTACTTAAAAACGATAATTTAATTTACCAATACAAAATGTTCCTAGCTGTGAAACATTTGATGTCTTTGTTTGTTTTGTTGTCATAGAAACTGTCAAAGCGGTACGAAGTCCGCCGGATCAACTAGTTATAAATAAATTATAAAATATAAAATAAAATAAAAACAATTACTTGTAAATAAAACTTAATCAATAATTATAATACAAATAGGAAATAACAAACATTAGTGTATAGGCGCTTTCGAGGGAGGCTGCTTGTTGCTACTGAAAATAAATAAAACTAACATAGCTAATAATCTATTAACAAAACTGTTATTTTTCTATATATGGTAGTTTGTAAGGTATATATGTATGGGCCTGCAATGCCTGACCACAAATTAATAAATATAAATACATTAACCTATAATTTTTTTTTAATTCAAATGACCAAGACTCAGCAAACAATTATTATTATAATTTCTTTTTTAATTGATTATTATATGACTTGTCAGCTTTTCTTTTCAGGAATAGGTACCTAATGTATAGATCCATTTAATGATATTGAACAAACGCATGATATTTTGTGTAGTAAACAAACTGTAAACACTTAGTCTGTGCCACGAAGTTACAAAAATCATCTATAAGAGGCATCAGGTTGAATGGCTATTGTCTAGACCTCATTCCGTGTGACGTCAGCTATGATTTATGTTGTTTGAATAAAGAGAGCCCGAGCTTGATTAGTGGTTATTTGCAGCTTGAACTTTCTAGTTATTAATACTTGATGACCCTTTTGACCGCTCTAAGGTACGTTAGAGAATATACCGTATCTTGAACTTGATGGATTGGGCTTGAAGGTACAGCTGCTTTGCGTTCGTGTTGCGATCTTAAAAGTAAAGCAACTTTACCAATATCAAGTTAACGATGGGCGACCAAATAACTCCTCCGTTTGGAGAGAGTTTGATGTTAGCCTCAGACCGACTTTACAGCGTCACTGGACTTCTTGGGACCAGCGAGCAACTTAAAGGGTTCTCAAGGGGTAAGAATAGATTTAGATAATTTTGGCGACGAAAACCGTTGTCGAACACTAGCGCCACTATGATAGGTACAGTTGTATCTTCCTCAATCCGTCTATCGTGGATTTCTTGAATAATGCCATTATCACATCTACCAATTTTGCCCAATACACTTTTACACATACACATGAATTATACACATGATACGCTTTTATCATGTGTTTGATCGCATCCAATTTGTCCTAATCGTCTAACAAAAACATACTTTAACCTTTGCAGTAACGCCGACGCCCCATCTAAAATGTGTAATTATAATAAACTGATATAACGCCGGTACGCCCCACGTGCCTTCTGCGAATCCAGAACTGACACGTGTATAAAGATTGGCAATGGGGTTTATATAAGAACTCAACTGTGTTGACACATTATTAAAGTTGAGGATTCTTTAACGATTTTACACCCATACATTAACGCTTCGGTGGCGGAATGGCAAAGCGCTCGGCACGATCCCCGAAGGTCCCGGGTTCAATTCCCAGGTCAGCAAAGTGTGTTCCGGATTTTGATTTCAATGACGTAATCTGGGACAGTTGTAAGTTATTTTCTTTACTTACCCTCTTACATTACTTCACCGATGATTATGATAACTGTTTATACACGTCAACCTAGTCACTACAATGCACCTTAAGCTGCTGGGGCAACAACAACGCATCTAAGCAGAATGCTGGGGAGATTCAACCACCATTTACACGTGTAATGTTTATATTACTACGCCATACACACGGCTGCTATACAAAATAAGCAGACCCAGAAGGTAAGTTTCATACTGTATATTATTTTTCTTCGTCTTCTTGTTTTGTATTCTATTAAAACTGTGGACTTTCTTGTCTACTAAAATACATGTTCCGAATAGGTATGTATATAAAAATGTATGGACGATTCAAAAGACCTTTTCTTAAAATGTTTTGGTTTTGTTCATATATATTTATCGCAAATTTTGTTGCGAAACAAATTACAAAAACACAAATGTTGAAAACCTGCACCCTTCTGTTCATACCGGGTCAGGTGCTATCCCAATTGAGCTATAGTGATTCTAACCAGCCCGCCGAAATTATTCAACACTATTTACTTTTTTACTTTGAAAGCCGCATGGGCGCCTTTCCCATTCAATGTCAACAACTACCGTCATTAAGGTGCATGTTCAAATCTTGCTCTTAAGTTTATTTGAATAAAAACATTTGACTTTGACTCTGACTTTAACTCGGAGCAGTCCGGGCGCAGCTGTTGCGAGGTTCCGCGTCCGTGAGAGGTTGTCTATGTGTGCGTTGTTCAAGCGTGTTTGAATGAAGCTGACCTTCTGCAGTCTTCTCGTTTTGTGGCTGCTTATAGCATTGGATAATGTCGCCGTTTAAGGAGTCACTCAGGGCCGTATCTGATTGTGTAGCAGTAACGTGACGCGTTGCCGATACCCTCTGTAAAACGTTCCGGCGCTGTGTCTGTGAGATTCTATTTGCAATTTAAATCCACCGCTTGGGAGACGCGTGCCTACAGCCAATATCGGCGACGGACGAATAGTGAATGTGTGGGCAGTACCTCGGCTTTTAAAGTTGATAATTGCTTAATAGAGATACTGACTTACTGGAACGACAACGTTTACTGATACAGACCCAATGCGGGTGTTTTGGATTTTAAAGACTGCTATTGTCTTAACGTGTCGTGAGTAGGGTCTATTTAGCTTAATAGATACCGCGCTAGATATCGAGCAACGCATATAGGGGTCTATGTGAGAAACAATACGAGCGCAGCTGTTGCTCAATTCCGTGTCCGTGAGAGGTTGTCTACGTATGGGTTGCTCGAGCGCGTTTGTATAAAGCTTACTTTCCGCCAGTCTCTTTATTGTGTGACCAGCGGGAGAGCTTGTGATATTTTAACGTAGGCAACGCGTGCCTGATACAGTTAGTGTCGCAAGCGTTCATGGGCTGCGGTTTCCACTTATCATCAGACGAGCCGTATGCTCGTTTTCTGGCTCAATATCATACAAAAACCGGCCAAGTGTGAGTCGGGCTCGCGCACGAAGGGTTCCGTACCATTATCTATAAAAACGGCAAAAAAAACATGTCTGTTGTATGGGAACCCCCTTAAATATTTATTTTATTCTGTTAACTATCATGGTTCATGAGATACAGCCTGGTGACAGGCGGACAGACAGACGGACGGACGGACGGACGGACAGCGGAGTCTTAGTATTAGGGTTCCCGTTTTACCCTTTGGGTACGGACCCTAAAAACTTCCTTCATATTTCAATTTCATCCTAAGCTGAATTCTGTTAGTTTCATCTCTCATCTCGTACAAACCCATATAGTACCCTTAGGGGCAATAAGACTAAGGGTGACACTCCATTGAAGATGGGTTGAGCTAAGCGGAACTGAGTGGTGTGGAAATGAACCGATACTGGAGCAGTGCTGAGAAGAGCCGTTAAAATAAATGGACTCTATTGGTTGATTTATACATAGCTCGGCTCAGCTCAGCTCAGTTCAGCTTTAATAGAGTGTCGCCCTAAGTGGTAAGGTAAGGTGGTGAGTTTAACTGAATCTTAAAGTAAAGGTTCATCCCCTTCTAACATGAGGTACTGGTCCCGGTTACGCAGCGGCAGCCGTCCGCGCCGGGCCGCTATCGAGTAACGACATATTGTTACTTAATGCCTTGTAATACATGTATCGATTTCTGTTTGTTTACTCGGAGACAGCGATTTACTGTGATCGGCTCTTAAAATTCGGAAAGGTTTAAAAGGAACAAATTTTATTTTGGTTTGTTACACATGATCCTCTGCGGTTTGGGACTCGCGATGCCCTGGATTGGATTAGATAATGGGCTTGTTTTGATACATCATCATCATCATCAGCTCATTTCATTTTGTTCCCACTGCTGGGACACGAGACTTCCCTATTGGATTGGGAGAACGGGCCATAAACCACCATGCGGGCCCAGTGCGGGTTGGTGGTTGTTAACGACTGCTAATGCAGCCGGGACCAATGTCTTTACGTGCCTTTCGAAGCAAGGAGGAGCTCGAAATGATACATTTTTGGTCACCCATCCGATGACCGGCCTCTGCGAAAGTTGCTTAACCTCAGCACTCGCAAAGCGGGCGCGTTAACCACTGCGCCATCAAGCTCCTCAGTTTGATTAATATTAAGTAAACTATTATTTTTGGGTACTCTGCGCTTGCTTGCGTGCTATACAATATAATATTTATTTTTTGTTGCTTATACCTACAGGCCAGCTATAAATTTGCATTCGCCCTTTTAAAATTTTCATTAAGTAAAAAAAAACTAACTAGGTTGGCTCAGCGACCCAAAGTGAGTCTTGGCCTCCGATAATAAGACCTTCCACCTCGGTCAGTCTTAAAATTTAGTAAGTGGTTAAAAAAACTAGCTACGTTTTAGACCTTATTTGCCTACATAGAGTATATAAATTGTAGGCAAATAAGGATCTAAGCGTATATGTTAACGCCATCAAAACAGCCGGCACCAATATGACTGAATACAAAATGACACGGTGAAGTGAGCCGGAGAGTGGGCCGCTGCAACAGACGGTGCGGAAATGCACCCCGGACGTCCGGGGCTTCGGGCCGGCGCGCACGTCACTTACCGCCCGCCAGTGTGTGCGCCGCCTTACGCAGAGAACACACTTCAATGAATGACAGTATGCGTTTGTATCACCAGCTCATACGATGTCCCCACTGCTGGGGTACGACTTTAGAGTTGACGACCCGAGCAGTGGAACTGCAAGTTGTGCTTTTGGTGCAACGAGAAGTGAGCGAGCTTACAGCTCCGGTAACCTATCCTATCACAACTATTAGGTAGTGGACACTACGTGTCCACGGAGCAACTCGCTCGAGACACTTGTCTTAAAAGTACCGGATGAAGAATGCGCTTCGGCGCGTCCTGATCTGGCGTTATGAATATAAAAAAGCTCCTGCTTTCTTATATTCATAGCATTCCTTAAAAAAATTGTATTTAGAAGATAATTATTAAAAAACTTTTGAAAATTAGTGTTATGCTCGTAGTTATACAGCTAACGACTAGGGTTGCCACCCGAAGGTATTTTAATAAAAAGTATTGTACGTTATTTCGGGTAATTGTACTCTGTACTTTATGAGAACAATAAAGTAACGAAAATACTTTATTTCACATATTTTATTTCTCTGGGATTCTTTTTATATAGGTATAACACACAAAAAACAGAAATTTAGCAGATAATCATTTGTTAAAAGTTGCTAAAAACAATGAGAAGTATGTTTTCATACGAAATAAATAATCGTACTTTATTTTGATACTATGTACTTTTTTTCTACCTTGTAATAATCAATGTACTTTATTTGCACAAAAAAAGGTGGCAACCCTGCTAACGACTACATAAAATTTGTCATTAGCCCACTTCCATTACAAATTCTCAAACAAAATAAACCTGCTGCCAAAAAATACTGATCCACCACAAGCATCCATCCACAAGCGCGAGACAACTCCGCCCATCCTTTAACAACAGCAATATCTGTCACCGTTGCGGTGAGTGAGTGACGCATTCGATACAGCAGCGACACAAAATAACGAGACGGCAGAAGGTAAGCTTCATACAAACGCGCTCGAGCAACGCACACCTAAACAACCTTTTACAGACACGGAATCTCGCAACAGTTGAGTTTACCATCTAGGGCTTCTCCTTATTTTGTGCTCTCACGAACAAGAATCTCGGAACAGCTCGGAACACTCTGCAGTCTCCTTATTTCGTCATGAGAATGTCTATGTGTGCGTTTCTAGAGCGCGGTATACAGATTGACTTTTTTATCACCGTCCAAACCTTCTGAGACGACTCCCGTGATACCAACGAACAACTCTTACTATTGGACCAACTCCCTAACTCGAAAATAAAATTTAGCTGTTCCATTCATTTTGGTCG
This sequence comes from Eudonia truncicolella, assembly GCA_949315975.1. NCBI lineage: Eukaryota > Metazoa > Arthropoda > Insecta > Lepidoptera > Crambidae > Eudonia > Eudonia truncicolella. The sequence goes on along the minus strand of OX438838.1, from coordinate 624,234 downwards.
AATGAATATTGATATTGTTATCATCCCAGAAGGTTTGGACGGTGATAAAAAAGTCAATCTGTATATTAAGCGTACCTTCTGCACCCTCCTTATTCTGCGGCCGCGTCATGTGCGTAGTTACGTAGATTTTTCTAATTCCCCGGGAGCCGTGCGGGATGAAATTGTATTTTATTTTAACGCCCCCATAAATCTCCGGCGCAGGCTGTACACTGCGAGAGGCTGCTCCCGGTGTGTTGAGAGGCGCATAAATAATTTGACAATTCCTACGTCGTTGGACTGGATGACGGCTTATTTAACGTTCTTTATGGAGATATGGATGCTTAAACGATTGCGTTTTGTTTTAATAGACATAAGGTTTGATGTTAAGATGACTGGTTGAGTAGAATGTTTTGGTTGGTGTCAACTAGATGATTGTTTAATATTGCCATTGGTGAAACCCCGTCATTGTTGGGTGAAGTAGAACCTACTACAGATTTCATTAAATGTTACATTTATGTAAACTAAACATTTGCATGCCTACAATGTATGGCTGAAGATGTAAAAACAATTGTACTTTCGCACCATGCATATAAGTGATTACTGATTACTGAAATGTGATTACTTATCGTAATTAGTTGAGGTGAATGTCAAACTCTACTTTAGCAGAACAACCAAAGAGGTACTTCCTCATTATACCACAAACGGAAAGAGTGATAACCAATTTCTCCGACTGGAATTTGGACATGCAACTTGAGGTCTTTCGGTCTTCTGTTATCAAAAAGTTTTTAACATTATCCTCATTAAAAAAAATCGCATTATTATTAGGTACGTAAACACAATCCGTGTTCCTAAATCTAACTATATCAATTCATACTTTCTAGACTATTCAGGTTGTTTAAATCAAGTGATGGTGACGCAGTGACAGTACACCAAGTAATCAGAAGACAGAAGGTTTACATAACAAAACGCTGTGATTAATTCCAACTTTCGCTCTGCCCCCGGATTGCTCCTAGTAACAAGACGCCCTTTTCAATCGCATCACACATACCCCGGATTGAAAATAATCCGAGTAGAAAATTAATCCTTGATTGCGTACTCCTCAGATTTGAGGACAATAGAGGTGGAATGACTTGAAGTGGCATGGATTTAAGCGAAGCTTTTGTATCATGACACAATCGTTATTAAACGAGCGAAGTTGATATTAATAATAATAATAAGTATTTATTTCAGAATAATTCCATAGAATGTAAATGCTAAATAACTTAAAAATTATCATATTATAGACGATATCACGAAAGATAATAATATTATGTAACATAACAGATACATTTTTTATACTATATTGTAGAGCATATTTTTAAAAATGAGCATTAGATAATACTGAAATAAGATTGATAAAATCGAATATACCACGATCGAACCGATCGAACGTATCGAATAAATACCGAAAGAAACCACATACGATAGGCTACAACAGACAAAAAAGAACGCCAAATGTGCAGGTTCAAATCCATACCGTGGATTTTTTTTTTTGTAATTTTTGATTGTATCTTGGTTGACCTAAAGAATAAACGGTAAATTTTATTTACTGTTTGCCAAAAGTTTAAAATAAACCAATACCTATTAATTATTAAGACTGCAAACGTATATTTCGTAGAGATGTTATCATAATATGACTATTTATCCGATAAAACCAATTTTGATTATGTAAAGTCATTCATATGCTTCAATACGAGATAACCAACGCGTGATAAATTAACCAGATATAAATATAGATATGTGAACATATCAAAGATTACTTTGATAAATCCAGTTTTGTATCGAGTGATCGTATACGTCCGAACGATTATGATAAAGAGAGCGGAGACCGATACTTTTCAAATCACGTAGGCACAAGTGTTCTGATTAAAAATATGAGCAAGAAAGCTGTTTAGCGTTTTCTTCTGTTCTGAAGAACTGAAAACCACAAATCCACATCAATGCAACAATAAGGAATGTTATCAATGAGTGATTGCTAGATTACGGTATTAATTTTAATTATTTCAGATATTTAAATAAATCACTTCATGGAAACTATACAAAAATTGTTAAGACATAACAATAACAATGCAGTATAATAATAAAACCAAAGTAGGTAGATGTGAAGTATTTAAAATGTAGTAGTAGTCATGAATTGTGTACTCGTGAAATAACTTTTTGATTGTCTTCCAATCTTCGATCAAGATCGAAACTTCCAATGCTTAACTCTAGTTAAAGATGTTAAGATAAGAGTTTAAAAGATATTACTTTATGGACTGAATGTATATTGATAAAATATTTTTTGTATCTTTGTTAATTTACTCTCAATTCAAGGATCCTGCTGCGAGATGAATTTTCAATCGTAAAGATAATACCACTTTCTGAATACCCATCTGCCTTCCTTTTTATATATCAGGGGTAAAAACATTAGGCATACTACTGCGCCTTGAGTAACGCGAATTGGCAATAGGCGTGGCCAGGGAGATCCGTGACTCTATATGCCATGACCGGAGTTCATCCCAGCAAATACCCTGAAAATAACTCAAGGATGGTAAGATGTTATTCAAAAATATTTCTTTTTATGTAAAAGTGTCTTGTCGGATAGGTCTCCAACAAGGTGGACGGACGATCTGGCGAAGGCCGCGGGAAGCCGCTGGATGCGAGCAGCACGAAACCGGGCGTGGTGAAGATCCATGGCTTCGTCTTCGTCTTTTGGCTGAGATGATGATTTAAAAGTCCAGCAAACAATTCGAACCATAATAATCGAACGATTTATAGTGCGCTTCCGTCCTTTGAAAGCCCCAATTTTACTAAACGAATATTTCGTTTTAACTAAGTTTAAAAAAAAAAACATTTTCATTATTACTTTGAAAACGTAAATGAGACTCGTCTTTTCAATACATGCATATACACTTTTAAACATTCGCGTTAAATTTTTACATCAGGCGTTATTCCCTTCTATGTTTATGTATCATAGGCAAGTTGCAAGTCAGTTGAAAGGTCAGGTATATTAAAGCTACTTTTATACCCGACGTTTCGACCGAGCTGCGCCGGTCATATGTAATAATTGATAAATTATTATTAGCTTATATCTCAGTGTCAAAGAACTATAAAGAGTTATCATTGTCATGTATGCCATCTATATGTATCAGACAGTAAAAGATATACAGTTGATATCTTTAGTCACATAGTTTTAATCTGTACATACAATGTAGGTTATGAGAAAATAAACATTACAAGAAATAGTGCGATGCAATTTATCAAACACGAACAAGCAACCGTTAGAGTTCAATGAGACCGTTAGTGGTATATTTATAAAGCTGCGTAATCAAAAGTGACTTTGAAATATTCTTGAAAGTTCTTGGACAGACAGTTTCATATGGATCTACTAGTGTTCGTTTTAAAAATAAATAATCCAACTTTTATATTTAGGATTCGATAATAACAACGGTTTAGCAATAGGAAGTTACTTGAAGATAAAAATATAGAATAGAAAATATTTATCCATAACCACTTAATCTAGCTATTATTAACAACATGAAAAAAAAATTATAAGTAATGGTATTGATTTGGTCTCCACTTAACTTAACGTCGAGATGACCCCCCGACTATGTAATATATTTAAAAAAATTAAAAGAGAATTTGGTTAGAATTTGTCGCCTTTCTGGGATACCATCGTCCTGGTTATCAAATCTCAGTTCAAACATCACACTGCAAGATCTAAAGATACGTCTGTTAGTTCATTAAGCGCGATAAAAATTTCAGCAACCAATATTTCTGTGACTACGGACTTAACAGAGTCTTAAGATTAAAAAGAACGGAGAAAAAACACGAGCAGGTCCGTATAAAGTGTTTCATTTTGATGTTTGTGTGTGTAAAATGTATCGTCATATTGGGCTAAAATTATAAGACACTTCCAGCAATTTTAGGAACAGCATTCAAGACTAAGCTTCATACAGTTAGACGAATTATTATGCCCCGTATGTACCTGAAACACTCCCTGGAATTACCGATTCTCTCCTAAGAAAACGGTGGTTCAAAACTTATTAGCCTTCATGACTTCTGGAGTATTGTGGCAATTCACTAGCTTATTCTTAACGTACTGTACAGAGGAGACTCGTAAAATTTACGACTGTCAGGTTTTATGGCGGCTCTCAAAACAAATCTTTGGAAAATCAGTTATTCATTTTAAGTAAAATGTTACATGAAGTCTTTTACCATAAACTCAAACTGGACAATAATCTCAGCAATGAATTGAGTTGAATTGAAAGAGTTTATCAAGAATATGAAGGTACTGTCTGTGTTTATTTTCCAAAATCATGATCGTGTTTAGTTGTTTCATCGTGTGCGAAAAGTATATTTATAAATATTTTTAGTACGAAAACACAGATGTTAAAAAAAATCCACGAGCAGGATTAGAACCTGCACCCTTCTGACATACCGGGTCAGGTGCTCTCCCAATTGAGCTATCGTGATTCTAACCAGCCCGCCGAAATCATTCAACACTATTTACTTTTTTACTTTGAAAGCCAAAGGCAACAAAATTTGCGTTAAAATTATATAAACAGAACAAAAACATTTTATTTTTAATTCGATTTCTTGTAATTATAAACGCTTGGACAAAAACAAACTTTGGAATTCAGAATGAACTTTTAACAAAACACATTGTGAAAAGTAACTTTCATCGTAACTTTAAAAGCATTATCAAGACAAGTCGATGGATTATCCATTGAATGGTTTATGTCACTATGTCGAAGCACTACACAAACAGTTATCACCACATCACTGACAAGTATGTCATCTAGTATATCTATCAGACAGTAAACGATAAATTGTTGATGCTTCTAGTCACGTACTTGTAATCTGTATTCACAATGTAGGTTAAGAGCAAATTAACATGAAATAAAAATAGTGTAATGCAATACATCAATATGAAAAAGCAACCGCAAAACCATTCTAACATTAGTCATATTTCCTTGAAAAAGCAATGACTGTTGGTAGTACATTTAAGGAGCGTGATTGTAAACTTTTTGATGTTGTTGGAAATTGCCATTGGGAGATTTTATAAATACAGTTATTGTGGCAATTGAACATTGTATACAGATCAACTTGTGTTTTTTTAATCTTTTAGTAATCTAATTGTCCAACTGTTGACAAACCCCAAATAATCGCAAAACCACTACGATTCATCCCTAGGATGATATGATAGGTTAATGGGATGAAAACATCCAAATTTCGTTATAGTATGTGATAAAAATTGGAAACCAAATATGGTTTTTTTGATACCTTGTTATGTTAAATACTAATTTTAAACAGTATGATTTCTATTCAATATAATACCCGTTTGTTAGGGATCCTTGGTTCCGATTCCCGGGACCTTTTTTAAAACTTTATATAATATAATTAGCTTTTTTCTACCGTTATGTAGTAAGTACCCTTAGAGATCTCAAATTGATATTCTTGTTAATTTTAATTACTGTTACATTTTTATTTAATTTGTGTCAAAAGTGATATAATTTTATGTCTGAGTTCGGCTTGATCTCGGTAACTAGGGTAAGTGATAGCTATCTATCACCCTTTGGAGCCGCTGAATACATTTTAGGAATTCAAATGACAGCGTTAGTTTTATTACCTCAGAGCTCTTAATTAGTATAGGCAGCTCTCTTGTATTAGTTATTTCTTATGTAGACAATGGATATGATAACACTTTGAAGTACAAAAGACTCTTGTCTCAAGAAAAGTAACTAAATTTAGATAGACAAATAGCTGCACAGAGAAATATAAAGAAACTAGAACACCCGCCCGTATCCCATAATGACGATCTCCGTAGCCGAGTGGCTTGCACGCCGGACTTTAGGCGGCGCTACCTCTGGGGTCCCGGGTTCAATTCCCGGTCGGGTCAATGTTGAAAACTAACTTTTCGATATTGTGACGGGTCTGGGTGATTATGGTACCGTCGACCGTCGTTTTTTCTGATTTCTATAAAACGAGTGATTTAGCTACTTTTGGGATCAGAACAATGTATGAAATGTTGTCTAATAAAATAAAATAAAATAAAATGGACCTCTATTGCAGGGCTACCTACCGGGTCCAATTGTGAATCGAAACTATCCCAGAGACCCATTCAAACACACAAAAATGTCATCGAAATTGATCCAGCTGTTTAGGAAGGGTTCAGTGACTTACACACGTATTGAAGAATGATATAATATGAAGATCAAAATAGCTAAGAACAAAACAACCTTCACGTCACACGACATCGATACTAAAACATAATTTCTAAGTGATATTTATACTGCTTGAATTAACAATGTACCGCTCAAGCAGTTGACAGTAGATGCTTCAGTCCGTGTTGCCTAAGAAACGCACGTATTTATTATCTATACGGTCAGTTGAAACTGGTAAAGTACAACAATAAGTTATTTGTAGGTTATCTATCTAGAACATTGTCTTCGTCACTATTCGAATAAATATACACAATGCATTGTTTTTTTTTTCAATGATGCAAATTATTAATTAGGTATGTCTAGTTACTCACCGAAAAGAGTTCTTCAATTGTATTGTTTAATAATAATAGTAATTTTAATGTGAATGTTTTGTAGGTATTGTTTGTAACTTGTAAGTAGAGAAAGTAAAGTAAGATAAATAAATAAAATACACACACACACACACACAAATAAACACAATACTTCTTCCTCTCCCCTAAATTTTGGGTTCATATTGTTTCTAATGCGTATTATTTTAAGATCTTTATATTACATAAGAAATAAGAAATAGAAATATAAATTATTATAACTATATTATACTATTATATCAGCCATAGCTGTCCCACTCCTGGGCAAAGGCCTCCCCACACTTTTTCCACATCAAACACATATAAATAGTACATATTTGGTTGGTTGGTTGCCTGGAAGAGATTGCTTGTTAGCAATAAGGCCGCCTATTTTGTACTCTTTATTTATTTTTATTTTTTTAAATTGACTGTATTGTTTTTCTTTTGTGTGCAATTAAAGTTTTATTATTATTATTATTATATTTGAAATAAATTCCAGCATTTTTTTAAACTATAATACAGTTATAATTATACCAAAAACGAGCATCAGTGCTAACAAGGCTTTGAAACATCGTAATAATATATTTTTTTCTTTGAATACGCGTTTAAGCATATTCTCGCACCGAATTTAAATATCACCTTTTCACCTTCGCTGGTCCCATCAATCAGGGAGGTCCCAAGCAATTCGCTTTTAAATTAAAACGCACTCGATCGGGATCAACGCGAAATATCAATAGTGTGTCGCAATTTATATTTCGGTTGGGGGAGGGTCCTAAAGATCAATTTCGCGCTCGGTCGCGCCCGATGTAAACTTGAGGGAGTAGGGGTGGCGCCGCGCTCGGACGCTGCACATGCGTTCAGATATTGTCGGAGACGTTCGCTGGATATTTCTTTTTTATTTCAAGTATGTATAGCTCCTACACAGGTGGATGCAGCTCCACACTCGCCCAATTAAATAAAATGTAATATAATTATGTAAACATAATAATGTAATTTAATTTAATTTCATATAATATTATAATATCATATAATATATAATGTAATGATATAATATAATATAATATAATAATATTTAACCGCCTCTGTGGTCTAGTGGCTAAGACTACCGGATTAGACCCAGAGGTCCCAGGTTCGATTCCCAGCGGTGGGTACACGCCTGCACATCACGCTACCACAAACTGTCAAATTTCATCAATAGTATTTCAACGTTATGCTTAAGGAATATGGTTTAATATTTATTGAAGAAATTTGACAGATTTGGATAGGATAATCATTACTTAACACCAAGTGAGATGAAGGCACAGTGCTTACTCGTAAGATAGTAAAAAAAAACCAATAAAAATATTACATTACAGAGACAGTAGGTAGCAGCCCTGAAAGTGCATCCGTCCTCGCGGGTGGCAGCGGCGGATCTGACAAATGCCTATTATTGAATCTTGCGCAGCGCCGCGCCGCGCTGCCCGGGGACTGCAGGGACGCAGCGCAAACAGCGCAAATGAGTCGTTCGGGACTCATACGTCTACGTACGTACTCGCTGTTTTGTTGACTGCCTAATTGTATTGTTTCGTTTATTCAATAGTTACAGTTTCATGAGATAATTTTGATGGTACTATTAATATCTATACCTATCTCAAGTTCCTTCCTGCTTTAGAAGGCACGCTAAGTTTATTTAGGTTATTGTCATTTATCTTTAGACTACTGGCATTACTGCGATATAATCCATGCCATCCCAACAACACACATGGCGACTGCGTGGTGGTTAACTGCCTTTTTTATTTAAATATTTGTACTTTAACTAATTTATAGAATAAGGAAGATTCCATAGAAAATCAAAAATCTTTGTAAAAAGTTATATGCGCTGGAGATATCGGAGTTTAACATGTCAGCTGTAAGCTCGCGGCCGCTCGAGACGATGGAATGGAAAACTTCGATGGGAAACCACATGTAAGTTATGCTGGCGCAGGGCCGGGGCGGGGGCGACCGGGCGAGGGCACGTCGCCGCCGCCGCCATGACCATCTCATTGTGCATTAACAGAATGTTGATAATTAGCCTGCGGCAAGTGTGTGGCATATATATTGATATGTCTCCGCTTACCTGCAGGCGAGTCGTTATACGAAATAAATAGTGGTAAAATTGCAGAAATTGTGCCCGAACATGGGCACAACAAGCGACAAAAGCGACGCACTAATCTTGGTCAACTGAAATGACTGGCTAAGTCAAAAATATTTTGAGGAATATCTTGGTATAAGTTGTTGGAGCAGGATTGTGTCTCACTAACCGTCCTCACATGATCGACCGGCAAATTGTTTTTTCTCACCTCTAAAAGACTTAAGCAGAAGCATTAATCCACATACGAAGCTGAATCCAGCTCTGCCGAGTTGAGAAAATGTTCGCATCGCAACGCCTGAATTTTATCGAATATGCTGCCACCGCGCAACTCCACACTCGACCATGTTGCACCGCAGTAAAAGCACACACAGAAAGTAGGCTTGGAACTTTTCGGTGAGAAAGTGAAGAGTCTTGTTTGCAGTTTTGTTTTATTTCCTAAACGTTGTGTTGAATCGAATATTAAAGTGAAATAATTATCGATTTTTAACTTTTAAGTGTTCGTGAACGTTCATGAGGGTAGACAAATAAAACAAAACAGCGCAATGTCAGTTTTTAAATGCTTCCAAGAAATCCTACATCTACACACCTACATCTTTATTGGAACTCAAGGAGTTTAAGAAATTTTACCACTAAGCCAGAGGGTGATTTAGTCCTTTTTCTATCATCATGAAAATTCGTGAAATTTTGGCCTGATTTCGTCAATATTTGGGTACAAGCACTCTCCATACATTTCGTGTGGGAACTTTCTCACTGCAGTCAAACATGATTATTTACTTTACCAAAAACATTCCCGTCACAAAAACTTACAGAGCCTTAGACGATGACAAGGCGTTCTGAGGCAGATCACATTCGTAGCGCGGGCAAACAGCCCCGGGTGGAATCTGATTGGTTTTATCTAGTATTTGTGTTCGCAAAAAGTTTGCGTTCCGTAAATGAAACGAATGCGGAAGAGCTTTCCTTGTGTAGACATCTTACTGACGTATGTATGACTCGGCGGTTACCTATGGCTCTCGAAACTTTCTAATAGTGTTTTATCACTACGACTTTACAAAAAAGGAAAAATGTCAATAAAGTTACATCAAACGAATCGTCATCGAAGATATTTACATCACAAATGGTTAGGATACATTACACATTTCAGATTTTCAGCTGATATAAAAAAATTGGTTGTTTAAGATGTCATATAGATTATACACTCAATTATGTATCGTACGCGTATCATAAAATTAAATTAGGTATTGCCCACACAATCAGTGACGGCAAATTTGCCGACCTCATTTACATCAATTATTAGGATTTGCAACATTAATTAGAAGTATTAACTTTATATTAGAGGATTTTAGCAATCAAAATCAAAACGTGACAGATAAGAAAGAGAAATCGTTTTTCTGGTTTGGCATGTGACGGGAACCGCTCAAGCCTAATGCAAAGACCACTGGCCTCAGACTCAGAGGTCCCGAGCTCGATTTCCAGCAGGGTTCGTATTGTACCTACTCGTTTTGGTTTGGCTTATTCTAAGTGCACCTACATAGCTGAGTGGTTCTGAAAAGTCTACATTCTTAATTAAAGTAAGCATTTTTCTTATGTGTACCTATTTCGTCACTCCGTCTTTTAGTTATGGTAGCTAAAATGCAAATTTTATAGACATATTATTTATATGCTTTATCTATGAATAAAACAATATGGAAATAAAGTGTAATTAATAAAGAACTGTACATAAGATGTTGAAACGAGTAAGCACATCTAAAGAAAAACAAATTCCAGAATCTCCGCCACAACGTTACCATTTCGGGCACCCATAAATCGATTGGAACGAAGTTTCGCCGAAGGGTTTCGCTGAACAATTAGGGGTGCAAGACCAGCTGTTTTATCGGAAACTAATTAATACAATAATATCAGGCTTTCAAATGGGCATATAACGATTTATCTCGGCCCAAACACCAGGTGTGGGCCCTAATAGAAAGTCATTTGTTTACGGCCGGCAAACTTCACCTCGTAACCCTGAAATCTAATTGGATTTAATTCCATTAGCAGAGGTCCGCACGGTGGCCCCTAATTGTGCCGACGGTGGTCCATTCGGAGGGACCTTTGTTTTGGGGCCGAGTAATGGAAAATGCAAAAAGGTCTTATTGGTTTCGTGTTTGATTAGAAAAATGCTTACATCTATTTTCATTCGCTAATACGAGTATGTTCTGTCTGAAAGGATTTCCTGAACGGAGTGGATTTTCATTCGTTTTCATTATAGCGATTTAATTGAGTTACATTATAAATCGAGAGAAGCAATTAATCATTCAAATTAACTAATTGATATATAAAATAATGACTATAGTTTTCAATGGTTTTATTGAAATTAATTTAATTTAATTGAACTTAACGGGTGCACTATTGCGTTAATAACAATGAACTTAATTAAACCTTGTACACTACACAATAACTTAATAGTCGTTTACTGTTCACTACTATTAGCTTTAAAATTAGCCACATGATTCAGATAGAACGAATTTCTCTATCTCTTATGATTTAGAAAATCTCCATATTCATCTCTTTAGATATCTCTCTATACTCAGTATAGGTTGTTATCGTCTATGCGTCTATACGTCTTCCTATAGTAAATACTCAGTTTAGACACACGTGGGACCTTACTTTATCATAAAGCTAGCTTATATAAAATTAATCTTAACTTACGTTATGGCGTGTTAAACGCCTTTTCTCTTTCTTAGAGATTATCGATAAAATGTTTACAGATCGTTTGATTTTCACTCAGCGTTGACGTTTTGTTATCTGAATGTATTAAATCGTAATGATAAAAGATATTTGGTTGAGCACGCTCTTACGTAATGTACCTACCGACCACGGCCGTTACGAGGAGTCGATGGCGTAGCGTTGGCGCCTCCGGGTTTCGATCTTTCAACTTAAGCAACTTTCGCTATTCTTAATCACCGGACACTTTAAGCAGGTTGTTGTCGTTATGTTGTACATTTTTTTTACCGCCTCTGTGGTCTAGTGGCTAAGACCACCGGTTTAGACCCAGAGGTCCCGGGTTCGATTCCCAGCGGGGAGTACATGTTTGTGTATTCGGTTTGGTTGGTGGTAGGGCTTGTTGGTCCGCCTGGCTAGCTACCACCATCTTATCTAAATATGTCGCCATAACATCAATGTTTGTAGCATTGTTGTGTTCCAGCAGCTAGAGATAAGATAGCCAGTACCTCACTAGTTGAGGATCCCGGGTGAAGTGCGCTTCCATCATTGGCTTTATCATCACTTAACATCAGGTGAGATCAAGGCACTGTGCTTACCCGTTAATATAAATAAATTCAATATTATTGACGTAAAACTTACTTATTCTGCTGTCTCAGCAACGCGTGGTAGATCTTGGCCTCCGACACAATAAGACGTTGACAAAACAAGCGTCTTCGAGTAACCGGGGAACATGCTTATAATAATATTTCGACGAATTGAGAACCTCCTTCTTTTTTTTAAAGTCGTTTAATAACAAGACACATTCGACTTGCCTGCGCATCTGTATCTGTGTGCAATCGAACGTACTATAATAATGATTATAATTTATAATCTTATCAGATTTTCTGCTTCCCCTATACATATACAGAATCACAATTTAGCACCGATAACAATAATCCGTGCATTGTCGCTACAATCACATATCACATCATATAAATAACGTGAGAAAAAAAAATGGCTCACTAAGGTTTAGTCTGACAGAGCGTCGTATTCGTGTCAGAAAAATGACTCCAAATGGCACAGAGGTCAACGTGGTAGAAGGAGCTTACCAATATGACCAGAAAACCGAAGAAGCCTTCACTCCTCCTGAAGAGCAGGTGGTGCTGAAGGCGACCAGGTCGCTCACGACCCTGTTCACCCACATCCTCGTCGGCATCGTGGTCGGGGCATCAATCCTGTACGCACTAAGGAATGGCGCCCCGATGAATGAAACCAATCAACATATAATTCTATGTGTAGTTGGGGTGAGTACAGTGAACCTTTTACGTTTGTTTCTTTACTCTAATGAGTATTAATGTTTCCATTGCCCATTTTCAGTTAGTAAACATAACCAAATTAGATGTCAAATAAATAATAATATTAATGAAATACATAAATATTAAACAAATAATTTTAAAACATACAATCAACAAATATATGTTAAAAAAGCAACGTTAATAATCTTTCACGTTAGAGTTTCCATTTAGCATCCGTATTAAAAGTATCTATCTATTCCTCGAAAATTTGTTCGTGCAAAATAAGTGTTTATAGATTCTTAAACGGTAAGAATTTATATTAAGATTCTACTAAGTACAAGTAAAATTTAATTTAATTTAAAAATGTAGCTCCTTTGGATTACGGCACAAGATCTAATAAGACAGCAAAATCGCAGCAAGAGCTTGTCTTCTCTTTCCTTTCACTTTCCGTCACATAGAAGTAAATAGAAGTAAGTTGAAAATAAACTTTAATGTTTAATAAATCGGGAAATACTTAACATTTATTAAAATATGTATTCAAAACATTATTTAAAACTCATAATAAAAAATATGTATTACAAACATTACGTAATAGTACTTTACATGCGGGGCACCTTAGATATTATTGCTTTATAAAAAAATTCATTTTATAATTAGGTTGGCCTAATAAATAAGTATCATAATCATGGATTTAGCTATCGAGCACTGATACCTATACTATGAGTAATATGGCTGTGAGACACAGACGGCTCGACAGACAGACAGATAAACAGATGGAAATGACTAAACTATATTGGTTCCTGATTTACTACAAAAAGTAAATAAATAAAAAAAATCTATTATAACAAGCTACTCGTATTAACAAAATATAAATATAAATAAATAAATATGAGACAACTTCACATACATTGTTCTGATCCCAAGGTAAGTAGCTGAAGCACTCGTTTCATGGAAATCAGAAACAACGACGGTACCACAACCACCCAGACCCGACACAATATCAAAAAGTTCGTTTTCGACATTGACCCGACCGGGAATCGAACCCGGGACCTCAGAGTTAGCGCCGCTCAAAGTCCGGCGTGCAAGCCACTCGGCTGCGGAGGTCGTCAAACATATGTGTACATTAATAAAAAAATTGTTTCTATTTTAATAATGTTAATAAATAAAGATAAAACTAAAGATAAAGGTCAATATTGATCCTCAAAATATATAGTCTCAAAATAGAGCCTCCTTTTTCTATATCCATCGAAAAATCCGAATCCTATGACTATCGGGTATCATACGTACGGTACGATCTAATTACGTAAATACTTTTGATTACAGTATCAGCTGCTGATGGCCGAGGCAGTTCTGGCGCTGGCGCCAGACAGCTGGCTCTCGACCCTAAAACTGAAGCACAAGCGTCTGATCCACTGGCTGATGCAGATCGTGGGGTCGCTGCTGGCCCTCATTGGCTGTTTCATCAAGATATACGACAAGGACGTCCACTGGAACACCTTGCATGGACAGTTTGGTACGTGATCGTTTGATTTTGACAATAACATATTTTTTGGGACTGGGACTTTTATTCCTTACGGGTAAGAACTTGGCCGTCATCTCACCACATGTTAAGTGATGGTAAAACGAAGGTGGAAGCGCACTTCACTCTTAATCCTTAACAACAGAGGAACTGGCTATCTTATCTCTAGCTGCCAGAACACAACAATGCAGCAAACATTGATGTTATGGCGACATATAGATAAGATGGATGTATGAAATCATTAAGAAAATCCAACTGGTTTGGTTGTTTTTGTATAATGAGCAGCATGTTGGGGCAACGACTAGCCTGTTTGGGTCAGGATCGTACAAGTTTAATTGGACGATAAGACAACAAGGACAGATAAAAGTCCTAATTTCATGCCGAATAAGTTGGCGCGGCTGCGCACGCGTCGTCTTTTGGCGGTCCCGTTGGTTCACATGCAAACGGCAAAATATGCACCCACTGCCCCAGCTTTGGATCTATTCAACGCTTTGATCACTCAGCAACCAGATGTTGATATTTTTTGTGTACCTATTCATGTATTTATAAATTTTATAAATAGTGTTATACGTTTTTTAGAAATTAAGTAGTTAATATCTGTCTACGCAACGTGTAATTGGCCTACTGCACGCTTTGGTGTAACTGTAAGTGTATGGCAAAGTAAGCCACTGGCAATTAAAATTTGAATAAAGTGAAGTAAAATTTGAAAAAAATAAGTGCTTCGAAAGGCATTTAACCCAGTAACAGGCAGCCACTGGGGCTCTCAGTTGCTGCCTGTTACTAACCACCAACCAGTAGCTAGCACGAACAATTACAGAATTCGTATCGTAGAATTCGTTCTGTGTATTGGATATATTGATACAGTGCTACGCCACAACCCATAACAAAGGCCGTAAATTGTAAACCGTATTTTTGTCCGTAAATCGGACTAATATAGATAATTTGATACGATTTCGATATAGGTTTGTGCCAGCCCTACGCCAGGATTTCAGGCTATGGGAAATGGACCAGCAGAAGGTTGGCGATTTATAATTCAACCACTGAGTCTTTATATGAGAATCATTGTGTACAATTTTCTGATTATTATTTTATGATTTCAAATGTAATCGAAATAGATTAATTGATTATGCCTTGATTAAATTGCAATTGTGATGATGAATGATAAAATTCTTAATAACGCCAATCAAACATAAGTTTGTTGTGCGTTGTAATATTTTAGTTATGTTAATTGTTTATTAGAGTGTTATCGTATCGTATGTGTGTCGTGCCAATGCCGTTGTTGACTTTATTTTTTTTTTTTTTTTTTTGAGAGAGATTGCTGATTGCCGCTGCGGCATTTTCAGCTTCACCGGGCTTTTTTGGGGGCGGCGAAGAACGTAAAGGGTCCCTTAAGCCGTGTGAAACGAATCACCTTCAGAGGTTATCTAGAGGGAACGGCATCGCGCACAAGTGCGCGTCCCCGGTGCCCTACTAGATTCTCCGAAGGGTTCGGATCGGATCGGGGGTTGACTTATTGTCGGTACCTCGCAGTATAAGATCTCCCGCCGTTAGGCGTAACCGATGACTATTGACTTTTATAAAAGCCACAGCTGTATAGAAAGATTTTGTATATGTGAATTACCGCTTACAGAGTTTTAGAGTTCTTTCCCTTTAGCAAAGCCCTCTAAAAGTACGCTTTCCACAGCTCTAGTATCCATGGTGTTCACCACCGTGTCACTAGTGAACGGGCTCACGTCGCTGTATGCGTACGAGCTGCGTCGCTTCATCCCTGGCTCGCTGTCCAAGCTGACCCACATCAGCTTCGGTATCGTCGGCTTCGGCGCCGCTTCCATCAGCCTCGCCTACGCCTTCGACAAGACCGGCTTCAGGAACTGGATTAGCACCCGCCTCGCCGACACACTCATCATCTTCACCGGAATATTGACCGTCGTCATTATCATCAACCCGTTCATCACGTTCTACAAGAAATTCCGTGGCGCTGTCAAAATCTAACAATAATTTAAGAAATATTTAGTTTTAATAGAAATATCTTGTTATCATTGATTTGGTTCCAATATTTCAACAAATAGTAAGGTTTTTCACGCAAGAAACTTAAATACTCTTTCTTTTTTGGGATATGTAATGTTCCGTTCCTAAAACCAAAGAACAGACTTAAGAAAGTATAAATAGAGGTCTTCGTTACTAGTTTAATTGTATAAAGTTTATAATTTTTGTATCAATCACAAAATAGTTAGCTAATTATTCATTCAATTATTTATTTATAGGAGACCATTGTTGGTCTGTGACAAAAGTTAAAAACTAAAAACTCTCGTTGAGTGTAGTTTATTATTATTAGGAACGTTCATATTGTAAAGCGTTTGGATAGATATTTCTTATATATTCCGTATGTTTGCGTCTTTTTTACAAGATCTGAGTTTCACCAGCAATAAATCGTAGTTATTAATTTAGTTATTGTAATTAATGTTAAATATAGTTCTAAGGTTGTAAATAAAGATGTCAATATTTTTAATTCTTTCATTTACCGTTGGTTTATCCATAAATTGCCTGTCGTTTGATTAATTAGGTAAGCCTCTACCACCGTTCATTGCACAATTTCTCTGAGCATCGCTTCCCCTGTCTCCCACGACACTACGACTCTCAACTTGGGCCAAAGTAAATAGCGTATAGTAGAAAATGAGTTAATGTATGTTGCATGTCTCTCTAGAAAAAAAGTATTTTCGAAAAAGAAACTTCTGTTGACCAAGCTAATAAGAATAAGAGTGGACCATGCGAATATATAGGATCTATTTGAGAACTAGGCTTTGATAAATTATGTACTAGTGATAAAAGATCCGGAACAAAAATGCATCTCGGAAGTGGTCCTGTTTACTCATACCGATACATTTAAATTTCGAATAACAAAATCTGAAAAAAAACATTGGATAGCACCAACAACCTTAGCATAGATTAAATTAAGGTTCTAAAATATTTGTACTTAATATTTACTGTCATCGCCACACGCTTCATTGTGGCTCCGTGGCCCCAAAGTCACCTACCGTTTTTCAAGCGTTCATCGGGAATCTAGTACATACATAATTGATCGAAGGCTCTAGGACAGGGGTCGGAAAACAGCGGCTCGCGAACCGCATGCGGCTCTTTGAAAAGTATTTGCGGCTCTTTCAATTTTGCAAAAAAAAAACTTATTTTTATTTTATATTGAAGGTAGGTATCAGCCCGCGCGCAGGAAGAGAAAGCCTTATTAAAAAAGTATATTTCATCAAAATAAGCAGTTGTAGCTCATCAATTATTATTGTTGTCTTATTTTGTCGTATTTGGCTATTTGAGCTGAAAAGTTTGCAGGCTTGGCGTCACCTCGAGTCCAAATTTCAGATTTAACTTTTCTTTTAATTATAAGTAGAGGTCGGGATTCGGTAGAGTTATTTATGTACTTGCATCGAAATGTTGATATTAATATAGATCTTCCCGGGATTTCTAATGGACAATTCCGTGTGGCCTACAATAATACAATTAAATAATAATAAAAAAACTCAGAGATAGATAAGACAAATAAAACAAAGATAATTAACATACATTTTTTCTAAGTATTTACATTAATTCACAATACAAATTATTAATAGTCTTATTCTCATACTTACACTTCGCCTTTTTTATAAATACGAAAATACTTTTGCTTCTAGCCTAGACTCGTGAGGTTTTGCTTATTCAAACGGCCCATCAGAATCATTTTCCTTGCCCGATTCATTCAAAGTACCACTAAGAATTGAAGTGTTCGCTTCCGACATTACTGTATAACTTTTATGAGAATTGAAGTATATAACCATTTTTCTGCTCTTTAAAATTAATCTCGGGATTTGAGGCGTATCCACTTCAATCTTTCGCTGTATGAAATCAGTGTAAGTACATTTTTTTTTTTTTACTTTATTTAATAATATTACAATTAGATTACACTATAAAGCAAACCATAAATCACGGAGATTTGTCCGGTATGCTACAAATAAGTTGAGCTCAACATCTACACATAACATCAAAAAAATTCAAAGACTAAAGAAAAGTTAACATAGGTTAGGTAGGTACTTTAAATTAACACACTTAACATTAAATAAAATGTGACACAAATGAATCGCGTCAGCAGGCCGCCTGCACTACAGAAAGAGATAATAATATAAGCTAGCTAGAATGTTCGCTATAGTTATACCGTGCTATAGTGAAGTCTGCCCGACCGAGCGACAAAGCATAAGACATTTGTGTGCATAATAGAAACTTTTTTTGCGTTGGCTACATACAGGCTGTTCAAAAAATGCAATTTAATTTTTTTCTTTATATTATTTTTTGTTATGTTATTCAAAAAAATAAACATAAGTAACTCTACCTAATTCCGACCTCTGATTATAAGGCTACGATTGAGCTCTTATCAATGTCACTGCGCTATCGAATCAGTCTCGCCTGTAGAAGGTCAAACTCACTTGATCACTTCAGGGTGCCTAGTGCGAGTTTCATTCGCCATTCGATCACGTTAACAAAAACGAGAATGTGTATGTCAGAATTTTATCTCTCCAAGTATTTCTAACGGAGGCGCTGGCTGCTTCAATGCCGTACAAACTTTCGTTTTCGTTAACGTAATCAAGTGAATACGGATAACCTAGAACCTAGGTTCTCTGGTCATTAAAATAACGGATAGATCTAATTATAATTGAATGTATGCATGATAGAATAAGCAAGCACTGTGCCCGACTACAATCGGTGTGCAATTTTACTGTTATTTTTTCTTAATGTGTTTATGTCGTTTGCATATCGTTTGCATTCTGTTGTCGTGCCTTTTATTTTTTTTTTATTTTTTTTTATTTTTTTTTTTTTTTTTTTTTTTTTATACTTAGCACGGCAAATGACTCCACACCACCTGATGTTAAGTGGAAATGGAGTCCAGACGCGAAGACAACTGGTGCAGCGTGAAAACAACGCAGCATCAGTCAACCTCACTCTGCCGGCCCACAAGGTGCTTCTTCACGCCTCGTTTGAAGGACCCCATATCATAGGAAAGAGGGAAAACATGTGCTGGTAGACTATTCCATCTTTTGGAGGTGCGACAAAGAAACGAGTCACCAAATTTCTTTGTGCGCGATGGGATATGTGTGACAGTGAAGCGGTGACACCAGAGAGCAGCACGTGTACTCCTATGGAGGAAGGGAGAAGGTGGGATAAGGTCAAAGAGTTCTTCAGAGCACTCGCCGTGATATAAGCGATAGAAGACGCTGAGTGACGCTATATCTCTACGCAATTGCAGGTGTTCGAGAGTATTAGTTACCTCTGCATTGCCGATAATACGTACAGCGCGACGCTGCAATCCGTCTAAGGCATCGAGAAGATACTTTGCGGAACCGTCCCAGATGTGCGAGCAATACTCCACGCAAGACCGTACCTGTGTCTTGTACAAAAGACATAACTGGTCAGGCGTAAAGAATCGCCGCACTCTGTTCAGGACACCGAGTTTTCGTGAGGCTGTTTTGATCACGGCTTCGATATAGTCCTTTTGATTCAGATCGCAGCGAATCGTCATACCGAACATGTTGATATTGTTCTGCAGGCTTAGAGATGTGCCCTGAAGAGTTGGAAGAGGAAGGAATGGTGACTTTTATATAATATATTCATGTTTCGCAACAAAAATTTGCGTTAAAATTATATAAACAAAACAAAATACATTTTATAAATAGCTTGCCTACTTCTTAACTGATCTTTAGTATTTGTAAAAATATTATGATCGGGTGTTAATGACGGTAGTTGTTGACATTGAATAGGTGCCTTTGGCTTTCAAAGTAAAAAGTAAATAGCGTTGAATAATTTCGGCGGGCTGGTTAGAACCACGATAGCTCAATTGGAAGAGCACCTGACCCGGTATGTCAGAAGGGTGCAGGTTCAAATCCTGCTCGTGGAATTTTTTTCCAACATTTGTGTTTTTGTTATTTGTTTCGCAACAAAAATTTGCGTTAAAATTATATAAACAAAACAAAATACATTAAATAAAGTAATTTTGAACGCTGGTGTTCCGGCATGGTGGACTTCAAATTAAAAGTTACATTGAAGTATACCCGTTTGGTTACTTAACATGCTGTCTCTGATTGTAAGCACCGCAATTTTAGGTTCTATTGCGCAGTTATGAATGGTTGTATTTATTTATAGCGATAGGACACTGTGCAATCACAATGGTACAATAAACACGATATCTCAGTTCGATTTGTGCAAGTTACGGATTGGTAGTGACTCCCTGTACGTTGTCCATGTCTTAGCATCTTAGTAAGGACTTGAAGTTTTATTTACAAGAAAGTAAGTACATAAATAAATGTTTCTATTCAATCACAGAATTATTTGCCGATAAAAGCCTCAAATAAAGTAATAGTATTAAAATACAATAATAAAAAATAAAAATAAACATTTATACATTCAATTTATAATTATTTTAATGTCAATCTCGTAGCTGCCCTTCGTTAATAAATATCTAAAATACAAAGTTTTTGAAAATTAAATAACAGTTTTATATAATGGATAATAAATAGGTTTACCCTTGATCTCAGATAATTGTAATACCTACTTAGATTTAAGTTAATTTGATTCTAATTCTAATTTTGCTATGCCTTTACAGGGCTCATGTACTTACTAACAACTTATGTAAGACCTTAATTTTGTGTACATAACAGCTTAATATAATAAATAAATAAATAAATACATACAAAGCTTTTCAAATGTGAAGTAGTTGATGATAACAAAAGTTTTGTCCTGACAATCTTACATTACAACCTGATTCAATTTACAAAACGACGCTTCTAAAAAAATATATCAAGGTATTACAATAATTAGGTTACTCCTTATTGGCAGGAAAGTACTTTATTTTTTTTTTATATTTTACGGGTAAGCCTTTGCCAGTGCCATGATCTCACCTGATGTTAAGGCCAATGACGGAAGCGCAGTTCACCCGGGATCCCCAACTAGTGAGGCACTGACTATCTTATCTCTAGCTGCCGGAACACAACACTGCTACCTACAAACATTGATGTTATGGCGACATATCTAGATAACATGGTGGTAGCCAAAGCGTGAGAAGATCTGGCCAAAACAACAAAGAATTGAATGTACTACCTACTTACATGCTCCCTGACAACATGGATTCTCTCCAAGGTTACCCCTCACTATCAAACAGGTTGGTGGCCAAATGCTTGGTCAGTATCAATTAAACAATGACATTTAACAGTAACCCAGATCGAATGGTGGAATGTTTTTTTCCTAACATATTTAAAGTCTCTCAAGCTACGTTCAGCGTACTCACTGTATTGCATGTATCTTTATGGCATCTAAGCGTACAAAGGAAGCTCACGGGAGAGTAATGGCCCCGATACACACTGTGCCTAGTATTGTTGCAGTACAATCGACAACGCATTCGAAAACGTCTTAACGATTTCTTGATAATGGTTTTATTACAAAGAGTTGTTAGAAACGACTACAGTTTGTTTAATTATTAATAAGAATGCATTTGGCCTTCTTCTCAGGTGGAAGTGCACTGCACTCTGAATTCTTAACCGCTGACGTGATCTTACCTTACCTCTATCTTGTCCGCTGCGTCAAGCGGGCGCACTGCACGGCATTCCGTCGCAGACAAATAAATGGCGGTTTGACTGTACAAATTCTGGTATTCTAGGAATCTGGTATGATGGTCACCTGTTATTTTGGGAATCTGGTATAAAGGGAACAAACTGTTTTGAAGCGGTCATTATGTCAAAGTGCATATCAGCGACGCCCTCTGAGTACAGAGTGACGCCCTTATAGTGACAGACTAAGATAGTGTCATGGCAGCTAGCCAGGCGGAACCAGGTGGCCTACTTGGGGTAGGAGTCGACCCAGTGGATGCGCAGGTCTGTAGCTCTAACTACTACACCACGGAGGCTGTTCCAAAGAACCTACTTTGGCAGTTTTCATTGTGAATCGACTATATGATCTTGTATTTTTCTATATACTATTTAGTTCATAAATTACTATAATTTATGAAGATTGAATTGAAAAATGTTAAAGTCTCGCAATTACCCAAATATTACAATAGATTATAAAACACAAGCGATCAACCACGACTTCGTTCGCGTGATCGATATTAGATAAAATCTTTTTTTTTTATTGTTTCACATAAAATTTCATCCCAACTCAACAGAAGTCTTCGCGAGCGTTCATCATTTATCAGAAATCTGATGGATGAATGAATGAATCTAATATAGAAACGCTTACGAGACAAACAAAAAATATTTTTTTAAATATTTTTTTTAATAATTTTATAGATAAGTGCGTTGAATTGACGTCATTTAATATTTGTCTGTCTGCAATTAAGTAGCTATCTTATCATAATTAGTTAAGTGACTTTCAAATAATTTATTTATGTACGTCAAGACCAAGTATCAATCAATGAAACAGGATAGATACCACGTATAGTCGGTATAATATAGTTTTTCTAACGCTTAATATCTTAACTAGAAAGATTTTTACTAACGACTTCAAAGTTAAGAAAGAGTTTGGTACTTTGGTCTTACTAACAGATATTCAAGCTTGCTAAAACAATTCATTTGTTTTTGTTAGTTCAATCAAGCGAAAATGTTTGAAAATAACGTATATTCAATCTCAAATAGAACTAAGAATAGTCTTACAGTTGTGGTGCCATAAAAATAAATACTTAGACGGACAAGTTGTAACAGAATACAGCATTTTTTTCTTTTTGGACGGCACTTACATACTTACAATGCTTACATATTTGGACCATAAAGTTGATGACCTTTAACCATAGACCTAGATCGCTGTCATTTAGACCTTTCATGACGTAAATAAACAAAAAGGTGGGATTTTGTGGGACTGCTGTCCCAAATGCCTCCATCATTGAAATTAAGTAATCGCTACAATTTATGGGTATTAGCTTAATTACCATGCTTACCAAATGTGGGTTGGTGATCACAAACCAGAGGTATGCATCGAAAAATCCGAAACACACTGCCCTAACTGGGAATTGACTCCTGGACCACCGGATATCGAATAGAGAGCTAGGTATGTTATCCGGCCACCGAGAGTGTCCAGGAGTTATAACATTAAGCAACAC
The DNA here is from genome assembly GCA_949315975.1 of Eudonia truncicolella. Classification (NCBI taxonomy): domain Eukaryota; kingdom Metazoa; phylum Arthropoda; class Insecta; order Lepidoptera; family Crambidae; genus Eudonia; species Eudonia truncicolella. The sequence goes on along the minus strand of OX438838.1, from coordinate 600,963 downwards.
TTTTTTAATAATATTAAATAACTGTATAGATATCGAAAGTAACATTTGTAATGCTCTGGTGAAAAATGCGCCTTAACCTACGACAGGATAAAACGCATTTTTCATCGGAGATGCGCGAGAAAAAAATCTGGCAATAGTGGCAGTAGAACTCCCGCATTGAACCAGAGTTCATAATTAATAATAAATAATAAATAATAAAATTTCCTACACTCACACCAATTATCTAGCCCAAGAGAAGCTTCGTTATGAAACTCGTTAAATGGTTACTAGACAACGGATAAACATACTTAAAATACTTAATACTTATTATACATAGAAAACACCCAGACCCGAGACAATTTAGAAAAACAATAATTTCTAAATGACCCGACTGGGGATCGAACCCGGGACCCGGGACCGGGGGATGGCGACCCCATGAAAACCGGTGTACAAACCACTCGACCAAGGAGGTCGTAATTACCACCATTCTAATTCTGGCATTAAGTAGCGTGCACCCACAAATACAATTCTTGTGTTTGTACATTCCGACAAAGCGTGATCACTGAAAAGTACAATCTATTCACAATTTCATAGATTAGCTTTTGAAAATGCATGTTCATCGGGCGTTAACGATAAACGAGACCTCGATGTTATTAAACAATCAACAGATAATAAAATGAAACAACTTTCACTAATTTATTCGCGTTTTATACTATTTTATCGTGTGACAGCCTTTCCGAACAATCTTATACATATTTTTTGCGATTTCTTGCACTGGTCAGGGTGGCATAACTCCCATACCCCCACTCGGTGAAAGAGACCTCGATATTTGGGTTCACCAATCTCATGCGCATAACCTTATGTGTGGCAAACACAATCTTATACATAGTAAAACACCCCCTTGGACGGTCTATGCGCCCGCGCGGCTGGCTGTTCCATCTAAATTTATATAGCAACTAAAATACATTAAAGACAAACAGATTTAATTCACAGTATTATTTTTTTTCAATATTATAATCTCGAAAAAAATCTTACAATAATTGTGGTCACTATGAATATCGTGTAGAAAACAACAAAGCATATTAAGACTACAATTACGCTAGTACTGGCCCAGCTCCGAAAGCTGGTTGTGAAGTAGCTGAGACAGAGGCAGACGGAAGCCATGATGAAGGTGGGGATGCCGACGCCTAGGTGCACCGTCTTGTAGGTGCGCCCTTGCAGCAGTGCATAGTTACCGATCAGTATGTTGGCACCGGCTAAAGTCCCTGCCACTATACCTGTAAATCACAAAAGAATTATTTATCACCGCCTCTGTGGTCTAGTGGTTAAAACCACCGGTCTCAGACCCAGAGGTTCCGGGTTCGATTCCCAGCGGGGAGTACATATTTGTGTACTCGGTTTGGTTGGTGGTAGGGCTTGTTTGTCCGCCTGGCTAGCTACCACCATCTTATCTAAATATGTCGCCATAACATCAATGTTTGTAGCATTGTTGTGTTCCGGCGGCTAGAGATAAGATAGCCAGTACCTCACTAGTTGAGGATCCCAGGTGATGTGCGCTTCCATCATTTATAAAATTATAAAATACAGTGAAAAAATTAAACGCCCACCCGACCCAGCCAGGAATCGAACCTGGGTCTTCCGCAATCCGGGCGGCTGCACTGACCGCTATGCTACCGGGAAGGCTGACGTAAGCGCTGAATGTTGTCACTGCTTTTTAATGTTTGAGTGCTAATAGCGGCACAGTGCCATCTGGGATGGAATGGGAATCCTGGGCTGTATGGGCTATGTATGTAATGGGCTTACCCGCCAACGCGCGGGTGACCCAGGGTGCTTTTCGATATGTACGGGGTCTTTAACTAATTACAAGTGATAACGAAATAATAAATGATTTGATTTGATTTGAAACTAACCCGTGATGCCGTGCGCTGTCTTCGCAGTATTCATGGTCATGAGCTCCTTCGTGGTGCCAATGATGACGCAGGCTACCGCGACGATCATCAGAAATATGTGGACCAGCTTGCGGTGGCGCTGGCGCATCGGCGTCGACCATCCGTTGGCATAGTTCAGACTGAGAATCGCTTCCGCCATGAAAAAATGATACTGGAACAATGTGAAGTAACTAATAATTGTAATCCCCCCTTTTATTGACGCACATATTTTGCGTTGTTTAGCTAGACGGTAGAAAACCATACTTAAGTTACCTAATTTTGGTTTATTCATTAATTCATTTATTTATTCCAACCATCCTGGCTCATTTGGGTTAGTTACAATAATTACCTTATCCTATGTTAGTAAAATTAACAAATTCAATAAAATTAAACACAAATACCTGCATGGCAATAAAATTGATAAATAAATTATAAATTAAATTTTAAATCAAAATTACATTTAAATCATTCAAACAAATCAAATTACCAAACATATACAAACACATGGCAATAAAATTAATCAATAAATTATATCAATTATAAAATAAATAAAATAAAATTGAAATCAAAATTACTTAAAATGAAATAATAATAATAATATTTTTTATTTATTCGAGCGGCTGTCAGTACCGTCTCTCCGACACCGGGACGGCAACATGTCTACCGGAACAATGGCGGATGAATGGGCAGTCCAGCCTTCCTTATACAAAACCTGATAACGATTTCTTAAGTTTCTTGAATGCTTTCAAAGCCGTTAGTTCGTTTACAAAACCTCCATAATTATGTAAAAAAGGTGTCTTCCTAGAGATAGCTGCGTTCCTGCAATCACTTCCATTTTATACTCGAAACTGAATAAGCTGTTGTTAGGTTTTGTGTAAGGCAGACTGGGTCTAACGAGCCACTTTTATGTAGCACACACATGATGCAAGATGGGTTGCAGCGGGAAACGTCGGACGAGGCGGAAGGGACCTTGACCAAGCCACTATTACGTTCTTTACGGTTTGACACCAATACGATAGAAAAGAAATTTGATGGCCAATGTCATCGATTTGGTGCCAATAGTAAAAAAACTAATCTAATATAGATAATTAGTTTTACTTTATTATTCTGTGCGTGAAATTCAATTTTCATTCCCACTGGTGAGCCAGTGGGAACGTCATTGGATAGTTTTTTTATAGTAATGAAAATTTAGTCTACTTAATACGCATTTGATAACGTTTTTTTATGGCGATAAACGGCCAAATAAATAAATAACAAATTTAAAGGATAATACTTTTGTAATTGTTTCCTTAACTAATCGCTACACTGTATACACATCGGATCATGATTAACTGACCCTGGGGTCACAGACAGACTGGACAGACAGACTGGTCTGCCATAGAATAAAAACTACGTTGTATAGGGAGTGAACACTCACAGCCAAAGTACAAACGACAGCATGCTTATCATCGACGCTCACCGAGTAGAGCAGCGAAGTCATGTTGACCGCGCCGATCATCACGTTGGACAGGCCCAGCCCGATGGCACACCACACCGTCTTCCAGTACTCGCCTTTGCCGTCTATCACCAAGATCTTCAGGGGACCTTCAAACCTCAGAGTACTTTTAGAAGGTTTCTTTTCAACTTCTAAGTTTGATTTCTTCATACTACTTTTCTGCATATATGTAGTTTTACTTAAACTGTGTAAAACATCTATACCTAAACTCACAAGTGAAAAATCGTTATCAAAATCATATTTTGGTAGTTACAAATATTTATACATTTTATCAAATCTTATTGCGAATGAATTTTAATTCATTTTTTTTTTAACATTGATATTTTTCTAAGTAACTGTAACTTAGTATTCTCTATTTTTGGCTCTTGTTACACATTCTGAACATTTTTATTTATCTACAGTTACGCGACAACCTCGACAGCCTGCTTGGATGGTCAGTATATAATATTTATATATGCTTTACATAACATTGAAGTCACAGAACAATATTATTAAGATTCAGACAAAGCTCTGATGCAAAGAGTAAAGTAATATCTCTGATGATTGAGCTAAATAATAAAAAATGACAATGTCAGTGGAGAATACTACAGATATGTAACGTCAGTAATAGACCATTTTGATAGTAGATCTATGGATACAACCATGATACAAATATAATAATATACCAAAACTAAAAGGTCTGGGTTTGTCTGGTAACAAAGTTAGTTCTAGGACTAAAATGTGTTCTTGTTACTCGTTCTTAGTAATCGCAGACCACCCAAGGTCGAATTGTTCGGCTTAGGACAGATTCTGCCGGCGCCCGCCGTGATGTGTCGCGGGGTAAGGAGGGTGAGGTAGAGAAGCGACACTTGCGTCCGCGCCGCTATCGACTGTGCACGTATTAATTTTGAGGAGACGACCTGTTTTTGATCACAACATGGAAGAAAAATTAATATATTAATAAGTTCTTGATAAAAAAATTAAATGTTTTTTTTTTAATGTTAAAAGGAGGCAAACGAGCAGGTCACCTGATGGAAAGTAATCACCGCCGCCCATGGACAACCGAAAAACCAAAGTAATCGCAGATGCGTTGCCGGCCTTGAGGTAGGAGTTGGATATTGAGGAGGGAGTAGGAATTGGGAGCGGGGAGGGGTGAGAGATGGGCCTCCGGTACTTTCACTCACCGGACGAAACACAACAGCAACGAGTATCATTATTTCACGCCGATATTCTGTTTTCTAATTATATAAAGAAAATAAAAATATATAAAATACACTTATAATTTTTCATTTACTTACCTCAAACACAGAGATATTCTTTGTTCTGCATCAATAAGGTTGCAAAAATTGGTTCTCTGTTTTTCGACAAATTTCAACAGTGCTTGAAATTTATCATAATCCATTCTATGACAGTCATGAAAGTTTTTGCACATCGTATCTTAGTCATTAAATAAATTATTGAATTCAGATTCTCTTTCTTTCCATAGATAATCAACCCAAAATCTTCTAACCCTATTATTAGCCTGTGCATCTTCTTCTACCGCAATAATCGATATTATCACCAAATCCTAATCTACCTTTTTAAAACTTAGACACAACATCAGTCTATCAAACGAAACTGATGACTGAAATGTGTATTAGGCTAGACTGGCGGCAAAATCTTTTGACATGCCGTCCCGGTCTGCGTAGGCCTAAATTGTTGTGGCCTGAAGAATGGAAGGGAAAGGAATGGCGACGTTTTGGCCGTAAAGGCGCAGATCTTAGTTAGACCTTAGTTAGTTAGAATATAGAATTTTATCTATGGTTTGTTGCTGGCTGGTGGTATTCGGTTTGTAAAGTTTGTCAGGAACGTTTTTAAAATATTTTCATGATATTGACAAAAGGAAAAATGGGTCATTATTTTTTTTTTCGGTGTTTAGTTTTATTTTATTGCTCTGAATCATGTAGTTTTATGAGAAATATTTTAACTTGGATAGTTTTGGATAATATGTATTGAAGAAGGTTAATAAATTCTTGTTATGTGAAATCGTGAAATGTGAAGTCGTTGATTTCAAATATTCCCCAGGCATTAGGCATTATTTAGTTTAATATTGTTTTGTCAACGTCACACAAACGTCATTCTGAATTTGAGAAAAAGAGACAAAACAATGATTAACTAAATAATGCTTAAATTTTAATAGTTTTTATGAATAAGGGGGTTAGTGTCAAAGTACACACGCCTGCACATCAACCTACCACAAACTGTCAAATTTCTTTAATAGACTTTGTTAAAGTAGCTTTGTTTAATTCTCCTTCACCACGCTAGATGGCGTTGATTTACAATCATTTGAATCGCGCTATTGAGTTGTTATCCGAACTAACCTTATAGGCCTTGAGCGATTTTCATTGTAAGGTTGTGTTTGAAGAATATATACCAGTTAGTGTTAATTGTAAGTGTTTTATTTGAGTGAGAACCCGGGAGTGAACAATTTGAACATTGGTGCCGAAACCCAGGAAAGGATATGGACATAGAACAGTGAGTAAAGTGAAAAAAAAATGAACTAGTGATCTGTGGACTTAGAAAAATTCCGTTAAAAATAAAAGTTTAATTAATTTAAACACTTAGAAAATTCAGTGCTAAAATCTTGTGGACTTGTAAAAATTTCGTATTTATACTATAAAGGACTTAGAAAAATTACTGCATATTGGACTTGTAAAAATTTTATGTTTATACTACATCGACTTAGAAAAGTTGTGGCTACGTTTGGACGGCTTCAGTTGATAATTTGTGAAATTTTTGTAAATAAAACAAGTTGTTTACAAAATGGCTAACGAACTTCTTATGGTACAAACTGATCTCTATGAGAGATTACAAAAGGCTGAAATTAATTATAAGAAAACGCCGAAAGAGAGATTGAAATATGAATACATTGAAACAAGATTACAAACTTTAGAAGAACTTTGGAAAGAGTTTAGAGAAGGGCACAAACGATTAATTCCTTTAGTACCAAAGAGTAGTAAAGAAACGTTAAATTACTTCACATCTGATGTGTACGAAGCATTTGAAGAACAATACACTGCTTACAAAAGCGTATTAAAAACTGCTCTAAGTGCTAGAAACACTAACCCTTCGAGTTCAAATACTTCTACAACTGAGACTGTAAAGTCGGCAGAAGTTCCACTACCACGAATACAATTACCTACTTTTAATGGTAAATATGAAGAATGGCAGAGTTTCTACGACATGTTTGTTTCGCTTATACACGATAACACCACATTATATAATGTGCAGAAGCTACATTACCTGAAGGCTAATCTCAGCGGTGAGCCCCAAACGTTGTTACGCAATTTCGCCATCACTGAGCAGAATTACGAAGAAGCGTGGAAACAGCTAGTGAAGCGGTACAATAACAAGAGATACAACGCTAATGCTATCCTTAAAACATTGTTTACACAAAAACCGATTACCACAGAGTCAGCACAAGCACTGAAACAACTTCTTGATACTACGACATCATGCTTACAATCACTAGACAATATTGGAGTTCATACAGGATCATGCAGCGCATTTATTGTTTACCTAGTAGTATCCAAACTGGACACTGAATCACATAAGTTGTGGGAACAAAAAATAAGTTCAACCACTGATCTACCTACATGGACACAACTTACTGAATTCCTCGAAGGCAGATTTCGCAGCATAGAGATGATTGATCCTGGCAAACTAACATTGAAGTCGCATACATATACACACAATAAGACAAATCAAGTGACAAAGACTAAATCGTTTCATTCAACAATGCCAGAAGTTAACAAAGTGAGGAGCGGTAGTTGCGCTCTATGCAATGGCCAACATTATGTATATCATTGTCCAAGGTTTGAGCAAAAATCAACACAAGAGAGAACTGATTTTGTACAAAGCAAAGGATTATGCTTTAACTGCATGTGTCCAAATCATGTAGTTCATAAGTGTCGTCAACCTACCTGCTGCAGAAAGTGTGGCAAGAGACATCATACGATGTTACACGTCGAGAAAGATGAATCCACATACACAAACAACAACACTAACGAAGGAGAACCAAACACAAAATACAAGAGTGACAACAAAAACGTTGAGACGAGAATCGTGGCTAACTTCGCACAAGGACATCAGAGCCACAATGTACTATTAGCTACAGCTATTGTTAGCGCACACGCAAGAAACGGAGACAAATACTTAATACGCGCACTATTGGACCAAGGCTCGCAAGCTTCTTTCATAAACGAATCTACTGTACAACTACTTAATCTTAAACGAACTCCATTTAATGGTGTGGTATCAGGCTTGGGAGACGGTCAAACGAAAATCAAATATACGGTTTCTTTAGTATTAGAATCACGTAATAACCCTAATGCTAAATACTGTGTCAATGCGTACGTTTTAGGGACATTAACGTCTTTACTTCCAGGAGAAAAACTACATGTTTCTCAGTGGATGGAGTTGAAACAGTTACAATTAGCTGATCCAAATTACGACACCCCAGGAAAAATTGATATCCTTTTAGGGGCAGAAGTGTATAGCGAAGTTTTACACAACAGTATGGTGAAACATCCAGAGGGCAATCTAATTGCACAACTTACGGCTTTCGGATGGGTACTATCAGGAAGAATTACAAGAGATACAAAACAAAAGGAACAAGTAATAAACATGCACATTCAGATACGAAACGATGACATGCTGAAGAAATTTTGGGAGATGGAAGCTGAACCAGATTTAATTAAAAAGAGACTTACAACAGAAGAGGAAAGGTGTGAGAAGTTTTACGATAGAACTACTACTAGAAACGAAAACGGAAGATTTATAGTACGATTACCCTTTAAAGAAGAGGAACCAAAATGTCAGTTTGGTGAAACAAGAAAAATAGCTGAAAGGAAACTGTTATTTTTGGAGGCAAGATTACTGAAAGACACTAAATTGAGAAAAGAATACGACAGAGTAATGGAAGAGTACCTTACCTTAAACCACATGGAGCTTGTCCCACACGACGATCTTGAGAATCCACGCGCCTCATACCTGCCCCACCACGCGGTAATTAGAGATGACAAGGAAACAACAAAGGTGCGCATAGTCATGAATGCCTCTTCAAAGGGTACAAACGGTGTCTCGCTGAACGATGAGTTGGAAATCGGACCTAAAATTCAGCAAGATCTCAGACACATTTTAATGAGGTGGCGCCGGCATCCAATATGTATCGTCGCGGATCTCGTTAAAATGTACCGACAGGTACTTGTACACAGGGATGATGCTAATTATCAACGGATTTTATGGAGGTCAAATCGAGATATGCCTATACAACATTACAGGCTGATTACACTCACCTTTGGAACTGCTTGTGCTCCATATCTAGCTGTTAAAACTCTACAGAGACTCGCTGAAGAAGAGAAGGCGACGTACCCAGTTGCAGCTGAAATAACAAAACAAGATTATTACGTCGACGATTTGATGAGTGGCTGTGAAACAGAGAACGAAGCTATACGGATTTACGACGAAATGAACTTACTAATGAATAGTGGAGGTTTTCAATTACAAAAGTGGAGTTCTAACAGCAAGAAGTTGTTACAGTATATAGGAGGAGACAAACGCAGTGCAGAGACGTCAGTACCAATTAAGAGTGACAATATGTTGAAAGTCTTAGGAATTTGCTGGAATAGAGAGACAGACAGTTTCGAATACACTCTTAACTTACTTCAGGAGAAAGAATCCATCACGAAGCGGCAGATGTTGTCCGACATTGCAAGATTGTACGATCCTCTCGGTTGGATCGCTCCAGTGGTAATTCGCGCTAAGATTATCATACAAAAGGTTTGGAAAGCACAGTTAGATTGGGACGACAAACTAACTGACGAGTTGTTAGAAGAGTGGATAAAATATAGACGTGAACTGATGGAAACTAAAGCGATAACTATACCCAGATGGTTGAACTGTACGAGCGATTCCAAAACGGAACTACACGCGTTTTCTGATGCCTCTATATCTGGATTTGCTGCAGTAGTTTACCTTAGGGTTGTGCACAAAAACGGAAAAATACACTCATCTATAGTATCAGCAAAAACGAAAGTTGCACCAATAGAGAAAGAACTTTCGATACCCAGGCTAGAGCTATGTGGTGCAGTCTTGGCAGCTAAATTACTATCTGAAATTTCTCAAGTAATGAATATCCCTAAACCAAGGCTTTTTGCTTGGACGGATTCGACAATCGTACTAGCATGGCTAAAAGGAGGTGCTTCTAGATGGACTACATTTGTGAGTAACAGAGTATCGGAGATATTAACTATATTAGACTACGAACAATGGAATCACGTCACGACTGAATCAAATCCTGCTGATTGTGCCTCACGCGGATTACGACCCGCAGAACTACAGACTTACATGTTGTGGTGGCACGGACCTGGCTGGATGTTCGATGAAAACCTGAAAAGAAACCACGAAGAGATACCTGAAACACAAGAAGAACAAAGAATTAAGTCAATGAACATAATACAAAATAAAACTGAAGAGTTTGAATGGACTAAATTTTCAAATCTAAACCGAATGCTAAGAGTCATGTCATACTGCAAAAGAATTTTACACTGGAAGAAACCTAAAGAAGAACGTGACAAACTACCTAACTTTATCACTTTACAGGAAGTTAATAATACTTTACAGATGTGCATAAAACAACTACAGAAGTTTGAGTTTGGAAAAGATATTGAGCATCTAACTAAAAAAGGTTTTGTCCCCAAGAAAAGCGTGCTTCACAATCTTTACCCGATTTTGGATCAAAATGGAGTATTAAGAGTTGGTGGTCGCATTAAACACTCGCAATTGAGTTACGATGAGTGTCATCCGATTATTATACCTGCTAAGTCACATCTTACACAGTTGTTAATAACGGACGCACATAATAAAACATTACATGGCGGACCACAAATTATGCTCAACTATCTTCGAGCAAAATACTGGATTTTACGTGGTCGCGAACGTGTTAAAAAATACTTTAGGACATGCACAACGTGTAGGAGATACTCGAGAACTAATAGTAATCAGTTAATGGGACAACTGCCGGAAGTCAGACTCACGCCAAGCAAGCCTTTCAAATCATCCGGTGTTGATTATGCGGGTCCCATTAATATCCGATTTTCACCTGGTAGAGGTTCGAAATCATTTAAGGGATACATATGTCTCTTCGTTTGCATGGTTACAAGAGCCATACACATCGAAGTAGTCTCGGATTTGACATCAAAGGGATTCGTCGCCGCCTTTAAACGCTTCACATCAAGAAGAGGCCATTGTCAAGATCTCTACAGCGACAATGGCACGAATTTTGTTGGCGCTGACAAGTTACTGAGAGACATGTTTAACAGTGCCAAATCACAATTCACCCATGATATTGCACGAGCACTTACGCTGAAGAATACCAACTGGCACTTTATCCCCCCTCAAGCACCGAACTTTGGTGGTTTATGGGAGGCTGGAGTGCGCTCCGTCAAATCACACTTAAAAAAAGTAATTGGTGACAGTACCCTCACGTACGAAGAATTGACCACAGTGTTAGCAGAGGTGGAAGCGTGTGTTAATTCACGACCGTTAACTGTTTTAAGTAATGACCCGACTGATCCACTTCCTCTGACACCAGGCCACTTCTTAATAGGCGAAGCTTTATTAAATGTAACAAATGATAATTGTAAGTCTGTTAGTCTTTTAGACAGGTGGCAAATGTGTACTAAGATGGTAAGACAGTTTTGGACTCGCTGGAGTGCTGAATACTTGGTAACACTTAACAATAGATACAAATGGTCAACACATAAAGTTGAACCAAAAATAGGAGATCTAGTTATTGTGAAAGAGGACAATTTACCTCCTGCTAAATGGTTGTTAGGAAAAATTGTAAATACTCACCCTGGACATGACAATATTGTAAGAGTTGTAACTATTGATACCCAGAGAGGTTTCTTTAAACGCCCTTGCAGTAAATTGTGTTTTCTACCAAGAGATGGTCCTATTGATTAGGGAATCTACCGATTTTCTTCGAATTTTTTATTATTATTTTGTTTGGTTACATACTTATGCATAGTTAGTTCATTGCTTCTGTTTTGTGTTCAAGTAATGTTTAGTTGTGTAACTTTGTAAATGCCCTCTTTGCACAGTGGGCGGTGCATGATTTTGCTTTTTGAAGCTTAAACTTTATTAATTATTTTGTACTATCACATTGTAACCTCAAATACTTTCTATGTACTTGATTACTTAGCTAACAATATTGATGTATAATATATAAGAACGGAGTTCTTGGTGGGCGGAATGTTAAAGTAGCTTTGTTTAATTCTCCTTCACCACGCTAGATGGCGTTGATTTACAATCATTTGAATCGCGCTATTGAGTTGTTATCCGAACTAACCTTATAGGCCTTGAGCGATTTTCATTGTAAGGTTGTGTTTGAAGAATATATACCAGTTAGTGTTAATTGTAAGTGTTTTATTTGAGTGAGAACCCGGGAGTGAACAATTTGAACAGACTTTGAACTTTATGCCTTGGGTGAAAATGTATTGAAGAAATTTGACAGTTTTGGATAAGTTGATGTGCAGGCGTCTGTACCTTTACTTTAATTTTTTCTAGTTCTAAACTATTTGCATAGATGGTATGTGGAACTACAAGTGTATAAATGCTAATCTCGAGAACGAAACACTGAAGCATAATACACAATGACTACACATTAATAGTGTGTTGCATTATATCCATCAGGAAGTTTATTAAGTTATTTATGATATAAATATTCTTTAACTGCATATGTACGAGCAAACCCGTACAGTTTTGTATGTTTACATATTTGGCTGACGTCGGCGTAAGCGCTGTGCGCTGCCCGATTTACGTATCGATATGTAACGTGAAACAGTGCCAATAAATTACTCATTGAAGCAACACCTTCTTATCAAACATCGGTAACAATCCCTTTATGTAAGGTTAACAGACCGTACATAATTAATGGTCCTTCGAGCCGGATAAAAACAATGTACTAATAGCCAAGCTGTAAATTAATTTTTAACATATTAAACGGCAATTTATTTATGTCATCAGGCAGCGTATTGAATAATATTATCGCTTGAACATAAGCATTTCGTCTAAACATCTCGAGTTTCCATTTCGGGAGAAATAATCTATCCTTCCGTATGTCTCGTGGGTCGCATTGGCACATCAGAGTGTTAAGGAAAGTAACCTGCGATCTGCCTTACAAATATGCATATAACTTGAATATACATGCAGGCGAGTGGGAGTACTTTTAAATCTTGAAATATAGGTTTACAACTTTCAGTACTCCAATCAATACATATTGCCCTTATCATTTTTTTTTGTAGCCTGAAAGCTAGTGAAATGTTGACCGAGGAATAATAACAAAATAGAAACACGATAATACAAAAGTAATGGATGTCCTCTATTTGATTGCTTGAATTAAGACATTTTCAACCTTCGAAATAATTACTTTAGTTAAATGGCTAATTGATAAATGCTTTTATTATTTGCAAGAATACTTTAGCTCCTTAGCTCTTTAGAACATCATTACTGCAACTTGGTTTTTCCCTTATTATTATTATATTAATTCAAAATCTTTGATTGTGATTTTGATTTAATTCATTTTTGCGTAACCAGCTTCTGGTGAAATATGTAAACGATAATTTATATAAGTAAGACCACTCAAGTACCATATTTCAAGCGAAATAAAAAGTCTTTGTCTATTTCTTTGTCTTGATTTATTGTTATGACAATATTTTCATATTCATGGAAAACATGTAGTTTTTTTATTAGTGATAGCTCGACAAATGACTCCATCCCACACTACACATTTAAATAAAACATTTTTTACCAATGTACTCGCGTTTATTGTCCCTTTGCAGGGTCCGTGGTAACAAGGAGACCAGGTGTTGGTCGTCTGATAATAAATAACTAGCATACCTTCATTTGAATTTAATCTGAATTGTTTTTGTGAAAACGAAACGCGCCCGATATATTTATTATGTAGTTATATGGGCATCAGAATAATAACATTTGTTTTTGCTTGCTATTCTGTCCAATTTGCTCAAAATCAGAGAAAATGATTGCCGGTGGTTCAAAGATCCCGACCTTAAAAGTAAATGTAACGTATAAACCGTATAAAAATTATCAGTTATAGCTGAACGAAACATTTTGAGTTATGCAATCTTGTATTTTGCATACTCATCATAATTTTTATTGGTACAAAAGAAAGAAAGAAGGAAAGAAAAATGATTGATAAAAAGAGAGCAATATTCAAATCAACAGACCTTCAGAGTTAAGCAATCATTCGTTTTGTTTGGTATTGTGTTTGAAGTTTTGTACACTTTGCAATAATCAGTCTTTCACTAATATTTTAGATCAGGAATTGGCTTTGCCCATTTTTTCAAAGGAGTGATAACGACTGCTATAGTATAGAAAATACAGAACATAACAGGTATGAACAACATCTCCTTCAACGGAACCCAATCATAAAATGTCTTGGAAAATAAGAGGCCAAGACAAAAACAGATCGAGGAAGAAGTAAAGGTCGAAATTCCGAAGAACATGTGGAAACCTTTGATACATCTCCCGCACTTGCTGCTGTCTCTCGCACAGAACACGGCCGGGCCGTTCAACGAGCTGCATACGGCGAAACCCCCTGCCACTAATCCTGAAAGAAATAGTTCAACATCATTTTTATATCAACGTCTTACAGCTGGCTTTCTCCCCTAAATAATAGCACATGGAGAAATCGATAGCCACACGTAAACCACGGTGGCCCAATGCGGGTTGGCTAGTTTTAACAAACTTAATTTCGTTATCTTACGGCAAGTAACGTGTAAAGCAGCTTAATGTGCCTTAAAAAACGTGTAGGTCTAAAAATTTTAGAAAAATCTTGACAAAAGGACTATTGGATATTTGGGTAAATTGGATATCCAATTGGATACATTTTTAGTAAAATTACCGTAAGTAATTAACTTCGACGCCACATGATGTTAGGTGGAAATAGAGTTCATACCTGAAGACAACTGGTGCAGCGTGAAAACAACGCAGTTTAAGTCACCCTCACCCCTCGAACCATGCATGCTGCCGCTGCACCAGTAAAAAGAAAAAGAATACGAAAAAAATGGTTGGTTAAATTCGTTTTGATTTGGACTTCAGCATCTCCTTCACTGTATTGTATAACGAATCAAATTAACTTTGGCGGTAGGAATCTAATCTAAATATGTCGCCATAACATCAATGTTTGTAGCATTGTTGTGTTCCGGCAGCTAGAGATAAGATAGCCAGTGCCTCAGTAGTTGAGGTACCCGGGTGAAGTGCGCTTCCACCTTCGGCCTTGTCATCACTTAACATCTGGTGAAATAAAGGCCAAGTGCTTACCCGTAAGATATAAAATAACAAAGTACCCATAATAGAATGTGGTGTCATGATGAATACGAATTGTTCCTTCTCCAGGAAGGCCACCGTGGAGCCCGCAGCGGCGCACATCAGCCCGATTATCTGGATGATCATATGCTGTTTCCTGCGGTCCTTCGACTTCATCTGCGCAGACGGGCCGTGCAGGTTGCTCGTCATTAGGATGCCCATGGGGATGCACAGCTGGTACTGAAATTCAGTTAACTGATTGAGAGCCAGTAGCAAAGCTCTTGTCTTGTTTATTAGATTGTTATGAGATTAGTAGGTGATAATCATGTTTGTTTTCCAATTCAACACTTAATTTATGATTAAAAGCATCTATACGATGTTGCCTAGCAGTTAAATAAGGGTAATTGTGTTGATTCATTATCAACTTCAGCCTTATACAGCCACACCCACTGCAAGGCATAGGCCTCCTCCATGTTACGCCATTCTCTTCCGTTTTGAGCTGATGCGAATCCAGGTTTATCCAGCGACCAGCTTTATATCTCTGGGCCATCTGACAGATAGTCGTCCAGCGCTCCTTAATAAATTAATAGGGGTTAAAAATGTTATTTTTAATGCAATCCTTGTTAAAAAGGATTGAAACAATGTGTCGATGTTGCCTAATATTTCAATAATTCAATTGTATTCTGCTACCTATTCTGAGACCTGTCTCGAGAAATTAATATAATGATAAATAAATAAATAAACGGTACTGAAGACTTCAGAATGTTAGCCCACATTATACATGTTATTATTTTCTTCTGTAGGGTCAACCAGGTGTCATAGATTTTCCAGACCAGTTTTTAGACTTAGCGTGTTTTACGAACACAATATTCTGATAGCAGCAAGCACCAACAGATAAGAGCATGGAGACACATCTTGGTCACCCATCCGGGTACCGACAGAGACCTAGGTAGCTGAACTTTAGCAATCCTCATCCTCAAAAACTTCTTTACTTGTACAGCTTTATTAGACAATCTTATACGTACCCCAAACGTACACAGTATAATGTGCAAGGACTCAAACAGAGGCAACTGCATCGCCAGCGTTAGGTAAAGGACTGTCATGACAGTCGCGCCTATCAGCAGGTTGGCCACGCCGACGAGCCCGGCCATGCACATCTTGTTCATGTAGACGTGCCGGGGCAAGTCCATCAGCACGATCTTCACGGGCCCCACGAACTCGTGCACCGGTGGCTTGCCCTCCAAGCATTCTAGGTTGCACGCAGTGTCCGCTTTGTTATCGCGGTAGGTCAGCATCTTTTACACTATAATTATTATCGTTTTATCTCTTTACAACGTCTCTTACATCAGCTCTATTGTGTATTTTGCAGTTCTGTATATTTCACTTATTAAAATTTTGTTGCAATACTACTTTGTCTAATGCTTTTGTGTAAAGGTGTAAACTTAACTGTCATTGTGTTTGTTTATATGTAGCTGTCATTGTCTTCTTATTTATTTCTTTGTTCTATGAGGTTTCATGCACAAAGCTATAAGAGGGTCCTATTTGGTTCTATGGCACGAAGCTATAGTTAAAAGTTCTATGGACCTTCAGAATAATAACTAGTTATTGTTCTGAGTATGGACCCTTTGCCTTCGTGAAAGTTCGCGATTCTGTTTCCGTTTATAGAGTTAAGCCAAGTAAAACTAATTAATTTGGCATTATCAAATAATCAATAATTATAACAATATAATATTTTTTATTTATCTAAATACAATAATACTATAGTGGATAGCACAATATCAATATTTCCATTGGTTTTATATATTTTCTGCAACACATTATATCCTACATTTAATCGTAAGTACAAACATGACCCTATTCAAGGGTTGGCGATAAGCGGCAAAATAATATAATTGCTGAAAAACATTATTAAAATAGCAAAATTCAAATTTCAAAATCATTTATTTAGTTATTTATTTATTTATTTAAAGGTTCACCAACAATTTATTCAGCTTAGGCTACAAAATATAGCTCTTACGAACGTCACTATGCCATCGGTTCGTACTCTGGACGGGAGACCTTGTACTAAGAAGAAACGGCAAAAAACTCTACAAGGGCAGCAATATTGGCATTCAAATATTTTCACATCAATTTATAAAAGTTTTATAAGAAGCGTGGGGATATCTCTACTGAAGGGCGAAAAGTCCCGGCAGCCCTACGGTTCATCGACCCTTAACATATAATTTTGGGAACAAATGCTACAAGGGATAGGGCAGGCTCGAACACGGCACTTACCGTAAAAAATAATGAGCCTTAATAATAATAATGTAATGGGCACATAATAATAGCAATATAGATAGGTGCTCCCGCCGTTTACGATATACGTTACGGCTTTAAATTATTATTATTATCCAATCCTAACCGCTGAGTGCAGCTGAGTACAGCTGGATATTAGTTTGTATTGGGGCATGTTCTAAGGCATCCTGGCTAGCTACCATTGTCTCTAAGTCTGTCTTTTGTTCTGTTAGTCAGAGGTGAGATAGACAGTTCCCCATTGGTTAAGTTGTCCGGTTATATATAGTCCGCTTCTGTCATTGGCCTTATCTTCAGATGAGATGAACACTTCCACACTGTAACAATTTCTTTTTGTGGTATAAGAAACGACCTTGAATGTAGTGTCTACTATTTACTGTCACGTATTGTATGACCTACAAAATCAAAGCTTCAACATTTTATTTATTTATTTTAACATGAGAGACAATTGAGAATGTAACGAAATAGCAATTGCACATTTGTGTATTTTTTAAATTACACATTGCCTTTACAATATCCCTCGTTCGCGTTTAATAAGCGATGCGTCATAACTTCTTCCTTCATTGCCTTCTCCATCGCCTTTTACAACCGCGGGGTACAAGACTTTGCTTTTTTGACGTACAAACGCAACACCGCCGTAATAAAACTTAATGCGCCGGTCGCCCGAATGTAATGACGTGCGTAGGCTTTCAGGGAACACGGCTTATGAAAATGTGGCGCAAGAGCTCTTTGTTGGGCCACAAGATGCTTGACTGTATTCATTTTACTTGTTTTTCTATTAGAGGAGCTTGATGGCGCAGTGGTTAACGCGTCCGGTCTGCGAGTGCAAAGGCCGGTCATCGGATGGGTGACCAAAAATTTAACATCTCGTGCTCCTCCGTGCTTTAGAAGGCACGTAAAGCTGTTGGTCCCGGCTGCGTTAGTAGTCGTTAACAATCACGCCCGTTTTTCCTAACCATCCATAGGAAGGCTCGTGCCCCAGCAGTGGGGACATAAAAATGAGCTGATGATGATGATAAGTGCTCTTTGTTGGGCCACAAGATGCTTGACTGTATTAATTTTGCTTGTTGTTCTAAAAGAGTGTACTGGGCCGCAACAGGTGACGGTCGTATAGTAATGCCGTTCGTTAATCTATCAATTGCCCGCCAATAATATGTAGTATATCGATACAGCACAATAAATAGTAAAATGTTGTTGTGCAAAGTTAGCTTAAGTCGTTGCAAATGCTGTGCACATCTGCCTCCGCCTCTGTGGTCTAGACCTCAGACCCAGAGGTCCCAGGTTTGATTGCCAGCGGGGCTATGTATTTGTGTACTCGATTTGGTTGGTGGTAAGACTTGTTTGTCCGCATGGCTAGCTACCACCACCTTATCTAAATATCTTGTCATAACATCGATGTTACTACTATTTTGGTGTTTAGCTAGAGATAAGATAGCCAGTGCCTCAGTAGTTGAGGATACCGGGTGAAGTGCGTTTCCACCTTCGGACTTATCATCACTTAACATCAGGTCGGATATAGGCCAAGTGCTTTCCGGTAAAGATTTTGAAAGAAAAATCTGGCATAAGCACTAGCTATAGTAATAATTATATTAATTAAATGTTATAAATGTGTTTATTTAAAAATAAGGTCCCTAACCTAACTTGATTGTGAAGGTCAACTATCGATAGCAGGACTGTCGATAGTTCGACATCACTACACATAGTTACATATCCGCACAGAAGATTGCACAGATAAAACATAGATTGTGTCGCAGATTGTGTCTGTCCGGCACAAAGCGCTATTAAAAGTTGATTGGAGAAGGAATTAAGAAATCCAAATTAGAATAAGCTGTTGTGAGCAAGCGATACACGGCTAACTATGGACAATAACTACCTGTGCGGTGTTAACAGAAGCATCATCAAACGCGGATGCTTTAAAAATGGAATAAAAGCGACATCGGTTCTATTAAAATGATTATGTGGTCCCTGGTAAACGCTTGAAATAGAAAACCAATAATATAGGTTTTCTATTTCAAGCGTTTACCAGGCGTTTACTTTTTTAATTCTACAATTTATTCTGATTTCTTGTCATTTACTATTAATTATAATTCTCACGGGGCTAAGCTCTTGTAAATTAGATATTCATAAAAAAACATTATCGATTTCCATTTCGGTTACGCTGTAAGTAGGAAACTCAACTCTCATCTACTGAAATCCAAAACTAATCAATGAAAAACTATTTACAGGACTATAATTTGTTGTATTGGCATGGTAATAATAACTATGAAAGTAAGTGTCTACCCATTTTACACGCACCAATGTTGACGCTTACATCAGTATATTGTAAAATTAATCAACACGCCGATTACAAGCACATCCACGCAAAGGGCGGGCGTTTATGAGCGCGGCCGCGGCCGACCCATTAAGCCGCAATTTGCATATAGGACAAACAGATAAACACAAGTGGGTATACCAGCGGCTATTGGCGCTGCGAACTTATCGTCCCTCGATGGAATCAATTAATAAAACTGTACCATAAAACACTAGCAGAAGAATTAATTCTGCAAGAACCAATTACACGGCGTCACGATGGCGAATGATTCATGGCCGCCAACGGGAGTAAATCATCGACGCGTGCGCGTGAGTTTACATCAAGACGATTAAAAACATGCAAATTTGTTATTTTGTATGTAACGGCGCTTTTGTGGTGCTAATTTTGTCGTGTCCTTTGTTTTGGGAATGGAAGGCAGCCGTTAAATTAAATATTAAAAGAGTATGTATATTCAACATAATTAAATACTATTTTACAAAAACCATATTAGATCCTACATATGTATATTTTTTCTTGAAAATGACTATATTTACACATCATGTATATTTATACATAATCATATGAAACTTACTGTCAAATACACAAAACAATGAATTTATTTTGAATTACTGACGCCTCAAAAAGGTCGGCACTCTGCGGTCTTCTTGTCGAGTCAATTGTCTTTTATCTTCCCGATCCAGAAACCGCGCGGAATCGTCTATGGGTTCATGGAGTTAGGTGGGTCTGTCCTGAATTAGGGCACCACAGTCGCAGCGATACCCCACTTTACCATATTACCTACGCCCATCCTAAAACGAAGGGTTTGCCAAATAGGTAACGGCAATCCGTTTCTTAGTGGTGACTTCTGCGTTGATTATCGCACTACCAACAGTAACTGTTCCATTTAAATATTTTTGTCATAGACACCAACTGACTAAACAAAAGAAGTTAAAGCTCTTGAGCTTGGTTTGCCAAAGATGGAATAGAAATAAAGAAAAGATAGAATAGAAATAGAAATAAAAGTAATAAATATAAGAGCGAGCATTAAAAGGAAATATAAGATTTATTTATTTATTTATTTATTTATTTCTATAGGTACACAAACAGATTACAATCAATGCATGAGTACAGTAACATATTTGGTTAACCTTACTAGCTAGACGGTAATCCAAAAGGAGTGTACACACCATGACATTTTGGGTATAATTTGAAACGCAACAATGCTGGTCCTAAATGAAGTTATAGTTAAAACAATAATAATAATAATAATACAAAAAAGATTAAATAAAGTAAGGACATTAACACTTACAATAATAAACGGAGTAAGGTGGGCGTCTATCTAACTGACTGACTCCGCTCCATTAGACAGACGGAGGAGGAGGTTGAGAAACATTTAGCCTTCATTACATCAGTGACCATTTTTTTAAATTGAGGAAACCTACTAAAAACGTCCAGATCCCTATCAAAGCGTAACAAATCATTAAAAACTCGACACATTCTAACTAAGGGGTTATAATATGACGTGTTGTTTCTGAATACACGTATTGCAAAAGTGCTCGGAAAACGCGTTCTATATGTAGTGTTAAAATTCAGTGATGACAGCAGATTTGGAGCATCAATGGAGGAGTGTAATATTTTGTGAAGGCATAGTAGGTCGTATCTCTCCCGACGAGCACTCAAAGGAAGCACACTAAATTTAGACAACCTTGCATTGTAACTGCCGAGCGTGCGACCAAGGTTACATTTGCGGTTTAGATACCTCATGCATCGCTTCTGAACCCTCTCTATTTTCCATGTGGACTTTATAGTAAGGTGTCCATATTGGGCAGCAATATTCCAAACCACTTCTGACCAAACTAGAAAACAGAGTAAGGACAGTTTGTGGCTTTTTAAAATCCTTTGTAGACCTTATTACAAAACCCATGAGCTTCTGACTTTTTTTTATGATATGCTCATAGTGAGGACGGAAAGACAACTGCTCATCGAACAAAACACCCAAATCTTTAACGGTTTGCTTCCTACACAAAACTTTTTCCTGCACACAATATGAACGCCCTTGATTATTTTTCCTTCGAGTAAAAGATATTACACAGCACTTATCAACATTAAGCTTCATGTGGTTAGACAAGCACCAGTCCGAAATAATATGCAAATCACTTTGCAGCGCGGTGTATTGATTATCGTTCCTCACATCCGAGAAGATTTTTAAGTCATCAGCATACAGAAGTGCAGGACACGATAGACGATCAACCAGGTCATTGATAAAGGTGACAAATAATAGAGGTCCAAGGTGAGATCCCTGCGAGACCCCTGAAGAGACAGGGAGCGGAGAGGAAGAGTAGCCCTTAACAGTCACAAGTTGTCTACGCTTGCTCAGATAAGAAGAAACCCATCTCAGCAGATTTCCATGGATGCCGTAATACGAAATTTTGTAAATTAATAAAGGGTGGTTGACTTTATCAAAAGCTTTACTGAAATCAAGATATATAGCATCAACTTGACCTCCCGAGGCAAATACATGGCATAAATAGTTTTTAAATTCTAATAAATTACTAAGAGTGGACCTCTTTCTAACGAAACCATGCTGTTTAGACGATATGTATTTACTGAGGTGGCTGTAAAAGTAAGTATAGACTAGCGATTCGAACAGTTTTGCCACACATGACAAGATGCTTATAGGTCGATAGTTAGAACATAACTTTTTGTCGCCCGATTTAAATATGGGTATAATATGCGCTGTCTTCCACAAAGACGGAAATATGCCTAATGTTATAGATTTATTGAATAAAATAGCAAGAGGATATGATAATTCGTCTGCACACTCCCTGATAAACTTAGGTGGTATTTCATCGGGACCGGCTCCCTTCCGCACATCCAATTGCTTAATCTTAAGTAAAACATCCTTTTGACTTATGTTAATTCCGCATAGGGCACTTGCAAAAACCTTAGGCATTTTCAAATTAATTGGATGGATTGAGTGGCACGATGAGGGCTCATCAAAGACAGAGCCAAAGTAGTTGGAGAAGAGATCACAGATACCCTGACCGTCGGTGGATGTTTTATTGTCAAATGACATCGTATGTGGGATTGTGACTCTTCCCTTCTTATCATTGATGTAACGCCAAAAGATTTTAGGATCATCTGCCAGCGAGTCCTCGACCGATGACACAAATGTCTTATAACATTCTGCTACAAGACATTTACATCTGGAGCGGAGTAATGAGAAAGCGTCGTAGTCTCTGGGATTGGCAAACATTTTATAGCGCTTGTGGGTTCTATTTTTTTCCCTGATACATCGAACAAGAGCTTGGCTGTACCAAATAGGGTAGTTTTGCGACTTATTTCTAATAATCGGAGAGTTTTTGGATATAATAGAATTTAATTTAATATAATAAGCACTAACACTATCGTCAATGTTAGTGGAAGAGAGCACGAGAGAGAGAGAGAGCATGAGATTACGAGATGACGTATAAATATCAGAATAGTTGTTTGGATTAGGTTTTTTAATTATTACGGAACGGAATAGTTTTTGCTTTTACCTAATATGATTAACATCCAACTATGAATTCCTGATGTCGGTGTAACATCCAGAGATGAAGTGAAGACTTCTGGGTGTTAAACTCTAGACCACAGAGGCTGTTAAAATCCCTCAAAAAGTCTTGCTCGGTCCCTAATGTTTGTAACATTTGTGTCATAAGTTATGATTTTATAGTTGAGTTTTGGTTTAGTTTTATAAGTGCCTGTGAAGGAAACCTTTGTATTTTTATATGTATGTATGTATGTTTGCAACGAATAAACTCAAAAACTACTGGACCGATTTAAAAAAAATCTTTCACCATTATAATGCTACATTAGCGCTGAGTAACATAGGCTTTATTAAAAAAAGTACAGCCGTGCGAAGCCGGGGCGGGCCGCTAGTGTTGATTAAAATGATTTGACTTTGACTTCGACTTATGCTTTAAAATATCGAATAGAAATAATAAAAACTACCCGAGGTCACATCTTTAGGAACAGCATGATTGCAATTCAAATCAAAAATATTAATAAATTCAATTAACGAATGGAAATCGTATTATAATTTGTAGTCTCATAATGATAATGATTTTTAAAAGATATAAGGTACAGATTTTGACCATTTATCTTATCTTACTAGAGAATCTCTTCACAAAAGTGTGAACATTGTACCTATAGGTATATTGATAGATAGATAGACATTTAGGTAGATAATACTTTTATTGCACCATATTACAACACCAGTAAGAATTACACTGTATAAAAATATAATAATATACACCAACAGATTACTTACTTACATCGGTGGCCGAGTGGCAGTGCGCTCGGCCCGATACCTGAAGATCCCATGTTCAAATCTCAGTTCGGGCAAAGTGTGTTTCGGATTTTTCATAGCCCGCATAGCCCGGGTTTGTGATCAGCGACCTGCACTTGGCAAGTGTGTTGATTAAGCTTTTACCTATAAATTTATTGTAATGAGGACTTGATTTTAATGATTCTGGCCTTTGCTCAACAGTCAGTAGTAAATAACTGTATAGGCTATTTAATTTACTCTACAGATTACTTACCTGGTGCTTATACACAATAAACAATTGTCCATTATCCATCGCTAACAGGTGCAGGAAATTATAAAATTTAATAAACACGTAAGAAATTGACTAGTTGGCTAAATTATGTAATACCATTATTAATTAATTTTAGTTACTTAAGTGTTAATTTTGCTAACACTGCATAATATTTAAGCTTCGATGTACGAACGTTGTTAACGAATAAATAACCATTTAAAGTAAATAACACATATACTTTAGTTGCATTTGTAAGTAACCCTTAATTTTATATAACTTGTTACCATATAAAGTAAAGTAAGTAAATAGCCTATAACTGTCCTACTGCTGTGGGCTAAGGCCTCTATTATTGAAATCAAATTATCACTGCAGTTGATGGGAAATGGCTTAATCACCACGCTTGCCCAATGCGAGTTGGTGATCGCAAACCCCCGGCTCGAAAAATCCGAAACACTTTGCCCTACCTGGGAATTTTACGCGGGACCTTCAGGTATCGGACCGAGACCATATAAGGTACTACTTATTTATCGTGCGTCTACTTCGGAGACATCCGTGATTACGGAAGAACATTTTTTATGCAAATTAAAATAAAAATTTACAAATTGTATCTATTGAATTCGCCCTAGGTAACGATACAAAAACACCACTGTTTGTTATCGTGTTGTTTTCGTACATCCCTCGTTGCATACAAACGACTATATTCCGAAGGGCATGCACCCTTTGTAAGGTACTTATTTTGTTTTCTGTATCTTCTAGTGTATTTGCCTGATGTGATTACTTGTCCAACCCTTCAGCATTGTCGGGAGTGGGTAATACGTCATGTGAGGGTGGTTCAAACAAATGGTGCCTCCAAACGAGACGTCAGATGGCAAAGTTTATAAATGGTAAACTCGCCCATACATACGAGTACTGCAAACTGTTTCACTGTTGGGCAAAGGCCACCATCACTTCACCACTATCACCAAACGCCTGCCAAATGCGGGATGGTGATCACAAACTAAGGATGTGCATTCAACTTTGCACGACGTGAGAATAGGTCTCTAGATAACGAAGAGCGAAGAGGGATAGAGAAGCACTTCATTTATTTATTGTAGTCATGTTTACAGTACCACTTTCAAACAGTACTTCTGTTAAATTAGGGTTTCATTAGGACGTCATTTGCCATCAACTTTCGACTCGTCCTTTTTACACTAAAAACGTGTTAATACAAATATAATAAGTCTTCAAGCGTATAGGTGATGATTTTCTTTCCACTTTCCTTCCAACCTAGTGATGACCACTGCTGGTCTAATACGTCTAAATTTTTTCTGCACATTGTGGTGTGTGGCCTTTCTAATCCAAGTGCAATCTTTTAATATCAACAGACCATCTGGCCGGTGGTATGCCAACACTTCTTCCTCCTGTTCGGGGTCTCCACGCCAGAACTCTCTTGTTCCATCTACCGGTGTCTCTGCGACAAAGTGCCTGATAGTTACTGTTTACCGATTTACTCTGGATTTTAACAATTATGTTTTAAACAAGAAGAAATTCGCAAACTCCCACAAACTTACTAAAGGTATTACGCTTTTGAAAGTTGCAACAAT
Source organism: Eudonia truncicolella (assembly GCA_949315975.1). Classification (NCBI taxonomy): domain Eukaryota; kingdom Metazoa; phylum Arthropoda; class Insecta; order Lepidoptera; family Crambidae; genus Eudonia; species Eudonia truncicolella. The sequence continues at coordinate 575,470 of OX438838.1, read as the reverse complement.
CCTCGCAAAAAGTATTAGCATTATAAAGGTTTTAAAAAGACTGAGTGAACCATTAAATCTAGTGTCGCAAACAGAGCAGTGATCTAGCATCCAAGTTTTACGTAGTTCTTAAATATGTTTTATCGTCGGCCGGGCGGCCGGGGCGGTACAGCGAATCGCTTAAAAGCATTGTCTTGTATCCCACACCAAATGAGATGTTGCTAGTAGCGTGTATCCAAATATCTTGCGAGCTCCTCAAAGTTTTGTGCTGGCGTCTAATAGCACTCAACTTGGAATGGGTTTGGCTGCTACGCTGTAACGATTTCACTGTTGGAATGTATACCTACACGTTTTTAGTTTCAATTGGATTTATTACAAAATGTTTTTTGTTTTGTTTATATAATTTTAACGCAAATTTTGTTGCGAAACAAATTACAAAACACACAATGTTGAAAAAATTTCCACGAGCAGGATTTGAACCTGCTCCCTTCTGACATACCGGGTCAGGTGCTCTTCCAATTGAGCTATCGTGGTTCTAACCAGCCCGCCGAAATTATTCAACACTATTTACTTTTTACTTTGAAAGCCAAAGGTACCCATTCAATGTCAACAACTACCGTCATTAACACCCGATTATAATATTTTTACAAATAATAAAGATCAGTTAAGAAGTAGGCAAGCTATTTATAAAATGTTTTTTGTTTTGTTTATATAATTTTAACGCAAATTTTGTTGCGAAACAAATTACATTGTGTTATATATAGCTTTGGACATTGTAAAGATTTATATTTAAATTTCAACGATTTTTGCAAATTAAAAACGCAAGTAAGAAAAAAAGGCAGACGTAGTTGTACAATCCGATAAACGAAGGTGCTTGGAAAATATGGCACGTGCATTCAAGATAATGGTAATTTATATACAAAAACCAACCATAATATTTTTGGGGAAGGGCCTTTGCATATTTATTATGCACCTACATTTGATTGGCCAAGTAGGTACAGGTGAGCTTGAAAAAAACATATTGACTACCCGGAAACGAGTCATAGCGTAAGTTACATAACTTTAACGATCATTCAATACATTTTCCCGATCTGATCCAAAACCCTCGGAGAATCTAGTGGGGAACGGGGACATGCTTGTGTGATACAATTCCCTTTACAAACCCTCTGACGGTGTTTCAATACGGCTTGAGGAACCCCTTAAGTTTCTCGCCGCCCCCAAAAATTCCAGTGACGCTGTGAAGACGTCTGAGGCCAACATCATCGTCTCTCAAAAGAAAATCAATACGTTTGTTGCTATCCAATACGCACTCATACCATTAATACTCTCAAAGCCAATATAGCTGACAGCGCCAACTAAGCATCACTCGAGGCTTTATTAAAATCTCCGGTTTCCAATTTACGAACACTTTTTGTTGAAAGCCACAGGTTTTTGTTTCATTTGGCCCGAGCCTAGGCATAGGCCGGCCCATTGTTCGCGGCCCGGGCGCTGCCCGTCAACGAGCTATTTTCTCATTCGCTATTATGCACTGTCATTATTCCCATTGTTGGAGACACATACATATTGTCTTATTAGCGCTGCGCCGCGTGAATGGAAACTTTCCACTTAGATATTAGTGAGGCTTTTAGTTTTGTTGTGAATAGTTTTTGTGGAGCGCAGTCATCTCTTCGTTTTTTTTTTTCTTTTTTTTAGTTACACCTTTATGAAAGTAGTTGGAATAAGATTGCATTGTGCTTAGAACAATACAGGGTCGTTTGAAATACGCTACCAGTACTAACGAGTAAATTACTTACACCGTAACCCACAACTTAATTCTTCGTTTTTTTTTTCATGTAAACTTAGCAGTTTATAACTCAACGTTGCTCTTTCTACTTAACTCAGTAAATTATCTAACTATGGCTATAGACTATAGCCCGACTATAGCCTATAGTGATTCAAGTTGTACACGACAGAAGTAACGGTATTAGTGTTTTTTTTTGTAGTAAAGTACCTCATTAAGGGTCGACGTAACATGTCATCCTCTTCTAGTCTTCTCGATTAGCCGTCATCTAACAGCACTCCTTTGTTTCCTGTACCACATTTCATGGTTGAACGATTATTATTGTATGTACATATTAGGGAACCCTTCTTATTAAATTGTAGACGTTAATACTGATTTTCAATCATAATCTATCTTCAAGACAATGAGACAGACGGTCAGACAGATTCTGTAATGATAAACGCGCTACCCTCTATTAAAACTTACTAACCTAATGTTTGACGTGACTCGACCCCATCACCTTTACATTGCAGGTAGAAATTACCAATCTCCAGGTTTTCTTTACATAACAAGTTACCGCTTCAGATCCAATGTACGTTGCAGAATGTAAGCGCAATTCCCCGTGAACATAATAAGCCGCTTCTCTCCGCGAACGATTTTTCCGCTTATTATTTCAAAGAGCAATTCCCTGACCCCTAACCCCTAGGGTCTGGGTCGATCGCGTCGGTAGCGCGGAACCCTCAGGTGGCATCGTTCATTAATCTTATTCCTTCTCGCGGAACTCGAAGAATCTTAATTTGAAGTTTCGGCGCACCTCGGTCAGAACTATGCGGAAAGAATTTTCTTGGGAGGCTCTCATTAAAACGGGACGACGGGAGACCCAGTTTCCGCGATCCTTTAGTGAGGAAATGGTTATTTTAGTTATGTATCAATGAAAATGGGGAAGATGGAAATGCTATACTGTCTTCCCTGTTTCAATCAAATAAAATCAAGACAGTAAGTATGCGTATTTCACATGTAGGTACACACGCTAGGCCTTCGTCTGACCTGTTGGTAAGTGACGATAGTCCAAAGGTCAAGCACTCTTCTCCCTGAATCCTCGACGACTTGGGTTCTAGATACTTAAGAGGAAAAACTGAGGTCGACTGAATTGATAAATATGTATGAAAAGTAGACAAAATCAACGTTTCGTAGTCCCCTGATTCGTCCTCCAACAAAACTGGACCGATTAAATTACGTTAGTCTTTAAAAATTAAAAAGGCTTTTGACTGTGTCCCAAAGTTTTTTTTTATATCATTTCGTCAAATTTCGAAAAAACAGCGTATAATCTGGTCAGTTTTGAAGGTTTTTAAAGATTTAAATCTTTTTTAATAATCAATTTATAAAAAAAAAAGGAAAACATAGGGACACAGCCAAAGCTCTTCTTTAATTTTTAATGAAAAAAGTAATTATACAGTGCAGTCTTGGAGGAGGAATCAGGGGACTACGAAGCCTTGATATTGTTTATTTTCCATATATATTTTTCAATTCAGTCGACCTTAGTGTTTTCTTTTAAGTAGCCTATTTTACTGTCCAACTGAGCAAAGGCTACAGTTGATGGGTACTAGCTTAATTGCCACGCTTGCCAAATGCGGGTTGGTTATCAATAAATTCGAAAGACACTTTGTCTGATCTGGAAATTGAACCTAACGCGTTGCCACTCGGCCACCGCGGCGTTATCTGGCTTACTTACTTCTTAAACAAATAAATTTACTGAACACATTGTTGTTATGGCAACAGATATACAACGCTAGTCGCAACGGGTTACTAAGCCGAAAGGAGGGTAAAGTAAACATGATAGTGATTTTTTTTTAACTTTTAATTTTTTTACTTTTTTTTTGTTTTTTTTTAATTTACATTTGATTGGTCTACAAAAACCTAGTAGGCTACGGTTTTGACGTGGGTTCTCAGCAAATAGATTTACCTCTAATGTCAATGTACGGGCATTGTAAAGAGTCGAGTTTTCTCTCCTTAATTGGACTAATGTATCCAATAATATTAACTTTAAATTGTTTTTTTTTATGTGACCGCCAGGGCTACCACAGCGTAATTTCTTTTGAAATCTTAAAAAAGCTGTTATTCTAAAATTATCCATTTTTAAGGAAAAGTTCTTGAGACTAAAGTTATTCACTATCATGTATACTTTACCCTCCTTTCGGCTTAGTACCCCCGTTCCGACTAACGTTATATAAATGAAAATACCTGTTTTAATTGTCTTTGCTTGCCGGCTTCGATGCATTTAGCCAGCCAGATGGCCTAGACAAATGGCAAAATACTAGTAGAATAGAAATGGAATAGAATGATTAACTTATGGGATTGACAAAAGCCAATCAAACGTCAATTATACGTATCGTTGGCTTATGCCAATCATCATCATCATCATCATCAGCTCATTTTATGTCCCCGCTGCTGGGGCACGAGCCTTCCCTATGGATGGATAAGGAGAACGGGCCATAAACCACCACGCGGGCTCAGTGCGGATTGGTGGTTGTTAACGACTGCTAATGCAGCCGGGAGCAACGGCTTTGCGTGCCTGCCGAAGCACGGAGGATATGCCAATGCCATACGATAATCATTCTTTTCCAATTTTATTCTTTTAGCGTTATACCACTTGTCTTGGCTCTTTGATAATAAACGGTAGCCCAGGTCTGACACTAGCAGCAGTATGAGTAGGTATTACCTACACCAGCGTTTTCACTAGACCTATTCTAAAAGTAGGTACCTATGTGTCTACATAATTTCCATGTGGAGCTCTACCTCCGGCTTTACACTTTAAAATCACTCCTAATCCATTCCCTTGGCAGTTGAATAAAGAAAGCGACTCAAGTAAGCTTCCAACGCCGCGTACGCGTCGCTTTGACCTTAGCTTAACTTTATTGCAATCAAACATTCCACCCAGTCCATAAAGCATCGAGTGACTCAAGTAGCCACTCGTTAAGATTCAAACACAATAAGTTATTGTTGCCTAAAATTGCTCGCAGCCAATCCGCAGTAATATCGTTAAAGGTTTTATTGCACCTCAGTTACTTAATATTTACGACGCGACGCGATACTGGACTTAGTGAGTAGTTCCACGGGGGAGGAATGAATAAAGCTGAATTTATTACTAGCAGTTAACTGGCTTGATAATCGCATAAGTCAAATAACGTGTTAAATAAATCTAAATCTGTACAACAATATGGGCAATTAATAGCGCTGTTAATATGAGATGCAAACGCAGTGCGGTGGATGTTTGTGCAGCAGATTCACGAGTTGCCAAGTAGCTGGTATACTCGCAGTGAGAGTATATATGTTATGGACCAAGTGATCAATAAGGCATTACAAAAAATGCCCGCGCAGTTTGAAAAATGCCCAATATGAGAGGGCAGTGTGATTACAAATATTGAAATAATCAAATCGCCCGGCATTACTTTTAATGTTCATCACCTATGGGGCAGGTAAATATCAAATATCGGGTACGCACAAATAATAACCATGGTATGAATCCCGTTAATAATTACTCTATGGGGCAGAGTAATTAAAATTAGGTTTTATTACTGTTTTTTATTTCAAACGTAGAATCAATATTTAAAAACAAATAAAATTATTGTTTTCACAGGCTCTCTGCTGGCCTATGATAATAAAAACTTAAATTAACTGGACTTTACTTCCTTTTTCTGGTTACCATTCAAAAGTTTGACAGTTATGTAACAATTTTCAGATAACAAGCAATGAAACGCAAATTTTCAGTTCAAATCAACACTCCAATATAAGTAAGTATATAATGCCCGAGCATTATGAATAATGACAAGCTACTTAGGGCCCCAATTACTATTAAAAATGCCCCAATTTATTACCTGGTCCTTAAGAAAAGTAGATACGGAATTAGTAATGCATTGTAATGTCTTGTTAATATAACAAACAAAGATTCAATCCGCGTAATCGGTTTCTGGTGTCTAAAGGGCTACCCCTGTCATTTTTTTTTTGTACTGCCGCCAGTGTTTGCATTGCCGTCTCCAGTAGAAGTCATATTACTTAGGCTTCAGGATTGCCAATAACGTGTGAGATATTGGCTGTAGGTACTTTCATTTAACAAAAACAAACTGCGTAGAGTCGTCAGTGAAAATAGAAAACAATACCTCTTAGAAGTTAAGGAATCAGCATAAAATTTATTACATTTTGTAGTTATTTGACCCTAAAAAATTATAAGTTTAGAATTACAAATACAACCTTAAAAATATTGGCTTTACTACCTATAAAATACATTATCTTGTCATAATTGGCAATCAGACTAATTAAATGTTTAATTGTTAGATTTTATAAGCGCCGTGGTTTTGTAAAAGAAAAAGGACAAACAACGGTAAGGTCAAAATCCTCACATAGAGACATCTCAAATAGTAGCAATTGACGAAACTTCCGTGGCAGTCACCACGCCCGGTTCCGCCAGAACTGGGTCAGTGTTGCTCGTTAATTAGTGCGCTGCTCCGGCGTGATTCTGTGCCCGGGTGTCGGAGAGCTTTACAACGGCTTCACGTGTAAACGAGTATTGAACTTCCCATTTATTTATTTACAGTTGCCATGAATCAATTGAAGGTAGCCCAACGATCTGGTGAAGGTCGCGGGTTGCCGCTGGATTCGAGCAAAACAAAACCGATCGTTGTGGAGATTCTAGGGGAGGCTTTTGTGAGGCAGCTGTGGACGTCATTTGGCTAAGATAGTGATGATGGGCAGCTAAAGTTTATCCGTTATCTAGTTTATCGGTTTGGTTTTTAATGCGACGTGAAAATAATGTATTAGCTGCCTAACTTCCCGTGCATGTCGTAACAGCTGTTTAAGGGTTCCAAGATGATCGCACATCTGGCGATTGGCTAGAAACCTACATCTGATGTTATCTAGTCCACCTCGGAGCCCTACTTTGATTATGCTAAATGTGGCGTCGACGGCGAGTTTACTCAAAATTGGTGATTTTGATGCTCTGTGTAAATATCCCTTTATGGGAAAAGGACGTGCGAGTATATATGTAAGCAATGTTGGGTGAAAGTTTAACTCCAGCAACCGTCATTGAACATGGTTTAGGGGCTACCTTAAACTTAGGGGTCGTCGGTGAAAACAATTAGGTGCATAAGACTTCAACTGAATAGGTAATTAAAACAAAAAAAAAATAACAAAAAATAATTTAATAATAATGTCAATATACATACCTATATTGCATGATTTTGCAACAACATACTTTTTTTTGTAAATGTCGTTATCCTCAAAAGCTGTGAAGTTTCTTGCGCCCAGTCTTCAACACAGCTAAAAGACGTTCTAAAGTGGAAGTGGGAAAAAAGTTGTGGACGATTCAAAACTACTTATTTTTAAGTTGATTTGACTAATAAATTGTGAGTTTTAGTTTGACTGGCGACTAAGCCACAACACAACAAATATAAATGCATGTGAGTTACATATCAATTTCAATCTTCTCCCCGATTAGAACTCCTTCTTTTTCATGAATAATGTGGAATGTCGTATGCCATCTATCTTTTGTTAGTGGGTAGTGCCGGGCCAGTGATGTAAGGTGATTGATGATTATCATCCTTATCTAGTAAATACCGATAAACAAACCTTTTACAGTCGTTATGCCACAGGGTTCCGTCGTTACGGTTTTAGTTAGTAGTGCTGTGTTCAAGGAACGCTTTCAATGTAGCGTTACATTAATTTTTAACTGCCACAAACTTTTAAAGGAAACCACAACATGCAAAAAAAAAATTCAAAATTCAAAATCATTTATTCAGTTTAGGCTACAAGTAGCTCTTGTGAATGTCACTATGCCATCGGTTCGTAAGTCTACTCTGGGCGGGAGATCTTGTACTGTGAAGAACCGGCAAGAAACTCAGCAAGTGTCCAGCTCTTTTCTCCCTTACAGCGTCAAAAATATTGAAAAATGCCCTATCATAGCAGGACACTTTCCATTACAAATAAACACAAAATTATAGAAGTCAACCACAACATGTAAATAAAAAAAAAATATCACAAAATAAAAAAAAAACTAAGTTAACAAATTTTCATCAAGTAAAAGTTTCAATTTCCATAATGTCATACAGTACCACTACGGTACTCTAAAAAAAAAAATTGGTTAAGAAAAACCAAGTCAAACTACAGTAAATAATATTAAAAATAAGATAAGTATGCAAGAGCAGACCAGCCTCCACAGGCAGCACCCGTTCACGAGTATGACATATGAATCAGCCATCGCTTCGCTCAACCATATTTTAGGAAACGTAACGACCCGACGCACACGCCACGCCAGACACAAATAAAGAGAGCATGACATACTCAAGATAATCATGCATTAAAAATAACTATGTGACATGACTTTGAAACTGGCTGTAGAATCATCATTACACATCAAACCACGCTTTTTTAAACAAACCTTACTATTATCGTTATTACGGAGCATCTCTTGTCGATGTTTGTCTGCTTGCTTAGTGTTCTAACTATTTTACAAGCGGAGCAAGCAGTTCGGAATGGAGTTTGTAACGATATTATTGAGACATACCACCAGCTGTATGGCGCTCGTTTGCATAACGCTAACAGGCCGTGCATAAATAACATCGTGCGGGCAAAAACAAGCGGCGCATAGCGGCAGTGCAGTGATCGTAATTAGATTCCTTTGTAGACACTCTAGAAATGAAAGAGACCATACGATACCGTACGAGCTGGATGAGAGTAGCTGCAGATCGTGCTTAGCGGCGTGCACTTGGACAGGCCTATATCCAGCAGTGTACTCATTCGTTGGTGGAAAGAGAAAACTGCTCAAGCGCCAAAAATCAATTGGTAGGTAATGCATTTTAAATATTAAACTCTAAAGTGCATTTCCCACTAACGCCCTTTTGGTGTTTAAGCAGTTTTACCTTTCCACCGACAATATAGGCTGATGATTCGGTACATGAGTGTAGACGAGTTTCTTTTAGGCTGTTTTTTTCAAATTCTTAACAGCAAAAGACGGATGTAATGCTCTTAGTCTTTTTTCTATTCGTCAACAAGCAAAGATGTTAAAAAAACAAAGTTAATGAAGTATGTTCGACTGAATACAAAAACATTCTTTAAATGAATTCGTATATAGAATCCAAAAAAAACATTAAAAAATCATATCCATTTACAATTATAACATTGAACAGATATCAATATGGACAGACATTATTGTCAAGGACCTGAAGAATTGCAATGTTTCTGATACTGATGCGTCCAACAAGTTTTCAGTTTTAAGGCTAGTTAATTTAATTTAACCATTCAGTAACCCGTATTGGAAGTGGAATTGCACAAAAGATCCCGATGGGTCGAGGTGTTACTGCGAGAGGGAAACCTCGGCAGGCCCCACTAAGATTGGAGGTGGAATCAAGAACTATCTCTGTCTGATACAATTAATCTTGGCACTAGCTACAGCGACCTTTTATGGCTCAACTCTGGCAGTGGACGGCGGGACCAATGTGGAAGAGAATGTCCAGTAAAGCAAGCCGACCCCTCCATCAGATGAGATTAATAAATGCTGAGGAGAGGGAGAGAGGGAGAGAGAGCGAGATTGTACCTAAGAGGTTTTTTCGTCTATTTATAATAAACTTTATGATAACCTACGAGTACTAAGCAATATATCTTGAGCTTCCTGAGCAGTAGGTAGTGTCATATCCATAGCGCCGCTGCCGCTGGTTGTGCCTAACTCGCAGCCGGTCAAACTTGCTAAGACCTGCGACGATGTTCACGTATCTATGTGTGTATGCATGTACACGATAGTTCAGTTTGAGTTGGTCCCGCCGTCCACTGCCAGAGTTGAGCTATAAAAGGTCGCTGTAGCTAGTGCCAAGATTAATTGTATCAGACAGAGATAGTTCTTGATTTCATTTCCAATACGGGTTACTGAATGGTTTCCTTTACTATTTAAATCTACCATCACAACAACATGGCTCATTGCTGTGTTCCGTCGGTTACAGGTAAAATGGCCAATTACTCAGTGGTCGAGGATTCCGTGTGATGTGCGCTTTCATCTTCGAATTTATAATCACTTTCAATAAATAAATAAATAAACAAACAGAAGCGATAAATCGTTGTCCCATAGTGAATCAAAAATAAAAATTAATTTAAAGTACGCGAAACACGTTTATAAATCTCATAAGGCTCTAATATGACGGTATTCTGTATTTAATAAAAAAGATGCAAGTGTTTAATACGTCATATGGATTACATAAAACCGAATAATCTAATCACGGCGACGTCGGTTACATTTAAATAAGGAAGATGTGATGCTATTTTAATGAGCTTGCCATATTTCATATCTTCAATAGCATTGATTCGCTTTGCACGTGCCTGGAACGCTAGCTTTAAAGGTGCTCAAGTGTAGCTGAACTTGGCCCGCACAGGCAAACCGTGGCGTCTTAATGAAGTTCGGGAACACCCCAATGTTCAACGTTATGTGACTTAGTGTTTGGAGATAAGCTCCAAATTACTTTGGAGAGGCACACCAATTTTCCGTGCGGTGAATTTCGTGGTCAGTTTTAGGGGCTACGAGATACGTCGCTACATGTCTGCTGCAGAATACATCAGACTTAACTGTAAACTTGGGAGCTTCAAAGGACTTTTAGTTGGTACAGTGGCTAGCAGGTGCATCACAAAGACGGATAATATAGCGAATTGAAATATTGTATGCCCCACAGACCTACTATGTATGTCTCCAGCTCCCAAGTTGCGACTACAAGGACTAGACATAATACGCGGGATGCCTTCTGGTAGAGCTTGTTTTAGGTTAACCTTCTTTTTCTTGACTTGGAAAAATATTAGCTTAATCATACATCGGGGTTAGGGGCGACCTCGGACAATGTAGGACTCGTTTCCCTTTGTCCCTACACAGCCCCGAAAGTTTAGTTAAAGATAAAGCTATCAGGTCCTCAACAGTTGAAGATTCCCGGTGAAGCGCACTTTCTCTTACGGCTTTTTAGTCACTTCTCGTTGTTGCGTAAAAAAAGGTTTCCTTCTGTTAAGCTGGAAAGGCCACATGCGGTCAACAGGAAGCTCTGTTTATTTTTGTTAAGGCCCGCCATGTGAAAATCAGTCAAAGCAGCTCATGGAAGCTTTCAACACCAGATACGTAACTTATCCTGAAGCTTTCTAAGGCTTTAAGGTTTTGGTCAGAAACCTACAACAAGGCAAGTTCTGGTTTCGCAGTCAGAATCACTAACTTTTACACCAATTGTTCCGTCACAGACACGATGTATTAACTACTATCTCACCTGATGGTAAGTGATGATCTAGCCTTCGGTGTAACACGCTTGCCGAGAAGGTACCTATTCACTTGTGATTTGAAGACCCCAATATTGTATTTGATAGAAATAGATAGAAACGCTGCTGAGGCAAGGAGTTCTATAGCTTTGCGATACGTAAGAAAAAAGTGGACGCAAAACGGTTCGTACGCATGGGTGGAATAAACATGGTGATCGTAGTTCTACTCAGCCGCTTGCAGCCTACCACACCAGTGTCCTTGGTCGACACAACGCTTTCAGCAACAAGAATTCAGTGGAGGACGCCTAATCACCCCCAATCCCTCAGTCGATCCGCTTTGATATCGTTAAAGTTTTATTGCACCCACTTAGAGTAACGGGTTATTTACGACTAAAGGAGGAGGCGGTGACCACACGTCTCACGCAGTGTGTGGAACAAGGCAGTGAATATTACATAGGTACAATGTTCGGTTTTCAAAAGCTCGATGGTCTAGCTGCTGAAGCTAAGCAACTTTCACTTCCATCATTACCAATATCACCATTCAGCCTATATTAGTTGACTTAGGCTGACTTTGTCGGGTAAAAAAATCTTTTACAACTCTGTTCTTCCAAAAGCATTAACCTTATTCCCAGTTGTTATCAAAATGAGACTGTCGATAAAACTTACCAGCGTGGGGGGTATGAACCATCTCCATGGCATGTTAACCAGCTGTTATGGTACGTTTATTAACTGATGATAATACGACAGTTATCAAACGAAAAGTAAAAAAAAAACTTCCCGTATAACAACCGATTTGTGGTCACCGTTGCACTGAAATAACGTTTCGTGCCGCAGCAATGAATAAACTGCCCTTCACAACGGGCTGTTACCTGGCAGTAATCGCTGAAATCGCGCTGTGTGCGGCAAATGCGACCGACGTGTGACGAGGCCGCTGGCCGCTGGCCGACCGCAGTCATCTGAAGGAGACTTTTCTAAGAAAGCAATTAATATTCTAAGTACCGTATTAATAAAATGAAATAAAGCTATTACCTGCAAAAACTTTTAATACAAAAGTAATGGAATTTTTAACATTGGAATTCTTAGAATTCTTGGAATTCTTAGCCACTACGCAGTTGTAATGACTCGTTAATAAAATATTGAGAGTGTTTTTGGAGAAGAATGAGTTAGAATCGAAAGCATCATGGCGTTTACATTCAAACGATGGGAAAACGTTTGACCCACATCTCATGATGGTTCTAAATAATGATAAGGCCGAAGATCGAAGAGAACTACACGTAGAACCTCCATCCACTGAAGAACTGGATACAACTAACGATATACAAATTACTCTTATTATTATGGTGATTAATTAGACGCTGATGATCGCCAAACTTGCTCAGCTCTATCAGTAAGCAAACCGATCAAATTATAAACCCCAGTTGAAAATCAAACTGGGGATAAAATTAAATTTAATAAAAGGTATCAGAAATTCATATAATATAATGCTGAATTTCAGTGCTTGGTGGATAATGTGGACAGTCTGCGCGGGGCCGATAGCAGCGGCACAATCGTTTGGTAGCGTGTTAAAAACGTACGACTACTGATTCCTATTAGTTATTTAATCGGTACTCGATAATGTTATAAAACATTAACATCGTTGCCGGTCAATTGATTTCAAAATATGCTGTTTATTTTGTGTTTTTATTAACTGATTGGCGATTCGGTTTGACTGAATCCCAGTAGCTTAATGTAAAGTAACGAAAGCCAAATGATCTTTTAATTTAAAAGTAGGTACGTATTACGATTGTTAGGATTAAGTGATTTAAAAATGAATGAGACGGTGGTGTAAACTACATTCAAATTCAAATTCACCAACACTCACACTTATAGCTCCTCTCTTGATGTTGAGTTACAAATGCTAGGAGATCAGGTATATTTTAATATTCCAACAGCATGTTGCGTCATCATAAAATGAATGAATGAATGAATTTTTCATTTTTCAAAAATTTTTCATTCATTCATTCATTCATTCATAAAAATCTCACAACACTTCTTATTCATCATCCCTATCCTATCCCAAAGCTAATTAATGAGTAAGGGGAGTCGTAAATACCGGTATAAGCCTTTAAACTGATCGCAAACATCATTCATCAAACTGGAGTTTACTGAGATTGCGGATCAGGGGATTAGCGGCGTTACCTAGGTGATGGATTCAGAGTGCACACTCACCTTAACTTCGGTGCCACTTTTAGCTTTAACAAAAGTTACTTAGTTAAATTATTTTAAGACTAGCTTGCACCGTAATTTAATCTTAAGGTAAACACAAACCCCCATATTCATAAAAACTATTTAAGCATTATTTAGTTAATCATTGTTTTGTCTCTTTTTCTCAAATTCAAAATGACGTTTGTGGAACGTTGACAAAACAATATTTAAATAATTATTATAAATAGTTATTATGAGTAAGGGGGTAAGTATGTATAAAACCATTAGGTTTTGTCATTAGAAATCGTACCCTATTAGTTAGTAACAACGTGTAAAATCTTTCGGTTTTTTTTTATATTTACGTGTAAGCACAATGCCTTGATCTCACCTGATGTTAAGTGATGATAAGGCCAATGATGGAAGCGCACTTCACCCGGGATCCTCAACTAGTGAGGTACTGGCTATCTTATCTCTAGCTGCCGGAACACAACAAGCTACAAACATTGATGTTATGGCAACATATTTAGATAAGATGGTGGTAGCTAGCCAGGCGGACAAACAAGCCCTACCACCAACCAAACCGAGTACACAAACATGAACCCCTCACTGGGAATCGAACCCGGGACCTCTGGACCTTTGATGAAAAGTTAATGTATTATATTTCTAGGTACTCCTTCTTTTTTTCTTTACATAGCATAAAAATACTCTTACTACAATTAGTAAGAGTATTTTTATGCTTATTGTCTTCTCTGCTTTTGTTCATAAATTCATTTATTCAAAAAATACCATACACCCTTTCACCCTTGCATTAATTCACAACAAGCTGAAAGTTTACAGGCACGTATAGGATATCACTCTAATAAAATCCTGAAAAGTCCCCATTGATCCCGTGTGTGCAAAAATATTTATTCAAGGTCGCAAGAATAGGTTTTTTGGATTTTTTGGGGCAAACGGTTTTCTCTAAGATTTACCATTTCTGGGAAAAAGTCATGCCACGATCAACAATAACAATTTCACTTGCAGGCAAAGGTTCTTTACAAATGAAGCAAAGTCCCGACATTATCTAAAAACTGAATACAGCACAAACTTAAAAAAAAAATATTAGCAATAACCACGTGTTTTCACTACGAGGGCACATTAAAGACTTACGGTATTATTTCGTTAGGCCCTTCGAATAGAGAGCAGGCAGACGAGTATACCCAAGTAGACAATTGAACAGCAGCTACAGACAGATGTTGCTCAAAGCCACGTGGTGACATCAAATAAAGGACGGATTCTTTACAACTCAAATCTCAGAATTACTCATTAAAAATGTATTCGTCACGCAAACTTAAACTTTTACTTATATTACGCGTCTAATAATGTTCAGAGACAGCGTAGTCATACATATTATGAAGAATACAGCTCCAGCTAACTTTCGAATGGCTTTTTCTCAGAAATGGTAAATCTAAGAGAAAAAAGTATGAGGACAATTTTAGTAGATAATTACTTGATCTACAATTTTATTAAAAGCTATTTTTATCGTAAAACCAACCGTTTAGCCAATAAATCCAAAAACCCCATTTTTGCGACTTTTGACCTTGAATAAAATGGTTTGCATACACGGGATCAATGGGGACATTTCAGGATTTCATTAGAGTGGTATCCTTTACGTACCTCTAAATTTTCAGCTTGTTGTGAATTAATGCAAGGAATGTCTATTTTGACCGGGCTATAGGTTAGGCACGCTGGTCTGGGAAATGAAAAGAATGTGTCAACCTTAGAATAATTATTCTAAGGTGTCAACCATGTCCTAACAGTCAACTAAGGGACAAGGGTTCGAAGATGCTCGCACATCAGGCGATCGGCTAGCAACCTATCACTGATGTTATCTATCCCACCAAGGAAACCCTTGTTCGGGTCACTAATGGCGAGTATGTTAAAAATTGATGATTTTGATGCTCTGTGCTACCACTTTTTAGGAGAAAGACGTGGGAGAATGGATGTATGTATGTATGTATGTATGTATGTATGTATGTATGTATGTATGTATGTATGTATGTATGTATGTATGTATGTAAGTATGTATGTATGTATGTATGTATGTATGTATGTACGTATGTATGTATGTATGTATGTATGTATGCATGTATGTAAGTATGTATGTATGTATATATGTATGTATGTATGTATGTATGTATTTATGTATGTATGTATGTATGTAAGTATGTATGTATGTATGTGTGTATGTATGTATGTATGTATGTATGTATGTATGTATGTATGTATGTATGTATGTATGTATGTATGTATGTATGTATGTATGTATGTATGTATGTATGTATGTATGTATGTATGTATGTATGTATGTATGTATGTATGTATGTATGTATGTATGTATGTATGTATATTCAAGTAGATAATGCTATCTAAAAACTGTATAGAATAGTCTTAATGTGAATCGAAACAAGTTAAGACAATAATTATTCCAAAATAACTATCAATGCATAAATTCTCGGCATTGCAGTACCTACATCATCATAAACGATTTGATCCAAAATCGATTACATAATTACACATGCGATTAAATGGGTATTATCAATGCAAATGCCAATCGTTAACTAGATTAGCTTAAGTCCCTAGTTAATCCAATGATTCTACGAAGAACCATGTTATACTAATCGATACTGTTTACAAATAATAAGAACAAACAAAGGTTTCTATTCACCACAAAATAATCCACGCTTGGCCATCTTGGAAATCTTTCAAAAGGGGTGTAAAGAGGTTTTTCTCAGGTCGGCATCACAATAGCAACACCGCAGATGTTGCTGATGTCAATGGGCGGCGGTGACCGCTCACCATCAGGCGGCCGGTCAGCTCGTTTGCACACTGTAAATATAAGTGTTTTTTATATATTTTAGCGTTTTATTAACGCTTAAATATACTTAAGTAAAATTTAAACACTGAAAAAAGACGACAACCTCAGGCGGGAATCGAACCACGCACCTTCCGCATTCCGGGCGGCTGCCTTAACCACTTGGCTACCGAGGTCTGGCTTTCACCCGTCGAAATTTTTCAGTGCTTGATGCTTATGTTTTTTAGTCAACATTGCTTCATCAATCTTAGAAGTTTTCACCTCTGAGATCCGAAAGAAATATTTTTACAAATATTTGAACATTCGGTTAAGATGAAGTTGCGTTATAGATAAGTGTTTTTTATATATTTTAGCGTTTTATTAACGCTTAAATATACTTAAGTAAAATTTAAACACTGAAAAAAGACGACAACCTCAGGCGGGAATCGAACCACGCACCTTCCGCATTCCGGGCGGCTGCCTTAACCACTTGGCTACCGAGGTCTGGCTTTCACCCGTCGAAATTTTTCAGTGCTTGATGCTTATGTTTTTTAGTCAACATTGCTTCATCAATCTTAGAAGTTTTCACCTCTGAGATCCGAAAGAAATATTTTTACAAATATTTGAACATTCGGTTAAGATGAAGTTGCGTTATAGATAAGTGTTTTTTATATATTTTAGCGTTTTATTAACGCTTAAATATACTTAAGTAAAATTTAAACACTGAAAAAAGACGACAACCTCAGGCGGGAATCGAACCACGCACCTTCCGCATTCCGGGCGGCTGCCTTAACCACTTGGCTACCGAGGTCTGGCTTTCACCCGTCGAAATTTTTCAGTGCTTGATGCTTATGTTTTTTAGTCAACATTGCTTCATCAATCTTAGAAGTTTTCACCTCTGAGATCCGAAAGAAATATTTTTACAAATATTTGAACATTCGGTTAAGATGAAGTTGCGTTATAGATAAGTGTTTTTTATATATTTTAGCGTTTTATTAACGCTTAAATATACTTAAGTAAAATTTAAACACTGAAAAAAGACGACAACCTCAGGCGGGAATCGAACCACGCACCTTCCGCATTCCGGGCGGCTGCCTTAACCACTTGGCTACCGAGGTCTGGCTTGATGCTTATGTTTTTTAGTCAACATTGCTTCATCAATCTTAGAAGTTTTCACCTCTGAGATCCGAAAGAAATATTTTTACAAATATTTGAACATTCGGTTAAGATGAAGTTGCGTTATAGATAAGTGTTTTTTATATATTTTAGCGTTTTATTAACGCTTAAATATACTTAAGTAAAATTTAAACACTGAAAAAAGACGACAACCTCAGGCGGGAATCGAACCACGCACCTTCCGCATTCCGGGCGGCTGCCTTAACCACTTGGCTACCGAGGTCTGGCTTTCACCCGTCGAAATTTTTCAGTGCTTGATGCTTATGTTTTTTAGTCAA
Source organism: Eudonia truncicolella (assembly GCA_949315975.1). Lineage (NCBI taxonomy): Eukaryota > Metazoa > Arthropoda > Insecta > Lepidoptera > Crambidae > Eudonia > Eudonia truncicolella. The sequence continues at coordinate 557,994 of OX438838.1, read as the reverse complement.
CATTGCTTCATCAATCTTAGAAGTTTTCACCTCTGAGATCCGAAAGAAATATTTTTACAAATATTTGAACATTCGGTTAAGATGAAGTTGCGTTATAGATAAGTGTTTTTTATATATTTTAGCGTTTTATTAACGCTTAAATATACTTAAGTAAAATTTAAACACTGAAAAAAGACGACAACCTCAGGCGGGAATCGAACCACGCACCTTCCGCATCCCGGGCGGCTGCCTTAACCACTTGGCTACCGAGGTCTGGCTTTCACCCGTCGAAATTTTTCAGTGCTTGATGCTTATGTTTTTGATTGATGCGTGGTTCGATTCCCGCCTGAGGTTGTCGTCTTTTTTCAGTGTTTAAATTTTACTTAAGTATATTTAAGCGTTAATAAAACGCTAAAATATATAAAAAAAAAAAAAAAAAAAACACTTATCACTGTAAATATATTAAAAAATAAGTTTATTCTAAAAAAATATACAGCAGATAGCATATCTTAACCAGCATATTAATAATATATTATTGCCGGAACACAACAATGTCTCATACAAAATAATTTAATTATTAATTTATTATTGGGAATCAACTGAACCAAACTAGAACCATTGTAGTAAGAACATTATGCTAAGTACAGTTTTCTATTACAGACCGCCATGACACGCAAAGGCAAAAGTTAGACAGTTTATGGAAAACAAATTTACAATGCAAGTTGTAATAATCTTAGGAATAAGGTATAGTTTATATAAATCTTCTGTGCGTGTGTGTAGGTTATTGAACTCCTTCTAAGCGGCTGGACCGATTTTGATGAGATTTTCTGTGTGTTCTGGTTGAGATTTACAATTGGACCCGGTAGGTGGCGCTGCTATAGGTCCATCATGGGACGGGTGTTCTTAAGCGGACGAATGATTTGTTTGTTTTGCTGTCATGGAAACTGTCAAAGCGGTACGAAGTCCCCGGTCAGCTAGTTTTTCATAATTTTCTTTAAGCAATAACTTGGCTTACTTCTGCTTTATCTGGTTGATAAACACAATGGGTGATTAAAAATGGCCGCTCGCAGATTCCATCACGCGAAGAGTGCGAAGCCCCCTCTGCGATTTATATTTCACTTCGCCGTCTCGTCTTCACAGATACATCGCGTTTTAGACAAAAACTTAAGTTTATAGGAACAACAACTTTCCAGCACGGCGCATTGGATCACACCACACTAATTTATCCTTGTGATTTTTTTATGAGGAGCTCGACGGCGCGGCGGCGCACGCAGTGTCTGGCGTGTTCGGCCGGCCATCTTACAACTGAAGCAACTGGTGCACTGTGATTTTACAGACAAATTTTCAGCATAGTTATACATACCTATCGATAAAAAGATTCGCAGTCATAGATTAGATCAACATTTAGATTAGTTATGTTAAGTAATCCGTTCGTTTGTCATCCAGAAAATCAGAAAAATTATTTGCAATTTTTATTAGCAACAATATTCGTTTAACATTACTAATTAGAAAATAACAGCGCCTTGAATCTGATACTATATCTGAAAGATAGTAGTCCATCGTGTGTCCGTCTGTATTGACGAATATTTTAGCAAATAAAAATATCTACTGCTATTCTAATGTCAAAAACAGGCTGCCATTGCTCTTTTGCGACGTTATTAAATGAGCAGACTTAAGACTAAGGTTGTTAAAACTAAAGTGTCCGTCGTAGTATTAAGTAAAAGACTTATTTAATCGAAATAGTCATGTGAAAATATACTATAATTGAGGTGACATAAAATAAGGTACGGACGCCTGCACGTCAACCTATCCAAAACTGTTAAATTTCTTCAATACATTTTCAACCATATAGTTTAGCCATAAAGTTCAAAGTCTATTGAGGAAATTTGACAGTTTGTGGTAGGTTGATGTGCAGGCGTGTGTACCTTTGAGAATTTGGTTAGGTTAGCGATAATGCGTAATTATTTTAAGTAGAAAGAGATTTCACATGTTAGTAAAGATGAATAAAGTGAAAATAAATAAAAATATGTGGTAAAAAAGGAGTAAAATTGAGATGACGAGCTCATAAAAAAAAAACAAAATCAAATATAGCGCTAATCCCAAATACGATTGGGAACAGGCAAGAGGATGGTGCGTATGAGTTTCATCGAATTTTCAAAGTCAAATCATTAGTTCATCAACACATCGTACCTTATCAAAGTGAAAGTTTCAATAGAATGAAATAAGAAATCAGAGAGCCACTCTAAGTAGGAAAGTCAGTGGTTCTTGCAAACCCGGCTAGATGGCAACCACCCTCATACTTATTTCAGGTATTAACCAGTATTATTAAAAGCCAGCTTTACCCTTTACATGGGCTTGGTAAGTACTCGCTAGTTACCGCGCGCGTCAAACTGCAACTGGGGTTAATATTTCATCGCGCGCTGCTATCGTATGCCGCTGCTACTTTAACAGAAATCACTTTAAAAGGCACTTTCAAGGTAAGACGTAGATCGCACCCTCATAAGTTGAGAATTGGGATAAAGGAACGCTTCTGCTTCAAGAGTAATCAAAGCAAACAACAAGTATAACAGATAACTAAACAAAAGTATATAATCATAACATTCAGCCTATCAATCGGCCCATTACTTTAGCCTAGCCTTCGCTACATGGAAATATATTGCCATAACCCATCTGGTAACTGGACATTGCGAAAGCTGCTTAGCTTATAAGATCGCCACCCAAACGCTTCTTAAGAACAAAAATGAAAGCAGTTGCTGTTCTGGTCTTTTTTATAAAAAGTAATATTTCTCTATTGTCACGTTAGCGTTCCTATGCCTTTCATCTGATTACGCTACGCTACATCTGCGTACGCTAAGGTTTCTTAGTAAACCCGTCACGATATACAAGTCCTCAAGTCGCTCAAGGCCGCTAGTAATAAATAAACACTATTGACTTAGTACTAATCTCTGCTCGCTTCTACTCGCTCGGCTACGGCGCGCTATTTCTCCCTAGCGGATTTATGCTAACCCGTTGCTGGAGGTTACTAGGAACTTGACGTATGTGGAGACTGAGGCACAGGTTGCTCTCAGCAGAATGGATAACAAGTAATCTGGCTTTTGTTATACATTTTGTAAATGGCTTGATGCGATTTGTACACTGCCCATGTCAAAGTCAGAAACAGATAATGTTAATTTTTGTTAATGTTAAAGAAGTAAAATAAAATAAAAATTACCTATGTACTATCCCACTGCTGCGCAAAGTCCTCCATCATTGAAATCAAGTCAACAATTAATGGGTGCCTATTGGTTTAATCACCACGCTGGTGGTGGTCACAAACCCGAGCTGTGCATTGAAAAATCCGAAACACACTTTGCCGGCCTGGGAATCGAACTCAGGACCCTCGGGTATTGGACCGAGCGATTTGCAACTTTTCAATGTAAATGAGTAAATAATTCATAAATGATATTCAGTAAAAATGTTGGTCATAAATGATACCTCACGCCGACTTCTAAGTAAATTTAGAACAATGCAGCTGCCTGGTTGTGTTCTATACAATATGTAACAAAATCCCTGTCCGATCCGTTAAGGTGTTGTTAGGTATTGAGATTCAGTTCTATTCACGTAATTATTTTAAAATATTAAGTGAAAAAATTTTACCCCGAAAAAAATTGCTAAATGACAAAACTTACATGGCAATACTTTTGTCGGAACTTCGGTAGGTAAGACCTTAGTTGCCGCCGCCAAGGATGGAAAGTGCGGTCACATTTATAAAATTTGCATAATTTTGGGGTAATTTGAGCAATTTCGGTACAAAAACTTGCGTTTTAAACTACGATAACTCTTTTATTTTCATGAACAATATTTTTTTGTTACAGTTATTTGTATACCTATGTACCTCTTTCCGATCGGACAGGGTTTTTTTTTGCAAATTGTATATTTAAATAAATTAAATAAATGATAAATTCATTGGCTCAGCATTAATCTCGGCTCGCTCCCACTCGCTCTGTTACGGCGCGCGTCAGACTGCGAGTGCGGTTAATATTTCTCCGGCGCGGATTTATACAGCCCCGCTGCTGCAGGTAACTAAGAGCTCGCCGTGGAGGCAGCTGAGGTACTGCTATGTTATCTATTTGCAGAATCACTGGATAAAAAGAGATCTGGCTTTTTTATTTTATAAATGGCTTGATGCAGTTTGTTCACACACTATGTTAAAGTGAGGAAAAGATAATGAAGGCAATACTTTGCATTTTATTTATTTTGTTTAATGACATCCAACATAACGGACGCTGTCCACATTTAGAATAGATAGGTACACATTGGTTACATTTTTAAACGCTGTTATACTTAAAGGTTGCCACGACATGCACAAATTAAAATTTTAGAAAGCCACTTTTTAATAGTTGATGGGGAGGTCAGGTCTTAGTCAAATTGTTAATTCAGTTTTGTTCGGTACCCGTTCGTCAGCCAGACATTCGTTGTTCGTTGTATTTTCGCCCCAACCAAGTATCCTAACGTTGAAAAGCGTATTATACATTAGTGCTGGCTGTATGTCCTTTATGAAAGCGCTCGCATTTTCGCCAAAGTTTTTCCCAAATCGAATATCCATGAATGCAAAGTCGTTTATTACTTCCCCTCAATGGCCGACCCGCGGGGGACGCCAGGGACGCCGGGTGACAGCCGGGCTCTGATCTCCCTTATTGACCTTTGGCTCGAGGGCCGTGGGGCGATGGACTGAATATGTGGTGAGGAGTGTGAGTTTCCGTGTTATTTTATTATAAAATAGAATAAAAACTGTAACTTTTTTTGACAGTGATGTGAGTATGATGAAGCTTATTTTAATGACGATATTAGATACGTTTACAAAATAAACATACTAGCGGAGGGTCAGTCGAACTAGTGTCACCCGGATTGCGAAAGATCTTAGTTTCTAGTCCAACCAGAGGCCAGTCATCTTCTCATCATCATCAGCTCATTTTATGTCCCCACTGCTGAGGCACGAGCCTTCCCTATGGATGGATAGGGAGAATGGGCCATAAACCACCACGCGGGCCCAGTGCAGATTGGTGGTTGTTAACGACTGCTAATGCAGCCGAGACCAACGGCTTAACGTGCCTTTCGAAGCATAGAGGAGCTCTAGAATTCTAGATGACAAATTTGGTCACCCATCCGATGACCGGCCTTTGCGAAAGTTGTTTAACCTCAGCACTCGCAGACCGGTCGCGTTAAACACTGCTGCATCGAGATCCTCAGTTTTTGGCATAATACTGTATTTTTTTCTTTTTTTTAATTAGATATAGGTATCAAAATAGTTATCATTTCAATAAGGTCTATATATTACACTTTTACACAAATATTCTGCTTGTAAAATCATACATACTCCAAGAACCTTTCTGGCAGATATTTTGACGGCCTTACACTGCATTATTAAAAATAAAACTGATACAAGAATCAATCAACCAATCCAAGATATCTTATTAATTTCAACACAAAACTCATAATACTTAAATAACATTAATTACCTCCATGAAGCATTGCAATTATCTCGTCTCGTGGAACCCACAATGGGAACACACGTCGTCTTGATAGCGCGGATCGTGTTTGCAGAGAACAAATTAAGTTGTCTTTCCGCTGCCTCCCGCGAGCAGTGCAGCTTAATGAATAGCTACATAGTTGCCCAGTATACACTGTCTGTTGCCACTTAAACAGAGTCACTTTTCTTGATATCAAATATTACTGTGGAGTCACTGCGGAGGAGTGAGGCCAGTTTGTGGAAAGACAGTCTAGGTGAGTTCACATTTTACCAAGTAAGTGCCGCTGCTCTTACTCGTGTAGTTTTCGGTTTAAGATTTTACAGAATATGACTTCTACCATCTTCTACCGATAAGAAAATTTGTATTGATATGTCATCATACACAGCATAAGTGCGACGCCCCGTGTCCTGTACGCCAAGCATTCAATTCAAAGTTCAAAATCATTTATTCAGTTTAGGCTACGAATAGCTCTTATGAACGTCATTATGCCATCGGTTCGTAAGTCTACTCTGGGCGGGAGATCTTGTACTGAGAAGAACCGTTAAGAAACTCAGCAAGTGTCCAGCTCTTTTCTCCCTTACAGCGTCAAAAATATTGGAAAATGTCCCGTCATAAAAGGACACTTTCCATCACAATCACAACATGTAAAAAAAACACAAAGAAGAAAAAATATTAATTAAATATTCAAGTTTGCAAATCATCATTTACCAGTTTAATTTTTTACAATGTCATACAGTACTAGTAAAAGTCAAAACCTGTCAAAGAAAAAAAAAACAAAGTTAAACTATAGTTACTAATAATAAAAATAAGACAAGTATGCAAAAGCAGTCCGAACAGACAGAATTCAAAGTAAAAGCTTGCAACAGCATACATTTTGTTTTTTTGGTAAACTATAAATACAAGGACCGCAATCACTTTTTGTTTATAGCCTACTGTAGCAGTCGAAAGGTTAAAAAGCATGTAGCAACATAGACTTTTAGCCAACGATTAGAGATAAGAAAAAACCATATTTTGTCATCCATCAATTAAAGAAAAAATATTGATTTAACTTAATAAATTTAATATTAATTTAAAGAACTGTTTCAGCTCTTTGTTGTTCGAAGTAATGTGGTGAGAATGGAAGAACTACTTTGATAGACCCCTACTATTTTCTTTGCAACAAAATAATAGTTACAAAAATATAATGTAGTAATAAATATAGTTTGTTTTCTTTTACGGCAAATAATTCAGTGTATTACTGTATACTCGTCTCGTACGGTTGTTGCAAGCGATCTACATCAGGTAATTCGCAGAGCATCATCTCGCATCGCCGCCCCGAGTCGTCGCCCTTCGTTCCCTTCCAGGAGAAATGCGTCCTTGCATTTACTTGTAGAGCCGTTTGGGTGTATCGATTTCGTATGGAAATTCGTCATTAACATACATTGTATAAGTGCTTTTCAGAAAAGGGGAAGTAATACAGTTTGACAGCTACGGTACACAACTCGTTTGTTGATTATTTAGGGTAGTCGCACCAGAGTTCGCACTGTAAGCCAAGTGTACGACACAGCTTTCTTCGCCAAAACTTAACATAGATTTTCATTGTTTACAGAGTTTTTAACAATGCTCGACTAAGAAATTTGTACAAATATTATTCCAACTTACAAAATTATTATTAAAAATATTATTATACCTACAGTTATTAATTACATTACAACAAATCGAAACACGTATAACGTCTGAAATATAATTCAGAAACCAGCACAAAATAAAAAATTATTTCATTGAAAAATATATCAGAAGTCAATAAACGTAACACAAAAATCAAAAGAAGCAATGAAAAACATGAAAGAGAATCCAAAGTATAAAGGTCGGTGAATAAATATTAACTAACATTATTTTTATTTGTAGCTCTGCCTTTGATCCAACTGTAGGTAATAAATATTTTTGTGCTTCTCACTTGATTTTTATTTGATTCTTACATATTATATTTCCTACACGCGCAGTGTTAATTTTTTTTCGGAGACATTTTCTATTTCATCTTAACTATACTTTTTTATGGGGCGGCGAAAAACTTAAAGGGTTCCTCACGAAACACCTTCAGAGGTTTTCTAGAGAGAATGGCATCATGCAAACGCTGTCTCAGTTCCCTACTAGATTCTCCGAGGGGTTCGAATTGGATCGGGAGCAGAACAACCCGACGGCGCCTCTAAAGGCTAGGATCTACATGATACATAAACAAACTATCATTGGCGAACAGGCGCCTCATCCTTATTGGTCATCGCAATAGCAGCCTCAGAGGAGCTCGACGGCGCAGTGGTTTACGCGCCCGGTCTGCGATTGCTAAGGTTAAGTAACTTTTGCAAAGGACGGCATCGGATGGGTGACAAAAATGTATCATATCGAGCTCCTCCGTGGAATCTTTAACAACCACCAATCTGAACTGGGCCCGCGTGGTGGTTTATGTCCCGTTCTCCCTATCCATCCATAGGGAAGACTCGTGCCCCAGCAGTGGGGACGTAAAATGAGCTGGTGATGAATAGCAGCCACTGCCCAGCCAGCCGCAGCGGCGCGCGCGGCCCCTGAATGGACCGCCGGCCCTCGACCCACATCGCTGGCCTCGCGTGAAGCTTGCCCGTCCCGCCTGAGGAATAAGCCACGAAATATTATGTTTCAGGTTTTGCATATTTGAGCCTGCGGTGACGGCAAGTTTCGGTCAGACGATACGACGCACATTGCTCGGTTTGCTGAACCAAAGTTGCAAACGAAGATATAATTCAATGAAGTTAGATGTGGTTGTATTAGTGTTGTTTTCACGCTTCCATATTAAATTGAAGCAAATTACTCCTTACCTAACCGCATGGTTTTGATAATCTCAGTCAACATTTTAGATACAAGTAACAAAACAATAACAACATGAACTAATTAAGAAAGTATTTTTTACTTAAAAGTGAATGGTACCATTTAGTATGCTTTGAGCAATCAAATACTGGCTGTACTATCTTTACTTTAATGCAGTTTGACATGCAATAAATGCTGAATTTGATTAAAAGAGTAGAACAGAACACGCCCTACCACTACCAACTAACAGAGAACAATACTCGTTACTCCCCGTTGGAATTCAATCTCTGGACCTCTGAATCTGAGACTTGCGGTCTAGTTTACACTTATTCAGTAACATATTCGAGCTCCATACATGCTGCCGCTCGTGAGTTGCGACCGTCCGAAACCCGCTGATGAATATCCGCGCCGACACACGTAATGCAACTAAGTGCACATAAGCAATGCGCTCGCGAAACTGACACATCGAGTTAAGCGAATTGAGAGATTACGTAGGTATAGTGGATTACTTACTTTCTCCATTTTTTCAGAGAGCGATATAATCGGAATCTATGGGATATGGATGTTTTACAGATAATAACATATAATTACAGATAATAACAGATAATAAAATATTATAAGCCAATATGGATAAGCCCAACGTTCTCGCTCGCGTAGTCAAGGTCCTGGGCCGCACCGGCTCTCAAGGGTAATGTGCCCAAGTCAAGGTGGAGTTCATCGGTGAAACTAGCCGCCAAATCATCAGGAACATGAAGGGGTTAGACTCTCACGCTTCACGCTTCACGCTCAGACTCCTAGAGTCTCAGCGTGAAGCCAGGACAGTGCGATAAACAATGTGCCTGCTAAGGTTACATTATGTTAAAGCATTATAAACTACACCAGCGACCCGCCCCGGTTTCGCACGGGTGGACATTTCCTTTTAAATATAGCCTATGTTACTCAGCGCTAATGTAGCATTCTAATGGTGAAAGAATTCTTTAAATCGGTCCAGTAGTTTTTGAGTTTATTCGTTGCAAACATACAAAAATACAAAGCTTTCCTCTTTATAATATTAGTATAGATATTACCAAATTATACAATTATAATAAACATCTCTTAAGAAACCGTCAAAGATGAACATCTCACAACCGACAACCGACCGACAAACAATAAATTTTCTATTGTGTCTGGTTTTGCGGCAGTCAACGTGTTAAATATTTAAAAAAATATGAATATGCACTATTTTAACATAAAAGACTAAATTGCAAATTATTATCACAAACGAGTTCTCCATTGCAGTTAGGGATTTCATCGAAACATCACCTCATACGGTACGATACCCGTTGTCCCGGCTAAATGGTTGCAGTGTCCGATGCCAGCAACAAATACTCGTTCGCTAGTGGCCAGTGCCAATACATCCAAAATGGCGCGCGATACGGCCGGCGCATAAACCGACGCGTTAATCGCCGCATAGCACGCCGGAGTGACACGATCGTTTGTTTTACACGTTACAATGACGGCGTACATACATTCATGTTGTTTTTTCAAAAGTTTTTTTGCAATATTTCAAATATATGTACTTACCTTGTCTATCGTCAACAATACCTGCACCAAAAATGTAATAACCAATTTCTGTTCATGCGTCTGCAGCTACATTACAATGATAACTCTTAGACTTGTTAATAATTTTATTATTTTTAGAGGAAGACATCTCGGAAACACGGGCAGCTTGCACATAGCCACGATTTTTGATTTGAAGTGCAGTACTTTTTTTAACAGTAAGTATTCCGAATTGTAATCTGTTAGCAAAAAAATTGTTTAATACATCATCATCATCATCATCAGCCCCTCTCGACCCACGCACTGCTGGGCATAGGCCTCTCTTTGTGTATGCCATTATCTTCGATCCTGCGCTAGTCTAGGCCACGTGCAACTTTTTGGTTATATCCTGAGATTTCCTGTATCCGTCTCTCGGCCACCACTCTGTCTTTCTGGTCCACCTGTCGTCACAAAATAATAATACATACCTACCCATATTTAATGCATCAATTGACGTCTCTAAGTGCATCAGTATGTACACTTATAATAAAACGGGCATTGAATAAACCTGTCGCAGCTCAGCTAAGCAATATAGCCAGATCGTATGTAATGCGGTGGTGGGTAATATTTTACCGAAGCACCCCACTGGAGGCGTCACGGCGCGTTGCACGCCGGTCACTCTCCAGTCAGCGACGGGTCGTTGGCTGGCGTGACAATTACGACTACACTATGTATCGAACCTTTTTATAACGAGACTTATCATACTTGGTTTTGTCGTTGTGCATTTCAATTAGTTTGTTTTTTTTTATTTACTCAAGAACTCTTGTTCATGAATGGAAACCGGCAAACGTTGCGCTATACGTACAGACTTGGTGGAGCGATAATATTCACAAGGTGGCTGACAAGAGCTGGATGAGAGTCGCGGATCGTGCTCGGTGGCGTGCATTTGGAGAGGCCTATGTCCAGCAGTTGACTACTATAGGCAGATGATGATGATGACGTCTTTTTCTTTTGAGTAGGCAAACGAGTAGTTAGACTTGATGGCGAGCGGTCAGCGTTGCCCATGGGATCATCCATCAGGCATTTGCGATGCCGACCTGAAAGAAATCTTGTCGAAACCCTCTGAAAGCTATCATTGCTTTATCATTCAAACACAAGCAAATTTGTTTTCTCAGACGACATCGTCACATCCTGAAAAGTTTCAACAAACACTTGAGCACGTAACCACGACAATCTATTTGGCGTTATCATTAGGCGCCGCGGCCGCCGGACGCCGCCGGTGCGCACAGCGCACGCCGCCCGTAAAAATTGACTGAGGAAAATTTAAATAAATTAGCCCATACGCGGTGCGTCCGGCGGCGGCAAGCATAAAACATAACAAGCGAATAAACCCGGTGTATAATCGGCGCGGTCCCGCGGGGGCCATCGCGCTCGCCCCCAAAATTACTCGCCAAGTAATTCTGGGCGTTTTTTCTTTTGTTATTCTTCGCCGCCCCCCGAGATTCGCAACGTTATGATCTCATTTTGACTTATGAGGAAAAACTCTTGGGGTCCCCAGATTATTGTCCGGATTAGGGGCGCATCGGGAGCTGTGGTGTTTCAACGTCCAACATTGTATTGCTTTTTTCTTAAATTACCTTGCGTCGCGTCGTCACTTCGTTCATTTTCTTTTGGATGTGACCTCCGGTGATAAAAGTTGAACTCCGGTGAACTTTCCGTTATAGCAACTGTGTGAAAGTAATGTCTAACCCAATTGAACGATACACGGAGGACGGGGGTGGGATTAACTAACAAATTTACTTTTTGCTGTGTAGCTTTGGCATTAATTTTGTATTTTTTCACACTTAGGAAATATCGCATTCTCTATATATTAACAATAGTATGACTTTTTAAAGTCCTCAGTTAAAACTTAGTAATCCGATATTGTGGTAAGCAGCGATTTACAAAAATTTTCGTGTACTTTGATTAATACAAGTATTTATGTAGGTATGTCTGATAGGACAAATCAGCTCCTAATTGACAACTATATGTATATAGGTAAACTGCATATACAAAATACAATATTTGTGGTGGAAATATTATTTTTGTTGTTGTGTTGTTGTATTGTTCATGACATCAAAAAAATTGTTACATCCGATTTTATTCCATACACAAAGAGGACAATAAACCGGCAAGTAATATAGAGCCCTTTCTACATGCGACAGAGCGCAGACAATGAATGGTAGCGCAACGCAAACGTCGCTGGATCAACATCCACTATTCAGCGAAGGCTTTCACGTACATAAAACCTAGACAAACATGCCGAATAAAATTTCGCTGGTTGGTACATAAAAGCAGACTTTACGAACGATAGGCTTTAAACGGGTTGGATATCCACGAGACAGCTCGGGACCGTTTCAATAGACTGCCGAATTTGATGACTTCAAAAATTCATAATATCAAAATCTTTACTGGAACATATTGACGTCAAAATCTTTAAAAAACTACAAATGCACTAATCTAAAAAATATATTTTGTAAACTAAATTACCTACTATATCTACCCAGCACGGTGCCTAGTGCCAATTTCATTCGCCACTCGATCACGTTAACGAAAACAAAAAGTTGTATTGCAAAATTTAACTGACCTCGTTTGTCACCATGAGGGATCTACTGCAGTGTCATACGAAGTATCATTTCTGTTGAGTCAACTCAAAAACTCGCAATTTGTACACTGTTCGGAATTTAGTAAAGCCTTCAACCGAGAAGCACTGTCAAGAAAGTCCAGAATCATTTTCTTAATTTTTTATTTTTATTGAACGTGTTTGCTTTTGACCATTATCTTACCTGATAGAAAGAGTAGATGTAGTCTAAGATGACCACGCTCACCCAATAGGTGTAATTTTCACTCTGATCTTATAATATGTACCCATGTTATCGGTCAGAAAACACAGTCACCAAAAGAGATTCACTCCATTTCATATATAGATTAAGCTTACAACTAAATATTGCAACAACCATAACGGTGGACCAAAAGCAATCACGGCCGCAGCGAAACGTGTATCGCGAAACAGCTTAGTTAGGGGTTTACAAGACTGTTATGTGAAATGTGTGTGTTTTGAGTAAATCAATATTTTATTTATTTATTTATTAACAAAAAAGCTACAAAACAGATTACAATCACAGAGAGTAACACAATAAAATTTACTGGCCTATAAATAGATTGTAAACCTAAACATATAGCCTTATCATGACTGTAAGCTTTACTTATTATACTTACTACTATATTTTATACTATTTACTTCATTATAATTGTTATCGTCTTGTTTCGGATTAAATTTCTTTGTCTTAGATGTGCGTTTGATTAAATTTTCAATGCCGATTAAATGTTTCTTGTGTTATCAGTCGCAGTCGCGCGGTTAGTTTGCTGACGTGAGCGAGTTCGCCCGTGTGCAAAGTCAGCACTTCCAGCAGTTTGCAGCTTCCCCGAGTTTGTTTTGTATGCAATTCGTGGGGACACTTTAAAGCGCTTTTGCGCTGGTCACCGACCGGCCTGCGCTGCCCGCGCCGGCAAATCTGTTGTAACATCGGCTTAGAGGGATGGCTCTGGTACAGGGTACGAACTTACAAGGCTTTTGTTACAGATACTTTGAATAGTTCGCGAGAAATACTACATACACAAGTAGTAGCTCGCTTCAAGCTTTACCACACGTACAATAGTACTTAGAACGCTTGGACTACGAACCACCATGTACTGGTCCACGTAGATAGCCTTTTGAATCACGGAGGACCTCGAGATTTTAACTTAGTAACTCGTCAGCAACAACTTCACATTTAGATAGAAAAGCTTATCAATACAAATTTAAAAAAAACTTGACTCACTCAATGACTTCAACAACTGGTATCACTGAAAACGGGTGTCCCCGCGAAGGTAATGGTGGATAGTTGTTGCTAGTTTATTAAATACTTTTCCTTATTTGTGATATAGACAGACAGCGCTCAGAACGTAGGGTTTTTATTCCACATATTTATATTGAAAAAAATGTGTCTGTAAAACCGGTTTCCCTTTGTGACTTAGACCACTGGCTATAGGTGCGAGCACTCAGCGGCTGCGAAGTAGGGCGTCCACTGGAATTAAAGCCTCCTCGGCCTCGCAACTTCTGTCAACCGGTAACTAGAGCGCCGGCATGCAACCTGGGACCCCGGCTAGCAACCCATTATATGGTCCTATAGAAGTATCATAAGAGATTGCTTTTTTGCAATGCATACGACTACATACTCGCTGATCACCTCAGCGCCACGCTTCCCTCCGTTCCTCAACTGCCCAAATTCGAAGAGTTTGACAGGGTTTAGTGGAGAATACCCACTACACCCGCAGAATCATTCCAGTACTGTCGTTGGGGTGGCTCAGGACCACAAATAGAGAAAGTGTCATAAGTACTTAGTTTCAGAATTAGGGATGAGGTCGAAAGCGAAATATTAAAAGCATCATTGTGAACACGGACTTTGTAAAAAAAATATTAATATTACTCACGTCTTTATGTATGAATATTGTTGTAAAAACTATTTGCAGCTAACAATATTAAATAAGTTCATCGTGACATGAAATAATAAAATAAATTTCCCACTGAATCTGCTTTACCATTACTCTGCAAAATTTTATATTGTTTTCAATGAATATTGAGCGGTGGTTTTTCTGTTTAGCTTCCACTTTCCCTCATCTTTTGATAATGCAGGCTCTGAGCCACAGCAGCCAATAATGGCGTTCAGGAATATCGGTCGCACCGCTACGGGATGGGAGCCCTCCAAGAATCAATTTCACGGCCGCTGAGCCGCAATCACGAGGACGCTCGCTGGCCCGATCAGCCCGCGACGACGCTATCGACGGGTTAGCCAAACGAGCCGCGAACCCCGCTCATACACAAACCTTTTCTCAACACAAATATTAATCGCTGGCACAGACTAATAATGTGATTTATAACGCATCTAAATCCTTCTTGCGAGATTTTTACTGGTATATCTGCCAAGCTGCATTTCAAGATGTCTTTATATTTTCTTTGTCATCTTTGTCATCAAAATTGTATATCTGTGATAAGTTTTATACAGCAGTAAATGATCTTATCTTATCTTATCATAATAAGCCAATAAACGTCCTACTGAGCTCTGGCATTCCCACATGTGACATCAGGAGATCGGGCAACAACCCTGCCTTCTAAAGCACGATTTTTCTTCCAATAGCCGCAACCGAAAATATCAGTTCCGAACAGAAATTCAATTTAGCCCAAGGTAAACGTACTCTATTTTTGCCGCACCGATCGTAATTCTCTACGATGTCCCATAACGTTACAGTTATTCACGCCAATTGACCTACCTTTTACAAGAGCAATTAAAACTATGCAATAACAAGGACTTTCGACATGCGCCAATATTGAAAGATCCTCGAAGATAGCTGGCGAGGGTGCTCCGATCCGGGCAAACGAGACGTGGAGCCCCCTCGAACCTCCGGAGTAAGGAATCCCGGTGACACTAACAGATTTCCGCGGAAGATTTCGCTAGCATTATTTTAAAGCTTAGAGTGGAATTGTGCAGTCGGGGGAAGTGTGATTTGGACTTTGCAACGCTCCTATCCCGGTAATGTCGGTATAAGAAATGTTCAATGTCGACTGTGTGACTGAAGTGGCTCTTGCTAGTGAAGCGGCTATTGACGAGATTCTGAATCATATAGTTCATTTTGCATTCAATGCAATACTAGCCCGGGTTGGAGAACGCCAGCCCGCATTTGGAAATACCTAACATTCGTATCGATAACTTGATTTCAATTATGGAGGCCTTCGTCTAGCAGCGGGACTGTTGAAAGGCTATTATAAATAAACAGTAGTATGTTTATTTATAATTGACAATTATTCAGTAGTATAAAAATAAACTGTATAGTGCAAAGTTAACTTTTGCCGTAACATAATGCTGTACGCGTCTGTAATATTCACAATCACTAGCTATCTTGTAGTGGAGTGCGCCACGTCATACCATAACATCATGCAATGACTCAATAAGATAATTAGAACTGGCAGATACTTAGAATACTAGATACTTAGAACTGGCAGTTAATACTTTCTTTTGTTCTATGAGACTATAAAAACCCTGTTTAAATAAATCCCTCAATAAATAAATCAGTTAAGAACCAACATCCGTTGTGTTATTTCGTCTCCCCACTCCACACATCACATGACGACCCTGCATCAATAATGATATGCTATAAATATACCGTGTTTATGATGTCTATGTGCCTTTAGTATCTAATTACGTAGATGTTATGTTAAATACCAATACATGTAGCCTCATAACTCACACTTAACTGTATATTACACCGAATTATGAGTTACTACTTAACAACGCAACCATTGACTTTCAAAGAAAGTTATTACCACAGAGTAATAGTTGAGAACTCCACTCTCGCTATATTACCATCGAGCCCC
This sequence comes from Eudonia truncicolella, assembly GCA_949315975.1. NCBI lineage: Eukaryota > Metazoa > Arthropoda > Insecta > Lepidoptera > Crambidae > Eudonia > Eudonia truncicolella. The sequence goes on along the minus strand of OX438838.1, from coordinate 541,719 downwards.
AATTGGGAACCAAAGCCCGACTGCCAGAATCCCAAACGAGCCATCCGCCGTAAAACAACGCGTAAAGATAGTCCGCGAGTCGCAGCCCATGAATATGCAGCAACGCCAGTTAATATGTATGAACGTGACTTGTTAACCCGCCGCCCGCTGCCGGCAGGTGGCGTAATTCAAAGATTTGCTGACGAACAAGACGTCGCCTTTCAATTATTCAGCAGGTGAGATGTTCAGTTCTGCTCGCGAGTATGTTGGTACGTATTTACTTTTGAATTCTGACGGGAATTTTAATTGTGAACGCGGTGTGTGTCACTTGTCACTGTTACTTACATGTGCAGGTATGATTCCGTGTGATGTTTTCTGAGGGTAGATATTATTCATTGCATTAAGGTCGGTTATTACGCCTGAAACACTTTAAAATCTCAAGTAAAGTAAGAAATGTGTTACGTATATGGTGTTTATTTGTAAATTAAGTGTTACTGAAATGTTACATAAAAACTTCCAACTTAACTACTCTTTACGAGCGTAGCTAATGTTGTAGACCGACATAATAATAATACTATGTCCTCTAGTTAACACATTATTTTACAAATGAGATCTTGAGGGTTGAGGTATTGTGGCAATATTGTGACAAACTTGCAATAACAATTAATCGGATTCCTAATTTTCCAAATATCTTTAGTTTGTGTTATTGAAAACTAAAAGTATTGTCATCGTTGGCGTACAGTACACTCTATTGCTTGTCGATTATAGCCGACTGTGACGGTCAAAGGGTTAAAAAGCACCCAAAAAACGTAGCGGTCAACAAAAAGTCCATTATTATAATAAACGTGAAACCACCACGTCTCAAATGCAGGCAAATCCAAGAAAAGCAACTTTAAATGTGAAGCATGTCATTAGATGAGCAGCGCCGGCACCCGCCGGCATCGATAGAAATCACATTACGCCGCGCGTCGCCGGAGACGGCAGATATTCTGGGTGTAAATCAGTGCTATTGTGGCGAGAGCGGACGACTGGGAAAAATTCAATTTATATATCGACTTATGTCTTTTTACAGTAGCAACTTGCGTCCGTTATCTTTTCGTAGTGGCTCACGATACTACGAACGCGCTCGTTGGCAACAAGAACTGTGAGAGCCGAGCAAAATGTAAGACGATGATGCCAACAATAAGATGAACACAGGTGATAAGGCGTTATGAATATTTCTTTATTTATAAGGATGTTGACAGCAACAACAATTAATTCCAGAACATGAAACGTGTAAATGAAATCAAGTAACAGTTCTTTAAAACAATAACCTATTTTTTGTTAAACCTACGAATAAATTTCTGTAACCCAAAAAGTTATTAGCATTTTTAGTCATAAATCTGACAAAGCTTGGAGTAATTAGGGTAAAAGATAACAATAATGTAAAATAAAATCTTTATTGTAAAGATTTTATTAAAGTAAAGTAACAAAAACTAATAATAAAAAAAATAAAAATACTAATCTTTACATAGAAATGAAAACTTTTTACGGATGTTCTAGTGATTTTTTTTGTTACATATTATTATTATTTTTGTCTTGACGTTTCTTTAAACAATATGCAAAATAAATGGGGGTAGATCCGTAAATATGTTTTATTTCAATGATTAGTGATCGCGTAATCTTGAGAAATTTACTGTTATCCACATATTAAAAATTCTTCAGATCTACAAATTTTATCATAAATTAAAAGCCCAGGCGCGGTGTAAATCCCAGGCAGTGTCAAAGTGATAAAGCTTTTAGATATTGAAGCTACGAGTTATATTCTTCGCTGTCATACTATCACAGCCGCACCAAATTTTCTTTGTACGTGAACCTGTTAATATTATATATATTTGTTCCATTGTCCATAAAAACTCGCCTGGGTACATTTTAGTTTTGGGAAGCAATAAAACACATCTGCGCTGCGTCGTTACGCGGACATTGCGAGTTGCGACTATGGCTGACGAGGTGCCAATTCACATGAAGGACCCTCGCTGCGGAACAAAGTACGGGTGATGTTTCAAATGGCATAAAAGAGAATATTAAATAAATGTTACCTGTGAAAGAGTTCCTTGGTGAAAGATTTAAAAGAGAATACCCATAGTTGTACAAAAAAAAATACGATTACTGAAATTAAAAAGAAAATATGAGTGTTGCATTTAAATAAAAATATAATAAATGTGTAAGAAAGTAGATGAAAACCATTTTATAAATAGCTTGCCTACTTCTTAACTGATCTTTAAGTATTTGTAAAAATATTATGATCGGATGTTAATGACGGTAGTTGTTAACATTGAATGGGCGCCTTTGGCTTTCAAAGTAAAAAAGATAATAGTGTTGAATAACTTCGGCGGGCTGGTTAGAACCACGATAGCTCAATTGGGAGAGCACCTGACCCGGTATGTAAGAAGGGTGCAGGTTCAAATCCTGCTCAAGAAAAATTTTTCAACATTTGTGTTTTTATAAAAGCCAATTAATTGGGTAGTTGACAACAACAATAAATGTTCAAATGAAATCACGTAACAGTTCTTTAAAACATTGCCCATTTTTTATTTGACTTAGGCATGAATTTCTGTAACCTAAAAAGTTAATAATAAACACTCAAGTGACGGAACAAAATAGTGACGTCATAGTTTGCTAACCCCATACAATATCTATTTAAAATAATCGTTTTGACAGTTGTTAAAAAGTTTATGTATTGACTAACCAGTCAACTACCCAATTCCATAAACATAGAATACTTTATACATTTCACTAAATCTTAAGTTACAGGTTCATGCATCTCAGCATCTCAGCATCTCAGCATCTCAGCAGGCATGCTCTCAGCATGTGCTGTGGGTAGCGTACGTGTATAGGCAGTACAATGATGGTCCAGGGAAACATTAATGTGGATTAGTACTTACTGTTTATAGCTAAGGCTTATAATTCGTGAAAGGGTTTGTTATTAAATTTAACAATCTAATTATTTTTATTTTTATATTACGTAACATTATTAAACATCTCTCAGATTCATCTTACTGTGCCAAGGTATATTTTTGATACTTTTTTAATAATAATATTAAAATATAGGAAATGTTCAAAAGAATTGCAATAAAGTATTTCATTATTTTCCGTTCTACTTCTTATCAAGCTAGCAGGTTGTAAAATGAAAAGTTTATGCCACCCTGTATTGTTCGTATCGACACGCGGAAGTGGCCAGGCAGTCGTAGCAGACATTGTTTATTTACGCGGCAACACATTCGCTGACGTCATCCGTAGCATAGTTGTATTCTCGTAGCGCTCGTAGTGTCCGTCGCCGTCGTCGTCGTAGCAGCAGCCGGTGCCAAACTGGGAGCGCTCCCTCTGCTCGTACGTAAAAAAAGTAGTACTTTTCTTTCGACAAAGCTCTTATTGGTTGTAATTTTAGATAATATTTTTTACCTTCCTTGTTACTTAGTTTATTAAATGTATAGAAATCTGTTCTAAATTATAGTATTGAGCTACGAATGTAGTTTAAAATGATTTTCTGAAAAAATGTTTAACCAGTGTTTGTAACTTTATATCAGACTACTGACATAGGTTTTAGCATTGGCTAATTTGGATCTCAGTTATATAATGTATAATTCTTCCGTAAGTAGTATGTCACTAAACTCCTCCTAAACAGCTTTACCGATTTTGATGAAACTTTTTGTGTGTGTTTGAGTAGGTAATTGGCTGGATTGCTTATATTCAGCTGCTTATATTGCTTATTTTCAAAGCCTACTATACCTCTTTTTACTCGAGCAGTCTGTGGGTTAACTACACCCTAAAATCGTACAACACCCTGCGCGTACAATACAATAATACTTTCAGGGCATTATTGGGGCTGCCGCGATACTGCAGCGCTTCCAGCATGTTTGCGTACACAGAGGTTGACAGTTTCCCGACCATCATTCGTAAAAAAGCAGGCTAACTTTTGAAGTGAGTTCGCGGCAGCAGTAACAACGTCCTGCTAGCAAACGCCGATAGCGGGGACTGTCCATTTATCGAGCACATGTGCCAAATTAGCGCTCAAAAAAAAAGTAATTAAGTACTAACATAGCCTGTTAATTAAGACGCAACAAAATGCTGTGAGCTCCAATATTCTGCAGGACTCCATCGCGTGTGCGTCAGCTTGTTATTCAGCTTTTATCCCCGCTACACACGACTTTAAAGTTTATACTGACACCCCCCACCAACCGTTAGGTCATAAAGTAGGTGCCAGACAAACTTGCTCAAGCACAAGGGACCATCTGCGTCAGGTCATAACGCCAGATCAGCAAACGCCGAAGCGCATTCTTCATCCAGAACTCTTAAGACTAGTGTCTCAAGCGGGTTGCCCCGTGGACACTACCTAATATCCAGATAGGTTACCGGAGCCTTAAGCTTGCTCACTTCTCGTCGCACTAAAAGTACACCTCGCAGTTTCCACTGCACGGGAAATATAATTATGCATTCCAAGTGTCTACGTGCAAATGAAATAACAGATACGTTCATAGGTACGAGCATCACACGCAGCGGCCGAGCTAAATAATTCCGCCCAATCCCTTGTTTTAGTGCGGGCGAAGGGCCGGCGGTTTACGGCCCAAATAAAAAACCTAATGAAAGCCTTTACCGCCGTTAATAAAACACGGCGCGACCTCCCGCCAAACGCTGCGGCTTGTCACTTCGTCACCGCGTCGTAAACTTGAGGCGACGCCATGTTTGCTGATAGTTGGGGGCCGACCGGCTAGTACATACTTCAGGTTTGTTTACTTACTTACAGCTTTAGACGACAGCCAACACGCTTATATTAACATTGTTATTTAAAAATAATAATAAATCAACATCTATAAATTAATTAATTAATTAATTGATTACATAATTTTATTAATAAACACTAAAATGATTACATACAGAATATAAACTAATATAACAGGGATAAATACTACATTACCTTAGTAGGGCGGGCAAAAGATCTACGAACACACAGGAGTGGTAGAGTGCTTAGGGATTTAACGCTACAATATTTTCCCCCTGCTCGAAATCGAACCACGGACGATATGTCTGCGACAACTGGCGGCGGCTACACCAGACCGCGGTGTTACACCAAACAATTCTTTTTTTTTTCCTTTTTACCTACGGGTAAGCACTCGGCCTTCCTCTCACCTAATGTTAAGTGATGATAAGACCGAAGACATTGACTATCTTATCTCTACTTAACGGAACAATGCTACAAACTTTGATGTTATGGTGACATGCTGAGATATGACGGTAGTAGCATAGCTAGCCACCTTCATATTTTTATACAGCCGCCATCGATTGCCATCGAGGGCTCAGTGATTAACGGTCTGCGGTTGTTAAGGTTATACAATTTTTGCAAAGGTCGGTCATCGGATGGGTGACCAAAAGTTTATCATCTCGAGCTCGTTCGTGCTTCGGAAGGCACGTAAAGCCGTTGGTCCCGGCTGCATTAGCACCTCGTTAATAACCATCAATCCGACTCGGCCCGCGTGTACAGTTCTCCCAATCCATAGGGAAGGCTCGTGCCCCAGCAGTGGGGACATAAAATGAACTGGTAATGATATTGATCATAAAACTCTTAACTACTGAATCCAACAAACAAAGAAACATTCGTCATTCACGGCCGGTAACTACATTAAACTATAGTTCACTACAATGAAACTGTTAACTGTAATTCAGTAAACCTAACTGTAGTTTACGGCGCGTTTACGAGTGCCCTTTGTCCTTGTATTAATCCCCGCCGACTGACGAAGGCCGCCACGTGGCTGCCCACGGTCACCGCCTTTTTGAAGCGATATAAACTGACATTCAGTATTATTCTTTTTATGAACAAGAAACAGCTTAGTGCAACTTAATAAATATTTAATCACCCTGACTACTGATATTAAAGCCTTGATCTTACCTTCATTTTTTACAATTTAAATTGAAGGTTTGGTTGTTAAAAAACTCCTTTTACATTTAGCTTAATATTTTATTCCAAAAATATATTATTAAGTAATGGACTTTCGTATTATTGTTACTCTAGTTTTATGTTTTTGTAAATTAAGTAAAGTGTTAAGTTAAGTAGTAGTATACTGTTGTTTCTAATGTTTTTTTATGCATTATTATCTGCACATTTTGTACACTACTATTGGCAATAAATGATATTTCTATTTCTATTCTAATTTTATAATGCCAATATATAACTGCCTTGCATTTCCACTTGCACACGGGGCGACCTATTTGAAGCCACTGCTACACAACTGACGACACGACCTTTTGGTCTAAAGTGTTTGAAGTGAGTTAGCTCTACATGTTGACTTATTTATTTCTAAGAAACGCCAGTCGATGATTTTGAAGTTGAATAAAATTATTGTTGTTAAACAGACAGGCTGTTGACACAACTGGGCTTGTCTGCATATTGTTTACCCCATAGAAAATTTGCACTCAATTGTTTTCAAAATGAGACATATCGTCGCTTACATAACAATACAGTGCAAGTCGCCGATTTACACTTTCGGCGCGGATGCGCGATATATAAAACGGCCAACTAGCGCGGTATAAAGCGATGATATGTGATCCTAAAAATCTTACTTGTGTTGGTAACCTTGCAGCTCATGTATACGTACGTGTATATATTTAATTTTAATTTATTCTTGTATCATTTGTAGCCATGGAGAACGGCCCTTAAAAGCATATTGTGATTCCTGGTGAGTCTAACAATTTTTATTATGTTTACTTTATGGTGTCGTAACTAAACAAAATAAAAAGTTCATAAATTGTTTTCTGAGAAGAGAATAACACTTAAGTACGGAAGTTTTCATTACTTCATCAAACTTTTACCGAGAATTTATTATAGAAAGCTGCTGTTGTGCCTGAAGAACACATAACGCTAACGACTCGTTTTATATGCCAACCGAACCATATAAAACCGCTCGCTATGACGGCGTGACGACTTGATTGGTACAGCGCACCGGTGAGCGACCCTGAGTACTAAACGGTCATGGAATTGAATCCAACAAATAGCAAAGTAATGAGCTTTAGCTGTGACACCTCTTTATTATATTATAGTATCGTATATTTCTTTTTTATCTAGAATTCTCCGTTTAAGACTTCATAATTGGTTTGGTTTTGAAATATATTAATTTAAAACATAAGGTATGTATATATACAATCTTTAATTTGACAGCAGGCTGTGTTATCTTTCGTTCAATCCTCGTCCATTATCAGGATAAACCATGTTTAGCCAGGATTTGAGTCAACAAAATTCCCGAAAACCAAATCAAATAACATTCCGTATCTCTCGTAGAAAAGTCCCCTGTACAAATAAAAGTGATGAAGAGAATAATTCCTGCCACTGAATGCGTAAGATAACAAAACTGTCGGCCCCGTCCCGAGGGAGGCGGGGCTGTAGCACACGCAAGAAATTGCATGAGATACTTTTTATTGTGTTCGCGGGACACATATCTTGAGGCTTCGGAAGGGAAGATACTAGGCTGAATGTGCGAAGTCTTGATTCAATCCCCCCGTAGCCACGTTTGACTACCGGCGTAGGTACTTTGTTATGTTTAAACACCAACTTATTAATTTTCTTTTCAGTCAAGACATTCGAATTTTAAATGCATATAAACATCGCTAAGGTCGCAAAAAATCATGCAGTTTCTTGTTGCTAGCCAAAATAGAACGAATGTAATGGTGAGGTTATAGATGACTCCTGAATAACACCCGTATGTATCGCAAATACATTTCAGCAAAGACCATTCTATTTTAAAAGTTTATGTACAGACGCGTGCACTTCAACCTATCCAAAACTATCAAATTTATTCAATACATTTTCAACCATAAATTTAAGGCATAAAGTTCAAAGTCTATTGAAGAAATTTGTCAGTTTGTGGTAGGTTGATGTGCAGGCGTGTGTACACGCAAACTTTCGCTACAATACTTTAAATTGAATGTCTTAAGTATAAGCTAGGTTTCTGTTTATTTTACTTTAAAATATCTTCCCAGCGGGCCCGTAAGCAGACATTACAAAGAGCGATAGATTACATAATTAATACACATAAATACATTCACCAGAGAAAATTCAAAATATAATGACATAATCAAAGTACATAGAACATAGAACGACAGACACGAGTGGACAAATAGTGTTTCTTCACACTAAAGAAACAGCGCGTTCCATAACTAGACAGCATGCTCGGACAAATAGAACGAAGAATATAACGTTATATAATATTTTTATTTGCTTTAGATTAGGGTATACAGGAGAGGCGACAATTAAAACTTTTACCTATTTAGCCAGTAACACTAGCATACATTAATTTAACAACCTATGTTCAACGATTTATAAAGCAAAACAGCATGTAATCATTACCTGTCATTTTATTATTTAGTTCTTTATTATGTAATTAGTCACATCTAGTTACGCAATCCGTGTTTACCTAATAGTTTAATATACTTATCAGTTGAATCATTTCTTTCACGCCACATGACAAATATTGTAATTGCAAGTTTACTCTGATTGCCATATAAATGGATTAAATAGAGCTAATTAAGATAAGATAACAATAGAGCTTTCTTAAACCCGAATCAGATTAGTCAACCCAAGAAAATCAGTTTTAAATTTTATTCCTATTTCTATTTCGAAAAGTATTGAACTGTTTAATATTTGTATTTTATTAGCTACTTGTTTAGTGCTTGTTTTCTGAAACCTGATGATGTGCATTGAACTTTCTTAACATTCATAAAGCGTGATCACAAAATAAGAAGACCCAAGCACACGGAATCTATCACGGAATCATTTGTGTATGCGTGCGACCGCCGCCGACCGCCGCCGACCGCCGCCGACCGCCGCCGACCGCCGCCGACCGCCGCCGACCGCCGCCGACCGCCGCCGACCGCCGCCGACCGCCGCCGACCGCCGCCGACCGCCGCCGACCGCCGCCGACCGCCGCCGACCGCCGCCGACCGCCGCCGACCGCCGCCGACCGCCGCCGACCGCCGCCGACCGCCGCCGACCGCCACCCGCTGCCGCGCGTCGCTGCGACAGACGGCTGCGTAACGCCCCAGTTTCCGCGCCCCGCCACGTTGGAATCGTTTAATACGACCAGTCCAGGAAAGTAAGTGAATTTTAAAGTCTTCCTTCTAACGCTTTCGCTTCTGCTTAATATCATGAGTAAGTTGTTAGAAGTAGCAGTCATACTTACTGATCAATGGGTCTCTGAACTGCTTGATAAACTTACTATAAGTATATAGAAAATTCGTTATTTACTAAACTAAAAATAAAAATAAAAACTTACTGATTTATTGCTAAAATATGAAAGGGTATTTATTTACTGACCTCACTCGGACTGCAAAAGTGACATTCAATTGTTATAACCATTTGCCAACACTCATAGACGTTTACGAACACAAGTAATTCTTCTTCTTAGGGTGCCAACTAGTGAAGGTTGGCAGTCAGCTCTGCATACTTGGTCCTGTCCTTGGCAAGGCGAAAAAGTTCAGTGGCACTCGCTATTCCCGTCCACTCCCGAATGTTCCGCAACCACGACTTTCTTCTGCGGCCAGGTCTCCACTTTCCAGACACTTTTCGCATCATGATAAGTTGCAAGAGTTCGTATCTGTCGTGCCTAAGCACATGGCCCAGATATGCAACTTTTCTTCTTGACAGTGTGCAAAAGCTTACGTTTCTGGCTGACTCGTCGCAGGACTTTCTCATTTGTAACTTTCTGAGTTCAAGATATAGATATCATTCGTCTGTATGCCCACATATTGAAAGCTTCTATGCGTTTCCTAGTCCAAGCTTCGCATATGTATAGAAGTATGGGCCAGATGTAACACTGGAGAAGACGTATTCGAAGTGGGGTTGTAAGGCATCGGTTGCAAAGGACCTTTCTCATTCTTCAAAGGGCACTGCGGTTGATTTTAATGCGAGTTACGATTTCTACATCGCTGTACCAGTTTTGTGTAAGCCAGATGCCAAGGTATTATATTTGGTCAATTGTTCCAGTTTTTTTCCCGGTACTGAAAACTAGTAATAACGCTTACAAATTTACCGTTATTTTATTAAATAAACAATAAAACACAAGTTTTGAATAATAAAACAAAACTGCAATCGGAACTTTCCCGCCAAGAAGTCCTCATCGCAGGTTATATGCTTAAATTATGCAAACATATAAATCTAAAAATAACTAAGAAGTATGTATGCGGTACGGTAAGTGTAGCCTGCTATACCGTGGAGGTTTTTAACAGAGGCGCTTGCACGCGCCGTGAAACAATTGGCGAGCGCCGGGCAAGATGGATGCCGGTATAAATCTCCGCTGTCTAATTGACGGCGGGAAGTCCGATCTGGCTTGCGCTCACCTCATTCGGATGACTAATGTCCACTTTGCCCACACCGCTCTCAACTCCCAAGGGTATCCATTGAAAGGGTTTACCTTTAGAATATTGTGAATAGCTATGATATCGACAACGATCTTCTAATAACTATTGCTTTGTGTATGATTTCTAAATATTCTATTTAGTTTTTTGTAGAACTAAGCACCTAGCACAAAACCGTTCGTTGTGGAGATCCTTGGGGGAGGCCTTTGTCCAGCAGTGGACGTCTTTTTGCTGCTGAGATGATGATGATGATTATGAAGCACCTAGTATATACCTATGCAGATTAATTTGAACATTTGTGGATGAGTGTTAAAGGAAGTAATCAAAAAGATGTTCTTTAATACACCATAAACTGGTCACAATATGTGACTTGGTTATTCTCATTGATACGTAAGCGACGTATTTATTGTAACACAATAACTAAACATGTTGGTCTATTATACTTCTGTCTACGTTACCGATCGCCGAGTGTTCACTCAGTTCGCATGAGCTCTCATGCGATGACTAAACAAGCGATAGCTGAAGAAAGACCTCGTAACAAGCGCCTCAGAACAATAGTGCCGTAAACAAGAGCCCCATATTGAGCGAAACTCCCCGTAATTGTGGACTTAAATGCCGAACTTAAAATATACAATTATGTTCAATAGAAACGTATTATACATTCATAGTAATAATGGAACGGAATGCAATTAACTGGCGGGCTTTTCGAAGCCAACAGAGCCAATCAGGCGGCGTACACACGTGCGACCGTTGACGTGCGGACGAGCGACTGTCGTAATTGCTCATGTTGAGGAGTCAGCTTACGTTTGCCACGCTGTCGCTAGCGTCATTGCAGTGCTCATGTCATGGTGATATTCAGACATACTAACAACATGGCAGCGTCTCTCTTTAGGATATTCTTTTACAAATATGACATTACGTCATGCTGTGTAGTAGTGGCTAGCCATCGTTACCGCTGTGTGCAATATTTTTTTTACTAATGATCAAACACATACTTTTGTAAAGTTATACATATATAAATAGGTGAAGCAAAAACTTTGTACACTTTTTACGAAAATTTCGCGGACGGAGGAGTATGAAATTTCGCACACTGTTAATATTTGAGTGCGGAATGTTAATATATATTTTTTAAATTATGCATAAAAAACTACCATGTATTTGACACACACGCATATATACTCTTTTTAAAAATTCTTCTTCTTCTTCTTCTTTTATTTATGGCATGTTCTGTGTCTACAACCGAACACAATTCCGCCAATATCACGTAGGTAGCTAAGACACGGAAGGATTCGTATGGAATAAATTATAATTTTGCGTTTTTAAGCAAATTTATCAAGAACAAGAACAACAGAATTCAGAATAATATAATAAATATAATACACACACAAGAGTTATTTATAACCTGATATTGTTTACTGACAAATATGATATTAATTTTTTTTAAAAAGGTGGAGAATTTACCATACTTAAAATGCAACGGGTAATATTTTGAGGTAAGAGATCGAAGAGGGAGGGGGAAAATTTTGGACAGTTAAAATATATGTGGTCCGTTGAGCCTTCATTTAACCCACACTCACAAAGGGAGCTGTCCCATACCCTGATCTTCGCAAGATGAACTGGTGTGCAAGCTGTCCAATTCTTAGGCGGCAGATGGAAGAAACAGTATGCTTATTGTGAAGTTTCTGCTTAAAAACCCATGGTCTACTGGGGATGTGCTGTTGGATGTCAAAATAATATCTATCCGCATGGTTTCTCGTGATTTGCCAATCCGAATGCCAAGATTTTAAAAGGTGAATGTGTGCGAGAGGAAAAAGGTACCTAGTGGTGAAAAGCTTTGCATAACTTAAGGATCCGCTAGAAGTAGCTTGCTTGACACATGAATCCGAAGTTTCATTTCCGGGAATACCGCAATGGTTTGGAATCCAGCCTAGAACAATTGTTACCGCTTTCGATTTACAACGTAGCAATGCTTCCCGAATCCTTAAGATTACTGGGAATTTAATTTTAGCTATAAATGGGTTAGCTAAGATGGCGTGTAAACAGCTTAAGGATTCCGCGAAAATAATGTTATGCTGCAAATTATGGGACTCAGCAAATAACTAGGATAAAGGATAGCAACTGCCTCTCCCGTAAACACAGATGACCGTGAAGACAATTTATAGCTCAGGACTGTTCTATGGCAGGAATCCAGACGGCTGCTCCAACATGGCCACCCTCTTCCAGGGAAGTTTGACGCCAGTCTCATTAAAATTCAAAAATTTCAAAAATGGTATAGGAGCGGCGAAAAAAGCGGAGCGGATAAATCTGTCAATGCCAATCCAAACTCACGTTCAACCTTTTTAATTTTTCATTGCTTAGGATTACAATCCGTGCAGTCTTAATAAAATTACGGTCGAATTTCGACCACTGGGCGACCACTAGTACCTATTCATAAATCTCATAATTTAGTTTTTCTTTATTTCTAGATAGATAGATGGTATTAACTCTTAAATAAAGTAAATTTAGTAATATTTCCTTAAAAAGAAGTTTCAACTATCGCGACACACAACCGCGCACAGTCGCGCGACGCACGCGTGGACGCTGCCTAAGCGCGGCCATACGCGAATAGATGCGCACATATCTCGTACAGATTGATTCCGATCGAGCCATCTGTAATACTAGTGTTTGCAATGGCTCCGCCCGCCTTTAATCATCGTAAGAGGTTCGTAAATCTTAATTACACGGCTTATTATTACGAAGGACAATGCCGCAGTAAAGTCTTGAGTCGTTGACTCGCGACCACTGGAACGCGGGGATTGTTTAAAGCACCGCTTCGCAAACTTTAACTCGCAAACAAAACAAACAAGTAGACTTTACCACTGATTTCACTATTTTAACACAAAAACAATATGTAGGTATATGTATATGTTTAATTGTATATCTGTTCCATGTTGTTGTGGAAACTACTTTCACCAGCTCATTTTATGTCCTCACTGCTGGAGCACGAGCCATTGCTATGGATGGATAGGGAGATCGGGTCATAAACCACCAAGCGGGCTCAGTGCTGATTGATGGTTATTAGCCACTGCTAATGCAGCCGGGACCATCGGCTTTGCATGCCTTACGAAGCTCGGACGAGCTCGATATGATAAATTTTTGGTCACCCATCCGATGACCGGCCTATGCGAAAATTGCTTAAGCTTGTAGTAAGTTTAGTAACTTAATTTATATCTATATAAAGAGATGTTTACAACAAATAAACTCTTTCACCATTAGTATGCTACATTGGCGCTGAGTAACATAGGCTATATAAAAAACAAATTTTACATGAAATTTCTGTAAGTATTATCAACGCAAAAAGATATACCTTTTTGAAATCTCAGTATCGCACAGTAACTTAACTGCAGTTTGAGGAGCGCTGTCCGCGGTAGTTTTATTTCGCCCGCGCTCCAGACTCCAGACGTCCGTCCGAGGTCGCCGGCGGTAGGGGCAGTAAACTAGATTAGTACTTTAAAACTTAACGAAGGCACAGCGCCTATTACGCCCGGGGGCCATACCACTTATGAGTTTGGACGTCTCACGTTATGTGACCTTATTTATTTATGTATTAGAATAGAATAGAAAAGTTTTTATTAACATACACACTTAATTATAACAATTATACAACAAAAAATGTTTTTGTTTTGTTTATATAATTTTAACGCAAATTTTGTTGCGAAACAAATTACAAAAACACAATGTTGAAAAAATTTCCACGAGCAGGATTTGAACCTGCACCCTTTGGCTTTCAAAGTAAAAAGTAAATAGTGTTGAATAATTTCAGCGGGCTGGTTAGAACCACGATAGCTCAATTGGAAGAGCACCTGACCCGGTATGTCAGAAGGGTGCAGGTTCAAATCCTGCTCGTGGAAATTTTTTCAACATTGTGTTTTCGTAATTATACAACAATAAAGGAAAAAATATTAAAACAGATAGGCAGGAAAAAAAAGAACAGAAAATAAAATATTACAAGTTACACTAACAGCAATTAAAGGAAAATGTAATTTTTGGCATAAATATATAAATCAGATTGTAAGTTCAAGGTCGACGGACGATCTGGTGATTCAAAGAATCTTTTTTTAGGAAAAATATGGGTCTAGGATTTTATTCCTCCTGATATGAAATAAATAAAAAAATAATATGATATTGGTATTGATTCGTCAATTGATTACAACTACTCTTTGCAGAGCAAAAAGCAAACATTGATACACCTTTTCGGAGTATTGTGCCTAACGTAAGTACACAAAGCAACGCTGGCTGAATGGGACATCCCTTCGCCATTGAGTACTGAGCATCGGTGAAAAAAAGCCGGGTGGCAGCGCGCGAAGGAACCGCACTGATTGCACAAAGGTCTCTTGGGCCGAATTATCGTCACGTACGGGACCCACTTCGTTAGCGCCGACCACGCGGCTTGTGCGGAACACCGACATGTTTTAAAATTTGGAACCTAAACAACATTTTTTTGGTTTATTAAATCCAAATTCCATGTATAGTATACACTTAAACTTTCGTGTTCCTTAAAGGTTTATAACGGGGATTAACGCAAACTACTTTGTGTAGGTATCATAGACATACCTTTATACCCGACGACGTTTCGACCGAGTTGCACCGGTGGTGGTCATGACTGCTGTCGCGATTGAGTCTTCATCATCCATCACATTATTTTGTTATGTATTTGTATACGAAACAGGGACACCGTTGTGTGTGTGTAGGTAGTTGAAAAAATATAATGTGATGGATGATGAAGACTCAATCGCGACAGCAGTCGTGACCACCACCGGTGCAACTCGGTACAAGTCTTATTCTAGGCAACTGACTGCGAACTAAAGCGAGCTTGTCGTTTTGCAAAAACTGGATTCCACGTTGCCAATAATTTGTGACCGTCTTCCCGATTGAAGTTGTATCGATTCTTCTTGATTTCGAATGCTTCACGCCTACTTTTAAATAAAAGTTGAGATCAGTGGAGAGGTCTTGCGTATGATGAAATTCGATCCAGCAATTTGCACCTCTTTCAAGTATACGTTCGGTTTTCCGGATATAGTGTTGATGATTAAGTGCCTTACAAATAAACAAAGAAAAAGGTCCGAATAGTTATTCCGTGTTTTGTCTCTTTTACTCTAATTTGAAATGACGTTTACATGACAGGAACAAAACACGAAATAACTATTCGGACCTTACTCTTTGTTTATTTGTAATGAGCTAAATGTTTAAGATTTTTTATAATTTTTTCTTAATTAAACTTTTGCAACATATTACGGACTTAATATCTAAAGCGTTATTTACCAGTCAATCATAGGGTGGTGCAAAGTTGATACGGTAGGTGCAATTATTATTTGTAAAGATAGCGTTTGACGTCAATAAGTGCTTGCGAATGCTGTAGAAATAATATGTCAAACAGTGCTACAGCTTCATGGATTATATTGACCAAACAGTTTGAATATATATACCAACATCTGCAACACATCGCTGTGCTAAAGTAATAATACTCATAGGATTGAAGGGTCCGTTTAATTTAACACCATTTGTTATAATGAGCCGTCGACGTCCACAGGCAAGCTAACACCACATATTGTACATGCAAAGCACATCACGCACCTATTAGGCCCCGAATGGTCGCATAACAGCTGTCAAAGTGACAATTCACGTCAATTACCACTGCCATTTGGTGATATGGAGTTCATTTTTTCAACGGCCTCTAGTTAAGTGTGTCGTTTATAAATCAAATAAATGGCATGATGGGATTGTTTTTATATGTTAATGGGCCGGCAAATTTTTCTGAGTGGTAGAGCCACGCTGCGTTGCAGCACGAAATGGGCCGGCTCGCCCGCCGTAATACCACCCTCTCACAGAATATCGGCGTGAAACAATGGCACTCGTTGCTGTTGTGTTTCGTCCGGTGAGTGAAAGTACCAGAGGCCCATCTCTCACCCCTCCCCCTTCCCTATTCCTACTCCCTCCTCAAGATCCAACTCCTTCCTCAAGGCCAGCAACGCATCTGCGATTACTTTAGTTTTGCGGGTGGGTGTCTGTGGGCGGCGGTCATTACTTTCCATCAGGTGACCCGCCTGCTCGTTTGCCTCCTCTTAATATTTTAAAAAAATATATATCACTCCCTAAAATCTTATTTAGAACACTTGCCGTATTCTTACAAATATCATCACCATCATCATCAGCTCATTTTATGTCCCCACTGCTGGGGCACGAGCCTTCCCTATGGATGGATAGGGAGTACGGGTCATAAACCAGCACGCGGGCCTAGTGCGGATTGGTGGTTGTTAACGACTGCTAATGCAGCCGGGATCAACGGCTTTACGAGCCATCCGAAGCACGGAGGAACTCGAGATGATAAATATTTGGTCACCCATCCGATGACCGTCCTTTGTGAAAGCAACAAATATCATATTGACATAAAATTAAGGTAAAAATGTAGAACAAACTTTTTGTTCAAAGAATGAATGTTAGTCCGCAATTAAGCCTTAAATCAATGCAATCACTCTGACCGAAAGGCGGAGTGCGCAGCGCTCACAATCTTGCGAAAATTGCCAAATTACCATAATAAACGGCACATGATCAAAGAACTTTTTAATTAACATCCCTTGTATATTTGCAGAAACGGCCTGTTTCTAATTAAATACTGTTAACTTAATTAAAAACCCTTTCACAAATACTTACTTGATAATTTGTTTCTAAGAAGGTATTAAATATCTGAAAATTATTAACATCCCTGAGGTACTAATTTGTCGGCTGCGGCTTTTAACACTACGTTATTTTTAGCTTCAGAAATTATACTTTTTAAATACCTACATGTTGCTATGAATATATGTTTATCAAGTTGGTGTTAGCTGTGTTTGCTTTTAACTGGATGAGCTCAATCACTTTGTTCTTTTGTATTTTGCTATATTTTTGTGTATAATGTGTAGACGATCCTTAATTAACAATAAAAAGGAGTTTTTATGATAATTTTTAGGATCATATTTTACTATTATTTAAGACTAGTTGTCGCCCGCGACTTCGTACACTATCCCACAGGAACCTGTTACCGGGATAAAAAGTATCATATGTCCTAGTCCGGGTTATGGTCTGTCAATGTGCAAAGTTTCATCCAAATCCGTTCAGCCGTTCTCGAGTTTTGCGCTTAGCATTCATTCATTTTTATTTATATAGATTACTTCTGCGATTTCAAGAGACCGATAAGAACATCAGAAGACCAATAAATGACGGACCGAGGTGCACGACGCTTCGAGACGACCGATTCATCGTGAGCTAATTAGCAGTATTTCAATCTAAAAGAGGTGTTATCTAAAAATTTTCTATGTTAATAATTGTCATTGTCAATCCAGGAAAATAACTCGTAATCGCACAACTCTTGTCGGTGGTAAGCTTACTAAGAAAGAGAGATTTTTCGTCTGGAGACATGCACCCACTTCACCAGAGCTTCAGCTGACTATAAGCACATAATAAGAAGACTGCAGAAAGTAAGCTTCATACAAGGCACACATAGACATCCTCTCACGGACACGGAATAAACAAATAAAGAATCAACGGCTTTACGTGCCATCCGAAGTACGGAGGAACTCGAGATGATAATTGCAACAGCTGCGCTGGGACTGTTTAAAATGGTCCGAGATTCCGATACCGTGATAGGGTGCGTAGCTCGAGCGCAGTATGTGTTAAGCTTACCTTCTGAGGTATCCTTATTTTGTGCGATAACCAATAGAGAAATAATAATTACGCCATCGACTTCTTGGCGGGAAAGTGAAGAGTCATGTCTGCGGTTTTGTTTTATTTTCTAAAATTTCTGTTATATCGAATATTAATGTGGAATAATGGTGGATTATTAACCGTTGAGTGTTCGTAAGTGCGCATGAGTGTTGGCAAATGTAACAAGACAGTGCAACTTCACTTTTCAAATTCTCTCAAGAAGTCCGCCCGAGGAATTAGTAAAGCCCCACATCTTTACTGAGATACTCGAGGGGTTGGGTGGTTGGTTGGGTATATCATTTCTCACTTCTCATTTCTATTGTCATTCATCATCATCATACTGGAAGGTAGGAATATTGTATATTTATTTATTACTTGTAAGAAAAATTACTTTGACACTGGCTAAATGTGCTAATCGCACGAAGCCATAAACTAAAGGAAAAAAAATTACGCCATCATGATTATCCAGTGGCGTAGCTTGCTTAAGACGGGTCCTGCACCAAAACTTGCCGGAGCCCCCAAATGAAGTGAGAGATTGTGTATAACATTTTACGATTTTTTGCTTTTACGCTTCTGGGTGCCAAGTGCGAGCTCCATTCGGTCACATTAAAAAAAATTGTAAGCAGCACCTGCTGGCAACATACGAGTAGAGTTAAAATTATGCCATACAAATTTTTGTTTTCGTAAATGTAATCGAAATTAAATTAAATTAATTTATTTGCGTATGAGTAGTAATAGTACCTGTTAAATTTCTCTAATGAATATGGATCCTTATTTACAAACACATAAAGTTCAAAATTGATTGTAGAAATTTGACAGTTTTGGGTAGGTTGATCTGCCGTCGTGTGTACATGAGAAGATGTTGTGACAATTTTACGCTCATCCCATTCAGCCAATCACGGTAGCATGGAAAAATACATTAAAATTAAAAATTAAATACAATAAAATTGGAAGTAATCTAAAATATTTTATTTAATTAATAAAATAAGAGACAACTAAATCAACCCACAGAAGTAACTTTGAGGCTGTATGGTGCAGCTCCTCTGCCTTATTTGTACATCAAGGTTACAACAAAAAAAAACGTAGTGGTCATATTAAATCTTCACAAAGTAAACAAAGTTTAAAAGTCATACCGAGCCACTTAACAAGAAATTGAATAAATGCTTATATAAAATGTCAATTGTCCTAATTACTAATACAATCTATCTATCTATATAAATAATAATTAATCGCTACATGTTTTGCTAATCGCAAAACTCGTGAATGGCTGAACCGATTTGGCTGATTTATTTTTTGTTGTGTTTGATGATGTCTGAGGAAGGTTCTTATGGAGAGAGAAAAAACGTAAAAAATACGAGGAAAATAGTAAAAACAACAATTTTCTTTTCCCATACAAACCACTCTCTACTGGACCGATTTAAAAAATCTTTCACCATTAGAATGAGTAACATCAAAAAAAAAATGTCTAAAGCTAAAGCACTCGTTTCATGGAAATCAGAAACAACGACGGTAACCACCCAGACCTGACACAATATCGAAA
Organism: Eudonia truncicolella; assembly: GCA_949315975.1. NCBI lineage: Eukaryota > Metazoa > Arthropoda > Insecta > Lepidoptera > Crambidae > Eudonia > Eudonia truncicolella. Next base: position 522,101 of record OX438838.1, on the reverse strand, counting down.
AGTTCATTTTTGACATTGACTTTTTAAATAGTTTTTTTATCATTGATACGGCTGATACGGCGATAGCTACGCCCCCGCCCCCGCCATCATCGTTACAAAAATGCCTGCCCATCATTTTATTAGCCGTAGGTACGTGACTTCACACAAGCCATGTCAGTGAGAAGCATATCTTTATATCGTGCTTGAATTCAACCGGAGACCTGCACTGAAGAATCCACCCGCGCCATAATACACGGCGATGAGACCCGTCGGCCTGATTGCACAAAGATCCCGGCTCCCCTCTCATTTCGTTATCGCCAATTGTGCCTTTGAACCGCTCTTAATAAGAGAACTGAGAAAAACGATTGCAATGCAATTTGGACTGCATTGTGGGGCCCCAACAAAACTGTCTGATTATGTCCCTAGTGTCGTTGATCGTACTCGGTTACATAGCGTAGGTATGCATAGTACATGCTATTACATATTTTATGGAAACTCAGCTTATACAATGGTTTTTAATAACTAGCTCATTTGGGCACACCTCAAGGATGTTGTTTGGGAACCAATTTATTGTCAACTGCTTTGTTGGTCTGGTTCTGTTAAAGCACACCGTTTTACAGTTATTATCATTTTCTTAATACATCTTAATGTAAGTATACTTTTTTAATAGTGTATAAACGAAAAAGGGTTTTCACCTACAAAAGTGATGCTACACAAAATGGACTCTAAAGCACAATGTTATTTACATGACAGTTAAATATTTTCCTACAACCAAGCCATTTCCACCAGTTCCAGTGTCATATACTTAAGTCCGACAATTATTGTTAGACAAGTCGTGCCGTGAGGCGGGATCGCACTGCGGACGCTTCGGCCCGTACCCGTACCCGGCGTCAACAGCCTCAGAGACTACTTACGACCTCCGCTTCAATGTAAGACTTTTTAGTCCACAACTAAGCTAAGCTAAGAGGTAGGTGCTCCACTTAACAACTGACGAAAGGGGTGGCAGATAAACATGTTACATTTTATTTTATTTTTAGGAATTTAACTTAGTGGGTGTATGCAAAACCGTCTCGGGTTCATATCCCAGTCAGGCAAAGTGTTTTTCGGATTGGATGCATAGCCGCGTTTTGCGATCACCAACCCTCATTTCGCAAGCGTGGTGATTAAGTCAATACCAATCCATCCGATGAATTGATTTCAGCGATGGAGGCGTAGCCGTGACATCTATTTACTATACTGCTTCAGTCTATATACTACGAGTATAGTGTTTCAACTATTATAAATCATAAATAAACAAAGGCCGCGGGCCGTCGCAGCTAGCAAGTTAAATTTAATCAACAGTTTAACGCTTTAAGCCGCGTGTGTTTTAATCGCGCGCGTTTGGGCGGCCGCGGCCTCATTACCATTAGCATCCGTAATCGACCACGTTCCGTTAAAGCAATTTCCCTATCAACGTCATTAAATGTTTCGTGCAAATAGTCATTGTGTCACCGGCGAAATGACTTAGCCACATTAAAAAAAAACAGGATATTAACAGCATGATATTTGCTTTTATTATGGCATTAGGTACGGGGGGGCCGCCTCATTAATCCCAAAATATTTGAGCAACACGGTACTTTAACTTGGATTAATTTTACATCTCATACTTATAAAAATTAAATACCATATTTATAATAATCTTTGATTGCGTATGAAATAACTATTTCCTTTTATAAATGCATATTATAGACTAGTTGTTGCCCGCGACGTTCGCGAAGACTAAAGTAAAAAAAAAGAAGTATCCTATATGCTGGTCTGGGTCTGTATATGAGGAAAGTTTCATTAAAATCCATTCAGTTGTTTTTACGTGAAAGAGTAACAAATATCCATCCATACTTACAAACTTTCGCGTTTATAATATTAGTAGGATAGGCTCGTGATGTCGCCATGCTACCTTTCCGCTTCTCAGTCATTTACTATTGACAGAGTAGTCGTGTTCGCCCGGTAGCGTCTGACCACCGCTCGCCATTCTATGCTTATTTATCCCATATTATCCCCTCCAGCGTCGAACGACCGGCCACTGGTCGCTAACAATTGATTTAACCATTCTTATACGTTATTGACAGTTGAGCGGATACGATATTACACATAGTTATTTTACTTTGTGTATCATACGTGACGGACGAGACGGACGAAGAAAGAGGCTGGACGGTATGTCTATGGTTCCCCGAAAGATATAGAATCAGAATAATTAATTGTTCTGAGGGCCAGTCTGAGACAGTCTGAGTAATCTAAGATGCGTCGTCTGTCTTTCTTTCCATGTTCCTTAAATGTTACGCATAATATCATCTTAAAATTACAACAACTGACAAAGGCAACTGACGACGCAGATTCCCAACCGGATCAGATGTTTATTTACTTAAAAGTTGATAATTCAAAGAAGATTTGGATTCCACATAACCGCTGTCGGGGGAAGAATGCGTCCATAATAATTGGTGCGGGCGTCACCTTAACTACAAAATAAGGAAACCCACAGAAGGTAGGCTTATTACAAACGCGCTCGAGCAACGCACACGGCGACCTCTCACGGTGTGGGCCAAATGCGAGTGTCATTCGCCATTCGAAAACGTTAAGAGGGGGTATAACGTTATTTACGTTCAATCGCCAATCGTAGATTTGATTTTAACACTAGAAGATAAACCACGACAAGTGTTTTTTATATATTTTAGCGTTTTATTAACGCTTAAATATACTTAAGTAAAATTTAAACACTGAAAAAAGACGACAACCTCAGGCGGGAATCGAACCACGACGTTCGACGAAACAAAACATGCCTGTTACCTCGGGTCAGGTGCGACAGACTGGGGCGTTCTGCGCGGAATAAGAATTTCGTAAGCGCCGAATAAGTTTTAGTTTAATTACTCGTAAAATATAAATAATTTTTTCAAATCGCTAATAGGGTCGTTTGGTAATATAATTTGATATTATGTGTTAAAATATTGGCTCAGTAACGTGCATCAAATTAAAAATAAATTGATAATAGTTGAAAACTAGACGTAAGTTCGTGATTTTTTTTTATTAATAAAATTTAATTATATTATGCTACAGTCCCTGTCAAGTATGCTGTAGTATCTATGACATTTTTTTCGGGTAAACCGTGGTTTATCTTCTAGAGTTAAAATCAAATCTACGATTGGCGATTTACCTTTATACCCCCTCTTAACAAAAACGAGAATTTGTATGACCAAATTTTAACTCCTCTCGTATGTCACCAGGTGGCGCTGCATCAATATATTTCGTTTTCGTGAACGTAATCGAATGAATACGGATAGTGAACAAAATTCACACTTGGCACCCGGGACAGTCAGAGCGCAGCTGTAGCGAGGCTCCGTGCTGTGAAATGGTATAGGTGTGTGTGTGTGTGTGTGTGTGTAGGTGCTCGAGCGCGTTTGTATGAAGCATACGTTCTGTGGGTTTTATTATTTTCTGACTAAACCCTAACGCCGAAACAATTCCATCGCGCACCGGCGGGATGAGGTGGCGCGCTTAAGGCCGTCGTTAAGCACATTGTCGAGTGTTCGCCGGAAGTTTCCCAGTTACGAATACTTGCAAAGTCCATTACACGGTTGACGGAGCCAACTTGTTTGTAATTACAAAGACATGCCCCAAGATTTCATTTAAAGTTCGCGAGAGGGCCGGTGACGGCTCTTTCCGCGATTGTTGACTTGGACTCGTGGAAAAACTCCGGATTAGTCGGTCACAGTCAGGCTGGAGTTTGTTGACTGATTTGCGCAGCCGACGACGGAACTATGATACTTTCTGGGAAAGGAAAGGCAGGTAATTCATTCTTATTTGGAAAGTCGTTAACGTTTTTAATATAATTTTTAACTGCGTGTTTGACAGTCTATTTTTCTTTATATGTAATTTTGTTATGGTTTTTCTGCATATTTTTTTTCTGCAGCCTGATCGTTAATATAGATAGATAGATAATACTTTTATTGCAACGCTATAAAACATACAATTAACTTGAAAAATATAATTTACAAAGTTACAATTTGGTTGTCTTATCGCTTTCAAGCGATTTCTTCCAGACAACCAGTCGAAAAGAGAGATCTAATAAACTTTAAGACACTTGTATTAAATTCCAAAACACTCGTATAAATCTCATCTTATTTTGAAAGTGTAGGGAGTTTTTTATTTATTTAAGGTTTTCGAAAAACGCTTATAAATTATCATTCTTTGTACAAGGTCTTGTAAACTTACGAATTTAAAGAAATATTCATAGGAGCTCAATAATAATTGTAGCCTAAGCTGGATAAAACATTTTTAACGATAAATTAGTTACTCAGCTGAAATGGGATTGGGCTGGTCGCGTCTGCCGCATGCCAGAAGTGTCATGGGCCAAGTTGGCAACATATTGGAAGCCAAACACAACACGGAGGCGCCGCCGCGGTAGACCGAGAAGATGGCGGGACGAACTGGATGAATTTAACCAAAATTGGAATCAAATAGATAAGGACCGCAATGGGTGGAAGAAATGGAGGGAGGCCTTTGCCCATCAGTGGGACAGTGAGGGCTAATAATAATAATGGTAAATTATTAAACTGTTCTAGAAACAACACAATGCACTAGGCATTTTAAATACATTGATTAAATTGAACAATAACTCCAAAACTAGAGCTGCTTCTCCCGCGCTTGATTTAAGCAGGATTGGCTGCGACTGCTGACAATAAAGGAACTTGCCTTATTCCTGTTTCTTAAGTGAGAGCCATCCATCGCGGGCGTAAAGTTCAACTACAATCGTAACTTTTACGAGAAGCGGCGAGGGCGGGGTGGGGGCGCGGGGGCACCGCTGTTGTTCCGGCTTAGCGCGAGTTTGATCAATGCAACTACTCGTATACACAATGCTTAACTTTTAAAAAAGGCTAGTTGAAGATTGTGGCTATCCGTGTGACTTGGCAAACATTTTATTCTTTTCAAAAACATAACACATCACATAACTCACATAGCTCATTTTTGGTCCTCACTGCTGGGGTACGAGCCTTCCCTACGGACGGATGGGGATAACGGGCCATAAACCACCAAGCGGGTAAAGCGCAGATTGGTGGTGGTTAACGATTGTTAATGCAGCTGGGACCAACGGCTTCACTTGCCTTCCGAAGCACGGAAGAGCTCGAGATGATACATTTTTGTCATCCATCCAATCGCAGACCGATAGCGTAATCATTGCGCCATCTAGCTCCTTTGCATCCAATCCTTTGCTCCAATTATGCAAAAATCGATCTCCTCGAGGTAGAGAGGGCACAACGTGCTATCCTCAAGGTAGCCGCTGGTCTTCCTTTCCAACACCCTACAGTAGACCTCTACAGGGAATACTCACAGTCGGACACCACTACATTCTGATCACCATCATAAAAAAACACACTGAATTGAAATATGATCCTGATTTGTCAAAGGACAAGCGTATAAAGGGCACCGTTTGTCGAACATTTTCTCTTAGGACAGCTACCTCGCACAATTTTTTTGTTTTTATGGGTAACTATCTTTATAATAAGTTAAATGGGATTCTTAATATCTATCCCCTCCCCAGAGCTAGGTGTAATATAACGATCACAAACTTACTTAAACTTACTTATTCCTATAAAATAAAAATCTAAAATTCCCTACGCACAAATAAAAAATACCTTTTATAAATTAAAAAACAAATTATTAAAAAATAGAAACTCCTTTCGACTCGAGTTATATTGGCAAATATAAATATAATAAAATTGGCTCACTTACATACACTACACACTCATTAATTACACATACTCACTCACACGCACTTCCTAGTAGACACATACACACACAAGCACACATACACAACCACAAAATTCTGCTATTTAATATGTTTAGTAGTTCTCTAAGTAATTTTTGATAAGTTTTAATGTAATAATTAATATTGCCTTTGCTAGCGCTTCACATAGGTCTACAAATACGCTTAGTTGAACACAATTGTATCCTGTTGCGGGGACGGCCTGGTGACCTGTGTAACCGGTTTTCTTTTAAAACCTATTGCGGGCACCAGCTTCTCTTACTTCAGGTCATACATTGTCTTTCACCCAATTGTGTTCTAGAGTTAAGAAACCTATTATTTGATGAGAAATAAACGATTTTATTATTATTATACTCTTTATTTATTTTCTTTCTTAAAACTAGATTTTTACAATATTTTAATATAAAAACAATAAAACATTATAAAAACCTAATTCTAGAGTACCACCAGCAGCGGGACAGGGCCCAAGCTACCGGTGGTCAGGGCTGCAGAGTGATAAAATTATTAAAAACTATAATCTATACATATAATAAAGCTAAAGAGGATCGAAATTCTGTACATGGAAGATATTCGAAAACAAGTTGGCTGGGGATACTTAGAATCGATAACAGAACACGTTCCAACAGTTTTTAGAATTTTTGTCTGTGTATCTGTTTGTCTGTTTATTTGACCGCGCATCACGTGAAAATGGCTGAACGGATTTTTATGCAAACTTTGCACATAGACAGGCCATGACACGGACTAGGACATAGGATACTATTTATCCCGGTAACAGGTTCCTGTGGCATAGTGTAGTCTTAGCGAACGAAGTCCCGGGCGACAACTAGTTACTTAATATATTTTACGGGGGCCGTGTGAAGTGTGCGAGTGTACTGTGTGTGTTTGTGTATGTGGGTGATTGTCGTATTAATGTATTAATGGCAGGATATTAGTAAATTTGCAATTTCCTCATAGTTAAGACATTTTAACCACGCAGGTATAGTAAGCTTAAATTGATTTGCCGTTAGTTGTTTCACGCCTTTTACCTTTCTTACTATTTTATTATACATGAAAATATGGGAATATGGTGGAAAACGTCTCGCAAAACTCGTTTAGACAATAGGTAAATGAATTTTTTGGTAAAACTGACGTTTCGATAAATATACAGCAGTACCCACCCTCTTGACACGTGAAATCCGTCGATGGCGCGAGCTAGACACGCTCTCAAATAGCGCCCAATTAAAATTCGTGCAAATAACTGCGCGAACATTGGCTTGGGGGTCCCTTGCAATCAGTTAAGACCCGTGAAAAAATTCTTCAGTTACAAGAAGTGCTGAGGAACCGCCTAGAAGTGCAATGGTTTCAGGGCTCATTTCCCAGCAGATGCTATCTCTTCTGAGCCAGCAGTAAGACCAAGTTAAAATAAATAAATATTACAAGTATTGGTATACAACCTTCAAAAATACTGGTCATAATAAACCAATATACATACCCTCAAGTTTATTAATATTATTATTTTAACAGTGGTTGAGCATATTAGTTTCAATATACAGCGTGTGTATTCCACTTATTCAGGGATAAGCGACGGAAAACTATAGTCTGCATCGAATACTTACACATGCATACACACACACTGACTCACCCCCACACAAACCCACACACACCCTCACACCCTTGAAAGCCCGGTGAAGCTGAAAATGCCGCAGCGGCAATCAGCAATCTCTCTCAAAAAAATAAAAAAAAAACCCTCACACCCACACACACACACACATACATATTATATACTTACATATATATTTACTAACATCCATTACACGAACACACATACTCACATAGGTTATCTGTTTCTCATTAGTTTCAATCTTTTTTCTTTTTGATCATAATTTGTTAAGAACTTTATAAAAACTATACGATGCTATCTTAATTATTACTTAATAAGCCTTAGTCAAATGGACCTATTTTGTGATGGGAAAAATAAACATATTTTTATTTATTTTATTTTTATTTATAGTTAGCACAGCAGATGAGTCAACCACACCATGTTGACCACCTGGTGTTAACTAGAAGGAATGGAGTCCAGACGGGAAGACTACTAGTGCAGCGTGGAAACGGCGCAGCATGATTTTGTTATTATAATAATAATAATGTTATACCGCTATATTGTTTATTAGTGCTACTTGACTAAAACGCTGCTTCCAGATTGTTTGTTTGGTTGTTTTCTACAAACAACAGTTAAATAGAACTAACTGTAAGCAAAAGATTACTAGTTTAGAAGTTAAAAACAAAGTGAAGCAAACCTGCGAACCAAATGTTATAAATCGTGAGATTTGTTATAAAAATAGGTTCCAATTAAAATTGGTGCGCGGTTTATGCTCGAGTTAGTACGAACGGCTAGGGGACCGAAGCCTTTCACCAACTTGTCTGGAACTTACAAAATTATCTAACTGCTTTTTTTTGTCCGCGAGTAGTTTTTTTTTTAACTATAACTTGAATAAAATATTGTAGTTGGAGTAAGAAATAATGTAATGTTACTGCTAATTCTCTAATTTCTACTTTAGTTTTTAATATGTTTCCAGTTTGGGCATAAAAACGCCTAGGAACGCTTGTTTAATAATTTGAGGAGAAGCTTCAAAGTCAACAAACTTGTTACAAAAAACAAATATATATCTTTGCGTCACAGAAGTTTTGTAAATTTCAAGCGTCACTTATGAGCAAAGAGCTCAATATCTGTAAAGCAACATTCAACTGAATCTCGAGGCAGAATAAATACATTGATAATTTATATTTATCTTGGAACACTAGACAATATTTACAATAAAAATATGGAAACTCCGAAGCCTGAGTTAGCATCAGTGGGTACAGGCATCGGACACAAGATAAAGAGACTGCAGAAGTTTTCCTTATTTTGTGCCTCAGATCTTTTAGCAGAGTTGTCTTTTTTACTAGATATCTAAATCATGATTGCTATATTTAATATTTTATTACACGTCGTAATGAACGCACCGTCATAGTAAACGCACCTTTATAAAATTTACAGGTTCGTGATGTCACCATTTATTTATTAAAAATCTGATCATATTTATTTGATGTTCCTTTTGTACTGTATTTTAAAATGCGGTATAAAAGTAAGATCGTCATGATGAATAATTGGTAAATCGGGGACACTAGCATGCACTTTTAGTAGTTGACTTTTGGGTCTAAGCCCGGTGGGGCAGTGGTATATGACCTCTACACTACAATAGCGATAAGCAATAGCTACATCCACCGGCGGTTACTACGGAACCCAGCGGACGTGAGGCTCGCGATTGACATGTTTTCCATGCTCACCACTCTGCTCGAGCCACCAAAAAAACAAAGAAATCATTTCGTAGTTTAGACTAAAATTAATTAAGAGCCGCGTCGTTTTTAATTAGTAATATATCGTACCTACTTGTAATTAACACTGCTGTAAGAAAACGCCTGTTGGCGGCTACTGCATGTATACTCTTTGCGAATGAAAACCCAGTTTGGAGCAAATTATACATTAAGAGAAGTTACTATAGATTCACATATCATTGCCATAAAATAAAATATACCTACCAATATATTATAATCATAGACTATATTATCCGATATGGTATGTGATCTGAGTTGGCCCGTTATATAAACGATGGGAGAGGTAGAAAGGAAACTCAGTCTGAACTGAAATAAGAAGCCTAAACCTAAAAAAAATGCATTTTTGCTGGTTACTTATTTTGTATTTGGTTACATAATTTTTATATTATATTTTCATGTATGTTTATTGTAACTTAGATAAGTGTATATTACTAACGTTATAAATGTGTTTACACAATAAATAATTATTTAAATAAGTATTGAAAATAAAAATGTACTCTTTGACTATTTTGTGATCGTTCATTTGATTTGACGAATGAGCGCGCGATGGTAGTTGGCCGTTCGGATGGTACCAACCAATCGGGGAAGCGCTTGCCAGCGCGCGTCATTTGATTTGACGAATGAGCGCGTGGTATTGCATTACTCTAAGTGTCAATTAAATAAAATACAATTTTCATTAGAAAGAATTATTCTTTGTGGAAAATCATTTCAAATAATACCTGACCCATTTTTTTCATATATAATGTTAAAATTGCCTATTGCTATATATATTATATATATATGATATACATAGATGAGCTATTGATGAAGAGATGAGATGTCAATTTATATGACCAACAAGTAGTATTAGAGCAAGTACGAAAGTCCTAAACACATTGCAGTTTTTAAAAGTTTAGGCATCTGTATCTCGGTACAGACTGAGTTTAGAAGAATGTGTGCATAACAATTTTTATAAGATTTATATCTTATAAATCCTAATCGAAATTTAGCAACTTATTACTGGCCGCAAGAAAAAAAAAAAAGGCAAGCTTCCCCCATACATAATGGTCATTGTCCAAGTGAGCCCAAATTCATAATGGCACAGAGCGTGAAACTTAATAAGTTTTTGCCAAAACCGTCTACATTTTCGATGCATCGGTATTAATACTAACAGATTCGTACATATTTATGTCAGTTACACACTTAGAAATTTTTTAGAAACTCTTTTTTGTTAGAGTTCACACTAGGTACTTAAACGGGTTGCCATCTTTCATATAGTGCAAAAAATTGTCATAAAAATCTTTTTCAAGCGAAAAGTAAGAAATCTTTCTTAATTTCCCTAAAAGATCGGCTCAATTGACTTTAAGAGCAGAATAATTACAATGATTAACGAGCCGGCCTCCGAAGGGCGTCAATCAGCCTCTTGCGGGGCAGTGGGCCAATCGGGACGCCTCCTCTCATTAAGGGACATCGGGCCAACTAATCTGGGCAATGGTTATTTTTAGCCTTTCACAGGCAGTTCGAGAAGCTTTATATTAGACAATTAAGCAAAAAGAGATTAGTCTTTTGGTTTAGGACAATTTGTTTGACAGATATGTTGAATTTATCTTTTGCACCAATAAAGTCAATATTTTGTTGAAACAAATGTTCAATGTGCCCTGTCCAATCCGGATTCCAAAATTATTATAGAAACTTAAGAAATGATTTCGAGAAAAACTTTATGTAAGAATTAAAATTAGTTTTGCATCAAGTAGTTTATCATAATAAGTAAATTATTTTTATTTTATTTTATTTAATTTTCTTAGGTGAATCAATAGTAACAAACCAAGAGTAGCTATGCAGTTATACATCAGAAAACCAATGACAGATTCACAATAATAGACTTAAAATAGCAGGGAAATTATTGAGCAAACAGAATATAGCATGTTTGTATAGCTGATCTAAACTGCGATCAAACATAGTAGCTGTGACAGTAACAAGGACATTTCACAACAAAAAATATAATAGGTAGCAATATAATTAGCCTTCATCCTACAGCTGGGCAATGGCGTCCACCATAATTAAATCATCGCTGCAATTAGCTCCCCACTTGGGTTGGTGATTACAAAAGCAAGCTATGCATCGATAAATCCGAAAGACACTTTGCACGACCCGGGAAATGAACCCAGGACCGAATATCGGTTCAGAAACTTCAACTAAGTTATCATCTCTATAAGCGTTAACGACTTCCAGGAAAAATGGAGTTCAATATTCTCCTTTCATAACAAAGGATTTAAATTCGAATCCTTCCGTCCACATTTTCCATAATAAATCGCTGCGATCACTGATCAGATCGGGAAGGAGCATCATTATAGTGAATAATGACCGATCCTGCGACCGACTGGCTCGGCCCGTCCCAATAGGACTGCATTTTTTGTACTTTTAGTTAGGACTTAGGTAATAATTACTTTTGTTTGAATGTCTTTATTAACTTTTACAAGATCAAAGAGTAGAGTAGAGAGATCACTCAGTATTTGCACATATTATGCGGGATTTTAACGTTATTATGTAGGTACCTACAGTAAAATTGGTACTATTTCCATCTACATTATTTACAAGATCCTTTTCAATTTCAGCCTTCTTGGTTTGCATAACAAATGAAAATGATTGATGAGACATGCCCAGCTAAAAACCCGTAGATGCAATACAAGTAAATAAAAAGAATACCTCAAATGCCACTACACATAAACATGATACACTAAACATGCACACTCGCGGTACATAGGCCCACACACCGTACTCGCAGAACAAAAGCTCGTATACCCGGTTCACACGCGCTCCACACCAAGTATACAGATGAGAGAGACCTGGGCCCTTCCCCCCACCCCCACGACCCGGTCAACCCGAGCTGAGGTCCTAGTCTTTAGGGGCGCCCTCGGGTTGTTCCAATCCAATCCGAACCCTAGGAGAATCTAGTAGGGAACGGAGACACGCTTCCGTAATGCTATTTCCCCTAGAAAACTTCTGACGGTGTTTCAATCACACAACTTGAGGAACCCTTTAAGTTTCCCGCTTGAGGCCATCAGCAAAATCTCTCCAAAAAAACATCCGCCCATCGAAGTAGCTGCTTATGTGCCGACTTCTTACTTATTCAAGAGCCAACGCGAACCACGGCCAACACGATTAGGGAGCATGGCGTCCTCTAAGATGAATGGCCAGTACATAACTGCAAAGGATGTTTGTATATTTACGACACATTTACTTATACAATCCTGATAAGTTGCGAAGTTCATGCTTTAGGAAACACTTAGCCTTCATCCCGCTGAAGGTAAGTGATGATAAGGCCGAATATGGACGCGATAGTTACTCATCCTTAATCAATGAGGAACTGGCTATCCTAACACTATTAACACAACAACAAAGCTACAAACATCTAAGGTTATAAAAATAAAAAAAATATAAGCATAATTCTAGCACCACATCCGCAATTTATTTGAAATGCAAGTTATTTTGTGCAAAATCTAGGAAGCACTTACAACGTTGGGTTGCGAACAGAGTACCTCGAATAGACATAAGTTATGAAAATATTTTATACATTACTTACAAAAAAAATATTTTTTTATTAGAGTATGAAGCTTTGAGTATGAAGATTGATAGTCATAAGCTCATAACGATTGAATAGTTTCCTTACACCGGGTGGTTAATCACAAACAGAAATATATTGAACACCAATTAATTATAGATTCCGTTCGTTAGGTGAATAGTAAATGCTTATCCAATTAACGACGTCTGAGTGATTGATCCGTCTGCCGCTAACACAATAACTAGTCTGGAACCTTCAGCACGAGAGGAACGCTCGTCGAGATTAGGGAATGCCGGTAGAGAGGTCACCCTTTCCTCGTCAACTTATCTTACGGGAATCGAGCTTCATTCAGAGCTTTTACTTTGAAGCTAGCGATTACCAAACACAATTATTGCAGCCTGAAGTACTAACGAACTAATCTTGCTGAGTATGTTGCAGGTTCTTCTCAGTACGAGGTTATCCCATCCTGTTGATTACGTACCGATGGTTTAGTGACATTTATATGAGCTAATTCTTGCAGCTTAAAAAATATTTAGTTGTTTTTTAAACATTTAAGAAGTTTTATAAAATTGTCTATACAAGTTATATTTAGTTTACTCGTTTAGTGAAACTTGGAGTAAAACTCGTTGCCTACGAACGTGATCATACTGTAGATGACCGAAAAACTCACTTGAATTTATACCAAACAAAGACACTCAATCAAGCGGCTCCGTGGGAGTTTAAAGCTAACTGAAATGAAACGCATTGTCTCATCTGCACCGGCCTAATCTCGTGTCCAGTCTCCGTGCATTAATATTGCTTTGAGCAATAAGGGTGTTTGTTTACAAACATCCTTTGTAGTGGCCTGTGTCGCCAACAATGTGGCTGCAAAATTTGTAATTAATACACAGAGGCTGCTCCGACGGCCACAGATAGCTCTATGAGCCTCGTTTGGGAATATGAGACGTGCTATTACACACTGTTATAATCGCTAGCAGCGAAACGTTTATTGCAGAGTCAGATAGTCAACGTAATAGCAGTATTGCAGTTTAAGCAGATATAGGGCAGTGTAGTAACTATTACTAAATCTGTACTAAAGTCATGTATTTGTCTTTATGCTGTAGGAATTCAGAATACGAACTATTCTGAATTGTCTCGAAACTAAGGTGTTGTGGTGCCACTGTTGTTTATTTTCTCTGTAACACAAATGCTTTGGCTACTTAAGGTAAGAACAATCCTAACTGTGTTCAACCGCGCCTCCCGACCTTCGGGGGACGTGCGTTCCGGTAGTCTTCATAGCCTTTTTAAAGGCTAAAGACGAACCCCATGGGTTTTTACCGGGTCGGTCTTAATCCTTTTTAGAAAAGGACAAGGCAGTCCCCGGATCTACGGATTCTGCGTGCAGATTTTTACATGGGCAAACAAAAAAAAGCTATCTGTGTTAGATTGAGACAATACATTAACTGAAGTAATTGCTATCTACCTAAAGATATGCAAGAGCAAGTTATGAGATATTTTTAATTGTTAATTTTATGATAATTTTTCACCTGTTTAATTATTGTTACTATTTCTTACTGATTTAAGTTTACCAGAGATCTCTATATTTTGATGTATGCATGGTAGAATAAACAAGCGCTGTGCCCGACTACAATCGAAATGCAAATTTTACTGTTATTTTTTGATGTGTAACATCTTTCTTGCAATTTGTAGGAGTGATTTCGTGAAATGGGACGGAAGTGTGTAACAGGAAGTCGGGGAAGCGCGCGCCTTACTCTTAGTGTTAATTAAATAAAATACAATTATTCTTTGTTATGAAAAATTATTTCAAGTAATACCTGACCCATTTTTTTCAGAATACAATGTTGAAATTGCTTATTGGCAAAGTGAGATGTCAAATCACACATCATAATTATGCGACTACTGTAAGGCTATTAATAATAATGTAGAACCAAACTGGACCCAAATCCCGATCAAAACTTGAACCACTTCTTGGTTAGATCCGCGTACTGCATGCTATTGCTGTTTATTCATAGAATGGCAGAACTAAACTAAAATAAGTGTTAAAATAACGGAAAAAAATAACTTTAATTTAACCTAAATGATAAAGTAACATTTACTTTTAAAAAGGGGATATTGATCTGTGGGTACATTTTACAGTATTAACATGCGTGTTTAATTATAAGAAATTATTCTTTAAAATGACCCAAGTATTTATGATAAGCATCGCCTCATCTAATACTCTCCTCAGAAATATTCCACTCGTTCAGCCGTTCAAGACTCTTGACTTCCGTTTGTTTTCAAGCAAATTAAGAAACTTGAAAAGTTCTGATCAGAGTTCCAGTAAGATGAAAGCATGAACAGATCCATTCCGATTCCCAGGACGTTTTCAACATACAGCCTTGTAAGAGCTTTAATATAATACTGGCAGCAGAGCAAACTTCCCGCAAACTGAGTTATCGGGGGCTAGTCTTCACTAATGAAAAATAAAGTTTTTCTTTGAGACTTCCGGGAAATTCTAACTACATAAAAAGATTTAATTGTTTTTTTTTTCATCATCCTATTTCAATATATTTGTACTGTAGGTAGGTAACGCAAACAACGTTTAAAATCGGAATGACTAGTCGCTCAGAGTATTAAATAAATGAAAAATTTAATTATAATTATATTGAATTTTCAATTTCACTGTACTTGTAGTAACGTGTCTCCTTTTCTGTGATGTAATGTAATTAATGTATTTTTTTCTTTATTTAATTATCGTATTTGGTCAAACTGTGTACATTGTTTGGGGTTGCATCCCAGTTCAATATGCTCGATATTTTTGTGATGTATTTTTGGATGTGACCTGTTGATGTAGTTAAAAGTTAATAAATAAATAAATAAAAATAAAAAATCTATTTATTTTTTTCACTCAAAAGACGCCGTTTAAAATTGCTAAAAATTACATGAACGACTACTTTTATTTATATAAATTGAGAACTTTTATCATATAGTTCGTGGTTTCTTATTTTAATTAAAAATAATCATGAAATAAAACCAGGTATTATGTAATTTCCCCACAGCTCCAAAGCGCAGGCGATCGCTCCTCGTTGTCCTGTATTTTAGATTTTACTTAGTAGTAAGCATTTTGAGAACGGAATATTCTGCTTCGCTTTCCATCAGTCACAAACGCCTTATCACGTTTCCTGGCATAGATAATATCACCGAACAATAATGTTCTGTGGATAATATCACAGAACAATGATAATATATTGCATATGCCCGTAACAATAAAATCTCGTATAGACCCACAAAAATGAAAGAAGGCACACTATCACATCAACTTTCTTTAGGATGTTAAAAGGAGATTTTTCGCTACCATTGTTAAGGCATCATACGACCCCCATATACCTTCTACAGTCATACCAATACCATCGATCAAATTAGTTTAACCTTTGAACAAAATGTGGTATTCCTAAACCAAAGCACCGGGTATGTATGGCTCAGGTATTTTAATTAACAACTCTATCAGGTATACCGGCACGTACGTACAGTGCTTAGATTATTTATATGTAAATAACTCTGTAAATAATCTAAGGCACAGTGCTTTTAAGCTATAGGTACGTACCACATGAGTAATGTGGTACGTACTTATACCAACATGTAAGGAAATTTAGTAAAAGCGTCGCTACACGGAAAGCGCAGGTACGCTACGCCCCAAGACTTTCGCGAGTTCGCACGGTTCGCTCGCCGATTCCCTTTGGAGTTGTAGCTACCTATTTATTATTCAGGGCTCCGTACTCCAAGACCTCTTGCCCCCGGAGCTCACCTGGTGTTATTCCATACGAAGGTGCTCGTACTAATAAATGGGTGGAGTGTCCTTTTGTAACGGGCCTAGGCATGGAGTCCACGTTTGTTAATTGACCTACTTGCTGTTACTGCCTAGCAGTGCTGCTTTGCAAATTAGGTCTAGGTGTTACTATTGTAATATGAACACTGTTGAGTGAAACAAAGCAACTTTAGTACTTACAATAATGAATAAAAAGAAACATTCAAATTATTTGACTTTGAACATTTATACACACATACCTACACGCTAAAAAGACAAATACACGTCAGAAAAATAGTTACATAAAAACACAAAACGTTTGATCAATCAACATTAATGTTTTTGGCTAATGCCTTGACACTACTGGTATTCTGCCAAGCCCATGATGAGACATGAGTGAAAAGCGAAAATTATCGTACAACAATAAAGCAAATAAATAAATAAATGAAGTGAGATATTTATAAGAGCAAAGCCGCAGCAATCAAAGACGCATTCCCCATTAAACATGTGGAGTCTTAACCTGCCGGCCTGCTACGCTGTCGCTGCGTCCATTGAAGTCGGTCTCCTTTAATTTTGAGGTCAATAAATCTCGCAATCTGCCAGCGGAATTTATATCGGCCATTTAATGTCAATAAGAAGGAGTTATGCAGCAGGGCTGTGCGCACCCACCACACAATAAATGTTTTTTCACTTCAGTAGCTCCAACATGTAGGTTTTGCTGCCTGAAATCAGTGAGCAAAATGCGATTTTGCTCACTGAGTGAGACCAAGTAACTTTTTATTTTTTTTTTTCAGAAAGCCGCGAATATGTTATTCATTCAGGGTTAATCATACAATTCGAAACATTCACACTCTATCTCTTTCCCGCCTTTAGAAAGAGAGAGAGAGACAAAGTCCAGCCCTTTCGAAGATCCAATTTTGAATTCGACCTCAAAGACAAACACGTTCGGAATCACGTACTAACTAAAGAAATTTTGCAAAAAGATAATTATGTCTTTTAATGTAATTTATTGAATGTTTAACTTATTGTTGTATTTAAACGAAAATAAGTATTTACTGCAAATAAAACTGATATTTAATCTGTAAATATTTATTGTTTTCTAAAGTTTACGCGAACACTACACGTCAGGATAAACATTAATTAAAACTAATGTGTAAAATAAACGCGAGTAGATCCGTAAAAGTGGTTTCATTTCACTGTAAATATTTATTTCTAGTTTCAATAATGTTACGTAATACATTTTGAATAATAAAATATCATGGGTGCTATTTCCGAACACGCCTTCATTTAAATAAAAGAGCGGGAATAAAATTTCGTGGCTGGCGTAAAGAGTTGAATAAGTTAAAAAATATTAAAATAATCGTATAATATGAGTGAAACTAGCGACCGTTGTTCCTTCTCAATCCGCCACCAAAACACAAACCTTAACCCCAGATAATCAATCTCAACTCAATGCAACTATGACGTTGCCAAATAAATCTGTTACTTTTAATTTGCAGAATTGCAATAATTTTGCTTTTAACTTTTAAAAAGTTCCATTTTATTGAATTGGTATCTCTACATACAATGTTAATTATTTAGATTCACAATAAATAGTTATTTCAATCTATTCCTATTTATTATTTTGTCTCCTAAAGTGTTCTCGCTGCTGAAGTGAAAAGTTATGTGTGTTACACGAGAGTAAAGTTTTTTGCATCTCGTGCCTGTGAATCCCTCGCCACACTCAGGATTCAAAATCTGCACTCGCAGCAAAAACGACTTTGCTCTCTTGTTGCAAAAATAACTATTATAATATTTGAAAGTATTCCTCATAAACAGCCTTTAATTGTCCCACTGCTGGGCTTAGGCTTAGACATAAACATAAGAGACTTTGAAACATTTGACACCATTTGAAAATACCCACTTTTTTCGTCGTCAACTCGGCCACATATAAAATGCTTTTTGTTAAAAGTTTTGGCCGAGGGGTGTCATGTTCCGGCGGTTCCGGGGCCGGCTACCGGACACCATCACGCTGCGTCGCACGTCGCCGTCCTTACGTGTGGCATAGTTTTAGTTTTATATATACATTAGTGTATGTTAGGTATCTATAATATGGGGCCTCTATGTAACTTATATGTATGTGTTGCCTGAATTAGATGATTTCTATTCTGTTAAGTGTTTTGCGAATGATAGAAAGCAGTGGAAAAATCTGGACGAGGCCTATGTGTCATAGGGCTGACAAATCAAATTAATAAAACATTTTTTAGCGCATGCGTTGTTGAAAAGCAAAATAAATAGAATTACATATCTATGCATTATTATTTTGATTACTATTAGATACAGTTTTATCATCAAACAGATATAAGGGCTACCTACTTGAGCGCTTTGCCACTCAGCCACCAAGGCTTATATTTTTCTGTCCTCACGTTGCCGACATGTCATAACATGTCAAGCTCCTCCGTGCTTTGGAAGGCACGTTAAGCCGTTGGTCGCGGCTGCATAAGGCAGTCGTTAATCCACCAAACTTGATTAGTGTAATTGGTGTATGTAACCGTGATAATCAAGTAAATAAAAAAATAAATAAATCCGCACTGGGCCCGCGTGTGCCCGCGTGGTGGTTTATGGCCCGTTCTCCCTATAAATCCGTAAGGAAGGCTCGTGCCCCAGCAGTGGAGACCTAAGCTGATGATGACGTGATTAAATACAGATCGATTAACGATGACCGACAGCCCTACTCTTTCCGCCGTTACTCCAAGCCGCCACATGTCGGCCGCTCATTTTACATACAAAGGTGACGTGCCAATGATCATAGTTAAGCCCTTTCAATTGCGCGGCGACGACGGCTGTAAACAATAACGCATTGCAAATAGGATTTGTAACTTGCAAATACTTTGCAATCGTTTGCTTTTCAATACGGAATTTATCTCGTTTATTTATTGATGTTGACTTTTTCAATAGGCAATAAGCACATAGGTAATGACACACATTTGGTATACTTTAGGTTTATTTAAGGAGATCGCTATTGTGGTACGGATAAAATGTTACCAGCTACGGGTCTGAGAATTACTGAAACTATACAATCAGTCCGGGGTAGTAATCAAACTTTAAGAGCGTGATCTATGGATAATGTTATCGATAAAAATACCTCAAATCAGGGGTCTGACCCGCCTCTCACCTTAAAGTTTTTTTTACCTCTTCCTTTAAAAAAAAGCGATGGCATGGGCACCTTCACACTTAATAGTGTGGCGGCGTCATCTACCGCATACGCCGCACATATTCGACACGAAGCAAACACCTTCACTTCACCATCATTCGTCCGCTTAAGAACACCCGTATACCATGATGGCAGCCCTATAGCAGAGCCACCTGCTGGGTCTAATTGTAAATCTAAATCATTCTCGAACCCACTTGAACACACACACAAAATTTCATCCAAATCGATCCAGCCGTTTAGAAGGAGTTCAGTGACATACACACGCACAAAAGATCTATAAAGAAAGAAAGAAGAAGAGAGAAGAAGAAAGAAAGATATATAAAGATGTTTAATTTGTTTTAGGTGAGGACAAGCTCAAAGGAGTCGACAGGCTATTATTTTGCAAAGTGTCATTAGTAAGAATTCATTACGACGATGTGCATTACGATGATGATGTGTAAGTGAAGAATAACTATCGCTAAATATAAGGGTAGTGGCCCAGACCAGTGTGCGACAGAAACCTTTGATCGACATTTTTTTCCTTTAATTATTAAAAAAAGGGTTAGCAACTGATTTTAGTCCTTAAAACCATTTAATAAGATTACCTGGGGGGTAAGTAACCACGAGCTCTTATAGCAGTATTATTGCAGTTGTGAAAACGAACGCGTGTAGCGGTGAATATACCTGTCATCCCGTAAAATTTTTTGACAACGAAAACTGCGTCAAACGCTGGGCTTGAAGTGTTGGACACTGGTGCCACTTCCCTAGGTAATTAAATAATATATTATCAACTTAAATAATAAGACTACTTGTCAATATTAGTTACAACCAAAATAGTTACCTAAATACAGCCACCAAACACTTAATTGAATATTCATAAAATTTTATAAAATACAGTGAAAAAATTAAACGCCCACCCGTCCCAGCCAGGAATCGAACCTGGGTCTTCCGCAATCCGGGCGGCTGCACTGACCGCTATGCTACCGGGAAGGCTGACGTAAGCGCTGAATTTTGTCACTGCTATTTTAATGTTTTTGAGTGCTTTTTAAGCAGGCACTAGCGCCATCTATCCAAACGGTTGTTGCAACCGATGGCCATGCAGATTCATCTTTGCAGATGAAATACCACAAATTTGATAACACAACGCTATAGTAAATTTGCTATTTTTTTTCGCTAACTTAATTGAAGTTCATTTCATACGTGTGATGATTGTCCCGTCAACTACCCACCCGGCAGACCATCACGACCACAGAATGCTCAAAACAATAACAGTGCCTAATGTCGGAACGCGTGCATTTGATTCTATGCCGTTTAATTAATTACGCCACATAATTGACATAACGCAACGTCAACACGCCTGCAGCTGCGACAAAGACACCCTTAATGGGTATTACGTACCTAAGCAAAGCGATTAGGTTTCGCCAGGAATGCGTTAAGCAATCACCGGCCATCACAATCAGTGGTTGGGGGGGAGCTACGTATTGTAATTACGCCTCATCTACTATCGCATACCAGATAGCTACGAAGGCAGAGCTTACCTACAATTGATCGAAGTCTACACCCTACCTTGTAATTTGGGACACTACAAGTGTAGTAAGTGCAACACTTAATCGCCTTTGCAGGCTCCTGTTAGAAACCAGGTCGCACACCTAGAGTTCTCGGGTTTGGTTTAAAACCAGGGATCGCATTCATGACGGTTTGGTTGTTAATAAATTTAATTTAACCAATTATTCACTAATGCAATTGTGATTGGATTATATAGGGGCAGTGGGAGCTCAATGGGACAAGGGGTACATTGAAACACCGTCAATAATTATTCAAATTTTAAAACGAATTCCCGCGTTTTCACTTCGCGGCCAATTACGGCGCCTCATGGGTCACTTGATGGCGCAGTGCAATATGGCCGCGGCCATAGAGTTTTGAAAAGATAAAAATTGTCTTGAGTAGTAAAAAGTTAGAATTTTGTACCGGAGAATTGTCGATTTTGCAGAAAAGATAGTGGTAGAAGGTATGTGTTTTTTTTATTAATCTTAATCATTTTAGCTATTAAATGAAGTAAGTGTTTAGTGGAAAAGATAACCAAACATTTTTAAGTTCTAGTTTGAAATTTTCGAGACCCTATTGGGGCACAGTGGATCTGGTTCTATGGAATAGTGTTTCATTGTATTGTTTTTTATTTTATTTTATTTGTTTTAGTTATTTGCGTCGAAGTGCGAAAACTTACAATAGCTTATATTTTCCACTGGACCAGATATGGCGAAGGTGTCAATTCTGGGTATAGAGGTAATGTTACCAAGTCCCAGCGTGGCAGGCAACACAAAGCGCTAAAGTAAAATGTGTTCTTTTCCTGAAAATATATTATAAGCAAATATAAGCTTGGTTAGGTAATATACACTTTTCAATGTATAATTTGATTTATTAGTCTTATGCCAATGTACTCCAGACGCAGTTCCATAGTAGTTACCTACCCCAGATCTGGGGCACATCGGAACTATGAAGCATTGTGCAAAAAAAAACAATATGTTTAAGGTTAATTTTTGATCTCCTTTTTGTTG
The DNA here is from genome assembly GCA_949315975.1 of Eudonia truncicolella. Lineage (NCBI taxonomy): Eukaryota > Metazoa > Arthropoda > Insecta > Lepidoptera > Crambidae > Eudonia > Eudonia truncicolella. Next base: position 499,922 of record OX438838.1, on the reverse strand, counting down.
TCAATGGATAGTTTAGGAACCGTTCTTGTGTGTTCAGAATAAATCATATAAAATAAAAAGGAAGTTTTTAAAAAAAAATAGAAATAACTTTTTCGTTCCATTGTACCCCAACTGTCGTGTGTAAGTAGGTACCTACTATAGGTAGTACATTTATTCAAATTCGAGTAGTCAAAAGTTTAGCCCAACTACCTGATTATTTAACAAATATCTGAGTCCCTAAAACGAGTTTTGTTAACTACCTACCCGAATTCGATGACGTTGACGAAAACGAGGTTTGACACCAGCCGTTGCTTGAATGGCACCCTCACCATCCAATCAATTAACCAATCCTATTACCAGCCATTACATACGACCGTCAGTTTTTTCAAAACACAAACTCTTGAGTAAGTAGGAATCAAACAAAGCTGCCAACAACTGCTTGTTCATTATCGTTCGTCCGCTTTCAGCCGATGACTTTTTAATTTGGGCCGCGCACGCCGGCTCGGTCATCGCCTCACAATGAGCTAAACGACCCTGCGTCGAGCGCAAATGATGCTTTTGTTCAACATTGCTTGCGCTGGATTTGTTAACGCCTGTATTGTTGCGTTCGAGCCGTTTAGACTGCTTATCGTGCGAGCAGCCTTACTGTTTCGTAGTGTTTAAACATCACAGTTTAGCTGAGAGCAACGATGATGATTTTATCGAGAACCGCAGGTTTAACAAAAACTTATATAAGTAGGTACATAACTACGGCGCAAAAGGGTTTTGTAGATCTGGCCCTAGTAAGTAACACAGACATTATTTATTATTATTACAGGATATTCGCTGTCACAGGATCCTGTGCTCACGAAACCTGCGAATGGTTTGAACAGATCAAAACGTCGTAATGCCATAATGCAACATAATCATGTCTGTTTCCATTCCGTGACAAAGAAATTTAATAATAAAAGGCAATCTAAAGACATGCTCGTGCTCTCGGTCTACAGGAACCAATTCCGAAGCAATTCAATCCGTACATTGCAACGTCAACGGCTCACGCATCAAAAAGGCCAGCGAAACGTTCAATCGTCTTCGGATAATCATCGTTTTTCAATTGAAACGCCAAATGGCATTTCCATTGGGCAAATAGTAGAGTCGTGTGCCTTTGTCGTGAGCGGGAGCGGCGAATGAAAGGCTCGTTCGATGTCGTACGGCGGGCTGGCGACGGGCTGTGAATGCGGCGCGGACAAAGCGCTGGCGGGCGCCGGCTCGCATCGGTGATAACGCGCAACTGGTACACCGGCAGGATGCAAATCTAATCATCTAGAACTTTCCTGCCGACGGAGCGAGATGTGTGGCTAATTTGCTGGCTAAATGTTTGGTACACCGGCAGATTGAAATCGAATCATCTAGTTCTAGAAATATTCTGTCGATGTAGCGAGATGTGCGGCTAATTCGTTAGCTAACTGTTTGGTACACCGCCGGAGTGCAAATCCAATCATCTATCTCTAGAAGTATTCTGTCGATGGAGCGAGATGTACGGGTAATTCGTTGACTAACTGTTTGGTACACCGGCGGGTTGCAAATCTAATCATCGAGAACTTTCCTGCCGGTGAAGCAAAATGTGCGGCCATTCGATGGCTTCTCCATTTGGTACACCGGCGGGTTGCAAATCTAATCATCTAGAAGTTTCCTACCGGTAAAGCAAGATGTGCGGCTAATTCGTTGGCTAACTGTTTGGTACACCGGCGGGTTGCAAATCTAATTATCTAAAACTTTCCAGTCGATATAAGTAGTATGGCAAACTATTTTTTAAATTAAAAATGCTCAAATGCATTGATACTAAATTAAACATTTAGAGTAGCTATGTTAAAACTTGCCTGCCCATAACCCTTCTGGATGACTTCAAACATCACTGGCGACGACCCTGCTGCCGATTCTGCCGCCAAACAGCATTGCATTGCAAATTACCAAAAACCAAACCAAAATATTCGACGGGTCCCAAGAACAAAGTCGCATCTTCAGAATTATCTAGTTGCAATACGAAGCATTTAAGTGACGCGAATCGGTTACGTAACTTGAAAAAGAAAATTTATAGAAAATTATTGTAAAAGTTATTTTTTTATTTTGTTTACTTGTGTAGTAGGTACGTGTGCTAATGTTTACTTTTAATGCTATGTTTCATTTAAAATGGATTCTTATGTAATTATCAGTGTTTGTTTTTTGGAATACACTAAGACTTAACTACACATGCGACTTTGTTTTATGAAATCTTTAATACTTTCCTATGTTGTATGTGTGCATGAAACGGTGTACGTCGATATTTGGCCATAGAATTAAGTCTTAAGTTGTAATTTTCTCTAAATATAGGTAGTAAAAAATAAGACCATTCAATATAATCACTTATTTTGTTTATTAGTTTTTTTCTGTAGAAATCTTAGATTAATCTTATTTTTTCTATAGTAGGCATTTAAAAAAAACACAAGAAAAATAACAAGTTCCTAAACAATTTAAAAACATAGGCTTACTAGTAACAAACCTTTGACATGAGTTCTAGTAATAATCAAGTATAAAAAAATCTAATAATTAGTTGAATATGTAAACCAAATGAATAATTTTCTACATCCCTATTAAAAATCTCTTAAAAAAGAAATATTTAACAAAACGTCAAACTCTCTTCTAACAAACTATATTATTAAGATTATCACAAAACCTGATAAAAACAAAATAATTCTCTATTTTTGTACTTAAATCAATGCTAAAAGTGTTACTAATCACAGATTCAGTAATCATCATAATACTTTGACTAATATCTTAGGTATTAACATAAATACGTCGATCAGTTTTATTAAATTTAATCAGTCTACCTTGTTACAAATAAAAAATATTTTTCACTTAAGTCGTCATCATTACCATTGTTAGATTTGAAGGGTAAAGATTTGAAAAATATTGCATTACTTACATTGTACATGCTCTCTAAATCATTATATTTCGCTTTTATCAATTTAAGTGGTGAAGAATAAGCGCGCTCCAAGACAGGTACTACAGATGAGTTTCTTGTATCATTTTGTACAACCAAGCATTCGTAAGATTCTTGATTTAAATCATACTTAAACTATAATTTATTTAGCTTATATTAAGACTACCATCAAGATATAACTTGGTCGAATCCTTTCGAATAAAGTGAGATTCAACGGGAACAAAAGAATTCACATGGTCACACACATTCTTTATCATGTCGTTAGTAATGACAGATTTGTGATGATCATGTTTGCCTCGGTGGTCCTGCTCAAAATCTGCCACCCCATCATATTTTTGAAATGTTGTTTTAATTAAACTTTCACTAACAGCTAGCGTTTTCAAGAACATTGTTTTGCAGACAGACGTTTATAGTAGTTATTGTAGCATCGTTGGCATTGGAAGATTAAGTGGCAAAAAATACTTACGACGTTTGTTAGTTGTTAGTACTGCGGTTAAATTCTTTGCGGCTTTCTTTACATACTTTGCAACAAATCTCCTCTGTTTTTCTCGACTACCAAGTTTCCAATACCTCGTGAAGCATTCCAGTCTTTGGTCTTGAATTAATTTTTCCGCACATTTAAACCTACAATTGCAAGATTTTCCCATAACTTTATCATCAACAAATTTGCCTCTTTTTGATACATACCTTTTGCAGAGATTTTCAATTTTTTTTTTGTTTTACGACAGACCAATTATTTTTGTCCACAAGCGTTTTCAAGACCTTCTTTGTTTGTGTTGTGTTGATGTCAAAGTCGGTGTATTGGTAGTAACAGATTACTTAATTTTATTGTCTTACTTGAGCACTAATTTATCATTTACAAAAATACATAATTTTAATTGAAAAAAGTGTTAAATGATGTATTTTTGTTTAGAACAAAGTCGCAAATAAAACATCGTACAAAAAACAAAATAGCTGTGTCACAAACGACAGTATTTTATTTTTTTGGAAAATTTAGTTTTATTTTTTTGGAAAATTTACGTAGAACAATATCGTATCTGCTCATGCGGTTGGTAATTTTAAGATAGTTTTAGGTGAACAACAACTTATGCGAAAATAACATTTTAAAAAATAGATACGACCAAACTAAACGTTATTTAACAGTTTTCTAAATAACTTAATCACAACATAAAAATAATACTAAACATATTTTTTTTTTCAGTTATCGTAGAACACACTTTAGTAACATACGACGGTAACGTCAATGATTTCGCTATTTTTCTTAAAATATTTACTAGTAATATAAAAATTTTTTAGCCAACTATAAAACGCGTAAGACTTGAATTAAAAAACAATGTCTCATCAAGATTAATGTATTCTTTATCCATATTTCTGCTAGTTAGTAGAATCAGTACAATCATTTTTATCCATTTGTAGAGCTAAATTCAAAATACTTTTCTTTCTTGATGATGCGGACATCATAAAACATATACAGTGACACTGTATTTACACCTTTTATCAATAATTTGACTCAAAATTATAAATAGATTTTACCTCCAAACACGACCGTCACTGCGGAGTACAAACTCGTGTCTGGAGTTAGATCGCGGCACGCGTGATGCAGACCGCGGCAAACAAGTTCGTACATGTCGATACTGTTTTGTTTGTTGGATTAGATTTCAGATATAATTACACTCCCATGTAGCTAGTATGATGCTAAATACAAATCAATATGAAACTAAATATCGTCCTATATTTCCATAAGTGTTGTTCTGCGGGACCGTCGTATTGTTTCAATAATTTCTGTTTTGGACGATGCGGTGCAAGGGTGCAACGCGTTCAGTGCGGCAGCACTGCCGTGCAGCGGAGCTTGGAATCATACCTTTACGGGTAGACAAACAAAGTCAGGCAAGTGTTAAAGTATTAAATACTTTTTGCACAGATCAAGACTTTATAGCAAAAACAAACCCGATAGATGCTATCGTACGTCACACTGATGACATAATAAATATTTCAGTAAAATCACACAAAATCTTTTGAAAATTCCTGTAGCTACTTTATCTGTGTAGAGTTAGATTGGCGTCCAAATTACATAGTGCAATGTATATAGTGAAGAGGCACTGCGGCCAGTGTTACCAGCCGGAGAGGCGGAGGCTCGCTCTGCTCAACGGCAAGGACCATTACGAGTGTTACGCTGAAGGCTACGTCAAGTGTTTCTGGGGGCTCTGCGACCATCAGGAGAGTGACCACGGCTTCGCCAACAAGACTGACAGCAAAGGTGACTCGGCTGGGTGATGTGCGGTGGCTGACCGGAGCGTATTATCGTAACGTATTATACGTAACCGTAACGTACACGCGCCAGTGTCAAGTGTGAGTTTTGTTTCCTATTCGTATTCATTCGATTACGTTTACGTTTACTAAAAATTTGTATGAATATTTTTGGCTCAGCTATTGATTACGGACCCACGATTTTCAATTTCAAATGTTTACCATTCGAAAGATTATATTTTTTTACACTTACTTATTCACTTAATATCTTATCTCGATAACTTGTAGTTTTTTTTGTAACAGTTAAATAATTGAAAATCGTAAAAATTTCCTTAGATTTTTGTTGTTTTGCAACTGACATTTCGTATTTATGATATTTTCGTATTTTTCTGGTTTTTTCGTACCTACTTACTTACTATTACTGATAAGATAAATTTGTTGTTTTTGTTTTAAAAACCTAATTTATTGACTCATGCCTGAGTAGCTATCAGTCTTGTATAGATAAAAAAAAAGCTAATTTAGTTAAGTTTCATACATTTTTTCATATCTCAAAAACTATCCATTGTCGAGGCCCCCCGACCCCGAGGTAGTACCGGGGGGGTATGCCCCCTACCCATCACGAAAATCGTGGATCCGTAATCAATAGCCCTTCCATATTTTTTTACTCGTCTCGTACCTGTCGCCAGGAATCGCTGCTTCAATGCCATACTAATTCTCGTTTTCGTTAAGGTGTTCGGATTCGGGTGTCAAATGAAACTCACATTATGGCAACCTGCACACTGCACACCAGACTACACTCCAAAACTGTCAAAGGACAATGGGCAAGAATGTATGGAAGCTGGTACACCCCTTCAATAGCGAAGACATAATTATTATGTCGTTGTCGTTGGATATGTATTTTTTAACTGGAACTACATTTACTATGACAGCTTTGTTGAAATGTTTGTCCATTCTGAGTTATAGGTATTAAGAACAAGGTAAAAAGGGATATCTATTAATATTGTAATATCTTAATGTCTACGGGAAAATAATATCAATATCGTTGTAAGTATATAATGTATTTCGTAATTATCAATTGAAATATAAAGTAAACACCACGTAAACACATAAGTGCTTTGTGCCGGAATATAAAGTGGTTGTTTACAAATGTTATACAAATATACAAACTTACGTAGTGTTATCTAAAATAACGTCATTTAGGAACATTGCCGGTGCAGTAAATCCCTCGCGAACTGCATATGCTAAATACCATATAATAGATATAATATGCGCACATGTACCCATGGTGCGCCGTCCGGACAAACACGTACAGTTGTACTATGTTGTTGCTGCCTTCGTTGTAGTTATTATTTATCAAAATGTAGCAATAATATATTCTTGCCCTGACTGTGTGTCGGGAGTTCGGGACTGTATGCGCCCACGAAAAAGCCACACTTCTTCATGGACTCCGTGATCTGGCAAGTCATCTAGTTGATTTTCCCTCTAGGTCCAACCAAGTTATTTTTGTAGGTATTCCGACACAAAGTACTCGTGTGTTAACGTGGTGTTTACTTTTACTTTATATTTCAATTGATAATTACGAAATAAACAATATACGACGTTGATGTTATTTTCCCGTAGACACTAGGTATACATTTTTACCTTGTTCTTAATACCTATAACTTAGAACGGACAAATATTTCAACAAAGCTGTTATAGTAAATGTTGTTCCAGGTAAAAAGACCTATCCAACGTCATTATCTGACTTTGCTATTGGAGGGGTGTACCAATCTGCCAACAGACTTTGAATATGTCCATCAGTTAAGATTGAACAAAAATTTAAGAAATTTAACAGTTTTGGAGTCTGGTGTGCCTACCTACAGGCGTCTGTTCCATTCGCGGTGAGCTTGATACGTCATTGCTGACTGGCCGATAACAGGGCGGCGAGCGGCGAGCGGCTCAGCTCACTGTATTGACCATGCGAATGCTCGCATCGAACATGTTACGTTACGGCAGAATGCTCAGCTCAGCCTTTCCTTGAAAGTCACATGACACATGGCAACCTAGCTATAGATTATTTAGTTCTGCGCCAGACTCTTTGTTCATTGCACCAGTTCGGGCTTTTCTTAGTCAAAAGGGCTAAAAGAATGGCGTTGCATAACTAGACCTAGGTAATTTTGCGGTTCACTTACCCTTAAGACGTTACCGTCTTACGATCACGAATGCAATCTGGACAGTGAGATAATTGCATGTAGTTAGTATTTCACAAATTACGAGGCGTATCCTCTTTTCTCTCCTTACTGGGGACGATGGCACTTGTTTTGTCATCTGGCCCGGTAAATATATCACCGGGCCAGTTAAATTTTTTTTTTCCCATGTGGCCTGGCGCCGGGCCAAGTCACCGGGCCAGATGAGATACACTCGAACTGACGACGTCCGGTCCATGTGTACGAGTAGTAGGTTTTGCGTTCTAAAAAAAATGGTCTAGGTTCTGCCGACCGGCACACAATACGAAAATTATCTCACAGCCAATAAAATAGGCTGGACTGGCGACACTCTGACCGGCAGGTTTATTACCAAAAAAAAATTCAAAATTAAAAATCATTTAAGTATTCAGTTTAGGCTACAAGTAGCTTGTGAAGGTCACTATGCCATCGGTTCGTAAGTCTACTCTGGGCGGGAGATCTTGTACTGAGAAACCTCTTGACCTCCGAGAAAGATGTACCGAAAAAAGAAACCAGTTGTTAATTGTACAATTGCAACACAACTGCTCTGTAGTATTTTTCTAAAGCTTCCGAAGGCACGTTAAGCTGTTGGTCGGGGCGTGGGCGGCTTATCAGAAAACTAATGATGCAATTATGTATTATAACTATGATTTCGATTATTAACCTTCAGGCTCATCAGCATCATCAGTTGAATTGGACTTCCTTGACAATAAAATATATTTTTTTATACTAATTGAAAATCTATTAACATGTTTTGTCGACAGATTACGACGGTGACAATCGGACCTGTGACCCCTGTTTTCTGTACTTTGCCAAATTAATTTGATAAGCTTCATACAATATGTCCTTGTTCAATTGTAATTAGTATTTAAGGTTTATAAATAACGATGCGGAATAAAGTGCCTATATTGCTACAGCTATGAATCTACCAGTGTTTCATTTACAATGATTGATGTTGCAGTAATCACTCAGCAGCCGCTTCACCAGCAGCTACCGTTCCGCGCGCCCGGCATCATCCAAAGCATCCTGGTCACAAATTGAAAGCGAAACCAACAAACAAAAACAATTGTGTAAAATCATGTGATTTGATTTATTTCACGTTGCCCCAAATACAGCATCTGTTAAACTACTCTGGCTCTCATTCAGCACCTGGCGTACATTCATGTTCATTCTTGACTCTTCAACATAACTGTTGAATCTACTCCATTCATCATTTTTAACATTCCTATTTATATTTCTGCACAGTTCTTTTTGATTCCTGATGTATTTAAATGTTGGTGTGTTGTGGTCATCGATAGTTATGGGGTCTTTGTTCCAAGGTGAAGATGCTGAAGGTAGAATCTTGGGTACAGCGTGGTAGCAGAGGCGGGCTTCCTTTGACATGACCATGATGTCACCACTCTGGAGTAATATTGCGGAGGGCGTGATACTCTTGTCCGTCCCACCAATAAGGAATATAGCTGACTGGCCAAAACTGAAAACAATAATTACAATGTATATATATATATATAATGACCCTGTGACCCTCAGTGGGTTGGTGGGATTTCTTAAACACTGCCATCTTGTAACAACCGATACTACAAGCTCAAAGTGCCTACCAAAGAGAGGGAATGCAATATTTTCATTTGGTCACCCATTTGGTGATGGAAAAGTAACATGATTGCGATAGTTGCTTTATTTGCAAGATCGCAACATCAATAACTGCGCTATCAAGGTCATCTCTATCCTAAGCCATACATTAAAAAAAACGTGGCTCATAGGACCAGAATTCTGCCCTCATATTTTAAAAAGGCTTGTGTTTAAACACCTATTAAAAATGTATCAATTTTAGTACCAACAAAATTCGAAATGCTTACCAAATAGGATAAATGATTACCAAATTGTGTTTTCTAAAATATTATAAAAAGGATACAATTTATATTTTCATTAAATATGTTATATTGTCACCAAATAGATAATACCAATATTTTATGCCTCGAGTTTCAATTTGGTAGCTATTGCTTTCTGTTGTCTAATAAAAAAAAATAACCTCGAAATTCAAGACAATCGCTACATTGCGCTTCGCGATTGTCTTAAATTTCTAACCTATCATGTGACCTACAGGAGTAGGGCAGCTAGTATCCTCAATCATTTGAATAATAGTGTAAATATTTAGCGATCATTTTGGGAAGCAAAAAGAATATTTGTACAATATATGAAATTATTGTAATATGTGTTTATTTATTTTGGACCATAATATTATGGTATATTTTAGGACTTTTTTTTATAAAGGCATTTAATTTTTTTTGGTGTCATTTAATTTATTTAGTACTTAGGCTTAGGGTCTAAAAAATATTTCTGATGAGCGTTTAAATTATACCCTTTTGAAAACACAATAACTGAAGTTAGTGGTTAGTGTTAGTGAGGGCAGAATTAAAATTTATGATAAGCAATTTTTTTTTATCATAATACCCATTACTGGCCCAAGCAGAGATTGGCAATGCAGCAGTTAAATCTATGGCAAAAAAATATTTTGCAATATAATTAAGGATAAAAAAGCTATTCTTTACCTGAATGAAACTAATGGTGCCTCTAAATTGACTTCTGAATGGTCTGTGTGAGCTGACAGCGTAGATTTCATGTGGTAGTAGTTAACGATGGCCGCTTCAGCTCTGAAGGAGCAGTGGCCAAGATACTGAGCCACCACATCTGATAGCTCTGCTAAATCGTTTGGAAACGGAGTATGGTTCTCTTCACTGTAATGCTGAAACATTCAATGGTAAATAAATTAATATAGACAATTTATCAGGTTCTAAAAGATCTCAATAGTTTATGTACTGTATTTGATGATCAAACAATTTATCACTCATTTCCTGCTGCTGGACCCATTGCCTTGAGATAATGGAAAAGAGGTTTGTCAATATTCTGGTAACTTTAACAGTAAAGTTTGGTTAGTGAACTGGTGCTCTGTATCTTGAAGTTATTAAAAGTACACTTGGCTGTTGACTAAAATAGAATGATGATGATTAAAAAGCTTTTATTTACTTAGCTGTATACACATAACTTTAATTAATAAATGAGATATTTGTTGAGTAGATTTCTAGTAGATTCTAGTAGATAAACTGATAATATTTTTGGGCTGGCTTGATTACTAAAGTTCTGAACAAATTATCAACTTACTTTGGTATCCCAATTGTGATGGTATCCCAATGTAGTCCACCTCAGTTTCTTGAGCAAGATTGTGTTGCAGTGTCTGCCAGCAAAGCAGGACTGCCACCAGTCCTCTAAAACTACTTCAACATCAAGGTTTGTTTTATTTGGTTTCCTTGGGTATTCCTCTAGACACTTTCTTATCCAGTAGCGTTGTCCAAGGGATGTAAATGGATCTCTTATCAGGAACAGACCAGGATGTTGTATAAAGGAATATGTTTTCCAACTATTAAACTTTTTAAGACCCAAAGATTCTGCTCTGATATCATTATCATTATTTGACGAAACTATTAAAACCTAGAAAGACGAATTTTATTGTTATAATTCATTATTGATAAGTTTTTTAATATTTAACATATTTTTATGTGATAATAAAACCTGTTATGGCTTTATTCAATGTCAACCAACTCAAACCGAATCTAGTGCATTGTTTCATGGATGTAATTTAATATTTATATAAAATATTCTGAAGATATCATGAACAGTAAATTTATTATAAAAAATTGGAAAAATCAAGTTGTCCCTATCCATGCAAGCTTGCTTCTGCAATTAGGAAGGAGCTAGTGTGTAGACACAGGTTCCAGATGTTTTCCTTAGTGTAGCTAGAAAGCATTAAGTCACTAACCTGAATCAAACTCCTTCAAATAGTACCTGAGGCCTGGTACGTTAACAACCAGTTATTACAGTAATAGTTAGTTATAAAAAAAGATTCCTAACTTATTATCAATAATATGTAAGTGTCGGATGGGTTGTAATAGGTGGAGTTTGACTGGAACGTACTTTATCCGTAAATTGATCATCTTCTACTGATATGACATTGAGCCACGATGGTTTTGTTTGATTTGATTTGAAATATTTAAAGATTTGCATAAAATTGTCATCTTTCATTATTAATCTATTAAGCACTAGTCTAAGGAAAACATAAATAAAGAATAAATGAAATCCTAATTAATGGCACTTCAGTTCAACTTCAACTTCAACTTTTGTTTATGGCAACTGTGTCACTTTTAGGTTAGCGAAATTCCTCTTTGGTTAGCGAACTGAAGTGCCATTACTGAATGGCACTTCAGTTCGAATTTCTTCAAATAAATTTCATGAAAGATGGCTCTCTCTTTTTTTTCTTTATTTGATGGCTTTTTGCGATTAGCACATTTAGCCAGTGCAATCGTCGTTGCAAATTTAATATCTCCTGTCACAAAAGAATATATCATAGAAAAACTAACAAAACAAAACTTTAGAGGGAGTGAGTGTACCTGAGTGTTGGCAAATGAAACAAAACATTGCAACGTTACTTTTCAAATTCTCACAAGAAGTCTGCGTGAGGACTTAGTAAAGCCCCACATCTTTACTGAGATACTCGAGGGGTTGGGGGGTTATATCATTTCTCACTTCCCATTTCTATTATCATTCATCATCATCAATATTGTTTATTTATGTATTACATAATAATATGAAGATAGAACGAATGAATAGGCTTAATGGATTTCATACGGAGCCGTCAAAAAATAAACAAAAAGAAAAACAATGTGTCAGTTGTCATTGTTATTCCTCGTCAATTCATTTAAATTTTTCAAAAATTAGTCTAGTCTTTTAACCAAACCACATTCCTACATGGTTGAAGTAAACAAACAGCAATAATGTGAATCGATGATACAAATATATTTTGTTTCTATTTGTAGCTTAACACCAATAATCCAATCCAATCAAATAAAAGTGAAGCCCGATTAGTCAGATCAAGTAATAAAAATGAGTAATATTACCCTACTCAACCATCCGGATAACGCAAAAGTAAGTACTACACTACTCACTCAACGGAATAACCTTTCAACTAAATCACAATAAGCAGCAATGTAAATCGCTAACATCACAAACACACTACAAACCAAGGGTCTAACTAAATATTTATGCTCTTGCGCTGAAGATGAGATAACGGTCAGTAACACAACTTGTGAAAAAGCTATATGCATACAGCCTATGATGATCCATGACCCAAAACACTAGTTAGCTACTGCCTCTTAGTTACTGCCTCTGTCAGAATAAATGAATGGCAATTCAAAGAGATGAAACAAAGTTCCCTAAAAGCAACTTGAATGTATTAGATTTCCTCACACTAACTTGAAGTAGATTTTGGTGAAATAAAAAGAAGTGTTTTTCTAGTGTTTTTACCTTTTAAAATGTCATGCATTTCAGGACCTTGAGCATTTGGATGATAAAGAAAAACTACGAAAATGGCTTAACATGAACTTCAGGATAGAGATGACAGACGGCAGAGTACTTATCGGGGTGTTCCTCTGCACTGATAGTGATGCCAATGTTATTCTAGGTAATCTGCTTTCTTTAAGTAGTAACATGTTTGTTTCTATATATTTTAATTAAACAGTATTTGTATGAGTAACTCAACATAAAAGAAGTTCAGTTTGTGAGGTTTTGTGACTGCTACAGTTTTTTCCTAAGACACATAAGTATTTTTATATTTGCTATTTTCAATATTTCAGGTGCTTGTTCAGAGTACCTTAAAAGCAGTGATGGTGAGACAGAAGAGCCGAGAGTTCTTGGTTTAGTGATGGTCCCTGGAAGACATATTGTCTCCATACAAATAGACGACACAACACCACCACAGAAGTACTATTACGAAGAGTAAGCTAGGACCTTTGCATAGTTCTATTTAACTAAGCTGTAGTTCAAAAATAAAACATTAAATTATTAAGTGGAATTTATTTTAATGTAATTGTTAAATTATCAAGCAATACTTTCACAACACCTATCTCAAAAAATATGTTTTTAGATTCACTAGTAAAAGGGTTAAAATTATCAAAATCTTTCTTAGAGTAGCTGCTCAACATCATAGATATTTCCTGGCAAAGTAATGGTATCTCTGTGTTGGGATTATCAAGTATTTTAAGCAGGAATGGCCTATTCAAGATTTTAGATAGACAAAAAAATGAGTGACTAGGGACTTCAATTTTACTTAAGTTTTTATAAAATTCTATGCTAGTGCATCTAACTTCTTCATCTTCATCTTGTAAAAGGATAACGGCAACTTTAATTGCATTGATCTTGATTACACTTGGTATGTTAGGAAACGATTTAGCAAGTTCATTGTTGGCTAGTGCAGCTATGTGCCTCATGTCCACATCTGATGTTTCTGGATCAGAAAGTGATAATATAATGTTGGACAATATTTTCAGATTTTCATTTGACAAATTGGCAGCTAGATTTGCAAGAATAGGTATTGCATACCTAGATCTGTACGAAATTTCTTTAGTAGTTTTTAAGCATTCCAAAATACTTGATGAAAGTAACTGGGGACTCAGGTGCACTTGTGATGATATATGATAAAGCATTTTACATGTCACAGTACTTTTTGATATATCCTTATGTTCAAGTAACGTTGAATAGATCTTTAGAAGTAAATCTTTTGAAACCATTTCAGTTTCCAGTCTGCTTAAAATTAATTGAAAGTAGTCATCAAAGTATCTTTCTTCCAAACTCCTTAAAATATCAGGAATGGCTTCCCATGAGCAATGCTGAATATAATTTTGCAAGCGCGAGTTCGCCCAATGTGATACACCAGGTGCATGTTTGTTTAATTTTGCTTCTACCATTGTCTCTTGAATTTTCTGAGCATCGTTTTCATGACTCAACAACTTCTCAAACTGTAGTTTGCATAAGTAAGAATGCATACCCTTATTTAAGAAGCAAGCAAATTTCTTTTTGACCTCTTCCAAATCTTGCTTATATACTTGTAATGTATAGTTCTTATGACAAATCACAACCAATATTAGAGTGCCGTGCAGTGCATTTTCTGTTTTAATTTCTTGATTCATAATAGTCTCAACAATCGTCTTAATATTGTAAATATTATAGATGCATTTAGCACTTAGCCTCCTAACTGTAAATATGGGGCTGCCCAAGAGTAGCATCAGACTGTTCAACAATTTGGTATCGTGAGCCGCGTCGAAGGAGAAGTTGTATCTCCTGGCGAGGTTAGCCAGCACATTCAAAACAGGCAACATATTGGAATGAGTTTGAACTTTATCAATATTAGTATATGTTTCCTGCAAGCTTTCAGTCATGTGCGTCCACAGTTTGGGAGAGTGTGTCCGGAGCTCGTCGCACGCGACTGTCGCGACGGTTTCGATGTCTGTTCCCGAAGCTTTCTTTTGCCCTATTAGTTTCGGGATTAAAGCACCATACAGTTGCAAAGCAGCATTTCTGGAAGAATTTGCAATATTTTTAAAATAAATCAATAAGTAAAGAGATATAACTATTTAAATAATTACTCTATTGCAAGTAAATAAATAGTAGATATTTAGGTAAATTGCATCATACAAATATTCAATATAGTTCATGATGGAAAATTAGAATGTATGTTTGTGCCTAATAGCTATCCATTAGCTATTCTAGACTCTTACGTTTACATATACATTTAGCTGACAAGTGTGTGTTATACAATAACCAATGATTAATAGGTTCAATGATATTTACAAGCATTTACCTTATTTGCCAGTGTGGACTTATCAAGTTTTCAAAAGCGATTTCAGCTAGTTCCACCGAGTAATACATCATATCTGAAGCGAGGCTGCTGTCGATGACGATTCTGGTGAGAAAGTGTATGAAGATAGCTTTGGGCAAGTCCCTCTGGCTCTCGTCGAGATCTACTGGGACGTCCGTGGAGTCGTTACAGGTGCTCAAAATCGTCTCCATGAAGTAATGGAATAGTGGCTGTAACACAAGAAGCACCCTCCACTTGAAAACTTCGTTGTTTCGACACCCCATATACGTTACGTCTATAATTTATACGTAAAGACAGAAAGTCGTGGCCCTTCTTAAGCACATTACGCGCGGAGGAGTGTGATATTTGGTATAGCTAACTAAAGTTTATATAGAGAAGTCCCGAAAGGTAAAAGGTATGTTTAATGTGTTACAATATTTTTTTTATGAAATTGCCTAAACAGTCGGAACTATACTTGCGTTCATAAAATTAATAAAGTAGCACTAAAACAAAAGATTAATAAGTTTCATTGTAATTAAAGGCAGTTTCGCTATAGTCCTTTACACATGTTTATATATTCGTCCTCCCAAGAGCCTAGAACTCTTGTTTTTTTTAAGAAACGGATTGAGAGAGTTAACTCTGATCTCGGTTCAGATTGACCGAACTCTATGTGCAGAGTAGATGCGCAAATCATTAGCTTGGTGGGTGTATATTTTTTATTTACCTTTACAAAAACATAATGTTGAAAAAATTTCCACGAGCAGGATTTGAAACCCGCACCCTTCTGACATACCGGGTCAGGTGCTCTTCCAATTGAGCTATCGTAGTTCTAACCAGCCCGCCGAAATTATTCAACACTATTTACTTCTTAACTGATCTTTAAAATTTAATAAAAATATTATGATCAGATGTTAATGACGGTAGTTGTTGACATTAAATTGGCGCCTTTGGCTTTCAAAGTAAAAAGTAAATAGTGTTGAATAATTTCGGCGGGCTGGTTAGAACCACGATAACTCAATTGGAAGAGCACCTGACCCGGTATGTCAGAAGGGTGCAGGTTCAAATTTATTATGTTTTTGTAATTTGTTTTGCAACAAAATTTGTGTTATAATTATATAAACAAATTCAAAAACATTTTATTTACCTTTCCCTTTTTCATGTCACTCGAGACTATCCGGTGCACCATGATGGAGAGACCGGCGCCCCTCCTAGTGACGGACGCCATGTTAGCGTAAGATATTAGCTCGTTTAGTTTACATTTCAGCAGCGAGAGGGGAACTTTGGACAAGTGGGACTCTTCAGGCAGAGACGTCAAGTATTGGATTCCACGACCTGGAAGGAAAAGTATTTATCATTAGCAGTGTATTATTATTTTTATTAAATATGTCCAATAGCTTTTAGTCAAATGTTTTTAATTTGTTTATATAATTTTAACGCAAATTTTGTTGCGAAACAAATTACAAAAACACAATGTTGAAAAAATTTCCACGAGCCGGATTTGAACCTGCACCCTTCTGACATACCGGGTCAGGCGCTCTTCCAATTGAGCTATCGTGGTTCTAACCAGCCCGCCGAAATTATTCAACACTATTTACTTTTTTACTTTGAAAGCCAAAGGTGCCAATTCAATGTCAACAACTTTTAGTCACTCTAAGGGACGAGATCCGAAACGAGGAGATTCAACGAAG
Source organism: Eudonia truncicolella (assembly GCA_949315975.1). Lineage (NCBI taxonomy): Eukaryota > Metazoa > Arthropoda > Insecta > Lepidoptera > Crambidae > Eudonia > Eudonia truncicolella. The sequence goes on along the minus strand of OX438838.1, from coordinate 483,161 downwards.
AGAGAACTAACACCATGGATATAGCAAAACGAATTAATCAAGCTGAAGTAGTAATGGGCGGGGCATATTTGTCGTAGCCGGTGGCCGTTGCGGCAGACGTATTCTCGAATGGAGTCACGTGGACGACCCCAAGAAGGCGGGAAGTGGTGGGGTGCGAAAGGCAGACGACCGGCTGTGGTGGAAATCATTGGGAAATCGTATGGTATCACCTCTGCAGGCTGAGGACGTTGGTGTTAAAATGACAGCTCCTATTTACTGAGTAATACGTTTATCTTTTTGTTTGAAAAGAGCCGGTTGTAAGTACGAATATGTATGAACAGGAAGATAAACATGCACGATTGATTACCTAGAGCAGCTCCAGCGGCCTCTATGACACCCTTGTGTCGGGAGGCTTCTAGAACGTGCATTATGATGGTGAGGCACAATTCACATTGCTCGGTTTGTTGGTCGTCGAGCGATTGTAGCAAAAGGGATGCCAAATCACATGATGCCTAGAAAAACGAACATCAAAATAAATAAAACCGTTTAAAAATTAGCACATTATAATTTATTTAATACTAATGAAACATGTAATACCTTAACATTGAACCATAGACAGTTCAAAACGATCTGTTGAAGACCAGAAATTTTTGTGAAATCCTTTTCATCCAGAGGATCATAGCCAGAGGAAATAATCATATTCTGTATCATGTCGTTCATCTTCGAGAAGTCTGAGCTAGTCGCCGTTTCCTCCTCCCATAAGAACTGGCTAGAAATGCTTCCTAAAATCTCTAATAGTTGCGACAACTTTTCGAAGATGATATTTATTTTATACGAATGATGTTTGGATATTTGGAGCACTTCTAGCAAAACGCTCAAAATGGAATGCAGTTGTTTACCACATTCAATCGACTCTACGATATTCCTCTTTGTGTTATATTCTGTGTACAATTCATTAAAAGCATACGAGAAAATATCATCTACCGTTGCGAATACAGTATCATTGTATGTCTTATTTATAATAAATAAAGAACTGAGCAGTCTAAATGTGCTATGACCACAGTTAATTTGAAAGAAAAATTTACTTTGGATGCCAGTTATAGCATCTTCTGTCAGATTATTAATTAATACTGGTGTCATCTGTTTGGAGAAATGATTCAGCAGTAACTGCACTGTGCCTTCCCTGATATCGTCAGCGGGATCTTTCAAAAGCATTAACAAATTTACTAAAAATTCCTCTTTATACAATATCAAGGCATCTTTTTCTTTTAGTATAGTAATTAGTGATGATGATGGTGTTAATGTTATTTTTTTCTGCCGTTTCTTCGGTACTTCATTCAGAGAACTCAGAAATGTGTGACATAGCTTTATTGTCGTGACCTTTCTCTGATAGTTTCCATTTAGATTCAAAGACTGAATAATCAATTTCTGAAGTTGTATATAAAAATACAAAATGTCACAACAATTATCTTTGTTATATTTTCTAGATGACTCACTAATCTTTTGAAGAAATAATTTAAAGTTATTAAGCATGCTTATTCGAAGCACAGTACAATCAGAATTAATATTATTCTGCAAATAATCTAGAATAAGAGTATATTCAGAAGCACTTGGCATATATTTCCCATGTGTTATTGAAATAATTTCAAATGCTGACATCCTTATGTGAGGGTTCCAATGCTCCAGGCTATTCAATACATATTTATTTGTCTCCTCCCAAAGCTGCAACTGCTTGTTCATAAGGCCCAACTTATTGCCTTGTTTTAGTACACATAGACTGCTGTATAAATTTAGCTCCACCCTCTCAAATTGAGATAGTCTGTGGATCAATATTTCTAGCAACTCAGGAAATCGTTTAAAAGTCGTCAAACACCAGTAGTTGCTAAAATTTTCTATTGCCTTGATGTTTTTATCATTCAGTATATTGACAACTCCATTCTCAAAGAGCGTGCACCACTCATTGTATGTGTTGAGGTGTTTTAGTATAGCATAGTACATATCAGCTCCCGCAGAAACTAAACCGGGTTTATGCAAACTATACAATACTCCATCGATCCAGTCATACTTGAGAGTAAAATCAACTATATTGCGTCTGTATTGATCAACAATTTCGGAAAGCATTAAATATTTTGCTTTATTCCAGTGAAAACCATTTACTTCTCTCAACACTAAGTTATGTAAATTTTGATCAAGCAAACCAATCAAAGCTTTAAACACTAATTTATTCAAATCTTTTACTCCTGTTATGGGATTTTCCCAATTGTGGTTAACTAAATTAAGTAATCTCATTAAATTACTTTTACAAAATATGGTTTCTTGAAATGTAGTCCCCAAAACTTTCTTGAATGCATTGAGTGTTTTGAAAACAAGGAATGTGTATCTGGAGTATTCAGATGCCATAGCGATTAATAAATCTACTGAAGACTTTAAAACATCCACCACATTTGGAATATCTTTAGTGGACTTATTAGTTAGGAAGGTTGATTGGAACATGCCATACATTAAAGATACCAATAGTGGTGCTTTTACTTGTGCTTTAAAACATTCATTTCTGGAACTTATTTCACTCGAAATCAAAGCTGAAACTTTTTCTAAGTATACCTCTTCTTTAGTTGATAAATTTAATACAGTGAAAAAACAAGTAGCGCATAGCAATTGATCATCAAACTTTGTCAGACCCTGAGACAGGTGTTCCCACAATTCATCTGCAATTATAGACCATAGTTCTTTCTCATTTACAGTTTGGTTGTTTCTAGTTTTGAGTAACAATTCCTGAAATCAAAGATTATATTTTGTTAATTTCTAATTCTTATAGTATTAAAATTCTAACTGCCTCTGTGGTCTAGTGGTAAAGACCCATAGGTCCGGGTTCGATTCCTAGCGTACATGTATACTTGTGATTTCAGTTTAGTTAGTGATATTGTTTGTCTGCCTTGCTAGCTACCACCATCTTATCTAAATATGTCGCCATAACACCAATTAGTGTAGCATTGTTGTTCCAATTAGAGTAAGACAACCGGTGCCAGTGTATCATCACATCAGGTGAAATTAAGGCAAAGTGCTTGCTGTTAGAAAAAAAGATAAAAATTCTTAAATGTTTTTTTATGGTTTATATAATTGGTTAAGGTTGGTATGTGTATTGTTATGTGTGTGTTGTTATTATTATTATTAATAAGCAATTAGAAATTCTTAAAATTAATACTTAGATGTAATGTTTAGGCTAACCTGTATTACAGAAACTTGTAAATTATCAGTTGGAGTATTGATACTTTTCAAAACATCAGCTAACTCTTCCATTATGGCTGTCCATCTGAAAAATATATTGTACATAATATAAAAACATTTAATATCTCATGTGACAAAAAAATGGTCAAACATGATTATTACCTACTAGTATTAGTGATAGGGATTGTCATAAACCCTTATCTACCCCAACCAGGATATTTGGAAATAAAAACCAATAAGTAATTTCTCATAGTCTTTTTTACTACATAATCGAAATATTTACAATAAAATAAAATAACAACAAATTAACTAAGTTCATTGTGACTGTGCCTCTCTGATGGGCTCATAGCCTTCTTTCTGCATTTTTTCTTTGAAAACATTGAAGTCTCGTTTCCTATCGAAGTGGCTTACCCACTGATTAGGACAAGACTTTTCAAAAACTCTCCTGAATTCTAAACAGACTTTAGGCTTCTGAGAGCTGTCTTTGATGTTTTCATTATCTAGACATTCCCAATAACGGTCCCTGGCATCCCAGCATAACTTTCGCTGTTCCTTAGTGGGATACGACATTATTACTGCCTTAGCCCGAATAATTACCTAAAATAAAGGAAACAAATTAAGTTTTTTTTATTATTTTTGTCTCCCTTAGTCTGACCAATATCCATAGACCTAGGTACTCATTTTTGAAATTGATGAATAAAATTATAGATAATTTTCTCCGAATAAGACAAATTCCAAAAGATAGCCGCTCAAATTACTTACAAACTTGATTTATAAACATTTGTCAGCTCCACTCATAACCTTAAAAGTACTAAATGTAGATTTAGAGCGAAAAAATACTCTTGCTCAAGTGCTCACCAGTCACCACAGACTAGGTAGAGATCACAATGATATTTTTTTTGTGTATTGTTTTACGGCTCCGGATGAAATCCATCAAGCCTATTCATTCGTTCTATTTTCATATTATTATGTAATACATAAATAAACAATATTGATGATGATGAATGATAATAGAAATGAGAAGTGAGGAATGATATTACCCCCCAACCCCTCGAGTATCTCAGTAAAGATGTGGGGCTTTACTAAGTCCTCACGCAGACTTCTTGAGAGAATTTGAAAAGTGACGTTGCACTGTTTTGTTTCATTTGCCAACACTCATGCACACTCACGAACACTTAAAGGTTAATAATCCACCATTATTTCACATTAATATTCGACATAACACTTTTAGATAATAAAACAAAACCGCAGACATGACTCTTCACTTTCCCGCCAAGAAGTCCCACTGAGCAAGTAATAATCACTATATAGGTACGTTAAGAAGTCCCAGGATCACCAAGAGATCACTTGCTTTTTTTTGTGTTTTGTTTTACGGCTCCGGATTAAATCCATCAAGCCTATTCGTTCGTTCTATCTTCTTATGTAATACATAATAAACAATATTGATGATGATGAATGATAATAGAAATGAGAAGTGAGAAATGATATTACTCTCCAACTCCTCGAGTATCTCAGTAAAGATGTGGGGCTTTACTAAGTCCTCCCGCAGACTTCTTGAGAATTTGAAAAGTGACGTTGCAATGTTTTATTTCATTTGCCAACACTTATGCTCACTCAGTACACTCACGAACACTTAACGGTTAATAATCCACCATTATTTCACATTAATATTCGACATAACACAAATTTTAGAAAATAAAATAAAACCGCCGACATGACTCTTCACTTTTCCGCCATGAAGTCATCACTTGCTGCTGGGTGCTGTCCTACTGGTGCTGGCTGGGTAGTGCTGAACCTGTCTGTCAATGTCAATTAGTGTTGCCGATCAATAGTAAGACTAGGTAGGTATCGATAGTTTATGGTTCGTAGTCATCTGACAGATAGCAACATTAATAGTACACACGCCTGCACATCAACCTATCCAAAACTGTCAAGTTTTTTCAATACATTGACAACCATATGCCTTAATCATAAAGTTCAAAGTCTATTGAGGAAATTTGACAGTTTATGGTAGGTTGATGTGCAGGCGTGTGTACAATAAAAGCCATTATTATTCTGTGGACAAAACGGTCTTTTGTTTCTTAAATTAGAGAAGCAAAAAATAGTTTTGATATTTGCCCTAATTAGTTTTATTTGCGCTCTATTGGACCATGCTTAGTGAACGCTACCACGAAAGGAAATATTTATAAAATACAGTGGAAAAATTAAATCCCTACCCGACCCAGCGGGAATCGAACCTGGGTCTTCCACTATCCGGGCGGCTGCACTGACCATTATGCTACCGGGAAGGCTAACGTAAGCACTGAATTTTTTCACTGCTTTTTAATGGCAGAGTGCCATCTATCCAACGGTTATTGCAACCGATCCGATGGCTACCTATGCAGAATATGCAGATTCATCTTTACAGATGAAGTACACACGCCTGCACATCAAACTATCACAAACTGTCAAATTTCCTTAATAGACTTTAAACTTTGTGCGTTTAATATTATGGTTGAAAATGTTTGTACAATTTTGACTTTTTTATTTTTAAGTGCTAAATGCTGCACTGAAGCTGAACTTCGCTATATTTTATAAATATTTAATTCAGCTGTGCAGCAATTAGCACTTAAAAATAAAAAATAAAAATGGCCATGAAAGGGTTAAACAAGTAAATTCTACTGAAGATTAGACTGTATAGCTTAGATGTCTTTATATTAACGGGAAGTAAAAACAAATAAAAAACATAAACCGACAGACAAAATCTGACAAAATGCAAAAAAACTGCAACAAACAGGACTTCTTGGCGGGAAAGTGAAGAGTCATGTCTGCGGTTTTGTTTTATTTTCTAAAATTTGTGTTATGTCGAATATTAATGTGAAATAATGGTGGATTATTAACCGTTAAGTGTTCGTGAGTGTGCATGAGTGATGGCAAATGAAACAAAAGAGTGCAATGTTACTTTTCAAATTCTTACAAGAAGTCTACGTGAGGACTTAGTAAAGCCCCACATCTTTACTGAGATACTCGAGGGGTCGGGGGGTAATATCATTTCTCACTTCCCATTTCTATTATCATTCATCATCATCAATATTGTTTATTTATGTATTACAATGAAATTAAGAAACTAATGACATGGCAGCATGGTCTATGACCTTAGCCGGTTCCTTAAGGAACAAACTAAACTTAAAAAAAAAAAACTGCAACAAACAATTGTTTATTTTTTTGTATGAGATAAAGTCATAACGAGTAAAAATCTGTGATAGAAATAATAACGGTTATGTAAAAATAGACAGTTCATGCTAGCTGAAAACATAAACAAGATCAATATACTAATACCTACTGAAATCAATAATTTAATAAAAATTCTGACAATTTGTAGTTAAGCCAAGAACCAGCCAGAATGGAAACAAATATATGCCGCGTTTGTCTAAGTAAAACTGCAACAATTTCATTATTCGATTCTGAAGACGAATTACAATACAGTACCAAACTCATGAAGTGCGCTAACATTAACATAAATGAAGAAGACGGCTTCCCTAACGCAATCTGTGAATGTTGTCTGAACGAATTGGCCATATCGTATGCTTTTGTACTGAAATGTGAGTCTTCGGAGAAAACCCTGCGTTGTCTGGATTTTAATGGCCAGTACCAAGAGACTGACACTCGTTTTGATCTAAGTATTAAAGAAGAACATGGTATCAAATATAATTTGTTGGATAATAGCTATGATAGCGATATTTTACCTGATGATGTTTCAAAACTGGATTATGATGACCAACCTTTAGTCATATATGAAGACGAGACACCAATTAAATCAAGAGAAGTTAAAAAGAAAGTCCAAAGAAGCAAGAGTGGACCATTACAGTGTATAATATGTGGGCAAACTACTCTCAGTCGATCTGCTATGGAAACTCATATGAGAACACATACAGGTGAAAAGCCATTCTCTTGCAAGGCTTGCAAGACACAATTTCGTACAAAAGGTTCTTTGAAAAGGCACTTCGAAACCAGACACTCTGATCGAGAGAGGAAATTCACTTGTGAAACATGTGGCAGCAGTTTTTACAGAAAGAATGATATAGTGATACACATGCGAGTCCACACTGATGAAAGACCTTACGTCTGTCCTTACTGTACTAAGTGCTTCCGACAAATAACATCACTGATTAGACATAAACGTGTACACACTGGAGAAAAGCCCTTTGGTTGTCCAATTTGTGGGAAAAAGTTCTCAGACAAAAATTTAGTTAAAAAACATCAGTCTGTTCACAGTGATGAAAGAAAATACACTTGCCATTTGTGCAGCAAATCGGTTAAAACTCGTAATGCATTGAATACACACATGAGGCTACATACAAATGAAAAACAAATTATTTGTAGTTTTTGTGGAATGGCATTTTCAATGAAAGGAAACTTGCAGACGCATGTCCGCAGAGTTCACTCTGAGAAATCTGGACAATGTACTATATGTTTAAAAACATTTTCCGACCTGGAAACTCACATGCGCAAGCATACTGGTGAAAAACCGTTTATATGTAAGCTGTGTAATAAAAGTTTTGCTACTAAGAGAAGTTTGTCCCACCACATGGTGTTTAAACATGAAAATGCTACAAAATTTAAATGTTCTATAGGAGAATGTGTAAGAACATTCCCAACTGCTATGATGCTGGAATTTCATCTGTTAAAACAACACACAAACAACACTCCATACGTTTGCCAACATTGTTCCCGTGGGTTCTTCCGAACGAGTGACCTGTCGCGACATCTTAGAGTTAGCCATATGGACATACATGTTAAAATGCCTTTGAAATCTATTGATTCATAACTAAATTATGTATAGGTAATTATAACAAATAGCTATACACTTTAACCTATAATTTTATACTCATAAGACCCTTTCTCCTGTGATTAATTAGAGTTAAGAAATACTAGTCATTAATACTATTATTAAATAGAATGAATTTCATCATATTTAATGCTTAATTTTATTTATTTTTACCCTTAATCTATTAAGAAATTATATGCACCAGCCATTTTAATGCCAGTAGTTTTAAGATAAATTTTCTGTATCCTTTTATTGTACTTTGTGTGGCAGTACTGGCAATGGTTTTTGTTTATATTAATATATTTTTATATTTATATTTTTACCGAAAATATAGACATTGCCCTTATATCGGAAACAAAACTTACCCAAGGATCTCACGTAAAATTTCATAATTTCACAATTCATAGGACCGACCACCCATCTGAAAACTCACACGGCGGGACCCTAGAGCCATACAAAACAGAAAAAAATCAAGCAACATCTATTAAAATTCAACATAAAAATACTGAGACAACAGTTGCCCACCGCGGCATTCAATCGGGGCTGAGGAATTTAAAAGGTTCTTTAAATTACTGGGACCAGTATTTATTTGTGGGGGTGACTGGAACTCCAAGCACACCTTTTGGGGATCAAGACTTATCAGTCCGCGCGGACGGCAGCTATATAAAACCGCAAAAGATCTTAACCTAGAATGCATTACTCATGGCGACCCAACCTACTGGCCAACAGATCAACATAAAATTCTAGATTTGCTAGACTTTTACATAACAAAAAACCTCGGACATATCTATCATAAGATTGAAAAACATGAGGACTTGTCGTCCAAATAACAAACTTGTTGTACATATAACAAATATACAAACTGGGACGTCTATAGGGAAATTATTTCTAATAATCTTAACATAAGTATTGGATTGAAGACTATCGCTGACAGAAGCTTAACAGCACAATACACTTGGCCGCCACTGCTTCTACACCTAAAAATAAAAAGCGAAGCCTATAAAAACGAAATATCTAAAAAATAGTGGACCTTGCTGTGGATATGAAATAGAAAATTACCTGCGGTCACCAAATCAGTTATGCCTACCCTTGAGGGCGGTAAGCCCTAAGAGAAATAGCTCGCGAGATTAAAGCCCTCCTGCCTAGGAACGCGCCAGTGTATGACCTATTGGATTCTGTACTTTTAAGCAACCTATCGAAAAAAAGCATAATGTTCCTGGTTATGCTGTTTAACGCGTGCCTGAGAGAGAAAACTGCTCAAGTAGTCATGATCCTCAAACCTGGTAAACAGCCAGGTATCGTCCTACAGACCAATAAGTCTGCTCCCTTTGGTTGGTAAACTCTTTGAGAAAATTATCCTAAACAGTATGTCCTCTCCTAGATACCATTCTACCTGACCATCAATTTGGCTTTAGACAAAAACATGCCACCATCGAGCAGGTAGCCATTAGCCACACTCTGGAAAATAAGAAATACTGCTCGACTGTCTTTCTGGATATACGCCAGGCCTTTGATAGGGTCTGGCATGGCGGTACGTCGGTACGACGGTACAGACGTACCCTTTTTCTACGAGTACGGTGTCTTAGGCCTAAACTAGTGTGCATGTTTAGTGTATTCTGTAAATGTGTAGTGGCATTTACAGGATCGGGCGGGGGCAAGACCTGAGGCTCAAAACCGTTAAACAGGAAATTGTCATCCGTAGCCAAAACAACCAGCTAAAACAGGCGAACCACGTAAATGCTTTAGCTTCTAAATCATCGGGAGCTGGAAGCACTAAACATACAAGACTGAGGAGGAACCTTCCGGTGCATAAGGTCCATAGTATCATTACGTCTAGTTTTTCGTATAGTTAGAGTAAAAACTTTTTACACACTTTACTGGCCATTTTAGTTTTCGATGACTTATATGAATGACATTGTGTCCTGTCAGTGTAATAATATATTATTTTCCTCGTGCCTATCTATCTCACATAAACTAGTTTGTGTCGTAATTATGGCCTGTTTTAAAATTATTATAAATCAAAGGGGCAATAAAACTTTAATTACTGGTGGGTTTCGCTACAACGTAAGTGTAAGAAATAAAGGCGGGACTGTATTATGGAGATGTGTAAATAGAAGAATTAAAAAAAAAATAATTAAAAAATAATTAAAAAAACAAAAGAAATATATAAAAAATATAAAGAATTGTTGATAGAACTAACGTGGCTATATAACCTTAATCAATTTTCTGAAAAAAATAGTGAACATAAGACTTAATATGTAATAATTATTACGAGTTTTTTTTTATAGAAGAAATAAGCGACTTTTTTTCTTTCACTTGAATGTAAGCTAGATTTAGTTACCTAATAATTTTTTTTACATGAAATTATTAAAAGTGTATTCATTTTGAAGTATATCTATAATATACATATAGCTAGACGAATTGATGTTATGAACGAATTGATACTATGGTCCATTTGTTGAACTAGACGAAATTAAGCTGGTCGTTATGATACTATGGACGAAATGATACTGTAGACGTAAAGATACCATGGACCTTATGCACCGGAAAAAGGAGAAATAGCGTTCCAACTCTAATTAACAGATTTCCCAAAGAATAGTGAGAGGGGTCAGTGGGCTTTCCTACACTGATGATACGACAGATACAGACAGTAGTCTGACAACAGACTGCTGTGTTGTGCAGGATAAAAAAAAAATATTACTAGAAATAAAATCCACATTTTCTTATGGTTTAAGACATTTATTCTCATTAAGAATTACAAATAAATTCACATTTTTCTTATAACTGACTGTGCAGATAGTTTGTAAAGAATTATCAATGAAAAATACAAATGATTCTAAAAGTCGAAGTATTATCAGTTGGTTGTTTAGGGCTCGCTGGTGCTTTACAATTAAACACCACATATCATTTTAACTTAGACAAGTAGTCCTGTCCATGTTCAAGTTAAAACCTTTTCCATCTTTCCCTATCTCTGGCATTAGCCAGATAGCCACTAGATGGAAACGGTTGGAGAAGGCCTATGCCAGAGGGCACACGGAAAACAAAGAGAATGTTATGTTACGAGTCTGTAAACGACTAACGACCATACGTTGCCGCCTAATGGAAAGCGGGTTCCACCACAAGCGTCGGCAGCAAGTTTAAAAAAAATGACCACGATCGGTATTTGAACACGCACCCTCTGGCATACCGGTGCACCTTAATTTATGCTATAGTGGCTCTGTTCAGCCCGTGCAAGTATTATAGTAAACTTACTTACGTAAACAGCTTATACATGCTCACATTTTTTTTGCTATTTTTTTTTAAACTTTAGTAAAGTAGTTAAGTAATATTTTTTTTTATTTTCAGTTTATTTTTGTCGTGTCAGAGTAAGTCATATAAATTTTATTCAGGCTGTTGTTAATCATAAATATATAAATATCATCATCATTTATTCATGCTAAAGTTTGGAGATCAGTACCCATACAAAATTTTCTGCGATCCCATTTAGCTTGTTTTAACTGGCGATAACTAAGTCCAGTCCACTTTTAGATGTAGTCCGGCCATTTGCCATTTTTATATAAATAAACACATGGTGGTCTAAGCTATACCTAGGCTATACTTCAATAAACATTTTAAGAAATAACGCTATAGGAAATGAGGAGTAAGTACCTTACTATAACAGAAAAAAAAGAAATAGACATACATACATATATACATACATCGGAAAACATAACCCTCCTTGTGACGCAGCAGTTGAGTAAAAACGAGCGAGCCTTGCAGTAGTCGCCTATTGATGTGTGACATTTGACTTCTCATCTCGGGTGCCGCCTGTGGAGGCTGGTCTGCTCTTGTATACTTATCTTATTTTTAGTATTATTCACTATAGTTTGACTTTATTTTTCTTAAACAATTTTTGACTTTTATTAGAGTACCTACTGTAGTGGTACTGTATGACATTGTGGAAATTGAAACTTTTACCTGATGTAAATTTGTTAACTTAGATTTTTTATTTTGTTTTTTTTTACATGTTGTGGTTGTGTTTATTTGTGATGGAAAGTGTCCTGCTATGATATGAGATGGCATTTTCCAATGTTTTTGACGCTGAAGGGAGAGCTGGACACTTACAGAGTTTCTTGCCGGTTCTTCTCAGTACAAGACTCCCGCCCACAAGACTCACAAGAGCTACTTGTAGCCTCAACTGAAAAAAATATTTTGAATTTTGAATTTTATGAAAAAGTATTAAGCAATTCAACAAATTATAAAAAAATGATAATGTTATATAACTATTTACAAAAAACACAATGCTTAGTACTTACTATTTTCTAACACGATAAAAAAATACGGAAACTTTTCCATTAAGTAGTGACAGAAATTAACCTCAAAATTTAAAAAAGCTCTCTGCAGGTCCCATCAACTGAAAACTCCACCCTATAAAACCGATTTTTTTTTTCTCTTACTCCTCCGTGCATGCTGTCAGGTCGTGGAACGCGCTGCCGCCTAACATTCAAGACTCTCCTAACATCAGCCTTTTTAAAAAGCGTCTGAGGGAACACTACCTGTCCAGTTGATTCTGTCGTCCTATGTATATTGATTTCTTTCACCTTTTTTGTTTTGTATATTAAATTTCCTTTGTTTATGCAATTATTAGTATTTATGTGTATTATAAATATTTAAGTAAGTTTATTTTAGTTTATGCAGGAGGTACACATTCATTCTACCTCTATTTATAATGTTTCCTTTTGCGGGCCTGCTGGAAGATATTTCAATACTGAAATAAGCAGCGCCCTTGTACTACATTCACCCGTATAGCTTATTTTGTTACCCTCTTATGTGTGTACATAAATTTGTAAATAAATAAAATAAATAAAGCTAAATACTGAAATATTTTATTCGAATACTTAATTATTAATTATTACTTACTTGGATTTTTTATCAATGATCTGCACTTTATTGAGACTTATTAACAACAGAAAATATTTATTATTATAGTTTACGCATATTATAAATTAATTTACAAAACACTAACCTTTATACACAATCACAACACTGTAACTTAAGTGCACAGCTCCCCTATAGAAGACATTTGACATATCAAAATGACCTTTGATAGTCAATGACACAATACGTCACTTATAATAATAATATGGCATGTTCTATCGATTTTAGGATTACACTGTTACTCCCATTTCACGAAATCACTACCACAAATTGCAAGAAAGCGAGAGAAAAGATGTTACACATTTAAAAAAAACTGTCGATTGGTTCTTTAACAATTTTTTATCGCCTGTGAATTCAGTCATCGATATGTATGGCTTCATTAAAACTGACAGTAAACAGGTACCTATATTGGTTCTTGATCATTATCCTTTTTCCTGTCTAATGAAAGGGGGAGGTAAGAAGGACCCTCCGAAACCCAATGGCGCGGAAATCCTTCCTCCGAACTTCTGATGCGACGATGCGGCAAGTTTTAAACACGCGCCATTTTAAGTTTTTGGTAAAGCAGAATGCGGTCGGTAAAGCAGCGCCAGGTGTCGAGGTGTTATGCCCCTTTCTCTTTTCAATATGTAACGTTATCAGGCTCTCTCACTCTCGCGCCAATTAGGCGGGCGAGGTGAGCGATACGCGCCGGCTCAGAGGACGTTAGCCCGCGACCGGACGCCGCCGCGCACGCATGCCGCAGCCCGCAGCCAGTGTCGGTGCCGTGATGTGCCAACCGTGAAACAGTTCTCATATGTGCTCGACTTTTTAACTTCCTTCCTGTTCGGATAATTGGATTTACTTCAAGCTTCGCTATGGGTGAAGTGAGTACCTTTTATTTTATTGTTCTACGTTAATATTAAGTTCGGAATGCGAACGTGCTCCAGTTAAGGGACGCTGCGCTAGTGCTGTGATTGTGATCGCTAGGTTCGTAGGTCGACGGCATGAGCGCTGCGGCTGCGGCTGCGGTGCGGTGCGGCGCGGCGTCGCGGGTCGCCGCTCGCGTTCTTACGGGTTAATTAGCGCTTTCTTGCTCTGAGAAGAATGGTGCGCGAGTTTGGGAATGTGTGCCGATGTCGAAGGCTGTAGAAAGCTCGCGGACGTGGACCCGCGACGGCTACATCGGTAAAATCGAAATCGCCGTTGTACTGTTACATCTGATAACGCGGCTCAGCGATAGTTATTTATCTTCGATATTATTTTTTATTTGTTCCTATCGAACGTTCTTGTAACAATAATGAGTGGCTATTGTCTTATCGCTGCGTCCGGGGAATTAACTTTGTCGCATAATGATTTGATGTTATCTTGTGAAAAAATTACGTTAATCACCGCTACTTCTTTGATCGTTCTTAAAGTATGATAAAGCACTTTCGATACCGCAGATTTCTCCCATAAAACTGTTATTACTCTAAAAACTGAGACATGCACATGCTGCGTTCATTCTGGTATTGTGGTCATATTTCGCCGCAGCTGATGGGTGCCGGCCGCGTTTGGACGGCAAGGCCGGCGGCGGCGAGTCGGGCGGCGCGGGCCCGTGCACGCGGTGCGTAGGTCAGCGAGTATTTTGCACGAGTCCAACGCGCTGACCTCCTTCTATAAGAAGAAATAACACATGGGCTCGGTTTCATTGGCTAAATTGCTAATCTAATTTAGCCAACGAAACCGAACGATATATGCGGGTAGGCAGACAGTTGTTATTATGGTCATCCTTCATATGTTATACATAAACCTTAGTTCGATAACATATGGCAGAGCCCGCATTACCGCAAACACATTGTTTTATCCCGCATGGAAGATGGAAACATAAAATATGTAAAAGTTTTATTTTATCATTTCCGTCTTACTTCAAATCTGTGAAAGGGAATGAATGTCCGTTTGTAGGTCAACACAAAATATTGTTTTAACAATATAGCCTTAGGTTAGGTAAATCAGCGAATTCGTTTTCCATGTAGTGCGGATAAGGTTTCATATCACGTATGGAGATAAAATTGCATTACGATTGTTTTTCAAGTTAACAATTAAATGCAGACGTGTTTTTGTACCGAATCAATTTGTATTGTTATAGACTAGTAGGTAGATAGCTGTAGTCATGATATCATCTAAGTGTATTTCATAGGAATAATAGGCACGAGACATGTGGGTCTACTTTATTATTAGATGTAAAAACGTGAACCTTGTAATATTAAAGCAAATTTAAAAATCGATGAAGGTGATCTTTCAAGTTAAAAAATTCAGATTAATATAATACGTTGGTATAAACTAAAACTTGAATTATGTAGATTAACGACGTGCGCTATTTTTGATCTGTGCATGCCTGCCTGATTAGGTCGTTCCAACGAACACAATGACAAAGTCATAAAACAATATCTAGATTACTGATTTAATTTTAACAGTATAGAATAACTGTTATTATATATAGCACAGACTAAGTAGGTACTTGCCTACTTCTATTCTACCAGTAGATATCTGTGCATGACATTTGGCTTGGCTTGTACGAGATATTTGCTCTAGATTTGCCATTTTATAAACACAAGTTCAATTTGCATTTCTTACTATATAAATTATTTAATTAATTCTTATGAAAGCACTCGATTACTTTGATCTAGATAGCACAACAGACCTTACACTTAATCTGTGACTTAGGTTGTTAGGTTACAATATTTATAAACGAACTACCTACCTAACTAACGTAATGCTCGGTAATCAAAACCGCTCAATAATTAGGCATATCGATTGAAAACAGCATTACTCGCTTTCCTTGCCATTTAATCCGAACATTTCATATGACACGTACGTGATACAAATAACGGTAATGCAAAATTGCAATCGTATTCGATACACAATCTCAACGAGCTAAATAAACTTGTTTTTGTACTTATTTCAATTCTCTCTCTCCTTTATTTCAGTCGCTGTTAAAAGAGGATCCTCTCTCCAGGATCCAAAGAGAGATAATCGAAGTGACGGAAAGGGAACGCGAGTTCAAGGAGGGTCACTTCAGAATAAACCGGCTCATGTCCGAGTCAACAATAGACGTGAACAACCAGAATGGCCACGTCAACGGTGACGACGAGCCCAAGCAGAGGACCCTAAACCGGGCGGTCTCCACGTCCCACTTGCTGGGGCCCATATCCCCTTCGGCTCCCGCCGCGCCCACGGTGTTCAGTAGCAACGGATACACTCGCCGATTTGCGCCGCAGACCGGCACGAAAGGCATTATGCAGCGTTTTATCGCCAATAAGGGCAAGTTGCCTCCGACCTCTCCCGGGGGGGTGGGGGGTCCCGTGGGGCCGCCGGCCTCGATGCCGGTGGTCGCCCTGACCCAACCCCTCGTATTCCCCACCTCGCCCGTCGTGGCCCCCGTGGCGAGCCCGCCCGTCATTTCACGCACCGCCGAGGGCAAACCGATTCGGAAGGGATTCGTTCCCGTCGAGGAAAAAATTAAAAAAGAATTAAGAGAGATGAAAGATCGGGAACACGAACTGAAACGTATGAGGAAGAAATCCAAACCGTTCGATATAGAATTGAGCGACAACGACACTAGTTCGGAGTCTGAGGACGAAGAGATCCCGATGCCAGGAAAATTAAAGGCGACGAAATCTATAGGAGAGCTGTATGAAGCCCTGAACGAAGAGCTGCGGTCTCCCTCTCCTCGGAACAGTTCCGGGCACGATTCCCTCGGCAGCCTGAAGCCGGCCAAGTCCCTGGCCGAGCTGTGCGAGCTGAGCCCCGGGCAGGAGTTCCTCGCCCCCAGCTCCACGCGGCTCATCGCGCAGTGGGAGTCCATCATACAACAGAAGCAGGAAGCGGGCGCTGCCTAACTATTCGGCGCTATCAATGTTGGTTCAAATGTGTGTGGGCGTCTGACGCCAAAACCTAGTACGTAAATATCGCCGCATGTTAACTTGGACGGCGGGTTTGTGTCTCAACGGATTCGATGAAGTTGCGTGAGTAATATGATACCTGTGGTAGCTTAGCGTCGATACAGCGTTGCGGGATATTTGTCTGCAATGTTTTAACTCCAAGGAGCAAATACAGCCGAGCGAAGTCGACAATACTGCGAATGCGGTGTGCCCAACCGGGGCTTGGCAATCGATCGGTGCGCCGCCGCCGCTGATCGAATGCGGCCCAATTAATTTTCTCCAGAGCGCGAACAATGCAAATGATGGTTATCCGTGGCAGCAATTATTTCGCGCATGCATTATTGGAAAGCGGCCGATACTTGCGAACTCGTCGCCCAAGTGTGAGCCGAGCAGGTGTTTCCTATTGTTCTGCGGCAGCATCTGCTGAAAAACTGCTCGTTTTTTGCGGCGCTTTCCCGCGCAGTACGCGCCCGGCTTTGTGGCGGTGCCACCGTGCGCCATCATTCTCCGTACTGTGTGAAAATGTGTGGCATCAATGTTTACGCGAAAAAAGGCATGAATGCTTTTAAAGCACCCGCTTTATGCCGCCTGACATCAATTTCCGTTGTCCCCTAATTTTATGGTGTAAGCCATCTGGGCGTATTGGCCGTTACTTACATTCTTTAACCAAACAAATTTCGACATGTTGCATTTTAGGATTTATCGTAACAATAAAAACAGTGGTCGCACGTATCGAGCCAAAATGCCTTTAAAACTTTATTAAAACATTCGCAGCGCGTTGTCGTCGCTCGGCGCGGCTGCCTTTGCGGATACGCTATATTTCCCTTATGTAGGTATTGCATTTATTTCGCTCCTTGGTATTTTTGTTTAATAATTTCAACTAATTTTAGGTTTTTTTATATAAATAATAAATAAAAGTTTGCAGAAACGTGGTACAGTATTTAATGTACATATTGAAGCTGGACTTCGGTTATGTAATGTACTTATATAAATGATTGAAATGGATCGAATCGCTGTACTATGTATTAGATAAGCGCCACTGAGCTGTGGACACGCCGCGTAGTCGCGCCCGCGAGTGCTGGCGTTGCGTTGGCACAAGTGGTTTTGCCTGTGCCGGTTTCAGAACACTGTTTGCCCGCGACTAGCGGCAGCTATGACAAATAATATAGAACTGTTTTAAAGTGTGTAACGAACCTCGTCACTATTATATTTGTAAAGATACCTATTTATTGAAGATCAATTTCTATTTCCTTAGCATAATAATAAATTAGTCAAATTAATTTAATGTTAAATAGCGTTTAGAGCAAACTACAGTTTAGTTTTTGAGATTGATAGTGTTAATTGTTGCAATATTTTTACTAGGGTAATGTTATAAGAGTTTGCCTCTCTGCGAAAGTGCCAGGATACAATTGTTTTCATTCCGCGGCCTTGTGATGTACTGATACAATTCCTATTATTATAAAAATATTTCTATTCTATACATTCTGTTGAAACCATATTGTGATATGCGATTGCCTTAAAAATACTGTTAAATGATGAAATTTTTGTAAAATGTGTAGATACCTATTTATTCTGAATTTTTACTCATTCGTACGCTAACAGTACGCTAACAGACTGTGCATACAAATGAGATGTTATAAGATTTTCGCAATAAATACTTTGTCAATTGATAAATTTTACTTTTATTTGAGTTGGCTTGTGTAATGAAAGTCGCCCAAAGTCATGTATGTGGTCGCGTCGCGTCGCTATTCAATGGCATTCGGAAAGGTTACGAATCAGCCCCACGGAAAACTTGCTTCAATGTCATGTAGGTAGGTACTCCGTTCCTAGAGTTATATGTGTCGATATGAATATAATCAGTACATTTCCATTTATACCTACTTGATCCGGTTGTCCATATTGTCAATCGTAATTTACAAGTAAGTAGGTAAGAATCTAAACTTCGTACTAAAATGACGAATGATAGTTCTCCCGAACAATAATCACAATATAGAATGACCTAAAGCAAATTTATAATAAAATATAAAATTGAAAGAATAATGGAAGTATTGGTGATTGTTAATGATTTATTTTGCGCTTGAACCTAATATAAAATTGCCGTTGTATAGGCCGGGTCACGGGCGGCGAAAAGCTCGGTTATTCCGCAAGCAATGAATGGATGGGTCAAGCGAGTTTCGAACTTCAAGCGTAACGGCACCCGCTTATCATTAGGGGATATTAAGGTCACGGCCTTCTCCGTTATGTATATAATTAATTAAAAGACCAGGACCTTACCCTAGCTAGTACAAAAAAGCATCTATCGCTGCTTAGGCGTCGGCAGCCTCGCCTCATTACCGTTGTACCGCCATTGTTTCCGATATCAAAGCCAAATAATTTTATTGAAAACTGATTGATACTCGCGTAGACAATAGTAGAGGTTTCCTCACAGCCACTGGGATCGGGCTCAGCATAGACCATGGTCTATTATTAAAGATATTGTGCAAAACAATGGGTTATTCCGTCGGAAATTAAGACTGCATTCTCATCCAATAACTGCTTATATGCCTATGCCTATTTTTACCGGTATTCAACAATTCAATCTTAACCACATTCTCTATCTTCTGATGAATAATATTATTAATAAATGTACCTAAGTCTTATTATTTTAATTAGGAACTTGGATGCGTCGTCGTCGAGCGCGGAAATGCTCGGGGTTTTTTTTGAGAGTATTCCGATTTTCTTGGACGGCCATCTCAGCGTTACCTGACTAAGCTTGGGGTGAATGTGAGATATCGCAGTTAAATCCCCATAAACCAAACATGACACTAGCGTATTTGCTTTCTGGAGAGGTTTACAGAGCTGTTATTGATACTGTAGCAGCTTACTAACAATAATCGGCTTACCAATAATTTTCTTCGAGAAATGTGAATAAAATCTTTTTATTCACTTTGTCGATGACGCAACGCAAATGAAATTCACACGCGAAAAAGTTAAGTAGGTAATCGGTGTAATTAAGAAGTTGGCCCCGTTAAGTGATTTCCGATTAATATTATTGTAATAGAAATAGTTACGAGATTATGCAACATTGACGTGTCTTACTTATTGTTATTATGGATGGGTATTGTTTTCGGGTTGCTTAGACATTACAAAAACACCTTGTCATAAGATGTATCAGTGGAGCAACAACAAACGTCCAAAACAGCTTGTTTGAATAACGTAACGTAATGTTTACTAACATTTGAGAAACCACCGGGTTAATGTCGCTACCGTAAGTGGGCAAGCGAGCGCGTTCGCGAGCCTGAAGGTCTTCGCTTATCAATGCTATCGAACAGCTGAGACCGGCGGCGATAAAGGTTGCTGATACTGGTCGTTTAACAAAAGATACCTACTTACTTGTTGTTTTGTTCTCTTCATAATATATTTACCTATATGTTTTAGGTTAAATATGTACACATTTGATAATGAATATAACTTAATTTTTTTTTAGCGAATTAAGATGCATTTCTTACAGTGAATTTTTAATTATTTATTAGTTTATATTCTCTGGTCTTTTACAGAATCTATCTATCTACTTTAAAACTGTAATGGGGTCATGTTTTGTACGGTAATATTTATAGGTATAATATTATTCATAATATTTATATAAGTAATATTTTTTTTATATAATATTTTTTTAAATCCGAAGTATATTCTTCCGAAAATGGGTACTACCGGATAGATTGGATTAGAAATGAACATAGTTAGTTTTAGCTCATATTTATAACGAGTTATATAAGAAGACTGGGATGTCCATGGAAGAGGGAACGAAAGCTTGGTCATTTTGACGCATGTTTGGTTAATGAGTTGTTAGTTATTTTTGTGTAATAAATTTGTGTACTTAGTACGATTTCAATAATGAAATGCAACACTTTTTTTTACCCATCAAAAAAGAAAGATTTGCTTACATGAATTTCCCAATTGTTAGGAGAAGACTAGAACAAAAATATTAAGATATACTATAAACAAATAGCGCAGAAACGTTCAGATTCGTTTTGAATATGGTTAGACAACTATATACATGATTGTAAAAAAGTAAAGCGGTGACTATGCGAACAAATGAGTCATCGAGCATGACTTTATTGATTCAATCAATTGCTTAAAAAATTGATGTAGAAAACAGATGGAAGAAGACGTTATAATAATATTCCATATTTATATTGAAACATATTTTTTTATAAACACTTATAAGTCAACTGCCTCAGGGAGATCCAGGCATTTTTTACCTACTACCCATTCAGGACGTCTGTGTTATAGCTGTGGAGAAGAATGGGCGCAAGAAACTCAGCTTTAATAGAAGTAACGACATTTACAAAAACTATAGTAGCAGTTTGCGTTAATCCCCATTTTAATACAATACTAATTCATTTAGCCAAGTGAATTGTTTGAAATTGATTTTATTTATCGCATGCAATTAAAGTGGGGCCAGTTAGCCCGCGGCGCTTGGGCCCACGCCCACAGCTGGTCTGACCGGTCGCATAGCGCCTGTCCCGGCTTTGCTTAATTCTAGTTCAAACTGCTTAAAGTAAAGCTGCAAACATCTGGGTAGACAAGCTTCGTTATCTAGAATACGTGTACCTAGGTGGTGCTTTACGGTTAGTGTTACTCTTTGTTTTTAAATAGTTACACTGTGTTTATATATATACATTTCAACATGTAAGTATATCAACTTATGGTGGAAATAATCGCTTACTAGGATTTGTATGTTAAAATCATCCTCGTAAATCTTAGATTGCTTCCAAAAAATATTCTTATTTTTTAAACTTATAATAATAAACTTAAGCACAATTTATCTGAGTGTATTGTCTTTTTGGTAAATTGGCCTATCGATCTAACAGCTCGTCCATCAAATGGTTCTTTGGTATTTAGGCATCAATGTAATACCTAAGCTTAAAATGTATTGTTGAGCAGAATTCCAAACCTGATTTTAAGGGATTGTAATAAATGCCGCACTAGGCATTCAAAACGAGTGCTCAAGTCTATTAAATACCAGTATTTGGTACTCAAATGCTCAAATGGCTCGAATTTGATTTTGAAAAGAATAACTCATATTACAACTGGCCAAATTGTTCACAGACTATTATGATCTTTTACAAAAAAGCATGGCCGTTGTAAACCTAAACGGTATGAAAAGAGAAAGCGAGTTCGAAAGTGCATATGGAGTAAAAATAAAGCCACACGAGCTCGGAGTGCAAGGAGCAGCGTGTTAACAAAACGAATATATGTTTCGTTTGCGTGAAAGGGTAATACATACTGCAAAACATGGTTGTGCGATCACAATAAAGTT
Source organism: Eudonia truncicolella (assembly GCA_949315975.1). Lineage (NCBI taxonomy): Eukaryota > Metazoa > Arthropoda > Insecta > Lepidoptera > Crambidae > Eudonia > Eudonia truncicolella. The sequence continues at coordinate 461,032 of OX438838.1, read as the reverse complement.
TGCGGGTGGCGACATTGTATGTACGTACACTGATACGCAGAGATCTCCGTCGTGACCGAAAAAATTTAGCAATGAATACGAAAACAACAATCAAAAAACATGTTTCTTACAAGTTGTTACCTCGAGTATTTCGTTGACGTGCCGTCCACTCGGCTTAGAGGACGAAGTCTAGACCCAAACGTTTGTCTGTCCCAGTGCGACAACTCTTTCCTCTAAAATACTAATAATACGCCATTTTACATAAAATTCTCGTTAAGCCTTTTTAAAAACATTGTGTTTTTATGTTTATCACTACCAAAAATATGTAGGCAACCAATAACATTTGACGGTCGACGGATACGTAAAAAATTATGCTTACACGAAATCTGCATTTTACTATTAACAGCTCAGAGAAATTACGTTGCAACGAGCCTTCGTGTTTGGCGCGCTGCGCTGTACAATACAGTCGAGTGAAGAAATATCGACTCTTTTGATAACTCAAACGCCTTATTTTCCTAGCAATAAGTCTCAAGTTGTCAAAAATTTAGAATTGCAGTGGAGTGTCGTTACGCTTGGCGGCCCCGGCGGCGGCGTGCCGATGCCGGCGGCGGCGCGGCGTGTCGGGCGAACGCTCATTATTAATTACAATAACAGTCGTTATGACGCGGACTTGTTTGTTTTAATTACTTTAAGAATTTATAATTAAATAAAATTATTATTGTTTTAAATATGTGTTGGGTGTCGATGACTTTGTAGATTGAAATAGCGTAAAGAAGGCGAAAGTTAAAAAACTAGCATTTAATAATTTAATATGTTGCCGCGACTGTAAAATGGTGTAATTAGCTAAATGCGAGACTTTTAAAAGCAAATTATTTTTCATATAATCAGAAATTTAAGTAAAATAAAAAGGGGTTTTCAATTAGCTTTTGCTCAAACTACTGCAGACGATTAATAGGTAAGTGACGTTTATAATTGAAGCACGGTATAAACAATCGTACGACATGTGTCACGCACGCAGCCCGGCTTGGGCCGTTTCATTACTTTCATTTCAACATGCATTCTTCAACGCTTATAAGTCTTATAACACAATAAAAATGAGACGATGAATATAATTGTGAGAACGACACTTTGCTTGCCTTTTAAATGTACATTTAATTAAGTAAATAAACCAGGTACCTATAGAGAAGACAGCATGCAGGCAAATGCAACAAATGTTTAAAAGAAAACTACCATAACCTTTATTCAGCTTACACACACTTTTCTTAAATGCAGTCATTACTTTTTATAATTATTATGAAAAATTACTTCAAGCGGCAACTTCAATCCAAACGCTTACTTACACTATATTGTTCGAAAATTTTATAAAAGCTATATATAGCTTTATAGCTTATTATTGTAACTTTTGCTTGGTGACTTTCCTGAATAGAAGTTTCGACCGAGCTAATTTCGTCATAAATTGCTGTTTAGATACCAATAATGAAACATCTTAATCAATACAATCTTAATACTTTTCATACGCAATGCGCGATATGCTGAAAGGGTGACGCCGTAATATATTTCTCTGCGATGACTCACTTCACGAAGGCCGCGTTGTTATGTTTACATAGTCTTACGAATTTGAATGATCCAAACTAAAATAGCATTTTTTTTAAATGGCGAGTATCAAAGTCGTTACCCTCCCCTTATTTAATAAGTGAGTCAAAAGTCACCAGTACAGCTGCAGAGGATGCACTGTCACCATGACTGATAGGCATTGTAATGTTTGAACAGGCGTGCGGCCTTAGCACATTTGCTAACTGCGCAAACCGCACAAACTCTTCACTTCTCATTCCAGTATATAGCTGAGAAAACTTGACGGCACTATAAGATGTTACGCGATGTGACCAAATCATCAACGCTCTCCGATGCAACGCCGAACTCCGTCACGATCACTCATTCAGTTCAAGCCGAGGTGCAACACGTGCGTGCGCACCGCCTACTCCCACCATCCGACCAGCTTGTATAGGCAATCTCCAACTGTGATGTTGAAAGCTGTCACACTCTAGTCGGTACTTTTCTAAACTACCTAGACACGTCTTAGCCGACCGCGGTGATCCCATCACACGTGCCAATCCCCCTCTCCCGGTCCATTGAATATACCACTATACACTCAGACACCATATACCAGACATGTCTAGCATGGGTCCACCAGCACCGCCCAACACATATTGTACCAGGGCGCTTTTCTCCACGATGTTTCGATAACACGGCCTGAGGAACCTTTTAGTTTATCGCTGCTCTGAATAGTCCACACTCAAAAGTAATGGATGGCCTTAACGGATTGCTGTTGGTCATAAGTTTAAAGCAATCTCTTTCCAAGAAAAAGCCCAGCGCCATGAGCATGACATCACTCTGGCTTGTCTCCTGGCGCTGGCAGAAAGTGAAACCCCTCGGTTGTTGCGAAGTGTCGTCGCGCGGTTTAGCTTTCTCTGAAACCGATCCTCGTCAGGTGGGCGACGGGCCGGGTTCGACGCCTGACGCTCGACCTATCCGAATTTGATCGCGTACAGACATTTGATAAGTCATTTTTTATCTCATCTCAATACCAAGCATGTAGTACGCCTGTCGCCGCAGTAGGTCAACTTTTGAAAACACTTACGTATAGTTTTATGTGTTAGCAAGTGATTTATCATTTATTTTTTAATTTTAAATCGTATGTATAACACCTTGGTGGCCGAGTGGCAGAGCGCTCAGCCCGATACCCGAAGTTCCCGGGTTCAATTCCCAGGTTCTCGGGCAAAATGTTTTTCGGATTTTCGATGTATATAAATAGCCTTGTGATCACGAACTCGCATTTAGCAAGCGAGGTAATTAAGCCATTACCCATCATTTGTAATGATGAATTGATTTCAATGACGGAGGCCTCTGCGCAGCAGTGGGACAGCAACAGGCTATTTACTCACTATTTTTTGTTTAATTCAACAAGTTGCCTTTGTCAAAGGTTAAACATTAGAGATGGATAACCATGATTTATGACAAAACTTTAAAAGACTTAAGTGAAATTAAACTAATTAGTTGTTTCAATTAGTGAGTCTTTGCCTAATGTGCTTTGCTAATGCTGAATAATTATACTTCTTATGCCTCATACCTAGGGTCCAAATATTCTTAATATATTTGTTACATTTAATGGAACTATCTGGTCTGTTTGTAAATTGATTTTTGGCATCACGCACTAGTGCGTGTCCCCGTGTCTCCGAAGGGAAGAAAACGACTGCCAATGCAGCCAGGACCAACGACTTTACGTGCACGTTCTGAAGCACGGTGGTCACCTATCTGATGACCGGCCTTCGCGAATGTTGCTTAACCTCGGCACTAGCAGGCCGGGCGCGTGACCACTGCACCAATGCTGCAGCAGAATTATCCAAGTTATGTTTTATTTGCACAGATTTTCGGCAGTAATTGTTATAATTATGTCTTTAAAAAAGCATTATTGAAACAAAACGGCATGGAAATTGTGCCAGCTCAGTTAATAATTTTCTTTTGTATGTCATTGATTATATCCACGAAACTTATACTATGCGGATAAATGCTATTGATATTGCAATTGCAATGCTGACACTATATTTAATATTTCCTGTAATTTACAACTCGTATTAGCTAAATCACACAAAATATGTACTGAACCCACCACGTGAGAATTAAACACCTATTAGCCATAGTTTTTTTGGTATCTAAAATATGCATACAAAAACAGCGCGCGAGACTCACTTACCCCGCGAAAGTCCTCTCATTCACTAAGGAGAACAGATTATTGGTTTTCACTGATCTTCCTGTATAATGTGGCATTACGCGCTAATAACGGTCAATTATCTTTGTTCGTTCTTTCTTCGTACACCTTGATTGGTATCGGCATGCGACGGCCGCCGCGAATCGCAGCGGCCAGTGGAGCTGGTGCGCCAGCCTCCATGCTCGCCTGGCCGTCAGTGTGTTATTATTAATGAATCCGACGAGAAATGTATTACTCTTACTTGTTCTATTAAACGTTTTCTGAAGAATGTTAATTTGTCGTCTACTCTTACTTCTATCGTCACTAGCCGCTGTGCTTCGTATGCCTACTTCTCTCTTGTACGACTTTTGATTATTAATAATTAGTCATTGAGAATCCTTCTTTGTGGTCTTCATAGGAGGAAGTTATCTCGTTGATGTCTTTTGTTCATCGCTTGTGTTTGAATAAAACATAAAAAACTTAAATTCAGTTTTATACTTAGTTAATAATATAATATCAATTTGTATTTCACACGCGATTAGATCCGTAAAAGTTGTTTTATTTTGTAATGTTTCCTTTTTTATTTTACGGTAGTTATTTACCTCAATTTAAAATTCAATGAATTGAATTTTAAAATGAGATTATTGCGTCGCAACTGATTGTAAGTCAAGAGTAAAGTATAGTTGGTTATCGAAGATGAATATACTATCAATTTTTTTTATTTATTAAGTTTAAATTTTTTATTTATGTTTTTATTGAGGTAGGTAATACAATATACGCAATAAATTTATTTTATAAATAGATCAGCTTCACAGTTTCTAACCAAATCAGTAACCTCTGTATTTTAAGAAGATTCTTAAAAAGCACAATTTAAATTTAAAAAATCCTTAACAAATTAAATGTTCAGGTCAATATTTTGTTTTATAACGATACACCTTACATTTTTACTACTTACGAACTGTGAGCTATGTATGAGTTCGTGGAACAATTACTTTTTTTAATATTCATAACGTGTTTATAAAAATGTGTGCCCTCCTGCTGCCTATTCCAAATGTTGATGAGGAAAGGAACTGCTTCACCGGAGCCCGGCGGCGTGGACCCGCGACCGCCGGCGCCGCCCGCGACCCAACGAGGACCTCGTTAATGCCGAATGCCGTTATACCATCACTACGCATTTGTTATGCAAATACTTTCTGCGTCTGAGCCACTCCGATCTTACGACTGGTTATGGAAACTACGGGATGGAACAAAGACTATTGTGTTGTGGCTATTAAAACTATTCAATATATTGTTTTATCAGAAACATTAGCTTAGTCTTCTATTTGTGGCTAAAAAACCAAAACATAAAAAATGTCACATCGATATTTTCAACACTTTTGCAGTACTTTAAAATAATTTTAAATAAATCAATTTAATTGAAATAAGTCAGGTGCCCTTCTGATTATGCTATCGTAACTATTTTTTATTGACGTAGAATTAACTAATGAAACGCCATAATATTGTTAAAGTCAGCGAAACGAGTAGATGTAATGCGGTCACACGCAACGGCGACAGACTGCTAAATAAATATAGCATAATGTGCTGACAGCGGCATACGTGTTATAAGTAACTTAAAACTCACACTGAATAAATACATTTTGCTTTGTAAGATAAGATATGGTAGAATCCAACAAAACTTGGCCTTCGTATGGCATCTAATAAAATTTGGCCAGACACAAAAGTCTTTATCGCATGCTGAGGAAACGTTGTACTGACCGGGATTAAAAACTTATATTAGTAAGGGATAAGTTTTCTATTAATATTAATTAGAATCGGTGCAGCTGTTCCATGGATAACGATTGTAGCGGCTAACAAGCAGCAGTGGACGTCTTTTGGCTGAGATGTTGATGTTGAACTAATATTAGTGCAGATATCATAAAACTTCTCCAATCAGCTGTATCTAAGATCCATCAAACGAAATTCATCTATCAAAGAAGAACTACAACTTCCATTCCAATCTTTTACAATTCAGACTTTCTTTCACAATGTTATCGCAAGATGGGTGCTCCCTATCTTAATTATTAAAACTGTTCGAGTGTCCGACAACCGTTGCGTAAGCGCAATATGTATAAGCGAGCTGTCTATTGATTTAGCTAACCACTTCAATTATGTTTTATCCAAAGTGTTGATTGGATAAACAACTAACATCATCAAAGATGATGCCACTTAACAAATGAACAGGCAATCGATTTGAATAAATTATGAAATAAATTATTATAGTACTATAACTTGGAAGCAGTTTTTGAAATTGAGGATAGTGTAGGGACGTAGCTGGTGCCTACGCGCAAGGATTTCGTAGTGGTACGGGCGAATCAAGGAACTGTACAAGTGCACTGGAACTGGATTTGAAATGATTGGCGTCATTAGTAGTAGTATCTAGAGCTAAGTATTATCAGCATTACTACAATAGTTATGTTGATGTTGTTGATGTTAATAAACGTCCCATCGATTAGCTTTAACAAGTATTGCGATCTAATTAGGAGATTGAGCCATTAGCCTTCTGCACCGCGACGCGCGCCGCGTACGAACCGCTGCGCCCGCCGCCGCACGCGCACGCTGCAGCCATGACCAGCTTGGCACCACTCCAAACATAGTATGTTTGTATGTCGATGCTGAACCCGATCGTAACGAAAGGAAACCTTTTAAAATTTTACATGCAACCAGGTCAATTCGTTACAAAATTGGTATTGGTGTAAGAAGTCTTTATCACCACTACGATTTAAGCGTCAACCGAATTTTTACTTTGATTTAGGGTGTTTTTAACGACACGTTTTTAAATCTCCTAGCTAATCACCCACCTGCTCGTCAAATAACTGCAGCAGTCGGAAGTATATTCCTATTTTACATAATATATTTATACAATGTTGACCTAACTTATTAAGTTGGGTAAGATACAAACATAATCTAAATAAGAACAGAACGAAATATATACTACAAAACATACTTTTAACAAAATACCTGTATTTTAAGCTCGCTTAATGTATTGTCCTTTTTAATATTATCCTCTTACATGCCAGTTCTCTCTATTATTCTTCTCGCACTTTCACACAACATACACACATTCATTCATCGTCTTTCAATCCAAGCAGTGGGCGCGCTGCTTCAGATTTTACTGTTTGACTAACGCTATTTTTTATTTATTTAATTAATTTATGTAATTTGCAGGAGTATTAATAAGTTTTTCAGAGAAGGATTTTAATCTTACGGTATGGGAGGATTTTTTTATCTCGTATAAATGTATGTTCCATCTGATGGTATATGTAACACTATCGATGGAAGTGTATGTGAACCGGAATCCTCAACCACCCATCTTGATACCAGAACTGGTTAAAGTTGTATAGCCTTTACGATCGTTAGTGCCTGCAGTGCCGCTGAGCTTGTCAGCTTGTTATGTCAATCTTCTTAAACTCCGGGATGTTGCCGTTAGCCGTTGGTTTGTCTCGCAGAAACAATGGGTAATTAGCCGTGCCAATGAGGCTCTTGGCCTTGCGCCTGGCATTGCTGCAGCGCGGCACTCCTTGCGAAACGCTTCACCCGCTGACGACACCAGATCCACTGCACCAATTATTAACTAATACTATTACTACACAGCGAGATATTACTCGACACTAATTAGTTACAACTAACCTCAGTTAGTTGGCTATTAACCTGGGATTACATACCTTATCTATATATTAATACAAGACAAAAATTTGTGCTCCTTTTTAAGTACATTGCAGGAGTGTGCGATTTGGCATAGTTAAAGTTCATGTGTGGAGAATTGCAGAAAGATAAAAAGTTAAATGTAAGTACATTTTGGAATTTTTTTATTTTTTTTTGAAAGAGATTGCTGATTGCCGCTGCGGCATTTTCAGCTTCACCGGGCTTTTTTGGAGGCGGCTAGGAACGTAAAGGGTCCCTCAAGCCGTGTGAAACGAATCACCTTCAGAGGTTATCTAGAGGGAACGGCATCGCGCACTAGTGCGCGTCCCCGTGCCCTACTAGATTCTCCGAAGTATTCGGATCGGATCGGGACCCGGAGCAACCCGAGGGCGCCTCTAAAGGCACGGACCTCGGCTCGGGTTGACCGGGCCGTGGAGGAGGAGAGAAGCGCCCAGGTACATGTCTGTACCTGGTGTAGAGCGTGTGTGAACCGGTTCTTCGTACCCTTGTTCTACGAGTACGGTGTCTTGGGCCTAAACTGGTGTGCATGTTTAGTGTATCCTGTAAATGTGTGCTGTCATTTAGAGGATCGGGCGGGGGGGCGTTCGCAACCGTTATGGGATCGTCGGGGTCATCTAGGACGTGCTTAGGACGCCTAGACATGAACCGTTTTGTTGGTGGAACGGTTCATGTCTAGGCGTCCTAACATGAACCGTTCCACCAACAAACATTTTGGAAAATACGGTCACTAGTAATTTATTATTAATTTAAATATTTTATTTTGTTCTTCCCGTTCACCGTCGTCTGGTCCTTCGATCTCGGCAGATCTTGCGCTACTATTATATATTACTCCATTCATAACAATTTGACGTTAATAACCAACCAAGTGTGCTTAACATTGAACTCTTAGCGCAAAATTTATAAACACTCATTATATTTGTGAGCTGTTACAAAATTAATATAATGTATAGCGAGCTCGGTTTCCGATAAAGCAGGTTTGTGGTAATTTTTTGCTGTTACAGCAAACGAGTGCCAGCGGAAGACGTTCCGCGGCGCCTAACGGACCGCGCGTCCACGCACACCCGGTCTGGACTCGCGGTACACGCGGCCACGGATACCTACTTATGCGGATCCATTTTAAAGAGATTATTATTATTATTATATCAGCCATAGCTGTCCCACTCCTGGGCAAAGGCCTCCCCACACTTTTTCCACACCTTCCGGTCCCCTGGAACATCACGCCATTCCTTCATGAACCTATCAGGTCGTCCCGGTAAGGTATGAGATTATTATCAATGCAATAAACGTCCTGTTAACATCCAAAAGCAAATACGCTATTCTCAAAAACGGTTACGAAAACGACTATATTTGTATTGAAGCAGCAGCAACAAATTCTCGTTTCGTGGGCATAATGGTAAATATCGACGATAGCGACGACATTATTTTATTTGACAGAATCGGCATAGAAGCATGCGCTTGCAACACCGTGGCCATAACTCGCGCGGTGGACTTCTTGGCGGGAAAGTGAAGAGTCATGTCTGCGGTTTTGTTTTATTTTCTAAAATTGTGTTATGTCGAATATTAATGTGAAATAATGGTGGATTATTAACCGTTAAGTGTTCGTGAGTGTGCATGAGTGTTGGCAAATGAAACAAAACAGTGCAATGTTACTTTTCAAATTCTCACAAGAAGTCTGCGTGAGGACTTAGTAAAGCCCCACATCTTTACTGAGATACTCGAGGGGTTGGGGGGGTAATATCATTTCTCATTTCTATTATCATTCATCATCATCAATATTGTTTATTTATGTATTACAATGAAATTAAGAAACTATGTAAGATTTCGGCATATGGACACGAATCCCTGCCATGTACAACTTCAAATATAAAAAGAAAAAAAAAAAAAACTCGCGCGGTACTGATCTTCAGATTTGAGGTGTTATTGCCCAGTACTATTACAGGATGGCCTACTTCAGCCAGGAAGCCAGGGAACGATTTTTCGAATCTCACCGGTGATTTTAAATCTAAAAGTGACATGAAATACACTATAAAGTATATATTTTTGCATTATTTAGCAAGCAATCGCAATTGATATCGTAGAGTGAAAATCGGTTGAAAATAGTCACCGGTTCTAAAATAAAATAAGACATGATTGCTTGGCGGCAAAAATTTGGTAAGAAGATGGTGGTCAATGGCCATCCATACAGTCTTCAGTCATATTGATTTGTGTATATTTGTATGGCAATAACAAAAGCAAGATCTTTTATTGGGCGCATTGACGGCTACTGCATATTCTCCTGCATAAATGAAAAAGGTGATACAATTGAACGATTGTCGTCTGTAATTACGAGCCTATAAAACTTTCCACAGATAGCTTATCGATCGATAAGCGACGGATTGTTGCAGCTACGAAGCTAATTTTGCATATTCTGGTTGATATGATTTATTATGACACTGTGACATTATTTTTATAAAATTCCTTATAAGTGTGTGTTCTGTAGATTAGCTTCATATTTCATGTGAATAAGTCGTTTAGTCACCAAAGTAAAATGGATTCGTCATCGATCAATTATTTTAATCTACTAAGATTGCTAGACTGCTTTGGTGGTTACACCTACGTGGTCTAGTGGTCAAGACCACCGGTCTCGGACCTGGAGGTCCCAGGCCCGATTCCCAGCGGGGTTACATGTTTGATTGGTGGTAGGCCTTTGATTGTCCGCCTGGCTAAATACCGACATCTTATCTTAATATGTCGCTATAACATTAATGTTAGTAGCATGTCGTGTTCCGGCAGTTAGAGATATGAGTAAGATAGCATTAGTAAGATAGTATAGCTTGTGCTTGTGCTTAGTGCTTCAGTAGTTGAGGACTTCGGGGAGAAATAAAAAAAAACCCCTCCCAAGCTTCAAGCTGCGGGTAGATATTGCCTAGTACGAATTAAATTATTAAATGATTTGATCACTTGAAATTTATAGGATGCATTCAAGCTCGTCTCGCGTCTCCTGGTGATAAAGGAGGGGAATTAAAATTATACCATATAAACTTTAGTTTTCGTTAACCTGACCGAATGCAAAATAAAACTTGCATAAGGCAACCTGCATCCTCATACCGCAGACGTGGTTTCGGCTCAGCTGCCGCTGGTAACGCTGGTATTGGGCACAAGTATGCGTGGCGCCCGGCCGGCCGCTACAAAAAGGTGCTTAGACCGAAAACGCTGCGAATAACTACGACCGTACGCTTTCGCAATGGCCCCCAAGATGCGGCAGCGCTTTTAAGGTTATCGGGTAATCTTGTAAATTTATCTTTCTTCTCGTTTATGACTTTATGATGAGAACGTTTAGCAGATACTACTATTGTATTAAACAAGTACAGGTTTTATAATCATCATATACCTACAAGTAATCTAAGTAAGTATTTTTTTTATTCGGTTCAGACTGTTCAACAATTAAAATATGCTTTTTCAACAACCAAAACGTTATTATTTACGGCAGTAACCTCATTTAAATTAAGGTAGTTGTAAACAATATAACCCATTTAATATTGATTACTTTACACTAAAGCTCTAAGTTATAGACATGTTAAATCATAAATTAAGACGTCTCCCAATAAGAGTTATTTTAAGTTATTCATACATTATTCAATGGATGGAGTTCTCAATGACCATCTGCCAATTTAACGCTCGGGCGGCAGCCCTGCTTCTGCATTCCTCGGAGAGCACCCGGCGAAAGGAGTCGAGCCAACTTTCCTTATTCGGAAGAAATGTTTCATTGATTCAGTGGCAGCCCTTTAAGGAGCGAATTTAGTTTCGATTGGATTACATTGATGAGATTGCTATCACCAGACATGAGTAATTATAATGATAATTTCTTTCTTTTTTGATATTAAGTTTTATACATTAAATGCAGTATAAGTTTGTTAAGTTTTACGTCTATAGATATTTGATATTGTTTGCTTTTTTTCAGTTTTATTATTTATTATTGTTTTCTTTCTGATACGTCCCACCAGTGCATGTCGCGGCGACCTATAATTGAGGGTACCCTATCCATTCGCATAACATTTTAAGATATATTGTAACATACTTTTGTTTATCCTAATTATATTTACGCATAACATTTTACGCATATTTTTTTAAAGTATAATGTCTTTAATCATAATAATGCTAAAGCATAAATTTGTTAACGCATAATGATATTAAAACATATTTTTTAAAAGCATAATAAAAATAAAAAAAAAAATAAAAAAAATAAAAGCATAATACGCCTACGAATAACAATTAACTCCTAAAATGTTACACTAATACACATTTTTAACTCTGAAATCCAGCTTTTCTTGAAGCTGCAACTTATGCTGAGAGGAGTCCAGTTCGTCGTAGTCGTAGCATTTTCATTTTAACTTATGTATTAGTGAAATGAAACAACTTTTACGGATCTGCTCGCGTTTATTTTACACATTAGTTTTAATTAATGTTTATCCTGACGTTTCGAACCCTTTGCAGGGTCCGTGGTCACAGGGAGACTGATCTGTTGGTCGTCTCATAATTAGTTCATTAGTCATAGTAATTATGTATTAGTTTTATTGTTAGAACCTAGGCCTGCTACGCAGAATAAATATTTTGTATTTGAATTAGAGAAAGAGTAAATTTTATATATTGTTATATGTATGTAAAACATATTCGCGGCTTAGGGGTGGCCCAAGGGCCACCAGAATTATTCAAAATAAATACGTAAAAATAACTTTTATTTGTTTCCGTTATTCTAATTGACTTTTATGCCTAAATACTATTAGGCTAATAGTCATTATGCCTGGTAGCATTATACGAATTAAAATTATGCCAAAACAAATTAGTCTAAAAGGCAATTATGTCAACATAAACTGTATGCCAAAAACAATTATTGTAAAATATTATTAGAAGTACCAAAATATAACTTCTTCTTTCTTGTTTTAATGTAAGTATGTCTTGTTGGTTGTCCTATTTAAATAAATAAATAAACAGGGTGCCTAGTGTGAGTTTCATTTGACATTCGATCACGTTAAACGAGAACAAAAATTAGAATAGCATTGAAGCAGCGCCTCCTAGCGACATACGAGAGAGAAAACTTTGCCATATTAGTTTTCGTTGTCGTAAACGTAATCGAATGAACACGGGTAGTAAACAAAAGTCACACTAGGCTCCCTGGGAAACATTTATTACAGTTAGGATTGTTCGCTTACACCTCTGTTGGTGTTTAATTAAAAACACTTAAATAAGAAGGCCGCTATATTTAAAAAAATGTGCGAAGCAGGGACGGGCCGCTAGTAAATCATATAACTATATGGCATAACTAGCTCCGACGGTTTGCCATCAACAGCTTTTATTTCGAAGCAAGGACAAGGAAGTAGCCATATCTCGTCAAAATGTTCATTCTCACGCTCAACACAACGATTGTGGTCCTAATCTCAGATCTCAATTATGTAACTGTATTCATATCTTTTAACTTCTGACTCTGTAGATATTCTGATTATAAACAGAAAAACATATAACTCACTGACTGAGATTCTAGCACTAGCACAGAGAGACTTATACTTTCCTATTGCTATACGAATAATTTATAAAAATAAGAAACACCCGTTACAGCACTAACTATCTGTTAGGATATTCGATAAAGTATTTTAAATTTTCAGCGAATTATGTGTTAATCCAAATGGATAAAAAAAAAAAAATATATGCGTTCATGCGTTTATTAAAGTCGTAAATACATGCGTTACTTTATCAGACAGGTCTAGAACAGTAGTACCAGTATAGACAGTGTAATGCATGCGCGCTCGTGCATTCGTCTGCTTATTATCTGTATTTTTCACCTAAGAGAGACTGAAAAACTCTTTGCAATTATTAAATTCATCAAATTTTAACTATTTTCTGTATTTACATTATCAGCGATTTTTTTTTTGAGAGAGATTGCTGATTGCCGCTGCGGCATTTTCAGCTTCACCGGGCTTAACATCAGCTACCTTTACTATAGGATTTTTAACGGAATTAATGGGCGTCATTGAAGTCACAGGACACGCTGTTTATCTTCTGGCATTGTCATGAGTTTTAGAAAGATTTGTTTGTGCTTCAAATGACAAACTAGTACGATCTGATTACACGCGCCGGCCGATCGACGGGCCGCGTGACGTCACGGCGCAGCGGCCACTGAGACTGAGACCGCTGAAGTGAATGCCATTGTTACTACTGTAGTATTATTGTATTGTATAGTGATACGCGCAAACGTTTCGGATGGATTGTAACGCTGGCGTATTACTCCTACAATGGAAACGTAAACGAATTGTACGAATTACTTTTACGGTTAATTTTGTTTTAGAGCTGCGCACCTAACGAGACAGGTAAATACCAAATAAGAGACTAAGTATTAGGTAAACAGATTTGTCTTTAAATGAGTTTTAATATATCAAAGTAAATTTTCAACATAAGTATAAAGCTAACGGGATTACTACCGGGTTTAGTTCATAATATCGACAGTCACTACATCGACGGTCGCTGTATCGAAAACGTTCTATCGACGGGTTAATGTACCGTACACCAAATCGATAGTACGTTATATCGACAGTACACTATATCGATTATACGTTGTATCGACAGTACACCATATCGATAGTACGCTGCATCGACAGTATACTATATCGATAATACGTTGTATCAACAGTAGAGTTGTAAGTCTACCGTAGCCTACCAAATTGTTAGGTAGTCTACCGGTAGGCTACGGTAAGCTACGGTAGTTTTGGTAGATTGCTTTTTAAGAAAAATTTTTAGAAACTCACAATATTTAGCCATATATTTTTTACGAGACAAGGACCGTGTCAACTATTAAACTTCGTATTAGATAAACTATGTTGAGAGCTTCTTTAACAATACAAAGAAAATAAATATTTACTTTTATTGTATAAAATTGACCACCTATATAATATGTAGTAGTAGGTAGGTGACGCTTTGCACGAGTCAACGTCGCGCGTCGCAAGCGGCTGTAGCCAGATCCAGGGGAGCGCGGGGAGCGGGCGCCGCGCCGGCGCCGGTACACACATTTTTTAATCGCAGTCAGTTTAAATATCGTTATTTCATACCTTTTCGCTTGCAGAAAGATTGAAAATGCCGCGGCAAAGTGGCGATGTGTGGGAGCACTATCAAGTACTTAGCGAGGAAGGGAAAAAAAATGGGTTATGTGCGTTTACTGCAACACCGAGTATAAAAATGCAATACCCTGCCGGTTGATTCTCCATATAAAGAAATGTGCCAGAAGTAGAAGATCCTCTTTCACTGAATTAAGTAACATTTTTATTTAATTTATTTGTAACAATTTGTATTACAAAAGTTAGAAAATTGATAGAAAAATGTTCCTTATTCACCTTTATTTTCTGTTATGTTAATCATTAAGTATTAATCTTTTGTTTTGGTGCAATAAATAATAATTGTATTGTAAAACCATTTATTAATTTGAAACCTACGAATGCTACCGTATTAAATGGTAGGCTACGGTAGTGTACCGTAGTCTATCGGTAGGCTACCAAACGAGTTGGTAGGCTACGATCGACTTAAAACTCTAATCGACAGTACACCATATCGATAGTAGGCTGCATCGACTGCCCGACCCGAACCAGATTTAAATAAAAACACGGGATTCTAAAAAGTTTTAATCACAATTTGTTAAATTTATAAATTGCTTGATTTTGATGTGATGTTGAAATAAAATGATTGAAAAATCATAAATTCGTATTTAGTACCCTTAGTTATTATTACAATAACCTTTAAAATAATTATAACATTGATAGGATTAATTCATCATCATCTTCATTAGCTCATTTTATATCCCCACTGCTGGGGCACGAGCATACCCTATGGGTGCGTAGGGAGAACGGGGCATAAACCACCACGCGGGCCCAGTGCGGGTTGGTGGTTTTTAACGACTGCTAATGCAGCCGGGACCAACGGCTTTACGTGCCTTCTGAAGCACGAAGGAGCTCGAGATGATACATTTTTGGTCATCGGATGACCGGCCTTTGCGAAAGTTGCTTAACCTATGCAATCGCAGACCAGGCGCGTTAAACACTACGCCATTGAGCTCCTCAATAGATAGGATTAATTAAAAAAAAAACAAATAATAATAACACTTTCACATTTATAAAATACATAGAATTATTACAGTACATAGTTGCAAAATTCTTATTAAGTAAAAACAAAATAATAGTTTAATAAGGCATGCATCTGAATTAATTCTCTAATCATTATTTAAATTAATGAATATTTTCCTTATCCTTCATTCGCTTTTATAACTATTTTATTTCTACAAATCATACATGTTATTATAATTCATAATAACTCTGTATCTTTTAGCGTAGGTAGTACATACATACAGAGATTTAGTAATTGTAGCTTGGCCTTAAACAAGATTTTTCGTACTACCCTCATTGAGTTTGTAATAAAATGGTTTTGAATTATTTTGTCGTTAGTCTTGGTGTACATTACGAAAATGGACGGAATTAAATTAGCTACAACGCATAGCAATAAGCAATGTTTAGTAATAAATAGTCGATAAAACGTATTATCGATATAGTATACTGTCGATGCAGCGTACTATCGATATGGTGTACTGTCGATACAACGTATTATCGATATAGTGTACTGTCGATATAGCGTACTATCGATTTGGTGTACTGTCGATGTAGCGTACCATCGATTTGGGGTACTGTCGATACATTAACCCGTCGATGGAACGTTTTCGATACAGCGACCGTCGATGTAGTGACTGTCGATATTATGAACTAGACCCACTACTACCAGATCTGGCATATTTGATATTTCGGCACTGTTGTAAGCTACACGATCGCCGATGTTCTACGTTAATACGTAGAACATCGTTATTATAAAGCCGATAATAGCACCTACAAGGAATCCTTTAAATCTTCATTCAAACATGGGTAATAAAGATTACTCTTTGATCAAAGAAACACAGCAGCAAGCAAAATAAGAAATAACAAATGGATAATGTGACAAGTGAGAGTGCTATTACACACGGTGTGTGTTGAACTAAATATGCAGACGCCATAGCATTACACTGTGTCACACATCATAGCTTGGTTTCATTGTTATACAAACAAAATGGACAACACAATTACAAGATTAGCATTTATTTATCAAAGTAGTGTGCCAAAATACAATAATCCATTTGCATTCTAGCATGTCCGTGATGCTGAACACACACCGTAAATACCTAAGTGATCTTAGTTTGAGATGAAACACGCTCTTTTCGTAAACAAGGAAGCGTACAACTTCCAAATTGTTACGCTATTTTTACATTAACGTAAACGGAATGTCCAAAAATACTCACACCCGGTTGCTTGCTTGAAGCTGCGGCGAGGGTTCGAGACTCGGGGGCGTCCGCAACGCTTTATGAATCACGGATTCTGTGAACTTTAGAGCAGCAGCCCTGAGTTGTGAGCGGAAAATACCACAAGGAAGTATCAACCATTTACCTGGCGCCAGCCATATTTAGACATAATAAAACAGGTGTTGCAATTTTATTATAGATTGTGTTGTTCTTTCGAACGAATTAAATTTTTTATGCTTATTAAGATACTTCCTATTTACATCGGATTAGTCTTCCCATTCTCATATTATTATTGTTATTATTTTATATCTTACGAGTAAATATAGTGCCTTCATCTCACCTGATGTTGGAAGACCAATGGTGGAAGCGCACTTCACCCGGGATCCTCAACTAGTGAGGCACTGGCTATCTTACTCGTATCTCGAGCTGCCGGAACACAACATGCTACAAACATTGATGATTTGGTAACATATTAACTCGAACATATCATGACGAGACAGTGGAGCGTCAACCCTCCATGCTGACCTGATGGGCGATATCATGACAAAGATTTTTATATAAATTATCAAAATTGTGTAATGCCGATTTCTCTTTACTCTTAATATATACTAAACGACATCGCAAACGAGTGTGTGAACATCAAGGAACTGCTTTATTGGTACATAAGTATATGTGCAATAAGTAAAACATTCACGATTTCCAAAATCGTTACATAACAAACAGGACAGTAAAGTTTTAAGGTGTGTAACACACTATAAAACACACAGTGTGTTCGATTTGTTGATCCTTTCCAAATGTACGTAACGAAAGAAGTAAAAGTGAGGAAGCGGAGTGAAATGGAGATCAATCAGCTGATCGATCAGCAGCGACACCAACACCACTACCGCGCGGAGCTCCCCGAGCCGATCCGAACCCATCGGAGAATCTAGTAGAAAACGGGGACACGAACTAGTGCGTGATGCCGATCCCTCTAGAAAACCTCCGAAGGTGATTCGTTTCACACGGCTTGAGGAATCCTTTAGGTTTCTCACCGCCCGCCCCGGAAAAAGCCGGGTGAAGCTGAAAAAGCCCAGTAGCGATCAGACGATGACACTATTTTCGCTACTTAATTCTCCAAATGCTCCTTACCTCACTCCTCATTTTCAATACCTTTGCTCCTCTCATAGCAGGAATCTCCGATCTACAAATAATCTTCTCCTTCTCTGTCCTTCCCACACATCTGGCTTTGTACACTCCTCCTGCCATACTCAGTCCATTCTCCTATGGAATGCGCTACCTCTTGAAATCAGGATGGCTACGAGTTGTGACTTGTGACTCTTTTAAAAAGAAAGTCCGTATGCTCTTTTTTGATAAAACATTGGCAGAATCATCTCAGTAACGTCCTATTTATAAATTATGTATTATACGTTTATTTTTGTAGTATATTTGTAAAAGTCCTCTTAGCTATCTACAACAAGTCTTTGAATACAGGTATTTTTCCCTCATTATGGAAGACAGCTAAGATCGTTCCTGTATTTAAATCAGGCAGTGAAAATCTGGTCCATAATTATAGACCAATATCCATTATATCTTGTCTTGGTAAGGTCCTAGAATCATTGGTCTGTCCAAGTATACAAAATCACGCTAAACAATTCTTTAGTACATGTCAGCATGGTTTTGTTGAACACAGATCCACAAGCACTAACTTGGTAGATTTCTCTGAAATGTTGTTTGAATCTCTTGACAATGGCAAACAAGTAGACGTTATTTACACCGACTTTAGCAAAGCTTTTGATCGAGTTCCTCATCAGATACTATTACAAAAGTTGTCGGCATATGGCCTCAGTTATGCTTTGTTGAGGTGGATAGGATCCTACTTGCGTAATCGTAAATTCTTCACAGTAGTCAATGGGTTTCAATCGGATTTGGAGTGTATCAATTCAGGCGTGCCACAGGGATCTCATTTAGGGCCTATCTTATTTAATATTTTTGTAAATGATATACCGAATTGTCTTACATCATCAAAACCATATATGTATGCTGATGACTTAAAGTTTGGTAGAGAGATCAAAACTTTAGAGGACTCAGTTTTACTTCAAAGCGATCTCAATAAAATTGTTGAATGGTGCGAAGTCAACTGCATGGCATTAAACACGAATAAATGTTTTTACATTAGATTTGGTAGGAAACAGAAATTAATTGATCACAAATATACTATAGATGATACTTGTATTGAAGAAAAGGTGGTTGTTCGAGATTTGGGTGTTACGTTTGACAGTAAATTGACGTTTATTCAGCACATAGACAATATCGTGAAACGGGCCTCGAGAATGCTTGGTTTTGTCCTAAGAAATATAAAGGACCTGCGTAGTAGTAAAACAAAAATTTTACTTTTCAATAGCCTAGTGCGAAGTATATTGGAGTATTGCAGTATCGTCTGGAGGCCGCATTATGCTACACATAGCTTACGCATGGAACGAATTCAGAAAAGGTTTGTCTGGCACCTGATGTATTCTTGTGGTATCTCTAAAAAGAAACTAACTTCGTATAGCAGCCGTTTGACGCACTTTAAAATAGACTCGTTGTTGAATCGTAGACTTTCAAGTGACATATCTTTCGTCTCCAAAATCTTAAATCACAAAATAGATTGTCCTCAACTACTGGATAAAATAAAAATGCGTGTCCCGGTAAGATATCCTCGAAGTGTAATCGCACCCCTTAGAGCTCCGTTTCGTAAAACCGTTTACGGCTCAAACTCACCAATTGCAAGGTTCTGTAAGCTGGTAAATGAGTATAGTAACGATATTGATATTCACTACGACTCACCCACCAAGGTCCGTAGGATAATTTTGGCCAAGCTTAACAGTGAAGCGCAATCTTAAGATTGCCTTTTTGTCCTACTGTCTTTCTTGTCCCGCTCGGTTATGTTTTGTTTTTTCTTTTTTAGTTTATATTATTTTTGGTTTATGTAAAAATTTCATTTATTAGTTCCATACAATCAAAAAAGAATCATTTTTGTAATTTAAGTACCTATAGGAATCATAGGAATAGAATAATTTACTTTGTTATTATTAGTTTCTTTTGGCAAATATAATTGTTTTAGTGCATGCTGTGTTTGCCTGTAAGAATTTGTGACAATTAGTTTATATATATAGTATTTAAGTGAGCTTATGTATTGTTGTACACAAATGTTGGCAAACCTAAATAAATAAATAAATAAATATAATTGTACATATGTAGGTATATATTGTGCGTCTTATGATATATTCTTTTTTTTCACTAAATTTTTTGTCTTAACACGTTGACTGCCGCAAAACCAGACACAATAGAAAATTTATTGTTTGTCGGTCACCGGTGACCACCACGGCGATTAAAGACTTAACCTAATTGCACCTACCATGTTATCTCTGCACCACTCTATGGTTGACTGGTAGAGAATGCCTCAGGTATTATAAACCCGCCATGTAATTTATGTTGCAAAAGTTTTTAAATAAATAAATCAGCAGTCTCCGGTTGGTGCCTACTAAGTGCCGTGCGCAATAAATACAATCTCCCATAGTTCAAAATACAAGGCCAGGGAGGACCTGCCCAAAGAAACACTCAATGCAATGGCTACAGAACATCACCAACTGGTCCTATTAAAGTACTACCAAACTCTTCGGAGCCGCAACGTCACGAGTCCAACAGGCCGTAATGTTAGCCGACCTCAGATAGGACATCACACAACAAGTAGAAGAGTGCCGAGCGCGGGTTTTGAGTACACTTGCTCCTGGACACTCTGTGGACAAGAGCACGAAAATAACTTCAGTTTATTTGGTTGGATGTAAAGATCAAAGAATCTTTACACATACATTAGCTTTATAAACAGAGAGAGAGGGCAACTGATGCTGCGCTGTTTCCACGCTGCAGCAGTTGTCTTCGCGGCTGGACTCCGTTTCTACTTAACGTCAAGTGGAAATGGTGGAATGGAGTAATTATCCGTGATAACTATAAAAAATACAGAGACCCACCGCTTTTATTATAAGAAATGTAACGTATTTTACAAAATTTGCATTTGCATTTTGTTTATATAGTTCATAGGAAGTTTGACGCTTTTTAATATCGCTAAAATTTTCTACAGTGTATATAGAGCTTTTTTATTAATAGCTTTTAATAGATAGAGTAGATCAATAGAATCTAATTTACTACTTTAAATGTAAATAGACTATTATATTCCAAGACGTAACGTTTATAAAAGCACAGAGATTACCGTCCGCAAACAATCAAACATACAAACGAAAAAGTCAGAAAGTTTACCTGTTTATTAATAGCAGTATAGATATGTATCATATGCAATATCGCCAGCAATAGTTGCGTATTATGTAATAATATCGTTTACAAATTAATGGTATAATATGCAGTGGGTTCACACACAGGGTTCTTAAAATACAGTCATAATGTTCAATTTACTAATTACCAAGCGACCAGTCCACTAGCAATAGGGTTTCAATATATTTTATTACTGTAAGGGGGATTAGGGGAATCCTCAACAATAAAACTAAAGCGAAACGAATGCCAATGTTGTATTCCACGAAGTCGGGTAGACACGTACCTAATCATTGTATTATCATTGCGTGCGAGGACTGCCATATTAATTTGATGGCAGATCACCGCATGGGTGTCCAAAACAAAAGAATATTTTGGACTCTTCCTGCTTCGGAAGGCACGTGAGCCGTTGGTGCCGGTTATTGCTTAAGTCACGCCGACAACTTGTATTAACATCATCGTAGTTTATTATATCAGGTAGGTACCAACATATAAAATAAATGCTTTTATTAAATAAAAGAATTACAACAGTAAGTATAAATTATTTCTAGAAGTCCCCAAACTAGGTAATTCTGTCTATGGGATGGGGACTTACATTTAGTGGTGGTAAATATAATTATGTCTATGGCAGGTTTACAACAAAAGAATTAATAATATATATTGTAAACTATACTAGCAAATACGAGTACGATACCGAATTACAGATTATACGACGCAAATCACAATTTCTTTCACAATTTTTAAATTTTTAAATCAATGAATTTACGCGTTGTCATTAGTCTTCGAGTTAGTCTTCGAGGTTTGGAAGGCACGTTGTAGTTGTCAGTAAAACCCACCAATTCCGCATCATGG
The DNA here is from genome assembly GCA_949315975.1 of Eudonia truncicolella. Lineage (NCBI taxonomy): Eukaryota > Metazoa > Arthropoda > Insecta > Lepidoptera > Crambidae > Eudonia > Eudonia truncicolella. The sequence goes on along the minus strand of OX438838.1, from coordinate 439,133 downwards.
CGTCAGCGTGTTTGTTGGTGGTTATGGCCCAATCACCCTTGTACTATATTGTACAAGTGATGTGGGACTTTTATAAGATGATGATGACGTCATCATACTTATCTAAGCATACCTAAAACAACAAAAAAAATTAACAGGGCTGATATTTGTAATTGGTTACAAAGCAAGTATAATAAAAGTCATGTATGACGTTAAAGCACTTTAAGTACTTACCTTAAAAATTGTAAAAAATTACCAAGTTGGTTTTCCTCTATTGAATCCCAGTTAATTAAAATCAATGTCAAAATAAGAAGTAGGTATCAAAAAGCTAATATAACACACGCAAGTAAAGATGATTCGCGAGCGGCGTCCGCGATATGATCGATAAGGCTTATCGCCGATAACGCTCGTGACTCGCCTGCCCAATGCAAACATATTAAATCATTATTCCTTTTCATGCTCTCACAATATCGATACGCAATAAAGATTACCTGTTTGTTCAGAAATGTTATTTGAAATAACATGCGTGAACCAACTATAGCACATCTTCGGCCTTATCGACACTTAAAACGGCAAGTGTGATAAAATAAAGGCCAAGCGGCCCCCATAATTGTGCAATTAGCTTCTAATCATTACATAAATGCCTCATTTATACAACAGTATAAATCGTTGTTTTATTAAATTAATAAATGAGTAAGACAATCTTAAAACCGTTATTTTTAACCCCAATAATTTTTTTGATTTTGTTACAACAAATCTTTTGCTTGAAAAATATTTTCAATAATAGTTAAAGTAACAAAGAAAACAAACAGATATAGAGATAATATTCAAGGAATCCCTACCATTAAATGTGTAATATAAGTTAAACTTAATTTTAAGCTTAGGCTTTCGAGAAGCTCGATATCGCAGTGGTTATAACGCGCTGGCTGCGATTGCTGAAGTTAAGTAACATTCGCAAAGGCCGGTCATCAAATGGGTTACCAACAATTTACTATCACGAGGTGCTTCGGAAGGCATGTAAAGCTGTTGGTCCCGGCTGCATTAGCAGTCGTAGTTAATAACCATAAATCCGCACTGGGCCCGCGTAGTGTTTATGGTCCGTTCTTCCTGTGGTGTTTCCACGGACATAAAATAAGCTGGTGATGAATACGCTTACGACGTTAATGAGTGATAGACATACTGCTTGTATTTCATTTTATATTTTAGTTCAAAGTACTTTACCTAAGTTGGAAAGAAAGAAAGAAAGAAAGAAAGAAAGAAAATACATTTATTGGCACACACTACAACAAAAAATTATTACATAAACATAAAATAAAAATAAAAATAATTAAACAGGTTAATATTATATTAAACCTGATTTAGACTAACGAAGAGACTCAGTAATATTTAGAGCAAACTCGACGTCATGTTTTCAGGACAATACTTTTCGAAACGATTATCGTTGACAAGATATTGCATTGAGCCGGAAGTTGCCTAAATAATATCAAACTGATTGGTCTATTTTAATATTTTTATCTTTTATAAATATTACGTTTGATAATCTGATGCAACAATTTGCAACAGCGAATATTTCAGCAACCGTATCTAATTCATTTATTCTTAGCTCGGGTCTAGGATCTTTTCTTCAGAGTTCCATGGAACCATTGTAACTCATTCCCGATCCGATCTGAACCCCTCGGAGACTCTAGTAGGGCGCGGGGTCACGCCTACGCCTTAGTACCGTAAATACCGTTCTAATGTTGTAAAAATGAGCGTTTAGCGTCGAGCATTTAGCGCTGAGTCGACGCTTTGGAGCGTTTTAGACTCGAGCGTTAAACGCGCTAAAAATACCTTGGTAATACCTTGAAGCACCAATAATGACAACATGTAGAGGGCAATATGTCCATACGGTAACATATTTATGCTCGTGACTGTACACTTACTGAGTGAGTTTTTTTTGTGAGAGTTTGATGATTGCTTAAAACGGCATTTTCAGCTTCACCGGGCTTTTTTTGGGGCGGCGAGAAACCTAAAGGGTTCCTCAAGCCGTGTGAAACAAATCACCTTCGGAGGTTTTCTAGAGGGAACGGCATAACGCACTAGTGCGTGTCCCCGTACCCTACTAAATTCTCCGATGGATACGATCCGATCGGACCAGGGGGCCTACCGCCTAACTCTATCGCTATCGATCTCCCTATCGCGTTCTATAGTTTATGGCGTCATCTTGTCATTTCGAAAGCTATATAAAAGCAATATCGAAAGCTATAGGCTCTAGCTTTCGATATTGCTTTCATATTGCTTTCATAACGCTTTCGAAATTACAAAATTACGCCATAAACTATAGAGCGCGATTGCGAGAGTGATGGCGATAGAGTTAGGCGGTCGGGGGGCGGGTCAGGTGCACCTGACATAGTGTCCCCCGCTCGTGGAACTTCTTTAACACTTTGTCTTTTTTCAAATTGTAACGTCAATTTGAAGCAAACATGAAAGGTGGACCAAACGACATGTCCCCGGTACCCGCGCGCGTGCGCTGCATGTGTTTAGTGGTAGAGCGCAGCCGCGCCAGCAGGCCGTAATCATCGTGTACCGCAATGGCTACTATAAAAATTTGCTGCACTCAAAAAAAAAAAATTTAAAAAAAAAACGACTTCGAGAAGGTGTTCTTGTTTGCAAACAACAAGTATAAAACCGTCGTCTGTTTGTGAAATGGTCCAGTAGGTATCCGTGTTTGTCTATGCTACGATCACTCAGGCTCGTCCCACGCCGCGCCTTATCCACTCACAATAGTTAATTTATTTCACAATGGCTACCGAAATGGACGCGGGTTTCTTATCTACATAAAGTTTAGATAAGCTATTTATGAAGTCTTTAGAACCCATGAAAAAGATTCGTATTGATTCAGGCAGACAACACCAATTAATATTTATTTAATTGTAGAGCGACCATACAATACACCAACCTTCACTGGATCTAAATACTGCATGCTCACACGATTGAGTTCAGAAACTCAGATTGTGGACATTGGTAAAGTAAAACGAATTAATTGTCTACATTACGAATTTATTAGTTATTTTTAATAGTAAAGACACACACGGAGACGGATTTAGAAATAAATTACTAATCATTACTGCAGTAGCTACACTACAGTCCTAGTGGGACTGTAGTGTAGCTCATAGCTCAGTGTAGCTCAGTGTAGCTCATATCATAGAATAGTAAAGACACACACGGAGACGGATTTAGAAATAAATTACTAATCATTACTGCAGTAGCTACACTACAGTCCTAGTTAGGACTTATTTCTAAAGAGATTTCTAAGAGTTTATTTCTAAATCCGTCTCCGTGTGTGTCTTTACTATTAAAAATAACTAATAAATTCGTAATGTAGACAATTAATTCGTTTTACTTTACCAATGTCCACAATCTGAGTTTCTGAACTCAATCGTGTGAGCATTGTTTCATGGATAAGGTTGGTGATAAAACGCGAACATTATACAATTTATTGATTGTTACTTTTAATACAATTTTTATTAAATAAAAACTAACTGATTTACTAGTGGAACCCTGGAGAGTCTTCACGTGTGCTGATTTATTGTATTATCGTTATCGAATTAAGATACGGGGGTGGGGGGTGGGGGGGAGACTATACGTCAATTAATCGTTTTGTTGGCCTTTGTTTTGCATCGTGTGTCGAATTAGAATACGTAGTGGTTTGTAGTTGTTTATTCTTATTTGTTCTTATCGTCTTATCGTTGTTGTGGTCTTATCGTCACCTACCGTCAAATAAGATGAAGATCAAGCGTTTTCTTTTGGGTAATAATAGAACATTTTTATATAAATAATTAAAAAAACGAGCAAGCCTTACAGTAGTCGCATGTGATGTGTAAACATTTAACATCTCACCTTCTTAATAAGCAATTTTAACCCTATATTTTGAAACCAATGACATATTTTTTTTTACAAATTTTAATGAGAATGTTGTAAATACTCATTAAAAGACATTTGACATCTCAAAATGATGACACAATATGTCACTTAAAGTAATACTAATTCTTGTTCCTAATATCGATTTTAAATTTACAAAATGGCGCGCGCTTGCTCCGTATATTTTTTTACAAATCATAAAGAGAATGCAGTAAATACTCATTAGAAGACATGTCACCCTCACACTGCTACGATCACATTTCTACGAAATCACTCCCACAAATTATTGTATACGGGTGTAATCGTTAAGTGTTATCATAGCAGGACACTTTCCATTACAAATAAATAAATAATAATATATATTAATAAATAAATAAATAAATAAATAAATATAATAATATATAACATTAATAGATTAACAAAAGAAAGTTTCCGAGTGTGAGGAGCAGCGACCTTGTAGTGCCTATTACATTTATTTATAAAACTTTTCTGTAACACTTGTCTATATGTAACATGAACTTGTAAATAAATAATAAGCAAAGAAAGAGTCAAGTGCACAAATGGTCTTCCCCACAGACGTTCACGCGCTTTTTAAAAAGCAGGTGTATGTAACGAGAGCCACGAATGTTAGAATGGGCGTATTCAAGCTCCATACAACTCAAAATATCTTTAATAACATCCTTTAAATGTTTTCTTTTCATTAACAATGAAAGCAAATTCTACAAAAGATTGGAAACGTCTGAGATAAAATGTATAATATGTAACATAAATGCAAGTAGATCCTTAAGGGACCTTTCAACTTGAGGAGTTCGATGAATCAGCGGCTGCGCGAAGTCGCTTACACTCACCAACAGAGAATGGGCTAGCGTGGAGGGTTGTTATGGCCCTGTCCCCATGTGCATGAGGGAAGGCTTGAGTCCAGTTGTGCTTGATAATTACGTTAGTGAGATCAATATATTTTTTTACAATTTAATGTTTATGAACTGAAATTGGATAAGTAAACATAAGGAAAACGTCAGTTAATATTCCGAGTCATCATCTCAGCCAACTATTAATTATTCATAGTTGGGTTTTTGTGCGGTAGCCATTTTCTTTCAGCTTGCTCAATTAGAAAACAGTTATACCCTAATGAAGTGGAGGCGTAGCGCTGACCGGCGACAAACCGATTCGGTCCGCCATCGGACATGCGCCCGCGCAACATGACAGCGGCACAAACATCACATTCTAATACTTATAAATAATTACTGCGGGTACATACATTAAGGTTAACCAAACACCAACTCATCATATTTACCAGCTAGCTTCATGCTAGTCATTCATTAAATAATAATGAAGTTGCATTAAATCGTTAAAGTTACTGTTAGTTTTTTTATTCATAATTAATAATAAAATATCGACAGCGCAATTAAAATACGTCCGTTACAATATGCCATTAAATTATTTAAGTCGCAGGTTCTTCATCTTTGGCTATATAAATGTCAGTTGGAGAAATCCAACTGAAGCACTGCGTTCACTTTGTAATGCGTAAGGGACTACTCACCCACGAGTCCCACGAGTCCCACGACCCGACCCTTTTAGGGTTCGGTGACACGCACTAGTGTGTGATACCGTTCCCTACAGAAAACCTCTGACGGTGCTTCGTTTCACACGGCTTGAGGAACCCTTTAAGTTTCTTGCCACCCAATGAAGTCCGGTGCCGCTGAAAATACCAAGCGGCAATCAGCAAACTCACTCCAAAAAAAAAGTGTTGTTTAGTGTGTGTACCGTGGGTGTAAGTGGTGATCAACATCATCATCGCCGAGCAACAGCTACCGAGCGGAGAGCGGACGGTGCCGCGAGTGCGTGTAAGCGGCCGGTCACCACGCGCATTGTAATGCTAATCCGTGTCAAACCACCACCATTCTTTGTTTAACTCGGTATTCATATAGAATGTAAATAGTCTGTGAGCTGGTGCCAATGACGCAGCATTGCATGTAGTGTTCGACAATTAAGATCAAAAAAATAAGTACTGAAAATACTGTAGATACAGATTGTTTACAACAATTCTAAAAATAGGCAATAGGTAGAAAAGGAAAAAATATTGTTCCTTTTTTACTCTGCTTGTTGTAGCCCAAAAAATAAGATAATACAAAAATCTTTGATCCCACATAAAAAATAGACGATCTTAAATAAAAAGTAGAAGCTTGTCCAATTACCTTAAAGAACAACGACAGAAGACATTATGTTCGATTTATGAACGGAACAAAGTAGTTACTTACTTATTGCTATCACGTATTAAGATAAACGGAAAATAAAGGAAGCTACAGCAATTAAAATTACGTTTTAAAAACATCTCCTTGCATTTTTCACATCATAATTGCAATTGAATTTATTAGTAAACAAAATATTCCAACACGCTGGTGTGAGTCCAAGTTCCACCTGAGGCAGGCGTCTTGTTTCTAAGCGTCTACTTAATGATGGTTATGAAGTGGGTCCTCATACGCGCCGGCGCAGTCAGTGGCGTGATTGTTTAGGACGAGGCGTGTAACCTGTGGTCCATGCCGTCCATGTGAATGTGCCGCTGCGTTCAAACGTTCATGTAAGCCTTTCCATCGCATTGTTCTGGGGTCTCGCATTCCGCGGCTCGGTAATTTAGAAAAACCATGTGAAGCGGGCCTATTTAACAGCATTATTTAATTGAATAGTAAAAGTTTATTGCTAGGTTACTACTTTATGTTAAAAGAGCAACTTGTTCTCTCAACAGATTGACCGCCGCCGGGCCCAGAGACAATACAAATTCAATTGTTTGTCGGTCAAATGGCGTTTAAGGTGTTAAAATCTGGGGTGTTGCTTTCATGTGCGTTGAGTAAATGAGCAGTCCCATTCGCATTGTGATGCTTGTCATTGAAAATGGAATGTAGACTGATTTGTCAGAGATCATGGCGTTTCTAACTTAATCAAAATATCTGAAAATCAAAGACTGTACAAAGGTAGGTAATAAGAGAATAATATGTTTGCTAATGAAGTTTTCTAATTTTCTAAAGGCCTAATTTTCTTATGCCAGACTTTATCGGTAGATTTAAATTATTAGTATTAGTTTTGTATCGAAATTGCTCAAATTACCCCAAATAATGCTAATTTTATAAATGTGACCACACTTTCCATCAATGGCGGCGGCGCCAAAGGTCCTACCTACCGAAGTGCCGACAAAAGTATTGCCATGTAAGTTTTGTCATTTAACAAAATTTTTATCGGAGTAATTTTTTTTCATTTATTGTTTTAAATAGAACTGAATCTCGATACCTAATAACACCTTTACGGGTCGGACAGGGTTTTTTACATATTGTATAATAAGTGTTCACTTTCTACACGCGTGAGATAACTGCTACGATCAACAATCGAAGGATAACTGTCTATTTTCTAGTTTCAATTTGTTTCAAAGCACACTATAACAACATTAAAACAATTGCATGTTTTGTTGACGTGTATAATGTCAATAGGTACCTAGCTATCCACAAAAACTTAAAAGAATACAAAGTAAGGTAAAAAGATACGGTGATTGAAACCCGTGCACTTACTTCTTAACGGTCGGCTAGCGGTGATTACTTAAGATAACCGCTTACAGTTTGTAACTGCTGGCTAAAAGCCATCTCAGTTACCGGGTAATGCGAAGTAAAGCAGCCCGTCAGAGGCGTGACGGAGGCAGCGCTGGAGCCGGAGCGCGGCCCATCAGCCGTTGGCCACATAATAGGGATCCAGAAGGTAACACGTACCGCGCTCGAGTCACGCACCGCACACATAGACCCATCAGCCCATCAGCCCGGAACCGTATGAAGCATAGCTGTTCCGAGATGCCGGCCGCCGCGTCCGTGGCTTGTGTGCGAATGCGTTGCTCGAGTACGTTTATGTGAAGCTTGCCTTCTGCAGCCTCCTTACCTTGTGGTTTGGCCGTGGGAACCGACGCGGTCCACTACTGTAGCTTGTGCATACGTGAACGGGAATTCGATTAAGTTTGGCAATTCATCAAATACTTATATTATTCATCGTTACCTTTCTTAACATTTTGTACTTAGAAATACTTATGTCAGTCAAAGTAGGATAATTTGACGACCTCCGCAGCGGAGTGGCTCGCACACCGGTTTCAAGGTGTCGCCATCTCTGAGGTCCTAGGTTCGATTCCCGGTAGGGGCAAAATGTTTGTGTGATGAATACAAGCACATTTGTACCTGAGTCATGGCTGTTTATATATTATGTATATTTCAATAAAAATAATACTTATGCATGTATCATAATCTGTATGTGTATCCGTGCGTACTTCGGGCTAGACTAATTGTTGTGAATGTAAGAAGTATTTATTTATTTATTATTTATTATTAATTATAATGAACAGGTTTTTTTTGTTGTGAGTATTCGATAATTCGGCTTAGCACGATAACAGTATTTTAATGTAGGTACGTAATAGTTTCGATAGTTGTAACTGTCAATAAAAAGTAACTTGTTACTTTATTGAATAAAAAGGATCCTAGATAGATATCCTCGATCCATTAAAGCAGATCGCCGGAATCCCACAGACGATCTGTGTTCTGCTACAACGGAAGCGGAAACCAGGCAAAAGCGTCATTTAACAGAACGTGAAAGTCAAATGCGACCGTGTCCCAAAATGCTCATCGTAATCATGACATTTCATTGTTCGCACGTTCGCATGGACGCGATAGTTTTCTCTGAACCTACGTGTGGAATTATTCTGTGGTGTGGGGAAGGTTATGTGGCCTTACCACGAGTTTACGACATCGCGTTCTTCAGTAGCCATTAGGTGTAGTACGCTAAAATTAAATGTCACTACCAAACGAGCACGAGCTTCAATTGGCAGTGTAAACAGAGATATATTGTGTATAACAAAAAAAATAGCAACCTTCATTTCATACATGAGTTTTCTTACGCTGAACGCGTCGGTCGTCTCGCTAGCAGAAAGTGAGCAATCTTGAAACCATGGTAGGGCCACAAGCTCGACCTTTGCCAAGATCCACATACATACAGTTATGTCATTTGAAGTAACGCACACATCGCGTGACTTCCTCTTTCACCGTAGAAATGCTTCGGTTAAATGGAACGCATATTTTGGAGCGATTTTCGAAAGTGCTTCTTCCGGACGCGTTGTGTAATGTTAAATAAACTATTACAACCTTTTGTTTTTAAGTTGATCTGAAAATGCCATGAACTCACGCTTTTATACAATTTGCTGTTAGATTTCATGTTATACTTATATCTGAAGAATACTAGGGAATAAACCAACTTTTTTCTTTTTTTCCTTTAGTTGTTGGCTTCGTGCGATTAGCACATTTAGCCAGTGTCAAAGTAATTTTTCTTACAAGTAATACATAGATATACATTATTCCTTTCCAGTATGGTGATGATGAATGATAATAGAAATGAGAAGTGAGAAATAATATACCCCCACCCCTCGAGTATCTCAGATGTGGAAAGATGTAGGGCTTTGCTAATTCCTCGGACAAACATCTTGAGAGAATTTGAAAAGTGAAGTTGCATCGTTTTGTTTCATTTGCCAACACTCATGCGCACTTACGAACACTTAACGTTTAATAATCCACCAGTATTTCACATTAATTTCAACTTATCACAAATTTTAGAAAATAAAACAAAACCGCAGACATGACTCTTCATTTTCCCGCCAAGAAGTCTTAATAAACCACCTTACACACGACAAATACCATTTTTTTTTCTAATGATAGAAACGCAAAAACTTCGCTGTGATCTATTTGTTTTGTTTTGCTTTAAAATGAGTTTTCTTTTTCTAATTAAGATATCCACAGAGATGGCATATTGGCCTATTTACGTTATGCCTTATGCCTTGCCTGGTATTATTATACCAGGCCTATAATGACCCAGAGCTAGGGCTCACGAACCACGGTCGCCCGTAACAGTTCCTGTGCACACGGTCCGCAAAGCCGCGAGTCATCACACCCGCGGCGCGCTCAGCTTGATTTATTACACCTGCAACTTCGCAGTATCAATTTCCGCTCAAATCATATTATTACATAATGAGAACCTATACTAATACGTGCACTGATTTCTACTTGTAACTGCTTTATAAAAGGTGTGTGAGTGAGGCTTTCGACACGCATATGGCGAAGCTTATTTAAAGTTTAATTTACAATTTTACTTTGTTATTTATTTATTTACATACACAAGACAAATTACAATTGTTACAAAGTTTAACAATAAAATAGTTGTTGTAATCTAAAAAGTAATTCAAAAATATTTTTACACATAAAAACTAAAAACTTACATACTTGTGACAACAAAAACAAATTACTTTAGTTGTTCCTTGAACGTATACGTTTGCTTGTTTAAAAATATTATAGAGTCCGTTGTATCTTAGAAAGAATTTGTTATTTACATATATATTATGTAAAGGTACTATATTTACTCATCCATAAAATTACAATTAATTTCCCTAGATGCGTTTGCGTGTCTAAAACATGTGGTGCTTCTCCCCTTTCGATACTGAGGCGAGCCCTTTCCTTTCCACACGTTCGTGGCTTTACGAAGAGGTGCGGAATGCGGAAGTGGCGCTTTAAGCCTTCCCACCTTCCCACATATTTACCTGAATGATAGCACGCAGGCCCCCCTGCGTCGCGTCACACCTGGCAGATTAAAACACGATTGAGTAGACCTAAAACACACATTTATTACTAAGTGAATGTTCTTCAAATCGTTCGTGTTTTCGAGGGCTAATCAGTAGGTAAATATTACTTAATTTTAAAACTGTAACGTTTTGCACCGCTAAAAGCTCTTCAGATTTTTAGATCAATATTTAACAACAATTTTTTGTAGAAATTTTGCACTTGATTTTGAATGTTTCTTGAAAAAATGTTGTCAACAGGGTCTTCGTCTCTATCAATGGGTAACCTTTGGCTCATAAACTTACAAGATTATAAGCTAAGCTTAATATAAGGTTTTATTTTCTTCCAACAAGTCAATTAAGTCCCTGGAACCAGATTAGTGGGCTGTGTCAAAGTCGGTTCAAGGTCAAGACAAAACCTGACCTAAATCACAAATGCTTATTGTGAAGGTTGTGGGGAAGGAGGATTAAGGTGTCTAAACAGCCAACCTCTAAGGTGCTGTTACTCGTTTCAATAGAGGCAACGATAAAATACTTCAGGCTTTGTATTATCGTGTAATTAAAATTGAATTTAGATATCTGTACTAAGTTAATAGTTTTTTTTTATATATATATTTACGGGTAAGCACAGTGCCTTAATCTCACCTGATGATAAGTGATGATAAGGCCAATGATGAAAGCGCACTTCACCTGGGATCCTCAACTAGTGAGGTACTGGCTATCTTATTTCTAGCTGCCGGAACACAACAATGCTACAAACATTGATGTTATGGCGACATATTTAGATAAGATGGTGGTAGCTAGCCAGGCGGACAAACAAGCCCTACCACCAACCAAACCGAGTACACAAACATGTACCCCCCGCTGGGAATCGAACCCGGAACCTATGGGTCTAAACCGGTGGTCTTAGCCACTAGACCACAGAGGCGGTTAACACGCGAAGTAAAAATGTAACTTCTAAAACACATGCCAATTAAAACATGTATACGATTATCAGTCTACTGCGAGCGTATGTATTTAAAACATAGAAAAATGTATACAATTTACTAGGTCGTTCAAAAACAATGCATATCATAATGGATCCCTGGGGTGGGTACCGGAAGGCACAGTAACATTATCTATTCTGTAAACGATCGACCCCTTCGATTTTTTAAAAGTTAACTATATTTTTTCTGATTCACCACCCTCCATTCACAGCGCAGTTTATGAAAGCGCTTAGGGTACATAAGTCATAATCTTGAAGGTGCTACACACTATAAAACTAATGCTACACACTATGAAGCTAAATGAGGACTTAAAACGTGTCGTGGAATGGTCTCTTAGTGAATCCCGTAAAATCCAAATACTTGGTCTTGGGTTCAAAATTTCAAATAGACCTTATTAATAGACATAGGTACACCAAATGTGTTGATTGAGGGGACTTCCATAGAGCGTGTAACCGAAGCCCGAAATTTGGGTATACTTATGGATGTGGGACTTAAATTCGAGAAGCATTATCTCGGAGGTCGTCCAGCAGTGTTGTTACAGGCTCAGAGTTTTATCACATTCGCAATACCTCAGCGTGGATGTTCGTACACGGCTCTGTTGGTCCTTGATTTTGTCAAAGCTTAACTATGCTGACACTGTTATTGGCGGATGTCTTTTATCCAGAACCAAGAGACTTATTCAGCGAGTTCAAAACTCTTGTGTTCGTTTTTGTGTTCCTGTCCCTGACAAAGAACATATTACTCCTTACATTAATCATTACAAAATTATGAATATGCAGTCTAGACGTTCCCTTCACTTCGCTTGTTTACTTTTCGGCATTGTCAAGACTCAAAACCCATCATACTTGTTCGATTAGCTCCCATCGGGCTTGTCGAGATGCCTCTCGTCTTTTAGAGGTAGCTTCCGTTATTTGTCTACAAAGTGTTGGAACAATATTCCTCCCCCCTTTAGGAATTCTGCAACTGTTGGCTCTTTTAAAAGTAAATACAAAAAATACCTTCAACACCAGCAATGTATACTTTAAGTAAAGGCTATATTTAAATGTATAATAATGTATAATCGAGCATATTATGTAGTACATGTTCTACATATAACCTATATTTAGTACATTCTACAAAACTGTCTGATCCACGAAATAGTATTTAATTATTTATCTATATAACCTATTTATTTTTTGAGATTAATTTTATTATAATGTTAATTTTAAGAAAAATGTTTTAATGTGGATGTTGTAGTACTTAAGCTCTTCTGGTGCCCACGGAAGACCAGCGTCGTGGTGCCAATCCAGTACCTCGATGTTATGTTGAGTGGGAGCCATTTCATGGACACTCGTTTTAAGTTTTTCTATATTACGCATCAACTTATTGTTGATTTGTGTGGCAATGAATAAATGCTTTTTAAATGTCCGAAGTTATATTACATAATAAGTATAGCGTATTAGCTTGGCGATCCAGAGCGCCAATGTTACCAGCATTCTTGGGACAGTTGGAGGACATCCTTCATTTTAATTTGCTATTTAATTTTCTTTGCTTTTTAAGTTAAGTTTTGTTTCTTCTTGATGTGTATAATATTGTTTAATAATTACCTGTTTGTGTGATTTATTGCTTTTATTTATAAGTTCAAAGTTTAATTTATAAATCACGGGCATGCTTATCATTGAGGAAGCGGCAGTGGGTCGCACGACGTGATGGCGTTCTGAGTGCAGTTCCAGTAGCCGACCACTTAGCCGACCGCTTCCTGCTCGGCTCCTCGCAGACCCTCATTTGCCTCGTATTACGGCCACTGGCCAATCATCAGTCGTAACTCTTCCGGCAAACACTGACCGTGAAGAAACTGTCCTACAAATTTTGTTTGACAAGTTTATTTTCGAATATGACAATTTTTTATTTTTTTATATCGATGCTTAATTTGGGTGAAAATGTATAACTATGGCTAAGTATGTAAGTCAATTTGCTTTCAAAAGTAGGTATTTAAAAGTAAATTCCTATAGACGTTAACGACCACAACACTCACAATGTACTTACCCAAGATATACCTAATGTTAGTGTGGATGCGTGGATGGCCATGTGTTCTGTGATGATTTGTGTTAATTGTGATTTGCGCACTCTCTTTATTTTTCAGAGTATTATCATAACTTTAGCTTAAATCATTGTTACTTATATTTATATTACTAACCTTACCGTAAATTTACAAATTTCTAAAAATCTCTAACACACGTTTGAACACCTAGCGCAGGAATCAGGGCTTCCTTACTATTTATACATATGTTTTGGTCAATTCAGAATGATGTACCTTCTCATTGCGAAGTGAATCTCCGAAGGAGTAATGAGGGAGATTATACCCGTCTAGAACAAAATTGATTGAAGCTCCATCGCCACCTGTAGTGCCCACGAGAGTGCCTCCAGCGTACATCGTGTACATCGATACAATCGTGTTGCCGCTCTTTGTTACCCTTTGGTCGGTTTCTATGACATCTTGCGGCCAGCGGCGGGAAGTGGTGTTGCGGTTGGTATGGCCCGCTTCCAGTCAAGTCACCGCACTACATATGCACAGGATGCGTGACTAATGCAGCTGGTTCAAGAAAGAACCTATACTTCAGTAAACTATCTTTGGTCTGTGTGGTGTTTAGGCTAGCGGTCTGAGGCCCCGAGGTCCTAGGTTTGATTTCCAACGAAGAATACATAAGATTGTATTCGTTTTGATTAGTAGTTAGGGCTTGTTCTAAGTCGCCTGGTTAGCTACCACCAACTTCTATGTCTGTATATACAACTTTCTTTTCAGTATTTCTTTGTAGTAAGTGTTAGTAGTATTGTCGTTTTCCGACAGTAAAAGACAAGATAGCCATCTAACAGTAGGCAAGTAGTTTGTAAGTAAATTATATCAGCCTATATCTCAGAAATCAAGGGTTGCAGATGAAGTGCGCTTACTTGTCGGTTTTACCGTCACTTACTATCAAAGATAAGGGCCAAGCGTTCACCCGGTGTGGAATACTATACAACGGCTTTGCTGTACCCGCTGTGCTGCAGTAGAGCGTGCAACAGCGTAATGAAGTGGTTCTCTAATGAATACAATCACAAGTGATAGATATTAGCTGCCTGGATGGAGTCGCAGCATCCGTAATTAGAGATAAGCCTTCCCGGTAGCATAGCGGTCAGTGCAGCCGCCCGGATTGCGGAAGACCCAGGTTCGATTCCTGGCTGGGTCGGGTGGGCGTTTAATTTTTTCACTGTATTTTATAAAATTTTATGAATATTTAATTTAGCTTCAGTGCAGCAATTAGCACTTGAAAAATAAAAAAAAAAAGTAAAAATTTACTATAGCGTTGTGTTATCAAAGGGAATTGATCAGTTTGTTAGGGTGCTTTGGCCTGGCGTGGACATTAACTGTAATAATAAATGAATTCCTATTTAAATATTTCACACCTAAAAGAAATTAAATAACATAACAAAGTTGCAGCAAGTCGTAAAAAACATGCCAAATGTAGCATGCGTAATATTATGATTTTGTTACTAAAACTCATAAAAAAATATTATCTCTTTCTAAAATAATATAAGTATTATTCTTTACTTTAAAGATATTTACTTATTTATGCGTTATGGTATAGAATATTATAAGTAGGTGTAATTTTAAGGGTGTCTAAGAAAAAAAAAATCTTAATATGTCAGGGAGTGTAATACTAGCGCATAAAATAAAACAACATTATTTCGTATAATGGCTTTATTCAGAATCATATGTAATCAAAATATTGTCTAAAAACTGGGCAGGTGGTGTAATATTATTTTCATGCCTTGCCCAGCTTAAATACCACATTATTGTCATAACGTGAGCACAGCAACCCACCGTTCTTCGGCCTACCAGGAAATTGCAACAATATTGATTAATTGCGTCTCTGCCTTGTTGATTATTATTAAATAAGATATAAATAAAATATATTTTTCGGCTTATGAGCTGATTTTGTCAGTGTTGCCAGGTAATAAAAAAATAGAATAAAGAAAAAGTTTTCTAATTCAAGTACCAGAATTCGATTATTCATTTATAAAACGAATGTTATCATATTAGCGTTCATGTGGTAACCCAAAATTAAGTCCTGCAACGCTGCAACTAAAAAATGGCGGTGTTTTGTTCATGCAATCGGCGAGAATACTTATTATTACATCTTTTTTAACAGAACACTTTCCTGCGGTGAGTGTTGCGTCAATAATTATTAACGAATTTATTATATTTATTCGTAACAATACTTTTTACTGAGCAACTTGTTCAAACCAGGCCGAAATTGGCCATTCCCTTTGTGGTATTTCATCTGCAAAGATGAATCTGCATGGCCATCGGTTGCAACAACCGTTTGGATAGATGGCGCTAGTGCCGCTTAAAAGCACTCAAAAATATTAAAATAGCAGTGACAAAATTCAGCGCTTACGTCAGCCTTCCCGGTAGCATAGCGGTCAGTGCAGCCGCCCGGATATCGCTTAAAGATCCTAAAGGTGGATATACACTAGAGCATTTTCTCGAGCATTTCTATGTAATGTAACGTTCTTACGAATGGTACAATACAGGTAAACTCAGTTTCATCCAAAGCATTTCCATGTAATGTAACGTTCCTGCGAATGCACGGCGCTCTGTTCGGCGTAATGCTCACAGCGAGTGTGCATTTACCCGTAACATTTCGTTGTACCTTGCGTTCACTCTTTCTTGAAATGTCGGACCTACAAGTTACGTGTGCTGCGTTTATCTTAAAGAACTATATTAAAAGAAAAAGAAAAATAGAAATAGAAGATGGTGGCAAATGAACATTTGCCCGCGCTCGTGCAAAGGCTCGACGAAATGTTACACTCGTTGGTTTGTACAATTAGGTTGTAACAAAACGGCGAGCGTGCTCGACGTCTAGTTCGTGAGGGTGATACACTAGAACATATCATAGAGCGGCTCGTTGTTCAGTTACAAGTAAATGCTCTAGTCTATACTCACCTTAACAGCAAACATCAGTACGTATTATTTGTGCAATAAAATATGGGTGGTTGTCATGAAGCTAACTTATTGACACCGATAAAGTTAAAATTTAAAATAAATCCAGTATCTGTGTGATTCAAAACCGAAAAGAGACCGAAAGAGCTGACTGAATGGTAGTCCGGCAACCGTGTTCCAACATTATATAAGCTGACTCAGGTCCCTCGCCGAAGCCAATGCATTTACTTTGATTCTTCGTGTCCAATGCTAGTTACACAAAGAGTGATTTTTTACCGCAGTAATAGGTGCCGAATGTTCTGTAAGCATCCGCTGTTTCATTGTGTTATATGTAAAGATTTCTCTTTGAAAAAGCGATGACCATTTTATTGGTAACAAAATAAGACACCAATTTCAAGCTTTACCGAGGCAGCCATTTAAACTCGTGTCTAATCTGAAAAGCTGGCAAGTATCCAGTTTAAAATGTTTGATTGGCAACGATGCGCGACGCAGAGTTAGGCGATACAATAAAATATTATTAACTACCTACCTAATTTTTTTTTATGATTAAAATGTTCTTTGCTGTTGATGGCAAATATTATGTAACATTGATTACGTTAACTCTTGAAAAGCAGTTTAGAGAAATAAGTAACGATATTCTTTTGTTATATTCATAAAAAAGGTTTTTGTTGTGCCCCAACCGGGTTCTTGTAAGGACCTAAATTATACTTAAAATACCTACATGAAAGGGCAATAAATATTGATGATTTATGATTGATAAAGATTTGAAAAAATTATGTCCTATCGATAATGCTTAGAATGACGATAACTGTTGACTTTCTCTCTAGATGATTGGGCCTTCTGCAGTATTGTTTTATTGGAACTTAAATAAAAGTATGGTTTGTGTTTATTTGAGGAGGTCTTTCTAGCGGGCGCTGGGCGGCGGCGGCGGCGGCGCGACGCAATCCGCTCTGCTTCGCGCTCCATCATAAGATTGTATATTTGTATAAAGCGTGTTAGTTTTTACTAAAACACGGATACTTTTATTAGTGACCTCACACACAGACGATCATTAATAATACAAAGGTGTAAGGTTTAAGAAATAGAGAGAGTTCTATGAAGTAATTTATCACAAGGATATTATAAATAGAAACTAGAAACCGGTAATCTCCGCATAAGCGGCTAAATGTGTTTCCTTAGTAATTGTGATGCCATAGTATAGTCCTAGACGTAGGGATACGTACTTACGTATGTACGTACCATATTCACATTAAAGAAAAAAAAGTAGTAGGTAAGTACCATACCCACAACGACATCGCGGCCAGTGATGCGTTTGCAAATTATAAGTCCTAATCGTCTAGCAAGACAAAGTGATGCTCGGTTTCAGCGTGGCTCGTAAGCTAATTAGGAGCAACGCTGACACAAGTCCAATCAGCCAAAACACTAAGAACCTAATTGAATCAGCGGCGCGGGCGGCTGCACGTGACGCTCGCGCCGCCCGCCGCGCCGCCCGCCGCGCCGCCGGACACATTCCGCGCACTTCCAGCACCAAATATCACCAGTGTCATTAAATCAACTTACGAATATTTTTAGATCTTTGTTTAAACTCATTCAATATCATAATTACATAAAAGTGCAAATTTGAATTGTTAATAGATATACCTTGTTAGTTGATATTTTATCAAAAACTAGCGTATGAATTATACAATAATCATCACTGGGCTCAATTGAATCAACTGTAGAATCAATTTTACGTATAGAAATTATGTGGGAGCATATTATCGAAATTTGTAAGAACTGTTTTTTTTAATCATCGGAACGTTAGGCCTTAGCTTGTTTATATTAACAATTACCGATTAGCATGTTTAAATGAAATTATATTTGTTCGGAGCGTGAACAGGTTAATGTTTGGACATGTTTTATAGCTTTTTAACCTAGAGTGTGTTTACCGAGTTAAACCCAAATGTGGGTCTATATCTCCCAGTACGGTGTTTTTTATCACCATGGAATGCAGGGATTCCATGGTGACGTTAGGTGACTGTGCTTTTTAGTTACTATTGGATGACAGTATGTACCTATTGTGATGACAATATTCATTCCGGGTGTAGTGTCATTGTTTATAATTTTCATTTACTGTTTCTACTACTTGTATATTGTGGTGTTGCAGACACATATTTTGTCTGTAGGTAAACATGTAGTAGCAACACGCTTTTGCATTTTTGACCATTCTTGGAAAACACTTGTCTTATATCAAAACCGTAAAAGGAAAGTTATTAGTAAAACAGATTTACTGACTGTCACTGGCTGTAAGTAGTACCTACGTATATGTTGTAATCATTGCCATCTAAGGTGAGCTTTTTCAAGTCACTCTGCATTATATGATTTAGCGTTAGCGGAAACGGGACACCACACTCGTCTTACAATCACCGCGTGTGCAGGGTTGGGTACGTATGTGGTACTTGTACTGCACTACGATATAAGATATCAGTACTTCCTTGTCTTTTCACTAAATATAGTTGATTTCAGGAGGCGTGTAATACTATGGTATTTTTTTTGTAATACTTTGTTTTTCATGGTAAGTGTATGGATATTTACCAAACCGATTCTTAACTGTATTTTGTAGTGTGTGTAGACCTGCGCTCGTGTCAGGCGGTGCAACGATCGCGTGCGCACACGTGGGACCGTTTATTTCAACCGGCCGCGGCGCGGCGCGGCGGTGGAGCAGTGACAGGGTACCTAGTGAAGTTTTATTTGATATTCGATTACGTTAAGGAAAACGAAAATTAGTATAGAATTGAAGCGCCTCCTGGTGACATACGAGAAGAGTTAAAATTTTGTTTTCATTAAAGTGATCGAGTTTTGCACTAGGCACACTGGGCGGGTGGCCACAAGGCCTCGTGCCTGCAGCCGTTAAGCGCGCCAAACCAGCACCTTTTGTTTTATCACTCATACAAATAAGTATCAAAAATTTTAGAAACATATTTACAAAAACATCGCCTTCACACAATAACAAACTAGTACCTGAATAACGGTGAAAATTAAAAGAGATTAAAATTACGCCTTCCTATTGACAATGCACAATACCGGCATTGTGTTGATCGTACTGAATGCCTGTATTTATTGCGGCTGATATAATTTCACTGTCGTGAGAAAAATAGTCTTTTCGATTAGTCAAAACAAAAGATGACGTCATTAATCATGTACGTCAGCTGCTAGACTACTGCTCTTACATTTGAATAAATCTTAACGCTGGCAACATTTCCTAATGATAAATAAATCATAATGGGTTTTTGATACCGATATCTAGGTACCTACTTTCTTTTACAATATAACAAAGCAATTCAGAAGTAGCGCCTGCACTCCACCAGTAAGCTAATACAGGCCAGCCTTCAGTCATTGCATGACGCGCATCACCCCTCCGGTCGACAACTACGTAGTTACCTTTTATAAAGGTTTAGTCTCGAGTTAAATGAGTTTAAAGTTTGGCACAACCATAAATAAAATTTACGTTCACTCAATTATAGATCTGAAAACGAACCTGTAGCGGTATCATACAAAATAATATGATACGCTACTACGATTGTAAAAATCAGCTGTATACTTAAAAACAAAATAATGAACAAAACTGCATTGTTAGGGTTCCGTAGTCAACAAGGAACCCGTATAGTTTCGCCATGTCCGTCTGTCTGTCTGTCCCCAGTCTAGCTCATAGACTCTTAGTACTAGAAAACTCTAATTTGGCATAGATATACATATTAATCACGCCGACAAAGTGACGAAGTAAAATTTTGAAAAATATTTTTTTAAGTTGCCTCCCCTACACGTGAAGTGGGGATGTAATTTTTTTTTTATTGTTTACCCCTAAGTGTGGGGTATCGTTGGATAGCAATTTCAAAAATATTGGTTTTTGTGATAAGAGTTTTTGATTGAGGCATCCGTTTGTGAACTATTTAGCTTTAAAGTACAAAATTTTGTTAGAGTCAAGTGTCCCTCCCCCGTGCCAGCCAAATGGTTGTTTTTGGATTCGTGAAAAAATTCACGGTAGTTGTATATATGACGAAGTTAAAAGGAAAACTATCATAGCTAAGTAGGCTTTACAAGTTTACGAGTAAAAGTCGACCAACTTATAAATGTACTTGGCGCAGTACAAATTCCTCATTGGGAACTACTCAAATAACGTTGTCAGGTGTGTGAAATCGGTAGTATCTTAAATAATTGTTGATAAAAGCCCTTTTCTCAGAGTCCGCATTATTGAGATGGGCTACGGAACCCAACACTGCGCGTGGCCCGTCACGCATTTGGCCGGTTTTTATGTATATAGTCTTTACAATACGTCACGGTCGGTTACGAAACCTTTTCATGTGAGGTGATGTGAATGGTCATATCGCGAAGACATGCTGAAAGTCAACAGTGATGTTTAAGACGTAACAAAAATCTGCTTTGTTTCTATTGTGGTTATCATATTCATTTTAAATAAAATCTCAGTTAATCGGTTGATTAATATAGCGGCGAATGTGCATCGACGTATCAAGTTATATTCCGATGAGCGTTAGCCGTTCCACCATCCCGTGGTGGATGTCGTAACGCCAATGTTTGGTCAGTCACAATCACTTAATTCGTGATTAATGGCGGCCATAGACACCGAGCGCGCGCGTGTTCCGCAAGGATCATTAGCGGATGAAAGTGCATGCGCCGGGTTGTATAAGCGACTGGAGGCGGCCACTCTCACTGATTCGCATTAGGTCCTATCAAGAGGCATTAGCGCCACACTGTTTTGCAAATCGAGGTTGAGGTATGCCGAATAAAGATGATGTGTCTGCGAGACCACCTTGGTTTTAAAGTTTACTTTGTAAAACATTATTTTGTTATTATGACTAATTTAGAGTAATATATGGAAATATATACGCATTTGTACTCTGTATATCAATATGTCCACGACATATTGATAATCTTACAAGAAAAGGGAGTTCCCGTATTTGACAAGTATTTACACTTTTTTTATTTGCTATTGCGTAATGTCGCCTTAGCTTACTTTAAAGTACTTTGAAAACATTTTGTGAAAACAAACGATCAGCAGCAACGACAGAGCCCGCAGGCTGTCTATGCTGCCTCCGCTGTGCTTTCCACTACTACAATAAATTTTAATATTATGCAATGAATACCAATGACGCTACCTTAGGCAAACACATTTCACTAAGTTAATCGTAAATATCTGAATATTTTTAGAGCCAAGAAAGAGCGCTATAGGCTATTTTTATTTCCGGAGCAAGTGATAAAGACTTCTGTGACGGTCCGCATTTCACGCGGGCAGAAGTTTCTCGAAAAAGCGAGCGCCGGAAAGTAAAAGGTTTCAGATGTAGAAAGCGGGTTCGAAACACAACACTGAAAAACCGCCGCTGATTGTGAGCGCGAATTGATGATCCAAATTGGTGTTGTATTTATTTCATGCATCTGATCGAGCGATCAACTGCGTGGTTAGCCTGTTAGAGCTTTTTAAACCAGCTATTCTGGCCTCTCCATTTGGTTATCAGGGAAAGCGCTTGGTCTTCGCTATCTTTGATAGATAAGTGACGAAAAGGCCGACGACATAAGGAGGAAGTACCTCCAGAATCCTCTCCCACTGTGAGGCTGCTTTCATCTTATTGCTTTTGACGGAACGCAACGTGTGTTATTCGTCTTGTATTCGTAACTGATATAATGTAGTAACTGACCTCACTCCTTTTTTTCAGTTTCATAATATTTACCATAACGATGGGACCGACATGATAAATTAATTTAAAAAAAACCCTTTAATTATTAAATAAAAGGAGCGTTAATGTCTTTTACAGTAATCATTTTAATAATTGTTATTATGGGAACATATTTCTTAAAGATATGAATATACCGATAACTTAAAACATTTAATAAGCTTTATCGTTAACGTGAAACATTGGTTAAAGTTATTGTGCTTGAATTAAATGCGCTTGAGTCCACATCGACCACTTACACCGCCTGCGCCGGCTTTTATTGACGTTAACGTAATGCATGTGCGTAAGTGTTAGACGGTCATCATTCCCGAGGTAAAAATTTACTTGCTGAAGATTTGTGTGTGAACAAATTGTGTCTTTGACATTGTTATCGCGACTTTTTATACCATTTACAATTACAAACACCTATTGTTACCAAATTGTAAATGCCTAAACTAAACTAGGGTCATAAATAAGGTCAGGATTTTTATTTTATTTGGATGCAGACATTCCTTTTCGATCAATTTGATACTAATAATTTATTGTAATTGGAATTCCTCAATGAAATCGTAAAATGGCTTAAAACTGGTCTGACGTAAGCCTACGTTTTAAAATAAGGGTGAATGAGTCGGACACGCTCGTCTGTGGGCCGCGGCGCTTTCTAGGCGACCTCGTGGCGAAACCATTTCTCGGGTCAAATACGAGGTTGGGAATATCCATTGGCATGTCATTTATTCTATTATTATAATATTCATACCAGCGATCGGGAAGGAGCTGAAGGATTCGATTAATACCTACATGCTGCAGCTCTTTCTGATAGTAAATAGTAATTTTTAAGATCTTATATTTGTATATATATAGACATATTTAACAACTACAGTTTGTCAAAGTCAGAGCTGCATAAAATGTTGTTAACTTCATAATTTTAGTTTATTAATTTCATTAACGAGGCGTGACGAGGCACCTTGTGGGCCGGCAGGGTGAGGGTGACTGACGCTGCGTTGTTTTCACGCTGCACCAGTTGTCTTTGCGTCTGGACTCCAGTTTTTTTTTTTTATTTATTTTATGTTTATTTTCTAATATTTTTTCCTTTGAATAAATAAAAATGTAAAAATGTACAATAGCATTACTTTGTAACAACTGTTTGTAATCTAGCGTGCCGTCAACACTATTTAAGGGTATCTAGTTCTAAACTGTTTACTTTTTTCAAAATGTATTGTAATGTTCTGATATCTACCTGTTTGTGTTGCAAATAAATAAATAAATATCAACAGCAGCCCGATAACATCCCACCGCTGAGCTCAGTTCTTCCCACATGGACACATGGAGAGACCAGCCCCCTAATTTCTATAAAAAAACCGTAACGATATCGTAGTCGTTGAAACCATTTTCATATCTATCCGACCATACTAGGTAGTATAGTCGGATAGTCGGATATAGTATCCGATTTTAAGGTAGTTCGAACTAGGGTCCAAGCAACCGTACCCACGGTAGATCTGATAACAGTTGGGTGGAACTTCATTTGAACGACTTTTATTCTCTGTTTATTTGTAAGGCACTAAGTCACTACGATATCGTTACGGTTCTCGTTACGGGAATCAGGGCACGGGTCGAGACCCAATACGCAGGCCCAATACGGTTTGGTAGGTTTTAACGTCTGCTATTTTACGACAACAACCGGTACCCACGGTTTAACGTGCTTACCTAAGCGCTGGAACATTAAAATTTACCCTTCAAAGACATTCCTATAAACGGTTGGCAGCACAAATATGCAACGAGAATTACAAGCATCTTGATAAAAGCGCTTGAGACACAATAAAAAGTGGAGCCCATTATTGTCAACAAGGAGTGACACGTCGTCGTATATAGTTCGGCCCGAATAGACATAAGTCTCCTCACGCACGGAGCTCGGGACGCGTCGCGGGGAGTAATGGCACGAGCGTCGTCGGCGTCACCGGCGGCGGTCAGTCGTGTTTGACAAGTGACGCAATGTTTTATTATTGTTTAGATATGTTTTAAATAGTTTCCATGATCCGAATTCAAATAGCATGATGAACCAGCATATTTTTAAGGTAATTAATAGGTACTTTTATCACCGCTCTGGTGGCCTAGTGGAACTTTTATGACCGCTTTCGTAAGCGAAAACGGGACATCTAGTCCCAGACCCAAAGGACCCTAGTTCGAATCCCAGCAAGGGGTACATGTTAATATATTCGGTTAAGTTGGTGGTAGAGCTTATTTTAACAACCTGGCTAGCGACCATCATCGTCTTTTTAAAGTTGGTCGCCAAACAAAACAAAATGGTCGGCTCATTCAC
The DNA here is from genome assembly GCA_949315975.1 of Eudonia truncicolella. Classification (NCBI taxonomy): domain Eukaryota; kingdom Metazoa; phylum Arthropoda; class Insecta; order Lepidoptera; family Crambidae; genus Eudonia; species Eudonia truncicolella. The sequence continues at coordinate 414,661 of OX438838.1, read as the reverse complement.
CTTTTGATGTTTCAAGCAGTTGAATTGTGTTGGGATATCTAATGTCTTTGAGTAATGATCACAAGCAAATCTTTATAAAGAAAGAAAGTTACAAAAATCACATTTTTACAAATCATTATCAAGTCTATCCTTCTTCGATGTGAACGGATAACAATACCTACGTTATGCGGTACATTTTATTTAAGTACCGACTTTGAATTAATTAGAGTCGTTTAAAGACAATCGTTGTCAACGTATAGAAAGTAATTAAGATGTGACAATCACCTCGGCGCGCACCGACGTAATGTGGGATGAGAATAACTGCACTAATTAAGATTATAACATGACCATTGTTATAAAATGTACCATAAAACTCCTACCGATGAATTTAACATTGTCACGTAATCTGAACTACTGAGAAAAGAAAAGCTGAATTGTTGGATAACAGAGGTGACTCCAAGCTTACTTTTTACGAATTAAACCGCATCTTTGGTTTAGACGTTCCCCACTAGTAGGTACTTATTAGAGCCAGAGCTCTAGTACGGAGGGCCCATAATAACACGTTATTGAAATAAATTGAAAGGGAAAAGTTAAAAATTAAAAAATATATATTTCCTCCGTCTATTAAGCAAGCAGTAAACTATGATTATGATAAAAATTGTCACACCCCGATTATTATTTTTTTACGTATAAGTTTTGTCTGCTTTCTCTACGAGTTTATAAGCGGTAATAGGCAGACGAATATGCTGAAACTCCAAGGGGTCCTGGATTAGTATGAAAACCCTAACAACAATATATAATAATCGGTGCTACTCAATTCATTCCACGTGGTTTCACTACAGTAAGGATGTGTGAGGCGCTACGGTCTAAGCATTTGGGTTGCCAACATGGGACCTCCGGATGCCTAACCGAAAAAAAATAACCTCGAAAAGGCAAGTTTAGTCGTTGGTCCCAACTGTCGTAAGATAGCAGCCATTAAAGTCGTCAACCCACATGGGGCCATGACAACCTACCTCGGTTAGGTTATATATAGCACAATCTTCCAATGTAGAAATGTATTAACCTAGCACTAGAACTTCCATAGGGCCATTTTGGTAGATAATGACCCGATCTCCGAGGATCTCCGAATATGAGGATGTATTTAATACAATTGCTCCGCTACAGTCATCACAAATCATTAGCCCCGTTAACTGTATTAGTAGGTACTGACAGTGAGTATAACTTCTTTTTGAGTCACATTTCAGTGAAAGTTGATCGAGTATCGGATTCCGGAACAAGCGTCGTCGGCAGATGAGCTGTTGCGGCCGTCTGTTTGTTTTGAGTAGTCACGGCCGACGTACGGTCAGCGGCGAAAGAAACTGTACACTTATAGCCTTTGCTTCATAACTTTAATAGAAATTCACAGGCGCCTGTTACTTATTAGTACCACAGACTGTACTAAGGAGTTTGCCTGCTTTAATCTTCGCGCCTGCCGCGCAGAGTGTGGTCGCAGATTAACAAAAGTTAAGTCTAAACCATTTTACTACATTTTCCTACTTTTTAACGCTATTTTCATTAGCTTTATTGGTATGATTAAAGGTTTTGTGTTTGCTTTACTATAGGCGTGACTATACGTGTAGGTATAGATATTTATTCGAATCAATCTTCTGATAAGATGTTTCTTTTATTGTAAAAAAATGTAAGACGAAGTTTCCTTTTCAAAGGGAAAATACTAATAACCTTGTTGGTTTTATGACAAAAGCGGAATGATTAAGAATACACATAAGTGGCGGAATAGCCTCCTCTGCCAACAGTGATACATGAATGTTGTCCCAGCTGCTTCGGCCACAACTTCTCTCGCGTGACTCACCCGGCTTACTACCAGACATTTACATTCATTAATTATAATATATTATTAGATACCATTGCGAACTACATACCTACCAACATGAATTTCCATCATTAAATATTTATAAAATACAGTGAAAACAAAATTAATCGCCCACCCGACCCAGCCAGGAATCGAACCTGGGTCTTCCGCAATCCGGGCGGCCGCACTGACCGGTATGCTACCGGATCGGGTGGGTGTTTAATTTTTTCACTGTATTTTATAACTTTTATAAATATTTAATTTAGCTTCAAATTTTAACTTTTTATTTTTTAAGTATTTGCTGCAGCAAATTTCCATCATTAATTGAATCAAACACATAATTCGCTGCCGTTTTATTTATATTATTTTAACGATGAACAGATTTATCGAAGTTTATCTTTTTGATTCGTATTCAAAAACAAAGGCTCGATTTGTTGAACATCACAAACCCGTAAAATGTTTCATGTAGTCAGTAATGGGTATTATATTTACACCAATCTTAATATAACGTTATACCTGCTATTAGATGGTGATAAACTGAAAGGCGGTCGTACATCGCAGTTAATGGAATAACACAATATTGTTAGGTTAATTAATTTGAGATCGTCCGTTGATCGTTATTGCCAGCACAAACCACAACCCTAGAATTAATTAACAAAAGTAAAATTCGAAAGTCTTGTGTTTTTCTGTGACCTTTTAAAATAAGATGAAATACCCCAACAACTTAAATAGCTGGAGGATGAATCTTGATCCTTATTACCTGAATTAGTTAACGAACTTGTTATCTTGTTAAAATACGACACAATTCACACATAATGCTACTGCACAGTTTTAAGCCAGACATAGGACATTGGTTTGATTAAATTTTTAATTTAATAATTGAAAACTTATCAAAAAAAGTTGTTTTTATCATTGTTGTCAGGTGGAGTACCTAGCCCTACATTTGCATCAAACCGCAGTATCCCTCCCGCTGGGCGTAGAACCTTCCGACTTAAGCACAATAGGATATTTCGGATGTAGGTATAATGTCTTTCACCGAAATAAAACTTGATACTTAAGTGTTATTTTAATTACGGAACGGTACTAAAGCGGCGCTGTCTGACGTGATTAAACTCACAGCAACATTGAACAATCAGCGTTTAATTTACGTAAAAGCATTGCTACGCTGCCAGACCAGTCCGTGGGACCCCGCCCGATCCTCTAAATGACAGCACACATTTACAGAATACACTAAACATGCACACCAGTTTAGGCCCAAGACACCGTACTCGTAGAACAAGGGTACGAAGAACCGGTTCACACTCGCTCTACACCAGGTACAGACATGTACCTGGTCGGTTCTCTCCTCCTCCACGGCCCGGTCAACCCGAGCCGAGGTCCGTGCCTTTAGAGGCGCCCTCGGGTTGCTCCGCTCCCCGATCCGATCCGAACCCTTCGGAGAATCTAGTAGGGCACGGGGACGCGCACTTGTGCGCGATGCCGTTCCCTCTAGATAACCTCTGAAGGTGATTCGTTTCACACGGCTTGAGGGACCCTTTACGTTCCTCGCCGCCCCCAAAAAGCCCGGTGAAGCTGAAAATGCCGCAGCGGCAATCAGCAATCTCTCTCCAAAAAAAAAAAAAAGTCCGTGGGAACGTTTCAGAAGGTGCTGGGAATGTATGTGTTAGGTATAATGATCAATACACCCTCATGAGACGACGCCCGACCACTACGGGGGGTTAGGCAGACTAATTAAGGCAAGGAAACATTTAGTATGGTTGAACTATTACTCAATGTAATATTGTCAGAGTCAGCACAAGCAGCATTTGCTGGCATGCTCTCTAGCCTTAACCCACGTTGCCTACTCATTTTGGATTGAGGGCGGGTGGTAGTCTTGCGTAGCCAGCGTGGTGAACCCACGTGGAAACGAGTATGCGTAACGCATTTCTCCTGAAACAAAGATTTTTTATCATTTTATGTAATGCAAGTGTAATTCTTGATTTTATGGACTGGTGATACCGCAACAAGGTGCTGCCCTACTGGAAGTCGGTATCCACCACTAGGATTTCCTGGGTAAAAAGGAGTACCGGACGGTAGTCCCTTTTACCCAGGAAGTGGTTTTTTACCAAGGTCGAAACACAGACCTCTTAGGTACCTATTACTTACAACAAACTCTGACGAAATTGCTACATTACATAGCATATAGTAATAAAATACATATGGCCGCACTAGATCTTTATTGATTCACGGTCGGTCGTCAAAACTCATTGTAAACTACATATTAGAAATGAAAAGTGGAACAGTGAGTGATTGCTAATGAGGCGCGTCGCTGAGCACGCGCTGTCCGAGTAATTGTCTGCATTCGCGGCAGCGGCGACCGACGAAGCCGCCGTCGCATGCCACGGAAATTGCGGTGTGGTACTTACCACGTTTCATGCCTACTATTTAGGGTTCCGTAGTTTACCAGGAACCCTCACAGGTACATCATGTCCGTCTGTATGTCGCAGTCATTTCACTCACAGGCTAACGAAAAAACTCGCGATGAGCTACAATTTTATAAAATGTAGCTCATGGCGAGTTTTAAATTTTAAGAGGTTTAAACGGGGTTCTCCGATGGCTTATACCTAATCTGATGATATTAAAGCCGAGCCAAGCCAGGATGTGCACATTCACCGCAATCCCATACCTACTAATAAGGATCTCCTTATCGGTTATTGCCTTTAATGCTACTGATTAGCTGTGATGTTAGCCGCCCGAACTTGAGCGCAGAGACCAACAATGGTTCAATTCTACTGCTACTGTGTACCTAGAGCTTAACAACCAACGTGGGAGTCGATTGGGGAAAAAAAGGGTTGAATATCTCTCCATACCGATCTGTCCATCTCTGATCCAGAGGTCCAGGGCTCCCAGCCGGAGGTGAATGTTTGTGTATATGCCTACTTGGCTTGGTTGGTGGTAAGGCTAGAATGTCCGTCGGGCTAGCTACTACCATCTTATTTTAAATACGTAGCGTAACATCAATGTTAGTGGCATTGTGTTCCGACAGCTAGAGTTAGTGAGTGTCTCAGTAATTGAGGATTCCGGGTGAAGTGCGCTTCCACCTTCGGTCTTATCATCACTTAACAGTGAGATGAAGTCCAAGTGCTTACCTTAAGGAATTCAAAAAAATAAAAAAGGTCATGTCCATTTGGAAAGACATGAGACTAACATTATGACGTAGCACGCTGATGGATAATGGATAAACAGGTACGTACAGGAGGTAGGTAAACAAAATGTCGCGTGAGTTTGAGCGCCTATTCATTTTACACGGCAAAGTGTTAAAGGTGGTGTCGTGAAAGTAAACGCGAGCACATACCACGAGACATCGCACAGTGCAAATGCTTATGCAAGTATATTATGGTAGGCGTTATTAAAAAATACCTGCTTTGTACACATATAATAATAATATGTATTGAGGAAATATGAAGTTTAACGTAAACTAGACCTTATTAAAGACTGCGTTAGGGAATGCTAGTCAAAGTTTCGTGATCTCCTCCTATTGGCATAGGTAACTCCTTCCTAGTCCTACTGAACGAAAGAAAATACATTATTCAAAGTAGGACCTTAGTTCATAAGCTACTTAAAGGGTTTTGGGTAGGTTAGTACCCTGACTGTAGGTGTAACTTTCATAAAGGTTAATAATAATTATATCGTAGGTACCTAAACTATTTTCTTATGTAAGCGACATAGTAAATGACCTGTACGGTATAGATATATATATAATTTACTACGAAAATTTGAATAAAATTAAGATTTTCAGAGTTGTCGTATTATTTGAGTAATTAGTTCAGTAGTAGTGCAAATAATTAGGTAGTTGTCTGGTTAGCCAATATAGAAACTTTTTAGCAACGCTAAATCGATTTTTATTTATGTATTTAAAGCCAAATAAATATATGGGAATGGGAAACCATGACGTCAATATTTTGTTTCGCCAATTCAGTGTTTTTTTAAAACGTTTTAGGTTACAGAAATTCATCATCTGTTCATTTTATGTTCCCACTGCTGGGGCACGAGCCTTCCCTATGGATGGATAGGGAGAGCGGGCCATAAACCTCCACGCGGGCTCAGTGCGGATTGGTGGTCGTTAACGACTGCTAATACTGCTAATGCACCACCGGGACCAACGGCTTAACGTGCCTTCCGAAGCACGGAAAAGCTCGAGATTATAAATTTTGGCCACCCATCCGATGACCGGCCTTTGCGAAAGTTGCTTAACCACAGTACTCACAGACCGGGCGTGTTACCCATTGCGCCATCGAGCTCCTCTGCAGAAATTTATGCTTAGGGCAATCAAAAAATACGTCAATATTTTAAAGAACTGTTACAAACTGATTGACCTGCATAATACCATATTAATGACGCTAGTCACCATATATTTTTTTTTATCTAAGATTTCCTATCTTGAATGCAGCCTTTTGTTTGTTCTAGTAAGTTCCACTATACCAATTAGTGAAGACCTTGACCCAGTAATCCGAGACTATAGTTGATCGTTAGTCGATTCATAAGTTGACAGATTAACTTGGACAAAAACTGACACGATTTTAACCTTTTTATAGGAAACGCAATGTTATTTTTACACGTGCAAAATTTCTATACAAATTCAAGGTAAGGTAATATGCATTATTTTAATCAATAAGAGACAGATTGTTGTATTTTCTTAGAAATAAGCGGCGATGTTGGGAGCTCAGTTATATATAATAGATAGATTTTGTTTCGTATACGATTCGTACTTTTATAAAAGTGTCTCAACAAGAACTTGAATTTGGAAACGCGCGCCATTTTCGATTGTCAATTGTTAAGGCAGCCATGTTTTGCAGTTGTTTACGTGAAACATAGACAATTACGAAATTTATTACAATTGTAGCGAGACAGTTTGGGAGAACGTCCATTTAAAGTAAATACATTACATTACATTATCTTTCTAAGAAATGTAGGACACAGATAGCTAATTTGTTAGCTTTTAATATACATGATACAGTTATAGGTGGTATAACTAAGTCTTTTCATAATAATAACTTAATCATTAGTAGTTCTACTAATGCAACTTTTACAACTAGTAATAAGGTTACAACCTCAGGTTTAAACTGAGGTCTAAGACAAAGGCCAAGCCCACATCCATTACTATTATACATCAAAATATTCAGGGTTTGGCTGGCAAGGACTTAGAATTAGAATTATTAGCAAAAAGTCAGGTAATTCATGTATTTTGTATAACTGAGCATTGGTTAAGAAGTCATGATACATCATTCCATGTAAATAATTTCCAATTAGCAAGCGCGTACGTGCGAAGCTCAGCTATTCACGGCGGTTCTCTAATATTAGTAAGAAGCAATATTAAATACAAAAATCGCAACGACATTGTAGACCTATCAGTGGAGCGTAACATTGAACTATCGTGTGTGGAGTTCAATAGTTTTGTAATAGTGTGTGTATACCGACCCCCATCGGCCAATTTTAATATTTTTGAATCAGTAATGGAAGATGTACTTAGAAAATTAAAATTAAAAAATAAATTTGTTTTAGTATGTGGAGATTTTAATATAAATATTTTAGAAAACACTTCAACGAGTGTTCGTCTTCTTGCCTTATTTAAATGTTTTAATCTTTCAAATCTATTTCTCGAACCCACTAGAATAACTTCACATTCGGCCACTTGTCTAGATAATATTTTTACAGACTATGACCCTGTTTCTAAGTCACTCATTAGTAATCTTACGTCTGACCATTGCGGTTTGAAGGTGACCTATGATTTTGATATTAGGGATGAACCAAAAATAGTGAACTGTAAACCAGTTACAAAAGAGCGAATGGAGTGTTTCAAAAATAGTATAGCTTGTAAAATTGATGCATTACCCTTTGTACAAGATGATCCAGATGTACTTTATAGTAATCTTTTTAATTTAATTAAGACCGAATACAACCATGTGTTTACACCAAAAACAATAAAAATTACTCATAAACTTAAGTTCTGTGACTGGGCCACGACTGGTATATATAAGAGTAGAAATAAATTATATGATTTATATAGTTTAAAACAATATAACCAAAATGTTAATTTTACGCAATATGTAAAGAATTATTCGAAAATGTTTAAAAAAGTGTGCACAGTAGCAAAATCTAATTACCTTAAAGAAAAAATTAAAAAGTCTAACAATAAAATTAAAGCCACTTGGGACATTATAAACCGTGAAACAGGTAAATTTAAACCACGGGATAATACTTTCACTTTAAAAGTAAACGACAACTTAGTCAATTCAGATTCACAAATTGCTAATATTTTTGATGATTTTTTTGTAAATATACCTGTAATAACAACGTCAAATTTAGATTCATCACCAGAAGCTGCACAAACTTTACTCCAAAAATATGTACCAAAATGTAATCTTTCCTTTCAATTTAAATACATTGATTCAATGAATATTATTAAAACATTTAAATCACTTAAAATGAAAAACACGAGTGATTTGTGGGGTATATCTATTAAAGTAATTAAGAATATTATTCATTCTATTGCACCGTATCTTGCTGAAATTTTTAATAACTGTGTCGATAAAGGAATCTTTCCTGATCTTATGAAGTTTAGTAAAGTTATACCTTTATTCAAATCAGGGAACAAAGAAGATCCCAGTAACTATCGGCCCATTTCAATATTACCAGCGCTAAGTAAAATTTATGAAAAAATCATACTCGAACAGTTGATGTCATATTTTAACACAAACAACCTTTTACATAGTAAGCAGTATGGCTTTACTAAGGGTCGTTCTACTACTGATGCAGGTGTTGCTCTAATAAAACATATATTTGATGCCTGGGAGAAGTCTCAAAACGCTCTTGGTGTTTTTTGCGACTTGTCCAAGGCTTTCGATTGCGTTGAGCACCGGACTCTGGTGATGAAGCTTCATTATTACGGTCTCAAAGATTTTGCACTAAATTTAATACAGTCATATCTCAGCTCTAGAACACAAACTGTTGATATAAATGGTACTAAATCATCTGGTTCACATGTAAAAATGGGAGTTCCACAAGGGTCGATTCTTGGTCCTTTCCTTTTCTTGATTTATATTAATGACTTGCCATTCTTTGTAGAGAACTTTTGTGAAATTGTATTATTTGCAGATGATACTTCACTCATTTTTAATGTAACTAGGTGTAGGACTAATTATGAAAATGTAAATAAAGCTCTTTCAGAGGTACTCCGTTGGTTTACTATTAATAATTTACAGCTTAACGCTAAGAAAACAAAATGTATTAAATTTATATTACCAAATGTCAAATATGAACCAACCGATATTAAAATAAACGGTGATCAATTAGATTTGGTAGATTCTACAGTCTTTTTAGGCATAACCCTTGACTCAAAGCTTCAATGGAATCCTCATATATCGAAATTGGCCGGTAAACTCAGCTCTGCTGCTTATGCCATTAGAAAAATTAGGCAGTTAACAGACGTTGAAACTGCTAGAATGGTCTATTTTAGTTATTTTCACAGTGTCATGTCGTATGGCGTCCTACTGTGGGGAACAGCGGCTGATATTGAAACTATATTCATCTTACAGAAACGAGCAATAAGAACAATCTATAGACTCGGATCACGAACTTCCTTAAGAAATCTTTTTAAGGAGATTGGTGTCCTGACAGTTGCATCTCAATATATTTATAATTGTATAGTTTTTGTACGTTGCAATATCAACTCCTATACTAAACATGGTGACGTACACAATTTCAATACTAGGAATAAGACAAAACTTGTAATGCCACTGTTCAGGTTACAGAAGGTTCTTGGTTCTTTCTTGGGGCAAGGTATACACTATTACAATAAAATACCAAGTACTGTAGTAGATTTACCTTTAGATAAGTTTAAAAAACATGTGAAATCTATATTACTTTTAAAAGGTTATTATACAGTCAAAGAATATTTAGATGATAAAACAGCTTGGTTATAATGAAAAACATATACTCTATTTGAATTAATATAATAAAATTAATTTATATAATTTTTATACTGATATGATAGCCTTTATCAGCAGTGTCCTACAGATAACAAACAGCGTTGCGTTAAATAGATCATTAAGTTTTTATTTAGAGTATCTTGAGTATGTCATGCTCTCTTTATTTGTCTCTGCGGTGGTGGCGTGTGCGTCGGGTCGTTACGTTCCCTAAAATATGGTTGAGCGAAGCGATGGCTGATTCATACGTCATACTCGTGAACGGGTGCTGCCTGTGGAGGCTGGTCTGCTCTTGCATACTTATATTATTTTTAATATTATTTACTGTAGTTTGACTTGGTTTTTCTTACCCAAATTTTTTTTTTTTTGAGTACTGTAGTGGTACTGTATGACATTGTGGAAATTGAAACTTTTACCTGATGTAAATTTGTTAACTTAGTTTTTTTTTTTTTTTTTTTATTTTTGTGATATTTTTGTTTTTTATTTACATGTTGTGGTTGTCTTCTATAATTTTGTGTTTATTTGTAATGGAAAGTGTCCTGCTATGATAGGGCATTTTCCAATATTTTTGACGCTGTAAGGGAGAAAAGAGCTGGACACTTGCTGAGTTTCTTGCCGGTTCTTCTCAGTACAAGATCTCCCGCCCAGAGTAGACTTACGAACCGATGGCATAGTGACATTCACAAGAGCTACTTGTAGCCTATACTGAATAAATGATTTTGAATTTTGAATTTTTTGAATTTTGAATTTACAAAAACAGATAGTTTTTTGTGATGATGCTAATAAAATTACGCGGGCGTTTTTATTGAGACTCATCCATCATACAATAAAAACGCCCGCGTAATTTTATTAGCAAAAATTTCTTCCACTGAAGTAGTATTATTAATCTTTGACTAAAGTTTTTAAAATATCACTCATTTTATGTAAGTAATGCAATTAATGATGTAACTTGTTTTTTTAATTTATTTCAGAAACAAACCGTCAATATTATTATATGATTCCATCTACCTCGTGTCTAGACCTTTACTTGTCTTAATTTTCTTATTTATGAATAACACTTAAGACTAAAACAAAATAATAATAATATTGCATTTACAGGGATACATACAACAAGGCTTTAAGGTTCGTTTTAAATTTTCCTAATGAATTTTGAAATATGTCCACATCCAAAAAATGTCAGAATTTCGTACCGGAGAATTTTCGATTTTGCAGAAAAAATAGTGATAGCAGGTATGTGGTACTTTTTTTATTAATCTTAATCATTTTAGCTATTAAATGAAGTAGGTAAGTGTTTAGTAGAAAAGATAACCTAAAATTTTTAAGTTCTAGTTCGAAATTTTGAGACCCTATGGGGTACAGTGGGACGGGGTTCTATGGAACAGTGTTGCATTGTATTGTTTTTTATTTTTATTTATATTTTGTTGGTCAAATGTTGACTGATGTAGACGAAAACAATGAATATGATATTGGTTATTTGCGTCGGAGTGCGAAAATTGACAATTGCTTCTATTTTCCAATTTATATTTCGATTTATTGTGCCAGTGTACCCCAGACGCAGTTCCATGTACCCCAGATCTGGGGCACATCGAAACAAATGAAGCGTTGTGCAAAAATTAAAAAAAATATATGTTTAAGGTAAATTTTTGATCTCCTTTTTGTTGTCAATCTATAGTTTAAGAATCATTATTGTATGTTCAGAATAAATATTATAAAAATAAAAAGGAAATTTAAAAAAAAAATAACTTTTCCGTTCCATTGTCCCCAACTGTCCAACACTCGCGCTCTTCCGTACCGCTCTTCGCGTTACGTTTCACTAGTATTATGAATACTTATTAAAAACAATGTCCAATCCAAATACTATAAAATCATGTGTTGTGCCAAAGTGTACAAATACAACCATCAGTGCGCCCGGATAAGTTGTATAGGTATAGCTACACCTACGACCTAACCTAAAACTTAATAGGTTTGATACCTATTTATAGCTACTTGCGTTGCGAAATGAAATTAGTTGGGTATTTTCAAATACTTTTTAATTTACTTCAGTAAATAAAACAATATAGAACATATGTATTTATGATTATTTACATATCATTTTACGCACATATTGTTGCGAACAAATTACAATTTCAAAAAGACAAAGTGAAAAAATTCGACGAGCGGGAATCGAACCCGCACCCCATGACATACCAGGTCAGGTGCACTACCAACTAAGTATACCACGCCACGACACGATAGCATAGTTGGTAGTGCACCTGACCCGGTATGGATTTTTTCGACACTGTCTTTTCCAGACATATATATATATATATATATATATATATATATATATATATATATAATTTTTTTTTATTAGATTAACTTAGTACCTTTGCATTTTTACACCTCGCATTTCGACGGCAAAGAAATCACTATTTGTCGCTAAATAATTAATGAGCAACTATGAGTCCATTTATTTTAGGTAGATTATCAGATTTTCTGTTTTCGAATCCTTCATCCATTTTCAATTAAATACACACAACTGGAAGGTCTGGAAGCGATGAAACAAAACACGGCGCGAGATACCTACTGCTACTAGCGACTACGCGGAGCGCTGGAAACTGACGTCACACGCAGTCACGTGACTGTTGGCGGGACTCGATATTTATGCGAACTTTGAATGCCTATAAAATCATAACCACGTACTTGGTATTTTTGAATAAATTAAAAACAAATGTATTTGTATACATAAAAGCTTTACCGTAACAAAGCTTTCAAGTGATTTTGCACACCGTTAACATTCTTAAGGCTTGTTCAACATGAATGTTGAACAAGCCTGCTGAATGCCGTCTGAGGCAATCAGCACTCTCAAAAAAAATTTATGTTTATGTTGAAGAAAGGATGCCAAACACTGCAGGCAACTTCTAATCGGCTACGCACGAAGCTGTTGGAAAGAATCTCATATGAAAAAGTATATCTGAATGGCTTGCCTATGCGCAGGATAAATCCAAGTTGTTTAAAAAATTTAGCTAGTAAGTTATCAACATGCGGTACTTTTGTACGTCTAGAATCCATGGTTACACCTAAATCACGGATTTGGGTGACCCTAGACAGAGGCTCACAAAGGGTGTAACCGAATTTTATAGGGGTAAATTTTCTAGAAAAGGATATAATCTAACACTTGTCTGGATTTAATAAAAGCTTATTTAGTTTTATCATTGTCTTATGCTGTTGTTTGTTTGTTTGTGTACCCTGCAAATAAGATTCTATTGAGACTAAGGTATGTTTAAAAGTGTGGTATTATCATGAACGTATAAATAACTCATATTGGTGTTTATACATAATTACATAAATCAATAAAAAGCAGAGTCAAACTATGGCGGGCCGATGGCGATATCAAAGCCGCTCGCCGCTGAAACGTCCGCCAGCTCCAGCACGCTCAAAAGCTTATTTACCACCACTGCTATAGTGGTGGTACAAGCTGTATAGAATAATAATAATTAGTTTTACATTTATTGTCAATCCAGCTTTTTCAAATTGTTATTTGTTTGCAACAAAATTTGCGTCAAATTATGTACAACCAAAATCATTTATTGTCAAATACGAGACCTTCCTTGTCCAGACCTCTACTCTATTGCATATCGGTTTCTTTTCTATTATTTTGTTGAGTTGGATACAGCCTACATTATAAAACCAAGTAACTATAATGAAATGTTGCAATTAAAATATTGTAGGTACAGGTTTGATCTCGGTTAATGAATTGATGGAAAGTAAGTTCGGTGGCCTACTTTTAGTCGCCGATGTTGCTTTTAGAACTTGTAAAATTAACCTAATAGGTAAAAACCATATAACAATGCCAAAACTTGATAAATTACAGCAGCGCGTAATGAGATCACCTATTAATTTATTACTCAAAAAATAGAAATGTTTCTTCCTGAGATCAGATCTCTTTGTCTAATGTTGTGTTAAATAAATTAACTTATAAGTATGATACTTTCTTTATATAGGGGAAAATGCATAAGGCATACCACTGCGCCCGGGGAGAGACAGATGGTTATGTGGAACTCTTCCTCTGAAATATCCACTTAGAGTAGGTACCTATTGTTTTCCCCTCAACTGCCGCTTGGGTAGGATACTATTACCAGTGTTATTACCCTTCGTCGCAGGCGAGTAAGTAGAAGGAGGCGATAGTTTGCTCGCCTCCTTCCACCGCAGTGAGGCTTACGTGTCTGTTGGGTGTGGCACCTTGTAGCAGCATTGGACAAGCCTCGCGGGAGACAGGAGATTGCCCAAACTATACCGGGTGTCCTCCCCATTGACGGGAAGATGCAAGGGACAATATCACCCTATGATATGTTATGTGGCGACTCTCCATCCTTCTACTGATTCCCTGTCGAGGCCTGCGGACCTGGACAGAGAGTCTGAGGGAGCTGGGAAGATAGTTGTCATATAGCGAGCGGGCTTCTTCAGGACCGCTGGTATCCGTGGATATCTCCTTGTAAATAATATACTTTTATCCTGGTAAAATATACCTAAGGGGATTTAATACAGGCCGAAATTTAGATTTCGATTATTGGCAGAATTATTAAAATGGGCGCTTCTCTTTACCGCTACGACCCGGTCAGCCTGAGCCGAGGTCCTGACCTTCAGAGGCACTCTCGGGTTGTTCTGCCTCCGATTCGATTCGATCCGAACCCCTCGGAGTAACTAGTGGGGAAAGGGGACTCGACTGCGGGATATTATTCCCTTTAGACTTGAGAAACCATTTAAGTTTCTCGTCGATCCATTAAGTCTGGTAACGCTGAAAAGGCCGTCTGAGGCCATTAACAAACTCACTCCAAAAATAAACCACAACCCCAAATGTATGGGGAAACTTTTGGGTTTTTGATAAATATTTATTGGACCTTCTCTGCATTACAAATATAAAAGTGGCATGCAAATTAAGCCGTTCGCCAGAGACGTCTCCAGAGCAGAGCAGCACGTCCGTGGTCCGCGCGTTGGAGCGCAACGAGACTTGAGCAACCGCCCGCCGCCGCCCGCCGCCGCCACAAAACCGCGCCGCGCGACCTCCCGCGCGACACTCGCCATGCGCCTGCCCTTGCTGCTGCCGCCGCTGCTGCTGCTGGCAGCGGCCGCCGCGCTAGACATCACCACCGTAGAGCCCGATTACCTAGCCGGTAATAACAAGACTAACAGTGACCTCCAAGTCTTCAACAGGACTGTCATTTTCGATGATGCAACCGACAACATCCTCACGGAAACGAACGGTGACCGCGAAAACCTTAACTACACAAACGACATTAACACTCGATACTTGAATAGAACTGTGATCTTTGACGATGCGACTAACGACACTCTCTCGGAGGCAGACGACCACGAACCGGTTGTGAGGAAGAAGCGGACGTTCGGAGAGTTGGTGTTCAGGGGTTTAGCTGACGTGCTCGGTTTCAATGTGGCGCGCAAGCCTGCGCAAACTGGGTTCCCACCCCCGCTGCCGCCAGTGCCGGGCATCGACGTGCCGTTACAGGCGGGCCCCGCGCCAGCCCTCCCGCCCCCACCCCCGCCGCCCTGTGGAGCGCCCCGAGCGGTAGCGCCGCCCCCTTGCAAGGCGCAGCTGCCGCCTCCACCACCGCCGCCGCCGCCGCCGCCGCCACCGCCTTGTCCTAAGCCAAGAGCCGTGCCGAGACCAAAACCGAAGCCGCGCCCACCGCCACCGCCGCCGCCGCCGCCGCCACCGCCGCCACCGCCGCCATGCGCCAAACCCCGCGCCAACCCCACTACTCCATCGCCGTGTGCTCCTCCACCCCCGCCGCCACCTAAAGACAATTTGGAGACGATATCTTCTAATTTCCGACTTGACTTCAATTTCGTAAGGAGCACGCCGGCGCCGCCCGGTGCCGCGGCACTCTCGCCGCAACCTCAACAATACGCAGCACCGGTGGCTATTGAACCTCGCGCTGCCAGGCTTCCTCAGGAAGCTCCTCGCGATCCACGTGTCTACGTTGACGCGTTTGTTGTAAGGAACGGAGTGGCTCAGCGCGTGAACACGCTGGACGCGCAGCAATACGACCCGCAGCGCGCGCCCCTCGACGACGACTACCTCGCCTACGACGATGAAGACGAGCCGCAGAACCTCGACGACGACGATGATTACGAAGACGTCCAGGAGTCCCGCGATCGCGCCAGTGCGGTAAAGGATTTTGGCATCGCCGGCGCCGTTGACAATTTTTGGGATAACAAAAAAAAGCAAAAGCAGCCTTTGAGGAAGTTAGTGAAGCAACCTGTAGCAGATTATAAAAACGTTCATTTTGGAGATCGAGAATTGGCCAACCAAATTCGCAGGTCTGGAAACCGGGAATCGCATCAAAGCCTGCAGCGTGCACGGGTTAATCACCCTAATCGCATCCCGGTGCCGCTCCCCGAGACGCCGCAGGACGACGCCGAGGCGACGACCTCGACAGAGGACCCCCGGCGCCGCCTCAAGCCTCGCGTGCTGCCGCCCACAGAGCAGAACCCCGGACAAATCGACACTGTCACTGTTCGTGTTCCTCCGATATACAAAGAAAAGCAACCTAAAAAGCTCCATCGCCCAAGACCAGAACCGGATAGATCAGAAGAAGACAGATCTGACCGGGACAAACCAGAACACGACGGATTAGACCGTGACAGATCAGACCGTCATAGATCAAACCGTGACAGATCAGACCGTGACAGACCAGAACACAGAAGACACGAAGACGAAAGACCCGACCGCGACGAGGATCGTAGTAGGGAAGCTGCAGACTCCGCTGAGAGGAACTATTATTATCAGGAGAACGACGCAGAAGGCGAAAACAGCTCGCTCAGCGCTCGTACCGAAAAGCCCTCCAAGCGCAAGCGCAAACGCAAGCAGAGTCGAAAAACTCGTTCAACTCATGAGAAAGACCCGTACACCGCTGGCGACTACGACTACTACGGAAACAAATTGCCCATGTCTGAAGAAGAAAAGTATTTTAGAAGTTTAACTGTACCGGAGCCCACGCAACACTCTCATTCCTCACGTCTCGAGAAAACACCCAAGGGGGAGGAGGATCCTTTTCTGGATGATCACGAGCGACTAAGCGAGGACCCCGAAAGAATCAGCGAAAGCGAAAGGCTAAGCGACGAGGACTCCGGCCCATCGGAGGACTCTGAGGAAGAGAAAATCTCTGAGAACGAACGTATAAAAGATGAGCCTTACAAGGCAGACGAAAGCGAGCGCACCGACGACGAAGGCGAGCGTTCGGACGAGCGCGAGCGCACGGACAAGCTAAGCCCGAACGCGCGCGTTCGCGAGACGGGCTTTGCCAACAACTTCGTGCGCGCCACCAACGTGCAGGTGGAGTCGCCGCGCGCCCACTTCGCCGCCGCCAAGACGCGTCGCACCGGCGGCGGCGGCGGCAGCACGTGACACCACTGACCCGCGGCACCGACCCACTCCCGCCATAAACATATTTAGTTATTTATTTAAACAGACAAAGCTACGCTTCTCTCACTCCGGGAATCGGTAGTTTTATAGTAGTCCTACGATTTTTGTATATTTGTATTATAATGGCTTCTACAAATGTATTAAGCGAGCGATGTAACGACTGCCTGTGATGTTCTAGTTGTAAAAGATTGTGCGTGAAACGTCGAGACCGTTTCAACATATAGTTTATTATTTTTGTACTTTAGAGCTAAACTGTAAGAAAATTGTACCTTAGTTTCTTAATAAACTGTTTCGTAAATAATTGATTTCATTATTAGTGTTGTTAGAACGATTCTATTGGTGGCGGTGCGTGAAATTCGGTTGAGATCGAGGCACGTCGAATCCGCGACAACGTCTGTCGGCTATATGGGTGAAGGTCCGGGCGCAAATAGAAAACAACGCGAGAAACGCTGCTATTTCAAGACAGTGCAATGACCCAAATGCCGCGCGGCACGACCCTCCTGCCGCGACGCGGCGCACCACCAGTTAGCCAATCTAAAGAGTACATCAAGAAAACAAAAACACGCATTGAAATTAACAAATGAATGCAGCAGTTATGTCAAAGTTAGTTAACGCTGCTGTCATACATAACACTATTACTGCCAGTTCACTTCACATGCTTTCAAAACGCCGAATAACAAAAGAGTGCGCTTATTACAAGTTTGCAATACATACAAAGGAAAGCAAATAAAAGAATCACATTATGGGTGACACAATTTATTAGCCAGCAATCGGCGAGATTGGCCGCCGCGACCTTGACCGCGGCGGCCGAGCGCGCGCCGATTTCACCGGCGCTGGCTCTCCGCACACGAACACATTTCTACGGAGGCAGTCAGTCACCTTCACCACTAATTACTGGTCACATTGCCTTACCATCGAATATAATCAAATTAGTATTGCGATCTAATTCACTTCAGGGTCTTCTCGTTGGAAAAATAACTTTTGTTTAGTTAGCTGATGCCTCGGATGACCGGTCGAGTGCTTTTCAACTTACGGTGTCGATTATTGCATCTAAAAGAGAAAAAGAGTTGTTTTAGACATTACAAACACACTTCTAACTAAATCCAACACGAAACGAAAACGAAATCAATTCGGGAGTATGATTATGAACTTTTCGATTAAAGACCTACTATCTTACCGAATCGGTCGATTGGAAATCGTTCTCGAATCGAAGGTTTCATTTCGTGCAATTTGGGGTGCCTAGTGCAAGTTTTATTAGACATACATTCGATCACGTTAATTATAACGAGAACTTGTATAGCAAAATGTTACCTCTCATCGTTTGTCACGAAGAAGCACAGGCTGTTTGAACATCTCATGATTCCGATTCGGATAGCTATGATACTTAGCGGTGCCTATTTGATGTAACTTTATTGTATTATATAAAGATAATGTCAATGTTAATTTTTGTTACCGCGATCGAATGCTCACACTGTGCACCCTCAGTGCCGCCTGCGGGTTTCAATGTCATACAATTTCTCATTCAAATTAATGTATGGTAAATAAAACTCACGCCCAGCACTTTCAATATAATTGCCAATGTATTCTGAGCGACAAGTTAAAGTGATCGTACGTATGTGACGTCATTATGAGCTAGGTTGTTAACACATCAAATTTACGAATGAAATTACGTTAAAAAATCGCAATTAGTCGATTATTGTGTTAAGCCAAAACACCATAATTACCCTACTAATTTATTGTAACACCACATTTTATGACTTATTGCTACCCTATTTATAAAATAAACAATTTGAATTTGTATTATGGGCTAGTGGTTTTTTTGCTTTGTAACTTATTGTGCTCACAAATTAAAGTTATATTAAAAAAAAACACTGTAACTTAAATGACAGTGTTTTGGCTTGCCATGCTAGTCGACTGCTGAACTATCCATTTCCTCCATTTTATTTAATATCAATCCTCCTGGAAGCCTGGAAGATAACGCTTTTAGTGATAAGGCCGCCCTTTGTACGACTTCAAGTTTTATTTTTAATTTCTTTGTTAACATGTATATATATATAAAATAAAAATATTTAAATATTTAGACAACATCACATACATTGTTCTGATCCCAAGGTAAGAAGCTAAAGCACTCGTTTCATGGAAATCAGAAACAACGACGGTACCGCAACCACCCAGACCCGACGCAATATCGAAAAGTTCGTTTTCGACATTGACCCGACCGGGAATAGAACCCGGGACCTCAAAGTTAGCGGCGCCCAAAGTCCGGCGTGCACGCCACTCGGCTACGGAGGTCATCAAATGTCGTATATGTCTTTTTATATGTACAATAAAGTATTTTATTCTATTCTATTCTATTCCATCGTGAGGTTTTGATCGACACCTACGAGGCGGAAGTTCAAAAACTGACTGGTCGCAATGCGAAAGTTATATCAACATTTTATTGCAAAGGTTAGCACTACACTGCAATCGTATTATGGTAGCCTTATTTCATTACAATCAACTGAGGAAACTGATTCTGGTTACAAACAGTTTATTAAAAAGTTATTATGACAGCGAACGTAAAGTTATTAAATGTTTAATTCAAAAAAATGTGTTGCAAAACTATCGATAGTTTATAGTAACGATATCGATATGATACGATCTGAATCATTGCATTGATAATATTATGCTTAGTGGTTCAGTTGGTGGTAGGGCTTGTACGTCCGTCCGGTCCGTGGACCGATCTATCTAAATATGTCACCATAACATCAATGTTAGTAGCATTGTTTTCTTCCGGCAGTTAGACACAATAGCCAGTTCCTCAGTACTTGAGGATTCCGGTTAAATTGAGTAAACATCAGGTGAAATGAAGGCCAAGTGCTTACCCGTAGGGGATAAAATAAAGTAATATTGATAATATCACCGTAGATTGTATTATAGAGGAACCAGCTGACCCGACAGACGTTGTCCTGTCTAAATTTGATTAAAGATATAATATGCATGTATTATACATATAGCCCCTTACAAATCAGAGGGTCAGCCCAAGGAGATCCTGAGACCCGCACACTGAAAGCAGCCTATAACAATGCCACCAAGTCCTACAAGAAGGCTTACATTAGAGCGGATGCCCAGCGCGTAGCACGGGTTGGCCAAGTATTACTGGCACATCCTACGGGCAGCCGTAGCTACTGGCGTCTAGCCAAAGCCGTGCAATCTAACTTCTACCAACCCTCGCTGCCACCTCTGAGATGTCCTGACGGATCTTTAGCTCACAAGCCGCAGGAGAAGCCCGATCTCCTGGCCGGACTCTTTGCGGCTAACTCCCGAGTCGATGACCGCAATGCACAGCCACCTACAACTCCTCACTGTGGCCACACAATGCCTGATATTAAAATCAGGCAGTGTGATGTACGTGCGGAGCTGCAGTCAATCGATGTTCGGAAAGCTAATGGCCCTGATGGCATCCCAGCAATAGTTTTAAAAATGTGAGCAGCGGAGTTGTCCCCCGTGTTAACTCGTCTTTACCGTCTCTCGCTTCCTTCAGGGGGCCTACCGCCTAACTCTATCGCTATCGATCTCGCGATGTCATAGCGCGTGTCGCCGTGCCCTAATAGAATCTCCGATGGGTTTCGGATCGGATCGGGGAGCGGAGCAACCCGAGGGTGCCTCTTAAGGCTCGGGCCTCGGCGCGTGTGAACAGGCTCGTCACGTCCGTCGTACCCTTATTCTACGAGTACCGTGTCTTGGGTCTAAACTAGAGTGCATGTTTAATGTATTCTGTAAATGTGTAATGGCATTTATAGGATCGGGCGGGGTCTTCCCCGCGTATAGACAGCGGATCCCGGGGGGGCGAGGTACCTGCATGCCGCTGCCTCGTGTGCTTGCGCAGCGACTGCGGGTGCGTGTAGGCGGCGGCGCACAGTCCGCAGCAGTGGCGGCGCGTGGCTGGCGCGCCGGCGTGCGAGGCGGCGTGCGAGGCGAGCGCGCGGGGCGAGGGGAAGGCGCGGCCGCACTTAGGCGCGGCGCAGACGTGCGGGCGCGCGCCCGAGTGCATGCGCATGTGCGCCGCTAGCTTGTTGGTCGCGAACTGCCGCCCGCACACTGGACACATGTACGGCTTCACACCTGGCACGGGGAGCTTTTGGTTTTTTATCACCCGCCATTATCATATAAATTGCAGTTCGCAACATAACTGTGCCGCCATAGAGCAATAGAGTTTTTTACAAATTACTATTGTTATACACAGATTCTAAAAACACTTCTACTAAAACTATAAAAATTACGTATTGTACGTATAAAATATATTTATGATAAAATGATTGTTTGTTAGTGCTGTATGTATTCCTTTACTAGTTTTACGTCAAAACGGAGCAGTCATATGACATGATGCACATTGTGGATGGCCCGAGAACGCTAAACACTTTATACAGTGACTTAGTAGCATCATATAAAAGATTGCAATTTTCGGTGCCTTCTCATTGGGCTAGCATAGTGGATTGTGACCCAATCTCCTATATAGAAAAGCTAATGCTTTCTTCTACTGCTGGGCTAATGCCCAACAGTAGAAGGGATTCTTATAGACTGATGAAGATGAATTAATGAAATAGTAATTTTTTATCTACGTACCCGTATGAGTTCTTAAATGGTCATTCAAAGTGTTCTTGGTAGTGAAGGACTTGCCACACTCTGTGCATACATGCGGTCTCTCACCTGCAAGAGGTTCATCACATTCATTGCTGCTCATTTGGAGCCCTAATTGCTATTAGTCATATTCTCATATATGCAACACCAGGGCAAAAGCATATAAATGCATGTAATACCATGGATGGAACTTGTGTATTAACAACACTAGAGTATAAGATTGTATGTCTTTTTCCCCAAGTACTTTTGATGGACTTTTATCTTTTGAATCATAGCACACAGGAGCCGGACAGTGCTGCTTAAGACAGAAATTAAAATTCCTCGCACTTCTTGCTACAGCATGCTTGGTAGCTATCCAGGTAGCTTATGTATAAAAAAAAGAAAACACACAAGCCAAATGTGGAATATTTGTAAAGGAAGGTAGAAGTATAAGTGTTTGACAATAAGTACCACATGTGGAAATTGCTATTGAAACTGCTAAGGGCCGTATACAACGTTGTGCCTACCGTAGTGTGTTCTAACATGGCTGCTGAGGTTGGTGTTGGTGGTGAAGGACTTGCCGCAGCCGGGCTCGGGGCATGCGCGCCGAGGCCGCGGGCCGCAGTGCCGCCGCGCCAGCCACCGCGTCAGCTGCCGCGCGCCGCACGCGGGGCACGGCCACTCCCGCTCGCCCAGGTGTCGCTTGCTGTAACAAACACGTTGTATGTAGCAAAGAGGCTTACATGCTTAGTGCCTTACAAATAAACAGAGAATAAGCTTCATAGTTATTCTGTGTTTTATCCCCTCATGTAAACTTAATTTCAAATTAGACTAAGAGACAAAACACGGAATAACAAATAAGCTTCATCATCATCATCAATGATCATCATCATCAGCTCATTTTATGTCCCCACTCCAAATAAGCTTATCCTTTGTTTATTTGTAAGGCATTTAGATTATAATACAGTGTAGTGTTTTTGTAATTTGTTTCGCAACAAATTTTGTGTTAAAATTATATAAACAAAACAAAAACATTTTATAAATAGCTTGCCTACTTCTTAACTGATATTTTGTATTTGTAAAAATATTATGATCAGATGTTAATGACGGTAGTTGTTGACATTGAATTGGCGCCTTTGGCTTTTAAAGTAATAAAGTAAACAGTGTTGAATAATTACAAAAACACAATGTTGAAAAAATTTTCACAAGCAGGATTTGAACCTGCACCCTTCTGACATACCGGGTCAGGTGCTCTTCCAATTGAGCTATCGTGGTTCTAACCAGCCCGCCGAAATTATTCAAATCCTGCTTGTGGGAATTTTTTCAAAATTGTGTTTTTGTAATTTGTTTCGCAACAATATTTGCGTTAAAATTATATAAACAATTCAAAAACATTTTATAGTGTTGAATAATTTCGGCGGGCTGGTTAGAACCACTGGAACCGCTGGTTAGAGTTAGCTCAATTGAAGAGCAACTGACCCGGTATGTCAGAAGGGCGCAGGTTCAAATCCTGCTCGTGGAAGTTTCAACATTTGTGTTTTTATAATACATGCTAGAAGTGATTAAAAGACAATGAATGTTAATTTGTCTTTCTGTTTTATATTTAACAGAGAACATCCACCAAATTGGATTAGTATTACTGCAAAGCGCACTACTTTAGGTGGTAAGGTTTGCTTCTTGTTGAGAGCCACTTAGAACAAAACATTTATTAAGTTCTAAGCACACAGACAGTTTGCAGAGCATAAGACCCGAGTGAATTAAAGAATAATTCAGTTTGAAAATAAACCACTAACAGGTTGAAATGAAACAACTTTAACGGATCTACTCGCGTTTATTTTACACATTAGTTTTAATTAATGTTTATCCTGACGTTTCCACTTACAGGTGCAATTTAAAGTTGAATTTCCTAGTAAATACTTTCTGGCAAATATGGCAAGTGTGAGTGGTTGGTGGCGCCCAGTGCTTGCACCTCCGCAACGAGCTGCACTCCGGGCACCTTGCCGCGGCGCTCTCGGCAGGCGCCGGCTCCTCACTACCGCCATCATAACCCAATACTTCTTCATTGTCATACAGAACAGTAGCACACTTTACCTCTTCATCTACCGAGCTCACTTCAGAACATCTTGCTGCGAGAAATGCGTTGGACTTTTCACACTTATCGAGAAAGTTTACAGTCGTATCTAACTCCGTCAAACACTGAGAGCAAATCGATGATGGACCAAAGTTGAGGTTAACTTGCAGTTTCGTTTTGTTCAGCAGTTTGTCGAAGAGTGAGGAGCTTTTTATTTTTCTGAACAAAGAGAATAATGTATCTTGATTTTGTAAACATATCCTGCAAGTATTATCCTCCGGATATTCAATCATTATTTCGCAAAAAAAAACACAAAATATACACAACACCACACCACAGAACAGAAGATGAAAACAAACAAACAACCACCAAACAACACAAAATTACAAAATGACACAAATAAATAAACAAAAGTACTTTTTTAAGCTTTCTCAAATTAGGGAAAGCAAAGAAATCGTCTACATACAGCCTATAATATCTTAATATTTTTCCTTGTTTATTTTAATGATAATAGATGAAAATATTAATAATTAAAAGATTAAATGTGTGTGTTCGTTTTAGATGATAATGATATTCCTCATGATGTCCCTTCCCCTTAAATTTTAGAAGTTATGAAACGTACGCGAAGTTCTTGAAATAATGTGGAAAGAGACGTTCCATTTTAATTTTATTTACAAACACGTGTTGAATTGAAGTTTACAACAAAACTTGCACTCAAATAAGCACGTAGAAAATAAACAAAATTGCTAAATTATAACTGCAAATGTCACATGACTTACAGAGTCAGAGAGAGAGTACTTTGATCATTATGTATGTAGGTACTTATTCACCAAAAAGTCTGTAAAATTACTTTTTTTATAGTTTTCTTCTCCCGAGATTTTGATTTAGGTAGTTAGTAAATAATTCTTCAATATTAGAAAAAGTGTTGTAAAAAAAATTTCATGAGCGTGATTCGAACCCGCACCTCATGACATACCGGGTCATGTGCTTTCTTCATTTTATCGCAACAAATTTTCCGTAAAATTATATTTACCTATCCATAATCATAATAATTCATCAGTAGTTATGTCGTCTTTGGTTACGTTACGATTAACAAACGACTTTTATTGTTGCAAGACTTAGTGCCGTACTCAGAGACGTCAATTAAGTTTAATTACAATTAAATGTCTTTCCTTCTCTATTTAGCACTATACATAAGAAAGTGACAGCAAGAGACTTAATTGTCATTAAAACTTAATTGACGTCTCTGAGTACGGCAGTTAGAGGTACAATGTTTTTACTTGTGCTTAATCAATGTAAGTATAGGAAATTCTTGTAAGGCACATACCATGCTATTTTTTATTTCTGCTGCGACTTGAAGGTGGGATATTAATTGAATTCGTTGGAGTATGCATAGTTAAAAAAAAAATAAAAAAATGAGCGATGATGATGATGCATAGGTACCTAGTTCTTTTAGTAGGGAAATTATTAATTAGATATTCAGGTACTTACATTATGTAACTGTAATTATTTTAAAACATTCATTTCAATACGTAAAATTAAATTAAATATGACTTACAAAAACCAACTCAAAAAACTTTATATTTTGCTTCTAAATATAACGTTTTCTTCTTAAAATTGGAATTAACTAGTAGGATCTTCTGCAAAATTTGTAGCTGTAAAAAAGTTAAAACATGACTCTACATCGTTAGAAATAAAAAACCGGACAAGTGCGAGTCGGACTCGCCCACCGAAAGTTCCGTACAAATTTATGGGTAGGTACATATTACTTATATAGTTCAGGAATCGAGTCTCAAACTTTTCGCGAAATTCAGTTTCCAAAACCTACAATTACTTATCATCATCATCATCACCATCGTCACCATCATCAGCCTATACTAGTCCACTGCTGGACATAGGCCTCTCCAAGTGCACGCCACCGAGCACGATATAAATATATATATTTATATATTATAATATCAATTACTTAAGTATAAGTATTATTTATTTATTATTATTATCTATTATTTTTATTTTGGACTAATAAATCATTTGTATTTGTAAGTATTTCTTTATTACCTATTATTATAAAGAGGGAAGATTTATTTTTTGTTTGTAATGATTTAACTCTAAAAATATAGATACTCAACCGATTTTAAATATTTCCGCTGCTTTTTTAATAGTGTGTAATGTACCTACCTACCTATGTACTATTTGTAATTTATTGTTAGGTGCTAAACATACAAATCACATAGTTGAATCTCTCTAGATTCGTTAATACAGCCCTCTGTATTAACGTTTTTTGTCTGCTTTCTACGTGAACTGAATGTGACCTATGTTTGTTTAATTTCCTATTAAAATATAATATGTATAATACTACTAAGTACAAGACACTTAAGTAGGTAGGTACCTATTTAGGATTGTGTTTAAACAAAATTAAAAAAGGGCAAACTATACATCATAAAAATAATCAAAAATCTGTTTAAGCTTGTGCAACTAAAGCCTTTTCATACGACACCCCACATGACATGGTTCAAACCTACCTAGACCTACTTCAAAATTTGGACCCCCGTTCCTTGCATTATGACCCTGTTTTTTTTTGTGATTTAATTAATTGAGTATAGTTTTTTTAGATTTTTCCCTGCACTTGTAGTATAAGACGATATTACTTGCCAAACTTCATAGTTCTAGGTCAACGGCAAGTTTCCTATGAATTTTGATTTCCTTGAGAGTGTTGAAATATACGTTTTTTGCGACATAAACAGCCGTATCTTTTTTTCGTTAACTTAGAAGTTTAATTTATTCACAGCTTCAAGGGACCGCAGACCTGAGTATATAGTTTTAATTGTATTTCGATATCTCCACTCGTTCTCGAGATAAAGAGTCTTCATTGACAGACAGACGGACAGACGGACCACAAAGTGTTCCGGGACAAGGGTTCCGTTTTTTCCTTTTGAGGTACGGAATCCTAAAAAGGTAATTGTGATTAATCTGAAACATTAGCCCTTAGCAAATGTAGATATGTGGGTCAAATAAGGATTACGAAAGAGATTTACTGGCCGAAATTCAAATTGGCCGAAGCCCTATTGAAGCGAAGATGATCGCGGATGACGGCGCAATAGTGAGAGCGAAGGAAAGTGATCACGTTTGGTGACGCAGGGCGTGTCTTGCATGCGAGGTCCTGGCCGACAGAGCCCTACTTGGTAACAATTCGATCTGCTTTTCGTTAACAACGATCGCTTAATTCTATTTAAAGGCATACTTAAGTCGAATCGAACACGTTATCAGGTTTTGAGGAGTAAATTCATTATCGGAACCAAAATAATTATTTGCCATACTTAATCTTATTTAAAATTCCTTAAAAAGCGGATTAATTGTAGTTAAGTAAATAGTAATCTTGAAAAATAGTGTTTATTTGTATACATATTTTGAATATAAGTAGGTATCGTTTTCATAGATCACGACATACATCACACATATAAGTATCACACTTAATAATAATTCCCGTATTGTTATACCTACTTGAATGGGAACGTGTGTTGGTAAATAAAACAAAACAGTGCAACATTAATTTTTAATAAAAACCCATACTTTTACTGAAAATAATTATTGTTACATAATTTATTATTCAACATATCTACTTACTTATATAATATAAATCCATTATAATGATTATGCCGTAGCCTAAAAAGAAGAAAAACCAAAGCAAAATAACACAAACGATTTGTTTTGTTGTAGATACCTAAATGCATCCCTGTGCTTGCTAGTACAATTTTCACCCGATTACGTTTCCGAACAATTAGCATGCGTAACCGCGCACATGTTACAAGAATGACGGCAGCGCACTACGTGATGGCGTCCAGCGGCTGCACACAATTTCGTGTGCACTTTATTACAATGACCGAAAGACTAGTATCGCTAAAACTAATGGAGCTAGTTGAAGAATTTTGTTAAGTTGCTTTATGACCGTTCGAAAGCATAATCGCGTAAGGACGAAGTTCGTGGTTGGAGCGTCCGGCTACCCCAAGAGAAACCTACACGTCAGTTACATACTAATTCGCTACTATGTAAGTTATAAGTATGGGTGGCAGTCGGCGAACACACTCGGTTTCAGGCTGGTTGCTGCAGCGGACAGACGACCGCACCGATATGAGGCTCAAAGCAGTGAGTATCGGCGAAAAGTTAGTGATGTGAAAAAAGTGCAAAATCAGTGCATTCAGTGAACAATAATTAAGTGACACGATTGTGATTGCTTATTAAAATGGTGCGTGGTGTATTTCAGATATCTATCGTTCTGTTGGCTTGTGTGTGGATGACGGCTGGCGATGTTGCTCACCTGAAGGCGGCCAAGGCGAAGCTGGTGGGCCGGCTGGCGGGCAGGCACCACAAGCGCGGCATCTACTCCGCAGTGCCGCCGTTCAAGCTCGGGCACGACATCCCGCGGGTGACCCATTCGTTTGTGAAGCCTCTGGTGGTGACTTACCCACCGACTGCGGCCTTCGCTGCCGTGAAGGTTCCAGTGCCTCCGCCGTTCTCACGCTACCCTGTCTCTGTGGAACATAAAAGCCACGCTCACTTTGGATTGAAGTATCCCCATCATACTAAAAATGTAGTAGTGCCGACACCGGATCAACATTTCCACCACCATCATCATCACTTGGCTCCGAAGCCTGTTCTTCCAGTGCTGCCACCGCCGCCGGTAGAACCCCCTGTTCCACTAGTGCCTATCTCTCAAGCGGCAGGATCAGTAGTGCATCCTGTACCAGCACCTTCTCCACCGTTGGTGGTACACCAAGCAGCACAACCGGTTCTACAAGCACAGCCTCTTCCGGTTCCTCCGCCGCATCTACATTACTTCCCTCAACAAGTGCCTTTGAAGCCATTTGTACCGTTAGCTCCAATTCAACCAGCTCAAGCAATAAGCGCTCAAGCATATCCACTAACTCCGCAGTTCCCCTACGTCATTCGACCAGGTAACGCGGTTCAGACGTCTTTCTTTGCAACATATCCTAGATATCCATTGCTTAACTACCAAAGACCCTTGGTGCCATTAGCTGCACCTCCCACACCCTTACTCCCGGAACCTGCAAGCTTCTTCAACCGTCCTCATTATCATCAGTTGGCTTCGCCAGCGGGCATACACGGTATATTTGATCGACCATCTCCAACGGTCGGCGTTGATCCGACACCGTTCTTTTTGCATCCGACACAGGCCATCCTACCTCAGCCTACGGTTCAAATACAGCCAGATCAGCCGACTTTACATTTGCAACCCGCCCAGCCAACATTACATCTGCAACCCGCCCAGCCAACATTACATCTGCAACCCACCCAGCCAACATTACATTTGCAACCCGCCCAGCCAACCGTACACCTGCAGCCTGAGCAGCCAGCCGTGCCGCTCGACCACGACGGCTGGTCCCCAGTGCCGGCGCAACACGACCAATCCACAGCTCATCCCGACGGACACTTCCTACAGAACTCACCCCACTTCACGCAAGAGCAAGGCACGCAAGTGTACGAACACCACACCGGCAACGACCAACAGTATCATGACTACCAGAATCAGCTGCAGCACCATATTCAGCAGCAGCTCGAACATGCGCAGTATGAGCAGCATCTGAACAATCAACACCAGCAAAACCAAGAGTATGGTGCACCTCAGCAAGAGTACACTCAACCGAACCATGATTTTACACAGCAAAATCATGAGTTCGCACAGCATGCTCAAGAATACGCACAACATGTGCAGGAATACGCGCTGCACAATCAAGATTATGCGCAGACGAACGAGATTAACTTACAAGTACAACAACAAGGGCAAGAATATCAACCAGGGCAAGAGTACGGTCAGCCAGGGCAAGAGTACGGTCAGCCAGGGCAGGAGTACAATCAGGCAGGGCAGGAATACAACCAGGCAGGGCAGGAATACAGCCAGCCGGGCGAGGAGTACGGTGCCCCGGCCGGCATCGAGGGCCGCAGCGGCGCCGGCGAGGGCGAGAACGAGCCGCAGCGCTTCCACAACCACATCCCGCTGGGGCTGCAGCCGCCCATCGACCGGCCGCTGGAACACTTCCGGTAGTTACGGCGTGGCGCCGCGCCGGCCGTACACACT
Source organism: Eudonia truncicolella (assembly GCA_949315975.1). Taxonomy (NCBI): domain Eukaryota; kingdom Metazoa; phylum Arthropoda; class Insecta; order Lepidoptera; family Crambidae; genus Eudonia; species Eudonia truncicolella. Next base: position 384,682 of record OX438838.1, on the reverse strand, counting down.
GTAACGCGTAGTCAGGTGCATGTTCTGCTTCCTCGTCGAAAATATGTGATAAACTTACAATGTACAATTGTAATACCTCTACGAATATTACAATCTTAATATTGTTTAAATGATCTTAAATCTTATTATAATTATCATTGCATTTATCTCTTATACTGCATCGAGTGTGCTGACCAGAAAAGTGGACAGATAAATAATTATTATTCACGATCTTTTTTAGAATCAAAGTAGGTACTCTAGAGATTCCTGTTAAGTGTATTATAAATTGCCTAAAACGAATAACTGGCTAACTATATTTTTGAAACACCGCAGCAGCCAGTTGTCTTTACTAACCTTAGACTTAAGATATTATAATAAATTATTTATTGACTATTTGTAAATAAAAATATATTTTTTTAAGCTAACAGTATTTTATGTATTACCTTTTCTAATAAAGAACGATTCCGAATTTGTAAATGTATGCTACCTACTTACACTGCTTTTTGCGGTTTTTCAATATCTGTGTAAACATACAGGTGTAGCCCACGATCATTACATATACCTACCATACCACCCCCGTAAAAAAATAAGATTAGAAAATATATTACCTCAAAATATTATATATCTTACTCATCGGAAAATTACTTTTGGCAGATAGGTGCGATATCATTGCAAAAGTATAAAAATATAATCTAAACTCACAGAATATACCTAGTGGGTGCAAACGTGCAAACTGACGACAGAGCTGGCCTTTTGAAGGTACATCCACTTGTGGTCGACAGTTGATGGTGGTTCTATCTTATAACTCAAAATAATTAGCGATCCGATCCGAACCTCTCGGAGAATCTAGTGGGACACTAGGACACGCATTACTAGGTGATGCCGTTCCCTCTAAAAAACCTCAGACGGTGCTTCGTTTCAAACGTCTTGAGGAACCCTTTAAGTTTCCCGCCGCCTGGCGCCCCCCAAATGTTTTCTCTCAGGAACTTAATTTAGACATAAATAATTCGCAGAATACTGTTAGAATTTGAAGTATTGATAAACAAAAAGTAACTAATTGAATGTCAAAGTATGAGTTTAATGAATCGTAGATGCACAATGAAACATGCATCAATAGACTTGCTCTAGCCTTCAAATCAAAACATTTATCCGTTTGAAAGTAAGTACAAATGAGATATGGCTGCTGTATACTCGTAAATAGCTATTATGCTTTAGATTTAAAAAAACCGCATTGAATATGGTTAAGCCGTTTTAAAGCTCAGTAAGTAATGACTTAAAAATTATAACAAGCCTATCTTATATTATATATATATATATATATATATATACTAGCTTTTGCTCGCGGCTTTGCTCACGTGGGCTACACGACTTGTGTTTATTCGTAATAAAATCCAAATAAAGGGAATCGTTTTCCAAAAATATTGAAACACTTCATAATTTATAACCAGACCAAATACCGAAAATTAAGGAATGACAGATTTCCATACTAACTTTCCACCCTTATTGACAACCCTCGAGGGGAGGTTTTTAAAAAATGCTAAGACACGTAATTCCTTATTTTTATAGAAAAACCTATAGATCGATTAAATTATTGAATTTTATAGTTATTACCTTATAAATAACGATTTATAAGCAATTATATTTATGTATATAGACAGTATATATACATATATATATATATATATATATAACACTGCTGCTAGGAAAAGGCATCACTGAAGTCAAATCGTCGCTACATGGGCTTATAAATATTTGACATTAATTTGCTGGCTAATTGTTATAATGTAAATTAAATGTATGTAGTGTTGTTTTATTTATTGTTAATTAACCCATTTTTTTAAAAATATGCAGATAAATCTGTGGGCTACGGTATTACTCTATATTGCACATGTTAAATTTTATATTGCAACCGTTCCTAGTCCCTAATAAAAAAAAAATAATATAAAAAAATGACATTTATAAATCAATTGGGTAAAAATAAACCCCTCAACGATTGCAATCTCTGCGTGTTTTCTATTACATTTTCCATTAAGTGTCCTGTCTAAATTAGCATTAGTGATAGTGACCCAAGCAAGCGGCAGTAGTCCAATGACGGGAGTGTCGCAAGCACACCGCGCGCCACGTGTGGCGTGTGGCGTGAGTGGAGCGCGTGCACGCCGCACCCAGCGCCAGCGCCGCGCGTAGCCGGTGGTGCCGGGACCCAAGTACCTCGACCACAGTATCAAGTATTAGCCACAGATAAGACACCAATAACCTGATGTTTGATAAAACACGTACTACCCCGGTACTGCTAAATTTTTGGCATGTACTGCGGGATTTTAACGCAGCGCTTTCCTAATCTTTCTATATGAGTTTTTTTTCCGAAAACGAATTTAGCTAGTCTATAGAAATAAAGAAAAATATTATTATTTTTAATTACTTAAGATAGATATTCCGGGACTTACTAGACCTCCTAACTAGTAATCTAACAATCAATTAGTCGTACAACTTGACAGATGACGTGCTCTACATAATCAACGTAAGCAACAATCATTGCAGGTTCATATTCTCAGATCGATGATCTAACAATAATAACTATTAATTATAGTAATTATTAGTCTAAATCGCACACAAAGTAATATGTAATAATACGAGTCAAGCAACAGTAGCGATGACTTCAAAAATTCAAATTTCAAAATCATTTATTAAGTTTAGGCTACAATAGCTCCTAAGAATGTCACTATGCCACTATGCCATTAAGTGTCAGGGATTTGCGTGTTTCTTTTCGATTAAAAGGGAGCCTCCATCTCTTACGAATCCTTACGATATACCTTTTTATTGACATCTTTGCATTTTTAATTGATAATAAATATAATAATATTAATACTTAATTCAATTATTTCAATTTCAATTACAATCAACATTTTTTTGCAGTTCAAAATCAAATCAAAAATCTTTTATTACAGTCTATCAAAGTTATTTAACTATAAAAAGTTATAAACTGAATAATTTATTACAGCATTGACGTTTCCAAACTGTTTGTCCCTTATTCTTTAGTATCGGTTTGTAACTAAACACAGGAAAATCTTTGCGACATAATTTACTATCACAAAATCCAATAAAATTAAATATTGATCAAATCAATAACGACAGAATGTGGGCATGGTGCAGTTGTGTAACTCCGGCATTATTTCGCCGCGCATGAAGCTAGAACTGAGGCAGCGTATTGTAGACTGCACGGCATGTTGCATAATATATGCCGCAGTTTACGTCCTGGCCACTTTTATAAATACTTTATTTATTTAAGTCATAATATTGTAGCTTTAATCTTATGTTTTATTATTATTTTTATATTCGCGAGTATTATACTCCCGAATATAGCGGCAGAGCGAGCGCTTGCGAGCCGATATTCGTTATAAGATGTTGGGTTAAATTTCCAAGTCACGCCAAGTGTATATGGCTCGTTATCACCGAAACCGCATTAAGCATGTTTTTTTTTGTTTAAGTAGATTCAAAACATTACATTATTAAAAGAAATAAGCCTGAAAGAAACATAATCTAAATGATTACAGGTTTAAAAAGTTTTGAGCTTATGTAGCCATTTTAGCCACACATTATGGCAGTATGCAAATAAGAATTAGTAAAAGTAGTTGTGGCTTTAACAGCATCATGCGGAGGCATGCGCTAGAAACGGAGCTGGTGCTAGAACGGAGCGGCGGCGGCGGCATCTCGTCGGCCCGACCACCGACGCACACCGACGCACACCGACGCACACCGACGCACACCGACGCACATCGACGCACACCGACGCACATCGACGCACATCGACGCACACCGACGCACACCGACGCACCGACGCACCGACGCACCGAGCGACGCACCGACGCACCGACGCACCGACGCACCGACGCACCGACGCACCGACGCACCGACGCACCGACGACGCACCGACGGACGCGACGCGCGTCACATCATTCAAAAGGCAATGCAGTCACACCTCAGAGCATACTGTATCAAAATATTTTATAATAAATAGGTATAAAGTATGAATACTACGTTATTTTGTAGGCTCTCTAGAAAATGTAAAAATATTAAGTGTTCCAAAATACACTGCCCTTTCATTAGCATTTGTAACACATTAGGTAAGTTTTTCTCTTTTACGAAGAGTTGGCAAATTACTCCACTCTGCCTGAGGATAGCTCGTGGAGCCGGTGCGCCTCACCAGCCTCACGTGGCCGACCCGCCAGTTGCTACTCCACACCTATTTTAACAACCTCATGTTATAGGAAAGAGGAAAGACGTGTTCTGGAAGAGCATTCCATTCTCTGGTGTAAGTAATAATAATAAATTAAAAAGTATTTATTAGTTCAAAATTACAAGTTTTACAACTAACTTAAAACTAACAATATGGAACAAAAAGGTAATGTGGCTCAGCATCAAACAGCTGGATCGACAGCTGTAGCTGATATTAGCTGATATTCTGCCACAACTTAGCGTGGGTTTTCATTCGTTTCTAATAAAATGTGACAACAGTTTAAGTTATATGAAAATAATTTTAGGTAGAAATAATTAAATCACATCTTCCCACTACACTCTATTACAGTTACAATTTAAACATTATCCTAGCCGCTCCGTTTTGTTTTTCTAATAACCATAATTTACATTAACGCTTGAAACGAATTTTTGATATTACAAGACCCTCCCGTAAAGGAGGAAGTAATTCGTTCCATATTTTCGATGCGGCAAACGAGGGGATGCTTCTCATTAGAAGCATCCCCTCGTAGCGTTGTTTTTGTGTAAGGGCAGAGACAGGAAGTTACCAAGGTGCCTTAACTTTGAGCAACGCGTCTTCCATTTCAACTTGGTATACAGGTATACTGGCATATTTCTACGAAAACAACTAACTTACCTAAGTTAAAAACAATAGATAGAGAAAAAAAGGTACTCTATCATTTTCCTTTGCGTATTAGTGTGATAAGTTTATTATTAATTGTTTTAAATTGGGATCGAAATAGCCGCAGCTACTTAAAGAACTTTAAAAATAACAATGAAACATAAATTCGTTCGTTTACGATCAGTTACCTATTCCACAAAACCAAAAGTTAATTTCGTAGTATGTAGGGTGGTACCAATGACTCATACGAGCGTGTCCGCAGGTTAGCCCTTGGCACAGGCGGCTGGCGGCCCTAGGCTAGGCATTAGAGGGGCCTAGGTCCGCCCGGAGGATATAAGGCGTGCAGGGCGGCCCAGCGGCTAGTGTCTGTGGAGCCCTCCGAAACGCTACAATCATGAAGGCTGCTGTAAGTATTCCTAAATAGGCACCGTTTTTCTCAGAAATAAGTGTTATAAAAACTTCGTATATGAATAATATAGTTAAATAACGCTTAATACCTACCTACCAAACAATTTATTACACTAGGCCAAGTTACCACATATCCGTACGATTTTAGGATACTTACTAACGACATTCACAGCATTTCACTACCTACAACGCGTAACTTTTGACAGCGGATAATTCAAATTTAAATTTAAAATTACCCTGTCTAACATCTATTAATCTAAAATTGTATTAGTCTGCAAAATCTGGCCATAAGGTTAATTTTTGGTCTGCGCAAGTGATCATATCTCAGAGTTCAGGTCCAAGTCGAAATGGCTCCCAATCCGACTCCGCCGAGATATGCACATCCTGCCTATAGTTGCAAAAAAAAACATTTTAAACCAAAATCTGTGACTTATAACTCGTTTTAAATTTGATAAAACGGTTCAATATCACGACCACGTCATAGTGTATAGCTTTAGTAATTATTACACTACGACGTGGGTCATGATTTTAATCATTTTAAACAAATTTAAAACGAGTTTCAAGTCACAGATTTTGGTTTAAAACGGTTTTTTTGCAACTATAATCCTGTCCCTCGTTTATAAAATCCTTCACTACCCTCAGCTCCCTCATAGCACCTACGTTCCCGTTTTACTCACTTATCCGCCACTCCCTACCTCAAACGGTCTTGTGACACAAGAACCCTTGGCTTGGTTTGGGTAGGGACAGGTAGGTATGTACGTATATGCATTATAATTAGTTTATGTACCTATTTATTTATTTATATTTATGGTATTTATTTATTTTATGATCCCAATCCAAATTTTAAAAGATCTCTTTTAGAGATAAGCTCACCCTTGTATATGTTTTTTATAATGTAATTTATTATTTAATTTCAATGTACAATAAAAGATACAATTATTTATTAATATACTTGTTATCTATTTCTCTATTCTATAGGTAGGTAATATATCACTACCTAATTGGGTAGTTGACTGGTTAGTCAATATAGAAACTTTTAACAACTGTCAAAACGATTATTTTTAATAGAAATTGTATAGGATTAGCAAACTATGACGTCACTATTTTTTTCCGTCAATTGAGAGTTTATTAATAACCTTTTAGGTTACAGAAATGCATGCTTAGGTCTAATAAAAAATTGGTTAATGTAGACTTTGGGCAGCGCGAACTCTGAGGTCCCGGGTTCGATTCCCAATCGGGTCAATGTCCAAAACGAACTTTTCGATATGTGTAGGGTCTGGGTGGTTGTGGTACCGTCGTTGTTTCTGATTTCCATAAAACTAGTGCTTTAGCTACTTACCTTGGGATCAGAACAATCTATGTGATGTTGTCTCATATATTTATTTATATTATTTACCGTTATTTGCAATAACGATCAGCCATGTTATCAGAACAATAGGTAACATTGAATAAATTCGTGAGTGAAGTACCCGGCGGCGGCGGCCTACTGCTAAGCAACCGCGGTTCCCACGCGGCACTACTGATAACGTGACGATGGCGCGGTTCATTCAAAGGTCGGTCGAGCCCATTTGCATATGGCTGCAAACAGAGCGCTTTTACTATCAAATTTAAATGATAATTTAAATAAAACTGAATCATTAATGGAGTTGCACCAATTTGTAACCTTATTTAGATCTAATACCATTGTTTATGTAGGAAGAGGAAACAGACAAATATGATCTAATTTATGTTCATAGTAATTTGAATACCGTCAGGGACATATAAACACTAGCTTTTTTGGAAACGTCTGCTAATTTTATTTTACAAGCCATGTTTAGTTTAGAGCTACGTTTTAAATAAGGTTAAGTCGGATATCAAAATATTTTGTGGAAATTTAAAGCGTCATGTTTTGAATTTGGTTTGAATATTAATTCTTTCGTCAATATATTTCTTACCAGAGGGCTTAGTGTGAGTTATTTTTGAAAACCAGCAATTACAAAATGTTAACTCTTCTCGTATGTCGCCAGGAGGCGTTGCTTCAAACCCATACTAATTTTCGCTTTCGTAAACGTAATCGAATGAATACGGACAGTAAGCAATACTCACACAGGCACTCCGAATTTAGTGTCTGTGTCGTAATCGTCATAATAGTGATTTATAACTATTGTGCATTTTTTATGTGGACGACCCCTTCCACCCCACCATAACAAGTTTTGTAAGTGCAAAAACAAAAGCTCACCCGACGCTATGTCTTCAGCTATGCGTGCTGCTGTTGGCGACGGCCCTAGTAGCGGCGGACGACAAGAAGAATGAGAAGCGCGGCGTGCTCGGCCTGGGCTACGGCGGCTACGGCGGCTACGGCGGCTACGGCGGCCACGGCGGCTTGGGCTGGTACGGCGGCCTGGGGCTCGGCCACGCCGCGCCGCTGGTGGGAGGCTACGGCCACGGCCTGGGCCTCTACAACCACGGGCTGTACGGCCACGGGCTGGGCCTCGGCCTCGGCCATGGGCTGGCCGGCCCCGCGCTGGTCGGCCACGGCGTGGCGGCGCCGCTGGTCGGCCACGGCCTATACGGCGCGCCGGTGGGGCTCGGCGGCGCGCCGCTGCTCGGCCTGGGCCACGGGTGGCATTGAGCTTTAATTAATTTCCGTGTTTTATTTAAGGATTTATGTATGTTCTAGTGCCAAATTATGATGTGCAGCTGGTGTGTATATTTTTGAGGATTTAATTATAACTTAAAGAATAAATACAGTGGTTTTCTTTACATTAACACATTCCGTATCAAGTTAATCATATATTGCACATACAATTTAAAAGTAAATCTGGTAAACTTATTAATACGGGGGATTAATAAACAAAGTGTAGGCTTGGAGTAGTTACTCCGTGTTTTGTTCCCGTCATGTAAACTTAATTTCATATTAGAGTAAATTTAGAGAACAAGCAAGTTTAATAATTATTATTAAAACTTTCATGGCAAATTTATTTTAATTGCTTAATGAGTATCCGAACCAAAACATTCAATAGAAAAATTCGCAATGGTTATATTTATTCCAAATACTTTTTCGTATCTAGGAAGATTAATCGTCTTTTAAGATAAGACTTTTTATTGGCAGTGGTTTAAAATAGTTTAAATGTACTCGTAGAATAGAATAGATTAAAATAACGATTATACGTAGCACAATTCTAAAATATTAAGTGAGCATCCGCTCAGCATGATGTCAGGCCTGCTACATTATAGGAGAAACCTGACGCTGGTCTTCCGCAAACACCTTATTGTGGGAGGGAGCGCAACCGTACACATAATAAATATGAAGCAAAAAAAACACATGTTTACCCTTTATGCATTAAATAATTAATTAATTACATGCTTAGATAACAACAACCACTAAATAATGATAGTCGCCCTGCAGATGAAATTCGTCCCTTTCAGAAAATATACACTTAACAGACAATTTGACAGGTGATAAGAAAATGAATATGTTAATTGAGACTTGCGATTTATCCGAACTAGCATTAATTTATATAAATTATCACGTAAAATTGAGCAGGATAATTATAATGTAGCTAGCAAACGACATTAAGTTTACTAGTCATGCTTTATTTAATTATTTACCATTTCGCAAGTGGAAACTCCAACATTTGAGTTCCAAACACCGGAAGTTACGTCACATTTGTAGAGGTGGAGATGTCGACACGGCGCAACGTGTCGACACTGCGATCGACACTCGCTCATTCCGGATTAGGATCCGAAGGCTTTCGAGCACGTTTACCTTCCAGTAATCATACATTTATTGGGTTTGCAATCTTGGAAAAACTGAACGTTTCGAACAGATACACATTTGGAATCCTCCCGTTTTGCTAATAATTAAAAATAACTAGTATAAACATATTGTTTTCTAAAGTTTACGCGAACACTACGCATTGAAATGAAACAATTTTTACGGATCTACTCGCGTTTATTTTACACATTAGTTTTAATTATTGTTTATCCTGACGTTTCGAACCCTTTGCAGGGTCCGTGCTCACAGGGAGACTGAGGTGTTGGTCGTCTCATAATTAGTTAGAAGCTTGTATACACTCATTTAAATTTAATCAGGTGCGTTCCGTTTTACGTAGGAAAAGCTTACAGTATCTTTTGGTCTGGCAGTATGGTGTTGGGGCTGGGATTTAATATTTTGTATGATGGGATCCCAGGCTGGTGGTAGATTCCAACCATCTTCTCTATTAAAATTAGGATGTTTTTTAATCTCAATAGCCTCGCGTATCATCCTAGGGATAAATCGTTGTTTTCTAACGAGTATTTGTGGTTTATCAAATCTGATGTAATGGTCTAGGGAATGTTCGCGTGTAGATGTGTAGGGAATGTAGTATAAACATTATTTAGATTATGCTAAATGGTAAGTGGACAAATTAGACTAGTATTAAGTTACACCAGCTTTTAATAAAATTAAATATTTAAGTGTGCCATGCCTTCTTAGAATATTTATATTTCATAAGAACGTTCAGATTGTAACAACAATATGTATAACCTTTGCTATAAAAAAAGCGCGAACTCATGCGTTGTTCATCCAAAGTATTGAAAAACAAGACCCCGACAGAATCACATCATTGGACCGCTGATCGTAATCAAAGCTTTGCGATGTGACGCAATTTACATAACATTTAGAATAATTGATTTAGAAGTGAATAATGTAGGTACTCTTGTGAGAATTTACTTTACTTTCTTTAAAAGCGTGCAGTTTTTGTTAAGCTTAAGCCTCATTATTGATAAAGTACATAATATAGGGCGCGCTCGTGTCTAATGAGTTACGTTACGCGACAGCGGCCGCCCGGCAGCGTCGCCTATTACCCAATTAACGCGTTTCCTTGTAAGATAATCGGTGCCTCTCGTATAAGGACGGATTTATTCTCGTTATGCTCCATAAAAATGCCGAGCATTCTTTACCCGAGTTACATATTAGAATTACGTATCCTTTTGCAATTCAATAATCAGTTTGTAAAGTAAAATTAATTTAATTATTTAATTTGTTCTTTTGACATAATCATATTTACAATAATACAATCTGAAAATTCAATACTTAATACTCTTTGTTCCGTTTTTCTCTCTTTTTCTCTGGGTTACTTGTATTGCATTAACACTGTTCTTTGTTAGGATAGTTAGTTAGTTAGTTAGTTAGTGATGCAACTCTATATTTTAAAATAAATTAACGAAAAATGTATACTATTTTAGTTAAAGCTTTGAAAACTAAAAATTTCTCTAGCGTAATGAAAGGGTAAGTAAAGTATCAATAGCGCAGACAGACCGTGTGTGTCGAGTGGCCAGCCGCTAGCCGGGCGCGGCCGCGTGACGCAACCGTCCCGCGCCGATGTCGAGCCCTTGCGACAGCGCCACCGCGTGTGTGTGAGGAAGTTCCAACAGACTGTTGTTTAGGAGCCCGATAGATCTTATGCTGGATCCTTAGGGCCTAGACAAGTGGCATAACGCTAATAGAATTGAAATGGAACAGAATTATTATCATATGGGTTTGACAAAATGACTTTTGCCATTACGTATCATTGGCACGATACGACGAATGACGTTTCCGATTGACTTTATGTCAATCCAATACGTTTGTCATTATTTGTTTATTTATTTATTAGCTTGCCACATGGTAATAAAGATGTTAAAATTTTTAAGAATTTGACAATGCAGCACCCCGGAGGGGCACTACGTCACCTTACTTACGTCTACATGTCAAGTTATTAACATTATATTTCATTTGTATTCTACTAGGGTTATAAGCCTAAAATATTAAATTTTTCTAAATCTAAACCTTACTTGAGCGGCAAAGGATAGTAACTAAAGAAACATTTTAATTCATCATCATCATCATCATCTCAGCCAAAAGACGTCCCCCAATGATCTCCACAAAGACCGGTTTTGTGCTGCTCGCATCCAGCAGCTTCCCGAACAAAGGTTACCGACTTAGCCCGAATTGCTAAGCTCAGGTGGCAGTGTGCAGGGCACATCACTCGCAGGACTGATGGCCGTTGCAGCGCTGGGGCGGAATGGTCCTCGAGTGGTGACCGCGTACCGGAAAGCGCAGTGTGGGCAGACCTCCAACATTTTAATTAATTAAGTTTTTTTCAAAGCCAGGTTTTTACCATCTTAACAACTAAAAAAAAGCATAAAAGTAGAGATCCAACAGTGTCAAAGTATTTGAAATGGAGAAACATTACATGCACACACGACCTCCTAATGAAATACGAGTTTATTGTAAAGTTTGGATTTAAAAAATTAAGTAATTTTTGACAACCCTGGCGGAAAACGTTATACTATTATTATGTCTCGTACAGGTTACAAATGTGGACTGAAATGTGGGCAGCACGTACAGGTTAGCTATTGCTACCGTGATCTAGTGCCCGGCCCCTACTCTCTCTACAACTGGTATTTTTGTAGAATAATCACATTATTGCTAATCAGTACCCACAGTGTGAAAATAAAATCAGTGTTATTCAGAAAAGCTTCGACCAAAGCGGTTTTTTGAATAAACTTTTGTAAATGATGAGAGAAGGTCCTTCAAGGTCTCATTCTGAGTGCCGCGCGAGTTCGCGAGCCGCGTAGGTCAGGATCGGGCTGACATTTCTCGAGACACCCATTCCAATCGACTTGGCTCTCATGTCCACTCACTCACCTTTTCAAAGTTTGCATTTTGTTGCGATTTGTAAGCAATTACAGATTATTCTGTCACTGTATCTAACGGGACATTCAGTTAGACGCAATACTTGAGGTCTGCCAGCTAACTATAAAGAATCTTAAATCATCGATGCCCACTGTGGATTATGTTTCTTATCTTATCTTATCTTATCTTAGTGGGGCCTGCTGAGGTTTCCCTCTCGCAGTTACACTTCGACCCATCAGGATCTTTTGTGCAACCCCATCCTTTCACTCAAAGAAAGATGCCATAAGTTTGGCAACGTCTTTAAGAGCGAAGAGCCTGAAGTCCTCCGGTTTCGGATAGGCCGACCCCAGGAGTCCCATTCTTTTCCTAGTCAGAGAGTCGCAGTCACACAGTAGGTGCTGCATCGACTCCGTTTCCTCTCCACACGCCCTACACAAACTATTTGTTGAAAGGTGCATTCTGTGAAACGTTTGTGTTGTGGTGTAGTGCCCTGTCAAGGCACCGATGGTTAGTCTGGTCTGCCTTCTACTGCCTCCGCATATGAACTTACTCCGTCCTAAGGCGGTTGATGGTGGATTATGTTTAACTACTTATGTCTAAAAGTTAGTACCTATAAAACTACAGATAAAAACAAGTTGAAAATAGTATTGAGAGAGGAATTAGACTTGAGAGTGGAAAAGAAACGATCTTACCTAAAATCAATGTGTATGACGTAAGAGAAGAACAAATATCTCGCATCATTATGAAGTATAAGTATAAATAAAGTGTAAAAAGGACTGTCAATATAATGTTTCTCAGAAATTAAGTTCAATATGAGTAGTAAAGAGGTACTCGTAAGTGTTCGCAGTATTTGCGTACACTTTAAAACAATGAAGTAGGCGAGTGTTAACTGATCATAAACTTATTTTTTTAATAATCATTGAACTATATACCAGTCTCCAATGTTCACGCGACGCCATCTACGGGTCAAATCCACCATGCAATAACATGGTTTTACGCATTTCTGATCAGATCTGTTAATAAATTTATAAGTACCTACTTGATACTTCTAATTATTTTTTTACAAAATAAACGAAACAGCCCGTAGAAACCAAACGGTAATATTATTATTTGTTTTATTTTATTTATTATGGAACATAAGCCTTAGTAAAGAAGTAAAGTTCGTAGAAGCAGTACGTGGACGCCTGCAAGTCGCAGCGCCGCGCGCCGACTTCAAGAGGAATTGCTAGTAACTACACTGCAGGACAACACACAATTTACTGATAAATGATCCTAAGATATTTCTAATCATCAAGCAATACGATAATTTAATATGAATATTCCAAAGGTCACTTTTAAGAAATTTAAGCATAGTAATCATCATCACTCATCATCATCAATCTAAATTATATAGGTAACTAGCTTTTTGTTCGCGGCTTTGCCCACGTGGGCGACATGTTTGTTCGTAATAAAAGCCAAACTTATTAAAGGTAAATATCAAAAGGGTATAAGTAATGAGGGTTAGACAACTCAACATGTCATGTCATTCAACATTAAGTTTTTCATTTTGTATCATTAAAAAGCCCATCCATGCGAGCTAGAGTTAGTAAAAAGTGTAACACGAAACCGCGTAATAAAGAGCACTCACTGTGTATAACTAATTTTGGTCCGTTCTGAAACCTCCTGTACAAATTGTCATCCCCTACTTAAGGAATCGTTTTCGATAAATCTTGAAACTCTTCGTAATTTCTAACCAGGCCAAATACCGAAATTTAAGGAATGACAGATTTCCATACAAACTTTCCACCCCTATTTCACCTTGAGCTATCGTGGTTCTAACCAGCCCGCCGAAATTGTTTTATTATGACCACCGATCTCAGAACCGGAGTTCTCTGACTTAATTCCCAGCAGGCGTACATAATAATATTATTTTGATTGGTTTCGGTGTCAAATTCAAAGATCAGGAGCTGTTGTCCATAGTAACTCGGATTTTCCACGCTGTCCAAATTTGATGTCTTTAACTTCTATAGCTTGGCTTTGCGCAAATTAGTTATTCAATCAGGACCAAGATTTCTGTCTTTATAATATTACAGTTTAAAAAAATCAGATAGTTTAGATCTTAATGTAATAATCTACATGTGATCGGGATCGCATAGAAACTGTATCACAACAGCAGCTTCTCGACATTGAACCGTGAATCTATGAGGTTGCACCATCATCGCATCGGTACATTTCCTCACCGCGGCCGGCGCTGGGCGCGATACATCAAAGTACGGAGGGACGACCCTTTCGCAATAATCGTTTAACTTTATGAATTAATTACAAAGCATTCATATAAAAGAAATCAATATAATCCCAACGTCAGATTAGCATCAGCTCTAGCACAATGAAACTGTTTGTAAGTTATTATTTTTTTAAAAAGTTATTTGTTCGCGCTTATTTTAAAAGTGTTAACTTACTAGTCACATACTTACTAGTCAAAAAAGCGGATTACCAGTGCACCGCGCCATAAATAATCAGTACAAGTTAATTAAGTGCTTTAAAAACAGTTACAAATAACATCATATAAATGAAAGGGGTCGCAGGGAAATAAAAACAGTGAAAAGTGACAAATAAAAAAAACATGGCACTTACAGATTAGTAAAAATTTATATAATATTGTTAATATTGTTACTAATTTGTAAGTTAGTTTACGTGTAATCTATGTGTTAACTATATAATAAAATTGAACAAACCACTTTAGAAAATTATATACTGTTGGAATGTATCAAACATGACCTTGCATCTTAATATTATTATTAGACCTCTATTTGGGTTAAATATTAAGATAATGCTAATTCCGAAATGCGAAATAACCACAACGATTTCAATAATGGCCATTTGGATGCATATGCCAGTTCCGATAAACAGATTCAAAGTCATCGGTGAACAATTCTTATGCAGATTGCGTGTGCCGCGCGTGCGCGCGTGATCTTTGGCTTGATATAGTATATACTACATGTAGATACATATAGGTGTCAAATTTAGTGTCAAATTTAGAGCAGAGTTTCAAGTTTGAGTTACAACATTACCGCAATTACGACACTTTGTCTCATACGTGTAACTGTTACATGTTGCTTCATACAAAAGACATCAACTAGCTCTCTTCGTGTAAGCTCCAAATAAATGCCTTTATTCTTTTTTATTTGTAAATAAAAAAAACGTAAGGTTGCCAGGAATACTTAATTTGTTTTTGCTTTAGGTGTATGCTGTGTTGGCTTTGGTGGCATCAGCGTCGGCGGTCCGTGACAAGCGCGGAATCTACGGCGAGCCCGGGGGTCTCCACTCCGCCTCCCTGCTCGCGTCGCCCTCCCTGCACAGTGCTCCGCAACTGAGCGCACACTCTTTGCACTCTGCGCCACTTCTCAGCTCCCACTCGCTCCATTCTGCGCCTCTGCTGAGCTCACATTCGCTCCATTCTGCGCCTCTGCTGAGCTCACACTCGCTCCACTCTGCGCCTCTACTGAGCTCCCACTCGCTTCACTCTGCTCCTCTGTTGAACTCCCACTCGCTGCACTCCGCGCCCCTGTTGAGCTCTCACTCGCTCCATTCTGCACCACTATTGAGCTCCCAATCGCTCCACTCCGCGCCACTTCTCAGCTCCAACTCTCTCCACTCTGAAGCACTGCTGAGCTCCCACTCACTACACTCTGCGCCACTTCTCAGCTCCCACTCGCTCCACTCTGCACCTCAGCTAAGCTCCCACTCTCTCCACTCTGCACCTCTGATAGACTCCCACTCGCTTCACTCTGCGCCACTGTTGAGCTCCCACTCGGACCTGTCTGCACTCCACTCCGCACCTTTAATCAATTCGCACTCCTTACACGCAGCACCTGTGCTCAGCTCGCCATCTCTACATTCTTCTCCGCTACTTAACTCCCACTCCCTTCACTCCGCTCCACTTCTAAGTAGCCACTCACTCCATTCTGCCCCCGTTCTGTCCCCTCACCTGCAGCCGTCGTACGCGCACGCCGCGCCCGTGCTGGCGGCGCACCACCACCCCGCGCCGCTGCTCCTGCCCGCCCCGGCGCCCGCTGCCGTCCTCAAGCCCGTACACCTTTCCCATTCTGCTCCTAGATACGCCTCAGGATGGTGGTGAAATGACTGAAGCATTTTTCTATTAAAAGCTTTAAATTTTGTGGATAACATTGTTGGGTACACAATTAGCACTTTGACAAAAGTATTACACTATTGTATTGTATAATTTGTTATCTTTGATAAGATAAAATATAAATAAAATGATGCAACTACACTATTCTTATTACCAAATACATTAAAAACCAGTTGATCTTGTATTTTTATTTTAAAGTACCTGTTTTAGCTGAACTATTTCGACATTTTGTCATAAAACGTAGTAGCAATAATGACACTACTACGAGTAACAGCTGAGGATCTGCGGCGGCCGTAACGTGACCTTGTCTTTATTATGATTCATAAAAATGTGAAAACAAGAGATTATATTTACGAGAATACTAATGGCGCGGCGTTCGCGCAAGGATCTATTACGGCTGACGTTTTTAGTGCTATACCTAAGCTCACCAGCTAATCGACAAACAGAAAACCAGATTAACTATAAAAGAATTTCACCATCGATGCTATATCCTTGACGTGTCCAGTAATGTTTGTGAATGATGGCGCTACAACAACACTTATCTCATCAAAATGCAATTTTATTGATGTCCTTACAGCCTGTGTTTGGAAGTAATGTTCAGTTTAGTTCACTCGCTTTGTTTCATACTAAAATTATTTTATAAATTATTAAAGAACATGCACATCAAGTTAAAAAATGCAAACCAATTTCATAAATTTTGTGTTCATTCGTTTTCCTTGGTTAAATGTATTAAATTGATTAATTATTTTAATGAGAATTCGAATAATCAAATTATTGGAATAGGAATCAAGTCACCTCGTATTTTAATTAGCGGGGAGGCGATAAAGCTATTAATAGTATTTGCTAGAAACTGTTCTGTTTATCAACCATTGGAATTACCCGACAACGGGTTAAATGTTAGCATTGGATTGGCACACCGCGCGCCGCGCCAAGGCTGCCTGGCATCCCTGTTTCGAACAATGAATTAGTAAATGCATACAAGTTCACGTGCTCTGTACTTACTAAGCCCTTGAATAGTCATTACTATAAAAGACTGTTTCGTTTATTAATAGAATGCCAACTGACGGAGACGTTTAGCATCATGGTAGATTCTATATAGTAAACAGCTCATGGTTTCATTGAAAGAGATGCACGTCTTAGTGCCCTCCTATACGTTTATTTGACCGTGCTATCCCTTGCGTAAAGCAGGTGAAATATCTCGGTGTCACCCTCGATAGAAGGTTGACGTTTGCGCCTCACCTTAAAATCGTCCGTAACAGGGCCGCGTTCCTATTAGGTCGGTTATTCCACCTTATAGGCAAGCGGAGTAAAATGTCTCTTAGACATAAGACGACAATTTACAAAGCTTGCATCCGCCCCGTCATGACTTACGCTAGCGTAGTTTTCGCGCACACCGCGCCCTCCTATTTGTATCGCTTACAAACCCTCCAGAACCATTTCATGCGTGGTGCCACGGGTTGCCCGTGGTACTATCGCAACGTAGATCTCCACCGCGATCTTGATCTTCCCACTATCAAAGACTTTATCAAGGACGTTTCCATACGTTACTTTGATAACGCCCCCACCACCCTAACCTTGTTGTTGCTTGTTGTGGCGGCCGCCAACTATAATGTTGGAAGCCTTCCACCAACAAAACGGTTCATGTCTAGGTGTCCTAAGCACGTCCTAGATGACCCCGACGATCCCATAACAGTTGCGAACGCCCCCCCGCCCGATCCTCTAAATGACACACAATCCACTAAACATGCACACCAGTTTAGGCCCAAGACACCGTACTCGTAGAACAAGGGTACGAAGAACCGGTTCACACTCGCTCTACACCAGGTACAGACATGTACCTGGGCGCTTCTCTCCTCCTCCACGGCCCGGTCAACCCGAGCCGAGGTCCGTGCCTTTAGAGGCGCCCTCGGGTTGCTCCGCTCCCCGATCCGATCCGAACCCTTCGGAGAATCTAGTAGGGCACGGGGACGCGCACTAGTGCGCGATGCCGTTCCCTCTAGATAACCTCCGAAGGTGATTCGTTTCACACGGCTTGAGGGACCCTTTACGTTCCTCGCCGCCTCCAAAAAAGCCCGGTGAAGCTGAAAATGCCGTAGAGGCAATCAGCAATCTCTCTCAAAAAAAAAAAACGTCTTAGATGTGCAGAAGTTCGTTAGCATCAGGAGCTGCACCAACCGCGGACATTACTGCCAGCAGGCTAGACTACCAGTTGTTGTTACTGAGATAGAATAATAAAATTAACACTTAACTTTTTTGAAACCGTTTTAATTATTATTAAAGTGTATATGCAAAATTTAAAAACTTTACCCCTTTCATAAATTGATGCGGTTCATAAAATGAGGGAAAGTGTTACAGGAACTACATCGGCTGCTTACCATCAGGCAGGATGTGGTCACTTTGACGTGTCCATATAAAACAATAAATTTTCTTTCCTAGTCTTGAAAAATGTATCAAATCCTTCAATTTCTTTTCTAGCCTTTTAAATATGCCATTACCTACGATGGCAACCTTAGCCGGCTGGCGAAGAGACGACGCATCGTGTACACCGCCTTCAGGTGAGGCGGTGTACACGATGCGTCGACTCGCGCCGGTGGCTGAACCAGCATACGTAAATGTAGAAGTGTGGCTAAAATAAATAGCTATTCCAAATACTCCTCTGGAGCTATGTCTAAATAGTTGCATCTCATCAGTTTTCATATCCTCCTGATATTTCTATATTAATATATTACTATATCAACCTTCTGTCTTATAATGTCATTCTCCCTATTTAAATTTACTTTACGTTATAGTATAGTATTGTATATCTTTTCAGAAAATACTCATTAGTAATTTATTTATTTATTAAAAAAAAATATATATAATAAGCATAAGAATATTTATATGCATACAACATGGTTTGCGCGGTGGAGATATTATACATAGGTACTTAGCTAGTTCTGCTTGTTTCACACAGCATACGATTGTTAGCGCAGACGCTGGTGAAGTTATTATTTGTACATTACATTTATTTGAGCATGTTCGTACTTTTCGTCGCGCGTCACTCAATCCGTTTATGAAGTTTTGTCATTTCAACTAGGGTCTACAAAATTTGATTGATATGCTAGACTCAGAAAATATAATTAGATTAATTAGATATATAAAGATGGTATCAGTGGCAAGATATAATTTTGGTAGGAACGGAAAAGAGTTGTAACGTACCGATTTAGGTACTCAGGACGCGGAAGTTGATGAATGAATGATTAAGGAAAAAGACAAACTCGAGAAGGTTTTCCTTTTAGTAATTATCAATCAAGTAAATGTTGTTTTCAGAGCACTGGTCTATAAATATTTACTTGATTTAAAGCTTGGGGATATAATCAGTTTTAATATATACGAACAATTTGATGAATAACGTAGATCACGCCTATATGAACTGATCAACACAATCGTTAAACTATCGTCGACACTGAAATTTGTGTCAGAACATTCTGATATTACGGTCTAAATTCAAACGAAAAGTTGTCGCCGACCCACGTAAACCAGCTCATCAATAGCCAAGATTATGGCGGTGCAGAACTGATCGTAGAATAATCCGGTGGCCGAAATGCGAGGTATAAAAGCGCGACGATGCGCCGGCACAGCGTACTGGTGCACCGAGCTGCAACGGAGCACTATCTACTCTATACTATGAAATACTTTGTGAGTTTCCATTCATTAAAATATATTTAGCTTATGCAAAATGGAACTAGAACTAAAATTACACGGCCATACTAAAGTATTTTAACGTTATTTAACACACTACACCGAAGTCAGTTGCGGGAATGTGTGAGTGGAAAATGCCGAACAAGGAATATTTTATTACATGAGTCTAGTGCTTTAATTAAAGTGTTTGCCCTTTGCACGTAACATACATAAGTTAAACGATGTTTCCAAAATATTGTTAAATATGACCAGAATGTGGTTCTTAAAAAATTGGTTTTATGTTTTCATGGAAAATAAAATACTGCTTTAAATTGGTTCGTCCAACGATTTAACGTTGCTAGGCGTGATTAAAAGTGTAAATAACCATCAATTGTAGCGCTGACTTGATTCCAGAGATAAAGTGGTTTAGTTTATGCTATACACAAATGACTTTGTCCTCAGTTGTGCGTCGCCCTGGTGTCGTTGGTGGGCCTGCTGGGGCTGGCGTCGGCCGGGTACATCGGTGGGTACAGCGGCGGCTGGTCCTCCCCGGTGGTGTACCGCCGTGTGGTGTACGCGCCCGTGCGCGCCGGCGGCTGGAGTGGCGGCTACGGCGGCGGTGGCTGGAGTGGTGGCTACGGCGGCGGTGGCTGGAGTGGCGGCTACGGCGGATGGAGTGGCGGCTACAGTGGCTTGAAGAGCGGCTGGAACGGTGGCTGGTGGTAAACCGACGACGGGCGCAAGTGTTTAGGTCGTTTAAGTCTAAGCAGTCGAAAATCATCTATTACGATTGTGTGACATTAAATCAATCATCAACAAACATTGGAATTCAAAATTCAAATCATTTATTCAGTTTAGACTAAAATAAGCTCTTATGAATGTCACTATGCCATCGGTTCGTAAGTCTAGACAGGGCGGGAGACCTTGTACTGAGAAGAACCGGCAACAAACTCAGCGAGAGCATTTATTTTCTCCCTTCATTATTATCATCATTATCATCATCAGCTCATTTATGCCCCCACTGCTGGGGCACGAGCCTTCTTCCTATGGATGGATAGGGAACAACGTCTCCCTTACAACGACGTCGTAATATTGGAAATTCCCTATCATAGATAGACACTTACCATTACAAATAAACACATCAGTTTTGATTAATGATTGATTAGTTTCCCGCAGTATTTTTAACATTTATTGGTGCTGTAAAATAAAATAAAAAACTATCCAATATTAAAAGTTGTATATTTTGGTTTATGAAATGACTTCTTACATTTGCATCATGCTTTGCAACTCAAACGCCGCCGACATTATCATGAAACCTAAATCGAGTCGAAGTAAACCTGTCTAGTGGTGCTGCAGTGGACGCGCACCAAAAATCCTTATCGTTTTGTAATCATTTATGTCAGCCGCTCGTAACGTTGTGACCTCAGCACCTTCTTCATATGAATTTATATATTTACGTGTAAGAGCAAGTTATTGGACATACTCAAAACAATTTAAATAAAAAAAAATCGTGGTTGCCAGACTTTTATCATAGTAATATATCAAAATATTTTATTTATTTATAATAGTACTTAATAATATCACTCTGTTTTAATATAAGGACTCTTTAGTCCACGTTTAATTTTTTAAATCTAAACAAATAAAATTATGTAAGTTTTTTTTTAATAGATAGACACATAACCAGTTTTTCATCAGGTTTAACTTTGGGTCACGTGTTGGGATAAGGGGGCAGTTGGGGATTTGAGATAATATGTATGCAACGTTTTATCAAAGTATATGTTGGTTATACAAAATATACTACAGAACCCAAGACAACCTATACGCTTCTTCAACGACATCTAGTGCAGCTCGTAACATTTAACGGCGGTCGTAAAAGCAGATAATTTTAAAAATTGCGTCATTAACAAGTTTCGGTGCTCTTTAAACGTACGGCTTTGAATTGTATATGGCCAAAATTCAGCTTAAAATTCTAAAAAAAATTTAATCAGATTCGATAAAATATAGGTTACCGCGAATGTGACCAAGCTATTCGTAACCGAACCATAGTGACCATAGTAACCGAAGGAGTACTGACCAAAGTGCGAAGGAGGAAGAGGCGTGCCTAGTACAGTTCAGCCAAAGCTCTCCTGTAAAATGCCACCATTTTCAAATTCGCGGTCTTGAATGCCGCACACGACGACTGCCTGGCTCCGTCCATCAAGAGACCGAATGCCCCCGATCCGATCCGAACCCCTCGGAGAATCTAGTGGGGTGCGGGGACACGCACTGCCGTGATGCTGTTCCCTCTAGTAAGTCTCTGACGGTGCTTCGTTTCACACGGCTTGAGAAATCCTTTAACTTTCTTGCCGCTCGGTGAAGCTGAAAATATCCAGAGGCGACCAGCAAACTTGAAACATTGAGAAACACTCTAGTCTAGATTATAATATCTTGAACCATATATGATTATTTACATATAATTTTACGCAAATATTGTTGCGAACAAATTACAATTTGAAAAAAGACAAAGTGTTGAAAATATTCCACAAGCGGGATTTGAACCCGCACCCCATTACATGCTGGGTCAGGTGCACTGCCAACTATGCTATCGTGGCTTAATCCAACTCGAAATTAATCAACACTATTTTTTACGGATCTACAAAATAAACACGAGTAGATCCGTAAAAGTTGTTTCATTTCAAGGAATATTATATCAAATCTTGTATTTTTTGTCCGACTTGAACTTTAACCTAAAAGAAAATACGTTTACCCAAAACCCTACAAACATATTTTTTTGCAGTTGCATTTTTCAAGTATACAACGTAACATCGATTTTTTTAAATGTAGGAAACATAAAACGGTTACAAGTTTTCATATTACAAGAAAATCTTAAAATGAAATCGTGTTCAACTGAAAAGAAAATTAAGTTCCGCTTACACACTGCAGCACGCAGGCGTTTGCGCAGGTCACGGCCAAGGACGGCGCGCGGTCAGCGCTGACGTCACCGCTGCGGGACAATCTGAACTGATTAGTCTATTGAAATATGGTCTATATAAAGATAGAGATTTTATTTTATTTTTTATAGGAAACGTAACGCTAACGTAAAATTGACTTTGTACTGCTTTCCAGTCGCCATTACTACCTATACACATTGAAATGAGAAACATTTTACGAATCGACTTGCATTTTTTTACAAAAGTAACGTAGTGACCACGCACCTCACGTCATAAGCCACGCACCCATGTCAGGCAAAATAAAACAATACGTGAGTTGGTCAGTCAAAGTGATACATTCCAATGGACGGAAAGTTTACGCAAATACTGAATCTTAATGAGACTATGCAATGCTTAAAATGTTACCTGGTAACACTGTCTAGATGGAAGCGTTGCGGGCGGGGCGAATATCGGCTCATTCAATACTGTAGAACAAACCATGGCACCAACCCAGAACCACTAAACCATACACAGCCTCCTAAATAATTAATGTCGACAAACTATGTCTGGAGTTATTTGCAAAATGGACAACAACCGGGCACGTCAGCTCTGATGACGCTAACGCGACTTTCGATTTATTTTTAACCTGCCTCGTGACTGAGTAGACTAAGCGCTAAATGATAACAGTTTTATTGGCCGCGTCCGTTGCAAAACTTTGCAACAAATTATTTAAACTAATGCACTAATTAATCAACCTGACCATTTTGAAACATTGTTAAAATTCAATGTCATACTAAATCTATAAATAAGTAGTAGGTGGATGTATGTTTTTTTAAACATAATACTTTTGTATTATTTTTAATAACATATTTTTTAGTCAAGTTGTTCACGCAACGCTCTTTTAGAAGTTTTGTTACACAGTGTGTATTTGAATCACGACACACTTCTGTCTACTTTCGTGTTCTTCAAACAAAAAAGTCATACTTTACCAACATGTATGAATAAACAGCAACCTGCCATGATTCCCACAAGAACAATGCAAGCGACAGAAACACTTGACACATATTGTCTTATTTGGCGTTCGACCGGCGGCCATCCTAATATGGGGGGCGTCGCCAAGGACAAGACCTACTTAGACAACACTTTCGCCAACCGCCTTCCGAATTTAAAAGCAGACGATTACCTGCAGGCTTGCTATCGAGTACTTTCCCTATCTTGAAACTATCCTGACTTTGTCCAACTCCTTCAGGACGTTTCGAAGCCCAGTAGCAAAGGTCACGTCGTCGTCGGTCGTTGTGTGTTTACTGACTTTAAAGAATGTAATTATATTAGATAAAAAAAATCCATTTCCTTCATTTGTAATTCATCCGTAACCTAAAACAGTATTACGATGATTCAACAAAAGCTCCCCTAACGAATAGCTTCTAGCTCTGCTAACGAAATCGTATTTATAAATGTAATTTTAATGAACGTTAAATTTTTACTTTAAGTTAACCATTGTTATGAGAGTCTACAACTCCTTCTTGGTGGTCTAAAATTATAATAATAAAGCCTGAACGTAAGTGAATTAAAACAGAAATTTGTCTCGAGACAATGTTGCCACTGATCGTTGGCTACGCAGTAAATCTTAATGTCTGTTAATGAACTTTACGAAGCCAGAATAAACGAAGGATCATCTCGAAGGCGCGCGTGCAGCGCTTGCGCAAGGTCCGCCCGCTGCGTATATATCAGTCCCCAGAGATGCAGCAGCGTCACTCATCAACCGACTCCCAAAACAATCACCTACCAACATGAACACCTTCGTGAGTATACTCGTAGCATTATTAAAACATGTTTACAGAATATGTGGTATTCATGTGATAATTTCCTAAAGTATTAGAAACTGACCTGCGATTCCGTTCGCGTTTTGAGATTTTATCAAAATAAAGTATAGTCTATTTTACCCACTAAGTAAATAGAATCCTATCAATGAAAGATTTTTTGGAATTGGACCAGTAGTTCCAGAGATTGGCCCCGACAAACAAACAAACATAGTCACAAACGTTACCTCTTTATTAATAGTATTAGAAATAAAATAGTTATTAAATTTAAATAATATTGATTATTATTTGTTTTATGTTTTGCAGTTGACTTTGTGCGCCGTGGTGGCGGTGGCGATGGCCGGTGAGACCCGCCAGAAGCGTGGCTACCTCAGCGGGGGCTGGAACTCCGGCGGCGGAGGCTGGAGCTCTGGCGGCGGAGGTTACAGCTCCGGCCTCGGCGGCTACAGCTCCGACCTCGGGGGCTATAGCTCCGGCCTCGGTTACGGCGGTTACTCGGCGCCTATTGTGAGCTACGCGGCGCCCGTGGTAACTGCACCACGTGTGGTGGCCGTCAAGAAAGTAGTGAACGTGCAGAAGGTAGTGACCGTGCCGCAGGTGGTAAGCGTGCGCAAGGTGGTGTCCGTGCCGCAGGTGGTCACCGTCAAGCAGGTGGTGCCCAGCTACACTGGCGGCTACTCCGGTGGCTACTCCGGTGGCTACTCTGGTGGCTACTCCGGCGGCTACTCTAGCGGCGGCTACTCCGGCGGCTCCCTCGGCGGAGGCTACGCCAGCGGCTGGTGGTGATCTGCAAACCTCTCTAGTCCAAAATATAATTAAACATATTATACTTCTTTTGTTCAACAATCTATAAATAAACTATTTTTATTTTTAAATACTTGCCTTATTATTATTAATTACCCTGCTTCTGTAGCAATGACGAGTGGCCAAGATGTTTTCGAGATATTTTGAGTGTTCTCAATGACTTTTTTAATTCAAAAGCCAACAGGCACTGACTTTCATACGAGTAAGGTTATAATCATCCCTAAAGGCTTAGTAGAAGTTATGAAACAAAGAACCTGGGGTGAAGTACCAAAAAAAGCAAAATAAATAATAATTGTTATTTCAGACACAGCGCACATACACGAAGAATTGATGTATTTAAAAGAAAACCACGAATTATTAGATGAGGCACACAATCACCAGCTTATTTTTATGTCCCCACTGCTATGGCATAAGCCTTCCCGCAGGGGAGAAAGGGGCCATAGACCACCACGCGGGCCCAGTTTGGATTGGTGAATTTTAACGACTGCTAATGCAGCCAGGACCGACGGCTTTACGTGCCTCCCGAAGCACGGATAAGCCAAAGGTAAAAAAAAATTGAATCACCCATCTGATGACCGGTCCTTGCGAAAGACGCGCAGACCGGGCGCGTTAACCACTTCGCCATCGAGCTCCTCATCGAGGTCTCACAATAATGACTACAATATTATCATTATAATTTGGAAAACAATACGTGCGATTCTACCAAGTAAATGAAATACATAACGTCAGTTTCAAAATTGATAATATGCGGCCCGCCTCGCACTTGCTGCAGATAACGTCTATATAATATTTAGGCACATTAGAAGTAGCTGTTGGAGCTGTATAAAATAAGATAACTTAAATATTATGTTTTATTTCATTGAAAATGATATTTCTGTCTTTATTCTTTTACAGTGTTATCCGATTAAAAATATACAGATTTTCTGTATTCCCTGAAAAACCACCAAACAACCTCAACATAGTTGTTTTCTAAAGTTTACGAGAACAATTCTGAGATATTTTAATGTTGGTTTGGTACCATATAACAAAAAAAATATCAATGTATAAAAAAAACATCACCATCATAAATATTTTTTTTTAATACAAATAAATATTTGTGTTAACGAGAAAAAAAATTTTATGAATAAAAATTAATTCATTTTGTTTTTGTTCTATTTTTTACTTTAGTTTTTTGTGGTTAATAAGCGTGTCAAGCCAAGTTTAAGCTAACCGTGTGTAATATTAAACGAACCATTTGGAGCCACTTTTGACCCCCCCATAACTGAAATTTAATTTATATAAACATGTCAAATTTAGCTCATATATTGAGACTTGCAAGATACATGTGCTCCAAATTTCATAAACACACCTCAAACGGTTATTTAAATATTAACGTCCAAAAGTTGTCATTTTTATCACTGACTGACCTATAGATCAAAACTCTAACCCAGTTCCAGATGACCTAGAAAGTTCAAATTTGGCATCCAGGTAGGCAGTTGGCCGAATACAAAGGAATAAATCAGAAACTAGTAAATATTTATCAATTTATTATATTTTACAATTAATTGATTCTATTAGGAACACTTACTTAAAGATGCCTGTAATGTAAGAATCAGCAATCAAAATTGATGACAGCCGGTCTATATGTGGATTTTAAGGTCTTCACGTGAATATATAACGAGTGGAATACCTACTCATTGTATATTATACCGTTACTCATTGTGTATATGAGAACTAGCCAAGTCAGACCTTAGGCTTCAATATATTATCCTAAATTATAAGAAGAAATGATATTTTAAGTTGTTATAAAATATTTTATATATAAACAGATGCTGTCACTTTTTAGCTATAATACAAAATTATTAAAAAGACAGACACAATACTGTAAACACGTAATTAGCCATTGTCTAACTTAAACGCTGTTTTGTAGTAAGAGGGTAAATGTCTCAGTATTTGCGATCGCGTACAATAAGATGCAGTGTCTACTTGTAGTAGTTGTGTAGTGTAGTGTGCATAGACTATGTATAATATTGGCAACTCAATATTATACTCTACTCAACATACAGTACTCAATATACAGTGTGTGTGTGTGTAGTAGTAGGGAAACAAATAGTAACTGCCCAGTCGGGGAAAGAAGGCTTATACTCATCCTACTAATATTATAAACGCGAAAGTTTGTAAGTATGGATGGATGTTTGTTACTCTTTCACGTAAAAACTACTGAATGAATTTTATTGAAACGTTCCTCATATACAGACCATGACCCAGACCAGCATATAGGATGCTTTTTTTTTTACTGTAGTCATCGCGAACGAAGTCGCGGGCAGCAACTAGTGTATATATACTTAGATACGTTTACGTATAGCTACCTTGAATGGATGGGATGAGTAGTGAGAAAAGTATAATGCAGTATATGCATTTTGTTCCAAGCGTCGGCACCGCAACATTTTAAAAGGAATAAGGGAATAATTGTAATAATAACAAGTATATAAAAATAAAAAATATATTTACTTAAAAGTTAAAGAAAACTATTAAAATTTTGGACTAGAGAGGTTTGCAGATCACCACCAGCCGCTGCCGAGGGAGCCGCTGGAGTAGCCGCCGCTAGAGTAGCCGCCGGAGTAGCCACCAGAGTAGCCACCGGAGTAGCCTCCAGAGTAGCCGCCGGAGTAGCTGGGCACCACCTGCTTGACGGTGACCACCTGCGGCACGGACACAACCTTGCGCACGCTTACTACCTGCGGCACGGTCACCACCTTCTGTACGTTCACCACCTTGTTGACGGCCACCACGCTCGGTGCAGCCACCACGGGCGTGGCGTAGCTCACCACCGGCGCCGAGTAGCCAAGGCTGAGGCCGGAGCCAAGACCTGAACTGTAGCCGAGGCCAGAGCTGTAGCCACTGCCGCCGGAGTTCCAGCCCCCGCTGAGGTAGCCGCGCTTCTGGCGGGTCTCACCGGCCATCGCCACTGCCACCACGGCGCAAAGAGTGATCTAAAATTTTTTATAATACGTCATTATGTATTTTTTATATTATTTCTTAGTAACTTGTGTCAAATATAATTTTTAAACGTATATCTTGTCAATGCTTAACGATTAATATTTTGAAATATATTTTTTATTGTGAAGTACTCACGAAGAGTTTCATGCTGATGTGCTCGTATAGAAACCGACTGGTGAATGATGCTGCGTGCACCCGCACGCGTGTATTTATGCGCGCGCGACACAACACTATTGCGCCAAAGACCTCGCGCATTTCACATCTATCCTTTTTATTAATCTGCTTAAATAGTCCTTGTTCTAATAACAAACTTTAAAACTACTTTTTATTGATAATGTTGTAAAAACACTAGTACAAATGTAATCTTTGCCACTTACTACAATTTGTTAGTACACCTTTGGCAACATTATCTGTTCATGTAGATTAACTTAAGTATGAAAATCGTTTAGATTATTCGGCGAAATAAAAGTTGCGAATATTTTCTGCCATTTCAATAATTGGTAAACATATTTCGCTATAAAACTTTAGTAGAAAAAGTCAACCAGTCCCAGGAAGCTCGAGTGGGAATCGAACCTACGACCCTTGGCTGACCGGTCCACGCCCTCACCGCTGAGCTGCCGAGACCCTTCCTAGTTCCTTTTGAAAGCTTCCTGAGACTGATTGTTTTTTTCTGCTAAAATGTTATCATGTAACTACATACATATAGCGTTGTGAACGCAAAGACTAAAAAAATAAAATTATTTCGCAATTTGAACCTTTAAGCCACATGCCATTGTTTACGACCCACGGCTGGCCGCGCGCCGCGCGCTTCTCAACCACTTCATCCAGTTTTGATTCATATGTTTTAATGTGTTTCTCTTGGAAATAACATCAATTTTATCTAAATAAAACCATCACATTAATATGAAAACGATCATATTATTCAGCAGGGACCAAGAGCCAAGCTCATAAACATAACGGTATCCGTAATCCGTCTAGTGGTAGATTATTAATTAGCGGTGAGCGAGGACGCTTGCGCAAGCGCCTCCTGCCGCCTATACTTATAGCAGCCGGCCGCCATCGCCACGGCTGCGGCACTTCATCGCTCGTCTAAAACAAACGCTCCGTTATAAAACTTAGCGTAAGTGTTTCACGCATGACCGATAACTTGCAGACTATTAAAGTTTTTATTGTTACGTTGGAGATGATATTTTAATTTTTTATTCAAGAAGTTAGGTGCACACGTAGTATGAATAAAACATTTTATTTATGTGTATATTTTTATTTAATAAACTCCACAAAAAACCAAATTTTAAAATCGATTACAATCAGATTGACTGAACTGAATTACCATCTCGGTTGCAACAAGTCTTCATACACCCTTTGTAAAAAATAAACTGTATATTTAATAAGTCAATAACGGTCAAAATAAAAATTGACCTTTCGCTCGTACGTTTCTCGTATTTTATTCAAGTAAACAACCGGTACGAACTACAAGTAGAAATAACGCAATGCTTATATTAAAATTTGTACGCGCTCCAATTAAATCCAATTAATCAGTGATTTACCATGATATTTATTATATGTCCATTAAAGTCTCTCTGTAGGTAGAGCTTCTCAAAACTTTAAGTATTGAGAGCTCCATTAAATAAAATGTTGTCTTAAAAATGCTTCAGACATTCGGCATCAGTAGTTATATTGAATTAAATATGTATGTATATATACACTATCTATATAATATGTGGCAATACATGACCACGTACACTGTGCGCTGGCTGGCCACGGCAGAGGCCGCTGTGATCCGGATTCACGAGCGTCTCAATGTCTGCGCTTTCGCCATTGCCATCTTTCGATACTTGCTTGCACAAAATCCTACCAAAACGGAATTCAATGACTTTGCATGACGCTATTTAAATTTAAATTATGAATACTCCACTTGAGACTTGTCTCAATACGTTTTATAATAATGTATACGGTATTACGAGATCGTGCGATTTGACAATCGTGTGATTAACCCCTACTTTTGCACAGTACGGCACAATAAGGCGTACGACCGTGTTCTGCATGAGGTACTTATAAAAAAATTAGAACATCTAGGAATTCGTGGAAATCCAATTAAGTGGCTGACATCTTACTTGAAAGACAGAAAGCAACTTGTACAAATCGCACACTCAAGTGAAGGTGTTGTGGAAAATGTTGATTTCAGGATCGGCACAGTTCTCGGATCAATACCACAAGGTAGCGTGCTACGATGTTTACTGTTTTTGGCTTATATTAATGACCTGTCTCATGCCACGCCGAACAAAGTCGTGCAATTTGCTGACGATGCTACTCTCATCATATCTGGCAACTACAATGGCACGAATAAATTACACGATGAAATAACATCGTCAATAAATGATATATTTATTAATTTATTTATTTATTGATTAAGGCTTACAAAACAAGTTACAGTCTAAGCATGCACTTAATTACACTTGTATGTATGTATTACACTTTTACATTGAACTAAACCGTAACTCTTAAGATGTGTAAGTAGGCACAATAAGATCGAAGTAGGTATACAGGTACTAAAAATGAGGATTAATACAGTATTATGATCTACTAGGTTTGTACTAGGTTCCCAAAGTAAAATTAAAAATAATAATGTTGAAATGTTTAGATTATATAAAAATGTACTCAAAGATATTCAAACAAGGGCAGCTTGAACTTCTTTTTTAAATTCGTTCTTATCAAAAATGTCCAAAGAAAAATGTCCAGCAATAGTTTCATTGTATAGACGACACATTCTAGTTAACGGGTTAGGTTATATATCGAAACATCTGAGTGAAATAGGCCTCATATTAAATCTGGGTATAACTAAAATAATTCAATTTAGACCACACCAAAAATCATCACTGCCACTCAATATAACGTTTGAACAGAATAAAATAGAAGTAGTCGATACATTCACGTTGTTAGGCATCACCATGGATTCCACCTTGACTTGAAAATCGCATGTGCACTTGTGAGTAGACTTAGCAGTTTTGCGTACGCCCTATATGAGTTGCGAAAATGTACAAATTCACAATGCGCGTTGACTGCATAACATGCGCACGCTGCGGCCTGGATCAGGCTTGGGATTGTTTTTTGGGGGAACTCAACTGAAGTCCAATCAGTACTTATTCTACAAAAGCGTTGTATCAGAGTGGTCGCCAATCTGCCACCCAAGGAGTCGTGCCGGCCCTGGTTCGTCAGTTTAAGAATCCTTACCTGTTTATACATCTAAGAGCTTTGTAGGTTAGTTCGCACCAGTCCACATTATTTCAATAGAATAACCAGAGCCCATTTTGCTGGTCTATTAAGGATTAATGGGTTTAACAACCGTGATCCTACGACTACAACCAACACAACGGTTTGAGGTGCCTGCCGCAGTACGGAGGAGCTTAAATTATTTGAAATCGGTCACCTATCTGGTAACTGGTGGACTTAAGTTTTGCTCAACTTGCGAAATCGCAACTCGAATGTGCCATCAAACTTCTCCTTCTCCAAAGAAGCTACATATACTTGGTGCAATACTCCTGCTGTAGCTTAATAGCAGCAAGTGGTCGAACCACAAAACAATATAGCAACATGTTCTAGGTACTTGGATACATTGATTATTATAGAAGAAAATAATTATAAATAAAGAAGAACAACACCACAGAAGTTCTGCGCGTAAGTGGGAAGCTTGAACGTCTCAACACTTAATATTTAATTGCTAACCATGAGTGATGTTGTAAAAAAATACGAAATAATACATTATTATGGACCCCGACATTATACCCGACAGGCACTGCGAGCCATTAGAAGGGCTCAGTACCGCTAGCTCCAAAAAATGTATCCCATCAACTCCAAATGTATTTACACATATGATTTTTCTATCTTCCTTCTTAGTCAAGTTCTTGAGTAGATTAACATAGATTTTCTCCTGGTTTAACAATAAGTACTTATCGTAATGAGGAAAATTAAGTGCTCTGTCAGATTACACATTTAATGGCTTGATGCAATCATAAAATAGTAAGTTTTGTTTTTAATAAAATACAAAGTATCCATTGTGAGAAACATAATGATTATATTCAAAAATGCTTTTGGCACGCACTATCCACAGAGCTGCCAGATTGATATCAGGTTATTTAAATGATGAAATGATAACGCCGCCGACCAGCCCGTGCCACAATGGTGGATGCTATCAGAGAGGCTGCGAACAGGCGCTCATGAGACCATGGCACTCCTCAAGTTCAAGTATCAATGGCTGCGGAACATAACAATATAGCATTTAACGTTTTAAGGTAACCATACTACTCTTTTGTTAAGTAAAACATTTTACGAAGTTACCCCTGGCGAATGAACCTTTAAACATGGCCTTTGGTAACAGGAAGACCGAGGAGGTCGTCTCATAATTAATTTATAATTTGCATACTGTCAATTATTTTTATCGGTTGCGCTCCGGTTTACGCAAAAAGAGCTGCTCTAATTTCGAAACTTATTTATTATACACGTTTCACGAAGTAATTGACCTACCCTGATGATAATTGACTGAACTGATGATCGGTTGGATGGCCGGTCCGTTCGGTGCTTGGTGAAGTTGTCGATCGAGTCTCGCGGGTGCCCCACTTTCGAGAGGTCGGCATTTTTACGCACAATCCAAATTAATTTAATGCGAAGAATAAGTGGTTTATGGGCAAAATGACGACTCGTTCCAAACGTTATACTGTAATGGTTCTGTGCTGATGCTGCCGCAGTTCCCTCGCAGCACCTACGCACACTACAAGTGGCAAAGCAACTTCCGACGTCCTAACTCAGAGGACGTTAGAGAACACAGTTCGGTTCAAATAATGTCGCATCAGTTGTGCTTTCAAGTATTAAGTTCATCATATCATGCAATCACAACTTTAACGCTGGCACGTTGCAGCGTGCAAGATATGGTTTATATTTTTAAGTTGTAATGTGATATTCAATAAACAATTAGATTCGATTTGAGATGGTGAATAGTCCACAGAGCCTCTGCAGCTGCCGTGGTGCGTGTCCACAGTGTTAGTGACACCGCGCAGTGCCCCTACTTCTGGGATGTCACAACACACCACGCTCGTCAGCATCGGCGCCAGCGCCGGCGTATCGGTTACCGCGCCGCCGATGCCGCCGCCGCCGCCGCCGTGTGCCAATCTCAGTGCAGGACTCGCGGCTTGGCGCTTGCTGCACGACTCACCGCACGGAGGCGGGACAAGATAACAAAATGAACGTAATCTTAAAAGATCATTAAAGCAATGAGACGTTAATAAAATCAAATGAGCTAATGTTATTTCCTGCCTTTATATGTATCTTTACATGTGTTTTACTCTTGCCAGCGTACATACCATACCAAGTTACTAATAACAATAACCTACAACTTACACAGTGTTAACAACAACAGTCCACTGAATATAGTTTTTTAACTTTAAAGTTAGCATAGTTTTTGAAACTTCTTAGCATACTTGTTAGTTATTTCACTACCTATTTGGTATTCAAATACACCGAATTTACTCAATCTCAATTAAACTACGGTTTACTAGGTTACTAGCAAATCTGAACAGCGCACTCAACTGTCCAAAACTCTCAAATATAACTTTGTAGCAAGCTTGTAATTATTATTAAGAAACGATTTTAGTTTATCACAATAATTATAAAAATATTTTAATTTCGTTTGAATGAAGCCGACAAAAATTATTGTTACTTAATACCTTAAGAATCCGTCGCACTTGGAGCGCCCCGTTGAAGGGCGGCGGCTTGTGTAAGCGCGCGTAAGGCGCGTAAGGCGCCGCGCCGGCGTGGAGTGCGCTGGTGCCAATTAGTAATTGTTATGACTTTGGTTGAAAAGTCACGGAGCACGGCTGGACTGAACGCCTCCTTAATGGGGTTAAATATCAAAACCGGAACTTTTGGAATTAATATCTTATTGTTTTTACTGAGATAATATTGACCAACTGCATTTCTGTATTTACATTAATTAATATTTACTGGAAGATTTAGTAAAATTTAAACACTGAAAAAAGACGACAACCTCAGGCGGGAATCGAACCACGCACCTTCCGCATTCCGGGCGGCTGCCTTAACCACTTGGCTACCGAGGTCTGGCTTTCACCCGTCGAAATTTTTCAGTGCTTGATGCTTATGTTTTTTAGTCAACATTGCTTCATCAATCTTAGAAGTTTTCACCTCTGAGAAAAAATCAAATTCATCTCTCAAATTTAAGGTTAAGGCAGCCGCCCGGAATGCGGAAGGTGCGTGGTTCGATTCCCGCCTGAGGTTGTCGTCTTTTTTCAGTGTTTAAATTTTACTTAAGTATATTTAAGCGTTAATAAAACGCTAAAATATATAAAAAACACTTATCTATAACGCAGCTTCATCTTAACCGAATGTTCAAATATTTGTAAAAATATTTCTTTCGGATCTCAGAGGTGAAAACTTCTAAGATTGATGAAGCAATGTTGACTAAAAAACATAAGCATCAAGCACTGAAAAATTTCGACGGGTGAAAGCCAGACCTCGGTAGCCAAGTGGTTAAGGCAGCCGCCCGGAATGCGGAAGGTGCGTGGTTCGATTCCCGCCTGAGGTTGTCGTCTTTTTTCAGTGTTTAAATTTTACTTAAGTATATTTAAGCGTTAATAAAACGCTAAAATATATAAAAAACACTTATCTATAACGCAGCTTCATCTTAACCGAATGTTCAAATATTTGTAAAAATATTTCTTTCGGATCTCAGAGGTGAAAACTTCTAAGATTGATGAAGCAATGTTGACTAAAAAACATAAGCATCAAGCACTGAAAAATTTCGACGGGTGAAAGCCAGACCTCGGTAGCCAAGTGGTTAAGGCAGCCGCCCGGAATGCGGAAGGTGCGTGGTTCGATTCCCGCCTGAGGTTGTCGTCTTTTTTCAGTGTTTAAATTTTACTTAAGTATATTTAAGCGTTAATAAAACGCTAAAATATGGAAGATTTAGATTCGGAAAAAAGGTCGGAATATACTTTTAACTACATCCAGTTGCAGCCAACGATTTTTTTGCAGTTGTGGTCGCAGACATGAAAACATAACCACGCAGAAGAAATAGAAGTACTTTCGTACATAACACGGGATTGTTCCATCTACATACCTCGACTGCAGTCTGAAGTACAGTCATCTTTCTTCAAAAAGATTTTTACAATAAGGTAAAACTTATTGTGTTCATACTTGAATCAAACGAGCTGCAAGTGCAATAACGTCAGACGATAGACAGATGGACATCCTGATTGAAAAAACTTAATTCACGTCAGTGACCTGATCGACATTTGGACAATGGCAAATACAAGAGACCCCTTTTCTTAAATGGGATTCTGAAGGTTTGTCAACTAACCGACATTAAGAAACTTATTAGATTGATTTCCCACGCCCGCTCACTGCTGGGCACAGGGACAGGAACCAGTGCGTGACCGGCGCCACCGGAGACGCACACGCGGAACCACACACTCATCAAAACGTCGGCGATAATGGTGACAGCTTATGTAAACGAGCTCAATGATGGACGTGACAAAATAACAACATTTTGTAAATGGTATTAAAAATGGTAAAAGTGCAAATAGTGTTAGTATTAACTACGAGTACTAAGTTGTAATATAGCCTATATTTATTCGTAATAAAAACTATTTCCTGTTGTAGATAAGTTTGTATTGTACCTTTTTTTACACAACAGCCGAGAAGCGCACAGTCTGCCTATGAATTATGTTCATTTGAAACATTTGAAATAGCGTGATTTATACAATAAAGAAGAGAGAAGCAGAGAAATATGTATTTATTGACCACACACACCACCAACTTTCAACATGGTGCTTTTTGTAATTTGTTTCGCAACAAAAATTTGCGTTAAAATTATATAAACAAAAAACATTTTATAAATAGCTTGCCTTCTTCTTAACTGATATTTAGTATTTGTAAAAATATTATGATCGGGTGTTAAATGACGGTAGTTGTTGACATTGAATGGGTGCCTTTGGCTTTCAAAGTAAAAAGTAAATAGTGTTGAATAATTTCGGCGGGCTGGTTAGAACCACGATAGCTCAATTGGAAGAGCATCTGACCCGGTATGTCAGAAGGGTGCAGGTTCAAATCCTGCTCGTGGAAATTCTTTCAACATTGTGTTTTTGTAATTTGTTTCGCAACAAAAATTTGCGTTAAAATTATATAAACAAAACAAAAACATTTTAACATAATAATATTATTTAAAAATAACAATCAATAGAACGAGGCGTATCGCAATAACGCAATGCACAAACATATACAAAGAAAACTTATCATTGGTTTTTCACAACGGGGTAACAGCGAGGAGGCCTCAGTTATCGCAATCAGTCTCCCACCGGAAACCGGATCTTTGGAACCCAGAGATTTTCAAATACTACCAAGATTGCGACATGACGTGTCAACAAACATCATTTAGAGTTCATATTGAAATAAAACTTAGACATTACTGATAGCGTTTGATACGGACATATGTTCTTCCTACAGAACCCTACGTGATATCTCGTTTGTTTGCAAACCTAGAGAAGATCACTTCAAAGATCGAAGTTCGTTAGTACGATTCATCTCGACTCGGCTGCGAAGACGTTACCAAACCGCGTTGACGTCGTCGGTGTGCGGCGGCGGGCGCGGAGCTGCGCCGACGCGCACGCACCGCACGCAACGCGTCGACATCACATATTCAAATGATCTGATGCCACGTTTGCCACCACAAATAGTAATTAATTATAATAAGATCAGTACTTGCGCAAGCCACCCCGCGTAGGCCTGCGCCCGCGGCCTCGCGCTCTCGTATATAACGCCAGCCTCTAAGGGAAGACGTCAGTGCCTCCGCGTCCTCCACACAACACCCGCCAGCCACGATGACACCATTCGTGAGTTACGACCATAAAGTTACCTTATAGTAATGATACTTGAGTCTAAATCTTTCAAATGGCGTTTTTGCTATTTGCAACTCTACATACTTGCACGGAAATCTAAAATTTTCAAATTTCGTTTAGCTTTTGTCAGTTGTTTAAAGTTAAAAGAATACCGTTTTAATTAAATTCTTATAGCTGCTTACTATAAAGCTAGGTTTCTCGTTAATTAAGGAACTTTCAAATAGATTTTAGAAAACAACAATGTTAGTAGACTTTTTGTTAGAGATAATAAATAGCTAATTTAATAAAGTAGTTAAAGATTCCGAGTGGAGTGCGTGTACACCTTTGAACCGGTCGTTACTTACCTACCATCATAGCAGATGAAGATTCCCTTTACAGGAATAAAAACATGATGAGACAACTGATTGTTTAAGTTCTTTTTTTTTATACTTAGCACGGCAAATGACTCCAAGTTAACGCGATTGTGAAAATATAAAATACCTGTTTTGTTAATCAATGTTTGTCTTCCTTAGGTTTGTATCGCCGTTCTCGCCGCATGCGCGCTGGCCGCCCCCGACGGCAAACGGGACAAGCGCGGCTACCTTCTCGGCTCCTCCTACGACAGCCACTCGCTCGGCCACTCGCTCGGCCACTCGCTCGGCCACTCGCTCGACCACTCGCTCGACCACTACTCCCTGGAGCACTCGCTGGACCACTACCCGCTCGACCACTCGCTGCACTCGCTCGACCACTCGCTGTCGTACGGCGGTGGCTACGACTCGCTGTACGATCACGCGCACTACGCACCAGCTGCCAAGATCATCTCCATCAACAAAGTTGTCGAAGTCCCAAAGGTAATTCCTTGAACTGTTCATCTGTTATATATAAAACAAGGTTTTATTTACTCGTAGTTTGCAAGACTTTTGGAATTCGAGCCACGCAATGACAAGAAAAGACTAAGAAAACAAACAAATGTATAACTAGGAAAACTAACCCTTACCGCCCGGCCACGACCACTAGCGGCTGGCGACGTGGCGACCGGATTTCTAGTTCATTGCGTTTTCTCCTATCATCGTTGAATATGGCTGCCGTAGCCTAACGCGCAATGAACTAGAAGGCCGCTCGCCGCGTCACAAGACGCTGGTGGTAGTGGCTGAGGCCTTGGGCATAAGTGTGTAGCCTCACGAGGCCAGCCGTTGATGTGCCGTGTCCCGCAGGTGGTGGAGGTGAAGCGCGTGGTGTCGGTGCCTAAGGTGGTGTCGGTGCCGCAGGTGGTGAAGGTGGCGCGCGTGGTGGAGCCCCACTACCACGCGCACCACGCACCGCTCTCCGCCGGCTGGTGGTGAACTCTGAACGCCAAATACTGTAGCAATAAATTATAGTTTAGTTACCTACAATCTGACTGTTATTTTAATACCTTAGCTTGTATCATATTATTATTGTCCCCGCCGATCCCACCAACCCATGAATTTAGTAAACCCATTTATTACGTTGTTCCGCAAAAAACGTTACCATTTCATATACCTAGTGGTATTTTTTATTCTGTCAGTGAGTTGAGTGATGAACTATACTATCTTAACCTATCTGAGGCAGCTAAAAGTTAAACCACTTCACCGAGGCGTGTAATTACTCGACTTAATAATTAAGTAAAACACCATTCTAAAATGTCCGAATATCTATAATTTAAAAAAAAAAACAAAATGTCTTACATAATTTGAACTGTAGAATTTTCTTTTCATTGTCAACACAGCGATGTATAGCAAAATGTACTCCTCTCATCACAACACAAATTACTTAAATTGGACAGCGTTCTAATCACTTTTATTTGAAAAATGTCTAAATGCAGTTAGACATTGAAATCGATGACGTGGTTTAAGTTTTATATCTTACACAATTCACAATTTCTTATTTCTCTATACCACCATATTAAATTTCTGCATGATAAATATCGGATTGCACATTGCGATTAGTACTCCGTAGAACAAGTTATCATACACCTAGGTAGGTAGGTAGGTACTCTATGCGACAGAAATTTTGACAGCATTTGACGGGCCACGGTGAAGACGGACAATTTTAATAAATGTAAATATATAAGCTATAAAAGCTTTACCCTTATCATTTAAGCCGAATAAAAAATGTGACAACATACTACCGAAGCGTTAAGAATTTTTAATTAAAACTTATATAATTATTATTCATATAGCCAGTGACATGTATTGAGTGCAGAAAAGTTTCTATATTAAGTAGATAGTGAATTTCGTATTTCATGTGGATCTATTTTGGTATGCAAATAATTTGCATTAGGTATTAAATATGAAGAAACCACTTTGAAAGTTTTAAACATAAATCGGTAAGAGAGGCTGTACCTACCACCAGTCAATGAACGGTGATCGGGCCAGCACCAACCACGTTTTTAATTGGCGATGTAATGTATTGACCCACGACAGTCGTATATCCACCAAAATTAATGCCATGTAGATTGCAAGTCACCAACAAACCGCAACATTAACCACTGCCTTTTGCAGTCATTTAAATTCATCCAACACCACCTTCATTTTTATTTTTTTATTTTTTTTTACAACTCATAATCATAACTGTTTTAAATGTGTATCCATATAATATTCTATTCAGCAGCTAATGAGCATACCAAAACCTTATTCCCATCACCTCGAGAACTTGATTAGATCTTCAGTCTCATATTTTAGATTAAAGATTTGCCTGATGAAATTGGTCATTAAAAGACCTTCCAAAATAATTAACCATAGATTTATGAAGTTAATTTTGCTGCCAACTAAAATTCAGTAATGTAACATCCAATACATCTAAGATATTATTAAAGTCAACTCAAGTGCTAGTAAAACAGTAGTTGGTATGAGAGGTCGTTATAGTTACAGCTCTAATGGGACCGCTCATAATGATGGTGCTTAGTAATGTTGCAGTTGCGACATGTACAGAGATTATGGTGTTTGTAAATGTGAGGTGCGCGGGCGGCGCGGCAGGCACCTGCGCTGGCATCGGCTTGCTCGTGCTCTTGCATTCAGGAAGTTACGGCTTCTTCAGTATTTAATGCTGTTATTTGTATCAAGGATAGGTATGTAATTAATAGCCGGTGACTAATAGATATTGCAACAATGGTACATAATCGAAGTGTTTTTCTTCTTTCCTGTTCGCTCGAGTTAAAACACATTAATCAACTTTGAGAGCTACATAGAAAGTAAGGTGGCTATTTTACAAGCTTATATTTAGTTTCACCTGTCCCGATGTTTGTCTGTGATCAAATCTTGCAAGTTAAATTTCATCCATTTCCCTGTTACCGATTGAGCTGAAATTTTGCATGCATGTGTAAATAGGATGACAATGCAAAATTATTATGACATGGAGCTGATCTGACGATGAAACCGGAAGGTGGCCATAGAAACTCGGTTGTTAAACGATACAACCCTATCGAGTTTGGACTCGTTTGATTCGTTTTGACGAGTACTTTGGTGCTAGATGGTAATTAGGGTCTGATGATGGAGCTGGGAGATGGCCATAGGAACTCGGTAATTAAACGACAGAACCCCATCGAGTTTGGGCTCGTATTATTTGTCTTGACGAGTACTTTAGTGCTAGATGGTAACCAGGGTCTGATGATGGAGCTTGAAGATGGCCATAGGAACTTTTTTCTTATTATCAAATTTAATAAAAGATTTAAATTATTTTTAACTTTTTAGTTCCTTTTTTTATTAATAAGTAATAAAAGCTTGTTATTAAAAAGTTTTTTTTCTTTTAATTTTTTTCTTTGCCAATAATGGAATAAGTTAATATTATAAAAATATGTGTCACTAATAGCGTTCCCATGGCCTGAAATGCAAACAGATTAGGACAAATCGTCCACCAATCCTGGACCTGCCTACCTCGCAGCATTGATCGAAGCCCGCAGCATACGGACCGATAAATGCAGAGCGAGTGACTGCGCGTGGGCTCATTTCCCCATCAGCACTATGCTCTATTCTCTACGGTCGCTCCCTACAA
The DNA here is from genome assembly GCA_949315975.1 of Eudonia truncicolella. NCBI lineage: Eukaryota > Metazoa > Arthropoda > Insecta > Lepidoptera > Crambidae > Eudonia > Eudonia truncicolella. The sequence continues at coordinate 343,585 of OX438838.1, read as the reverse complement.
TATCTTATTTCAAGTCTACTAAGGCAGTATTCTGTCGAGGTAGTAAATAGTTTCATCAGCGGTCCCGTGATCACAGCGGGCCCACCCGCCATCCGTAATTCCGTAATGATGGCAGCGCACGCGCCGCGCGTCGCCGCCGTCCGCGCGCGTCTCCGTTGCCCAACTTTACTTCGGTTTCACTTTTTATTGCTGAAACAGTACCTTCTTCAATCGTGATTGACATACCGAATAATTTACTCAATGCACTCCGACGCCGACAACTTCGTTGCCATATCAAATATATTTTATTTATTTATTTCATTATAGTATGTTTCAAAATAGTCCTTGTAGATTCTGACTGCTTCTGGTCAAACCGCCGGCACCGGTATGGGGGGTATATATTATTATACTCGATTTGGTAAATGATTGGAAGCGCTTGAGTTAAGTCCGCGTGGCTTAGCGCCACCAAGCTTGTTTAATGACTGTCGCTTCGAATAAAATCAATGTTGGTAGCACTGTTTTGTTCGTAGTTCGTACAGTTAAAGTTAAGTTAAAGCCCGGTGAAGCTAAAAATGCCGCAGGGGCAATCAGCAATCTCTCTCAAAAAAAAAATAAAGTTAAGTTAGCCAGATCCTTAGTGGTTGGTTACGGGAAAATATCGCTTCCTCCTCGGCCCTATTGTCACTTTACTTGACGAGGTTTAAGGTGTGATAAATGCTATCATTCCTTGATGTAGCGTTTAAAAAGAAAAAACATTTATGTACCACATCTGCTTTACATAAAAGCTTTTTAACACGATTTCGATCTCTCATTTTAATTATTGTTTTCCACATAAATTTTTCTATTTTATTGTTTACTTTTAAACTACCTATCCTCTTAGAAATCCATTTAGGTACTTCTCAGAATACCAAAAAACCGGTCAAGTGCGAGCCGGATGTGCGCACGAAGGTTTCCGTACAATTATCTATAAAAATATTTCAAGTTTCTACCTGTTATCGTTATTAAGACCGAGAAAAAAATTGGAAAAAAATCACGTTTGTTGTATGGGAGCCCACCTTAAATATTAATTTTATTTTACTTTAATTATTTATTTTTAAAGTGAATAATGTAACTCAATATTTTGTGAATATTTCAAGCGTCTACCTGTTGCCGTTATCAATATCGAGCAAAAACGTTTGTTGTATGGGAGCCCCTTAAATATTTATTTTATTCTGTTTTTTAGTATTTGTTAATATAGCAGCAACAGAAATACATTATCTGTGAAAATTTCAACTGTCTAACTATCACGGTTCATGAGATACAGCCTGGTGACAGACAGACGGACGGCCGGCGGAGTCTTAGTAATAGGGTCCCGTTATACCCTTTGAGTACGGAACTCTAAAAAGGAATTTCTTGTAGTTTATTGCTTCTAAAAAAAACACTTTTGTTGTCTGTGAATAATTAAAGTAGTTAAGTAGTAGCAATTGTAATTGTAAGTTAGGGTGTTGTTTTTTTATTTTATATTTTTAAGTGCTACTTGCTTCACTTAGGCTGAATTGCATATTTATAAAATATACGTAGTGAAAAAATTAATTGCCTACCCGACCCAGCCAGGAATCGAACCTGGGTCTTCCGCAATGCGGGCGGCCGCACTGACCGCTATGCTACCGGGAAGGAAATCTTAATCTTCAATGAAGCCGGCCGCCCGGATTGCGGAAGACCCAGGTACGATTCCTGGCTGAGTCGGGTAGGCATTTAACTTTTTAACTATATTTTATAAATGTTGTTATTTATTTGAAACAATTCTATTGCTGATAAATTGTTGACAATGGAAGTTTTACTAAATAAAAATAGGTAGATCATATAAATTAACGATACGAAACGATTCTATGTGACAGGAGGGCGTCCATGTTTAATTACCTTATCTAGTTCCTCCTAATTAAAGTGAAGACAATCATTTAATTTGTGTAAATGACGCGCATTGTCGTCGCACAATAAGCGGCCGCGCGTGCAAGTGCTCCGTCGCGTCGCCGCGCGCCGCGCTCGCGTGATAGTGTTAAATGCTTCCTCAACGACCTCAACATTTTCCATCTTCTTCTCGCCATTAAACCCGATATCGTATGATACCCGGTATGTACGACTATAACTAATAAATGGACAAAAGATTTCTAGGAACGAAAACTGATTGTTGTTAACGACCCTCTCTTTCCCACTCGTCTTCATTTTCATTTAGGTACCTAATCATCATCATCTCAGCCACAAGACGTCCACTGCTGGACAAAAGATTTCCACAACGAGCGGCTGCTCTCATCTAGCATTTACTATTTACCTAATAGCTTCCATTTATTCATTAGTATCTGACAAATCACCAGAATAGCTATATTGCGCGATTACATATCACAATTGATGCTTTGTGTGCGGATGACTTGGTTGGCCGCTACGTACTTACTCGCAGAGCACACTTGTCTATAACAATTGTTAAGACTGAATCGTCTTCAAGCTGCGGATTTGTCTGCTTTCGAATGAAGGTCAATGCCGCGGCGGCTGCGCGGTGAGACCCCGCGTGTGGTCCAAGTTCACGCGTGGTGTGAACACCAACACGTTGCGCAACGCCGCGCCGGCCGGCGCCTCCTCCGCTGCGTAAGTGTGCAATCATTATGCTCATAATGTCCTCACGAATCATCAACTAACTCAATTGAATATCTAATAGATAGAAATTGCTAGTTCCTACATTACTGCAACAGTTAGGTTACAGAAGAAAGAACAGCTGTTAGGTACACAAAGATAATGATGAGATTTGATAGGTATAAAAACCTATGTGAGGTTTTTTATTATTATCAATAAATATAGAAAATTTCTGTGTATTTGTTATTTTCTATACTCGATTTCTTCTGCTGACCTAGTTATATTGCGTATAGAGAGACGTGTGACGTGCATGTAGAGATACCTAACAGTTTACTATAGTAATCTCATACACAGGAGTGCATGACTCGCCATTGGCTGCAGAAATAAGTTTGACTTGAGGGTGGCAGCTATCCAACCGAGCTACCCCCTGTAGCTAGTGGCAGCAAAAAGTGACTTTCTTTAAAGTTTTTGTAGATCGGTAGTAACCACACTTCCGCAGACGCGTGATTTATATCGCGAAAATCAGAACCAGTGCGTGTGCGTGCTTTGTGCCGATTTATATTAATACTTGCACTGCTCAAAACGTCAAACGTAACAGGTGCTTTCGCGCTACAAAATCTACATAAATTGTTTACATATCTTGTCAGTCTTCTCTGTCTTTAGAAAAGGCAATGTTTGTAATAATAACTAATCAACATTTTTCATAATTTTCATTACATTTCTCTTCATAATTGATATTTGACAGTGCTCTAGAACACGGCCGTTCTAAAAGTGCATAGGTAACCTCTTTAAGCCTAAAACCTTCAAATGAGGTACTAATATAGTCCGGTGACTTTCGAGACATTCCAATCTTTTGCGTTTATACGTGAGTTCAACCTTTTTTGAATAAAATCGGATGTGTCAAAATAAAATGTAATTTAAATCAAAAGCACTAAGGAGTATTGATATCAACTTCGAAGCAAATCACTGTCAAAATAACTTTCTAGTTAGGGGATGAATTTCAATAAAATACGAAACACGTCTTCCATCAATTCTGTTAAAACAGGTTTATGCAAAATTTTAAGTAGATTGGACCAAGGAATCACGTTGTCTCATACAAACTTTGCCCCCCTTTTACACCCCCTTAAGGGTAGAATTTCGGAATATCCTTTCTTATCGGATGCCTACGTCATACAAAGAACACACCCTCCAAGTTTTATGTGTCTACGACCAGCGGTTTAGGCTGTGCGTCGATCCGTCAGTCATTCAGGACAAAGTTTTTTATATGTATGTATTATTTTGTAAAATCGTTCCCAAAGGCTCCAAAAGCGTGCAAATATATTTCTTCAAAACCTCTGATCTCCATACATTGATTCCCAGAAGCTCCAAATTATATTACAATTACAATATTGATTATAGACCTATTTACTAGTATGTTCCAGAACGGCTCCAAAACAAACTGTACGGTTAACAGAATTAAAACATGTTATACTATAATATTGGTTTTTATTAAGTAATTTTTAACATGGTTTGCATGAATATTTGCTTAAAATTATGTGGGTAACCATTTGAACATTTTTGTATATAAGTATATGTAATTTTTGCCACATTCTTAATATAATAGAAATTATTAGATAAGAACAAAGGGTACTTAAAAGAAATTGTAATAAATTATTTTCACATTTTTAACTATTGAAATAATCACAGTTTATGCCATCACAATTAATATTATGATAAACTTAAATCAAAAAGTAACAGTTTGAAAATCACAGTTTCGATTATCACAATCAGTCTCAATAAGTTTAAAAATCCTTAAAAATCAAAAGAAATTCTTCGTAAAAAGTAAAATACTAGTAAAATTCTAAAACATAGTAACAAATAATTTAAAAAATGACAGTTTCAGTCATCACAATCAGTCTATAAATCTCCTTAAAATCTCAATTCACAAAAAATCACTATCTTATGCCATATAAAGTATCTACTATAAAAATAAATAGTAACAAACAATTGAAAAAATCACAGTTCCAATCATAGGCTACGCTTAAATCTTCTTAAAATCACAATTCACAAAAATCAACAGTACAAGTCAACATGTGGGGTGTACATCTGATAAAACGGGGGTGGTTAACTTCTATAGTCAAACAAAAAAAATCTTTAAACATTTCTGGTACCTCTACATTAATTAATTATCTTAATTAATGGCTTCGCGTTTAGCATTTAGCCAATTTCAAGTATTTTTATTATTATTAGTAATAAGAGTACGGTAGATAGAAATTAAAATGGAGTCTCACAACACGTGTTATTACGGCAAGAACTCGGGTGAAACTCCTACCTCCACATATTTTGCATATTTAAATTCTGTTTTTGAAACAACCAAAGCATGGATTCTTAGTCGATATAGTGAAGATTTAACATTTTTAAATGTAGGAAAATCACTAATTAAGTCAAATCCACTGTCAACATATTTTTTCACTGCTTCTCTGTGGGCCTGGTTTATAGTTGTACGACTATTTGTCACCCTTTCATGTATTTGTTTCTTTAATGACGATATGACATTATTCTTGGGCGTACACTTGTGTCTTCCAACTTTTTGTTATTGAAGTCAGGTGTTCTTTTCTGTATTTTTTTTTATGACGTTACTTAAATGTTAAACGATTTTTTATGTTGAAGCATTGACTTTTTTCTTGGAGCTGCTGGGACCCAAATCTCAAAGTACCTAGATAATGTTTTGGAGCTGTAGGGCATGAAATTGGTAAATGTGGTTTTATTTATTATTTTAATATGAAAATCATTGGAGCTCTTGGGAATGAATGTATAGAAGTTGAATTTTGGAGAACAATAGATTTGGAGCGCATGGGAATAAGCCGTGTCTTATTTTTATCAGATCTACACGCAATTAGGAATGCGTTTATGCGTTTGCTTTAGATACAAAGTCCAAGCTGACGCAGTAGGTAGATTGTGAACCCATCAAAACTCTTTTAAAAATAATCCATTAATCCACCAATTTTTTTTTTTTTTCAATTTCTTTTGGCATTAAACGGCCATATTCCTAACAAAGCTAACATTTGTCATAAACAATATGTCAACGTTATGCGTAGTACTTAAGTGAAGACTTATGCATGGGACAGCACGCGGGGTGTCGTGCCCGCCACCGCCGCCGGCCGCCCCGCGCTGCCGGCGCAGTCCGGCGGACGCGGAAGGAAGGCTTGCGACTGTTGCCGAGCACATGCATACGCCGCTGCCTACACCGCACAAATAGAGCTGCTAATCCTTACCGAATGTAACTATTTTATTTATTAAAAAAAAACAAAAATCAAATTTTACTTTCTCCATTTAGCCAGTAGAAAGGTGATGACATACACTATTTTTTGTAGACGAGTGTTGCATCTTGTTTCAAAAAGACCCAGTGGAGTCGTGGACCTTTGGGAATACGCCTTTAGAAACATCCGTTTAGTAAATGGTAAGTTTTATAAACGAAATCTAAGAAAACTAACTAACTAGGTACATATGTCTATTTTGAACTAACTAGCTCTAACTTTTAAGTGTGTCTTTTACATCACCTTCTGTGAGTGTACCATGTAGTTAAAAAAGGAACAGAAACAGAAACTAGTTTGAACAGAAACAGAAATAAAAGTTTCACTGTATTCAAATTAATAGCACGATCAACATCTGTGGCGTTTTAATTTTACGGTAATAGCAGAATGTAACTTACTAAATAAACTATTAACAATGAAAATATTCGAAGTAGTTGTTAACAAAGGTGAACAGCACTATATAGATAGCACTTCCTGCAGCTAGCTGAAGCTGAAACGACGTGGAGGGCGGTGGCGCAGCGCAGGGCGGCGCCGGCGCGGCGCGGCGGGCAGTAGTGCGCGCGGCCGGCCGGCGGACGGACGACGGACACGACATGGACTCCTTTGTGAGTACGTCCCAACTCACTCAACCCCTTCACACTTGCAGCCACACATACCTAGGCAATAATCCCCTTAAAAAATTGGTACAGCTCATCCTGAATACCTAGGATCGTCGCCAGCAGTAATGCAATCCTCCCAGTGTAGGATAAAAATACTTTTAATTAATATTTTTTTATCTGATGTAGACTGACGAGTGGCTCCGGGGCTGACGCGAGATAGGAGGATAGCGTAACGCTACTAACTCAGCAAGCAACTCGCAAGTGATAGTTTTGTGAACGTGATAAATAACTGCTTCTGTCATGCGTGGATATCTTTTCATTCTCTTATCTCGTGTATTTTAGTATTTTCCCTAGAAAAGTTGTGTTGATTAAAATAATCAAAGGAACACCCCCTGTGAGTAGCTTTACATTAAGTTAACAGCCGGTTTGACAAGTTCAGGGTCGGTTGTTAAAAGTAAGGAAACATTTTGCCATATCAAAAAGTAAAACCAATAAAATTACGTAAATTTGTTCTAGATGCCGTTACTGATGGTGGCATTATGCGCGTGCGCCGGCGGGGAGCCGCTGCCGGCAGCGGTGCAGAGGCGGAGCGACGCGTTCGGCGTGTACGCCGACCAGTTCGCGCGCGGCTACGAGCCCATCGCCTTCGCGGCGCTCTCGCTGCATTCGCCGATACCGGTGCTGCACGTGCTGTCGCGGGTGCCGCTGCGGTCGCCCGCGCCGCACGCCCGCGCTCCCGCGGAGGCTCGCCCGGCCGCCAGCGCCCTGAAATCTGTGTACGCGCACCCATACATGTACGCCGCGTCAATGAATCACTTCGTGCAGGAACCCGCAGAGGCCGATGAGCCGACCGTGCTGTACGCGCGGCCCAACCCGCGCGGGGGATTCACGTACCGGCGGCGGCCGAGCAAGCGCCGCCCGCCGCTGCCGCCGTCGCGCCCCGACCAGGAGCCCCTCGTCATCAGGGTGCATAAGTACAGGGTCATCAGGGACCGGTAGACGAGCCTCGAGTCCCGTATTGCATTACAAAGTTAACTCTTACTGACCTATGCATATGTCGTGGGAATGATGTCAAGTCAAATGTTATTGTATTAAAACTATGGAAAAACTCAGGGTTAATCGAAAAGTTTGAGGATTACTAACCATTATCGCTCAATTTGTAGTAGGTTTAGCTCTTTAGGTCGCTGTTGATCTGTTTCTTAGTTTTCTTAAGTTTTATTTAAACTAAATTCAGAATCACGTTAAATAAACCTAGTACTGCAAGGCGATCGACTGAACCTGGCGAGTACCGCGGTGCGCCAAAAATATTTTAAGCAGCAAATAATCATTGTTAAGTATTATAAGTATTACACAATGTAAGTATATTTATTTCTCAACTTTACACTGTCCAATTTACAAACACGCTGTTACATTACGACATTGACAATATGCGGCACAATATACCTAGGTACTATATAACATAGCTAATCTTTAAGTTTGTTGCATAATTCATAACGTCTTATTAATTATAGTATAAATAAGTATGTTAGTCCTAACTTGCATTTTTAAATGTTAGAATGTTTGCATCTGCATTTAAGTAATGTAATAATATCCTACAGCAAATTACCTATATAATAAAGTGTTTCATTATTTGAAAAAAAATGTTATTATTTTCCTAGACAGCCACAGATTATTTCCCTATCCATGTCGAACTAACATCGCACACTTGTAGAAACCATTGTGAACATTATGAAATGATGAAACCATGCATCAAACCGGCGGCGCCGGCGGCGTTAACCGCGCAATTACTGTGGCGTGCTCTAATAATGCATTATATTTAACACGGTTACTTACGATGTCATTACTCGTACAAAAACAGTTAAGTAGGTAGCCGACGGAACACTTTCATTAAGCATTTAATTAATTTGTAAATGTGAGGCGATCGGAAACGGATGGCGTGACTGACGACGACGACGCGGCGCGGGAATCCGCGGTGCGTGGGAGTGCGGAAACGTTCGCGTGCACGCGACGCACGTTGACCGAGACCGTAAGTCATGGCATTGTTTATTCACTAGTGTGAAAGCAGGAACGTCCAATTAAGTCAACTTCTTGAAAATGAAACTCAGTCTGGTTTTTTATTATTTTTAACATTCAGTTACTCACTCTTTTCAAACGAACATACCTACCAAAAGCGCTGGGCAAAAGCAGTGCGGAGTATGCATGGGCACAGAAGAAAGATGCACAGCAGGTACGTAATAGTACACAGCAGGCGGGTGGCAGTTTCAAAGCGGGACTGCTTTTCCTTTATCTAACTTACGGTATGTGAGTGATGGAAGAGTCATACATAATGGCAGTCATTGAGATTGTTACAAAATGACAGACTCATGGAAAATCGTCTAGTGTCTGCTCTGCAAACTGCACTGCTTTTTACCGGCTGTTGTTGTTGTCAGCCTTTATCAAAACTAAATAAATGACATAAAAAATACTGAAATTATTAGTCTGTATGAGCTAAATCCCTTTGACTTTCCTCAAATAATAAAGACCCGTTACACGTATTAAGTGACGAGGTGATTAACTTTTTAACTTAATTCTTGCGTGTAAACAGTCACTTAAAAGCTCTTTAGTCACAAGTGGTAACTAAACGATTTAGGGAACAAGTAGAATAGAATCGAGTATATTTTTTGAGTAAGTAACTGCCCCTCCCGCACCGCTTGCATCAGACTTTGATGTGGCTTGCATTCCCCGGTAGGCGTGGCTTTCTACTAAATTGTCGTTTAGTTGACGTGTGGACGCAACAATTTTGTGAAGTAGGTACATAAGTCTAGTTCGTTGGGTTTTGTTAACGGAGCCCTTTGTGAAATTGTATTTGAAATGGCAAAATGGACGAAGAACATGACAGTGAAAATTGTAAAAAAAAAATGTGTGAAAGGGACACAAAATACAGACCTTCTTTTTCTTTTGCTATGAGGTTTTGCAAAATAATCGGCTATCAGAATCACTCGTACTATCGATTAGACTATCGATAGTAACGATATAATCGATACTATCGATGTCAATTATACACATTGGTGTAGTATTGACTAAAAAATATAATAATCGATTAATCGATTATTATTTCACTCACCGGAAAAAACACACAGCTACGAGTGCCATTGTTTCACGCCGATATTCTGTGGAAGGGTGGTGTTACGCCAGGCGAGCCGGCCCATTTCGTGCTGCAACGCAGCGTGGCTCTACCACTCAAACACTCATTTAGTACTAAATACCACCCATATTAGAATAGTCATTGTTATTTTATAAATAACAATGACTATTCTAATTACATACATATAAAAATACAAAATTAATACTCCAAATTGTCAAAAATCAATTAGATTACATTACAATAAAAATACAAAATTAATGTACTAGAAATGGTCCATTATCAATAATATGTCAAAAATATATCAAATCAATATTACAAAGCAACCTAACTTTATAACTTTATAAGTTAGGTTATATCTGTGGAGCTTATAAACTTCACTTCTCTATGGCAGTCCATAGAGGAAAAAGAAAAGTTTGTGAAAAGTTACACAGTTGTCAAAGGTTACTATTAGCAATTCAATTATAAATACAGAAATACAAAAATAAAATAATAATTAAAGTCAAGTGATTTATTATTTGGTCAAGGTGAACAGTATCTTACGGACATCAAAAGAAAATAATATGTCTTTAACATAACTATGCTGTTCTGTAATAGTTTTGTAACATCTTGTATACCATGTTAAATGCAAATAAATTATTAAATAAAAAAAAAGTTCAATATTTGCTTACACACCTCTAGGTACACGTCTTACATTTATTATGTGTATGTGTAAGAAATTCTTGCACCGAACAAAATAGGTGTGCCATAAGCCATTTATGTAACTCTGCTAGAAATTGTTTTACCATAAGTTTTCTAATTGTTTCAGGAAATTTATTTAAAATACTTATGCACATCAAGAAACAATTATTTTGCATACGAGTGCTTTTTGGAACAAAGGCCGACACCAACCTTTTTCCCTTTCTAGTGTTTCGGGGATACATATCTTGTGCTGTTTCAAAATAACGTTGGCTGAGTTTGACATATTTGGCTATTTCAAAAATGTATAGACATGGCAGAGGTAAGACTCCTAACCTTATGATATCGATACTAATATTTAATATCGATAATCTATAGTATGGGTGATTTTGGGGCTCATCTAATAATCGATTATTCAAAAAATTCAAAATCATTTATTCAGTTTAGGCTACAAGTAGCTCTTGTGAATGTCACTATGCCATCGGTTCGTAAGTCTACTCTGGGCGGGAGATCTTGTACTGAGAAGAACCGGCAAGAAACTCAGCAAGTGTCCAGCTCTTTTCTCCCTTACAGCGTCAAAAATATTGGAAAATGCCCTATCATAGCAGGACACTTTCCATTACAAATAAACACAGAATTATAGAAGACAACCACAACATGTAAATAAAAAACAAAAATATCACAAAATAAAAAAAAAACTAAGTTAACAAATTTACATCAGGTAAAAGTTTTAATTTCCACAATGTCATACAGTACCACTACAGTACTCTAAAAAAAAAAATTGGTTAAGAAAAACCAAGTCAAACTACAGTAAATAATATTAAAAATAAGATAAGTATGCAAGAGCAGACCAGCCTCCACAGGCAGCACCCGTTCACGAGTATGACATATGAATCAGCCATCGCTTCGCTCCACCATATTTTAGGGAACGTAACGACCCGACGCACACGCCACCACCGCAGAGACAAATAAAGAGAGCATGACAAGATATTCTAAATAAAAACTTAATGATCTATTTAACGCAACGCTGTTTGTTATCTGTAGGACACTGCTGATAAAGGCTATCATATCAGTATAAAAATTATATAAATTAATTTAATTATATTAATTCAAATAGAGTATGTGTTTTTCATTATAACCAAGCTGTTTTATCATCTAAATATTCTTTGACTGTATAATAACCTTTTAAAAGTAATATAGATTTCACATGTTTTTTAAACTTATCTAAAGGTAAATCTAGTACAGTACTTAGTATTTTATTGTAATAGTGTATACCTTGCCCCAAGAAAGAACCAAGAACCTTCTGTAACCTGAACAGTGGCATTACAAGTTTTGTCTTATTCCTAGTATTGAAATTGTGTACGTCACTATGTTTAGTATAGGAGTTGATATTGCAACGTACAAAAACTATACAATTATAAATATATTGAGATGCAACTGTATAATAGATTCTGGATCGATTATGCGGCAACACTTTGAGAGCCATCGGGTAGTTAGGACAGATGAGCCTGTAAGACACGTGTAAACGATCGACAACTTAAAATTAAGTTACCTACTTGACAACTTAATACGTGTAAACGGCCCATAATGACAATAAATTGTCAACAAATATTATTAAACGTCAGCTTGGCAACAAACTTATAAACTTGTGTGACCCATGGATTATTTACCGTTAAGTGTTCGTGAGTGTGCATGAGTGTTGGCAAATGAAACAAAACAGTGCAATGTTACTTTTCAAATTCTCACAAGTCTGCGTGAGGACTTAGTAAATCCCCACATCTTTACTGAGATACTCGAGGGGTTGGGGGGTAATATCATTTCTCACTTCCCATTTCTATTATCATTCATCATCATTAATATAATATTGTTTATTTATGTATTACAATGAACTTAAGAAACTAATGACATGGCAGCATGGTCTATGACCTTAGCCGGTTCCTTAAGGAACAAACTAAGATAAAAAAAAAACTTGTGTGACCCAGTTGCCATAAACAAAAGTTGAAGTTGAAGTTCCTTTCTTTCTAAAAATTTTAATGTTGAAGAAAGAAACTCATTCGCGAAGCAAACTTATTAAGAGACTGCATAAAATATATTGTTAATGAAATTATTTTAAATTTACTAGTAACTGAAAAGAGCAATGCCTCGAGTTAAGATAGACTACATCGTTAGCTTTAGTAGCGAAGACGCGGTGAGTTTAACAAAATTTGTTTGGAGACAAACAGTATCCTTGATACACGTAGGAACAAATGTTATACTGTGTTATTGTTTGAACCGTTCCAGGATAACCCCGCCAGTAACCTGCTGGGCTGGGATGTGAGCAAGAAGCGATGGCTGTGTGCAAAGGGCGAGCCTTCCTGCTCTGTGGTTTTACAGCTCACGAAAGCAGTCAAGGTAAGTCATCGGCTTCAAGCCTGGTTTCAGCTGGTTGGTGATCATTTTCAATAGCTTAAAGTTTTTATCAAGTTTATCAGCCAGGTTATTTTATTAAACCCATATTATGATGTTACTAATCCTTAAAAATCTACTAATAACTTGTAGAAATAAAAGACAAATTCATATTCTATCATTAATATAACACATTGATGGAAATAACTTCTCCATATTATTATGTGGGCTGCCAGATATCAGCGGTTCACGTGGGCGCACATCACGCTGCGCTCGTGGAGGTGTTGGTGGGCCGCTCAGAGACACCCAATGAACCATACCAGGTAGAGTATTCATTATACAAGGTGTTTGGTAGAGGGTTGGGCATACGTAAATGTCGGATAGTAGAGGTATTCTGCTACCCAGCCAGCCCCAGTAACATCGCATTGGCTTCACAGTTCAAGCAGCTTTTTTTTAAAGTAAAACTTCCCGTTGAAATAAAAAAAAACTAATGGTTATTGAATGATTACAACTGAAATGAAGTTGTTCTGTTCACTGTTCAACTGCTCACTTCAAAAAAACTACTTTACCACAAAAACCACATTAGTTTACGGAAATATACTGGTTTGGATAATAAAAAGCAGGAAGAAATGTTGTTTCACTCTCTCAGCCATAAGATGTGTTTCGTCCCTCTCACTTTCGTGTCAGAGCACCGTGTGTTGCACTACCACTGTATTTTAGCCATTTTTAGTATACATTTACACGAGTTTAAGTAATTAATTCGGATATTTTTTTTACAAAATTAAAAAAACAAAAAGCCTCTTGAACTGTGAGGCCAATACAATGTTATTGGGGCTGGCTGGGTAGCAAAATACCCCTTGTCATTAGAATAAAGGATAACTTGATAGTAATGGTGTTTGCTGAATTTTATTTTAGAACAGAAATTTATGACAATGAATACACTAGAACTTAACAATTAATACATAAACTTATGGTAATTGTCTTGTTGTCAGTTGTCATTCTGATAATAATTTAACATTATTTACCATTATTATACTACATTTGTAAAAATGGGAAGGTATGTGCTCAGATATCTAGCAATAGTAAAATATATTATATTAGAACGATGCATGATATTAATCAAATTGTGAAACAAACTTCAAAACAGTCTGATAAAGAACCTAGGGCATCCTCATCCATCCTATTTTAAATCACCTCTTATTAACCAAATTGAAAGTAACGGCTTTGCACGCCGCATGCGATGAATGTGTACGGCGAGCGAAGAACCGGTAACCTTGTACCTCGACTCATCAATAACTTGCCGTCCGAAGTAATAAACAATGTCACACAAAAAAACATCAAATTTAAACTAAAAAAACACTTTCTAAACTTATTGTAACGCTTTACTTATGAACTATTTGTGGATATATTATTATATTATGATAAGACCTAATTGTATGAGTGTATAAAATTATAATAAGTTATATTTATTAATTGTAAACTCGCAATAACTTAAGCTTAAATCTTAGTGGTTTTTAAAGTTATCGCATGGTATGTGTTTTGTAATAACTATTGAAATTATAAATAAAAAAAAATAAAAAAAAAATTCACAAAAAAGTATACTATTACTATATAAATTATCAGGCAGGCAGTTAAAACCACTGGTAGGCACACAGAACATCTGTGGGTAGGCATGTCTCCTACTATACATTACAGTTATTACTTATATTATTTCAGTGTTTAACTATTGTGTACCTATTTATAATTAGTATTGATTGTGTCGAAGTGTGTCCGTGCAGCATTATAGCAGTCATTAATCACCGAGAATCTAAGAAGACGGTTTACGGCCCATTCTCCCTGTAGTTTCCATCCATAGGAAAGGCTCGTGCCCCAGCAGTGTGCACATAAAGTAAGTTGATGATCGATAGTGTGGCGTACGTAGGTGCTGGTGCCGAGCTGCGTGTTCCTGTCGCCTGCGGAGGCGCGGCGCGGCGAGCCCGCGGCGCGCGTGCGCTCGTTCGCGGGCGCGCAGCTGGCCGCCGCCGCCGCGCAGCGCTGGGACCGCGTGCGCCTCGTCTGCTCGCAGCCCTACAACAAGCACTGCCAGGTACCCACCGACAACACCCCGCCCGATACACACATACACAGATACAGAATACACTAACATGCACACTAGTTTAGACCCAACAAGGCACCGCACTCGTATAACAAGGGTACGACAAGCCGGTTCACACGCGCTTTATACCAGGTACAGACATGTACCTGAGCGCTTCTCTCCATCCTCACGATCCGATCGACCTGAGCCGAGGCCTTTAGAGGCGCCCTCGGGTTGCTCCGCTCTCGATCCGATCCGAACTCCTCGGAAGAATCTAGTAAGGCGGGCACTAGTGCGTGATGCCTTTCTAGAAAACCTTTGATTATGCTTCGCTTCACACGGTTTGAGGAACCCTTTTAAGATTTTTCGCCGCCCCCAAAAAGTCCGGTGAAGCTGTAAATACCCAGGCAATCGGAAACCTCTATCGAAAAAAACTAACGATGCAGTTAACATCCTGTAACTGGTGTTATTTGATTAGTTGTGTATTTCAAGTGCGCATATACAAGAAAAACGTCTTCGTCAGATTGGTTGGCAAAATTATTTTACAAGCGACTTCCGCTGTAAGTACCTAAGTTAATCTTTCGAGTAGGCATAATATTAAGAACATAGAACTAATTCTTTTATCGAAATAGCTCTTTTTTGCAGTACGGGTTGAGCTTCGTGCAGATATACGAACCCGAAAACAACGAGTCTCCGAACGCGCCCGTCCCCACTCCCGCCCCCGCCCCCGCCCCCGCCGCACTCTCTTCTTCGCTGCTGGCCGACTCCGACGACGACGATGACTTCCGGCCAGGAGAGCTGTTCGCCAAGCACCGACTAAGTCAAAACTCCGATACGGGTGAGACCTAAAATTTTATAGAAAAACATATTTTGTACAACTCTTTAATATAATATTATTAATCAAACAAATCGATTTTTATTTATATGAGTTCGCTTATTCAGGAGCACAGATAAGACAGGCGACGTCACAAGCACTTAAGAACATCCCAGACTCCTCGACCAAGCTGGTGAAAGCTCCGATCTCCAAGAACAAGCACCAGAGCTCCGCAGACGGCGACTTCGGTTCGAACCGGCAGCGAGACGACCTCATGTATACTGCCGGCGACGACCAGTCGCACGCCAGGATAGACCACGTGGTGCAGCGGCACAAGGAGGAGACCAGCAGGGGCAACAAAGTCCACTGCGAAAAACCTAAAACAAGTAGAAACTCCTCTGATGAAAGCCAACGAAAGGAAGTTACGAAAGAGAGGCACACCCCCAGTCACAGGCGTAAGGACGAGGCTGAGAAGGCGCCGCGGGAGGAGAGGAGGCCCGCAGGCCGAGCGCGGGCGGAGGCCGGCCCGGCCACGACCAACGCCACTGCTGAAAAGCGACCCCGGGAAGAAACTAAAAAAGGTATATGTTTTGGTTATAAAACCAGCAAAACCATAAGATTGCATGATGCTATTTTTTTTTGCTCCCGGTGACATATGATTGTTTATTAAGAAATGTTTGAATTTTTGCAATACTTATTTACAATACGTATAATTCGAAAATTTTAATTACCGGTGACTTCGAACCAATACTGCGGGTCATGGCATATCTAAATCGATGTCCAATCTAATCTAAACCGATGTCATAGTATGGGGACAATTATTGCTCCGTAAATTCTGTCCAGCGTCTTTATGACGTTGTGTTTGGAATTACCTATTAGATATCGGCGCAGGTTCTCTTACGTGGCCTTGAATTTTGAATTTTGAAAGTAGGGTATTTGACAGGTTTTAGAAAAATATGTCTAATGGTTCATTATAGCATAATATATTTGCAATTTGATTAATTCGTTGTAAATTTTTTTTTAAGGAAAATCGCCATTAAAATTAAAATAATAAAATAGCCGCCAAAACGATGCAGGTCACGAAATGTCGTGACGTCACCTGCTTGTAAACAAACTTCGCTGTTAAATCACACCATACAAAACTTCGAGTGACATTTTACTGTAAACAAGCAGGTGACGTCACTTCAGATTCAGCCAAATCCCGTGCATTTTCGATCACGTGGTCCATCATAAAAAAAGTTAACAACAGTTTGATCTACATTTTTAGCTATAAAAAAAAATTATAATAATATTTACCTAATCTGATTTTCCAGACTGTCTTCTAGCTCTATTTTATATGTTTTAGTAAACAATTTTATCCCTCTTATTATAATGCTGAAAAAATTAAGGAAAAATGCAAATTTAACAAATTGGGGACAATTAGCTCACGTTAATAATAATAATAATAGTTTATTGCGGATAAACATTCCATAACTCATATTCAATTACATTCAAATTAAACATAAAATTAAAAAACAAAATACAAATTAAAAAACAAAATAAATGCTATTAATTATTATATTTAAAAATGAAATTTAAATTAAGACTTAATTAAAAACAGATTCAAAAAATTTATAAAATTAAAACTTCTGATTCATAAATAAAAATAATATTAAATGTACAATATTATATAACCATAATTACAATATTAAAATAAAATTTCTAAAATTTTTAAATTCATTTTGATAGTCTAGATTTGGTTGATAATAATGTGAGCCCGGTGGTCTAGGACTACGAGTACACAAGTGAATGTGCGCCCAATGCTAGACAAACGGATTATCAATTTTACAGGTACATTTTTCAGAATACCGTTGGAGCTCCCACGCATCCTGTTCATCATTGATGAGGTTCTTTTTAAAAATCGTCAACATGAGTCTCCGCAAACATTTGTGATGCGCTACAGTATCGTGGGTGCCCCATCAACACTCTGAAGGCATTATTATATTGTACGCGTAGATCGTTGTAGGCTCGCTGCGTATACTTAACCCACAGGCTGCACGTGTAGAAGTTTTTGCAGTAAGTCTTGAAAAGAGTGACCTTCACTTCTTTTGTACAGCGCGCAAAACTGCGGGCCAGCACATTGCAGCGAACCGTCAACGCTCTGCGCTCTCGTTCTACATCCATATTATCAGACAAGTCCTCCGCGACCAGGTGTCCTAAATACTTGAAACTCTTTCACCATTTTAAGGAGAGTTCCATTTAAGTTCACAGGAGGGACAATCTAATGATATCCCCTTGGCCTAAAAACCAGCAACTCACTTCTTTTACATTATAAAGAGAGTCCATGCAGGGCAGCAACTCACACGTTCCCATCAGCTTCAGAAGCGCACTGATCGAAGGACTCGGCAAAACCATATCGTCTGCGTAACTTAGATTATTTATAAAAGTTCCATCTATTGAGCAGCCGATATTAGCCCCGCCGAGCTCATCAGTCAGCTGGTCAATGTATAGGTTAAAAAGGAGTGGAGATGTTAAGCCACCCTGTCTCATCCCACACTCCAACCTGTAGGCGTCAGAGAATGTATCAGCCCATCTGATACGGTTTTGCTGTGAGCTGTACCAAAACCTCAGCATGTCAGCTATCTCCTCTGGTACATTACGGCTGTATAATTTAGTCCACAGCTTTTCATAGCAAACAAGGTCGAAAGCCTTGGAAAGATCGAGAAAAGCCGCATACGTCGGTGTCTTCCTATCCGTGTAATACTTGACCGTCTGCTTGAGCGCCAGAATAACGCTTTCAGTCGACAATCCGCTTCTAAAACCGAATTGAGCGTCGTTTAACTTTACATGGCTCTTAAGCTGGCCGCTCAAGCAGCTCGTTAAGTACATTGCCAATTATAGTTGCAAGAGAAATTGGTCTGTAGTTGTTTACATCCGCTATATCGCCAGTTTTATTTTTAACACAGGTACACAATTGCACTATCCATTAGGTCCATAGGCAAATATGTATGTCTTACACAGAACGTGTACAGCATCGCAAGAACACGGTAAATATGCGGGCCCGCATGCAGAAGATGCTCGACAGTGAGACCATCGTGTCCCGGAGATTTACCACCTGACATCCCCTTTACCGCTTTCTTAACCTCTTTAGCGGTAAAGCCAAGAGGCGAACCCGAAAAAGAAGTCTCACTCTCCGCACCTGCTGCCCCTGACTAACAAGGAAGTGCACCCTAAAGTGGTTTTAAAACATTTGCTACTCCCTTTGTATCTGTCTCTCCACTAACACTTACAGGAAGGCCCCACCTTAGGATTTAATTTATTTGTCTGTTTCCAAAATTTAATAAAATTATTTTTTGTGTTGTTCAGCTATTATGTCCATGCGTGTTTGATCCTTGTGATTTTGACAAAACCTCAATTTATTTTAAAATATATTTTTACTATCTCTCATCTTATTGTAAATTTATCGCGGGCGGTGGACGTGCATTGTCATGTATTAGGCGACACGAATCACCCAATCGGCCCTGCAAGGGGATGATCACATCTGAAACAATTAATCCTCTGCGTAGATTTGAGCATTGAGGTTGCCCCTGATCCAAATGAGATCGGTTCTTCCACCGATCCAAATACCGGCCCAAACCATAATTGTTCCCCCTTCATATGTATGACCTTCCTGACAAAATCTTAAGCCCTCCTCAGGTCCTCCAAACTCGAGTGCGACTTGTATCCGGCCTCATACTGAAACGTGATTAATCAGAGAAGCAAACACAGCGCCAGTCTTCTTCCTTCCAATTTCGGTGTTTGCGAGCCCATTGAGAACTGCCCCCCGACCGCCTAACTCTATCGCCATCGCTCTCGCTATCGCGCTCTATAGTTTATGGCGTCATCTTGTCATTTCAAAAGCGATATTAAAGTAATATGAAAGCAATATCGAAAGTTATAGCCTATAGATTTTGATATTGCTTTTATATTGCTTTCGAAATGACAAGATGACGCCATAAACTAAAGAGCGCGATAGCGAGATTGATAGCGATAAAGTTAGGCGGGTAGGGCCTCGGGTCCTACGATTGTGGGGTGCTATGGGTGGAACCCTCAGCGGCCTTCGGGAACGCAGACGCACTTCGCGTAAACGATTCCGGATGGTTTGGTCGCTTATCACCAAGCCTGAAGCGCTGTGGAGCCTTGTGGCCAACGTCATAGCGGTCATGGTACGTATGATTCCGTCGAGCAGTATTTTGGATGTACCGGTCTTATCTTAAGTGGTGACACGAGATCTTCCTCCATGTCGCTCGGCCACGTTGCTCGTGATACGATAGCGTGTGATAGGCGACCTATGATACTCTGTGTAGTGCCAATGGCGGCAGCCACAGCACGTTGCCTGGAACCAGCTTCCAACTGCTCTCAACATTTGTTCCCTTGTTAAATGACGCCGTCACTCCATATCATTGCAATTTGTTTCACTTCCAGTGCAGAAATTGTACTGCTTTTGTAAAATTGCCATTACGCTCTTCTATAGAAATTTAGATTGACAGTACATTTTCCATATTTAAACAATGTTAAAAAAAAATATTCATATCGTGAAATTCACTAAAAAGAACCAATAACGATCCAAAAAAGTTAAAATTTTAATTCTATAACGCAACGATACTTTAAAATTTACTTGATCCCTAGACATTTTTGATGTATGTTATGTACTAAGTATATTTAAAATCGTACGTGCGCGTGGCCATCCCCGAACCTACAGACCGATCGCGTCGTGTAGCTAAACGCGTGAGTGCTTGCGTACATAGACACGGCGCTAACAGACATCGTCATCGTTGGGTTGTTGGCAGTTGGCAGCATCCTGGCGGGCGTGGAGCTGTCGCTGAGCGGGTACGTGCACCCCGAGCGCGGCGCGCTGCGGGCGCTGGCGGGGCGCATGGGCGCGCGCGTGCACCGGGCCTGGGGCCCGCGCTGCAACATGCTCGTGTCAGTGCTACTTCACTGCTTTACTACGCACCGTATACACTACATTATCGTTCCGCTTTCATCTCTGAATTTGGTCTGAGGCGGAAAACGGCAATCTTTCCAGAAAAGCCTGCAACGATTTCATTTTGATTTTTTCCTTTTATTTAGTATTCGTCGCCCAGCAGCCAAATTCAAATTGTGAAATAGAGCGCATCGAGGTGGACCTCGAAATTTCTCACATCGAGTAAGCATTTACTGGCCGGTATCACACAAATTTTCATTTATAAAAAAAGTAAAACTTAAACTTCACAAAAAAACAACACAGTTCTTAAAGAAGTTAAAGTCATTAAGATCTTGGGGTCTATCTGGATGTTTAGTTACATTTCAACACTCACATCGATAAAATAGTCGCCAAATGGTTTAGGACACTAGACTTTGTTCTAAGAAATACAAAAGATTTTAAAAATCCCCTAGCTATCATAACGATTTATAAGCCTTGTAAGGTCACTGCTTGAATACTGTAGTGTAATTTGGTTGCCTGTATACGATGTTCACATTAAACGATTGGAGACTGTGCAGAAAAGATTTCTTTTGCATCTTTCCTTGGAACACACTTTGCTAAAGCTTTGGCAATTTATGAGGGTCGTCTTAAACACCACAAAGTTAAAAGCCTCAAAAACAGAAGACTACTTCTTGATGTCATGTGTCTATATAAGTTGAGTGGTAGCCTCGATTGCCTCGATCTCCTTGAAACAATCAAATTTAATACACCCAAAAAACTATTTCGTATTACTAGATTTAACATTTTTGTGTCTAAGTCAGTAAAGAGCAATCTAAGTTACCAATCTACATTAAATAGGATCATATTTAGGTATTTAATTAAATTATTGTAATTTTAAGTTTAGTAAAATTTATAACTGTTAGTCCAGATCGCATGCCGTGGCTGTCTATAATTTAAAACTGTACTTAGATTAAATTTGGTATTTACCCTATACCTACTGTTTGTTTGGTGGTACATGTTTTTGTTGACTGCCCAATAAATAAATAAATAAATAAATAAATAAATAAATAACAAACCAAAGAGCTCCGATTCAAATATTTTGATTCCAACTAATGTTACAACACTGCATAACATGAAGTTGGCGTTCTGTTGCGCGTAGTTGCGCGTTCGACAACACGCCGAAGCTGCGGCAGGCGGCGGCGGGCGGCGCGGCCGTGGTGCGCGGCGGCTGGCTGCGGGCGTGCTGGGACGCGCGCCGCCGCCTGCCGCATGACGGCACGCGCGCGCCCGCCCGCCGCTCCAGCACGGGTGAGTCACTCACCGCGTCAGAATCTACTTGCTGATAAGCGTCAAATGTCATTACTGAAAATCTCTATTGCAAGCTGCATTTTAATTTTAATGTTATAAATTCGTTTTATTGTGGTTTTATTGTTAGATCCTAAACTCGACTGCTACGCCGAATAAACATTTTGAATTTTGACCAAACAAATTCGTACATTGACCTTTGCTTACCGTCGTTTATGATAAACATTCTCATAAAAGCAAAATTTAAATAAGTTTGTGATTTACTTAATTTATTTTGAGAATGACATAATAAACAAATATTTGTATGGTTTACGAGCGTAAAGCCTTATATTTAATAGGTAAAGGCAGGATTTTTTTTCTAGTAAAATAAAATAAAATACTTGCACTAAGGTACACAAATGTCTTAAATATATTTACGAGAGATGTTCTTATTTGTGTAGACTGTGACACGGATGACGAGATCGAAAAAGCAATCAGTAAACAAAAAAAGCAGCGCGTCGGCACTCCCCCGCCGCGCGCCCCCGCCCCCGCCCCCGCGCCGGCCGACGACGACCTCACCGACGAAGAGTCCGGTCAGTACCCAACTTTAAAAATTTCTATCTAATAATAATATTTTATTGACTACTAGCCACCCGCTTCGCTGTGCGAAAATTCACATAAAAAATATTTATTTTTATAGCCTATCATTTGCACAATCCCATGTTCTTACTATAAATTTTCATCAAGATCGCTCAAGCGAGGACATACATACAGACAGACAGAAAAATTACAAAAATCTTAAAATTGGTGTCATTTAGTCATATAACGAATATTTATCCCAAAATTTGTCAGAAAAATTGCATGTACAGACAGAGCCTACAGATGTATATAGTAGTATAGATATAGATTTATTTGGCTTATCTTTGTGTTTGTATCGATTACTAATCAGCGTTTGTAATGTAGCTTAAGGTTCCGGGCGACAGCGCTCATCCTCGCCCGTAACTTTACTACCATCAGGTGAACTGAATAAAGGCAGACCTCTTCTCCTTTGTGAAATACAAAAATAATTATGTCTTACTCGATTACTCCGAATCTTTTTGAGTTATGATTTTGATTAACATTTATGCCCACGTAAATGAAGTGTCCAACAAGTTTTTATGTAGCCGCTCGCTTTCCGACAGACGTGAAGAGACTCGAGAGCATCGACGCGCGCAAGGCGCTGCCTGCCATGTTCGACGGCTGCACCTTCCTGCTGAAGGGCGCGGGGGCGGAGGCGGGGGCGGGGGCGCGGCTGCTGGAGCGGTACATCGTCGCTTACGGCGGACTCGTCTTGCAGGTCGGTGCCAAAGCGACCCAGGCCAACCGCACATAGAATGTGTTTTCGTACGAATTTAACTAAATACGTACGATACATCCTAATCCTCAGACTACTGTGGTATATCGCAAACTTAGTGTAAGCTAATTTAATCGGACATTCGTTATTTGGTTTTCGTCACGAGTGCACAGTCGCTTCGATGATTCTAATTATAAAGATTGTAAGATGTTGATAACGCCACCTAGCAACGGACGCCGGAACTGCAAACGCAACGGCGGCGCGACACCAGCCATCAGCCTGTGAAGCACGGGCCTGTGTCTCACGCATCGACTCAAACGAAGCAGTTCAAAGCTCGAGCCGTAGAGGGCGCTGTCATCGAGATGCTTCGCTGTCCCTATAAAAGGAAGACGCCCCACCCATCGCCCTTTTTATCACCACGATTCTGCTACCTCACACTTGTCATCTCTCTGTACTCTTTTTTAATAAAGCATTGTAAAACCAATAATAAAAACAAATCATTTTGGCTATCGACCACCCTTCATTCCAAACATCGATACATCCTAATCCTCAGACTACTGTGGTATATCGCAAACTTAGTGTAAGCTAATTTAATCGGACATTCGTTATTTGGTTTTCGTCACGAGTGCACAGTCGCTTCGATGATTCTAATTATAAAGATTGTAAGATGTCTAGAATTATAGAAAAGGGTCAGAACACGCGGTAAAGACGTCTATCGTGATGAAGGGCGCGGGAGGTTTATACGCTGTTGTTGATGATTGCAGGAGAATCAGTTGGACTTGTCGAGCGGCGTGGATTACGTGGTGGGGGGCGGGGGCGGGGGCGCGGGCGTGGGGGCGGAGTGGGTGTGGCGCTGCCACGCGGCCGGCCGCCGCCTGCCCGCCAGCTGATCATGAATGCGGGCGGGGGCTTGTGTTGTAAAGAACTCGAGTCTTTATGTCTTAATTCGATAGACTCGGCTCAATTTTATAAGACTCAGTGAACTAACTAAACTCCGAGTCTTGAGTCGAGCCGAGCTTCAGTCCTTTCACGAACGATTCACGATTCATGATTCATTTAGATTAAGCGGACCAGGGTTAAATAATGTTAAAAAACATAGGTACAGGGTAATCCGAAGGTTTAATAAAGAGATGTACGAGTACGTCAGATTTTTTTAGGATATGTAATGTTGTTTTTACGAGTTTTATGTTTTATTTTAATTAAAAATTTTATTTTTCAACTTACCCTTCTGGTTACACATATATCTCACAAAAGTATCTTTTTATTGCCTGCTTTAAAAACTTATTTTTCAACTTACCCTTCTGGTTACACATATATCTCGCCTTGTAAAAACGACCCGAGCGCTAAAGAAGACTCGAGTCTCATGTTGCGATCAAAAGCTCAATATAGATTTGAGTTCTCTAGTCTTGGAGTCTTGTTGTTAGGAGTCGAGTCGTGCAATTTGTCAGCCGAGGTCAAAATTTAGGACTCCGACTCGAGTTCTTTACAACTCTAGCGGGAGCGGGGGCGCGGGCGGTGAGGTGGGGGCGGCGCCATTCAACAACCATCAAGTGAGAGCAATTCGCCGCCGATATGTAATCGAGCTCCCTCTCCGCCGCCCCGGTAAGAGTCGTTTCGCCGCCCGCCGCAGAACATTAGTGATGTTAAAGTGATACAATAATGTTGATTTTGCTAATAAATTGATTTCTTGAAACCTTTAGTTTTCTTTAGTGTTTAGTTTTACTAAAAAAGTAAAAATTCTTTTTATGACTCGTAAATGAGTACGATTTGTTATTATGATTTTGTTCTCAATCAGTGCGGACATCATCATCTAGTAATATAACTTGATAGTTTTCTCTATCAAGTTTTTTAGAATTCAATACTTATTTCGACATTGTGTTTCTTAAGTGTTCATACATTTCAGAAAGAAAACTGTCAAAATTTAATTTTTTTTAAGCCAATTTCGGCGATATTAATTAATCTTTGTATGTTTAAGAAAAATACAGAGTATTTAGTAAGTTAAGAACTTTTAAATATATTTTTAACTACATTAATGCGAGGAAAGACAATTTGTTCAAACTCTTAACTAATAGACTGTCCGGAACTCTTCAGCAAATTACGAGTTAAAAGTCCCAGACAAAAAATTACGTCTTAGACACATTGTTCCGCATGCCATTCGCTCGTACTAATCACAGGTGAATAGTTTTATGATTAAGATCTAGTAAATATTTCAATAAGGTCAGTTCAGATAGCCGCTTTGATCTTTATTGTACTAATGCAGGACAGGTTAAAACTATGTTAACTCCTACATAAGTGCGGATGACTTTTGTTTTCCTAGTTAATTTTTTCTGTTTTTAAATGTGGTAGCTTGTGCTCATAATTTGTTAAATGACGAGTAAAATTGTGAAAAATGCTGTTAGCTCCCCAAACAAAATAAAATAAAACTATAAAGTTGTTTTTTAATGTTGTCTTAATATAGTATGGAATATCGAATGTATGAAATATTACAAATTTATACAGACGTACACATTATTCAATTAAATAACGAACTTTCGGTTATGTTTAGATAAACTTTAATAAAGAAAGGCATGACACTAACGAGTCCAGTGGCGTGGAGGAGCTGCCTGCCGCCGCCGTCACTGCGCCGTCAGCAGCGTGAGCTTCTCGTTGAGCTGCAGCTGCGTCTTGATCAGCTGCGCCAGCGTCACCACCTGCGCACCCAGTGCTACGCTTAGACCAATCGGCGCACAAACGAGGCGTACGCAAATCGTGCCTTTCGCTATATGTATTCAATTTGAAGCGTCGGTAGCCGAACGAATAGATGCTCGAGCTGAATGCGACAAATGGTGGTTCAATCCCCGTAGCTCCGTTTGAATTTTGACTCATACTTATACATATTTAGATTAAGACCCAAACATGGAGCATTTCGACAGGAGCCTTAATAATATGTATTGTGTAGGGCATGTGGGGAGATAGCGTAATCAATGTAGCACCTACTATGCGACAGCTAGAAGTACCTACTTGGGATCAGTTAATCCGAAACAAGAAGACTTCAGACTCTTTGCTTTCAATATAAGAAAGGTCTGCGCCGCCACCAGCTGCAGCAGCTGTTAGATACGTTACCATGAGCAGGTCCTTGACGCTGGAGGCGGCGGCGGCGGCGAAGGAGTCGGCGGCCAGGCTGGGCAGCGCCGCCACCAGCTGCAGCAGCTGTTAGATACGTTACCATGAGCAGGTCCTTGACGCTGGAGGCGGCGGCGGCGGCGAAGGAGTCGGCGGCCAGGCTGGGCAGCGCCGCCACCAGCTGCAGCAGCTGTTAGATACGTTACCATGAGCAGGTCCTTGACGCTGGAGGCGGCGGCGGCGGCGAAGGAGTCGGCGGCCAGGCTGGGCAGCGCCGCCACCAGCTGCAGCAGCTGTTAGATACGTTACCATGAGCAGGTCCTTGACGCTGGAGGCGGCGGCGGCGGCGAAGGAGTCGGCGGCCAGGCTGGGCAGCGCCGCCACCAGCTGCAGCAGCTGTTAGATACGTTACCATGAGCAGGTCCTTGACGCTGGAGGCGGCGGCGGCGGCGAAGGAGTCGGCGGCCAGGCTGGGCAGCGCCGCCACCAGCTGCAGCAGCTGTTAGATACGTTACCATGAGCAGGTCCTTGACGCTGGAGGCGGCGGCGGCGGCGAAGGAGTCGGCGGCCAGGCTGGGCAGCGCCGCCACCAGCTGCAGCAGCTGTTAGATACGTTACCATGAGCAGGTCCTTGACGCTGGAGGCGGCGGCGGCGGCGAAGGAGTCGGCGGCCAGGCTGGGCAGCGCCGCCACCAGCTGCAGCAGCTGGCGGCCGGCCGCGTTGTGTCCCGCCGCGCGCCCCGCCACCACCTCCTCCACGTACTCCAGCACCTGCGCGCACGCACGGTTACACATACAAACATGTTCACCAATATTGTATTCTCAAAAAATACAAAATTTATCCACGCAAGGAACTAGACGGTGCAATTATAAACGCGCTCGGACTGCGATTGCTGAGGTTAAGAGACTTTCGCAAAGCAGGTCATCGGGTGGGTGACTTAAAATGTATCATCTCGAGCTCCTCCGTGCTTCGGAAGCACTTCCGAGCCGTTCGGTCTCGGCTGCACTAGCGGTACTTGGTCACCGAGTAGTTATCATTATAAAACTTCTCTTATCTATCTCTTTATATCGATATCGGCCTCAAACATCCCTATGTTGAGTTCAGGCATTCCCGCTCAAATAGCTCACGAGGAGATCGAATTGTCTACTATTTACAAGGCGGCAGACCTGGTCCAGCAGCTCGGAGAGGCGCGCGGCGGCGTCGGCCACCTGCTGCAGGTCCACCAGCGGCTGCACCTGCCGCGAGCGCCCGTTCGGGGCCATCGTCTTCTGGCACAGCTGCAGCCCCACAATCTGCCGGAATACCAACGCCATACTTATTTAGGCATTGCATTTAAAAAAAACAATGATGGGTATATTTTAATTTTTACTTCAATAGCATGCTACAGAATAGTAGGGTGTGATGAAATGCAGCGAAAACACTTCAGGTAATGATATTTTTTCGCGTTTTGATCTTGTTACACAAACTATCCTAAATGTTCTTGATAAGTCTTTGCTAATAGTAAAAACTGCTATTTTCGTAACTTGATCACAAAATTAATTGTAATTGTAATTTAAATACTGATTTGATGGTCTTTTTATCGGTAAAAACAAGATTAAAGTGATCAGTTATGGGCGAGTCAAACGAGGAAAAGCGAAAATAAGGGGGAAAACATTTGATAATTTAAGATTTTACAAAAAAAAAGTGATGGATGGCAGGCATACCTCTGGCTCGTAACTGGTGAGCGAGACGTCGATGGGCGTGAACATGCAGCCCTGCTTGCCGCGCGGCACGCCGAGCGCGGCGCACACGTACGCGCGCAGTCCCATGCGCGCGCCCGCCAGCGACGTGTCCAGCGTCACGTGGACCGGCGCACGGCACTCGCGCGCGTAGTACTCGTGGATCACCGACGAGTGGTTCGTCACCTCGTTACCCGTCGCCCACCACCCTGTACGAGCGCATTCATTGTGAAGCAGGGCTTGCCTCAAAAAAATAATATAACATATTTCAAATCTTTTGAAAGGACATTCTATTATTACGGAAATCCTCATCTTATAGGCCACCTTATTAAGTTATGAACCAGTTTCTCAAATGAACACACTCACAAAATATTTCAAAACATCATCATCAGCTCATTTTGTCCCCACTGCTGGAGCACGAGCCTCCCCTATAGATGGATAGGGAGAAGATATTTTGTATTCTTTTACTGCTTGATTAAATACATTATCTATATTGTGCTAGTACACCAGATATGACACTAAGGATGGTATTTTCACAGTTATCTCATTTTATTTATTGTCTAATTTATGCTTAAGTTGTTGGTTTTAGTCTAAGAAAAAACAGTGTTCAATGTATGCTTTAAGTATAAATAAGTAGTAAAAAAAAAAAAAAAAATACAGATTTAAATCAACAAATTAGGTATCATTATTATGTACATATATATGTTATGGATTAAAAGGAAACGCAAATAATGCGAGAGAGTAATATTTTCTTTCAGTGACATACATGTTAATTGTTCGTTACCACAGCAAAATACGTCACACTCCCCGGCGAGGAAAACCGGGAGGCTACCAGCTTAATTTAGTACCTATGTAATCAAACAAGTGTTAAGGCAACCTCCTCACTCGGCTAGGTCGTACGTCGGTAACGCAGATCTTCACGTAGGTTTTGACAGTAACGATGTCTCATGTTTATAATCTTGTTATCAACTTCATCCAAGTCCGTTGTACTGTGGGACGTCAATGGCTGTATGAACATAGAAGAAGTCATCGGTTGTATCTCTTTTTGGCCACCTACGTATGTAAGGGGCCTGCTGTTAATGCATCGCAGCCGCAGAGGACCGTCTCCAACTTGACTAGGGTGAGAGAGGCTTTACCTAAGACTCTGCGAATGATTTGCTTTCAAAAATCCGATCAATCTCCCATAGAACCCTCCCCACCACGGAGCAACCGGAGGCATGAAGTTCCACTTTATTCTTGTATATCCGGGCAGCACTATAGGAAACTTAAAATTATAATTTTCAGTTCCTAGAGATAACTTTGTGTTAAAGCGAATAATACTTTTATCATCGACGAAGGTTTGTAATTTTTTATTACTGTGCTAACAATCTTTGTGACTTTGTTGAATCAACCTTATGAGCACATTTTCAGCATATTCAAACTCATTGTATGTCAGTTCTGTAGTAGCGGGTTTTTTCTTAAAACGCAGCATCCAGCAGATCATTCTAACTATTTTAATATAACTTGAAAAGTATGTTAACTTATCTAAGAAAGATTCTTCTTGAATAAGCATCGCGACAGTACCTGTATTCTTCTGTTTGTCTTCGACTTCTGTGGAGTTGGCTATAAAATCTGTTGCCGGCCAGCTGTCTTCGTCTAACAATAACCAAGATGGCTCCAATGGCTTTCGAGGAGCCCTTTGAGGTTCACACCTTTGGAAGGTAAGTCTGCAGGATTTTAATGACCAGGTACGTGTTTCCAGGCTGAAGCAGCGCTTAAGGTTTTTATCTCCTTTACCGGGTTGTTGACATACACGCTCCACAGTCCATCGCATTTAATACAGATAAGTACCACGCTAGAGTCCGGCCAGAAATACACTGCACATTTTGCTATAGCGATTCGATAGCAGTAACCGATAGTCTACTAGAAAGAGTAGCGGCAATCAACTCTAGTCTCAAATGGCAAATTGCTTAACCGGTGTTACTCTCACTTTAGCCGAGACAAGACTTAAGTTAACTTGCTCACCGAATTTCGTACCTACGAATGTGCAAGCTCAATAAGCGTCCTTACTTGCGTCGCAAAACACGTGCAAAGAGGATTCACACTCTTTTATTTTCTTGTAAGCCGCCTGGGGATTATACATCTAGTAGAACTTTAACAAGACAGAAACTATATAACAACTACCTATTCAGTCGAAACATAACATAGTCAGCCATCAACTTGTACTCCCATTTTATATCCAAGTATTTTGTAAAAAAAATATATAGGACTGTATAATACAGTGATTACACTAATAGGTGCTGCATTGCAGCTACTAGAAGCTGGCAATAGCAACTACTACATTATATTGATGTTTAAGAAAAAGTTTGTAGTTGTCTTGCAAATGAGTATTAGGTATTTCTAGAACCTAGAAAAGGAAATTTTTCTCAGGTAGTGTAACATAGTGTAACAATGAGAAAATGTTTAAGTTGGAAAACAAATATGTACTGCTTTTACAACATACATGGTGAAGCTTTACTATTGACTACTTAAAAGCAAAGCTAATGGAAAATAAATAGCAACTCACCAACAATATTTTCTGAAGAATTGACCCTTCGGTTGAGCTCATACACATCCATGGCATAGTTTAGCTCAGCCTCCACCTGATCAGCGTGCTCCTTGTGAGGCACGCAGAAGCAGTTGGTCACTTCCACCACCCCCTTGTCAGAGGTGCCTGTGGTCAAACCAAAACATAACCTATTTACACTCACGTATTCATACAGTAAGCCAGAGATACACATTAACACCAAGGTCTAAAACTATAAATTTATAATCTGAATATCTCCAAAATACGCTATAAGATTAACAGCATTTAAGAATAAAAACACTTGTTCCACCAAATTTGTCCACATGACGACGGCGCGGTAAGAAAGCCAAACTAAATAAGTTATCTTCAACGTACCCAACAGAGTACCGATAACTCTGTGAGAATCGGCATTTCGACGTTCATAAGCATCTACAATTTGAAATAGAACAACGGGATGTATCTTCACAACTAGGTTGAGCGACATTTCGGGAATCAAAGGCAAAAGGAAAGGACTCGCCAATCCGCCTAGTAAAACGTAGTGATTACTTTCTGTGGATTACTACTTGCTCAGTCAGTGCCATAGAGTAGAGGAAAGTAAGTAGGTATACCAAAAGGGTCAGTGTGTTTCTATAGAAATGACATTTAGGCAAAGAAAGTATCGCCATCTGTTTCTGCGTTCCGAAACTATTTGAGACACAAAGTCATAGGGTTGCTAGAAATGAAAATAACATTTAATTATGCAAGTTTGAATTAAAAAAAAAATTTATAACATTTTAAAAATACTGTTTAGATTACTGGTGCATTTGTGTGTGCAGTTATTTTTAGTACCTCTAAATGTAAAACAAAATACTTTTTACGGCTTTTTCTTAGCACATAATAATTTTTTTTATTGGCTTCGTGCTGTTTGCACATAGCCAATGTCAAAGTTAGGAGCACTAAGCCCACTGACCTTTTAATAGAGGTCAGTGACTAAGCCGGTTTAGCAGGCTTAGCAGAGGTTAAGCACTCTGAGTAGGCTGAAAGTTGAGCATTAAGATTTTTTGAGTTTATTTTTCCTAAATTAATGGCTTGGTACAATTTGCATATTTAGTCAGAGGAGTCCCAAAGACCCAGTCAGTCATAATAATGAATTTAATGAATATTAAATTGAAATTCATTATTTTGACTTTTATAATGATGATGTGATAATATATATTTTCATTGCTTTTTTTCCTTAGTTGATGACTTTATGTGATTAGCATTTTTAGCCAGTGCCAGTGACAAAGTAATTTTTCTATAACAAGTTAATATTGTGGTTGTAATACATTCGTCCTAATAATAAGAATTATTATTGTCTTTATTTATTTTTTCCTTATTTCAAGTAACTTGACTACGTAGTCGTACGTTCACGAGCCCTTTTATCATGTCAAACTAAAACTTTTTGCAATATGCGTTAGTGTCTTTGCTTTATCTATTATTAAAGAAAGCGAGCGGAAAGATGTTACACATCAAAAATGTGGTGTGGACTTCTTGGCGGGAAAGTGAAAAGTCATGTCTGCGGTTTAGTTTTATTTTCTAAAATTTGTGTTATGTCGAATATTAATGTGAAATAATGGTGGATCATTAACCGTTAAGTGTTCGTGAGTGTGCATGAGTGTTGGCAAATGAAACAAAACAGTGCAACGTCACTTTTCAAATTCTCTCAAGAAGTCTGCCCGTCGAGGGGTTGGGGGGTCTATCATTTCTCACTTCTCATTTCTATTATCATTCATCATCATCATCATCATCATCAGGAAGGAAATATTTTTAATAACTAATGACATGGCAGCATGGTCTATGACTTAGCCGGTTCCTAAGGGAACGACGAACGAACTGTTTATTGTCATAATTTCCGAATTTCGATTGCCATACCGTACAATACATCATCATACATACATACATACATATAATCACGCCTCTTTTCCGTAGGGGTAGGCAGAGGTATAAAAAGGCATATGGTATAAAAATCAAAAAGCGTAATATTTTTGGTATAATATTTTATTATGCATAAACATAATAATAACGCAGAATTGTTGAAAGGCATAATGTAAAAAATCATAATCGTTAAAATCTATATTTTTGTTTGACATAATTTTATTAAGCATACTTTAAAACGCACAATTTTACTATGCATAACTGTTAACATTCATAATTTTGTTTTGACATAATCCTAAGTTGTTTTAAGGGTATTTAATTTCATACAATTACAAATGAACTAATTTCAAAGGATGTAACGTTCATTGGATATAATTTTTACTTGGGGTAACAACATAACGTATATTATTCACTTGCTATAATTTTACTTAGTTAAATTATGTATTTTTTTATATAAATAGCATTTTAACCTTTATTAGATTTAAAATATAGTCTTTTTAGTAATGTTGTGCAACAAAAGTCAGTGACATAAACGAATCAAGACAAGACAGTGCAAATCCGACTCCACGTAGTTTTTTCTGGCGAGGCGGCCCGCAAGCTGAGGAGCAGGTGGTTTTAAGCTGCGGTGGAGAGCGAAAACCATTTGCGACGTTAAGCTCGCGTGGGACCGCCGGAGCCCCGCAGCGCCGCCGGTCGGAGCCGTGACAGAAACCATGCCTGCTGCATGCTTACTTGCATGGTTCATGCTTGCTTGCATGCTGCTAGCGGGCTTGCCTGCTGCTTGCTTGCATGCTTCATGCTTGCACCCCGCTTATATGGATTTTGTCAGTTTATGCTTGCCAAATGTATGCTTTGTGAATATTATGCCTTTTAAATGTTATGGCAAATTTAAATTATGCCTTTTGTTAATTATGATTATTGCAATTATGCCTTACAGATTTCGGCCATATGCTGATATGCGTTATGAAGTTATGCTATAAAGACTTATGGCAAGTGACGATTATGGCCATGAACATTATGCAATTTCAGTTTATGCCTAAAAACGTTATGCGTCACAATAGGTAACCCAAAAATGTTTCTTATCAAAAATAAAGGAATGATTTCTTTGATTGAAAATGCTACCTTCATAATAAAGAGTACTTTATCTAAATAAACATAATAATGATAAGGATTATTCTATTCCTTATTAATATACATTATTTTTACTTTAGTTCAAAGAAATTGCAGGACAATAAAAAACGCAAACTGAGTGGATTATTAATCAATTTTATTTATATATTTTTATTTATATTTTAATAACAACAAAGAAAAACAAGACACCTAGGTATTCATATTTGTTATCTTAAAACAGAGTAATGGTATACAAATATCACGGTAAGCTAAATAAAGTTCTATGTACAACATAGGAAGTAAAACCATTATCATTTATCATCAGATTTGGGAGGTGTAGTGTGAATGCGGATGCCATGCATTTCAGCAATTTCACTCTTCAAAGTGTCTGTGACCAAGCGATGTTGCTTCACTGTGGACAATCCCTTGAACTCTTTGGCTTCAATGCTAATCTGAAACAGTTGTAAATTTAGGAAATATAGGTATCATCATCATCATCATCATCACAGAAGCCTAGACTAGTCCACTGCTGGACATAGGCCTCTCCAAGTGCATCCCACTGAGCACAATCATGGCTACTCTCATACAGCTCTTGCCAGCACTCTTGCTAAGATCAACGCTCCACCTATGGGGTATTGATCTTCGCAACATATGTAGGTACTACTCAGTGTAAGTATATAGTATGGAAAACCTTTACCTTTTAATATTTAATCCTTAACTAGGGTGGAAATGTAGTAAGACTTATATACTCATGACATCATTGTAATACATATATTCCGATTCTGATTTTTTAAAGTATTTAATCCTTGGTTTTGGGACAGATTTGCATAAAAAAAAATGAGACTAATAATATGGTTCCTCTACATAGAAATAGCTTTTGATTTTTTTTATTTAGTTGAATTGTTTCTTTGGTGCTGTCTATCAAGAATATTCACCTCATACATCGCACCACATCCTCCCGAGATGTCTTCAACGCTGATGTACGTGATGCCTGGTAGAGATTTCTTCAAAGTGCTCGATAGCTTCTCCTCTTTCGTCTCACTGTTGCGTGCAAACGCAGTCCCTTGGCCTGCTATCCCTTCATTGCTGGACCCAGCTACGGCTCGTGACTAAGACAATATTTATACTATGGATTAGTGTTTAATTATTTTATTTTACCAACGATTTTTCAAAAATATTACTGTGTTTGTCAACTTACCAGCCTATTTTTCACCGGTTCAAGAACTCTTATAAACTGTCGAAACATTATTAGTTTAGACAAAGCACTACAGGTTATATCAATTGAAATTTATATGTAGCCACTTAGTTATCAACACAATTCATAATTTATTTTCAAATTAAACATTCTAAAGAGATTTAACAGCTTGTTTTTCGAAATGTTCGATTTTTACATAACCTCACTCACATATTTTTTGTTGACATATATATTTTTTTTTAGTTGATGGCTTTGTGCGATTAGCACATTTAGCCAGTGTCAAAGTAATTTTTCTTACAAGTAATACATAATTAAACAATATTGCCTTCCAGTATGATGATGATGATGAATAAGCAAAAAAAAAACAAGGTAAGCAGACTTCTTGGCGGGAAAGTGAAAGTCATGTCTGCGGTTTTGTTTTATTTCCTAAAATTTGTGTTATGTCGAATATTAATGTGAAATAATGGTGGATTATTAACCGTTAAGTGTTCGTGAGTGTGCATGAGTTTTGGCAAATGAAACAAAACAGTGCAACGTCACTTTTCAAATTTTCACAAGAAGTCCGCGTGAGGACTTAGTAAAGTCCCACATCTTTACTGAGATACTCGAGGGGTTGGGGGGTATATTATTTCTCACTTCCCATTTCCATTATCATTCATCATCATCAATATTCTTTATTTATGTATTACCTAAGAAGATAGAACGAACGAATAGAATTAAGAAACTAATGACATGGCAGCATGGTCTATGACCTTAGCCGGTTCCTAAAGAAAAGAAACGAACTACATTTAAAAAAAAAAAATTTGTTTATTATAACACGTGCGCGTATTGAATGGTCGCTAACCTAAAAGTGACTCGGTTGCCATAAACAAAAGTTGAAGTTGAAGTATAATTCAATAAATTATTACTATAAAAAGTATAGAATTTATGAAGAATGCCACCATTCCGTACAGGATTATTAAAAAGAAAAATAAGCTCTGAAGATTCCAAAAGTAATTCAACAAAAAAAGAATCTTCAGAAAATGTAAACAACTTTCATGGTACTATGCTTATACCTATGTTAACTAATTATGCAATTAAATAATAATTTATACTTGCTTTTAGGAAAGTGATGGTTTAGAAGATAGTGATGATTTATTTCGCGGTGAGTTGGACGACCCCGACGACGTCACAGACTCTGAACATGAACCAGACGAGAGTGGCGGCGCCGGCTCCGACCACGAGCTCGAGGTATGCACTGCACCGTGCACGCTACTATTACACTACACCAGCATATGGCACTAGTGCCATATGCTATCCAGAATCACTATTATTATTGTAACATAATGCACTGACCCACATTAACTGGTCAGTTTCTTTGTATCATACTGATATAAATGATATAAATGTCCACCTGTGCAAAGCAGGGAAGGGCCGCTACTCTCTAATAAGTCAACAGTTCTTATTCTTTAAAATTATACAATTTATTAAAAAAGACAGTTGTAGTTAGCAGCTGTAGGTTTTTTCTCATAGTACATGCTTTTTATATTACTTGGAATTTCTTTCTATTGTTGCTTTCAGAAAGTTATGTTTGATGACGCCGATTCTAATTTAGGCGATGAGGACCTTCAAAATTCAGATCAGTCTTCGGTAAGTTTTTTTGATATTGCAATTTTCTTTTTTGCATTTTTACACTTTAATCACATAATTTTTTAAAGGTGTTGACCGACTCTGAAGCTGATGATGATGAAGAAAGTGAAGGTGATGTAGAGGAAGATGAGAGTGGAAATGAAGATGAGAGTGATAAAGCTGAAAGTAATTCAGAAACAAGTGCTGACAGTGGAGCGGAGTCCGGACCTAGCCTAGCGCACTCCAGTGACGAGTCAGACAAGAAACTAGTCAAAGAAAAGCAACATAAATTAACATTGAGGGTTCAAAAACAGACACAGAAGACACATAAGGAATCAAAAAGCAGTGTGGACAGGTTGGCTCAAAAAATCAAGGAATCTAGCGTCAGCACACAGCCTGTGGAACAAAGAGGTAAGTTTTTTAGTGTCCATTTCTTTATTTTATGTCTTTACACACCCATTTTCACAAGACTATAATACTAGTGGTTGCCCAGTAGTCGAAATTTGGCCGTATTTTTTTTTATTAAGGCTGCACAGCTTGTATCCTAAGCAATGAAAAATAAAAAAAGATAGAATGTGAGTTTGGATTGACGTTGGCAGATTTTTGCCGATCTTCTTCAATTTTTGAAATTTTTTAAAAATGTATGTAACAATTTAATTGATTGTATTTTTTATGCATAATTTAAATAAAATATTAGCATTCTGTACTCCCCTATATAAACTATAAGTGTGCGAAATTTCATACTCCTCTGTCTGCGCAATTTTCGTAAAAAGGGGGTACAAAGTTTTTGCTTCACATATTAATGTAAAGATTAAGAGATTACTTTACAATATTTTATAATCATTATTATGATTATAAAGAGGCACCACGGGATTGTGGAGTAGCTTGTGCTAGCGGTAACATTATTTAGCTACAATAGTTTTCAATAGCTTTTTCATAAATAGATAATGAAGTTCGTTAATATAGGGTGGTATATATACATATACACAGTTAGGGCTGTAAGTGTAAAACTGGAAAGAGAAGGAGAAACTATTAATATAGAGAAGGGAGTAAGACAAGGAGTCCTGCTCTCACAAAAGCCCTTCACAGCAGGGCTTGAGGACGGAAAAGATTGTTCATAAATTATAAATTATTATTTGAATTAGTAGTAATATTTTTAAGTAGTAAGTAGTTATATTTTTTTAACAAATCATAAAGAGAAGAACACTTGATTTTCACCGGCCAGCCACTGGTAGGTAGGGGTTTGAAAAGAAACGATTTATCGTACCTTGTGCTTTATTGTGCAGGTATATGAACCTTTTTTTTCTAAGGCCACTATTTATTTATTTATTTATTTATTTATTCCATTACATGCCAGCTGTGAATTAGCGGACTGTATGTAGGCAAGTAGAAGACATGTTTAGGGTTTTATGGAATATATTAAATCTTATTACACCAATAAGCAAAAACAAAGACCAGCCGCCCCGGTGGGTTTCGAACAAATCCTCTGCTTTAGCTCTTGTCCCTCCAAACTTACGTCTTATACAGTCAGTACCTGTAAACTCACCTGTAGATTTAGGTCATTTCCCTCAAAGCGTTCGAACATTAGGCTTAATTTGGTATCCAGATACAGACACTCAGTTCTAGTAATAATTTTCCTAAAAAATTGCCGAAAAGACTTACCAAGCGTGTAGTCCTATCTGATCTAATGCGTATTTTTGATCCGCTGGGTATATTGTCACCTCTTATTACTGATAGGTCAAAGGTCGCATAATATTTCAAGACATTTGGCGTGCAGGTACCGGCTGGGATGAAGACCTTCCACAGATTATTTTAGAAAAATGATGTCAATGGTATAAAAACGTTTTGTCCTCGCTAAATTTGAGAATTCCACGCTGTTACATTCTGATGGAAACGTACAACTCGTGTTAGTTTCTAGCAAAGCTAGAGTAAATCCATTAAACAAAATTCATACCATTCCACGTTTAGAACTTCAAAGTGCATTGATTGCAGCTCGCCTCCCAAATACAATATGTGAAGCGCATAAATATAAACCAATCACGAGTCTTTTGGACTGATGCTCGTAATGTTTGTCTGACAGAAACAAACTTCGATAGCGGTGTTTATGACAATGAAGCCATAGACAATAGGTACAGCGTTTATAGAAGAGATCTTGAAAGCTCTTGTTCAACGAAACAGAGTGGTGGCGGAATTATTGTAGCCGTTAAAAATAATATAAATGTTGCCCGTCAGACGTCATGGGAGAGCAGGGTTGAGGACATCTGGCTTACCATTTTGCCGCTTATATCGAGTGAGCCATCGTTGCACCTATGCTTATGCTATTTGCCACCTGATTTACCAGTTGATGACATTGCAACGTTCCACTATAATTGTCAAAGAGTAATACTTAACTCATCATTTAGAGATATGTTTCTCGTGCTGGGGGATTCTAACTCTCCTAACTTAAACTGGGAAAAACAGAGTGCTTCAAATGTATTATTACCAACTAACCCTCAGGATCGAAAAGCTGATTTGCTTATGGAGACCCTAGATTTGTGTAATCTTACTCAGTTTAATTCAATCCCGAACAAAAATAACCGTTTTCTAGACTTAGTTCTCTCCAACTTGTCTGATCCCTCTATTGTTATAACAGAAACTGAACCCTTATGCCACGTAGACGCTCACCATCTTGCTTACTGTATAAGCATTTCCAATGTTGTGTTGGACAAGCCAATGAAACATAAATACAAAAAGCGCTACAATTTTAACAGATGCAACTACTTAAACATTAAAACAGAACTCAGTGACGTTGATTGGGACGGTCTGCTCTCTTCCACTAACATTGACGATAGTGTTAGTGCTTTTTATATTAAATTAAATTCTATTATATCCAAAAACTCTCCGATTATTAGAAATAAGTCGCAAAACTACCCTATTTGGTACAGCCAAGCTCTTGTTCGATGTATCAGGGAAAAAAATAGAACCCACAAGCGTTATAAAATGTTTGCCAATCCCAGAGACTACGACGCTTTCTCATTACTCCGCTCCAGATGTAAATGTCTTATAGCAGAATGTTATAAGACATTTGTGTCATCGGTCGAGGACTCGCTGGCAGATGATCCTAAAATCTTTTGGCGTTACATCAATGATAAGAAGGGAAGAGTCACAATCCCACATACGATGTCATTTGACAATAAAACATCCACCGACGGTCAGGGTATCTGTGATCTCTTCTCCAACTACTTTGGCTCTGTCTTTGATGAGCCCTCATCGTGCCACTCAATCCATCCAATTAATTTGAAAATGCCTGAGGTTTTTGCAAGTGCCCTATGCGGAATTAACATAAGTCAAAAGGATGTTTTACTTAAGATTAAGCAATTGGATGTGCGGAAGGGAGCCGGTCCCGATGAAATACCACCTAAGTTTATCAGGGAGTGTGCAGACGAATTATCATATCCTCTTGCTATTTTATTCAATAAATCTATAACATTAGGCATATTTCCGTCTTTGTGGAAGACAGCGCATATTATACCCATATTTAAATCGGGCGACAAAAAGTTATGTTCTAACTATCGACCTATAAGCATCTTGTCATGTGTGGCAAAACTGTTCGAATCGCTAGTCTATACTTACTTTTACAGCCACCTCAGTAAATACATATCGTCTAAACAGCATGGTTTCGTTAGAAAGAGGTCCACTCTTAGTAATTTATTAGAATTTAAAAACTATTTATGCCATGTATTTGCCTCGGGAGGTCAAGTTGATGCTATATATCTTGATTTCAGTAAAGCTTTTGATAAAGTCAACCACCCTTTATTAATTTACAAAATTTCGTATTACGGCATCCATGGAAATCTGCTGAGATGGGTTTCTTCTTATCTGAGCAAGCGTAGTCAACTTGTGACTGTTAAGGGCTACTCTTCCTCTCCGATCCCTGTCTCTTCAGGGGTCCCGCAGGGATCTCACCTTGGACCTCTATTATTTGTCACCTTTATCAATGACCTGGTTGATCGTCTATCGTGTCCTGCACTTCTGTATGCTGATGACTTAAAAATCTTCTCGGATGTGAGAGACGATAATCAATACACCGCGCTGCAAAGTGATTTGCATATTATTTCGGACTGGTGCTTGTCTAACCACATGAAGCCTAATGTTGATAAGTGCTGTGTAATATCTTTTACTCGAAGGAAAAATAATCAAGGGCGTTCATATTGTGTGCAGGAAAAAGTTTTGTGTAGGAAGCAAACCGTTAAAGATTTGGGTGTTTTGTTCGATGAGCAGTTGTCTTTCCGTCCTCACTATGAGCATATCATAAAAAAGAGTCAGAAGCTCATGGGTTTTGTAATAAGGTCTACAAAGGATTTTAAAAAGCCACAAACTGTCCTTACTCTGTTTTCTAGTTTGGTCAGAAGTGGTTTGGAATATTGCTGCCCAATATGGACACCTTACTATAAAGTCCACATGGAAAATATTGAGAGGGTTCAGAAGCGATGCATGAGGTATCTAAACCGCAAATGTAACCTTGGTCGCACGCTCGGCAGTTACAATGCAAGGTTGTCTAAATTTAGTGTGCTTCCTTTGAGTGCTCGTCGGGAGAGATACGACCTACTATGCCTTCACAAAATATTACACTCCTCCATTGATGCTCCAAATCTGCTGTCATCACTGAATTTTAACACTACATATAGAACGCGTTTTCCGAGCACTTTTGCAATACGTGTATTCAGAAACAACACGTCATATTATAACCCCTTAGTTAGAATGTGTCGAGTTTTTAATGATTTGTTACGCTTTGATAGGGATCTGGACGTTTTTAGTAGGTTTCCTCAATTTAAAAAAATGGTCACTGATGTAATGAAGGCTAAATGTTTCTCAACCTCCTCCTCCG
Organism: Eudonia truncicolella; assembly: GCA_949315975.1. Classification (NCBI taxonomy): domain Eukaryota; kingdom Metazoa; phylum Arthropoda; class Insecta; order Lepidoptera; family Crambidae; genus Eudonia; species Eudonia truncicolella. Next base: position 302,458 of record OX438838.1, on the reverse strand, counting down.
TCTGTCTAATGGAGCGGAGTCAGTCAGTTAGATAGACGCCCACCTTACTCCGTTTACTATTGTAAGTGTTAATGTCCTTACTTTATTTAATCTTTTTTGTATTATTATTATTATTATTGTTTTAACTATAACTTCATTTAGGACCAGCATTGTTGCGTTTCAAATTATACCCAAAATGTCATGCTGTGTACACTCCTTTTGGATTACCGTCTAGCTAGTAAGGTTAACCAAATATGTTACTGTACTCATGCATTGATTGTAATCTGTTTGTGTACCTATAGAAATAAATAAATAAATAAAATAAATAAATAAATGTCATTGGTTGGATACATAATGATGCTAGGAAGTAACAAGCCTTCGTTTCCTTTCGATTGGGGGAAATCCATGAGCTTTTAAATGTATCCGAATTGCGCTGGGTAGCTACAAGTTTAAACATCGCAGATGATGCGACGCGTTCTGTACCCGGCGACCTTTCTCAAAATAGTAGATGGATAAACGGTCCTGAGTTTCTGCGATCTTCTCCAAATGATTGGCCTTTTGAACCCGTAACTCAAACTTTCTTAAATATAGACGAGCTGAAACCATCACACAAGTTGTCTCACTTCATAAACGTCACTGACATTTTCTCACCTATCGCAGCTTCATCAGATCGTTTTAGTAGTTGGCTTAGGTTGGTTAGAGCCACCGCACGTTCACAACATTTTGCCACCCTTCTCATTAACAGGTATAATTCTGTACATAGGGGGACACTGATGGGTAACTGCACTCAATCTGCCACTTCACCGAATTCAGACAGAGTAATTCGCATGCTTTCATTGACAGCTGAAGAACTACAACGGGCTGAGAACCATATATTGCGCCAGAGCCAGGCATCTTCTTTTGCCGAAGAGCTAATAGCACTACAGTGCAAATTTCCAGTGCTTCGGGGTAGTAGGATCGGGAACAAAGCTATTTTGCTTGGAGTGGGAGACCTTTTGCGACTTCATGGTTAAATCGGTGCAGTAGAGAATGTCGAAAAAGATGTGAAGAGTCCAGTTCTTTTGGACGGTTAAGATCATGCTGTGAGACTACTTGTTCTTCATTACCACCAGAAAGCTGCTCACGCACAGCACGACACAGTGGTCAATGAGTTACGCCAGAAATACTGGATTTTGAAGCTGAGATCTACGGTTAGAGCTGTAATTAATTCTTGCTTGTTCTGCCAAATAAAGAAGACTGTTCCGATCAGTCCGCCTGTTGGGGACTTACCACAAATAAGACTGGCTCACCACAAGAGACCATTTTCTTATGTAGGTCTAGATAACTTTGGACCGATACAGATATCTGTTTGGCGACGAGTTGAGAAACGTTATTGTGCGCTATACACATGTCTTACTACTCGCGCCTTGAAGTGGTGCATAGTTTGTCGGCTGATTCGGCAGTGATGAGCCTTCGACGTTTTATAGCCGGAAGAGGAACCCCAGTAGAAATCATGTCGGACAATGGGACAGCTTTCGTAGGCGCTTCAAGACTATTGCGGGAGCTCTATGGACCAGCACTTTTTGATTCTGCAGCCAATTCAGGCATTCGTTGGCGGTTCATTCCTCCCGCGGTACCATTTATGGGAGGTGCTTGGGAGCGGCTGGTATGATCCGTCAAGTGTGCATTGAAGTTGTCCTTAGAAGAGAAGCGAGTTTCAGACGAGATGCTTGCAACTTTATTATCAGAGGCAGAAGCGTTAGTAAACTCACGGCCACTTACTCATGTATCTTATGAACCAGATTCGGAAGGAGCCCTAACTCCTATGCATTTTCTTTTGGGCACGTCATCAGGAGCACGCCCTCTAGAAGCAGAGTTTTCAGACTGTGACCTTTTTGGTAGACAACAGTGGAAAAGGATACAGCGTCTTACTGACTATTTCTGGATACGTTGGCTTAAAGAGTATCTTCCAAGTTTAACGCCAAGGAAGAAGACTGTCGGAGTTTCTAACCCCTTATGCGTCGGAGACGTAGTCCTGATTTTAGACAACAGCCTTCCTCGAGGTAGCTGGCTTAAAGGCAGAGTATCGGCGGTGTACCCCGGCAAAGATGGCAGTGTGCGAGTCGTCGACGTCCAAACTGCAGGAGGGACACTACGTCGAGCTGCCAAAAAGCTGGTGCGGTTGCCCATCAGTTAAATGGGGGAGGATTGTTGCCGAAGGCAACCTTATTAGAGATTTTTATTTACAGTTTTTGACGCTGTTTTGTATTTTTGATAGACTTTGATGTTACGTGAAAACCAGGGGCGGCTGGTCTTTGTTTTTGCTTATTGGTGTGATAAGATTGTATATTTACTACCAAAACGTTCGTGGCTTACGGACAAAAACTGTAGGATTTTTGGCTAGTGTTTTAAATCAGACTATGATATAATCTGCCTCTCAGAAACCTGGCTTTTACCAGGTATTTACGACAGTGAATTGTTTGACAGCCGTTTCAATGTCTATAGGACCGGCCGTGATTTAGAGAAATTAGGTATGAACGCATCAAGGTACCGCCACCCAAGATGGGTGGCGGTACCTTGATGCGGTTCGTAAAGAAATCCACCTATATATACGGCCTGCGCGACCACCGCCTCCTGATTTACAACGCGCGGATATTACCTGTGTTGACTTGGTTTTATCGCATGGACCCAGTGAACCGTTTTTATGTGTATTCTGCTGCTACTTTCCTCAAGGCCCATGCCAGACATCTTCACAAATGCAATTTTTTGATTATGGTGCTGATTTATGTATAGACTTAACATATACAAAGTTTATAGTTGTGGGTGATTTTAATGTGCGTGAGGCTGAATGGTGTGTTAAACCTAGTAATGGTTCTAATAATTATGAATGCTATCTAAAGAACAAAAGGTGTTTGGATTTGGTATTTTCTTGTTCACCATGTGTAGTTACCCGTACCATCCCATTAGCGTACCCTGAAGATTTACACCATCCGGCATTAAATATTAACTCGTGTGTTGATTATTCACAAGATGACATGATAGATGCACCGCGAGTTGTGAGACGTTTTTATGCTGCAGACTATGAAAAAATTAATTCCAAACTTTCTAAAGTTGACTGGGACCAACATTTACCAGAAAATATTAGTATTAAAGTAGCGCTCCGGAAATTCTATACATTGTCAAGTTTATTCCCTTAAAAATATTTATGGTAATAATAAGTATCCGGCCTGGTACTCACGCGCATTAATTAGATTGTTAGAAAAAAAAATAAAGTACACAAAAAATGGAAAATATATCGTCGTATCGGTCTTATCATTACGAAATATTTTCAGATCTACGTAATCAATGCAAAGCATTACAAGCAACGTGTTATAAAGAATTTATTGAGAGAGCGGAGCGTAACATAAAACAAAATTCCAAAGCTTTCTGGACTTTTATTAAATCAAAGAAAGTTAACAGCGGCATTCCCGATTCTCTGTATCTTGACAATGAGACTACTTCAGACGGCCAACAAATATCTAATATGTTCAATGATTACTTTCATTCCGTTTTTGAGCCCTTGAATACAACTGATTATACGTCACTGATTCCGTCTATAAGAAATCCATGCATTATTGATACGGTAGACATGACTTGTGAAACGGTAGAAAAATACCTTTCTCGGTTAGACGAGTCGAAGGGTAGTGGACCAGACGATTTACATCCAGTTTTCTTGAAACGTTGTAGTAAAAAGATTTCTTATCCGATTTATAAACTCTTTAAGGCGTCTTTGTCTTGTGGTATGATGCCTGAATACTGGAAGCGTTCTCTTGTAGTACCCGTTTTTAAGTCGGGTGATAAACATAATGTACGGAACTATAGAGGAATATCCAAATTATCTGTCCTCCCAAAATTATTTGAAAAAAATATTCATGATACGCTTTTCCCAGCTATTAGACCTTATTTAATGTTGCAACAACATGGATTTATTAATAAGCGGTCAACGGAGTCTAACCTTTGTGAGTTTTTAGATGAGGTTCTTACAACTGTGGATGGAGGCTCGCAATTGAATGTCGTGTATACTGACTATTCGAAAGCTTTTGACAAAATTTGCCACTCTATTCTCATTTTTAAACTTGAATATATCGGTATACACCTGTTGAGATGGTTGAAGTCCTACCTCCGAAATAGATCTCAGGCAGTTACGGTGAAGGGCTTCTGCTCAACTTACATCCCAATCACCTCTGGCGTTCCCCAGGGATCTCATCTCGGCCCATTACTTTTTAACATATATATGAATGACATAGTAAGTATTTTTAAACATTCTAAAATAATGTTATATGCAGATGATACCAAAATATTTACTGAAATCAAGTCGACTGCTGATTGTCAATTGTTGCATGAGGATTTGAATCGCTTTTCACAATATTGTACTGCAAATAAATTACATCTGAATATAGATAAGTGTTGCATTGTTACATATAGCAGAAGAAAGAATCCCATATTGTGTAGGTACAATCTTCAAAACAGGGACCTAAATAGAATGTCCGAGATAAGAGACTTGGGTGTTATCTTAGACAATAGGTTGCAATTTGCGTCACATATTAGTAACATAACCGCAAAGGCTTATAAAATGTTAGGTTTTATTTTTCGGCAAGCCACTGATTTTAAGAATGCTAGCATTTTGATTTTGTTGTATAATGCATTCGTCAGATCTATTTTAGAGTATGCGTCCACTGTTTGGAACCGTCTTTACTTGTGTTACATTGAATCCGTTGAAAGGGTTCAAAACAAATTTATTAACCGTTTAAAATATAGATTCCCGGAAGTTGTTGGATTGTTGTAAGACTAAGTAGTTGTCATTCTCCTTTATTGTTAAATTTGCCATAGACAGTTTCTTACGTACTTTTAAAAGAAGGGAGACTAAATTTTCAAAATCAGAACTGATGACGACTTTGTCATCTACATATACGAACACGGAGTTCTCAAATTCAGGCCTGCAGAAGAGTGTATCGACCAGTCTCTGTTGAGTAGCCGGTGAATTGGTTAACCCAAAGGGCATAGTAACAAATCTGACGTGGAATATAGAAAGCAGTCTTGTGTCTGTCGTTTTCAGCAATAGGTATTACCAAAATGTCTTGATAGGTCTATGCTACTTAGGTATTTAGTATTCTTTAAGTTGTCTAAGATGTCAGATATGTACTGTAGCTTATACGCATCTTTTTTCGTAACTGAGTTCTGCTTCCGACTATCGAGGCAGAATCTGAGTTTACCGTCTTTTTTAGGAGTCAACAAAACAAGTGAAGATCTCAAATTCTTCAACGACACCCAAAGCTAATATTTCGTCTAGTTGCTCCGCTAATAAACGTTGTTTTTCCGGAGAAACACGGTAATATCTTTGCCTAATAGGTGAGGAATCGCCAGTATCAATATAATGTGTTACCAAATCAGTTCTACCTAAACCGCACACCTCACTTGAAATATTTTTAAATTATTCAATGATATTATTATAGTTAATACTTTACTAGTGTCAATTGAATTATTAGAAAAAGGAAAGATTTAATTTTTTCCAAAAGTGAACACTTAGTATTAAATTTGATTTTATAGAAGGTATGACGTAAGCTTTTAAAATGTGAAACTGCTTTTCAAAATGAACCGGCAGATGAACATAGCCAATAGTAGGTAAAAGTTCTCCTCCAGCAGCATTAAATGTTTCAGTGACATCTTTATGAAGTGTGACACCTAATGAATTTAAATGTTCATGAGAATTGTTTCCTAGAGTAGTCACTGTAAGACCAGAGTATAGTAACCCACACAATTTGGTATTACCTACATTAATAGTTGCGTACGGACGCACATCATTAGAAGACTTTTTATTGAAGACTGTTGTAATGAAATAGCTAGAAAAGAAAATTTTTAGAGTGGATAGCCAATCTTCCCAATCCTTGTCATCAAATTTTTTAGAATTTGTAGTATTAGCATTCACATTACCACAGTCTTAGAGAAGAAGTTAGAGATTGTATGTTCTCAAAGTTCCTACAGACCTTTTTAAAGTTTTCGATAGTATCAATAGATGAAGATAATACTCTAGCGTAGCATGGTCTAATATTATGCATTAGGATACTTAGTTTTCCTAATTCAGAAATTTTATTTGTTAGTCTAGAGAACAATTCCGTCATTTTAGCAAAATAAATGGTAATATTTTCTGTTTCACCTTGTGTTCTATTTCTAATCTCCGTTAATAATCGGTAGTCGTAATCAAATTGACCAAAATCATCGATGAGCAACGCAATCAATTCATCCCAAGTACTAACAACTTTTAATACTACGATACCAGTGTAACGCATCTCCTGTAAATAGCTCTGTAGCGTAAGATAGCAACTTAGAAGAGGTTATTTTTCTAGCAGGGCTATACTCATTCACTCTCTGTATAAATCGTGTACGCAAGTCTTACCGTTGTACTTAATTTTTTGTAATTCACTAACATGTGAGCGATCACAATTCACCGTTACGTTAGGAACCGATTCGAGTGATGAAGATGTTTGAACAGCTTCAGCTACAGGCTCACAGCTTGGGACAGGGTTAGCAGACTTATTTATATAATTGGACCACGTTGGGCGCCACTGCGGCACTTGACTTTCGCCACCCAGCCACAGGTAAGTAGGGGTTCGAAAAGAGATTATCGTAATGTAACAACCGTTTATTTTAAAGCCTAATATTCTTATGGCCGCCTCACGTCTTGTTGAGAGATAGGTAAAGGGGGAATACTGGCCTGAACCGACGTCGTTCTGGGGTGCTGCTGCTCCTCAGGGTCCCATGCAGGTCGGACAGGTTCTGCGCTTCCTCTTGTAGCTTGATGGTATGATTGGTACCCAGCCTTCTTAAGGTGAGGGGTCAAAGATGCCGGTGGTCGTAGGTAGTTTAAATGGTTCGTAGAATTCCTGATAGCCCAAACAGAAGAGAAAACTTTAGCATGAGTCGCACAGCCGCGTCGTCGACGAGTCCAGAGGTGACAAGTGTTCCAGAGAGCGGTTAAAGCGGACAGTGCCTAGCGTTAAGAAGAACTTAGAACACCTTACAATGAAGCACTTCTAATAAAATACATGAGAACTTACCCCAGCGGGAATTCATTATAATTTGTGTGTTTATTTAAACGGATTTTTAGCAACAAGTTGCGCAGCCGTCGCGTCTGTACGTCTGATGCCTTTAATAGTTCTGACCGTTGGGAATTCCGAGGCCACGCGAACGCATGCTCGGCAGTCGCCGCCGCGCGCTGGCCAGATTCGTGTGTAGCAAAAAAAAACTGTTATGGATCGTGACTGCGCACGCACAATAGAAACGAGAACCTTAGCAATATTATGTACTTGAGTGTTCCGTATGTTTTTTATTAGTAATTATTTATTATTTATAGTGTTTGGTTTGTATAATTATTATTTTAATATTAGTGTAAGTTTTATCTTAGGTATTATTTATGGTTATGGATAAAAAACTTTATTATTTCTCATTAGAATTACAATAGGTATTCACTTATTGAGAAACAAATTTTACTTACTTATTTAAAATCACAGTAAATCAACAATCGAGCGCGCATAAATAGAAAAACACACCTCTTAAACACGGTAGTTTTTTAAAAACGTCATTCGTGGTTTACCTACCGTCCTAGCGGCGAATATTATTCTCACAATGCTGTGGCCGGCTGCCACCGCTAATTATTAGTAATTTATATATAAGTAAATAAATAAAATAAAAATATTTCTTGTAACTTGTAAAGTGCAACGTTACAGACATTTGACAGACTTGGATTTTTTATCGATGATCTGCATTTATTGAGACTTATTATCAACAGTAAATTTAATATAGTTTAAAATTCTATTACACACGAAATGGCTGAAATCAATATTAAAATAGAAAATAGAAATCATAAAGATAAAGCAGTAAATACTCATTAGAAGACATAATAATAATAATTATGTCATGTTCATAATATCGATTGTAAATCTATAAAATGACGCGCGCTTGCGCGCTTCTCCGACTTCTTGTTATACACTTCCGTCCCATTTCTATGAAATCACTCCCACAAATTGTCAACATCAATTAATGTAACATAAAATAGATGAGTACGAGTCGGGCGACACGTCGGACGAGGAGGACCGGCGCAACACGGTGGGTGAGGTGCCGCGCTGGTGGTACGACGAGTACCCGCACGTGGGCTACGACCTGGACGCGCGCCGCATCCTGCGCCCGCCGCAGCGCGACCAGATCGACGACTTCCTCAAGTCAGTGCACCAACCACTACACTTAACAAATGTTGTTCAACTACTTCTACTTTTTGTCTGATTTGCAATAAACATTTTGATATAGGTACCTTCATGTCAAACAGGAAGCAAAAGTAACCTGGTTTTATAACTCTAAATACTATTAAGTATTTAATCTAATATCTGTTATTTTACCTATACCTAAATAAAATACAACTTATCAGTAAATATTAGAATGTTAACCGCGACTATTGATACTTTTTGTAATAGGTATATACCTGAATATGCGTATATACGCATATTTGTATATGTATATGCTACTGTGGCCTGGCTATTAGATGGCCAGTCTCATACTCGGAGGTTACAGTACTATTTCCAGCAGTTGAAACATATTATACTCGGTTCGGTTGTCGATTCACTCTAAGGCTGCATTATCTTCTTACTGTTATTATGTATTTTGTTGTAACATTACCTTAACAATGTGAGTGCCATTGTGTGTAACGCGTGTGTGCGCGTGTGCGTGCGCAGACGGTGCGAGGATCCCGATTTCTGGCGCACGGTGCGCGACCCTAGCACGGGGCAGGACGTGCGGTTGAGCGCGCAGGACCTCGACCTCATCCACCGCATCCGCCAGCGACACGTGCCCGACGCTGCCCACGACGAGTACCAGGTACGCGCATGCATGACTCACGCCAAACCGGTGTTACTCATCGGACTGACGTGATCTTTAGCACCGATCGGAGAGTGCCACATGCTACTTTTGTTTTGGTCAACAACATTAAGAAGTTTATAATTACTGGTTAGTCATTGGTTCTCAGTGCACTGACTGTACGTTCAGTCGATTGGTTACCAGCAATAATGACCTTATGTTTATGCACGTTAAGCTCTTTTAGTATATTTTAGTTGTAACTAACTAAAGCTTAAAATCTCATTACTAGTCTTGATCACATTGGTTTATCACTTAAAGTTTTTTTAATGTGTTTAAAATAGAGTAATGTGCAGTCTATAAATTAAAGGTCTTGATAATTCGATTTATAAAGTTTGTATTGTAGTTACATAATTTACATACTACATGACTAATAGTAACATCGGAAACTCGAAAAGTGGCGTAGTAAACATTAACTCTGCGGCGTGCAGGGTAGGTCTGTATTAACCCAAGTCACTTCACCGTTTGTTGCTCAATTACGGCTCTTCTGTCTCCGACTATCTCCGCTTCGGTGGAACCCAGCTAGAATGTTAGTAAATTATGCGTTGGTGTGTTATTGTGTCGGCAGCCATGGGTGGAGTGGTTCAGCCGCGAAGTGCTGGCGACGCCGCTGCGCGCGTTCCCGGAGCACAAGCGCTCGTTCCTGCCGTCGCGCTCCGAGCAGCTGCAGGTGGCGCGCATCGTGCACGCGCTCAAGATGGGCTGGACCAAGACGCGCAAGCAGATCGCCGACGAGCGGCGTAAGAACAAGGTGAGCGAGCTCCGCCGGCGTCGTCCTGTCATTTGGTGCCATCGACGGTGGCAGCGCGACGACTTTCTTTCGACCGGTCGGTGATGTAAACGCGCGGAAGCGTCAAACTCGAGCGCAAACAGAAATGTCCGTATGTTTTGACCACTCGTTTAGAAAATACTTTATTTTCTGTTGCTTTTATATTAGATAGATATGATTAAGATTGATTGTTCCCATTAAAAAAAATGTTCTGTGTCACTACAAACCAATCACTTGCCCGCAGAGCAAGTAGTAGTTAAAAATAAAAGTAGCTCCAAAGTAAAATATACTAGCTGTTCCTACGGCCGTAGTGATTATATTGAATAAGGACATTACAGCATATTAACTTGTAATAATGTTATACTCACTTTCTAAATTGCGTGTCTCGAGTGCTGTTTGTTTACTTATGGTCTTTCAATTTAGCCGGTGTCGGACTGCTGCCGCACGGTTGCACTGCGTTCCATATTAAAAAACGTGCGTGCGGCTGTTTGCGACTGCATTTAGTATGGGAACAGCACGACGTCTAAATTGAAAGAGCCCTTAGCTTATGTAATCGGCGCATACACTGCTATAGATACGTGACGGGTCGTATTGTGTGCAGGAAAAGAAGTTCTACGACCTGTGGGGCGCGGCGGCGGAGGCGGAGGCGGGGGCGGAGGCGGGGGCGGGGCGCGGCATCCACAAGCACATCCCCGCGCCGCGCCGGCCGCTGCCCGCGCACGCCGAGAGCTACAACCCGCCGCCCGAGTACCTGCTCGACCACAAGGAGGTGCGCGCTACATGCCTCTTGTATCCGCTAAAACCGACAGCTTGCATCTGTTCATGGGTGACATTTCGCAGCTTTAAGAAGTCTCTCATCGCCTGATATGTATTGTGACGTGACATATTATTAATATTTCACAATTTAAATTTATATTTAAATTTTTCATAAAAACATGTAATCTCAATTTTATTATATAATAATTTTCTGTAAATTTTATTTATGTAGCATGCAGTCTTCACCAATAATTGTATTGACATCAAGCTAAAATCTACTTTCATAACATCATTTCACTTTATAAATAAATAAATCACCTGTTCAGTCTACTAACAGTTCAGTAACATCTACTTGAAAGAGGCACAAATCACTGGATTAAATTTTACCGTACGCAAGTCCTCTCCACAGATCGCCACTTTTATTCAAGAGTAGTGCGTGAAGCGATTGAAATAAAGAAGCACCTTAATAATTTCAATCGGGAAGACGGCCACAAACTATCTTCAGCGTGGAATCCAGTATTTGCAAAAAGACATCCTCGTTTTCTTCGCAGTCGGTAAACAACCATAATAAGGTTTTTATACGTATAGGGACACCGTTAGTGTTGTGTGTGGCGGTAGTTGGCAAAATAATTTGACGGTGAATGAAGACTGCCGCGCAAACGGAGGCGCAACCACAGAACAACATCGCGACATCAGTCAGCCCGTGACCACGGCCGTTGTAATTCGGTCGAAACGTCGGGTATAAAGGATTAAGTATGCGAACGGTCGCCATAATCGAAAAAGATTAGGGGACATCACTATTGTTAATAAAGTACTTACAGTAAGTAAGTGGCTGGCCCAGTGACCCGTAATGGATCTTGGCCTTCGACACAACAAGACGCCAATCTTCTCTATTTTCTACCCTCTCAGTCCCTGGTCGATCTGGAGCCCTCGTAGGTCTTTTACAGCTGTAACGTTGTTAATAAAGTAAAAAATAAGAAATGTTTGAATGAAATGAAGTCGCTCTTTGAAGCATTATTGATGATGCGTTCGGTATAAAAGTGTGTCGCCGGGCCCGCAGATGAAGGAGTGGAACAAGCTGTCGGAGACGCCGTGGAAGCGCAAGTACACGTTCCTGCCGACGCGCTGCGGCGCGCTGCGCGGCGTGCCCGCCTTCGAGCGGTTCGCGCGCGAGCGGTTCCTGCGCTGCCTCGACCTGTACCTCGCGCCGCGCGCCATCAAGATGCGGGTACACCACATCACACCACACGCGTGCATATTACTTCACTTGCTGTTTCGTACTGCTCGCTTAGCGTTTTTTGTGACTTTTTTTAAGGGCCCTAGCGTGATGTTTGAGCCTTTCACAAATATTGGGCTATCAATTTTCAAATCCGATTAGTATTCGTGGAGATCAGTGCGTTCAATCAAACAAACAAGCACTTTTACTTTATTATATTAGTATTAATAGATTTCGCAATAGCAAAGCGTTCCACCTTCATCTCACTTAATTGGAAGTATTATTGAATAGGTAGTGCTATTTGGGGTGAAGACCTTAGTAACAGACGCCCCCAGGTCAATGTAGCAGCCAGTTAAGCTTTATTTGTATAAATCTCGACAAAATTGTTGTACGAGCACAGGTGCACACAGTTATCGCTAAGCATTTTTTACTTATTTATTTACTTACTTATTTATTAATTTAGGTATTTTAATATATATATTACTTAAATATGTAATGTAACCAGTTAGCGTACAGTACTCGTATGGCGTATGGCGCATGGCGTGTTGATACGAACGGCTGTGTCCTTAGCTGACGATCGGCGCGGCGGAGCTGGTGCCGGCGCTGCCGCCGCCGCGCGCGCTGCAGCCGTTCCCCAGTGGCGAGGCGCTGCGGTTCACGGGCCACGCCGCCGCCGTGCGCAGCCTCGACCTCGACCCCAGCGGCCGCTACACCGTCAGCGGCTCCGACGACGGCACGCTCAAAGGTACGGCCCTCTCTGGGACTTCACTCAGGCCTTACATGGCTCACTTCCTGACAGTTTCAAAAGTGTGCTTGCGTTTTTAAACTGGCACGTGTTCTTTTCTGACGTTTAATGTTCTACAAACAACTAATTTTAAAAATGCTAACTCTCTATCAAAAAATTATTTTCGCTGAGAAGTGGTGTTGTTGTTTATTTCTGTTTATTTCTGCCCTTTTTTTTGTTTATTTAATTTCATGCAGTAGTAATCTAAGTTTGAATTAAGTCTTCATAACCAGCGGCGACGCTCGTTCGGACTTTTCGACCTCGATTATGTCTGATCCTCGAACTGCAATCGACTCTTATCTTGTTACGTTTAACATATTGACAATGCACCTTTAGTACCTTTGAGTCTTATTAATAATTCGATATGTAGTTGAGGGTATACCTACATCAACAACGTATTTAGGTTTTATGAGCGAAAGCTGTGAAATTTCGTCACCGACGATTCCTCGCTCGCCCGATTGTATTCAAAAGGCTTCGCTAAGGTAGAATAGGGGCACCAGTGCTCGACAGGAACCAGTCATCCATTTTTTTGCCCTTTAATAATTAAAAGTAGGGATCAGCACCTGAATTGAATCTCTAGCAACAATTGAATACCGATCGTCCGCTTAATCACCATTATCTCAGCCAAAAGACGTCCACTGCTGGACGAAGACTACTGCTACTGCTGGATAAGGATCTCCACAATGCTCGCATCCAGCGGCTACCTGCGACAAATAATATTTCAATGAAAATGTATGGTATTTTTTTGGCAATGTCAAGTTGTCGAACACCCTGTTTCGATTCGGTCGCGATGTATTGTGTGGCGGTAGTGTGGGAGACGGCGACGGCGCGGTGCCTGCGCACGCTGCCGCTGGGCGCGCCGGTGGTGCGCGTGTGCTGGTGCCCGGCGCGCGGGCTCAGCCTGCTGGCGGCGGCGGCGGGCCGGCGGCTGCTGCTGCTCAACCCGGGCCGGGACATCGGCGCGCACCGCCTGGCCGCGCGCACCGACCTGCTGCTGCGGGACGCGCCGCCGCGCCGGGACGAGGCCAGTCAGTCTCCACTATACTCATACTCATACTCATACTCATACTCATACTCATACGAACACGATGTTGAAACAAATGGAATGCAATTCAATTCAAATTCAATAATCATTTATTCAGTTTAAGCTACAAGTAGCTCTTGTGAATGTCACCATGCCATTGGTTCGTAACTCTACTCTGGGCGGGAGATCTTGTACTGAGAAGAACCGGCAAAAAACTCAGCAAATATCCAGCTCTTTTCTCCCTTACGGCGTCAATAATATTGAAAAACAGCCCTATCACAGCAGGACACTTTCCATCACAAATAATCACAAAAAAATATAGAAGACAAGCACATGTAAAAAAAAAACAAAATAAAAAATCTAAATTAACAAATTTACCTCAAGTAAAAGTTTCAATTAATACACTTCAATTCAATTCATTTATTTTGTAGAACTAAAGGTAAAAGGAATTATTAATGTTGTTTATTTGTAATGGAAAATGCCCTATGATAGGGTATTTTGTAGGAGTATTACGACGCTGTTAAAGAGAGTTTTCGAGTTTTGTATCGATTCTGGTCAGCGTAAGTTGTCCCGTGGAGTGTGCGTGTGGGTGAGTGGGTGAGTGCGTGCGTGCCCGCAGCGGAGGCGCGGGCGGCGGCGGTGGCGGCGTGGGAGCCGGTGGCGGCGGCGGCGTGGGCGCGCGGCGAGCGGCTGGCCGTCACGCACTTCAAGGACGTCATACACGTGAGTTGCGCAACACATCATTCACCAAGGACCTCGATGGCACACGCGACTTTCGCAAAGGCCGGACCTCCATGCTTCGGAATACACGTAAAGCCGTCGGTCCCGGCTGCATTACCGATCCGCACTGGGCCCGCGTGGTGGTTTATGGCCCGTTCTCCCGTCCATCCGTAGGGAAGACTCGTGCCTCAGCAGCGGGGACATGAAATGAGCTGATGATGATGATGATCATACCGTTTACCGCTTAGTTTACAAATAAAAGTTTGAGTTTAATAAACTCTAACGTTTATATAATTTTAACGCAAATTTTGTTTTCTTTTAAAGTAAAAAAGTGTTGAATAATTTCGGCAGGCTGGTTAGAACCACGATAGCTCAATTGGGAGAACACCTGACCCGGTATGTCAGATTTATCAATTTATCCAACATTTGTGTTTTAGTTAGTTTTCAAAATAACACGATAATCATAGTTTATATTCAAATATTATAGAAAAGTAAAATAGACATTTTAAGTAGATACATAAAATTTAGAGTAATAGCCCCGCGGTAAGCTTGACATTGTTGATTTAAAATTCGTATCCACCAGTTTCCACCGTCTATCTTCTGTTGCTATTGAAATGCTCGACTTATCTAAAAAGATCACGGTGACGACAAGTCTATACTGAATAGAATAGAATAGAATAGAAAACATTTATTTATAACATAAAAAATAAAATAAAAATCTATTAAAACTAACAATAGTAATAATAAATATAATATGTGTTGCACGCAAGGGCGGCGCCTGGTCGGCTGGCACGTAAGTGTACAAGCAAAGCGCCAGTATGCGGCTACTATCCAGGAGAGGTGGACAAACAAAACAAAAACAAAAATGTAGGCACTAAACAACACAATATTAAAAACAAACAGTAAAAATTAACAAATAAAATAAAAAACATTAAAGGACCCTGATTGAAAAAGAAAAAATAAAAAAATAATAATACAACTAAGGAGCAAGGATTGGGAAAGGATTACCGTGAAAGGATTTAAAATATTTTTTTAAAAGTGAACTTAGAAGTTAATATTCTTAGCGGTGGGGGAATGTTGTTCCGAAACTTGGCAGCAAGGTAGCGAAAACTACCAGTGAACGCCACGGTCCTATGAGCATGAACCTCCGAGAGACACCTAGTTGCCCTGGTGCCATAGCTATTATGAAAAGGATATATTTTAATTTTTGAGTGCAAGTATGTTGGCTTTTTGGATTTTAAAACATCAAATAACAAACAAACTAGGTGAAAATGTCTCCTAGAGGCCATGTTAAGCATTAGAGCCTTGTTCAAATATGGAGTGACTTGACTTCTGGGAGGAGGAGGAATAGAGGCGACAACAGGCGTTTTGTATACGCGGGTCCTTACACCAAACCTCCAATCGAGTTTTGGTAAAACAAGCGGCTCACACAGAAGGCCACGTACTCTTTCATCTAATAAGTCACGAATTCCATATGAAACTGAGACGGTAAAAACAGGATCTAGTCAAATTAACTACAGGCGATATATTTTCACTATGGAAGTTTAGTTTAGCGAATATATGAATTAGGTCTTAAGATACGTATCGTGCGTGCTCAGGTGTCGTGGCACGCGCGCGGCGACTACGTGGCGGTGACGCTGCGGGACGCGGCCGCGCGCAGCGTGGTGGTGCACCAGCTGTCGCGGCGCCGCAGCCAGCTGCCCTTCCGCCGCGCGCGCGGACACGTGCAGGCCGCGCTGTTCCACCCCGCCAAGCCGCTGCTCTTCATCACGGTCAGTATCCCGCAGCGGGTGGTGCACCAGCTGTCGCGGCGCCGCAGCCAGCTGCCCTTCCGCCGCGCGCGCGGACACGTGCAGGCCGCGCTGTTCCACCCCGCCAAGCCGCTGCTCTTCATCACGGTCAGTATCCCGCAGCGGGTGGTGCACCAGCTGTCGCGGCGCCGCAGCCAGCTGCCCTTCCGCCGCGCGCGCGGACACGTGCAGGCCGCGCTGTTCCACCCCGCCAAGCCGCTGCTCTTCATCACGGTCAGTATCCCGCAGCGGGTGGTGCACCAGCTGTCGCGGCGCCGCAGCCAGCTGCCCTTCCGCCGCGCGCGCGGACACGTGCAGGCCGCGCTGTTCCACCCCGCCAAGCCGCTGCTCTTCATCACGGTCAGTATCCCGCAGCGGGTGGTGCACCAGCTGTCGCGGCGCCGCAGCCAGCTGCCCTTCCGCCGCGCGCGCGGACACGTGCAGGCCGCGCTGTTCCACCCCGCCAAGCCGCTGCTCTTCATCACGGTCAGTATCCCGCAGCGGGTGGTGCACCAGCTGTCGCGGCGCCGCAGCCAGCTGCCCTTCCGCCGCGCGCGCGGACACGTGCAGGCCGCGCTGTTCCACCCCGCCAAGCCGCTGCTCTTCATCACGGTCAGTATCCCGCAGCGGGTGGTGCACCAGCTGTCGCGGCGCCGCAGCCAGCTGCCCTTCCGCCGCGCGCGCGGACACGTGCAGGCCGCGCTGTTCCACCCCGCCAAGCCGCTGCTCTTCATCACGGTCAGTATCCCGCAGCGGGTGGTGCACCAGCTGTCGCGGCGCCGCAGCCAGCTGCCCTTCCGCCGCGCGCGCGGACACGTGCAGGCCGCGCTGTTCCACCCCGCCAAGCCGCTGCTCTTCATCACGGTCAGTATCCCGCAGCGGGTGGTGCACCAGCTGTCGCGGCGCCGCAGCCAGCTGCCCTTCCGCCGATTGTTATTTAACACATAACTCTTACCACATTAAAGTACCAAACAATATAAAACAGGTGTTTTATATTGTTTGTTACCAATTTTCTCCTTTTCTGAAGTTGATTAGTTTATATCTGTTTTGAGATTATTATACGCATCTTTTATAAACTGTGTGAATTTAGAAATCTGTAACCAGTCGTAGCTGTCCAACTGTGAAATTGCAATAAATCTATTTATTTTTTATGAAATTGGATTTGAATGACAACTGTGACTGTCTCATGTGCCGCGCGCAGACGCAGCGCGCCGTGCGCGTGTACGACCTGGCGCGGCAGGAGCTGGTGCGCACGCTGCAGCCCGGCGCGCAGTGGAACAGCTGCGCCGCGCTGCACCCGCAGGGCGACAACCTGCTCGTCGGCTCCTACGACTCCAAGTGCATGTGGTAATGCTCGATCTGGCTCACGGACCAGATCGCCCGAAGCGATACTAAACTTCTTTATGATTTTTGCTCTTGAAAATGGCACGAAGCTCATGACGAGTTTTCACCGAGGATATAGAGTAAAAATGGATTCTAGTGGTCGCGCTAAGAGGAAATAATTTGGCCTGCGCCTTCTTCGTGCGCGGCGAGCCGTTTCGAATGCTGTTGTTGTTGTTGTTGATGCTAGGACGTTAATATTGGCCGGTTGCCTTGGTGCGCGTGCGCAGGCTGGACCTGGAGCTGTCGGCGCGGCCGTACCAGACGCTGCGGCTGCACGGGCGCGCGGTGCGGGCGGCGGCCTTCCACGCGCGCTACCCGCTGTTCGCCACGGCCGGCGACGACCGCTACATCGTCGTGTCGCACGGCATGGTCTACAAGTACGAACAGACGATTCCAAACAATCGATACGAACATTTTAATAAAACTTTATATAAATACTTTGAAAACATCTCTATCCGAGTGCTGATTTCGAGTTTTAATATCTCCATTCAATCACGCCCGGTAGTTACGAAATAAAACTGCTTTTTTAACATTTTCCTACACTTGTACTCTAATGATTAAAACGTTCACTCGGCACTCTGAATTCGAACTCGATCCGGCATAAAGACCGGTCAATAGGAATAATTTTAAAACTGAAAGAGATAAAATCTTCTCTATCGATTTCCACGATATTAAGTTTCTTTATTATTTTATTTTGCATGTAGTTACGAGATAAAATTAATTTTATTTTATTTATATAAATTACAAAAACACAAATGTTGAAAAAATTTCCACGAGCAGGATTTGAACCTGCACCCTTCTGACATACCGGGTCAGTTGCTCTTCCAATTGAGCTATCGTGGTTCTAATCAGCCCGCCGAAATTATTCAACATTATTTACTTTTTTTACTTTGAAAGCCAAAGGCGCCGATTCAATGTCAACAACTACCGTCATTAACTTCGGCGGGCTGGTTAGAACCTATATATATCTTATATTTTTCATATATCTATTATTTAGTTTTAATTTACGTGAATAATTTAATGAAAAGTACTATACGAGCCTTGGCCGCAACTAGGCATCGATGGACTCACGCATGTGTGACCGTGTTCGACCATCGATGGCTGTGTGGCGTGTGCGGCCATGTAGTGCCGTCACGCTGACACGCTGACGGTGGGACTCGCCCGCAGCGACCTGCTGCAGAACCCGCTGCTGGTGCCGCTGAAGCAGCTGGCGGGCGGCGAGCCGCGCGACGGGCTGGTGACGCTGGACCTGCGCTTCCACCCCGCGCAGCCCTGGCTGCTGGCCGCCTGCGCCGACGCCACCATCCGCCTCTACTCATAGACGATAAACCGATAACTACACGACAGCGTTTTATTTTAACCTTCCATTTTCCTAGATCTAATGAATCATTGACCACACCTGGCCTGTCCTCTGACTCAAAACTCGATTATAATCCAGGGGGCGATTTTTGAATGTCACAGATGATGTAGATTTTAAAAGTGAGATGAAATTCACTTTAAAATATAATCTTTCATGCACTATTTGCAATTTGATTAGAAGATAAATAACGTTGGGGAATTGTTAAATAAGAGTGAAAAGTAGCAATTATATCACAGTTGATTTGATATCATGGCTTGAGTATTATTCACAGGTTCAAAAAATCGCACCCCAGCGTCCTACGGTCTTGGCAGATATACCGGTCTTGCTTATTTTGTTTGCCTGACACAATTTTACTTCAAAATAAGACAAGACAGTCAAACCATCAAACCGAACCTACCGTACCGGCTCTTGAAATCTTTAGGTCAGCAATGAAAGTAGCTGAACACGAAATAGTACCGTTTCATAACAACATTAGAAGATGACAAAGCGTCGTAGGTAGGCAACCTAAGCGTCCGTTGTAAATAAGCAACCTAGGCGTCGTCGGTCGTATAGGTAGGCAACCTACGCCTACGCGCCTGTTCGATTCTCAAAGCAAGTTAGTACAGAGTAAACTGTTTCGTGACTAGTGCGAACTGTACCTCCATAAAGACTCGAGGATAGAGAAAACAAAAACAAATAATTTTGTTTTTATCCCTTCCTGTGTTGTTTCACTCTAAAATAGTTTAGTTATGCAATTTACAATGCACCACTGATATTATTAAGGTTAATAAAATTACTTTTCACTATCCAACTATAGAATTTGGATGAGATACATTCTTCTAACACATTTACATGAAACGGAACGTTCGTAACTGCCATTAATGTCAAACAGACGGCGTCCGTCAAAACGGCGAAAGCAAGCTTCCTTTGCTCAGTCTGCCTCATAAAAGAGAGTAGGTACTCTGTGGTCTGCCTGCTGTCTTCCAATCCTTCGGTCGCTCACACGCTTTGTTTGTTTTACTTCGTCTTTGTTGACGAGTGCTTGTCTACATCTCGAAAGCATAAATATTTTATTACCAAAACTCGCGATTTTTTAGTTTGATTTAGAGTTCTTCACAAAAGTTCTATTCAGTGTCGACTGGGGCTAAAGACTTTAAAACAGTTGGAACCAAAGTTCGTTATTTCTTCGGACAAAGCTATATTTGAATTCGCGATAGTCAGTGAGTGTCCGATGAGCGGTGTCGGTGCGGAGTGCGGTGGGCGCGGTGCGTGCAGTGCACACGAGCTGGGCGGGCGGCGCGCGTGATGCTGGCTGGCAGCGGCGGCGGCAGCGCGGGCGGCGCGGCCACGCCGGTGGCGGCGGAGGCGCCCGCGCTGTACGAGCGGGATGCCGAGCCGAGGACGCCCATGAAGCGGCTCGGCTCCACCAGGAAGCTGGCCGCCTTCAGCAGTTAGTACCATCGTTTATTCAATTTTAAATATATTATTTATTTGTATAAAGCTTTCATTAAATTGCAATTTAGTAACATGATGTTCACAAATAATAATGCTTATTAGTATGTAGTAACAACTTTCAATAATACTTAATCCCAACCTCCAGTGTCAAGATTTCAAGTCTCACTATGGGAGTGGAGAATTATCAAAATGTGCAAGCTTATTCTCGGATGACTTGAAGACGATGTTTAAAATAAAACAAAATAAAGTTTATAAGTGATGTTCATTGTTATTTACTGTAAATATAAAGTAGGGGATAAAATCTTGAAGAGCCAAAAATAATAAAAGAATAATCAAAATGTTATTCATTAATATCAAAGAATATTGACCTCTTTTACTAGCACTAGCTATTTATAAAAGTGGGAACTCCATGCACCTATAGAAGTTGCAGAAATTGTTTCACAACCAATTATCAATTATATTTTATCTCATAAAGTGTTTTCTAAATTATAATTTTGCAACAGAACATTCGTTATTTATCCTATCACAAATACATCAAATGGACAATTAATCAGTCAAGCTATTAATCAATTTTAATTTAATGTAATGGCCAGTAAGACATTAGGCAATATTCATTCCGGCCAGGAAGAACGGAGAGCAGGGGGAAGGGGGGTGAGAACAGAAAAGTAAGGGTTGGTAAGGTTTGGAGTGGTCAGGATAGGTTAGATCATTGACCAAAACAAAAAGCATGCCGTGTGAGCGAAGCGAGCGTGCTGTGGCAGCGGCCAGCGAAGCGCCGTATACAAACTTTTGAAGATTATTATTGTATTGTTTAAATAATTATATAGGTATATTGTATTTTGATCAAATTAATTATTTGTAAAATGTACCTTTTTTTTCTGAAAAATGTTGACATGTTAGTTTATTTTTTTTTAAATAAAATAAAATAATTATATCTAAAATGTCAGTTTGTCATTTGAATGTTTATGTTTTGATGCCATTGTTAAACAATAGTTTGGGGAATGAAACACTGACAAATGATGCTTGCTTGTGAAATGAAAATTTGCTAATGAATTGTGTGTAAAACATTATAGAACCAATGTAACATATAGCTAAAATGGTAAGGCCCCTATGATATTCGCTCTGGACGGCCAGGCACTTAAGAGTTAGGTACCTACTTGCTTAAAATCTCTATTGTCTTTAGTGAGCACTCTTCCGCCACAAACGATTATGTCATACAAATCAAATAACGCAAGAGGCAATGACGGCGGCGTAAGTAGGCAGGCAGCAATGCTGGTAGCCTGTAACATCATGCGAGTGAGAGTCATTGGACATTTCCTTCTCAGGGCAACGTCTCGCCCACGCCACGCACGCGCTTAATCCGCAACTAAACAAAAATTAAGATCTTACTAAGTTTTTGCTTTCGTTAAAAAGCATTTTATCAAAATCTAGAATAAGCTATCCTAAACATCTATCTAACTCTCAGATGGAATATTTATACAAAATTACAAAACCAGTTATATCGAAAAAAAAACGAAAGTATTCATAATAATGAATAAATTGTTCAGACTGAATTCACGTAAAATACCTATTTCTGGTATGTTGGTAGTGATGGTTCTTTCGACGATTCTATTAAAATTTATAAATAGCGAACGAAATTGTTAAAGTTTGCTTGGAGTTTAAAGTGATAAGTAGGTAAGTACTCGTGGTACGAGCCGCGGCCGCACACATGGGGAACAAATGGTGTTCGTTATTCGGGGATCGTACGCGGCTTCCGGCCTTAATACTCACAGTACACTTGTTTACCATTCTTCAAACACGCCTATAATAATATTCACGAAGTTTTGGGGAAAATACGTAAAATAATCCTTATCAATATCATTGTTAGGCGTTTAATTCCAAAAATGCTGTTGATTTATAGGTTTATACTTTTTGGTTTGGATTTTGATATAATAATTTATTATTTGTTTATTTGTTTTTTTTATTATTTATTATTATTATTAACACGTTGACTGCCGCAAAACCAGACACATTAGAAAATGTATTGTTTGTCGATCGCCGGTGACCACCACGGCGATTAAAGACTTAATTAGTTTTTTGTTATTTAAAAATAATTTATTTTTTATTTATTTTTATTTATTTTGTTTGTTATTTATTTTGTTTCTTAAAACCAGATTTATACAATATTTTAATATAAAAACAATAAAAAATTATAAAAACCTAATTCTAGAGTATGCCCCGCTCAAGCTACCGGTGGTCAGGGCTGCAGAGTGAGGAACCTCATGACAATACGTGCTGTGTCAAGGAGTACTGCTTTCTGAATCTGACCCATTGATCCAACCATCAAGCGAGAGCCTCTTAAGATGTTGGTCGAGGCTCTTCGCTATCAGACCTTTTTTTTTTTTTTTGGAGAGAGATTGCTGATTGCCGCTGCGGCATTTTCAGCTTCACCGGGCTTTTTGGGGGCGGCGAGGAACGTAAAGGGTCCCTCAAGCCGTGTGAAACGAATCACCTTCAGAGGTTATCTAGAGGGAACGGCATCGCGCACAAGTGCGCGTCCCCGTGCCCTACTAGATTCTCCGAAGGGTTCGGATCGGATCGGGTCTATCAGACCGTTCGCTGAAACGAATATCGGGACAATAACGGTTTAATCAACATTCCACATGGCGGTCACCTCGTGAGCTAAGTCAAGGTACTTACTGAGTTTGTCCTTCTCGGCTTTCACGAGATTCTCATCATGAGGTATGGTGATATCAACCAGTATTGCCCGGCGCTGGGATCGGTCGACCACCACGATATCAGGCTTATTGGCGACAATAGTCCTGTCCGTAATGATAGAGCGATCCCAGTAGAGCAATGCATGACCATTTTCAAGTACTGGCGCAGGTGCGTATTTATATGAACGAATATGTTTTTTCTATCAACGATGTGTACGACTTAACGTAGGCGCACACTAGGCGACACGCGACTGCGACAGCTCGGCAACTAGACGCGACGACAGACTGCGGCCGACAATTTTCATATATTTTGTTCAAAGCTCAGGCGTCAGAGTTGCAGAGTCGCAGAGTCGCGACGACAAGCTAGGGGTCGCTGGCGCTCGCTACTAGTCGCCGCGTCTAGTCGCGTTGTGCATGTGCACACACGACGACAGTCGTGCGACAGTCGTGAACTCGTGAGCTTAGGGATTATGATTTGTCGTACTCTGCGCCTTCGCACATTCGCAAGATAAGCACTAAGGCAAGTGCAACTAGAGGCTTTATATTCACTCACAAGATAAACAACACGGTCGTCTCTCTCTCGAATACTCTATTAATGATTGCTTCTTGCACGACGTCTGTCGTAACGACTAGTCGCCGACGCAAGCGACAGCTCCTTGTCTAGTCGCAGCGACAAAACGCCATTGCAAACGACAAAGCCGCGACTAGACGTGGCGACTAGACGCAGCGACAAGTCGTCCAGTTTGCGATTCCGCAAATTAAAGGGCAACGCAGATTGGGACAGCATGGTAAAGGATTTAGATTTTTACCAATGGACATTCAAACATATCGACATATAAATGAGACATAAATTCCCATGCTTAAAAATGATCCGTGATAAGTATCACGCATGCCGTGACGTACTGCGGTAGGCAGAGGCATGCTGAAGGATGCCGGCGCACGCGGTGACGTGTCGAAGGTAGTGTTGTAAAGAACTCTAATCTTTTAGTCTTAATTCGATAGACTCGGCTCATCTGTATTCGGTAGAAGTTCCCCCTTTGTTCCCAACGAGTCACACTGTAACCTGTAACACTGTGACTCGTTGGGAAAACTTTGTAAAATTATTCCCAACTGGTCACACTGTAACTCGTTGGGAGATCTTTCTTAAATAATTCCCAACCAGTCATACCACACTGTGACACGTTGGGAGACCTTTCTTAAATCATTCCCAACCAGTCACACTCTGGCTTGTTAGGCCAACCTGCTGATAGGTATACTGTTGCATGTTCATTTTTTTAACTCTATTTATGTGAAACCTTTTATCCAATCTTTGACTCAAAAATTCGATCCTATTCTAAATGCAATATTCCTGTTAATCTTGATAGCCTACAAAGATATACTCTGACCTTTAGATTACCAGTTAAAATATTTCTAACAGGGAAATAAAAATTAAACCGACAAACGCACTAACTATTATTGACTTGCCGCCGTCATAAATCATATTGTTTTGTTAAAAAGAAAACAGGTGTTTTATTGCTTTCAACTTGTTTACGTAATTCCCTAATTTTTTTTTGAAAATCGCCGAAAAAGCAGCCGAAAGGGTGTGACAGTCCGAGCTTCTTTGTCTGTTAATACAATAGAACACTTAATCTTATTTTTGTGTAGAAGCTCCACCCAAAGTATAATATTCTCTACCCATGCAAAATTAAGGATTATATTTGCAGGTAAGCTCGTACTGTACGAACATAAATATGAATCATCAGGAACCATGTTAAAGCTCGTAAAGAAAGGGATGCAAATATTTGTTTTCTATACGATTAGGTCAGTCAACGCTTATCAGTGCACGCCTCGCTACATACCATGGAGGAACGCGCGTCTACTTCGGCGGAACAACAATCACAGGATTACAAGTTTATTAAAAAGAATGGTGGGACTATTTTGCTACGTGCCGGATATCAGTTTTACGCCAGACGAAAACACAAAAGTGGTTTAACAGTGTGGGCGTGCACAAAACGGATAACTTGCAAAGGGATCCTAAGATTAAAAGTAAGTGCCTATTTTATAACTTTGAAGTAAGTGCCTATTTGAATCAATATTTTCCACTATTTTATGTAAGTTTTTAACAGTTACAAAGTTACAAAGTCAGTACCAATGTATGATTGCTAACTGAAAATCAACAGTTTACTTAAATTACCTACTAATTAATTCACTTTTATGTAACGATTACTTCATATTATAAACGAGGTAAAAATGTTTCATGACAATTTCATAGGATAATTATTGAAGATCTTTACTAAACCTTTGAAACAAGATGGTCGTGTTATATTTTTAAATTTTAAGCCGCCGCTTGTTTTTTTTTGTCGTATGTGAGTGATGACATGAGATTGTGAGAAATATGGATGGCATTTATATAACGCGGTTGCCGTTGTCTTGCCTAGAGCACTTTTTAAGGCCTTAAAATATTATAGTAATTATATTTGAGCTTTTAGAATAAAGTGAAGACCATGCGCACGCGATTCTTGCTGCAAAGTGGTTCAGCAGGGACTTCGCCGACCCCATTCCTAAATAAAAATATCTGAAGCATCTTGTCTCTAAGTACCTACGTTAATAGTTCTATTTCTATTAACAGGATCAGCAAATCTTAGAAGAAACTGCTCACGTGTGCGTCCCTGACTTTGCAAAGAATCAAATCGAAGAATCTCTACATGAACTTAAGTCTGAATTAATTAAACCGAATTTTCCAAATATACCTAATAGTTATAATACCATGCTAGGCAACCTCAAAGATACTGGTATAAACATTATTTCCGAGATACCAAAGTTCTCAAGTATTAAAAGCACTTTGTATAGAAAAAGAAATTCAGACGCCGGGGTTTCTAAAATGCGCCATAAGAAAGTGCTGGAATTCGAAGTGCCACCCCGTTACGAAGATTTTGTGCTAGCAGATTATTCATGTAATATGGATAATATACGGATAGTAGTATTTTCTTCGTTACAAGCAAGAGAAATCATGTCTAAAGAAACAAACTTTTACGGCGATGGAACATTCAAAAGTTGTCCTTCACCATTTGTGGAACTTTATACGATTCATGCTGATACAGGCAGTACAATAGACCATACCAACATAAAGCCTCTTGTTTACGCTTTAATGAGCGACCGAAAAACAAAAACTTACATAATTTTATTCCGTATTATGAAGTCACAGTTGCCTAATTGGAACCCACTTAAATTTAAGGTTGACTATGAGAAAGCAGTTATGAAAGCCATTGCCGTTGTGTTTCCTTCAACCACAACAAAAGGTTGCTACTATCATTATAGTAAGGCAATTTTTAAAAAAGGGAAAGAGCTGAATATGACCACGTCACCCGATCTAAAGGAAGTTCGAATGATCCAATTAAGCGCTGTCCTTCCCTTAATACCAGAACACGAAATATTCCATGGCTGGGTATACATAATTGCTCGTTATGGAGATGGCGACGATACTGGCTCAAAAAAGAAATTTGTAGATTATATGGAGAAACAGTGGCTCCGTGAAGAGTTCGTAAAAGTGTGGTGTGTTTTTGGAGAGACCCATCGTACCACAAATGCCCTCGAAGCATGGCACAACAAATTAAATAGGGCAATGCAAATAAAAAACCCCAACATTATGCATTTCTTGCATGTACTTAAAGACGACTCGTCACAATGTACAGTTATAAATATTCTGGAACAGCAAAATAAATCACCCAAGAGGAAACGAACTAAAAAAATAATAAAAAATGATGAATTTATACAAGAAGTACAATTGGAGTTGACGGTAGGAAATTTGCCAGTGGGCCATGCCTTAGAGATTTTAAGGCACTAATAGTTAAGATAATGATAATTAATAACGATGATTATTGTGATACTACTAATGAAACTGATTTTAATAAGTAAAATATTTTTTTGTGATAAATAATAATTAAGAGTTAATTCCTATTTACTAGGTTCAGTGCTATGTTCCAATCTGTGATGTTTTAAAAACATTTTTAGATATATTATTTTATTAATATCTTTAAGGACGACTAATATTTAACATAATGATGATTTATTGTGATACTACTTTGAGACTGATTATAACGTGTAAAATAGTTTTTGTGATAATAATTAAGAATTGATTCCTATTCACTGAGTTTAGTGCGATGTTCGAATCTGTGATGATTATTTTTAGAGATATTTTTATTTTATTAAAATATAATAAGTCATCCTTAAAATGACTTGTGCTTCTACTTTGAGATAGATAATATGGTGTAAAATATTTTTTTGTTAAAAATACATATTTTATAAAACATATATGTATATACATATTTTATATCTGTAAAGATTTGAGAAATATTTTTGGAAATATTATTATTTCATATATATTTTGTATAATGTTTTCAATGTTGGAAGGACACATAGATCTTTATATTCAAGAATGTCTAAATTGTTCTTTCAATGATAATATTTACATGTTTGACGAAGTGATTTTATATTGTTGATTTATTTAATATTTTTTTATATGTTGATTTTTTAATGATAGGTACCTAATTAAACTTATTTGATTTTACCACTGATCTTTTATTTCTACAACCCTGAATTAATTACCAAACATGAATTTATCGTAAACTGATGATAGTAAGTAATAATAGGAAAAAAAATGCCTTCCTGTTATTAAAAATCTAAGAGTAGGTACGATTCACAGTGTGACTGGTTGGGAATAATTTCGGAAAGGTCTCCCAACGTGTCACAGTGTGACTGGTTGGGAATTATTTAAGAAAGATCTCCCAACGTGTTACAGTGTGACAAGTTGGGAATAATTTTACAAAGTTTTCCCAACGAGTCACAGTGTTACAGGTTACAGTGTGACTCGTTGGGAACAAAGGAAGTTCCCAAAGTTACTCAAAGTAGTATTCAAATATTTGAAAGGTAGCAAGCTCTGTTCCATCAGAACGACTTTTCTCAAAAGCCGCACAGGTTTTAACTCAGCAGAGAAGCAGGCTGCAAGCCAAATGAGTAAATAACATTTTGTTTCTAAAAGGTCTAGACAAAAAATAAAATGAAGTTACAAAACATTGTGGGATTTATAAATAAATAAAGTTGATTTGTCTCTTCAGCCTAGCTGTTTTAATTCATATTAACCTGATCCCTATCTAATAATTATTAGTAGCAGTAGACCTTGTCATAAATCACGAACGATGTCGATTCGATATAAATCAAGTTTGCCCATACAAACCTATTAAAAGTCGCGTCTCAGCATCCATATTTTTAGTTGGGTACCAGAAACGGGCTGTCATTTCTAATAGGATCCTGCTTGTTAACCGTAAGTGTAGCGATGACTAGACTCGCGGGAGGCAACTGCACTACCATTGCAAATAGTCGATAAAGTTCGTTGTAATGTTATTTCTGAGATCTAGCACAAAAGTCGGAAGTGCATGTTGCGAGCGATGATGGGTACGCTGACCATCAAAATCCTGGCTTTAACTCACTACTTCACGATAAGCTCCTTACTGAGAAAACCCTGCGCTCGTCCACATAGAACCATTCCCAAACACCCAACTGTACTCGTCAGATTTTGCACAGGCTGAATGCTGTTGAAGAATTTATTTTTTATTTAAAAGTCGTTTACAAATGTATTTTATAAGAAGTACAGACATTCATGGAGCCATTGATTAAATACTAACAAATGTATTAGTAATAACTAATAATACACCTGCACATCAACCTATCCAAAACTCACAAATTTCGTCAATAAATAATCCACCATAAAGACATCTGGACTAAAGTGGACTGGACTTAGGTTTTGCCAGTTAAAATAAGATATATGGGATCGCAAAAAAATCCCTTAAAAAAATAGAATTAATAAAAAATTGTAAACGGAACTCCAAACTTCAGTATGAAGATATGACATCTACCTAAAGTTCAAGTCCGTTGAGGAAATTTGACAGTTTTGGATAGGTTGATGTGCAGTCGTGTGTACTTAATCAATGGCTCCATGAATTTCAGAGAAAAAACTCTTATTATTGTTAAAGAAACACTATTTGTAGCTGGTTCTTTAATCTAACCGTAAACACCTTTTCGCTACTACTGTCACAGAATAATATATCTACTGTAGCGTCCTTCCAACGACAAAAATGAACAAAACTCATTAATATTATCGTCACGTTGAAAATATCACTTATTAGCATAACAATAAAACGCAGAGAATAAAAACAATTAAAATAAATTGGCTTCTTTATTTGTTGAGCTTGCTGATCGATTGAACAGCGAAATCTTCAATACGTTTGTCAGACAGCCGTACAATGTGTTCCTTTGACAAAATGCAGTTAAATTACATTGCTGAATGGCTACGATTAGCTCCACATTATTTTTGCAAGCTAACAACCAGTATGATAATAACAGCATACATATAGCTAGTCTAGACTTCTCGATTGACCGATATGTATATAGCTTCCAATGACGCAACGGAAAATTTAAGTATTTACACTTGCGATCCGAAATGCTGCATAATTATACCCAATTGGGTATGAATGTTAGAATAGATTTGGGAAAACGGATGATTTCTTTAGCACTGCAATAATGTTTCCTAAATGTAAGTACCGAATAATGGGAAAGAAGAGTGTTTAGTGTGTGTCGCCGTGTGTGAATCAGAGGCGGGCGGCGCCGCCGCCGGCCGGCGCGCTATATTTAGAGGCGCGCGCCGACGACGAAGCGGAGCCGCCGCTGCCGCCGCGCGCCGCGCAGGCCGCCCGCCGGCGCCGCACTATTCACCTTACATAAACAATATTATTCTTCTTCGCCACGTGCTTATGTGTTTAATTTTTGAGGTGCCAATCCATGACCGTAAGGCCATCAGAATACCACTACTTAGGTATTGCATTTATAGTAATACAGTAATTTCGGTGGAATTAAAATCTCATAAGGCCAGTAAGACAAAGAGATGTAGACAAACACATGAAAAATTGATATGAATATGAATTAAAGTGGAAAAATCTATTTTGGTCTTAACATTTGCCAATTATTTGTTAACTAGTTGTTGCCCGCGACTTCGTTCGCAAAGACTACACTAAAAAAAAATCCTATATGCTGGTCTGGGTCATGCTCTGTATATGAGGAAAGTTTCATTAAAATCCATTCAGTAGTTTTTACGTGAAAGAGTAACATACTTACAAACATTCGCGATTATAATATTAGTAGGATTACTGTTAAAAAATGGTTATCGTGGGACTTTAACCGTTATCTATTACGTATTGAGCTGTGCAGACATAGCGCAAAGTAAGCTCCAGATTAGCCAATTAAATGAACCAATAAACTGAGCAAGCTTTGTCTAGCTTTACTGGATTTGTCCGGTTGGTGCTTTGTCCGGCACGGTGTAGTACGTAGGCACCTACGCCGTGTGACTGGCGTGCGGCGGGCGTGGCGCCCTCACCCCACGTCTAATTAGGTAACGGCCACTGCCGGGCCCCTAATAAATAACACGCCACTAAATTAAAATTGATCGGTAGATATTTTTGAAACTCTGCAACCACCTTTTTTATTTTTCGATAACATTATAAATACTCTGTTGTAAAAACAACTTTAAAATATTTATTTCCGATTAATATTTGTCCAACTTGCAGAAACGAGGTGATGGCTATCCACTTTATTAGTTAGCCATAATTGCAGTTGAAAATGTAAACTTGTTAAAGTGACTTGCTGCAATATCGTCGTACCTACTTAGTGAACTTACAAACAAATGTTTTTTGATGATAATGATGGTAACTTAACTCATTGTCGCAGCGTCTATTATATTGTGTATTCCGATGCAACTGCCAACAATGGAGAAACTGTATTTCATAATGTTTCTTGTAAACTATCCGGATAAACAATGCTTGCTAAAATACACTAACAACATCGATGGGTGCCAAACTAAACTAGCCTGAGTGACTTGTGTTGTATGTATGTAACACATAACAACGCGAAGTAAATGCAAAACAGGAGGCACCTAATGATAGCGAATCGAACGCCTTGTAGTATGTGCCGCGCCGGCCGATCACGAGCAGTGATGTGGCTGCTGCATATAAGATTGCGCGGGCGGACGAATTGAAAGCCACAGCTTTGAAAATATCGCAAGGTGCGTGTGGTGGCGTGGCGTGCACCGGTCGGCGGTCGGCGGCGGTCGGGCGGCTGCATCTGTCGACGACTGAATCACCGCAAGTTCAGTGCCGCCGCCGCAGCCGGTGCCGCGCGATGGACTCTCAATACCTCTACTATGTATTTTGGCATCACTGGCGCTGTTTTGAATATTAGAATAATAAAACTCTGATGTAAGGACAGAAATTGCACTATTATTTATTCGGTGGTATTGCTCTTCTTACTGCGATTGTTGCATGAGTATAGTAACCGGCCGAAGACCACATGTGGCACATAACAATTTATTTAACCTTTAAAAGTTCCCTTTGTAATTTCTTGAATATGCATGATCAAATAACTTGCGTTTTTTAGTGATCATGTTTGTAGGTATGTCGTACTAGCTTTTTGTTTGCGGCTTTGCTCACGTGGGTTTTTTTTGTTGACCCAGGGGAAAAATCTGGTTAAAGATTCAACCTTTCGCAAGATCTGGGGCTAGCCTTGTCCTTTTCTAAAAATGACGAAGACCGACCCAGTAATCGACCCCTGGGGTTTGCCTTTAGCCTTTAAAAGGGCTGTGAAGACTATCGGACTCACGTGGGCTACATGACTTGTGTTTGGTAATGGTTTCGCACTCTGTACAGAACCTTAAGTCTGTAGAAACAGTTTGCAAAATAAATAATGGATGGACATTTGCGGTTTGAACGTCATGTGAATGATTTGGTTGCAAACTGTTTCTACAGACTTAAGGTTCTGTACAGAGTGCGAAAATATTTAAGTACCATTGTGTCTTATTGGGACTTAATTATATTCTTATATTTTTATTTGTATTAGATATAATTTTTTATTTTATTTAAATTATAACATAAAAGAAACATAACTTATCTTACTATTATAATTATGATTTGATAGTGTTCAGTGTCAGTTACCTACTCCCACGTCATGCACGGGTTGTACTGATGATCCGTAGCTCATGCTGAGTGCAGGCCCTGCTTGGCGACACTGTGCATGCAGCAACGTATGCATATGCATTACTAGAGAATGTACCTACTGTTTTATTTCGTTTTATTTAAATTACACATTTACATACAACATTTTATTTTCTTTTTATAATCTTTTGTTTATGAATGTTGAGTGTACAGTGTTAGTCAAATAAATACCTATTCTATTCTATTATATTCTACATAAAACAGTAGATAGGTGTAGCGAAAGTGTAATTCCTGTTATGGTGTGGCGGCGGCGGGTGGCGCGCGTGGGCTCGGCGCGCGGCCGCGGGTAACGCTCCGGGACTCCGAGACCCAGGCGTTCACCACGACCTGACTCAAATTCGAAGTTGGCCAGATCTATGTCTTACGTCTCGTATACGTGGATGAAATTAATAAACTCACAAAACAATGAATGATATTAAAGAACACGGTGTCACACCATATTTTTATTGTTAGGAATGTCCCGCCGGGCAGTGTCGACTTTTACCACACTAATCATAAAGTATAAGTTTTTTTTATTAGCAAAGTCAATACGACGCTTGAACTTAAATTAAAACTTAACTCTTCCTTCTAATAATCGATATTGGCTCATTCTGACCAATTCTGACATCGCCCAGACACAGTGTCTGCAGGGTGTATACTGTGTACTAACTGTACACACCCTGCGGACTTCGCCCTTAACATATACCATAAGATTTTGACGACCTCCGTGGCCGAGTGGCTTGCACGCCGGACTTTAGGCGGCGCTAACTCTGAGGTCCCGGGTTCGATTCCCGGTCGGGTCAATGTCGAAAACGAACTTTTCGATATTGTGTCGGGTCTGGGTGGTTGTGGTGCCGTCGTTGTTTCTGATTTCCATGAAACGAGTGCTTTAGCTACTTATCTTGGGATTAGAACAATGTATGTGATGTTGTCTAAATATTTATTTATATTTAATATTTATTTATATATTTATAAGATTTTATATTGTCCAAACGTATTAATCAGTCTTTAAAGCCGAGTTCTAAGAAGCTAGAATACAAAATCGTGCGGCACGACGCGACCGGCGGCTTCCGGCGCGGCCGCGGCGAGGCCTGCAAGTTAATGAACGCGCGACCGCCGAACCATTGCAATAGCTATACAGTGTGAAGGAGTGTATCCCTATCGGAGTAAAACGGTTGACATAATGTCTACAAGGCTAGGATATTGACATATTAACAATTAACCGCCTCTGTGGTCTAGTGGTTAAAACCACCGGTTTAGACCCAGAAGTCCCGGGTTCAATTCCCAGCGGGTGTGGTACATGTTTGTGTACTCGGTTTGGTTGGTGGGTAGGGCTTGTTTGTCCGCCTGGCTAGCTTAGCTACCACCGTCTTATCTAAATATGTCTCCATAACATCAATTTTTGTAGCATTGTTGTTTTGGCAGCTAGAGATAGCCAGTGCCTCACTAAAAATGCGCTTCCATCTTTGACCTTATTATCGCTTAACATCAGGTGAGATGAAGACCAAGTGCTTACCCGTACGTTAAAAAAATAGTTTTATTGTTATCTGAAGTTGGGATTGTGACCGATAACAATTCAGTGCCACATCTTGCGGCTATTGCAAGCCACCCCGTTCGGCGTCGTCGTGCCACCTATGCCCCGCTGTGTTGGTATTTTTATGTAGTTACTTAGTTTAAGTGTTTTTTTTTTGCACGCTAAATTATCAAGTACCGATTACGTTTTAACATTATTAATGAACAAGATCTTTCCATTGCTTAATTTTTCTGTTACGGTAAAATGACGAGTGACTTTCGATTGTTGGGATTTTCTCAGCTAAAGTTGAGAGAGATTATTGTTGCGTCTCCGCATTATAGTGTTTATGTAACGTTCATACTTTAAATAATATCAAAATAGAGATTGCGCGAGGATGTCCAATATTCAACGGAGTGCCGCACCGTTTGGCTAATTACAAACCTAACTAATTCTGTGTTTTATCTTGTAACTTTCCCACCTCTTGCTCTTTCATTGTTTCGTGAATGGCGTTAGAAGCAGTAAATATCTGTCAAAAATTAGTTTAAACGGTATTACCATTTGTTGGCAGAAGTTGTATGTACCTCTTGAGCTTGGTAATGTTTTATTAATGCTAAGTTATGTTACGGACATCGGTATGAATGATGAACAAAATGGTGCAGGCAGACAGCCATAAACAAATCATTATCACAATACACTTTCACAACATTTTGTTGATCAAACTGTAGTACTAGGTAGACATACATATACATACGAACTACGACACACTCGTTAAAACTGCATATTGGTCAAGCGATGCCAAACTCTTCGATAAGCAACCGGCAACTTGACCTATGAAATAGGTCCGATTATTGCATTCTGTGGAAATGGCTGTAGCGTACAGATTTTAGCAAATATTGAGTACGCGCGCGACCGGTTCGTTCCCGTCGTCGTCGGTCGCGCCCCCGCGCCCCCGCGCCCCCGCGCCCCGCCAATGCAGATGCACTCGCCGGCCGTTGTTAGCTTTATCTTCACAATGCTGCTGTCTCGATGCTCTTTTTATGTTGGTACTTACTTTATAAGTAGTACAACAGACTTGACTTGTTTCTTATGTTGCCTGCCGTTATGTACCATACCTACCATATGTACTTATCTACACTCATTATGATATTACAATAATACGTCTTTCTTTAATACGTTTTTCTTTTAATAAGCTTTTGAGGACCTCGATGGCGCAGTGGTTAACGCGCCCGGTCTGCGAGTGCTGAGGTTTAGCAAGTTTCGCAAGGGCCGGTCATCGGAAGGCACGTTAAACCGTTGGTCCCGGCTGCATTAGCAGTCGTTAACAACCACCAATTCGCACTGTGCCCGCGTGGTGGTTTATCGCCCGTTCTCTCTATCCATCCATTAAGGAAGGCTCGTGCCCTAGCAGTGGGGACATAAATGAGCTGATGATGATGAGGAATACGTCTTTATAATGATTATGATCCCATTCCTTTTATCAGGCGCGCAATCTCGGTATCGCGCTACATCAGTATTCGAATGTCATCTCAGTCGTTGAGGAATAATAATAACATAGACGGCGCTTAAGCTTGTAGTGGTCGGGCTATTGAATGATCGTGTGGCGAGGGTGGCGGCGCGCAAGGGTGGGCGCGGGCGGGCGGGGCGCGCGGGTGCGGAGGCTGCGCGGCGGCTGGCGGCTGGCGGGTGGCGGGTGGCGGCAGTCGCGCGCCCGAGAGCAGCGGCGCCGCGCGATGTTCCACTGCATCGTGCAGCCGCGCCACGACTGGGGGCCCCCGGACCTCTCCAATGCACACCCCGGTACGACCCCGGCACGCTGCCCGCGCTCGCGACCTTGGCGGCGGACTCCCGTCACGACGACGACGTGGAGCTTAAGCTGCCCCTTATCTCAATGTCGGGACACCGTTACGTTATGATCTATTAATGGTTCCTAACAAAAACGTTCGCTCGGAGTTAAATGCCAATAACTAATTATAACTGCGTCTATGTGAAGATATTATGAGAAGCGTTTTTGTGAAAGCATTCGAGAATTCGCCGGCGGCGGTTTAGTACGGTACTCCGTGGAACATGTGCTCATTGTTGTTATTGTTATAATTGTGCGGAGCGTGCGACTCAGCGGCACGGCGGCACCGCCCGCCGCGCTGGCCGGCCGGAGGGCGCACAATGCGGGCAGGTAGTCGCCTGCAGCATCACATCCTTAACTAACCAGAAAATTTAACCGTTTGCATACACATTGTTTGGTTAAAACTGCATTTCTTTTGTAATATAATAATCACAACTCGTGACACGTCAGGGATTGTTGATGTGAAATGCTGCTGTACTAGTGTCGTGTCGACTCGGGTAGGCGATGTTTACGCACTGCTCGGCGGCGGCGGCGGCGCCGGGCGACCCCTCCGGCGCGGCGCTCCCCTCGCGATCCCTTCCACTCTGTTATCAGCCTCTCTTTATATCGCATCAACTATCAACGGGTGACCTTTTGTTTATTTTTTAACTTCCTCCTGACGAATCTCTATCTGCCACTGTAATAACGGCAATAACGGCCTAACCGCCTCATTGCGACCGCTCTGATTTGAATCATTGTCCCACGAATACGCGATTCATGACCGTAACAGCTCGCTGCTGTGGGCTGAGAGCGCGCATTCTTTTATTGGTTGAGAAAATTTGTCTAATTCATTGATGAGTGAATTTGTAGAGCGTTTATGCAAATTCTTTATGTAACGTGTGACGTAAAAACGTATGTTACCTACGATTTCTAAAATTATCATAATTTTAAAACTGCGGAAGATCTACAACGCCGCATATTATTGTCTTTGTTTTCATTACATTTACGCGCATTTATTTGAACACGCGCTGCGTTTTTCCTACGACCTATTCGGTTTATCAAATTTTTCCGAATATAGTTTGTATGTACGTGAATCGATGTGTACGGGATAAAACGTGCTTGTGGCACTATCAGGCTAGGGCCTTTGGCTTTCATGGTGCGCTCTTTGTTGACGTGAAGGACAAACAAACATAAAAACACACTTTCGCATTTATATTATAATGGGGGGATTGACTTATCAGCTGTCAGCTTTTCCTCATATCATGACGCATAACGGCCTAAACTAACGCAGCCACTAAACTGGATCATCAACATCAACCAGGAAAATAAAACACATTTGTTTAAGAATATGCTGCAGCCCGTTTCGCAACAACAACTAGCAGTATATTATATTGATTTTATTAAGTGTACGAAAACGTCGATTCTTTCAAAAAGCTTTAAAAATACAGACCTTTTCCGATAATTTTTCCTTTTTCAGATAATTCCACCGCAAAATGCTAGTAGTTAATAATTATTAAGTAATGTTATATATGTTTTACACTGAAGTAGAGCTACTGGAAAGTGGTATTGGCCTTCCATTGATTGGCAGCCTCTGCAAAGTCCGCCGATAGCGTGCGGATCACCTCGCTCAGCTGACCCATCCTTCCCACATAGCTCTCTGGCAGCAGCACCCGCCGGCAATGGAAGGTAAACTCCACTTTTCGGTGAAACTTAAGTGTTAGAAGATTTTTTTTCAGGGCAAGACAGTATCTTTTTTATTTCACAGTTTGAAGTTGTGTATTCTTATAAGTCACATACGTAATACTTTCATCACAGAATAATAAATTTCATTCGTGATTTCGTTTGTTTTGTCAGGAGGGGCTGAGTTGAGTTAAAGATAATAATCAACTTCGTACTGCCCTTTAAAGGGTAAGGTCATGTAGATAGCCGATGAAGCTTTAATTATCCATCTATATACTTACTATAATAAAGCTTTTACAGAAACATGCCTGTGCATCTATAGGTACTACTATATAAATCGGTAGGCTCTGTGTGTACTTGCAATTTTTCTGACAAATTTTGGTATAAATATTCATTTTATGATGACTCACTGACACCAATTCTACGACTTTTTAAACTTTTGTCTCTCTCTGTCTGTCTGTATGTCCACATTTAAATAAAAAGAACGGCTTGACTGATCTTGATGAAAATTAGTATGTAGTAAGAACATGCGATTGTGCAAATGATAGGCATTCATTGATCCATTATATTCGCACAGCGAAGCGGGCAGTGGTCACCCACTAGTATTTATTTATATAAAATTTTATTTTTTAAAAAGTTCATACTTTTATATTAGAAAATGGTTTACCATGAAGTATATTTGGCAAACTTTTATTTGGAATTATTTTTAGAACATAACCCAAAATAATATTAATAGTGTTGAATAATTTCGGCGGGCTGGTTAGAACCACGATAGTTCAATTGGGAGAGCACCTGACCCGGTATGTCAGAAGGGTGCAGGTTCAAATCCTGCTCGTGGATTTTTTCAACATTTGTGTTTTTTTTAAAGATTTATTATAGAGTAGGCTCACTTACATAATTTTAACTGGACAATACATAGCTTTAATGCCCGCGTAAAGAGCTTATCAAATATCAGCACATAAATATTTAATTTTAAAAATACTTAAACACTTCGCTGAACTAGTCCTTCATAAATCTTGATCAATACACTAACGAAAAAATATATTTTTTTTTGCGTCTGATGCATTATGCTCCATATACTTACATTCAAAATCATTTTTTTTTTATTTTTGATTTTTTTTGAGAGTATAAATTATTACATCATCATATATGATGAAGTGTACTTTGCTGTAATGCGTTACCACGCATGAAATTGCAACATTGCAAATTAAAATTCCAACTTCTCTTGGATGAGTTAAGATCAAGCTGAGATCATGCTTTATCCTTGTGAACAGGGAAATTCTAAGACCGTGACATCTAACTAGAAATTGGCAAAGAAATTAATCCGAAATAATTTCAAGCTAAGCACCAGTTGATCTACCTCATTCATAATATTATAGGTTATTGTAACAGATCCTTTCTACTATCATTAGTTCAGCAATTAGTCTCACCAGCACCTAGAAGTTTTTGCCAAAATTCACGAGTTAATCCAATTTGTAATTACATTGCTTTTCACGCGACGAATCTAAGCTCATGATTACTTCCGTCTTTCACACTAGGATTGATTAATTGTATATAATCTCTAGTTTGTGCGGTTAAATAACTAGTAACTAGTGGTATGAATGTTTTAGTAGGTAATTTATTTTTTAGTAATGAGCTTTCATGAAATATAAATATTAAAACTATCATGGTCGCTTGCATTAGAGTAAATTATTAACGGTATTCTTACCATGTTTATTATTTGTGAGTATCCGATATTTCGGCACAGTTGCGTACGCCGTGATCACGGAATTACTGAAGTTATTTATTACTTTGCCTTAGTCGTGTTTTACAAATAATAAGCATGGTAAAGCTCTTAATAATACTGCAAGCGAGCCCGCCCCGGGTGCAGGCGTGTGGTCAGCTGGTCAGCGCCAGTCAGTTCGAACGGCGTGCTTTTACTGAGACCAGCCGCGCCGTCCGCCACCGCGCGCTGGAGTCAAGCAAGCGCATGATCGATAACATCCTCCCGATAAAATAATGCCATCAAAAACAAACTTGTAAAAAAAACCAAGTCTCGCAACTCAGTTCCTCTACCGTAAAAAGTTGTGAGAGCCATGTAATACCAAGTCGGTTTATTTATTCAGTCCCTACTTAAGGGACCTTCTGCCTTTAGTTATTAGGTACGTAATTAGCTAACAATTGCAATGTGCAATTTTGGCTCGATCGTAATTATTTACGAAAACACCTCTAAAAAATCATTATATCTAGAAAACGACCGAAATTGCAAAATATTTTAGTTTTTCCTTGATTTATACACTAAACACTAATTGTATTCTAAATTTGAAGCTTCTATGTCTGCTAGAAGTGCCTTAGAGTTTTGATGATCGGTCAGTCAGTCAGTCAGTCAGTCAGTCAGTCAGTCAGTCAGTCAGTCAGTCAGTCAGTCACTCAACTCAGTCAGTCAGTCAGTCAGTCAGTCAGTCAGTCAGTCAGTCAGTCAGTCAGTCAGTCAGTCAGTCAGTCAGTAATGAAGAAATCATGAGATTTCATAATGTATTTCATTTTACTTATAATTCGCAGACATTCGGCTCCAGCTGTCGGAGCAGTCGCGCGTGTTGGAGGCGCGCGCTGAGGCGGCGGCGGGCGTGGCGGGCGAGCTGCACGACTACTGCCGGCGCCGCGCCGACCTCGAGCACGAGTACGCGCGCGCGCTCGACAAGCTGGCCCGCGCCGCGCACCAGCGGCACAAGGACCAGAAGCACAAGTGAGCGCACTCCTACCTACCCAGCAGGGACCGGTCTCGTAACTCATTCAGGGGGTTTGAGAAGGGGTTTGCCTTCCAAACCCGTTGCGCATTAGTAGAAGCCGTTTAATCCGAAAGAATAACCCAAAGGATATAAAAACGGGTAATCCTTTGGCTACCCTTTCAGAGGCTGAATGCAGCTTCAGTGCAAATATGATATTTTTGCGCTGTGCATAAAAGCTATTACAATTACAATTCATTTATTCCAAACAATATACATTGTGTTGACTACTTCTTTGTCCAACCTATGCTCGCAGTTTATCTGGGGTCGGGTCTCCCTGTACATTTGCGCCAACTCTGTTCTGGGTTGTCTGAGTAGTAAAGGTTGTCCCGGTCCGTCTCTTTCTTGATGTTGTTCCACCGAGGGAGGGGCGGGTGGCCTGCCTCTTCCCCTGGTCGGGTTTGGTATGTTGAGTGCCTTCTTAACCACGTAGTCGTCTTCACGTCTTTACGGACTGCGGACTTTATCCAGGCGTGTAACACCCAGCCCATTTCAAAATTTTCATCTCATTCGTGTGCAGTTGTTGTTCGTGGACTTTTTTCATAGTCCAGCA
This sequence comes from Eudonia truncicolella, assembly GCA_949315975.1. NCBI lineage: Eukaryota > Metazoa > Arthropoda > Insecta > Lepidoptera > Crambidae > Eudonia > Eudonia truncicolella. The sequence continues at coordinate 262,245 of OX438838.1, read as the reverse complement.
TTCTGCTCAGGTTAAGGCTGGTCGCACCACTGTCTTGTATACTTTCTCTTGATCTTAACGGGAATTTTGGGATCGCATAGAACACCGGTTAGTGACCGCCATTTGAGCCAAGCAGTATTTATTCGATGGTTGACATCTTTATCAACATTGGCATCGGGTGTAATGACGGACCCGAGGTACTTGAAGCTTTCTACTTTAGGCAGTGGTGTACCGTCTATGCACACGTCAATTCCTACGTCTGCTGTTGCTCCATAACTGCACTCCACGTATTCCGTCAGACTGCGGCTGATGCGTAGTCCGTGCTGTTCTATTTTCTCTACCCATTGCTTAAATGATTCTCGAAGGCCAGTGGCGGTTTTGCCTAATAGCCTAATAATAAAAAATTACTTAATCAACCACATGATGTCAACTCTTTAAATTAATTGAACCGATTACGTAGTTTTTCGATAAGGATTCGGGTGGTCTGAATTGCGTCGATTGTGGATTTGCCGGCTACGAAACCAAATAAATTTTCTGTTATACTACGGCGTAATCACAAACGCCGCTTGTAACGCTTACCGTTTCAAGCGGCTTTTGTGATTAAACCGTTGGATCGGCCCCTAGCTGCTACCCAGTATGCACGACGCTGCCGACACGTTGTTTGAGAAGTCCTACGGCAACGGTGCGGTGTGTTGTTGCAGGCGCGAGCAGTGGGCGCTGACGGGCGCATTCGCGTGCTGGCAGGCGGCGCTGGAGAGCACGCGCTCGCTGTCGCGCGACCACGCGGCGCTGGCCGAGCTGTACGGCGGGCCGCTGGCCGCCCGCCTGCAGCGCGCCGCCGACGACGCGCTGCGCCTGCACCGCAAGTGCAAGGATATAGGTAACCTACCACATCCGACACTACCTGTCGGTCGCCACCGGCCACACGCCGGAGCATACGAAGCTGAGAGCAGGTCGTGTCTTGAGCAGCAAGGCTCAAAACCTGCTCAAGTTCTCTTTCAAGCAGTAGGCGTTGTGGTTGAATGTTTCCTATTTCGATTTGAAGATTGTTGATTTGATTTGATAGTAGAAGGTTTAAGAGCAGGTTGACAGCTTGGTTAGTTGAAAAGCGTTTTTATAGTATAAAGGAATTTATGGAGATGGAGTTAGAGCACTAACATGACAATTGTTATATTTGTCATTTTACCATTTTTAATTTAAAAATTTTAATAGTTTTATTATATTAAACACTTGACGAAAATTACTTTTACTTACTTATTTTTTACTTGCATGACATTAATAAAATACAGATATCAAATAGTGTTTAATAGAATTAAACTAAATTATTATGTAATGATTAATCTTTGCACGTCTGTAATGCACACTGAATACATTTGCTCAAATTATAATAATTGAGATCCTACTGTTGTATGTATTCATGCAAATAAAGCGATTTGCTTTGATTTGATTTGTTTTGAAAGGTGTCAACTTAAAAATATGTAGTGATTACGTGTAGACGTGGTTTTCAAAATGCAGACATTTAAAAGACGTGTGTGATGTGTGAAGTGTCTGAGCGGCACGAGGAGGTGGGCGCGGCGCTGGCGGAGGCGGGCGCGGCGGGCAAGGCGCAGGCGGCGGCGGCGGCCGAGTGGCGCGCGGCGGCGCTCAAGCTGCGGCGCGCGCACGACCAGCGCCTGCGCCTGGCCGCCGACGACCCGCCGCGGCACAAGAAGCTCAAGGCGCTCGACAAGGAGCTCGAAAAGGTACTTCAACTCGCACCATCTGCCAAGGGATAAATCAACATTCAGACCATTTGCCTAGACTCTATAAGCATTCGAGTCACTTTCCAGCCGGTTTAAAGTTAGGAGTTGTTGCAAGTAGAACTACTATTATTGTAACTGCTACTTTTCTAATTAAAATGTTATCTTATATCCTATATATTATAATGGCTAATTGTATGGTTCTGCATTCACAATCGCAGCGTCTGACGTAAGTGATATCTTTCGACGGGCAGACATTTGTGGCAGTAATTTATAGCATGCTTACTGCATAACTAATTAACACGATTAGATGGCATGGCAGTTTCATTCAGCACAATATATGAAGCTTTTTCGGGCTTCGTATTTAGGTTCCTTTAAAATCAATATGTAGGATAGAGGTCGAAAGCACTGAATAATAAAGTACTGTCTACATCTTTTCATGGGCATTGTACACAGTCAGGTCATAAATACTTATGACAATACTGTCACACAGTAAAAACTTTTCTTTTAGAATGATAGCCACAAAAAAGTTTATTGAATTCTAATTTCGAATTGTTCATGAAAATAAAAATGTATACTTTTTAGAATTTTACTCATTTTTAAATATGGAGTAGACGCTTAAAGAAGATCGTGTTGCAGTTATTGCGTTGCATCGTTGCGGTTACGCGCCAATTCAAATTTTTGACATACTGAAAAATTTGAATTTAACCAAAAGATTCGTTTATCGTACCATCAAACGATACAATGAAGACTAATGTAGATGACAGGTCAAGAAGTGGTCGCCCTCGGTCTGTTAGGACTCCAGCAGTGATAAAAGCTGTGAAGGCGCGAATTCAAAGAAATCCCAAACGTAAGCAGAAACTGTTGACCCTTCAGATGGGGTTAAGCAGAACCACGGTGAAAAGGGTGTTAAATGACTTAGGGCTTCGGGCATATCGAAGAAAAACAGGACATCGTTTGAATGCTCGTCTAATGGACCTGAGACTGAAGAGATGCCGCGCTTTGTTGAAGCGGTACGCGGGAAAAAAATATCGGAAAATTTCTTTTTCGGATGAAAAAATTTTTACCGTAGAAGAGAGCTACAACAAACAAAATGATAAGGTGTATGCACACAGTAGTGAAGAAGCGAGCAACCGTATTCCGCGTGTCCAACGAGGTCATATTCCATCCTCGCTCATGGTATGGTTGGGAGTTTCTTATTGGGGCTTAACAGAGGTACATTTTTGTGAGAAAGGTATAAAAACGAATGAAGTTGTGTATCAAAATACAGTCCTGGCGAACCTTGTGGAACTTGTTTCTCATACCATGTTCAATAACAGGCACTGGGTATTCCAACAAGATTCGGCGCCAGCTCATAGAGCGAAGAGCACACAAAACTGGCTGGCGGCACGTGAAATCGACTTCATCCGGCACGAAGACTGGCCCTCCTCCAGTCCAGATTTGAGTCCGTTGATTACAAGATATGGCAACACTTGGAGGAAAAGGCATGCCCAATACCTCATCCCAATTTGGAGTCACTCAAGACATCCTTGATTAAGGCAGCCGCCGATATTGACATGGACCTCGTTCGTGCTGCGATAGACGACTGGCCGCGCAGATTGAAGGCTTGTATTCAAAATCACGGAGGTCATTTTGAATAAACTTTATTGTCATAAGAATATATGTTTTGTTAAGTTCATTTTGGTATATAAATGGTTACATAATTAATAAACTTGTCTCAATTATTTTATATTAAACATGTGACAGAATTTTTGACCTGACTGTGTATAAAGCGGTTAATGTACATAGTTAACCACCTATTGTGCAATTGACCACTATAGCGCTATCGTAGAGTGCGTCAGTAGTTGTGGCCAACGCATCTGTTTGTCTGGGTATCGCCGTTAGCCGTTGGGTTTGAGTAGATATGTGATATGTGGGTAACGCGTTGTGTCTTGTGCGTGCGGCAGCGGCGCGCGCGGCACAGCGAGGCGCGCGGCAAGGCGCTGCGCGCGCGCGCCGACTACGCGCTCAGCCTCGACGCCGCCAACGTCACGCTGCAGCGGTACTACCTGGACGACATCGCCGACATCATGCTCGTGAGTATACCAAACACACAGCTGCCCGCAGACACTTTACTATCGATTAGCTTCATCTCATCTTATCTCGGTCATTGTAAAAACGACAACGACGACCTAAATAAACCGAAGAAAGATTTGACACTTCAGGTGCCATAATATGTATTTAAAATGATTCCATTTGTTCGTAAATTAGTTCGTTGAAATTAGAGTTAGAAATTATAATTTTTTGAAATATTATTCAAAAGGACAACATTTTTTTTGGGCTTAAAATAAATGAAAATTTAACAGTGATCATTTCTGTTGATTAATACTATAAACATTTAATACTTTCATTCTACACTATTTGCAGATTTTAAAAGATGCCCATTTCATTTTGTAAAAAAATGCGTCGAAAGGAACTATGTCCGAGTTCTTTTATGATAGTTGATTGACATAAACTGACAGCTGAGCCATTTGCTAATATCATGACGAGACTATTGGAGCATTTTGGATTTTTTTTATTGTTTATTACAACGTTTTTGTTGTTTTCCAATTCAGTAATTCTATTTTGATTTCATCGCTTCACTGACGTGCATATTATGGTATCTACATTAACAATCAGCAACTCTATGATACATAGGGATATATAGGGGTAGCTTTCTAAAATATGTGAATGTTGGTTGTAATTCTGAACTTTAAGTGCCTTAAAAGTGCTTGCTTACTCCATAAGCGATCAATCTTGCGCATTTGCACAACAGATGTATACATCTTACATGTAGTTTTACTTTATTTATATGTTAGGAAAAGTATAGTATAAGTATGATTGAAAAACGCACTGACCGCTGTCACGTCTATGTCAATAATATTTTTTTTATTATTGCAACATTACTTCTTTTGTTGCTAGGAAAATGTATTTTTGTATTAAAATGCGCGTCTATTTATTAATATAAATACTTTGATCGTAATCCTAATATTTTTTTCTTTAATTTGATGTATCATTTGTTTATGTTAATTGAGTTTTTATTTTAAGCCCAGCTCCCATAGTAAAAAAATCTTCTCCTTTCTATAATAATAACGGCTGCGAAGTGCAAGTTTATTAACTATTTTATTGATAGGGTTACTTCCACAAAAGAGGCTAATAATCTGTAACGTCGAATTTCCCTTCAAAGCAGCGGTCGATGTTTATGTCACCGTGCATACCTTGTGACATAAAAAAAACTATCGCTATTCTAATAAATACAAATAGCGAGGGTTTCGATGGCATATAAACCAAAGTAATAAAAGCTGTAAGTGACGGAGTGTGTGCTCCATCATCATCACACATAATTAATATTTGTATTGAAACTGGTGTGTTTCCAGATTACTTAAAATTATCGGTTGTCAAGCCGTTGCTCAAAAAGGGAGATAAGAATGATATTATAAACTTTAGACCTACTCCACTTGTACCAATTTTATCCAACATTTTTGAAAAGTATTTCTATAATGAAATTTATACGTATCTCGAAAAATATAAAATATTATGCGATAAACAAAAAGGTTTCCGTAAATCTAAAACTGTCAATTTGGCAATATTCGAATTTTTACAAACAGTAACGTTAAATGTTGATAGGAAAAATCCCGTCTGCGTTGTGTATTGTGATATGACACAGGCTTTTGATCACGTTGATCACGATATATTATTTTAAAAAATGGAGTTGTATGGTATAAGAGGAAATGTGCTTAAGTTGTTACAATCATATTTAACAAATAGAAAACAGTACACAATGATATCAAAAATTAATAAACAGACAAACATGGATGAAGCCTTCACTTCCAGCCAACGATTGGTAAAATTTGGAGTACTTTAAGGAAGTGTCCTGGGTCCATTATTTATTATCTACATTAATGATTTGCCTAAATATATCCCTTATCCTTTGACACTTTTCGCAGATGACAGTACAATGACAATACCATGTAATAATCTAGATACCTATGAGTTTTACATTTTGACTCTTTGAAACTAGTATTATCTTGGTTGCAAAAAAATTACTTCAAAATAAATTTAAATAAAACTCAATTTATGTAGATAAGACAAAGACAACAGGGGATGCCACTAGATAGTATTACAGTATTAATAACTGAGACAAATTCAACAAAAATTTTAGGATTAATAATTGACAGTAAATTAATTTTTTTTTTTGACTATTTGACTTGATTGATTGATTGATCTTTGACGCTTTTTTTTTATAAATAATATTTGTACGCCAAAACTGGCAAAACATGTTGATACAATTCAATTTAATACTAACTTTTATTATGTAACCAACCACACATGTTATTGAGAAAGAAATATTCTTCTTTTTCTGCTTTTATCACTGCTGACTATGACTGCCATAGTATAACGCGCAATGAACTAGAAATCCGTTCTCCGTGTCGCAAAACGCTCGTACTCGTGGCAGAGGCTCTACGTACCTCTCGCCCGGCGTACCTACCGCAGGCGAGGGCTATATTAGTTTTAGTTTACCTACCACAAACGAAATAGTGATCGGAGTAGGTTCGTTTAACTCGTCTCGAACTAAATGTAGCATATGTTGGTGTAATGGTATGTTGAGGTGTTCGTTCGGTGTTTCGGTGTGCAGTGCACGGAGGTGGGGTTCGAGGCGGTGGTGGGGCGGGCGGTGCGCGCGGCGGGCGCGGCGGAGGGCGGGCGCGGCGCGGCGGCGGCGGCGGCGGGCGCGGCGCTGGCGGCGGCGGCGGGCGCGCTGGACGCGCTCAGCGACCGCCAGCGCGTGCTCGACGCGCACGCCGCCGCCTTCGCGCTGCCCCGCCCGCTGCCCTACCAGGGCACGCCGCCGGACAAACAGGTCACTACTCTATCCTAATCTATTTTACTTAAGCTTTGTCTTATGATTTTAAAAATGTATACAATTTCTCTTACAATTTTCTATGAAAATTAATAATAAAAAACAAGATGTTACCGATGTCGATCGTGTCTGTGCGCGTGCGCAGGACGAGGAGATGAGCGCGCTGCTCGAGGAGGCGGCCGCGGCGGAGGACGAGGCGACGGCGGCGGCGGCGGGCGAGCTGCGCGCGCGCTTGCAGCAGCTGGAGGCGGGCGCGCGCGCGCTGCGGGCCGAGTGCCAGGAGGCCGCCAAGACGCTGGACGCCGCCGAAGCCGAGCTCGTGCGCCAGATGGAGGGCAGCGACGACCAATGGGACGTGAGCCGGCTGTTCGGCGCGCCCGACGCCGCCGCCGCCGCCGCCGCCGCCGCCGCGCCCGCCGACCCCGAGCCGCGCCGCGACCAGGAGGACTACTACCTCACGGTCAGTTTGCGTTTGTTTTCCATTTTGAATAATTTTTCTTGTCTTTGAGTAAACACGTTTCGGCGGTCGAGTGGTGACGTGAAGCAACTATTTTGGAGCATTATAGTCATAGTCATAGGTATTTATTGCATCATGTTGTACAAATATTTTATAAAAACAGTATTAGGTCATATTAGGTAGTATTAGGTATTACATGACCCTGCAAGGCATTGCAACAATAAACATAATTTATTTAATACATTTAAACTTAATCTTAATTAACACGAATTCTCGAGATCGGCTCTTTAACTTATACGTAATATACTTAAATAACTTAACTACTTATTAAAAAACTTTAGGTATAACAAGTTCCAAATTGCGGTGTTTCAGCCATTGTATCAATTGATCCAGCGGCAGCGTGTTATAAAGTTGCCGTTGAAGATCTGGACTATTTGTACTTGGGAATGCTGCCGGTGTGTCGTCGGCGTAAAGTATGCATTGTTCGTTTATACATTTTACTATATGATTTGTATAAATAATGAATATGCATCCTAGTATACTTTCCTGAGGGATTGAGCATTCTACACGTAGTGTTTGCCATCTTATGTTGTTAAGGGTGTTTCTATTAAAATCGTAATAATCCACTTGTACAAACTGTTCTCTATTTTGTAGATATGATGCAAACCAATAATAGGCTGTTCCGCGCACACCTATTCCATACAGTTTTCTGAGGAGTATTTTATGCGAGACGCGATCGTAGGCTTTACTCATATCCAACATCATTCCTACGGCATATTTTTTGTATCAATTGTTTTCAATATGTCGTTAACATATTCATATACTGCTGTGGTAGTTGATCGATGTTTCCGGAAGCCGTTTTGGCTTTCGTTAAATATACCATATTTTTCACAAAAAGTATTAAGGCGTACAGCCATAGCAGATTCAAATATATTAGAAAGTGTTGATAATAGACCTATAGATCGAAATTGTTGTGGTTTACTTGCATGCCTTTTTTTAGGCACTGGTTTGATTACGGTTGTTTTTACTTTTTTATTTTCAAGTGCTAATTGCTGCACTGAAGCTAAATTAAATATTTATAAAATTTTATAAAATACGGTTGTTTTATTAAATCGGGGAATGTTGCTTCTACAAAAGACTGGTTAATTAGGTAAGTTAAGGTTATAACTAGCTCATCTATACATTGTTTGATTAATGTCGGTTTGAGGAATTCATCATTACCGTAACTTGATTTATTTTTTAATGTTCTTATAATATTGCTAACTTCGCGTATATTCACCGGATTGAGAAACATGGAGTTGTCTATTGATGCAAGAACAGGGTGGCCTTCGGGATCCTCGTTGTTATTCACGTTGGAACCTACTGATACAAAATATTTGTTAAAAGTGTTTGCCACAAGGAGAGGATTCTTAACGCTATCACCATTAATCTTTAAATATCGATTTATAAAAATATCTTAATAATTTTTTTATTACTTTTATCTGTACGTTCCTTAATAATTTGCCAAATAGTTTTTTTTACATTTTTTGATGTTTTTATATTGTTAATATATTGCATTTTTTTTGGAAAAATGTACTGTATTTTTTAGCATTTTTACATATCGTTTATAGTATTAATTTGAAACATTACTATTTGTTTGTGACTATGACGTTTATTTTTACATGATACTTTTATGCCCTTAGTTTGCCAAGGTTTCATTTTATTTTTTATTAATATTTTTTGCTTTGGAATATATAAATTAAGTAAATTTGTCATATGGTTATAGAATGCATTATAGTTTTGCTGACAAAAGCTTAATGTCCTCGAGTTCTATGAAGTCCATATCTTCTCTCAGGAACACACACACACCTCCACCTTCACGTGTCGACCGGCAGAACGCGCCGGCGATTATATATGCGAAAGGAATGCGTCTCTATTCCTCCTTGAGCATCTTGTGAAAATGCAAGGTGATCCGCCCTAGTGATGGCTGCTTTTCCTAAGCCCGCGTTCTGTCGGGTTTCGTTATTCTGATATGTAATACCTATCTGGAACCTAGAGTCTCTTCGAGAGTTTTGGTTAGACTTTCGGAAGTTCTCGTCCGTGTTGCCTTCGCTTTAAACTTTTCTCACGTAGGAAAGCCGATATCCAGCGTCCAGTATTTTTAAAACATTTAACGCATCCGACAAGATATTTCGTAACTCTTTTAGTGAGCAGCTCAATTTTCAGGGCCCTTCAGTTCCCATGTTTTCCTATGCGACTCAGTTCTTCAATGTGTCCAGAAAGGTCTGTACCAGTAAGATCATAAAATACGTTAATGACTCGGTCGTGTAGTTCATAATCAGATTCGTATCTAGAGATCTAGAGATCCTCTTAGCCCATAGAGAGCCAAGGTTTTACTCCGAGTGATTGTCTTCAGCAGTAACACTTGCATATGTGGTTGGGTTATGTTGGGAATTATCAATTACTGTCTTGTTTATTTCCATTTGCTTTAATTCCTGTCTTAGTTTAATATTTTCCTTTTCTAAGTCCTATCGTACGGAGCGATTTTATTCTTGTTTCAAATGCTGTATGCTGACTGGTTATTTTGAGTATACCATGTTTGCAGTAATTTTATAGTTTCTGATAATTCACGGTCTCGGGGCTCCTGCTTTTCAGATTGCGCCGATAACCGCACTCGTAGTTCACGCAACTCTATCAGAAGGGCGGCCTCCGTGCTTATGATACAATGTGTTATCTTATCTCCACTGGGGGCGTATTATCCAGGAGTAAAGAGTCGTCATTAGTTGACTTCTTGGAAGTTTTACGCCTTAACGTTATGCTTGTTTTAGAATAGCACTGTTCCTGTACTACTGGGGTGTTAGTGGTATCGTGTTTTGGTTGATTTGATTTACATTGTTGGCATTTCCAAGACTTTTTACTTTCTATAGTCATCAGATAGTATATTTTTTCAGATACGTTTACACAAATTAAATCATAATTTTCTTTGCAAAACGAGCATTATAAAAATTGTCTATTTGTAATTTCTTCTAAGCATGCTGCACAGGTCTTTGCCATCTTTTGGATTCTAAGGATTAAATAATAAAAAGCAAATAAATGTCTTTCAAATAAATATTTTCAAAAGTAAATAATAGTTCCAATAATTTTCTTCAACAGATGTGTTTGATCGTCCAGCGCCATCTTACGGCTAGTGGACAATCGAAGCTTTAATTTTTTATTGTGTGTTGTATTGGCAGGTCGCATACAATGGTGATGCGTTGCCTTATTACAATAATTGCTAATAACAATGAAACCACGTCTCGCTATTGTGTCCATTTGTACTTGTGAAACTGGCTTAGAATCGACGAGGACAGGATAGGGAGTTCCGAAAGATATGCAACGATGATGAGTCAATACTGGATGTTATTATTATGAATTACCTTTTAACTAGTGCAAAATACATACAGCCGCTTCGATCGAAAACGGAAAGTTCTGACACTCTCAAATAATAGTAACGAAATCTGCCCGATGCCATTGTGTCATCGTCTATGCACCGTGGCGGTCGCTGACGTGTGTTCGCGTTGCAGAAGTTCCGCGCGTACGTGTCGTGCGCGGGGCGGCTGGCGCGGCTGGAGGCGCGCGCGGCGGCGGCGCGGGCGCGGCAGGGGGCGGGGGCGGGGGCAGGCGCGGGGGCGGGCGCGGGCGGGGGCGGGCGGCCGCCGTCGCCGCCCTCGCCCCCGCGGCGGGCGGCGGCGCGCGCGCGGCGCGGTCGGTTCGCGGCGCCGCTGGACGGCGAGCTGCCCGCCGTGCTGACGGCGTGCGTGCGCGTCATCGCCACCTACGGCCTCAAGCACCAGGGCATCTTCCGCGTCTCCGGCTCGCAGGTGCGTGCGCATTTCTCGGTCTTTTCAGAGTGTTCATCATTACGTTTCGCTGGTGTCAGACATCATTATATATACTTATTTATTTTTATGAACCCATCATGGTGAGCGCCTACGAGCGGAAAGTAGAAGCCCAACCGTAGCGGTCGGTTACCGGTTCTTACGGTATGACGATCGTGGATCAGTAAGCATTTAAAATTTTGCTCTACTATATGTGTAATTGTCACGGAGCACTGGTATGCCACCCATAACCTTGTTTGTTTTCAAATTAGAATACGATGCTCGGTTCATCAAACCGGTCGCTGAATTCTTTTGCTATTGGTCCTTCGAGCTAAATATATTACATAGAATGATATCCCGACAAAAATTATTACAAAAAATTGTACAAAAAAACAATTTTATTATTTGCTACGATGACAGCAATAGGTATTTATAATAAAATAATTTTATCATTGATCGGATGACACACGATAGAGAGATGAACGTGAACTTATTACGAAATGATCGTTCGCGTTAAGTGCCGACAGCAACAAAATGTACGTACGGTCGACGCCCGCTCTAAAGTAGCGTGCGTGGAGCGCGGGGGTGAGCAGTGAGTAGTGAGTAGTGAGTAGTGAGTGGCTGCGCGGCGTGCAGGTGGAGATGCAGGCGCTGCGCGCGGCGTTCGAGCGCGGCGCGGACCCGCTGGCGGGCGTGCGCGACGCGGCGGACGTGAACAGCGTGTGCGGGCTGCTGAAGCTGTTCCTGCGCGAGCTGCGGCCGCCGCCGCTGCCGCCGCAGCTGCAGGCCGCGCTGCTGCGGCTGGCGGCGCTGCCCGACGACGCGGCCTTCGTGCGCCGGCTGCGCGCCACCTTCGCCGCGCTGCCCACGCCCTCGCTGCTGCTGCTGCGGTACCTCTTCGCCTTCCTCTCGCAGTGAGTCTCCGTATTAATATAGGAGAGTATGCGATTGGCTCTACTCGGATGCAGAGTTCAGATGCGATAACGGTGGTGGAGCAGGATTGATTATTATTCGGTCCACTTAACTAGTCGTTCCATTACTTAAGTATACTTCCTAAATATGGCAATGCACGACTTTCTAGAAGTAAACACTGCATGCACAAACAACAACAAAAAAATAACATTATTGAAATAAGTTGAAAAAACTGTATTGTAACATGTGCTTTTTGATTTTAAACCTCAAGTAAAGATTTATTTTTTAATAATGATTGTATTCAATAGAAATATTATACAATATTATTGTAATAACGTACGAGCTTAGAGCATTAAAAGCGTACGAGTCGTGCGAATTAGTACGAAAACACATCCATAGTGTGTGTAAGCTAAGCGGTGGGCACGTGTTGCAGCCTGACGGAGTACAGCGAGTGGAACATGATGGACGCGTGGAACCTGGCCATCTGCCTGGGCCCCACGCTGCTGGCCGCCTGGGGCGAGGGCGGCGCGCAGGTGGCGGCGCAGAACCTCGTCAACGAGCTCGTCAAGCGCGCCATCGTGCACCACCACGACCTCTTCCCGCAGGACCTCGCGCCGCACACGCTCTACCCCCGCCAGTCAGTACCTACCCCCGTCACCACCGACACCGCCGACACCGCCGACACCACCGACACCACCCACAGCTCCTGCCGGCCGTCGATCCTTTTGTTTGTCCATTCTTGAATCGATACACCCATTACATTCATTTTATGTTTCTACATGCCCTCCATTCATTTTATTGATATGCGTAAATAATAATGAATTATTATTATTTACTTAAATGTCGTCCACATAAAGCGCCGGCAAATACAAATGTTTACTGAAAGTTTAATAATGATCCTTCGATACCTAAGTGATGTTGTTCGCGCAGTTTCCCAAATCCCGACGAGCCTGCGCCCGACGCTGCGCCTGCGCCGGAGCCGGAGCCGGAGCCGGCGGCCGACGAGCCGGACGCGCGCGACGCGCTCTCGCTCTACGACGACGACGGTCAGTACCGCACGTGCCAGGCCACCACCACATTACTGCATTCATTAACATTTAGCTTAATTGGGTCCGTTCAATCCATACCGCACCACTCGCAACTCCATTTATCAGATCCTTAAAAACTAAAATTTTTAGTGGTTTGTAAGAGACCGGTCGATGCTACAACCGAACGAGAAGTTACTGTTCAATCGCAATGTGACTTCACCATAAGAGTGACATTCCATCGAAGCTGAGCTGAGCAGGGCTGTGCTGGACGGAGCAACGTTATCCGCTCCTTCACTCCATTGAAACGGGGCGGTGCAGAGCCGGGCGGGGCTGTGTCCGCTTGTATCCGCCCCGCTTGCTCTGCTCTGACCCTCCCCGCTCGACTTCACCCCGCCCCGCTCTGAGCCTCCCCGCTCGACTTCACCCCGCCCCGCTCTGACCCTCCCCGCTCGATTTCACCCCGCCCCGCTCTGACCCTCCCCGCTCGACTTCACCCCGCCCCGCTCTGAGCCTCCCCGCTCGACTTCATCTCGCCCCGCTCTGCCCCTCCCCGCTCGACTCCGCCCGCCTCGCTCGCCGCTCGATTCCACCCCTCTCCGCTCTGACCCTCCCCGCTTCACTCCGCCCCGCCCCGCTCGCCCCGCTTCTCCCGCAGCACCCAGTGCGCAGCTCGTGCTACATGACGTTTTTCCTTAGAAATAAGACGCCGTTCATGTATGCTTCGCTATCCACCGCCCACTGGAGCGAGCTAGGATGGGCCGTTAAAACGAATAATAATAATAAATCTTTATTTGCATAAAACATGGTACACAGAGATGGTTAACAATAAAATAATCCTCATGTCTAGCGATATAAAATTGCATGCAAATATTTATTGTGTAAATGAACTTATTTTTCTACTAGTTCTCTAACATCATAAATTTATACAATTTATTTTTAAATAAATTGAAATTAAATTGCTTAATGTCTCTGGAATCTTATTATAAATTCTTACACTCATAGCAAGACAACTTACCTACTAACTTACTATATTTATCAGATTCGGGTACATCATTAAGAACGAACCTATCAGAATTCCTTTTAATCTAGAGTTTACATCACGTGCCTTCTTAAATAGCTCTATATTCTTTTTAACAAAAGTGCAAGTTTCTAAAATATACAATGATGGTAGTGTTAGTAAGCCAAGGTCTCTAAATAAAGGTTTGCAAGACTGGTATGGTGGGATTCCACAGATCGCTCTCACACATTCCTTTTGTGCCATGAAAACCTTATTTTTTCCAGTGCTGTTACCCCACAATATTAAGCCATAGCGTAGTATTGATTCTATGTATGCATGGTAGGTTGTAATAGCCGTTTCCATAGTAAAGTGCGTAAATAAATTGATTAATTCTTTTACATATATTATCTATATGGCACTGCCAGTTTAAATTCTGGTCAATATTGACTCGTAAAAATCCAGTTTGCGAGACTTCTTTTATCTTATCAATATTTAATTTAAAATTGAATTTGTGATTCTTGCATTGATTAAACTGAATAAATTTAGATTTATCTAAGTTAATCTTTAAATGATTATCCTCTAGCCATTTAATAATTTTGTCAATGGTATCATTTATTGCAATACCACAACACTCACCATAGGCCCTGTCAGAATACCAGCGTCGTTGTGGTGGTGTTTGTTTCTCAGCACCGCAACGACACAAAGCTGAGGCAGGGTCCTAGTTGGCCTTTACACACACTCATTGTTATATAATTATTGTTTTTGTATTAGTTTTAATGTTATTTTTTTGTAATGTTCTCTTATTCATTGTTTTTTTTTTCTGTTATGTCTGTGTGATCGTCAATAAATAATTTCTTTTTCTTTTTTTTTCTTTTTATGTTCACGGATCGAGTCTTTGGTCTTATCAGTTGTAACAATTATCGATATGTCATCAGCAAATAGAATACACTTGTTATTGGTTTCTTTGATTATGTCATTAATATAGAGCACAAATAATATTGGGCCCAATACGCTTCCTTGAGGAACACCACTTTTATTATTATTTATAAAGCTAGATGAATGTGAAATAAGCTCATTATTTGTTATTCTGTTCACCGTTACAGATTGTCGACGGTCTAACAAGTATGATGAAATCCATTGAAGTGCGGGTCCCCTGATTCCTATAGAGTCAAGTTTTTGACGTGACAACGTCTTAAATTAGGTTGCGGCTGGGAGTCACTTATGAAAAAGTGTAACGCTCGGTAACGTAACGATGAGTCACCGAACGAGAGAGAGGCCCGCCGAATGCCTTGCGTCTCTCTCCCACTCAACTATGATCGGTCTGCCGCGCGAGTGAGAGGCACGCGTCCCTTCCACTCGGGCATGGTTAGCCCGCCTAAGAGCGAGAGAGACAGACATAAAAAGTGAAAGGTAAATACGTATGTATGTGTAAAGGTAAAAATAAAATTTTGTTAATATGAAATTCAGTGCGAGATTCTTTGTATAAATTAATGTTTTAAATATAATTCTTTGTATAAATAAATGTTTTAATTTGTTACTATTATTTCATCCTTCTTCCTACTATACGAATGAATATTCACATTAAAATTATTTTACCACTCAAAGTCGTTGTCACGTAAAACTTTCGCCCGTATATCGACTTTACAGGCAACCAATTTTTTTTTTAATAATAATGTATGTGAGACGAGGTCGAAAACCTTGGATAGGTCGAAGAATAAAACCGTAGTCAAAAAGTTATTGTTTAGTCTTGTTAATATGGTGTTTGAAAGTGTATATATAGCTAACGTCGTTGACCTGTTTTTACGAAAGCCAAATTGATCGTCTATAAACGAAGTGTCTTTATAACTTAAAATTAAGCCTTTTCTCCCCTTAAAGTATTTACTTATTGCATAATTTTAGTATTTATTTAAGTATCTTAGAAGTAAAAACAAAAATAAAACATTATCATTTATACTATTATTTGTTAATATTATCTACTTACTTTTATAGTAGGTAACTATTTTTTTATTTTTTTATATATAATGGTATTTTTATCGACTATTTTGTGGTTCACAGATTTCAGAGTTCATCTTAGTCCTCTCGTTTATGAATCGTCCTATGAATAATGTGATTATTGTTAGTTGTAGTGTTTAAGCACCATGTGTTATTTATTACTTTTATATTTTTTTTGTTATCAACCTTAGCTAGCTGTGTACATTTATATTGGCCTTGGCTGTTTATGTACCGATTAAAATTAAATAAAATGAAATAAATTTTCCACACAGCTCAGCTTAGCTCAGCTTGAATGGAGTGTACCTTTATGCTCCACCGATGAATGGGTTGGGTGGGATAATGGATGAGACTGTAAAAGTGCACAATGTCACGTACCGATCAGTACTCCGGCTCCGTCCGGCGTGCTGTACCTATGTTCGGCGTAGTGTTTGACCACGGCTCCCTTTTCTATTTCTAGATGAGATCAGCGAAGATGGAGAGAGCGGCGAGTGGCAAGACTCCAACTCCGCCGAAAACAGGTTTGTACGCAGTTTTTTCTTAAATTACTTTTATTGTAATTTTCTAATGGTTTAAACACAAAAAAAGTACCAAAAAGATTTCTCGATAATTTTTTTTAACACACTTCCATTTTTAAAACAAACTTTTGATGAGACGTCTGCCCATTTCGTATTTTACTGGATTTTGACTTATTTTCTTACATAAACTGTTGACTAATTGTTAATATTTTTATGGGCAACTCACACTTGTTCCAAAAATGGGCTATGTATAAGTAGTTGTCACATATTGAGACATGCAGTTCGTAGAGTAAGACGCTGTAACCGGCGTGTTGCAGGTCGGCGGGCGCGGCGGGCGCGGCGGGCGCGGCGGGCGCGGCGCTCGCGCAGGTAGCGCTGGAGACGTCCGTGTAGGCCGGCGCGGGGCCGCCGCGGGGCCGGCTCGAACGCCAATCGCATTATATTATATTTACATCATCTCATATATTTTATCGCAAATTTTATTGCATGTTATCGTATAGGTACCTGTTATAAGTATTTTTATATGTTGTAAATTATTTTATTACATATTTTATAGTAGTCGGACCGTATCTGCCTAGACATAATGTAATGTTTAATTTACGACGAGCGTAGACTGATTTTAAAGACTTATTAAAGTCCGCCCTCTGGCATGTTACAATTAAGATTTTACTTTGTTGTCGTAATAGAGTCGTAGAAGGCGGATATGCCTATACAATACAATACAATCTGTAAATAAATTAGCAATAATATTTAGGGGTTCGTACATATACCCTGTAAAGACTTCACTGCTTAAATATCACCATTAAATACGGCATCCGGCACCGGCACTGCGCTTGCGCTTGTCAATCAATAGCAAAATAGGGTTGTACAAAATGTTAACATAGCACGTAAGTAAAAAAAAAAAAATTTTTTTTACCACATTTAATGGTTATATTTAAGCAGTGAAGTCTTTACAGGGTATATGTACGCACCCTTAAATATTGTTACTCATTTTTTTACAGATTGTATACAGGTTGTCCCAAAAATGGGACGTAGTACTGGCTCGGGAGATAGCTTAGCTCCAGATCTATCAAATAAAGATATGACCACTCCAAATGTATTACGGTTTTTAATATATTACAGCGTTAGTATTGTTTAGAACTAACTTATTTTATGTTTATTGTTATAGAGATAGAGATTCGATATAGAGATAATCATTTGTTAGGGTCCTTAGTTTTATCATAATATTTTGTGACCATTCTAATAGACACATTGCAAGTGAAAAATCCTTTTTGCAACTAAAATATTTAATATTGAATCATAACTTAACAACATTATGTTATCCGACAGAGATTATATTGGAGTATTGCCATTGGAGTGTATCAGCTCAGATCATATCTCTCGCAACAGCCTGACGTGCCATTTGGGACACCTGCATGGTGTGGCGGCGCCTGCGTCAATACGTGGCCGCGACGCGTCCCGCCGCTTGCTCTTTGTTTGTATTTGTGTTTGTTTGGAACCCGCTGCGGACTGGCCGCTCGCCGGTGGCGGTTGTTGTGAGTTTGGCATTTTATTCTAGTTGGCAACATATTGATGCTTGGCGCCGCTCTGTCGTGTGTAGAATACGAAAATGTTATTATAAACAGCGTGAAATGGATGTCAATCACATTTGTTATACTTAAATATCGTATTAAGTGAGTCTATAAAGTTAATTTGAATATGCTCGCTGCGAATTAACAACCAAAGGAATGTGGAAAGGAAACACGTATAGGGTGGCGTTGATTCAAGTGCGCGTTACACATCGAGTACGAGGCATTACATAGAATGGCGCCAAACGTAACTACAATTACTACGCAAGCTTTTAAGCAATTAACGACTACGAGTTAGTTATCGTAAGTAAGTGAGTTTTCGAGTCATATACAGTATGATGCAGATAATTATTTGATAAAATAATGATGAACTATCTATTTTAATGGGTTTGAAGTCAGACTTGGTAATATTCGCACTTGATTGAATGAGATTCTGTGTGTAGTCTCGCGCCGCCCGGGACTCAGGTTCGCGTCAGTACCCACGGTTGCGTAAATAAACGTGAAGTGTATAACAATGTGGTTGGCGCCCGCTTTGTGCCGACACTGCCTTGATAAAGACTGAAATAAACTAACTTGTGGGCGCCCAGCCGTGGGCGTGGGCGTAAGCCGCGCACCGGCTCGTCATAATGACCAATAAATTCGTTTCACAATATGCATGTTTGTGTTTAATTTACGCTTCTGTTTTAATTTTGTGTGTGGTTTGATTGTTGCTTTCTTATATTAGAAAATGAACAGAACAATCACTTTAACAGTGTTGGTGGTGGGTTCTTGCATGGAAATATATTTTCATTCATATTCATATTTTGATATTCAAATTTAAAAAATAATAAAGAATCATATTTTCTGAATAAATTAATAGTGTAATGGTGTAAAGGTGTAGTGCTAGACACCGACGGCCGCGCGGCGCTCCTGGCGGTGGCGCGGCGCTGCGTCTGTGGAGGTCGTTGGAACGACGTAGCGCTCACTCATTAGCCTATGGACAATCTCTAACAACCGATTCATTTTCTATATTATTATATACCTAATCATTTATTTAGCATTATGTGGCTTCAAATTACATTTCAAAAGGCTTTAAATAGGCTTCAAAGAGTGATATATATTTGTACCCGTTTATGAAGTTGCGAAGATGACTTCACTTTCTCCAAAAAGTCACGATTACTCATTATTGTACGATTATTTAATGATATTGTGACTGATGGTCGATGAACAAATACCTATTATATTAGGATAGTCTACGTACTGCCATCTTTTATTTAGTTGAAATAGTAGGTAGTTATAACAATTATAATAAGTAGCTTTATTTGTATCTAACAAAAACACAATATACAGAAGGGGTGGCGCCCGAGCCGAGCGCGGATTACAGTCCGAAGGGTGTGGCTCGCTGGTTGCAGGAGACCCACAAAAACTATTATTCTGCCTACATTTAATCGATAAAAATCATGGTAACAAATAAGTATAAAAAACGAGGAATATATAAAAAACCGGCCAAGTGCGAGTCGGACTCGCGCACGAAGGGTTCCGTACCATTATCTATAAAAATACTTCAAGATTCTTCTTGTTATCGTTATTAAGACCGAGGAAAAAATTGTAAAAAAATCACGTTTGCTGTATGGGAGCCCACCTTAAATATTAATTTTATTATTTATTTTTATTTATTATTTGTTGTCATAGCGGCAATAGAAATACATCATCTGTGAAAATTTCAACTGTCTGACAATCACGGTCCATGAGATACAGCCTGTTGACAGCCGGACGGACAGCGGAGTCTTAGTAATAGGGTCCCGTTTTACCCTTTGGGTACGGAACCCTAAAAACGTTATTAAATAAATACGTCATCATTATTCTATAAAATGCGATCGAACAAACCTTATCAGGACCTCTTGCCGTTTAGGAAGCAATGTAATGCCTACGAACCTTAAAATTTTAGTCGTATAGACTCAGTAGTAGAGTCCAGCGCGTTAATGAGCCAACGGCGGCGGGCCGCGGCCGGTGCGCTGGGAGTGTCGGTGGGCGGTCGCTGGGAGTCGCGAGCGCAAGCGAGTAGTGTAGTAAGCCGTTGGCGTCCGCAGGTGCGCGCGCCGCCCGCAGCCGGCCAGCCCGCCGCCGCCGCCGCCGCCACCGCCGCCACCGCCGCCACCGCCGTCACCGCGCTCGCCAGGTACTGTTCTTACTCTAATTTCTCTACTTGCTACTTAATTAAGCAGACATTGAGTTTAAAAAGTTTAAGGAGGCAAAATAGGCAGCTGAACAGCAGTTAAGTACTATTATTGTTACGAGGTCATTTCTATGCTGCACTGCGTCGTCTATATCTATGTCTATACTAATACTAGCTGACCGGCGGACTTCGTACCGCCTTGACAGTTTCCATGACAACACTACAAACAAATCATTTTGTATTGGAAAAATTTCAAAAATCTAAAATAAAATTAGGGGTGGACCACCCTTAACATTTAGGGGGATGAAAAATAGATGTTGTCCGATTTTCCACCCTAGCCGATATGCACGCTAAGATTCACGAAAATCGGTCGAGCCGTTTCAGAGGAGTTCAATAACGTACATCATGACACGAGAATTTTATATATTAGAAGAAGATTATTAAGAGGAAAGCTTTGTATATTTGTATGTTTGCAACGAATAAACTCAAAAATTACTGGACCGATTCAAAAAATTCTTTCACCATTAGAATGCTACATTAGCGCTGAGTGACATAGGCTATATTAAAAAAGAGATGTCCACCCGTGCGAAGCCGGGACGGGCCGCTAGTTTTCTATAAAGTCCGATTGGCTCGCGCTGCACCGATAACAGTTGGTTGCATAGGTTACGCACTTTGTATTACTATCAGAATAAGAGACCTATTTCCCAAACTATTTTAGTTGGTATTTTATTTAAATTTATTTTATTGAGTTGGCTCAGTATTTTTTCCCGCGGTTTTGGAATGCTGTTCTACATGTTTTTTTTTTAAATGTTATCTGCCAACAAAAATTCTCATATTACTACCTCCACTTCGAAGCTGCGAAAGGAAATGCCTCCTCATGGAATGGTTTTTTTCTATATTAATTGTGGTAGTCTGTGAAATGTTCCGCCAGTGCTATACTGTATGTTACTTTTGCCTGATTGTGACGTTGCGACTGCATACTGAATGAGCCCCGCCCGCAGCCGGCGCCTGGCCGAGAGCACGCCCGACCTGGTGCTGGACCTGCCCGCGCGCGCGCCCGCGCCGTCCCCCGCGCCGTCGCCCGCCCCCGACGCCGCCCCCGCCCCCGCCCCCGTTGACCCCGCCTCTGCCCCCGCAGCCGCGGACTCCGCAGACACTTTCCTGCGCAACCGCGACACGCTCAAGAAAAAGCCCCCTCCCAGGTTTGTATTACACGTTTCTCTGGAGCTACCCACCCACGTCCATTCTGGATTTGTAAAGTATATTTAAATGAAATTTATTCACATATTTCTGCTCCGATTATCCAAATATAAAGGTTTTGCATGAGTAGGTAATTTTAATAAGCACGATCTAATTTAGTCGCTCGGCTGATACAACAACAACGGCGAACCAATTATTTTTTTCAAATTAAGAACCTTTGTTTATCACATCCAGGTTACATGCACAACTATTGAAATGAAACAACTTTTACGGATCTACTCGCGTTTATTTTACATTTTTTTTTATTTTTTTTTTATTTTTTTATGATTCAATAATCCTTCGCGGGGTCCTGTGACCACGGACCTGTAAGCTGTTTTATTTCAATGTGTAATGTTGTGTAATCTTTAGAAAACAATATGTATAATTATATCAATAAAATGAAACCCTAACACTATTTTCATCGGCAGACGTACGCCTGGGCCAGAGGAGAGCGGCGGCGAGTCAGACGGCGCATCGGGTGGGGACGCGAGCGGGGCGGAGGCGGAGGCGGGGGCGGGCGCGGGGCCGGGGTCGGCGGGCGGCAGCCCCGTGCCCGCGCGGAACACGGCGCGCGTGGCGGCCAAGTTCGCGGAGCTGACGCTGACGGGCGGGTCGCTGAAGCCCGCGCTGGCCGCCAAGCCCGCGCTGCTGCGCCGCCCCACGCCGCACCCGCGCGCCGCGCAGCCGCACGACCCCGCGCCCGCCCCCGCCTCCGCCCCCGCCTCCGCCCCCGCCCCCGCCCCCGACGACGACGCCTGCTAGGCGGGCCCGACCACCCCTAGCGCCTAGACGGAGTTTTTCACTATTCTGTCGTGTTGAAATAGACTACGATTCGGATGGGAGTTAAAGTAAAATACTTATGATTGGAATGAGCGGCGCCACCTAGTGACGTGTCAGTTTAACTAGCTCGTATAGTAGTAGGAGGATAGTGAAAAACTCGCCCTCAGCCCCGTTGTCCGTTCAATTAGCCGCTAGTGCTCCTAGTTGGGTTGTGCTCTCTGAAGATAGCATGTTAAGCAATTACCGTCATATGCATTGATGCAGGCGAGCGGCTCGAGTGGCCGACCGATTGTATGTTTCGTTCAGGTAGCAGCCTCCTATGTACGGTCAGCGTCATATCGATCGAATCAATATTAGTGGTCGTTAACATTAATAGCCAAATAAACATTACGTAATTAGGATTGGAGTTTGTTTTTGACAAACACTCATATTTTTTATTCATGTAATAATTGACTTAAGCATAACGTATTCAGACAGGCTTCCTTCCCTTAAAAGTGGAGATTTTAACCATAAAAAGAATCGATCAATTTGACGCTGACTTTGAGACGATTTGGATCATACTGAGTTACAGCTGATGTGACGACTTCTGATCAATTTGTCGTCACGTCAGCCATCCTATCATATATCAAAGGAGCAACTCTAAAAGCACCTTCATTGTTACCTCGAGGTAGGTACATTATTTCGGTAATTACCCACGGCCGTTTCTATTGTCTTCAAAATAGTTTTAGGACAGTGTGTCGCGGTGACATTCGACTGTGAAATAATAAAACAGACTTATTTTTAAAATACCTTGAACGGTGTAATTGTAATAGCTTGAGAGTGTGCGCGAGGAGGCACTCGCCCGGCGTAGCTGCAGCTCGCCCCGCGCTCTGCTGAGTCGGGGGGGGGTTACGTATAAGAATTGTATTGTTTTGTACCGTACCTATATACATATATATATGTTTATTTTCGTATGCGACGGCGGCTCGCGGCGCAGATGTGAATATTTTTTTACACGTTTAAAGGCTAGGCCGCGCTCGCGCCCGCCGTCTGTGATATTACGTACGTATGATACGGCGTCCTGTATCCGATAATCTCTTAACCTGTACACGTGTACTCAATAAACCAGTATTACCGACGCTGAGCCTTTCATTTTCCTTAGTCTACAGTCTATATTTATACAAAGAAAAGAAATTGTATTAACGATTTCCTAACTTTTCGCTTACAACTCAATATTCTACGGAGAGACCTGGGTTAGGTGGTGAAAATCTAAAAAACTTAGTTTTATCATGTTTTATAACTGAAAACCATCCCATCGAGATACTCTTTTAATCTCAAGTGTATCGTTAAATTCCTCTCCAGTCCTAGTCTCTCCTATCTAAAGAAAATATTAAAGAAGTGTCATCAGCTAATAGTGCTATTTCCGACATTTCCTTAATCATTATAGGAAGATCATTTTTTTTATAACTTTATAGGCAAGTGTTTGAGCGCGATCTCGCCTGATGACAAAGCATATTTGCCTAGATAATGATGTCCAGCCCCCCGACCGCCTAACCGATCGCTTTGGCTACGTGTATAGTTTATGACGTCATCTTGTCATCTAGCTAATACGTATAGGCATATATCGAAAGCTATAGCCTACGAAATGACAAGATGACGTCATAAACTATACACGTAGCCAAAGCGATCCGTTAGGCGGTCGGGCCCCAGGTTGTATGTATAAACATTGATATAAACAAGAAACAAAACGGACCGAGAATAAATCCCTGAGGCACTCCCATCTTTACAATTGGATTACCTTCTGAAACTGCATCATTAATGCCTATTTTTTGATTTGTATTGGAAACAATTTACCAATTAAAGACAAAAGAGATGATCAACACACAATCGAACGCTTTAGAGATCCCAAGAACCTACCTACCTACCTACTGTATCATGTGAGGCCTGCCAAGCCTCTAGAACAAGTCTTGCGCCAGCACCTTGTTTGATCGGCTTTCGTGAAACTGATCATTGTGTAAAAATTCTGTTTATTCTAAAATGTGCATTCATTTGTGTATATATTATTGCCTCGAATATTTTACTAAGTGCTGGCAGAACTGAAACCGGTCTATAGTTAGCAGAGTTTAACGTATCTCCAGATTTAAATAAAAATAGGAGTCACTTTACTATTTTTTATTAAGATTATAGGAAGTCAAACGACGCCCTAGTCATAGTAATATATTTCTTTTCACAACTTATAACAATTTGTACAGAAGTTGTCGTACAACTCAATATTACGTGTAATCACTTACAATAATAATGCCATCTCGAGAAACGGCAGGGTCGTCAACGTCGCCGTCACAAGTGTGGCAGGCGCGCCCGCTGCTCAGCAGGGCGATCGAGAAGCCGCGGGACGCGGCCGGTGTGCGGGCGAAGTCAACATTAACAAATTAACTATGAGAATAACAGATGAGCCCTCTGGCCCGGTGCGCACGTCCGTCCTCTCCTTTCAAAGCACTTCACTCACAAAATATGCTGTCTCTCTCTGAATCGGGGCAAACGGAAAGGAACCGAAATCATTTATTTCAGAAAGCAATCGAGATTGGAGCGGCAGGTGTGTAACGCAGGAGGCTAGTAACGCAGGCAGTGGTCGTGCGAGTGGTGCATGGGCGCGGCGTTCTCCTTGTCGCGCGCGTAGTGCGGCGCGGCGTGGGCGGCGTGCGGCGCGGGCGCGGGCGGCGGCGGCGCGGGCGCGGGCGGCGCGAACTCCCCGCCCAGCGCGGCCTCGTACTCGTCGCCCGACCCGTCCGACGCCTCCAGGTACCCGAACAGCCGCGCCGCACCCGCCGCGCGCCCCTCCCGCCGCCGCGCGCCGCCCGCCTCCGCGCCCGCGCCCGCCCCCGCCCCCGCCACCGTGCCCGCCGCCCCCTCCGCCGCGCCGCTGGCTCCGGCCCCGAAGCCGCCGCCGGCCACGCGCGCCACGCCCGTCGTCGGCACCTTCAAGTTGCGGCTCTCGATGTGGCTGTTGATATATTTTACAGATTAACATTTTGGTTTTACCCCCCCCGAATCGCTTTGATCCTGCTTTACGTTTTACTCTGTCGACATAACCGTATACACAATTTACCAATTTCTTAGTGACGTTAATTACGTACCTATGTAAAAAGAAAGATTTATGCATATTTGCTTATATTGCAAAAACTGACTTACTCGAAACTTGACGTTATACCTAGTTTTAAGATCATGTGATATGCTCCCCCTCACCTCAAAAATGCACGTACCGGTGTAGACGTTCCTTTTTTGTTTTTTTATTGCTTACAGGTTAGTACTTGGCATTCACCTCCCCTGATGTTAATCCCGGAATCCTCAACTACATTGAAGCGAGCCGTCTTTCTACCCGACTGCGTCAGAAGGAGGGTTATGTTTTTCGAGTGTATGCGCTGTTTCTTTGGCACGCCCTACAGCCTAAACGGCATGGTGGATTTTAACATATGAGGTGCCGTTAGAATTGTTTTGACTGTGGGAGCCTATGTCAGGCTATAAAAAATACAAAAAAAAAGTAAAAACATTGTGCGGGTTAGCTATTAGTAGTCTTGACCCTAAAAAACTGTTAGAACGACCACACGTTCAAAATTCTTTAAACGAACTACAACGTCTACGGAATTTAATTGCCAGGCGATATGGCGATATGGATATGGCCAATTTTTCTAAGGACGTAGATGTATTTAATAATAATTTTCATTAACAATGTTGGTGTTTTGTTTTCGGGAATATTAGCAGTTTTTATTATTCCCATGTTTAAAAAACTCAAAGAACTTGTCACTCAAAAGTACTAGACGTCAAAGAGTTTCGTTTTTACGCCGAGTATATTAGAGTATATTATTGTTTTATATAGTTGTTTTAACAGTCAGGTTTTTTATTTTATTTTAATAATTTAGTTTTTGGTTTTTGTCAAAGCGTTGAACGTCATCCCATTTCAGAAACTTTTTAAACGAGGGTGACGTATGGATTTCGTGAAACTACATGATTGCGGACTGCAGAATTAGTCCTTGGTGGCTACTGGTTACTTATCTCATGTCAGTGCGTTACGATCGTGGAACATATAAGACTGACAACCATCGGTGTAGGGCAGTATTTTCTACATTATTTATGCGTTACACTAACTGCATAACATTTTTCTTTAATTACTGAGGTGACGTACGTGTACATGGGCTCCTGATGGAGGGCGCTAACTCGGCCCATGGACGCTCGCAACTGCAGGGTAACAGGAACGCTCCGACCCTGGAGCTTCAATGCTTATGCCTTTACATTTACGCCCTGTAGTTTTACTAGTTCCTAGATACTATTTAATCGGAACTCAGCCACTCCAAATAATAGTTCGGCAACAGAAGAGGAACTAAGGTGATCATTTAAAGTACTTGGTTTGTGTAGAAGCCTACCACTAGAAATAAATACAATTTGTGATCCGCTGATGGTTGAGCTCTCATCGGCCGCGATGCTCGGCGGCGCGTGCGGTACTCACTGCGCGTCCCTCAGGTGCAGCGCCAGCTGCGGCTGGTCGTCGGCCAGGAAGGGGCAGCGCGCGCACGCCTTCTTGTTGTGCACCTTGTGCACGTGCGTGCTGAGCCGCTCGGCGCGCGCCGCCTTGTACTCGCACAGCGCGCACGCGAACGGCTTCAGGTGCGTGTTGAGGTGCCGCTTCAGGCACCAGTTGTCCACGCCCGACCACGAGCAGTAGCAGCACGCGTACCGTCGCTCGCCCTGTTAATGCACACACACTTATTCATAGCGTGGAAGCGCTCGGTGCCATCTTATCTGATGGAAAGAGACGATACGGTGAAGAGTAGATAAAAAATAACTACGGTAATGCCAGTTTTTATGTGTCAAAGTGTGTAAAGTGTTCAAACTGGCCCATAATGTTGCAAATTTTTTAGCTCTTTGAAAATAGCACTTTTAAATAGGTGATTTGATTTTGATTTTACATTTCTTCTATTATACAGCAACGTCAACACGTCAACGCTTTGTGTCGACTGCTTAGCAATGAACAGAAACAAAAATTAGTCCACTTTTGTTGTAGAGAGGTCGTAATAGAAGGAAAGTCTTTAAATAGTAAAAGTAAACCTTTCGGCGAACCGGTGCTTGTGCGGGGACTTGCTGCGGCGGCGGCTGCTGCTGCTTGTGGTGCGGCGGCGGCGCGGCGTCGGCCTTGGCCAGCGGCGCGCGCTCCAGTTTGACGGGAGGCGGTGCGGGCGCTGGGGCGGGGGCGGGCGCGGGCGCGGGGGCGGGCGCGGGCGCGGGCGGCGCGCGGAACTCCAGCGCGCGGGGCGGCGGCTCCGCGGGCGGCTTGCTGTAGTAGTGCAGCGCGGGGGCGGGGGCGGGCGCGGGCGCCGGCGTGGGCTTGGCGGGCGCGCGCCGGATGCGGTTGAGGTCGTAGGGCTGGTCGCGGTGCATGCGCAGAAAGTGTTTCTTGACGTGGTCGGCGCGGTTGAACTGCTTCTGACAAAGGTAGCAATGGAAGGGCTTCTCGTCGCGGTGGATGTTCTCGTGGCGCGTGAAGAGGTCGCGGCGGTCGGTGGCGTACGGGCAGGAGCCGCAGGCGTACCGCTTGCCGCCCTCGCCCGCTTCCGCCGGCGCCGCCAGCGCCTCGCCAGCGCCTCCGCCCGCGCCCCCGCCGGCGCTCTCAGCCCCGCCTCCGCCGCTATTGCGACGCTCGTTACGTGTCTCCACCTGTTATAACCATAGTAGAAATATATAAATATATAAAATTGACCATTTTAAATGGAAACTTAGTGAACAGCTACAATTTCGAGCCATGACTAGATTTCATTAACTTATTTTAATAAAAAAGGAATAGAACGGTTTACAAAACACAAATGTTGAAAAAAAATCCACGAGCAGGATTTGAACCTGCACCTTTCTGACATACCGGGTCAGGTGCTCTTCCAATTGAGCTATCGTGGTTCTAACCAGCCCGCCGAAATTATTCAACACTATTTATTTTTTACATTGAAAGCCAAAGGCGCCAATTCAATGTCAACAACTACCGTGATTAATCTGACGTTTTTGAAAACAAAAACATTTTAGAACGGTTTAGTCCATAGCAGGAAGCTTTCATTAGAGATTGGGTCGCGCGGGTGCGTGGTGCGTCGTGCCTTGTTCTTAAGGCGCTGCAGGTAGCGCGTGAGGTCGTCGAGCGCGGGGTTGTCGCGCAGCAGGTGGTCGGCGGCGGCGGGGTCGGAGTGGTGGTCGCGCGCCAGGTGGCTGCGCACGCCGCGCGCCCAGCCCGACGCGAACCCGCACCCCGCCACCGGGCACTGGAACGCGCGCGCCTGCGCACACATGCACACACTTACTACCATGACAATGTTAACAAAACGTTACATAGAAATGGTGATATGTACGTAAGTACCTAGTAAAAGTAGTAATAGTAACAAAGTCATGCAGATAACCCATGTACGCTGCGTGCAGAGGTAATCAGCATGATTTAGTTTTCTTTTCTTTTTCGATTTAACCCCTATTATATAAAATAAAGCTGTCTCGTCCACGTGCGTTATGATTTACAGTAGTTCATAAGGCTAAATTAACGTAGCTCATTGATGTACACCAGGAATAGAGAGGGGCCAACAACGGCACACCAAGGTGAGTGAGTTTGATAAACGTGAGCGATCGTTGAGATAATTTTTAAATATTTCGGGGGCAAAAGGGCAACACCACAGACGACAGCTCTAAAGAGCTTGTCGAATATAATGGGACAAGAGACAAAAATAAATTTTGAAATGTTTTCTTAACAGTGACAATAGAGTCCATACAGTCATAAATACTGACTCGGGCACCAGTCTTGTGTAAGGATGGAGTCAACTAATTTTTTTTCAAACTAAAGAAAATATACCCAAGTTAGACACAGATAGATCACACATCCATAACTACGAGTAAAGGGATCAAAGTAGGCACCATGAGGCTTTATTTTGATGAAATGTACACTCTGGATTAGGATATACTTCGACAGCCTGCCATCTTTCGCTGGTAATCCTAATGATAAGAGTCGTGTGTTTGCTGAAGGTCGCTAGTGTGTGGAGCAGTGGCGAGGAGTGGTGACCTGCGAGTGCGTGCCCAGCCAGTGCTCGGCGATGCGCGCGAGGAAGCCGACGCACTCGCAGTCGGCGCACTTGAAGAGCCGCTGCGCTGGGTTGTAGGCGGCCACGCGCGAGTGCGCCCACGCCAGCGGCTCCTCCGCCGCCGACCAGCGGTCCTCCGCGCTCGTGTCGATGCGCGGCGTGAAGTTGGCCTGCGACAACCGAACAACGACCACCTCTGATACTCGTATACTTACAAACTACCTACACTTTACATTCTCCAGAACAATGCACAAACCAAATATAGACACAGTATAGCATTTAACACTATATGGAAACACCTACTTCTACAACAGCTACAGTATGAAAAATAAGTGAATAAACATAAGTTAATAACAGTTGAATAGTAGAAGTAGTATTTAATTTATTTTTATATTATTTACAGTCACATATATTTTTGAATAAGGTTAATTAATTAAGTTGATTCTCATCTTACTCAGACTGTTTGTTGTCGCTACTGGGTAAGCAGCTGGCTCATCTCACCGATGTTAAGTGATGTAAGACCGAAGGCGCGGTGGAGTCACCCGGAACCCTCATTTACTGAGGCACTGGCTATCTTATCTAGCGGCCGGAGCAGAACAATGCTATATCATTGATGTAATGGTGACATATTTAGATAACACTATATCAGCATAATAAAAACCGAAGTTATTTTAAAATATATCTTTTTGTAAACATATCCAGTTTTAATGAACGGAGCGCTTGTGCAGTGGCAGGGAGGCACGGACCTGCAGAATCCCGGGCGGCGGGAAGCCGTTCTGCATGAGTGCGGCGAGCCCCCAGGCCGTGATGTGCTCCTCGGGGCGCAGGTCGTCGTCCAGGTCGCGCTCGGCCGCCGGGAACTCCACGCCCACCACGCCCACGCCCACGCCCACGCCCACCGCCTCCTCGCCGTACAGCTTCTTGGTGATCTCCTTGAACATGTCCTCGCAGTCCATCGTCAGCGACGCCACGCTGCCCACGCCGGCGCCTCCCTCCATCGCTCACCACCTGACGAACAATATTCACTATTAAACGTTGCACCAGTTGTCTCCGCGTCTTGATTCTATTTTCACATAACATTAGGAAGAGCGGAGTCATTTTCTCATAAAATGGAAAAAGGGTAACAATGAATTTGCCGATGAATTCATTTTTAGGAAACCGCAAAATCACGAATTTTCAAGGACAAAAAATGAACCTAACCGACGTCGCCTGTCGAACTCTTCATCGCAAATTCTACTAAAACATTATAAAATTGTCATTGTTTACACTTTTCTCCGAAAATACTTTTAATTCTCGAATGCCTGGTAGTTAAATATGTTCAATTGTACAAGTTACGTGAACATAACAAGCATCTGCCGCGTGTGCTGGATTCGCAGCATACATTGCGCGCCATATGCGACGCCGCACTTGGTGCTTCACCGCAGCCACGTAGTGTACGATGCATAGAAGCCCATGCTCTTGTTTGTGTTTCACTTTCACACAGCCATTCTGGTTAAAAGTGTGTAGTATATTATTATAATATGGTCAGCTTCCTGAGATATCAGTTTAATCTAATCGATCGCTAATCGGTCGAGTCGTTGGATTGACTCTAGGAGTATGACAGCAGGCATGCGGGGCGGCGGCGGCGGTGGCAGGCTCAGCTGGAAGGGGTACTGGCGGGAGTACTACGGCTGCATGTGGGCACACGCGCGGGTGGCGCGGAGCAGTGGGCCAGCGGCGGGCGCCCGCTGCCGGGCGGGATGCACCCGGCCGCCCCCCGCCCAGCACCCGCCGGCGCCCGCCCGGCTCGCGGCACGAGGCCCCCTCGCTACGGCCGCGCTACCTTTGGGTCCGTCATCCCTTGTTGTTGTTGAGTGACTTAGTGGCATGATCCGTTAAGTGGCAATGACACGTTACACAATTACCAAGAAATGAACTCACACAAGTCGTAAATGGGTTGGAAGTTGGAATAGCAATGATTAAACAGTCTTAAGGATATAAGTACAAGAGCACCAGGGTGATTGGTAAAGTGTACACTAAATATCGAGTCTAGCTTTCAGGTTGTCCCGTTCCGTTTCCCAGGAACACTTTTGCTTGGTATAAATTTTAAACGAAATAGTGAACAAACGTGTGAAACAAACGTGTGTAATGACAAGTTTTTATTTTAAAAAATGTTAAGCAAAAGCCGACTGTCAATTTAAAAATACAGAACGTAAGTTATGGAAACTGCGCATTGAGGAAATGCTTGTTAGGATGTCTTCAAGCGACAGGATAGACTTATATGACTCGATATACTTATGATGGGTTATTCTATGCCACTTACATAAAATGGCGACGGGCGGTGATAATGGTTGGAAATAACATTAGGAAAAGTTGATACCTTTCTTTGTTGGGTTCCCTATGATATGATGTCTACTAGATTAAAAGAAATATTCAAAACGGCAATAACGGTTGAATCGAACACCCTATTACATTGGCGCGTGTGATAATGGTGTCGGAGGGCCGCGGGCGGGGTGGGGCGGGGGCGCCGTCAATGAGCGGGCGCGTACCTCGGGCGCGGGGGCTGGATCGATAGCTGCAGGGTCCGCGGCGCGCGGGCGGCGTGCGGGCAGCGCGCGGGCGGCGTGCGGGTGGCGTGCGGGCGGCGTGCGGCGATCGGTCGTCCCGCGCGGCGCGCCGGCCGCGACTGCCGCCACCCGCGCCCGACGCCGCCCATCGATCGCACCCCCCCTCGCCCACCCGCCCCCTCGCACCCATTCACTAGCGTGAGTATTGACCGACTACGTAGCTACCTGACTACGCGATGAGCCTTCCACCTTCTTAATAATTTGCTTTGTTACATTGCTTTCAATTGAAACAATTTACTCCTCCTCTCCTTTTTTAATGGAAAGTATGTTTAAAGTCAATGTGAAACTTTCTATTAATTTGTTTGTTCATTATCGTTATCATAAGTAAATTAAACTACTTAAGGGTACGTTCAGATTGTAGTTACACGGTGCTTTGTGCACACGGACGTTCACTATCAAATCGGAAGGAGGCAGGGCAGCCTGGTGTACAGACATTTTCACCTATTTCTTGCTTCGTATTGCTAACTTATTCAAAAATTTCTTAAACTACACAAGATTTTTCTATTTAATTGAAAAAACTTAGTCTTGTCTAATTACTGCCACAGACAAAAAAAAGACCAGTAAAATAATAATTAAAATGCTAAATTAAAATAATATTGCGCCAGTTTTAGTCAAAGGTTTCCAAAGTGCCCGTAGCTACAAATACTTAGCCTGTAGCCCGCGCCGGCCGTAGCGCTACGGCCGTAGCGGGTGGCGGCCGTAACGCCCGCCGCCCGCGCCCGAGCGCGAGGGCGGCCGGCGGCGGGCGGCGGGCGGCGGGCGGCGGGCTTGCGCCGCCCGCGCACTTAGTTCGATGCTACTGCATTAATAAAAAAAAAACGAGCGAGCCTTACAGTAGTCGCATAATATGATGTGTAACATTTGGCATCTCACCTTAGTAATAACTAAGCAATTTTAATATTACATTCTGAAAAAAATGGGAAATGGATGGAAAAATTATTTGAAATGATTTTTCATAACAGAATTGAAATTTCATAAAAATTGTATTTTATTATATTTTAATTGACACTAAGAGTAATGCGCGCTCAAAATCAAATGGCGCGCGCTTCACCGATTGGTTGGTACCATCCGACGGCCAACTATACCATCGCGCGCTCATTCGTCAAATCAAATGACGCGCGCTTGCACGTTTCCACGACTTCCTGTTACATACTTCCGTCCCATTTCATGAAATCACTCCCACAAATTGGAAGAAAGCGAGAGGAAAAATGTTACACATCAAAAAATACATACTGATTAAGATGTTGCGTTTACTATTAACATTCCTGTTGGTTCGCGCGCTAGGACCTATTCTGAGTAACAGCTCATGTAAAATGGTTCGATATGTAGCACGGTTAGTGGCGGTGTACCGAGCAACGGCAACACAAAGATTTGGCGAGGTGAGAAGCTCGCAGGGAACACCGCCCCGCCCCGCCCGCCGCCCGCGGCCCACGGTCTACTTAAAGCATTACGTTTAAGTGAGTCACCCCGAAACTCGCTAACTAATGACAGTTTGCGCTAATCTTACTTTAAATATCATAATTATCTTTGCGTTGCAAACTTTAAATATCGCATATAACAGAACTCACTTGGCCCTCTGCTGTGTCGGCGGCTTTTGTCAGCTCACCTCAATCCAAAATTCAAATTCATTCATTCAGTTTAGGCTACAAGTAGCTCTTATGAATGTCACTATGCCATCGGTTCGTAAGTCTACACACCATTCGTTCGTAAGCCTTACTAGTACATAGCTTAATCTGTCGCTAAAACAACAATGTAGGAGCATTTCTGTGTTAAATAAGATAGCCGGAGTGCTCAGTGCAAGCCTTGCTTGTTTGTAACCAGGGAGTCCAGGGACCGAACGAACTGCGAATAAAACCCGCACTAGACATTCAGATCCTCAGTAGTTATGGGTACTGGGTGAAGCGCGCTTCCATCTCCTTATTGAAATCGGTCCTTTTGTTGGACAGATCAATTGGCCACAGACAGGCAACCAAGGCGTCCAACGTTTATAACACCCGCACCCCTCTTGGCATCAGGTTAGCAGATTAAGAAACATTAAGAGTGCGGAACCTCTGGTTCCTTGTACTACTATGTATGTAACTTGCTTTTCTGCTAGATTTACGAAATGTAATATAAGGTAGATGTGTTTATTTATTTTTTAAATTCAAATTTAAATCATTTATTTCCAGATAACGAGATCCATAATTATTTAGTAATATAAAAATACTTAGCATAATTACAAAAATTATTAATTTTAATTAATTATAATTATAATTTTAATTAATTATAATTTTAATTTCAATTTAATTAAGCGCTTAGAGTAGGTACCTTATAGTATTTATCGATTTAATAAGCCAAAGCATCTTTATTTACCCATCAGGTTAAATACAAAATGTTGACAACATTTTGTGTGTTGAACTTTTTTTTAATGAAAATAAATGTTTTATTGGGAATTAGTATTAAATGAGAATTATATAGAATAGTGAGTATGCAGAATGTGCAATCATATGGATTGCGCAGTTAGGGAAATTTGTTTTAAGGAACCGTGTCGTCAATCTATATACAAGTATTACTGTAATGATTTTTTTCTCTCTCGCTCGCATTATTCATTCACTCCGAAAAAACATTATATTGACGAATAATTGTTTTATGATACCAAAATAATAACAGTCTTAAAACAAGGAGTCGTCGACTTATTAAGCTGGGTTACTGAAGCGATGCGGGCGTGGTGCGGCGCCACGCGTGCGCGGCGTCCCGGGCTCCGCTGCGGGCTCCACGCCACGTCCGTCATACCGCGCTGCCGGCGCCGGGCCGGAGACGAGCGCTCCCTGCGAGCGCCGGCCGCTCGAGCCGCGGCGGCGCGGCCGGCGCGGCGCGGCGATGGCCGCGGGTGCGTAATCGTGACCGCATTCGCGGAAACGAGGCGCGTAGGCTGGCGGGCGGCGCGCGCAGCGGCGGCGGGGCGCGGGCGGCGGGGCGCGGACGGCGGGCGCGGCGCGGTCGATGCTCAGTCGCGCCCCGACCGCGGCCCGTCCCGTGCTCCCTCACCGCCGCCGCCGCCGCCACCCGACGCTCCGCCGGCCGCGCGCTCGCCGCATGCCGCGCCCGCGCCGCCGCTAGCGCCGGCGTGGCCGGCGAGGCGCCCGCCGCCGCCCGTGCGCCCGTCGGCAGGTGAGAGCCGCCCGGAGCCGCCCGGGCTCGCGCCCAGCCGTGATCGATCGCCGGCACGACGACGGCCCGCGACCCGCGCCGCGCCTGCCTCCTATAGCCGGCCGTAGCCCGCAGCGGGCGGTGCGCGTGCGGCGCGTTGTTTACAAGCGCGCGGCGGCACGCGCACGATAAACATGCCGCCGCCGCCTCAATGAGAGCGCGCGCCTATAAATACGCACATCGTCCCGTTTCGGCGCACGCCGCAGCCCCGCGCCCCGCCCGCCCGACGCTCCCGGTGACCCTCACCTACTACCCTCCAATTGCTATTTATTTCTGAGTCACATTTGACGTTACCGAACTGATCACATCGGTGGGGTTCCGTAGCAACTAGAACTGAAGCAAAAGTAGCGCTCGCCGAGCTTCAGCACGCTCGTCTCTGTCTTAGTCAATGTTGGTTGTAGACTAAAGTATGAAATGTCTTTCTGGGTTACCAATAGCTGCTATATTCTCATTGGATACTGTCGCATGTAATATACTGTACTGATGCGGAGTGTACAATTGTGGTAGTACTTATTAAAATGTCGATTACCCTTCCCAATAAACCACCATCTACTAGCACAATATGGCTCTGAATTTTGATTTGGTCGAGAAATTAGTAAGAAAATAGTGAAATCCGGATATTGATCAGAGCGATTCTGTGTAAATGTGATGGCATTGATATCGACCGTCGTCTGAGAGCGACGCCTAACTCCAGGAACCTGTGTCCTATTTGAGTCAGAAGTCGTCCATACTCCACACCAGTCCCGTCTTTATGCTTCATAACGTCGTAAACTCTTGGTTCCGAAGAGCGTACTTAGAAGCTTCTGGCGGAATATTCGGTTCTTAATCTGTTAGTTTATTTCGCATTTAATATGCATCCGTAGAGGCCCATAATATTGTTAGAGCGCCCGTCGTCGGCTCGCAACCATCTTGTCATTGTGTTCATCTTGCTCTTTTTTGTTTAGTACAGTTTTTGCTCTTAAATTCTTTTGCAGGTTTGGTATGATGCCAAAATGGAGTAGTGTTTGAAACCTCCACATGCAATGATATCCGGAGAGGAAAGGGTGAGTCCATGCGCCTACAGCGGCTCGTTGACGCTCTGCGCTTACTAACCGTCTACTAATGCCAACGCTGCGTGGTGGTGTGTATAGTTGTCATAGATTATTATGAAACAATTCGTGTTAAAAGGTTTACGGGCCGTGTAATACCGATGCCGCCATCGCCACCGCAAATGTAATGTTTTGGTCGGAGTGGAGTGATGCTCGCTCTCCCCGCACTAGTCGTGGCCGGCGTTCGTTATGTCGTGAACGTGCTAGTGCTCTAAAATAGCTCCTGAAGTGCAGTATTGTTATCTACACCGATAGTCGCTAATGCATGCCCCGCCGATGACGGTCAAATCCTAAAGTTACATTGAATTCACAATGTCATGTTTATATCAAAATTAAAATAACATTTAAAATGTATGGCTCGGGCGGGACTCGAATGCACTCCCGCGGTCAGCGGCTGCTCTACACGTGGTGAGTGGCGCGGTGGCGGTGGCGGTGGCGGCGGTGGCGGTGGCGGGATGCTTGAGCTGTGCACGTGTCGCGGGGTCGCGGTACGCACGCGCTTATCAAAATACCGAAGGAACGCCTCGCATGACTTGCTATTCACAGGGAATACTATTTACAATTTGTTATATAAAATAATTAGCACTTTGCCCGCGACTGGGCTAGTGGGCTTGCCTCTCTATAAGCGATCTCAAGCAGGTACTTCAAAAACATCCGTGTCCTAGCAGTACCTGCACCAGACGAAATATTAGTGCTCCATGTTTGCGCTTGGTCCATGAGTCAAGGAATGGGCGCACCGCGTCCGATCTTGTAATACTCGTAGGACCAATTTAATTTTTTCACATGTTTTAGTTTTTTGTTTTACTTCAATAATATATGTTACAAAGCTTCTCTATTAACAATGTTTATTGTTTCTTGTTTTGGTAGAAAAACTATGATAGCACTCGGTTTAAACCAAAATAGTTGTTCATGGTAAATGCACCCTTTTCTCACTTCGTTACCCACCCGTGCGAGTGTATGTCCCTGAGACTTATAAATTTAAAAATAGGAAAAAAGGTCTAATTAAGAATATGCGTTGACCAGCTTCTGATCAGGTTATAATGATCACTACGATTAAGTTGTCTCGCAAAACTTTTTTAATAGTTAGTGTTTAATAACTGTGCCATTACCTACACATACTATAATTAGCACTATATGCTGTCCCACTGTTGGCATCATCCACAACTGATAGATATTGGCTTAATCACAAAGCTTCCGAAATGCGGGTCGGTGGTCACAAACGGAACTATGCTTCTGAAAATCAGAAACACACATTGCCGACCTGGAACTGAACCTAAGATCAACCCAACCCACCTAGATCTAGATGATGCTTGGCCTCCGACGATATATGTATTAGAATAAATTGCGTCCATAAAATGTTCCATATCTTCTTTGCACTTTGCGAGCCAATCTATTGTCCAGTTCGATTTCAACGTCACTGCCATTAGTGCTGGAGAAAGGATTTTTCTTTTTCCAAGTTAGAACAGCAATTGCCTATGCGGTTTACTGGTTAGACTGCCCGACCTAGAGGTCTCAATTACGATTTTAAGTAACGTTAAGTAATGCAAAAAATCTTATCTTGTCTTAAAGTAGATAGATGCTCGAAGGGGAAATAATAAATGTACACGGATTTTTCAGTGACGTATTTTTGATTTCGCAATATTTCCAGAACTAAGCGACCAAATTAGACGCTGTGAAGAGCAAATTTTATCGTCATGAAATTACTCCGATGATGAAACTATTTTTTTTAGTAAAGATTAATATATTGTGCCTAATAAGTACACTTAAAAATCCCCTTGAAAAATCAAATTAATTTTTAACATGAAAAACGTTATTGTAGCTTAAATATAAAAGCTACATATATCGTGTTGCTGATTTTTTGTTAGAGCTTCTGATGACCAATAATTGTGTAGTGCATTATTATCATGTGTACGCAACCGTTCAGACAGTGCACGCCAATTAAGAAGCCAATAGCTATGCTTTTTTTCTCTCCGACTTTAATTATAAATTTAAAGATTTGGAAGTGTAAACTAATGTTTATCAAAAAATATTATAGCCGATATTCACCCTTAATTTGCATTCTAAATATTGGTGAAAGAATTTTAAGAATTGGAGTTTCGGAGATTACCTCCTAAATCCGAATTCACAAACTTCACCTCTTCATGACATTAGTATAGATAAATAATGTTAGGGCTTTACTATAAGGCTGGGTGTTTCGCGCCACTGACTTTTTTTTCATTAAGACGACACTTTGAAAAATACATCAACTTTAATCGAATGTTGTAGGAGTATGACAAGACCAGAAACACGACCGGACCAGAAGACCAAGAATCTGAAATTTTGATATAGATAACTTCATTTGTTATTAAAAACCCTTGCTCAAAAACACGATTGTGCAGTTTTGACTCGATCGTAATTCTTTACGTAAACACATCTAAAAAATCATGAATGCTAAAATTACAATTAAATTATTTAATTATTTAATATGTTTTGAAATCACTCAAATATATTCATAACATCAATATTCGTAATGTAGTTGCTGCATATTTTGATAACTGAAACCAGTAATTTTATTAAAATATTTTTTTAGATTCTGCTTAATTTGCGGTCTTAATTTTCGCAGGCGCTACGTATAACATTTTCATTGTAATTTTAGCATTAAAGGTTTTTTTAGAGGTGTTTTCGTAAAGAATTATGATCGAGTCAAAATTGCACAATCGTGTTTTTGAGTAAGGTTTTTTAAAGACAAAGGCATGAAGTTATCTATATCAAAATTTCAGATTCGTTGGCCTTGTCATACTTTTACAACCTTCGATGAAAGTTGATGTATTTTTTAAAAGTGTCGCCTTAATTGATGAATACCATGTTTGTAGTACATTATTTTCATTACACCCATCCGTTTGATCAGCGTACGATGAAGCAGCTAAGCCGCGCTTTTTAACCGTCTTTATTTACAAATGTAGAGATTTCGAGCTGAGATTGAGAGCTGATTTCTTTATCAAAATAAAATACAATCTATGTTACCCGCAAGGTATGTAGCATTCTACAAGTGAAATAATTTTTGGAATCGGATCAGCAGCTCCAGAGATGAGCCCCGGCAAACAAACACACAAATCTTTTCTAATAGTACGAGTGCAGACGCAGGTTTCAGACAATATGGCAAAAACTGTATGAGCTGAAAGAAACTTTCTATTGCACTGACCATTATCCAAATTATATAACTTGCCGCTGTTCTGTATAGGAACAATTTATTTATCTTCTTTTACGCTGACTTTCCTTACATAAATAATCTTAAACATTTATCAATACAAGAAAGTGACCTTGAGGAATCTTAAAAAAACACTTTACATCATTAGGTATCTGGCTGGATACCACTACCATCTCCCAGATAGTTATAGTTGCTTCAATGTGTGTGTACCGAATTTAGTGGCAGTAGCCAGCAGTGCACTAAGGTTAAGGCTAAGGTGGCACTTGCAGTTGACTTTCCGGAAAAAGTATAAATTATAATAACAATGTTTAAAAGGCAAGCTATAGCTATCAAGAATTCAAGAAAGTCAGTAAAACGCGCGTACGTAATATTTTAATAACAGTTGTGCTGGAGGGGCACTCGTCTATCGTTACAGTACTGCCTAGGCCACATACAGTAACCACGGTGGCGTAGACGGTTGACGTAATGCAGGTCATTCCTGATGATCATTGACTGTAAGATTTTAAATCAACCATGTCGATTTCTGTAAAAATAAATGCTTATATATAGCATGCGTGTTGCAGATGTGCAGCCTGACGGCGCTGGCGCGAGGCTGCCGGCCCGCGCCCGCGCCCGCCGCCAAGCCCTGCTGCCTCTGCTGGTGCTGCTGCTGCTCCTGCTCCTGGTCAGTACCGCTCCCCACCACACGCACACAAACGATCCTCGCTCTAGAGGAATATCTTTTATCATTCAACTTGACAAACACTCATTATAAACTTTAATTTCTTTATATTTAAAAGATTATTTTTTTTGCAAAACCACACGTGGCCTTTATGTTAAAAAAAAAACGAAAGTCGCATATGATGTGTAACATTTGACATCTCACCTTTTTAAATCAATATTACAATAGAAAATAGAATAGAGAATTAACAATGACGTATATATTTTATAAAATATTGTTTAAAAGTCTATTAAGTACACACGAAATGGTTAAAATCAATATTACAATAGAAAACTGAATATAGATTTACAAATCATAAAGAGAAAGCAGTAAATACTCATTAGAAGCCATGTCACCCGCAGCGCACATGTAACGACGAGCCTGTCACACTGTTACGATCACACTTCTACGAAATCACTCCCACAAATTGTATATAGAAGGCGAGCGGAAAGATGTTACACATCAAAAATAGGCAGAATTTGGCATAGTCCATAGCACCATCTTATGAGGCTCTTTCAATTAAGACGTTTCGTGTCGGACCGCTGCCGTGCGGTTTCATATTAAACGCCAGCCGCACGACAGCCGCACGACTGTTTTAATATGGAACGCAGTGCAAACGTGCGTTAGCCGTCCGACATCAAACGTCTAAATTGAAAGAGCCCTAAGTGTGTGTAGTAATACCGTCTGTCTGTGATGAGTCTGAGGTTTGCTGGAGTGGAGCCGGCGGCGATCACCCCCCTGCGCTTCCGTCACTGGCCCGGTTGCCACCGACAACAACTGCTCATTACAAAACTTAACACTAATTTGTATTGATATTTTTAAACAGTAATTTGACTCAATTTGATTAATTCATTTTATATCGCCTTGCAAAAAGACTCTGTCACCAAGATGAGTAGATAGTTTTGCAGATGTCGCGCCGCGCCACGGGTGCAGGTCAAGCCGCGGCTCCGTGAGTGAGGCTGCACAAACTACTCACTCAATTAGAGAGCTACTTGCACAGGGCGCGTTGTTGTGCCTTGAACTGACGACGGTGTTTGTTTGTTGCAGGGCTAAGTGGTGAGTTGGAGTAGGTGCCCAATTCCTCGGCTGGAGCATTTCCTAGCGTGCTGGTAATACACGAAATACAACCATACAATCACACACAATATACATTTTTTTTATTTGTTGGGAAAACAAACAGTATTGGTTAAATACACGAAGACACAAACTCATACATATTACATTTACTAACAGAGTGTCCACTACTTAGGTGAGTGTTACCAGTTGTTGGACAGGAATCACTGATGGATACTTTTCCTTTGGAACACTGGTTCCTGGTTTAATCATTACAAATAGGGGCCAGCACTTAGATTATTACGTAATTATTAAGTAATGGGTCAGCGACTGATTTGTGACAATCATTAGCAACAATTGAATATTGGCCACATGCTCCCAAGCTGTCAGCGGGTGTCTGGTGGCAGACTTGTGTTTTCAAAATTAAATAAATATAAATATTAAATATAATTTTTTTATGAAAATATATTTAAAAGATTAATCGTTGAAACCATGTGTGTGGTGAAAACGATGGATGTGCTCGCAGACTGGACAAAAAGAAATCCGTGATCACGCTCCCGTAACTCGCACTATTCACATCGTCGCCTGCCCGGGAGTCTTCAGGAGGAGGATCGCCTTGGCCCCGTCGAGGGTAGTTGGTGAACGAAGCAGTTGCGCGGGATTTGACGATATAGGACTAGTTCTTTTTAAGTTCTTTGCTTTATCTGTCTACTTTTTAACGTACCCATTTCTTGTTGTAACTATATCTGTTTTTGACCTATTATGTATTCGTTGACTTCTGGATTGGTCAACCCTTGGTATAGTCAGCATTGTAAGGTAATAGTAAGTTAGAACCTCTCCACCCAAGAACGAATTAAATTTACACTCGGTCCATAACTCAATCGTCGTATATTGAACTGCAAACAAAATTGTCGACGTGCGATAATGTAAGAATCGCCGCCTTTGCCTCATCGGGAATAACTATTCCGCACGATCACTTATTTGAATGACGCCAACCTTTTTTTTGTTTTTGGAGTGAGATTGCTGATTGTTTTAGACGGCATTTTCAGCTTCACCGGGCTTGTTTGGGGGCGGCGAGGAACGTAAAGGGTCTCTCAAGCCGTGTGAAACGAATCACCTTCGGAGGTTTTATCGCATCGCGCACTAGTGCGCATCCCCGTGCCCTACTAGATTCACCGAAGGGTTCGGATCGGATCGGGGAGCGGAGCAACCCGAGGGCGCCTCTAAAGGCTCGGGCCTCGGCTCGGGCTGACCGGGCCGTGGTGGTAGAGAGAAGCGCCCAGGTACATGTCTGTTCCTGGTGTTGAGCGCGTGTGAACCGGTTCTTCGTACCCTTGTTCTACGAGTACGGTGTCTTGGGCCTAAACTAGTGTGCATGTTTAGTGTATTCTGTAAATGTGTAGTGGCATTTAGAGGATCGGGATGACGTCACCCACCTCCCGCACCGTTTATTACTTTTTAAAATAATGACATTTTAAAACATAAATCTGCCGCCAGACACCCCGCATGTTATATTGAGTTGTTCGGTTTAGGACGGATTCTGTTTAGGTCAGATTCGGTTTATGGCATATTCTGTTTATGACAGATTTGGTTTGACATAAATACAGTTAAGTTCAAAAATCAAATGCAATTATTTTTAAGGTATATTTTTAGTAAAGTTTGCACCAATAAAGTATAGTTTATTGAAATAAATTATATAAAAATATAATAAAATAAAATATAGCACGCTGACGTGTCTCAGGAGCTTTGTTTATATATATTTTTAATGATTAAAAAAGGGGAAGAATGATTTTTTGGGGAAATCTTTATTTTTAAAGTTAAAACTATGTAACGAAATAATTAAATCGAAAATTTCACTTCAAATTTTAATCTGGCCTTACTTTCTTCTAAGTTCTAGGTCCTGGTTCCTGTCTAACATTAATGTAACTAACCAATAAGTTTGCCTGGCCTAGAAAATAAAAAAATAAGTTTACACCTACGTAGGTGTAAACTTATTTTTTGATTTTCTAGGCCAGAAAAAGTACGTACTTTTTCTTTTGACAGTACATAATCTGTTTTAAAGCGAATCTGTCCTAAACCGAATTTAACCTAAACAGAATCTGTCCTAAACCGAACAATTTTGGCCGACAACAGGTGTCGGACAGTGGGTTACCATGTCGACCACTGGTGCCACTCAAATACTTAATTACGAATATATTTTATATTATTTATATTACAGTTTTACATTGCTAGCAATAGTAAAACTAACATGTACGTAGGTAGTAAAAATATTCAGATTTTTCGAGTGATCGGAGTTTTGTAATATTAGAGCATTGTAATGCTCGTGTTGCTGACCGCCTGGGTCCACGCAAGACAATCATTAAGACGACAACAGACAGAAAACCTTTTTTTTATCTATTTATTGCACACTAGAGATTAGAGTACTGTAGTGGTACTGTATGACATTGTGGAAATTGGAACTTTTACCTGAGGTAAATTTGTTAATTTAGATTTTTAATTTTGTTTTTTTACATGTGGTCTTCTATATTTTTTTTATTTTTATGTGTTTATTTGTGATTGAAAGTGTCCTGCTAAAATAGGGCATTTTCCAATATTTTTGACGCTGTAAGGGAGAAAAGAGCTGGACACTTGTTGAGTTTCTTGCGGGTTCTTCTCAGTACAAGATCTCCCGCCCAGAGTAGACTTACGAACCGATGGCATAGTGACATTCATAAGAGCTACTTGTAGCCTAAACTGAATAAATGATTTTTTGAAATTTGAATTTTTGACACCACTTATAAATACGGTTTACACACAATAAATTGACAAAATATTTCACACGTGTGACGCAGCTCAGCGCGGTGTAATCGCACTTTGAAACGTCGTCGGGGTATCGGATCCCTTTCCCTTATAGGTCGATAAATAGTCGGTCAGCGTTTCCGCCACTAAATAATTACCTAAATAGCCTTAGGTGAATGATGTGTTCAAACGTAATAGTTCCCCCTTCCCCCCTCCCGCCCCTCAGTCGCAGCGGCGAGGGCTAAGCGGTGTTGCTGACGCAGCAGAAACAGCCAGCCAGACGCGTACAGACAGAAACATCTCTGTTATATTGGCCTATGCAGTATGAATTGTTCAATTAAGAAATAAAAAAGGTGCCTTAGTCATAGGTGTGACAATTAAAACAATAAATACTAGGAACTTAAAGTATTATTTATGAATAATTGGTTCTCTTGCAGACAGTCAGATGGTATGTCGATCTGGTCTGTTCACTGGCGGGGGAAGTGAGAGGCGGGAGGGGAGGGAGCGTGTGAGTTGGGTGTGATGTTAGTGACGCGAAAGTGTGCGTTGTTGCAGCCTGGCGGCGCGCGGCTCGGAGGGCGGGCCCGGCAAGAAGCCGCGCGAGCCCGGGCCGCACGACCCGCTGCTGCCCGACGGCGACGCGCCGTGAGTCTCGCCACACACTACTGCCAGCTTCACCGACGGGCGAGCAGCTCTCTCAGTCTGCATTGACAACATGCACGAGCAATCACCCTCTTTGTCAATGATAGATCGTATTAAATTATGATCGTTTCGTCATCATCACTACATAGTATAAAACAAAGTCGCT
This sequence comes from Eudonia truncicolella, assembly GCA_949315975.1. NCBI lineage: Eukaryota > Metazoa > Arthropoda > Insecta > Lepidoptera > Crambidae > Eudonia > Eudonia truncicolella. Next base: position 217,687 of record OX438838.1, on the reverse strand, counting down.
TTCCTCTGTCTGTCTGTCCCTATGTATGTTATGTACGCTTAAATCTTTAAAGCTACGCAACGGATTATGATGCGGTTTTTTTAATAGATAGAGTGATTTTAGAGGAAGGTTTATATGTATAATACATGCATATAATTGAACCCGGTAGGTGGCGCTGCTTTAGGGTTCTATACGATACGGGTATTCACTCAAGGGGACTAAGTAAGCGGGCCGCTAGTGGCTCTATAAGTCCAACTTTTAGGCACAGAACTTCCAACACTCCCAACTACAACAAATGTCCCGTCACCGTTGTCTAAAATAATGTTCAAATAACTCCAATTAAGATTTGGATTGGGATTATTATCAAAGCCTACAGATATAAAATTATATTTGAAATATAATCCAAAGCAATCTTATTAAAGTAAATATAGGATCCCTATTGATATTTCAATAAAACTCGAAATGACAGCTATACCTGACCAGCGCTGCTGGGTAGCTGTCGATGTCGCGGACTCGGGACTAGGGACTGCCATTCAATCAAATTAACGATAACGAGATTTGTATGGCATTGAAGCAGCGCCTCTTGGAGAAAACTTTGCCATACAAATTCTTGTTTTCGTTAACGTCACCGCAAGAATACTAGTCAAACTGTACAGACAAAAAACCGGCGTGGGCATGGGCATGGGCATGGGCGTGGGCGTGGGCGTGGGCGTGGGCGCGGGCGTGGGCGCGGGCGCGGGAACGGCGCTCTACCGTCGCATCGGTCGCCGTCTGCCCATTGCTGCCAGTCGACGAAGAATCAAACATAATTATATATAGCGATATTAATGTTACTGTTGCAGGCCGACGCTCGAGGAGATCCAGAGCTGGGGGCAGTCCTTCGACCGACTCATGCGCAGCGCAGGTCAGTGCGGGCTGCATTGGAGTATCCTTTTTTGTAGTATCGTTTTATTTATTTATTTTTTACTTAGAACACGGAAAAGTATAAAAGTAAAAGGTATTATTTTAAAATAAGTAAGATAATATTTGTAGACTTCAGACGTCAGCCCTAACATATATTGGCAGTATCAGTAGTCCTCATTACAAGTAATATAAACTCTGTATTAAAAAACAAATTTCATGTGAACAGAATTATAAAAATACTAATCAAAAATCGCATCCACATTACACAATAATCGTGCATAATAATATTATCATAATCACTAAATATTTTTTAAAGTATGGCAGTATAGCACCCAGAATACTCATGTACCGTGACCAGACCATGTGGGGTTTTAGTTTCACTAATTTAATATTACACGGGATAATTTACAATACCAAATACATCTAAATCGGTCCTGGCGTTAAGAAGTCAAGTTAGGGTCGAATAAAAATGTTGTGGTATAGTACAAGTATTTTGATTAATAATATTAAACTAGTTTGAAACAGTTTTAGGGCCTGGTTTTAAGCTGGTGTTAATGTTTCCAACTTTCCAGTTATCAATCAGTAATGTATGTGTGTGTGTGTTGTGTTTGTGTGTGCAGCGGGGCGCAAGGTGTTCCGCGACTTCCTGCGCGGCGAGTACTCGGAGGAGAACATCATGTTCTGGCTGGCGTGCGAGGAGCTGAAGCGCGAGGCCGACCCCGACGCCGTCGAGGAGAAGGCGCGCTTCATCTACGAGGACTACATCTCCATCCTCTCGCCCAAGGAGGTACCCACTGCAGCGCGCACCCGGCACGCACTATATACCTCACAAACGTTAGCTTATCTCTTTCAGTTACCTTTAACTCTGGTGATGAAAAAGAAGTCTACAGAACCAACAGAGCCTCCTTATACTAATACTGTACGTACTGTACTCTAAAGCATTGTGATGCCGTTTTTGTGCGGTCCGTTGTTAAGTGACCTTATTATTGATATCATCGTCACCACCAGCTCATTTGATATCCCCACAACTGCGGCACGAGCCTTCCTATGAATGGAAACATCACTGGAAGAACGGGCAAAAAACCGACACGCACTGGGCCCAGCTCGAATCGGTGGTTATTAACGACTGCGTTGTACGGAGTAGCACCCATCTCGTGATCGGCCTGATCGGCATCGGCCAAACTGAGTGCCTTTACCACTGCGCCATCGAGCTTATTATTAGTTAATAGCTGTTTTTTAAAATAATTATTATCTAAAGAATTGTGATTGGTGGGCAGGTGTCGCTGGACTCGCGCGTGCGTGAGATCGTGAACCGCAACATGGTGGAGCCGACGCCGCACACGTTCGACGAGGCGCAGCTGCAGATCTACACGCTGATGCACCGTGACTCCTACCCGCGGTTCGTCAACTCGCCCATCTACAAGACGCTCGCCCGCATCTCCAGCGATGCCGGCCTGCCAGCCGCCCTCGCCCCTGCCACCACCTCGCCCGCGTCCGCGACCGCGCCAGAGCCCGCGCCCGCGCCCGCCCCCGCCCCCGCCCCCTCGCCCTCGCTCGCGCCGGCCGGCCAGTGACCCCGGATGCGCTGACGACCTCTGGGCCGTCGCGCCGCCTCGTCACGTATGACGAGTTGGACGTTCCTCCGATACGATGCCGTTCGTTCCGCGAACGCGGGTGTTACCGCGAGTATTTTCTATTCTGTATATACCTAGTCTCGATGATATACGTTGGTTAAACGGGTACTAATTTTGTACATAGTTAGAATAAGTGTAAAGTAGGAGTGCGTGCGGTCCGCCGGCGCCGCCGTGGCTACTTGGCTGGTCCACCGGTCTGCGGCCGCGGTCCCCTCGCCGCGCGCCGTGCAGGGTGCCTGCGGCCGCAGCCCGCGGAGGGGGGGCAGCCCGCGCCCCGCCCCGCTCCCCTCAAGGCGCACTGTGCAGAAGCACGTTTCTAGTTAGAAGCAATAAATAGGTGGACCAATTAAGTTTGCCGAAGAGTCAACGAATACAATTTGTTTTCATGTAAGCCGTGTTTCATTTGTCTTCCTCATGGTAGTACAATTATCTGGATAATGTAAGAAAACAAGATTATTATTGTTCCGTTGCGTAGCGCATAACAAGCCCGTGTGATTGACATGCCATTCTTCAACATGAGATATCTCAGTTTTTTGAATATTCTCATGCAATTATATTTTGCATGAGAATATACAAAAAACCAAATTATTTAAATATAACCAAAAATCCGACTGCTAAAACAACCATATAAAAAACAATTATACTCGTAAAAACCGGACTAACATAAAAAGTAACAGCAAAGGAAAAAACTGAAAAGAAAAATACAAGCTCTAGCTCTAGCGAGCAATGTTGAATGCAACGTGAAATATTTCCTTGTCCGATACCTACTTAAATAATAAAATCTATAATAAATGTCCCCGCCTTGTCTATAATAATCTATAATAATTGTCCCCGTCTGCGACAACTATCAATATACAATGTATTTATAAATAATGATTTATTATAGATTTTATTATTTAAGAATAGGTATCGGACAAGGAAATACTTCAATTTTTTTGTTTTATAATCTCAAAAATGTGAACAATTCGATCGAATTTTAGGTTCTTTTGTCATAAAATCAACTGTATCTCAAAAACTAAATGTGATATCGAAAAAATTAAAAAAAAATTCTCGGGGTATTGAGTTGGGCTACATTTAATAAAAACCGGATCTCTGTATCACTAATAATCTAGGCGGGAGAGCGCCCTTTTGTGTGGCGTAATTTCGGGGAGCGCGCTCCTTAGATGCGCTTCGCGTCGCTGATTTCTTGTGGGGCTGGGAGTGTTTATAAGTTTGATCGTGAAATGTATTTCTATTTATTTGTGTGTGTATTAATTTTATGACGATGTTAATTTAAGTTAATTCTTTAAAATTAATTTTGTCTGAGAAGGAATGGCAACAAAAGGCAACAGACCGAGTGTGCTGGAAAAAGAGTAAGCCAAGGGAAGCCTGTGCCCTGCAGTGGGACAATACAGGCTCCTAATAAGAATAAACGTAAATTACCTGCAGAAATGGAGAGATATCGATACGATACATAAATAAATAATAATATGAATGTCGGTTTGCGAGACTTTGAAAATACTTCAAATTACTAATTAGAACGTTATATTCTAAATGTGAACCGTCTTGTTGGTGGAAAGCTTCCAACATTATAGTTGGCGGCCACAACAAGCGGGTTAGGGTGGTGGGGGGCGTTATCAAAGTAACGTCTGGAGGTCCCGGGTTCGATTCCCAGCGGGGAGTACATGTTTGTGTACTCGGTTTGGTTGGTGGTAGGGCTTGTTTGTCCGCCTGGCTAACTACCACCATCTTATCTAAATATGTCGCAATAACATCAATGTTTGTAGCATTGTTGTGTTCCGGCAGCTAGAGATAAGATAGCCAGTACCTCACTAGTTGAGGATCCCGGGTGAAGTGCGCTTCCATCATTGGCCTTATCATCACTTAACATCAGGTGAGATCAAGGCACTGTGCTTACCCGTTAATATATATAAAAAAAACAAAAGCATCCGCATTAGAAGTGTTGGGCCTAAAACCAAACTGAAAATTAGACGAAATAGAATTGTTTTCCAAAAAAATTTACCAATCTCGTATTTATAATTTTTTATAAAATTTTTGACAGCGATGGTAATAATGATATAGGTCTGTAATTTGATATTTGACTTTTATCACCACTTTTATAAATACGTATAACAATGGTTTTTTTAAACATTTTGGAAAAATGCCGGCAGGCAGGCAGGCAGGCTCAATTGAGCCTTGAGCCTGAGATTGAGGGTGGTGTCAAAATATGCCTGGGCCTGAATCTCGGTAATTTAAAACATTAATAAATATCTACGTTTCGTTCGCGTTGCAGCTGGAGTTGCGTTCCGTATGAGTTTCAGTCAATGCGAAGTTCAGTATCGCGGTAAAGATCACGCGCAAGTTAAGACAAAACGCGGATGGCGCGCAACTGGAACGCAACGACAGGGAACATGTTTGAGATGAATCCCTAGCACTGACACGCTGCATGTTTTAAAAGTACAATCGATGGTTGACTTAGGATTTTTTTGTCGCCGCACTGGCTTTGACTATGATTATGATTTTCAAGTGGTTGAGATTGAGTGATTGGATTATATAGTTAATACAGGTATTATTTGTAAGTTATGTTTCTTGTAAGTTTATATTAAAATAGATTTGCCTTTGTTACGTTATTAAATTTGAAATTGTTTTTGATAGAAAACATATATTAATGTAAGTATATTGATTATTAACTTTCCTGAAAGTAAAAATTCTGTAGATATAATGTAAGTTCAAACTGAGAAAAAATGGTATCACTTGTTATACCTGTACAAGGTGGCCAGGTGAGTGATAAGGACACTGTAACATTGTAAACACCATCTATGTACCACTTAGTTTGCAAATAAAAGTTTGAGTTTGAGTTTAAGTGGTCAAGTTTTAGTGATTGAAGTGCAGCTTTGGTATGTGATTTTATACTACTTATTTGTTTGAAATTGAAAATGGTTAAACTTTTAGATATAATCATGGAATCCTTATTTTATAAGATATAACATAAAGGTAATGGAAGACCACCGCAGGCACAACACAGTTCGCCAGCTCGAGGTGATGCTAGAGTTCCTAGAAGCTAATAGAGACCTCGCCCTTGTGTGACGTAGGAGGTTTGAGAAGAAACACCCAGTCCACAAAAGCAATAATATCTTAAGAGAACTATCTATAGTTTAAGATACAGGTCTATAGGGTCGAATGGCCCGTCTAACAATGCCCGCAGTCCGGCACTTACCTGCAACGGCTGTACTGCAACCGACGATGAGCGACGTGGTGGAAGGGGAGCTGCCAAGCATCAAGCTTCAAAGCTGACCCCTGGACCCCAATCGGGGTTAACACTTTTTTTTATTAACGAAAACACGCCAACAATGCGTCTTGTGGGAAATGTAAATTTTGAACTTTTGTAAAAGCAAATATAACGTCTACGTCGTAACGTCTTTACGAGACTATCTGCCAGCCTATACACCGAGCGACGTGCGCCTGCTTTGGAATTGCGTGGCTTAATGAATCTGCCAGCGGTCACCTTGCGCACAGAGACGTTAGTAAAAAAAAACGAACCGGTCCCAGCTGGAATAAAAAGAGCAGCGTTCTTACAGTACAGTACAGTCCGGTACAGGGCGGTACAGTCACCACTTTACAATACTGTACAATATTTAAGAATACTTTATTGTATTTTATTATTATTTACTTATTAACTTTAATATTAGTTTTATTATTATTATTATTAGGTACATGTAACTGCAACGTTACGCTTGGTCGGGTGAGGTCCAAAGAAGCTAGAGCAGTTGCACTGCGACTGTGGCGAGAGTACGCCGAATCCAACCCTTAATAGGGCTCTGCTTTGGGACCGGCGAGGACGGGAAAAGAGTCGTCAATAGTATGTTGTTTTAGTCCAATATGTTTTAAATTGTTCTAATTTGTAAACCACCATTTCACTGTGTACCTTCTATCAAAACTATTAAACTTAACAATATATACCCTCATAGAGTTTGAATTGGTTGGTGGTAGGACTTGTTCTTAGTGCCTGGCTAGCTACCACTATCTAAGTCTGACACCATAACAACAATGTTTTCAGCATTGTTGTGTTCCGGCAGTTAGAGATAAGATAGCCAGTTCCTCAGTGATTGAGGATTCCGGGAGTATTGCGCTTCCACCTTCAGCCTTATAATCACTTAACAAAATATGTGTATGTATGAAAATATTAGTAAGCTCTACTATAAAAGACAATGACCATTATGTATGGGGGTAGGTTGCCTTTTTTTTTCGCGGCCAGTATTAAGTTGCTGAATTTCGATTAGGATTTATTATATCTTTTAAAATTGTTATGCACACATTCTTCTAAACTCAGTCTGTACTAAGATACAGAGGCCTAACTTTTAAAAACTGCAATGTGTTTAGGACTTTTGTACTTTATTTATTTTATTTTTTTTATTTAAGGGAAACAAACAGCGTATAATAATTCATAAAGATAACAAGTAGTGGGTAAAACATAAGCCAAAAGAGTTTCCACGGTTAGTTAACAACTATAACTATTGAGTAAACAATTGTACGAATAGACTTATATCATTATACTATGTTATGAATTAATAGTACCTATACTTTGGTATTCAGGCTTCATAAATAGACAGTGTACTTAAATAAGATAAAAATTAAGACATTTCAAAAAAAAAAGGCAAAACAGTGTAAACCAAATGATAAAAACAATAATACCCATTTAACTATGCGTTACAAACACATTTTTTAAACTTAAGAAAACTGAGCTCGAATATGTCAATATCTTGGTAATAATTATTGTACTGCTTACACGCTCTAATAATGAAACGATTTTTAGCATAATTGGTGCGACATAATGGAGAGGCAAAAGTTTTAGTAGATCTCAGACCAGATCTTGGGCAACGATACAAAATTTTGCTAGTTAAATAAGGCGATTCAACTAAATTATTAATAATTTTGTACAAGAAAATTTGATCTCTGTGCTGTCTTCGCTGTGACAAGGATGTAATTTTATCCGAAACAACTTCCGGGAATCTATATTTTAAACGGTTAATAAATTTGTTTTGAACCCTTTCAACGGATTCAATGTAACACAAGTAAAGAGGGTTCCAAACAGTGGACGCATACTCTAAAATAGATCTGAAGAATGCATTATACAACAAAATCAAAATGCTAGCATTCTTAAAATCAGTGGCTTGCCAATGCCAACCAATGGGCCGAGATGAGTTCCCTGGGGAACGCCAAAGGTGATTGGGATATAAGTTGAGCAGAAGCCCTTCACCGTAACTGCCTGAGATCTATTTCGGAGGTAGGACTTCAACCATCTCAACAGGTCACCGTGTATACCGATATATTCAAGTTTTAAAAATGAGAATAGAGTGGCAAATTTTGTCAAAAGCTTTCGAATAGTCAGTATACACGACATTCAACTGCGAGCCTCCATCCACAGTTGTAAGAACCTCATCTAAAAACTCACAAAGGTTAGACTCCGTTGACCGCTTATTAATAAATCCATGTTGTTGCAACATTAAATAAGGTCTAATAGCTGGGAAAAGCGTATCATGAATAATTTTTTCAAATAATTTTGGGAGGACAGATAATTTGGATATTCCTCTATAGTTCCGTACATTATGTTTATCACCCGACTTAAAAACAGGTACTACAAGAGAACGCTTCCAGTATTCAGGCATCATACCACAAGACAAAGACGCCTTAAAGAGTTTATAAATCGGATAAGAAATCTTTTTACTACAACGTTTCAAGAAAACTGGATGTAAATCGTCTGGTCCACTACCCTTCGACTCGTCTAACCGAGAAAGGTATTTTTCTACCGTTTCACAAGTCATGTCGACCGTATCAATAATGCATGGATTTCTTATAAACGGAATCAGTGACGTATAATCAGTTGTATTCAAGGGCTCAAAAACGGAATGAAAGTAATCATTGAACATATTAGATATTTGTTGGCCGTCTGAAGTAGTCTCATTGTCAAGATACAGAGAATCGGGAATGCCGCTGTTACCTTTCTTTGATTTAGTAAAAGTCCAGAAAGCTTTTGAATTTTGTTTTATGTTACGCTCCGCTCTCTCAATAAATTCTTTATAACACGTTGCTTGTAATGCTTTGCATTGATTACGTAGATCTGAAAATATTTCGTAATGATAAGACCTACGATAAGTTTTCCATTTTTTGTGTACTTTATTTTTTTTTCTAACAATCTAATTAATGCGCGTGAGTACCAGGCCGGATACTTATTATTACCATAAATATTTTTAAGGGAATAAACTTGACAATGTATAGAATTTCAGGAGCGCTACTTTAATACTAATATTTTCTGGTAAATGTTGGTCCCAGTCGACTTTAGAAAGTTCGGAATTAATTTTTTCATAGTCTGCAGCATAAAAACGTCTCACAACTCGCGGTGCATCTATCATGTCATCTTGTGAATAATTAACACACGAGTTAATATTTAATGCCGGATGGTGTAAATCTTCAGGGTACGCTAATGGGGTGGTACGGGTAACTACACATGGAGAACAAGAAAATACCAAATCCAAACACCTTTTGTTCTGATTTACTACTCCTACTACTACTTATATTGAGACCAGCTAGTAAAATTAATAAAATCGAATATTTGAGACGTGAGCATATTCACTGTGGGGTTCTTTAGATAGCATTCATAATTATTGGAACCATTACTAGGTTTAACACACCATTCAGCCTCACGCACATTAAAATCACCCACAACTATAAACTTTGTATATGTTAATCTATACATAAATCAGCAACATAATAAAAAAATTGCATTTGTGAAGATGTCTGGCATGGGCCTTGAGGAAAGTAGCAGCAGAATACACATAAAAACTGTTCACTGGGTCCATGCGATAAAACCAAGTCAACACAGGTAATATCCGCGCGTTGTAAATCAGGAGGCGGTGGTCGCGCAGAAATTAATAATAATTAATAATAATAAAGAATAATAATAATAAATAATTAATAATAAAGAATAATTAGAAAACTATATTTTTTAAAAGAGACGCGTAAGATAAATAATTATAGGTATAAAAAGCCAACTTATAGCACAAACTGTTGTTTCTTTGCCAAGCAACACTACTATCAGTTATAAAATACATATTTAAAACGGAAAATAAAATAATAAGTAAACATTTTTTAAGACATAACAATAAGCGACGGTAGAAAATAATCAACGTTAACAAAACATACCTTGCCTCACAGAAAGTTACCAAAAAACAAAAACAGCCTTTAGTGCAATCATTCATTTGTTTGGAATCCATCGAACACAATCCATTACAAACCAAGCACAGCGAACGACAGCAACGAGCGGTGAAAAGCACACGAATAATTATCGCTGTATGATTAGTGATTACGGATACGCAAGTGACGGCCAGTGAACAAAAGACCGAAGGAATGCGCCCGGGTGCCCAACCCACGGCCCGCAACAATAACCAATTTGAAATAAAGTAGTGAAATATTTATTAAGTAATAATAAAAGTGACAATATAAAAATGTAAACTTAACAAAGCAAATACATTTTAAATTATTAAGGACGATTGATATTTTCTTAAACTTATACACAAACAAAAATCTGTTATTTTCACTTATGTGATTTTGTTTAAAGAATCTTCTGTCGTTATATGTAGTATTGGTGATGAATCTGATTTCCTCACCATCACGGTACAATTACGCACCCAGCAGTATTTATAATTCTTATCATTGGCTTTCATTTTAGCTTACTGTAGTAACTTTTTGTTACGGATGGAAAGATGGTCGTTGGTAAAAATTCTGCTGCTTGATCCCCCGAAACCCACGTCACCAGCCTTCTGTATTATTACAGAAGGCTAGGCTAAATCGTGTGCCTAATAAGTCCAAATACATCATGTTTTAGGTTTAAATTAAAATATTGCACCGAAACAACAAAAATCAACTAAACAGTCGTAGACCGTTTATGAAAAAGTAGCGTCTTTCGAACTATAGCCTAAGCGTGACCTTGACAGCACTTGTGTTTCATCTGCATTCGCAGTTCGTTTAGCATTTCAACCATCATCTGTCAAATCAGCACCGCGATACAAAAACATCGAAAAGTTGCGTTTCGTTCGTGTTACATTTGCGCTTCATCTAAATTATTTACCGCGATCGAGGCCCTGAACTGCTTAATTATTTTATTAGATATATTGTCCCACAATAGTTTGCCTCCGTTCTGAGTGTGGAGTTTTTATTAATTCCCCTCGCGATTTTTGGGTTTTTGTACCGATATCGTACATGTCCGCATGCCTTGAAATCTTTTTTTCAACTAAAATATTGCCGCGCCCACGCCCGACAATATTATTGTCAATATCCCTGGCACCTCCCGATATTGTTATGCCCGTGATCAGAATTTCTGGAAATCGACAATAATATTGAACAATACCACAATACGAGCCGCACACACACAATATTATTGACAATATTATTGTGTGTGTGCGGCTAACCTAACCTAACCTAACCATAAAACCTTGGAAAAACGTCGTAGATAATTAGCCCTTAAAATGGCGGTTTTTTTTTTAATGGCGTCTGTGCTGAGTACCCTTGTAGTGGTCGCCGGAAATCGCCACCGCCGGAATCGAGTTTTCTTTTCAAAAAGATTATAAAATGTGCTAACTGATCTGTTTTCTTTAAAATTCAAAAACAACTTCTTAAATCAAATTCAAAAAACCACACCATTCCAAAGCATTTTTTTACACTATGAGCAATACAAAATATATTTTTTATCTGGCCTCCATAGAGGTCAACAAAAAATGACAGATTTTTTTTTCATTTTTGTATGGTTAGCGACGGTTAGTCGGTGTACATAGCGATCATTGTCTTTTACTTGATTTTCATTCAACGCGGAAGAAGGATAGCTACAGTTTTCGCAATACAAGACGCGTTAATTCCAGTTTGGTACTATTAATTATTAGGTTTACGAAAACAAAAATTGGTATGGCATTGAAGCAGTGCCTTATTGATATAATCATGTATCAGCCAGACATTTAAATAGCTCATCATTAAAAACACAGATAATAATGATTTAAAATTGATCGATGCCTGAGTGATTAATGAGCTCGACGATAAGTCGCGCGCTGGGCGCTATCGACTACCTACCCACCGTACCGGCTCATCGATCAAGTGGATTAGTTTTAAGGATTTCTCAGGGTTTTTCTATAATTTCTTCAAGTATTTATTACATGAATTTATTACTTACCTATGACACAGAAACTAATACATTTTAGAAATAAGTATTTACTTAATTTAAGTGAAGTTAGCTGTAGTTGTAATCAGTAAGTAAGAGAGCCCCATGATAAAAGAAACATCATTAAAAATTATAAATTCACTTCATTCATTCATTATAATTTATTCAGTTTAGGCTACAAGTAGCTCTTATGAATTGAAATGCTATGTTATCGGTTCGTAAGTCTACACATGGCGGGAGATCTTGTACTGCGAAGAACCGGCAAGAAACTCAGCATGGGCATTTCTTTTCTCCCTTACATCGTTAAAATATTGCAATATCATAGGAATATAACGATTGTTAATTGGCTGATGGCTCATGTAACCTGCGCTACGCAGATGATATTATTCTTCTAACCCAAACTAAAGAAGAATTAGCCGCCATGAATTCCAACATGCTATCAACATGGACAAGACTGATGGTGACAGACCATACTGGACGAAATAAATGGACAAAGTACGGCACTGCGTAGCTGTGACTTTTATATCAAATTTATAAAATCTTGAAGTTCTGTGAACGTGTCTACAGAATCGAAAACTTAATGTAGAAATAGAATAGAATAGAATAGAATAGGAAAACGTTTATTCAGTATTACAAAATAATACATTCATACAAATAAAACACTCATAATTTAAGATACACGGTATATGATACTGAAAGGTATCTCCACAGCATGTGTCATTGCACTTTCGTAATGCCACGACGGCGGGCGCTGGTCTTGCCGAAGATGCGCCGACTTCAACACACTCAACTAGAATAGAAACAGAAATAAAACACTACCACTCACACCACCTAAATGATAGCTGAATACATTTTTGTGTTCATAAATATCAATATCTCCGCAGCTAAATTGTTAGATATATACTAAAATGAGTCCTTTTGCAAATTTAGAAGAAAGTTTTTACATTTGTACTTAAAACAGCATAATGTGTAACACTTTTTAAAAGGTGGAGGGATGTTGTTTCAGCATTTCGAGGCGGGCGGGGCGCCGGAAACTGCCGCCAAATGCAGCTGTGCTGTGACTCGTGCAAAAAGATGAGAGTTCTAATATGATTACAAAATAACAACATACAAATATAAGGGTAATTTAGTTTGGACTATCTATTAACTAAAATCTACTGGACCGAATTAAAAAATGATTTCACCATAGAATGCTGCATTAGCGCTGAGTAACATAGGCTATATAAAAAAGAAATGTCCACCCGTGCGAAGCCGGGGCGGGCCGCTAGTACTAAATAAAAGACACGTATAAACACAAATTGAAAGAACACTACCTCTCCTACTTGAGCAGTAATCAGTAACATCTTAGCAGATACAGTCCGATGATAATGTGTATATGTGTATAGGTAGGTGTGTACGTATATGTATTGTAATTATTACCTATTATCACCTATTTATTTATGTTATGGTCAACAATTGGTCCCGCAGACTTACTTTTCCAACTACAGCTAGGGTTGGCTGGAAGAGATCTCTTTTAGAGATAAGCTCACCCTTGTATATGTTTTTTATAATGTAATTTATTCTGTAATTTCAATGTACAATAAAGGATTCAATATATGGAGCGAACGCCGTGAATGCACATTTATTAATGACTATGATTTAGAAACGGGGTGTCTGACGGGGGGCTCTGCGTGGAATGAATGAAAAAGATCCATACTTGATACAGCACTTTGAGCCGGCATAATAGCAGTTTTTCACAGTATCCAAGACATGATTATGAGCCTGTAGCCTGCTGTCCATTAAATAGGTAGTTCAAGTAGTAGGGTTGAGGGGGAAAGAGCACGCAGCCGACATCCCCAAGACACGGCCTAATCTACATCGGCGCATTTTGCTCGCAATGCTACTTATTGCCAGAAATGGACAAATATTGCAGGATCCGAGACCTACCATTATTTTTATTAGCCTTTGACTAATTCATCCTCTTCTACCTCGGGTTTGGGGGAACCAATGGACTTGCATAACAATAAGGAAGAACGAAGTGGAAACTCTACCGGAGTTTGCTTGCCGTTGTTTCTTCGCAGGCAGAGCCGCATGCTGTTACCAGACACACCCCGTAATCAAGCCCATGTATGTACACAAAGTGCTTTGATCTTAAATTCAAAATTTTGTTTAATATTAATTAATGCTGGCATGCCGAATGCCGAGTGCCACTGCATTAGCCGTTTTAGTTCTTAACTTTGGATAAGATAAGATTTGTACGTTAGTGAGTGGGTATAAAGGAGCGAAGTGTCGGTGACGAGCTCAATAGTTGACATGGCGACTTTACAGTGGGTGGTCCTGTTGGTGGCGGGGGCGGCGTGGGGCGCGGAGGGCGCGGCGACCCTCGCGGGCAGCGAGCCTATCCTGCTGCACTACCACGAGGCGTACGGCATCCCGGCGGCGGCGCGCGCGCTGCAGGCCGAGCGCGCGCTCGACTTCGACGGCGGCCGCATCCACGGCGGCTCCACCGCTAACGCCGGGGTGATCCCTTTTCTGGTGAGAAAACGCCCCCTAACACTTACAGTCAACTCAACTCAAAATCAAAACGTTCCTTGCATATTTATATACGGGCGGAAGCGCCTGCACCGATTTATTATTTTTTTAATACTATTTCGATTATTTGATTTTAACACACTACGTATAATAACTCAGTTATTAAACAAAAGCATAATATTCAAGCAATAATTGGCTTTAGGTGTTTCTTCTTGAGAAAAGGTGTAGTGTGACGCTCGTGAGTTGAGTCGTGAGTCGGTGTGCGCAGGCGGGGCTGATCGTGACGCTGGCGAACGGGCAGCAGTCGGTGTGCGGGTCGTCGATGCTGACCAATAGGCACTCGTTGACCGCGGCGCACTGCTGGTTCGACGGGCGGCAGAACGCGCGCACGCTCACCATCGTGTTCGGCTCCGACCGGCTGTTCAGCGGCGGCACGCGTCTCGACACCAACACCGTGGCCGTGCACGCCAGCTACAACCCCAACAACCTCAACAACGACATCGCCATAATCTCGCACGACTTCGTCAGCTACAACAGTCAGTTCACGCTTCTATTAATTCCTTTTGCTAAACTTGACCTCGCACAGCTAGGCGATGATGTACCATATAGTTTTTTCCATTAATTATTAATTTTGGGACTACTTCAAGTCTCTACGTCTATTCAAAAGCTTGTACTTACATAATTTTATATCGTCAAGTAATTTCCGGTTACCTCATCGTTCCGCCCGTTGCAGATGTGATCAACAGGGTCCTGTTGCCGAGCGGCAGCGACAGCTATGCCAACACGTGGGCGGTGGCGGCCGGCTTCGGCTCCACCGGTGACAGTGAGTACCGACCGCGCGACTTCTATAACTGGTAGCTTTTTCCGTATTCTTAATAACTATAATATGTTAGGCAACATACAACTTTGATGGTCTTTGGTATTATCCTCCAATTTCAGTAATTGATGTTCAGTTAATTAGATTATTTTGACATAATATAATTTAGCCTATATTACCTATTCAATGTAGCTACATTCCTTTTCGACAGTTTGCTTCCATTGTTTGTTTCTAAATCTGTTTTGTGTACCGGAGATACCTACTAACAAACATCTAAACAAACTTCTTTTCCGTCTTTAAGATATTAATATCGATTAATCGATGATTTACACTAATCACAGCACCCGCTCAAGATTAAACAGATAATACTATTTATCAAAAACACATGTTTTAATCGCTTACAACTAAATCGTAATCTATACTTCTTTATTTATAGCTATTGATGATAGTGATCGTCTTGTATGTTGTCACTTAAATATGTATTTATTTTTCGATGTTGTGGAATACGTATTGTTTACTCTTTAGTCAAAGTCCACGACTGCTCCAGCAGTTTTCCCACTATATTTTGTCACTATTTAGGTTGGGTTGGGTTAATGTGTGGTATCTATTTACCCTGTAAATAAGATCATATAATGACACGTAGAATTCTAGGCACTCGAAGCTCGTGTCCAATCTTCAAGACTTCAAGTTTTACATACGGTCATATTTACAGACGTTCCGATCACTCAAAGCCAAGCGAAGAGGCAAGCGAACCTGCAGGTGATCTCGAATCCGACGTGCGTCACCACCTTCGGGCCCGTCATCATCAGCTCCACGTTGTGCGCAAGAGGCAACGAAAACGACAGCATCTGCCCCGGCGACTCCGGCGGCCCGCTCACCACCGGCACCGGCAACAACCGCATCGTGGTCAGTACCGCCCGCAGCCCACAGCTCGCGGTCGCTCGGTCACTTCATGGCTATCGACGACTAATACTAAATTGACCGGCACTTCTCCGAAAAATCTAATCTCAAAATTCTAATTCTAATAACTGCCTGCAACTGACATATTACATATATCGTAGCGTCTGTTGGTTATCGTACTAGGAATAAGTGCCTGTAATGATAGTTTTAAGTTAGTAAATAATTAAATAAACAGGTACTCAAAGGATCGGACATTCCATTTCTAAATCTATCACGTAACGTTGGTAATGATCGCTTGAACTTGCAGATCGGCATCTCGTCGTTCGTGTCGGCGCGCGGCTGCTCGCTCGGCATGCCCGGCGGCTTTGTTCGCGTCACCTCCTTCAGGTCCTGGATCGATGCCAGGGTGTAAGGAAACAGAGCTGCAGCACGGAGGGCCCGAACGGACCCCGAAGTAATACAAGCGACCTTACTTCAATTGCATGTATTATTAAATACTTATTTTAAATTAAGATTTTTTATTCAACCTGTCTTAAAAAGTTCGATGTTGTGTGCTTAGGATAAGCACTAACGATTTCGCGCCATAACAAGTGCGCTACAGGCATATTGCCATACAGGCATATGGTTCAAGTACGAGGAGAACGCACCGTGCCCCGTCATCACAAAAAATGGAAATGTCAGCTGTGTTATAGTAAAATGCCGAAGACGGATAATAGTAATACACCTATTCGTACACAATATACAGACAACCTGGAAGAGACAACGCTTTCACAAAAACAGCAAGACAACCAGAAAGACTGCAATGTTACATTGAGGAAAAAAGTCAAAATCCTAACCTAACTTTGTCGATTTTTGAGGAAGACATAAGCGTAGCTGGAGACACTGTAACCGAATACAGCCCACCATCTGACACACACACCAATATCCAACAGGAAACGATATTGGAACAATTAAAACAGTTTATTAATGAAAAACTGGATAGCAATAATAGTACATTGATATATGAATTAAAAAACTTAATAAATTCTGAAATAATTACAGCAATAAATAAAATTAAGCAAGAAACTAGTGGAAAAATAAACAAAGTCTCAGAAACACAGACTAAAATACAGAATGAAATCGATCAAATAAATATAACTATTAAAAATCTACAATCAGAGAATAATAAATTACAAAAACAAATACAAATAATTGAAAACAATAACTATCCTCAAAAATTATCAAAAGACTCACAGAAAACAAAACCACATGAATACTCAAATAAATTCGTACTATATGGACTCGAAGAAAATTACTGGGAGACAGAAAATGACTTATATAATCGTATAGTATGGATATTTCAAGAAATATTACAATTTGATTTTACTGGTTACATTTTATTTATTTATTTATTTATTTATTATATTGGCATACACAACAGGTAACAATCAAATAAGTGTAGACAACAGAAATGACATAGATTAAAACTAGATCGAGACCCAAAAAACGTGTACACACAGCATTACATAAAAATTTTGGCGCAAACATACGTACTTGCCACCACGACAAAATTAAAAATTAATAAAAACTGCAATCTACAGAATCAAATTAAAAATTAAAGACTATTAAAAAAAAAAACTATAAATGAATCAAATTACAATAAATTAAACTACAAATAATTAAATAAAGTTACAATTAATTAATTAAATTAAATTAAATTGGATTCCAAAAATGTACAGTAAAACAGAACATTTTGACAACAGAAAGATTTATAAAACTTCAGACAGTATCTCTCTGACAGTACGGTAAAACATGGCAAGGGTTGGCACAAAAATGTCCAGGTCACCGCCAACCTGCGACAGCTCATTGTAAGTACGGCACATGCGTACAACGGGATTGTAAAAGGAGGTATTATTCTTATAGACTTGCAAGATAAAGGTCTGTTTTTTACGGTTACGCAAGGGGATTCTAATATTGAAATTGAGAAGTGACACTAAGCTTGGGGAGTCAAATAAGGAATGCACTATTTTGTATAAGTGGAGGAGATCCTGTTGCTTGCGCCGCACGCACAAAGAGGTAATTCGGAAATACTGAAGTCTATCGGAATAAGAGTTGAGACGGCGGCCAAGGCCCGATCTGTAAGACAATATTCTTAGACATTTCCTTTGAACACTCTCTATCATGTTTGAGTGGGTAACATAGCTAGGTGACCAAATCACAGAACAGTACTCAAGTTTACATCTGACAAGGCTGTAATAAAGATGCAAGAAACCCATATTCTTTTTAAAATGTTTTGTAGCTCTAGCGACAAAACCTAGAGTTTTACAACTTTTCAGTACAATATCGTCACAATGATCTCTAAAAGTCAGCTGCTGATCAAACAGAACACCAAGATCCCGCACAACCAAAGACCTATGCAACAAGTGATCATCTAGTAAGTAGTCATAGTAAATTTTGTGCTTCTTCTTTTTTGTAAAAGAAATTATATGACACTTATCAATGCTTAAATGCATTTGGTTGCACTGACACCATTCAGTAATAGTGTCAAGATCACGCTGCAGATTGATACAATCGTTGGTGCTTCTAATAGTCGCATATATCTTCAGATCATCTGCATACAAAAGACAAGGAGACACCAAGCGGTGAGGGAGATCGTTGATGAACATTAAAAAAAGCAGTGGTCCCAAATGAGACCCCTGCGGCACACCAGACGTAATAGGAACTGGGGCAGATGCATATTAGCGTAACTAACTGACTCCTCATATAAAGGTAGGAACAAACCCATCTCAGTAAACTTCCATGAAAACCATACCACGAACCAAGTTTACGACAAAGCAAGAAGTGATTGACCTTATCAAATGCCTTCCTAAAGTCCGTGTAGATTGAATCAACCTGACCGCCCACAGCGAAAACCGAGCAAAGGTAATTCTTATATTCAAGAAGATTAGTTGTTGTGGATTTGTGTTTCATGAAACCATGTTGAGTATGGGAAAGAAAAGGTTTGACGTGTTTATAAATATGCTCATAAATCACACTTTCAAACAGTTTAGCCATGCTTGATAAGATACTTATCGGTCGATAGTTGGTACAGTCAGATCTATTACCGGACTTAAAGACGGGAACGACATGTGCAGTCTTCCAAGATGACGGGAAGTAGCCAGATTTAAGCGACAAATTAAACACAAGCGTCAAGGGAAAGCATAGCTCAAGGGCACATTCTTTCAAGAACCTAGATGGAATTCCGTCAGGACCCGCGCCTTTAGCAGGGTCAAGCTGCTTAAGCTTAAGAAAAACCTCACCGTGCGTTAATGAAACATGGGAAAGGTT
The DNA here is from genome assembly GCA_949315975.1 of Eudonia truncicolella. Lineage (NCBI taxonomy): Eukaryota > Metazoa > Arthropoda > Insecta > Lepidoptera > Crambidae > Eudonia > Eudonia truncicolella. The sequence goes on along the minus strand of OX438838.1, from coordinate 198,453 downwards.
ACTACTGCAAGCAATGTCGCAGTCACTCGGGTTAAAATCCAGACTGGTAGGGGATTCGAAGACAGAATGAAAATAGCTTGAGAACAGTTCACAAATCGCCTCTCCATCAGTTGCCGTGGTGTTATCATACGTCATGGTTTGAGGTATGCCACTGGCTCCTTTCATGTGGTCAATATATTTCCAAAAAGATTTTACATTAGTTCTCAAAGAATCTTCGACAAAAGAGAGATAAGAATTGTGACAGGATTTAATAAGGCGTTTGCACGTGGTGCGTAACGAGGCAAATGTATCATAATCCCTTGGGTTACCATATTTCTTAAATTTTTTGTGGAATTTTTTCTTATCTTTAATACACTTTATCAATAAAGGTGAATACCAGGAAGGAAATTCACTATACCTGATCGTAGTCAAAGGAGTATGTTTTTTTATTACGGTATTCAACTCCGCGTAAAGCCTGTCAACAGTAATGTCCACATCCATGTTAGAAAGAACCTCTGACCAGTCTATCTCACTAAGCGCATATGTAGTACTGTCGTAATCACACTTTTTAAAATTAAGTATACGGTTATTATTCTTTCTCAATTTCTTTACTGGGAGTGCTTCTAAATTAAGATCAATGCACAACGAAGGGTGGTGCTCATCCAATCGAGTAAGAGGGTCAGCCTCATTCACAGTTACTCCGTCAGAAGTACTTAGAATCAGGTCCAGAAACCTACCGTTTTTATTTGGTATACAGTTAAGCTGTGATAGTTCACAGAGTGAAACAGCACTCATAAGCAGGGAAGACTTTATGCTTACAGAGGGACCAGGAGTTAAGGCAAACCTACCAGACGTTGCCATCCACGACATTTCAGGCACGTTGAAATCTCCAAGTACAAGGTTTACGGAATTATCTTATACATTCATCAAAACCTTTTCGAAGTTCGTAAAGAAGTCCTTAAAATCGCTCTGCGGCAAGTCCGGAGGCAAGTAACAGACACATATATTAATTCTGCACGAGAACATATCGCTAGGCTCTATAGTGACCCACACGTCTTCAACCGAACTGTCCCAAGCCGCCTGCCTTATTACATTGTATTTCTTATGCCTTCTACCTTTTTTATGCAAGTGGTTTCACGGTCTCTACGAAACACAACATACCGCTGATCAAACAACTCACCATCAAATAATCCTGAGTTAAGGTTAGTTTCCGTTAAGCAAATTATATCATAATTATTATTAAGTGTATTTAAAAATAAATCAGTAACCTTAGAACGTATTCTATTCACATTTTGATAATAAATTAACATTAAAAACACAAAAATGTACCAAATATCAAAATTAATCATTAAATTATTAAAAATAAAATAAAAAATAAATAAAAATATTTAAACTAGCTTGTCCAGGCAAGCAACATCTTTAATTACAATGGCAGGTGATGACTCATCCCTTCGAATATATACTCGCCCGTACCTAACCCAAACATATTTAAAACCACGTTCTTTGGCAACTTTTCTAACTATTGCATGTAGGTTTTTACACTCAGGAGCCAGGTGTTCAGACAGATAAATAGTTCTTCTTTCTCCAGGAATATCTAGGTGTACTGAGTTTAAGGGGTCAGCTCTCTGGGCCTTATTATACCTTTTGTAGGCAGACATAATGTGATCACGGTGGCGCTCCGAGGGCAGAGTGACTAGTATATTACGGGGTCGATTTGATGAGGTGTCCAATTTAGCGACCCTGCGAACAACACACAGATCACCGTCCTTGATGGGAGCTTTGATTACGTCACAGAGTTTCTTTACTATAACGGAAAGATTTTCACTTTGACGCTCCGGTAACATCTGGATTTCAAAATTGTTGCTTCTAGAAACCCTTTCTAGTACTGCTAAGCGCCGCTTAAGGTCAGTCATTTCCGACCGCATTTTAGCACTGTCCGTCTCAAGAGTATTCACTTTACTGCTGACATTTTTAATTTCACCTTTCAGGTCTTTCTGTTCAGCAGCCAAGAAGTCAGTGGTCTCAGTGAACTCCAATCTGACTCGATCAATCGCACCCGATATTTCCTTTTTAATAGATGTATTGATTTCACTTAGGATAGACGACCTGAAGCTATCGAGTTTCGATTCGAGTAAATTAGCGAACTGGTCATATGTGATAACTCCAGCTGCGGCTGCAGATGGCTCATTCGGCAACGGTGATCGACTGTTAGTACTATTCACAGAAGACAGCACCGACCTTTGTTGCTCCCGTGCAACAATACGGTCCGAATTCGACGAAGCAGAGGTGTTAAGTGGCAGCTCATCGCATGACATATCGGCATCCTCCCGCAGCACCTCAAATCGGCTACGTACAGGCGTGCCATCGTTCCGACGACGAGTAACATTAACGCAGGAATGGCACTTCCACGACAGTTTGAGCTCGGTCTGATGTTTTAAATAGTAATCAGGTGCCATACCTAGACAGCCAAAATGGAATGCACCCCTACATGCCATACAGTTTATCAATTCTCCACGCACAACAGTCTCACTGCAAGCAAGGCAATTCATAATGTTTTGTTTACCGTGCGGTCAGCTGATAATTTAAATAAACGATGCACAAGCCGGCAGCAACACAAGGACACCTTCCGTTCAAAGGATAACGAGCGCACGCTCCACTCGATAAGGCCGCCACTGGCCTGGCAAAGTCGCCGACGGTTGAGATTCACTTTCTAATAAACCGGTTACGGCGACAAGCTGTCTCGCAGCTAACGCACTTGCCAATCCACGAAACAAATTAACAAATGAATACGATGATTGCATGAAAAGTACTGAACCTGTATATGAACTGTTTACACTGTGAGAAAGCTAATGGATTAAGCTACAATCCAATATAAAATAAGTCTGAAGATGATCACTTTATACTATACTTTTGAAAAATAATGTACAGAGCGGCACGGTGACAATGTTTACGCGTGGACGGATAGTTCGCGCATTGAGGAAATATATAGACTAGGAAAACGAGGAAATAAAAGACCGATTGTTATAGAGCTTCTAAGTAGAAGAATGACGAAGCACGTTATTAACAACAAAAGCTACTTTAAAAACACTGGGCTTGCAGTGAGTGAAATTCTGGACAAAGAATCACTTCAAAACAAGAGGGACATCTGGAACGCCCTTATAGATGCACGCCGACAAGGACAACATGCTGTGTTAAGAAACGGTACCCTTATTGTAAATGGCAAAGAGCAAAGACAAATAACCGAATATCAGAACTCATTAAGCAGCCAGCAGGGTCAGCCAAGAAACAATGGAAGTCTTCAGAATGCCATAGTCTTAACACCGAGGCAGAGTTTAAATACTCGTAATACCACTACCATCACAGGCATACCAAACACACAAACTGAACCTCAAACAAAGGCTACGGAAATCTGTACTTTTCGATACTAAAATATTGTTCCAGAACCTACGTAGCTTTAAAAACAAAAAGCATTTAATTGAAGTCATTACAGAAAATGAACAAAAATTTAAAGTTTTATGCTTGACAGAAACGTGGATTACAAAATCTAAAATAGACATATTACAACTGGAAGGATACAATTGTGCATCTGTTTTCTGTAGAGTAAATCACGAGGGAGGCGGTGTCTGTATACTTACGCATGACGATATAGATTGTAAGGAACTCATTGAAATAACAGATCTCTCTACTGAGTATGTTTTTGAAGTTTGTGCTATCAAAATTCCTAAATTAAATATAATAATTGTAACGGTATATTGGCCAATGAAAAATAGAAATTCAGATATATTTTTTACTTCTCTTGAAAAATTTTTAAATATATTATCTAAAAAGTACTTTCGATATAAAGTAATAATAGGTGGGGACTTCAATATCAATATATTAGAAAAGTCGCAACTTACACTGTCACTTCTTAACATAATGCAAACTTTTAATTTTACACAATACATAAAGGAACCTACTACGAGTGCAACATGTCTTGACTTAATTTTCGCAAATTTTAATCCTTTTAATATGACTATTATGTTATATTTATATATGACCTTAATGAATATGGACTTTCAGATCACATAGGCATTACGGTAACACTAAAAAACACATTTTATAAATTGAAACCATTTTGGTTTATAAAAAAAAGACTATATAATAATAACCAAATCAACTTATTTAAAGAACAACTTGGAAATACAGATTGGGAAAAAACATTTAAAAATAGTTCTGTTAATGATAACTATAATATTTTTTTAAAGATAATCAGTGAAATCCTTAACGTTTGTATACCGGTCATAAATATAAAAATAAAAAATAAAATACAAAAAAAATGGCTAACAAAAGGGATTAAAAAATCGTGTAGTCACAAGAGATTACTAAAAATTATAAACTCACAAATCTCAAGTCCTATATTAAATGAACATTACAAAAAATATTCAAAAATATTAAGAAAAATTGTATCACATTCAAAAAAGTTAAATAATATAAGAAAAATGAAAGAATCATACAATGTAACAAAAACAATGTGGGCTATTGTAAAGCAAAAAACTAACAAGTTACAAAAAATATCAAAAACCAATACAAAATTACGCATAAATAAATAATAAATAAATATGTCGGCGCCAAGAAAAATAAAACGCTCAATTGATTAGTTCGAGGCACAAGCGCGCGACTGCACGACAGCGTCATCAGATGGCGCTGTTTTTTTGGCGCGCTTCCGGAACGTTGGAGCGGGGCATGCGGGCTGCCGCGTGGTTGGAGCGGCACTTTGCTTCCAACACGCACCGAGCGAACATCGCCTTGTCTGACGGACCGTTGTGCCTTAAAATTATAATATTTTGTTATTTAATTAAATTGTTTCTTATTGTCGTAGTGAGTTATTTCAATCTCGTAGCCTACCATGTCTGGGTCGAACGACAAGGAGCGTAGCTCTGGCCATCGGCCGACAAATAAATTCTTTATTTGCTTTAAACATGGTAAATAAGATGACAATAAAAAAATTCATTAAGAGTACAAACATGTTTCACCAAATTACAACTGGCATGCAAATATAATTAATTACCAATTAAACATTTTATAAAAACAAAAAAAAAAAAGAAGTTAATTACATTAAATATTTATTACAAATTAATTAATTAGAAACAAAAACAATATAATAATAAGATTAATAATAGGATAATTACAACAATATTTATTTCATGTCAAAAAACTCCTTGAGATTATAAAATTCATGCTCAATTAACAATTTACGCAATTTTATTTTAAATAATTTTATATTACATTCCTTTACTTCATTGGGTAATTTATTATATATTTCAACGCCCATAACCAAAAAACTCTTGTCATACTGTCTTATTCTTTTGGTTTGTTCAATTACCAATCTATTGGGATTTCTTCTATTTCGTGGGTAAATATCACATGCTTTCTTAAATGATTGAATTGATTGTTTTACATACACACATATCTCATATATATACAGCGACGGTACTGTTAACAATCCAAGCCTTTTAAATAGTGACCTACAGGATGAATATGGTGGAATACCGTACAATGCTCGAATGCACTTCTTCTGACTAATAAAGGTTCTATTGACATTGGTACTGTTACCCCACATTACTATGCCATATCGTAGTATTGATCCTACATATGCATGATAAGCATTGAGTGCTGTGTTCAGATCAGTCAATTGTTTAACTTGCCTAAGAGCATACACAAATTTGTTTACCCTGTTACAAATACTATCAACCTGTGGCTTCCAATTAATGTTTCGATCTAATATTAATCCTAAAAACTTTGTATGTTCTAACTCTTCTATAATTGTGTTATGGTAATGAATATTCATGTCTAAATTATTGTTATGATATTTTATATAATTAGTTTTAGATACATTAATTTTTAAATTGTTAATCTCTAGCCACTTTATTATGTTTGTTACAGTACTGTTAACGTCATTTTCATGCTGTTTAATAGTATTATTTTTCTTAGATGTCACAACAATAGATATGTCATCCGCATACAGAATACATTTATGTGATGTTACCATAGAAATGTCATTAATATATATAAGAAAAAGAATTGGACCCAACACACTTCCCTGTGGAACACCGTATGCACTTGTTCTGTAATCAGATGAGAATGATTTTATTTCACTTTTTCCACTTATCTGTGTAATTACCACACACTGCTTTCTGTTGGCTAGGTAACTAGTCATCCATTCGAGAGCTATACCTCTGATACCAATTGCTTCTAGTTTTTTTAGCAAAAGATCATGTGCAACATAATCAAACGCTCTCGTTAAGTCAAAGAACAGTGTAGTGGTAAAATCTTTCATGTTAAGGTTAGTCAAAATATACTTTAGAAGTGAACACACCGCAAGCGATGTCGATTTATTTTTCTGAAAACCGTATTGTTCCTTAGGTATGACGTCATATTTCTTGCAGTACTCCATCAGTCTTTTTTGCATACATTTTTCAAATATTTTTGCTAATATTGGAATCAATGTTATTGGACGATATTTGTTAATATAATTTTTACTACCTTTTTTATATAATGGTTTTACAATGGAAATCTTTAAAGGTTCGGGAAATATTCCCGAGGAAAAAGACAAGTTGATTAAGTGAGTAAGAATAGGCAATATTAAATGACTTGTAGCTTTTACTATTTTTGTTGATATATGATCATATCCCTCAGAGTTTGTGTTGTTTAATGACATAACTTCCCCTCTAACTTCATCTTCAGACAATGGTGCTACGAACATCGAGTTTGCTTGTGTTTTATATATATTTATAGTATTACTTCTTGGTAGAGAACTTGCGATATTGATAAAGTTATTATTAAAAGCAGTGGCTATACTTACTGGATCTGTCAATGTTTTGTTTTCATATATCATATTACTTATATTATTTTCAGTTTTTATATTACATAATTCATTTTTGATAACGGACCAGGACGCTTGACACTTATTTCTACTCATATTAATTAATTTCATATTAATATTTTTTTTTTTTTTAAATTCACAATACATTTTTTTAATAGTTTAGAATAGTTATAATATTTATTTTTGTTTACTACTGTTTTTTCTTTGTAGTAATTGTACCTTAGTGTTCGTTTAGTTTTACAGCTTAATTTTACCCCTCGACTTATCCATTTATGTTTTATTGTACTGATGTTATTTATTTTTATTTTTACAAAGGGAAAACAGAGTTTATAGAACATACATATTATGTCATAGAAATTATCAAAGGCTTTGTCTAAAGAAAGCTCCGCATAAACATCAGACCAAGAAAGGTTTTGCAGACACATTTTAAACTTGACAATATTTTCATTATTATAATCCCTTTTATAAAAGTAAAAAAAAGGAAGGCATTAATTTTTTTTTTATTTTTTTTTATTTTACGGGAAAACTCATTAACTGAGCTGTTTCGTGGTCAGAAAGGAACAGCGGTAATACAGTAGCAGAAGCATTTTTTAAATTACTTAAAACGTGATCTATGCACGACTGTTTTCTTGTGGGTTCGTTAATATGAATTGTTAAATTGTAACTTAAAGCTAGATCCTTTAGGTGTGACGTAGCTGCACTATTTTTTTAAAGTATTTATGTTGAAGTCGCCGGTTATAACAATATTTGTATTAAATTTGTATTTTTTTTTTTTTTTTTTTTTTTGTTGTTTCGTGTAATACACAATCTAATTTATTCAAAAAGATGTTGGGATCTGATAAAGGAGTTCTGTAGACACATATAACAACCAATTTGTTTGATATTTCCACTCCACAGCACTCAAATGACTTTTGTGTTGCATGGTTTCTCAAATATGTTAATTCTTTGCTTAATATCCTCTTTTTTATTAATATGCAAGTACCACCCCTTTGTTTTTCTCTAAAGTAGTTAATAATAAATATTTAAATATAGATATGCTAAACAAAAGTGTAGAAAATTTATGTAGCAAATATAAAAACTGTTATATAATAGTTATATATAAATTTTTTTTTTTTTTTTTTTTTTTTTTATTCAAACTGTATGATAAAATGACATTTGTAAATCTGTAAATTATAAAATTGATTGTATCGACTATGATCATAAGTATTTGGACTGCAAAGAAATAATGAAACATATTAGAAATTTTGAAAATGGCCAAAAACAAAAAAGTGATTTTTCAAGTTACGTAAGAAATTACCAAACTAAATGCGGGCGGGTCGGCTTCCCCGTGCGGCTTCGAAGGGGTGGCGCTCGGAAATCCGGGCTCCTGCCCTTTCGTTCTTAATGCTAAAATAAAGGGGACGAAGTGGGCTTTCTGGTGTTATGAAAAACGGAATTTTTAATTTATATTTTCATATAAATTACTACCTTGCGAAAATAAAAGTTTATTTACGCAGCTACAAAACCGGTTGGTTTGCGCCGTATTTCCAAAATTTCACTAAGATACTACTTTCACCAGATAGCCCGCCTAGTTTACCCTATGTACCAGGAATTCCAGCTTTGGGCTATCAAAAAACTAGGGATTTATTTCAATTTCACAAACGGGGGCTGCGATTTCCGCTGCGCCCCGCCGGCCCGGAAATTGAAATAAATCAAAAACTACTTAATTAAAAATTTCAAAATTATTCACTAATGCTACCAGATAAATGTGCTTGCTAGATGAGATTTTTACAGATTTTATAATTAACGAGAATTCCTTGTACAGGCAATTTTCTTAGGGAATATTGCCACCTAAAAACTTAAAAACTATGGACCTTAATTGCTCCGCTCCTGGTGGGGTGAACTGGAATCTGCTTGCAGAAACAGGCTGGCCTCGACGTCCTCTTCCCCGCTGGTGTGGTTTCCGGCGCTCCGGAGAGAGTTTTGGAGAAACCCAGAATTTCCGGGTTTTTGGGAAACTCTCTCTAGCTGCTCCTGGTTTGCGCCGAAAAATCCCAAAATCGGGAAACAGGTACTCCTCGCCTTTCCGCTCCTCGCCACAGTCCCAGTTTCACAACTTCTCACTCAAAATCTTGAGAAAACTTTGTTTTTCCCTTGTATGGGGAGGGAAAAGACGGTTTTTTGCCGATTTCCGCGCACTTTTTTCACTTTTTATACCAAGTGTGGCACACCCGCGTGACGGGCTCGTCGAGCCGCGTCGAATGGTATATTTTTCGGGTAGAAAGGGCACAAAAATTTTCTAAAAAAAATTCCGAACTATGCGGAGCGTGTCAAAATCGTGGTCAGATACCTCCACGTGGTGCATCCTGGGCAACGAGTGGTTCCAACGGTCTCCGTGAAGAAAGTTGGACCCAGTCGGCTAACATCTGGCAAGGCAGGAGCCCCCTTTTGGGGCCCTGCCTCTCCTGTGTGCGTGCCTACTCTGGGCCGCTCAACTCGCTGCACCTTCTGAGCAGCTTTGAGAGGAGTCTCGGCGGCGCTCCGTCTGAGCGCCGTCTTTGTGGGTTTTTTTTTTGTTGTAGGACACGACTTCGGGTATCGAACGTCGAGCGTCGAGTGTCGAGCATCGAGTGCCGAGTGTCGAGGGTTGGGAAGTGTTTGTGAGGGTCGGAGTCCGAGTCGGGTCAGATTCGTGGTCGGAGTCGGAAGCTGAGTCGGGGTGCGGGTCACCAAAGAAGGGCAGGCGGGCTTCGCGATTTGTTGTGTCTTTTCGTCTACCAGCGAAAGCAGCGGCAGAGAGCGGAGAAGGGGGCCGGCGGTGGTCGCCTGGCCCCCAAGGGAGGCGCTCTGCTCTTGAGGGAGCACGAGAGGAGACGTTCCGCCTATAGTTTGGGGGTCTGGGCAAGGGGTCTCGGCTGCGCGAATGCGTGGTCTGGAGGCCTTGCGTCCCGTCCTCCGGGCATGGGCGGAGCGGCGCCATGGGTCGCTCGCGTACCATCTGGTGCGGATACTGTCTGGACATGGTTTGTTCGGACGCTGTTTGCACCGGATCGGGAGAGGGCTGACCCCGCGGTGCCACCGTTGCGGGGCGGCGGGGGACGCGGCACAGCGCGCCCTAGTGGTGTGCTCTGCGTTCGATGTCCTGCGCTCCGCATTGGTCGCTGTGATTGGCGCGGACCTCTCTCTGCCGACCGTGGTTCTGTCCATGCTCGGTGGCGAGGGGTCCTGGGGAGGTGGTCAGCGGAGGGCGCGGAGCGGGCCGGGGGGCATGGCCCTCTGGCAGATCCGTGCCGCCGCAGACGCCTCCTGTGGGGAACCAGCGCGGTCCGAGCTCTAGGGGGGGCTTTGACCGTGCATTGCACGGGTCCCCACTGAGGGCCGACGCTCCGTATGTCCCGGCGCGTCGGCGACCTGTCTGTAAGGACGGGTCAGGTGTGTCCGCCCATCGTTTTCGAAGGTGGTCACCCGCCCCCCACCAGGGGCGGGAGAGGGGCTCGCCCATCTGGGCGAGCAAACCGACGGGGTTGTGGAAGTGTCCGAAAGGGTTCCCATGACCTCGTCAGGATCCGGCATGCCGGCGTTCGATGCGTCCTCCTCAGATGAGGTCGACGCGATGATCGCTGGTTTGCTGGTTCCAAGGTGACGAGAGGACATCGGAGTGGTTTTACCGAGTCGGCCTATACTCGCTTTCTCTAGGGCTTCGGCCCTGGAACAGAGTCTTAGCAAGAGCCTCGTACAGCCAGCGGGACAGCGGGACCCCTTTTGCCCGCTGATGCGTCTGTTAGCAGATTTCCACTCCGTCAAAAAAAAAAAAAAAAGGTTGGGGTGCGAGTCAGATACCTCCACGTGGTGCATCCTGGGCAACGAGTGGTTCCAACATACTCCATTCGGAGAAGGTTGGGCCCAATCGGCTAACATCTGGCAAGGCGGGAGCCCCTTCTGGGCCCTGCAACTCCAATGTGCGTGCCTACTTTGGGCCGCACTACTCGCTGCTCCTTCCGAGCAGCTTTGAGAGGAGTATCACAAAGACGGCCGCCCCTTAAGGGTTCTTAGGTCGCAACGGGGGGAAAGGGGAACACCGCGAAAGCGGTGCATTGGGGGCCCACGCCAGCCCCCGATCGTCGTAAACCACTGCGGTCTCTGCAACGACCCCCACTCGCGGCGTTGTGGGGTACGCGGGTTCCGTGGTGGAGCGAGGGCTTGCCTTAACCGGCCGGCCGCGTGAAGGACACACTATAAAACCCGAGAGAAAACTCGTAAAAACCTGCCAATACTACCCGACCTTGGCAGTCGTTAGGGTTCCCTGCGTATGAGGCCACTGCGCAGGGTGACATTTATTTGCTCTCCACTCGTAGGATAAGTGTTTAAGATGCCAAATAATTTTTCAGACGTTTCGGAGAAGTCGGCGGAGCCTGATTACAGGTCCGTCGTGGGTGGTGGGGCTAAGGACAGCCGGAAAGAGTCCGTGGTGGATGGTAGTTCTACTACCAGGCCCAGCAGATCGGGCAAGGAGGTTGTTGGTTCGGGAGTCAAGGAGGAAAGGCCCGGGAGGGGCAAGGTGTTGAGTGTGTCGCTGTCGCGATTGGATGAGGTTGGTGTTCGTACACGCAGCCGCAGCCAACGCGGGGCCAAGGCGGCTCCTAAAGAGGTGGAGACAGTCTATCTGTCGGCCGAGGATGAGGACGCCATGTCCGATTCCTCGGTAGTAACGGTGACGACCGAATGCGGTCGCAAAAGAACCCGGGCGGATTTGTCCTCTTCTGAGTCGGACCATGACTCAATCCGTTCGGCTTCGAAAGTTTCGGCGTCCAAGACGTCGACAGCTCGCCGTGGGCGTGGTAGACCGCCCACAACTGGCGAATACGTGGGCCTCGCAGCGGCAAAAGAACGGCTGGCCGAGGCGGAACGTAAGGCGATGGAGCTCCAGGCTGAACAGGAGCTGGCCGAGTTCAACCGCACTCAGTGCTTTGAGAGAGCCAAGAGGGTAGAAGAAGTTGGGGTCAACAATGACCAAGCGACGACTGCGGAGATCGTAGCGAAGCAGGCGGCTGAGGACATCCAGCTGATAGAGAAGGTGGCTTCGACCTCTAAGCACTTAAAGGGCACCTACATCAAGGCCCTGAAGGATATCGCAGCCTCCTATAAGGCTAACGTCATTCGGTTGCGTGTGCACACGGTGTCTGACGAGACGGAGGCGTTACGGGCGGAGAACCGTCGCCTGAGCTCCGAGGTTGAAATCCTCAAGGAGCAAATGGCCATTCTCAATGCCACGGTCGTGTCCCTGCATGCGCAGCGATGCAAGCCCGTCGCCACGCCCTACTCGGAGGTAGACGAGGAGGAAATGGCTCCACTGACCCCCACTGTGTCAGAGCCCCGGGATCTTCCTAAGGCCCTACACAAGGAACCGACGGTAGCCAAACCGAAGCCTAAAAAGGCTAGGGTTGAACAGCCGCCCCTCCCTCCGCCAGAGGTCGACCAATCTGTCATGGCCGAGGTGATGCGCCAGGTTGGGTTTCTCTTGACAACTCGACTGGAGTCCATCGAGGCGAGGCTCCCCCCGGAGCCAAGGCTGCGTCCGCCGCTTGCGGCTGACGCTAAAAACAAGGCGAAGCCTTCGTTTGCGTCGGTTGCCAAATCCGCACCCGTCGCAGCGCTCCCAGCCAAGACGGGCAAGGCGAAGCCCCCTGCCGCTAACGCGGTGAAAGAGGGCTCACAGTCCAAAAAGGGCAAAAAGGTGGCCAAAGCTACCCCTACTTCTGCCCCTCGTACAACCGGTGCCTCCAAAGCGCCGGCTCCCTCCACCTCACGAACATCTGAGGAGGGGGAGTGGACTGTTGAGGTGGGCGGCCGAAAGGCACGTCGGAAGACGAAGGCGGCTTCTAAACCGCAGGCCAAGCCTAAGGGTAAGGCTGGCAAAAAGAAGCCCAACCTGCAGGAGCCTCGCACAGCTGCGGTTGTGATTACCCTGCAGCCGGAAGCCAAGGAGAACGGCATTACGTATGCCAACATCTTCCGGAAGGCCCGCGAATGTGTCGACCCCACTGCTTTGGGAATCGAACATGTTCGGTTTCGGGAGGCGCAAACGGGTGCTCGCGTTCTCAGTTTGCCGAGCACTGTGACTGCGGAGCAGGCTGACACCTTTGCTGAACGGCTGAGGGACGCTCTCGGTGAAGTGGTCAAAGTCACTCGGCCGACAAAGCGCGTAGATCTGCGCGTTACCGGCTTAGGTGACGGGATCGAGCCCTCGGACATTCAGGCTGAGGTCGCGAAGGCGGGCAAGTGCCCTATTGACTCTGTCCGAGTGGGGGAGATCAGGGACGGTCCTGGTCGCATGGGCACGTTATATGTGCAATGCCCAGTAGCCGCTGCTAAAGTCCTGCTAGCGGCAGGTCGAGTTGGCGTAGGGTTTTGCTCTGCGCGCGTGGAGGCTCTGGAGAAGCGGCCACTTCGGTGCTACCGCTGCTTGGAAAAGGGGCACACTAAGTTGAGGTGCACGGCCCAGATAGACCGCAGCGGATTGTGCTACCGCTGCGGTAAGGCTGGCCATATTGCAGCATCTTGCTTGGTCAAGCCGAACTGTCCCATCTGCGCAGAGGCCAAACGGCCCGCAGAACACATCGTGGGAAGCAAAAATTGCTCTCCCCCAAGGAGGAGGAAAACGGCGGCCACTAAGGCCTCCCCCCCTAAGAGTGCCCAGCAAGCACCACGCGATGTTGAGATGAGGACCAACAATGTGTAGTACAACATCATTACACATACTCCAGGCGAACCTAAACCACGCCGCCGGTGCACAAGATCTTTTCTTGCAGTCTATGGCGGAGTGGTCTATTGATATAGCTGTGGCCTGTGAGCCCTACTACATCCCGACGCGTAACAACTGGGCGGCGGATGTAGGCGGTGACGTCGCTATCGTGGGGGGTTCGGCGACAACGTCCCACTTCTCTCTTCACGAGAGGGGATCGGGATTCGTAGCGGTCAAATGGGGGGAGGTAATTCTGTTCGGAGTGTACTTCTCCCCCAACAGGCCGTACATCGAATTCGAGGCCTTCATCACAGGCCTCGGAGCAGCTGTAAGGAGGGCAGCGCCTTCCCCGGTCGTCTTTCTTGGTGATTACAACGCCAAGTCAACGGCGTGGGGGTGTCCTGTCTCCAATCAGAGAGGCGATTTGGTGGAGGAATGGGCCATAACATCTGGCCTTTGCCTTCTTAACCGGGGCAATGCAAACACATGTGTCCGCCTCAATGGCGGATCCATTGTGGATCTTTCTTTTGCTTCCCCCACCATCGCCTCGAGGGTGTCTGGATGGGTTGTTCTGGAGGGGGTAGAGACTCTGTCTGATCATTTGTATATCAGATTTGACATCTCCCCCTCTCAGAGGTTCAGCAGTAGCGACCAACGTCGCCGAAGCTCACCATATCCGCGGTGGGCGATTGGCAAAATGGACCGCGAACTCCTGCTCGAGGCGGCACTCGTCCAGGCTTGGTTCTCCCCAGCTGCGACGCAACCGGTTCATCCGGACGATGAGGCTGAGTGGTTTGCGGGTGCCATGACGGAGATTTGTGACGCTGCCATGCCCCGGGTTCGCCGTAGACCCTCCAAAAAGGAGGTATACTGGTGGAATCGCGAGATAGCCGACCTCAGGGAAAGCTGCATCATTGCGCGTCGCGCATACACAAGCCAGCGCAGAAGACGCCTTCGCGATGTAGCAGCTGAAGGCGTGTTGCATGAGGCGCTCAAGGAGGCCAAAAAGGCTCTCCAAGCGGCCATATGCCAGGCCAAAGACACAGCCCGGGAAGAAATGCTCGAGACGCTCAACCTAGATCCATGGGGGCGACCGTATCGTTCCGTTCGTGGAAAACTCCGCAACGTAGGTCCCCCTCTAACCGAGTCTCTCGAGCCTCCTCTATTGGAGTCCATCATCTGCTCCCTCTTCCCGGAGAGAGCCGTGTTTGAGCCCCCTCGAATGGCCCCGCCTCGGAATGAACCCCATGCCGATGCCCAGATCCCGCCCGTCACATCTGGTGAGTTGGGCGCGGCCTTTCTGAGGCTTCGGGCTAAGAAGACGGCTCCGGGTCCGGATGGCATCCCCGGGCGTGCCTGGGTGTTGGCCGAGGAAGTCCTGGAAGAACGATTCCGGGAGCTTCTAGACGCCTCTCTGTCTTCAGGCATATTCCCTGCCAGATGGAAAACTGGAAGGCTCGTACTTCTGAGGAAGGAGGGGCGACCGTTGGATTCGCCCTCGGCATACCGGCCAATCGTCCTGTTGGACGAAGCCGGTAAGCTTTTCGAACGCGTGCTGGCTCGCCGAATCAACGACCATCTAGGTTCGGTAGGCCCGGACTTGGCTTCATGCCAGTACGGGTTCAGAGAGGGTCGTTCCACGATTGACGCCATTTTAGACGTCAAAGCGCACTCGCAAGAGGCCGTTGCGCAAGGAGAAGTCGTGCTGGCGGTATCACTCGATATCGCCAACGCCTTTAATAGCAAGTATGTAAAAATTAATAAATTTATAAGAAAAACTGAGAAGTTGATAAAAAAAAACAACTGTTTTTATAAAAACATTGCTCTTAGAAAGGAACGTATTAGCCTTATTGATTCCTTAGATATATATAATAGTAAATTGATGGAAAGTAGGCAAATGTATGACCGGGACACTAAACAATTACAAACGGATATCCAACGGTTACACGAGTCACTTGACATGATGACCAAAAAATATTCAATATCCCAAAAACAGATCGAAGAACATATCAAATCAGCCACAGAGTTAGTTGATCTGTGCAAGTACAATGCTGATCGGTACAACTCATTAATTAGTAATGAAATTAACATAAACAAAGAGTCTTTATCGCTGAACTCTAATATTCAATTAAAGTCGCATAACTTGTCTGTTTTGGTTCCCAGCCCTACATCGGCCTCTCCTCAAACAATACATAATCCTAATGTAACTAAATTAGTGAGAAAAACAGTTATGTACTCAGATAAACTTGGTCAGGGCTTAGGGTTGCTTATGAATGCAAATCTTAACCATCCAATGACGAATATTTGTACTCCAGGTCAATCATTTAATGCTATAGTAAATAACATATCACAGGATTCACTGAATAGTTCCACTAATGTCATTGTATTGTGTGGTGACAGCTCACATACTAGGAAACGTGACATTATAAATAATTTTAATATTTTGATTAAACTGCAATCAGATACGAATTGCAGGTTAATAGTTAGCGCTTTTCCCTATTGTACAAATTTAACCTGGGAACAAAACAAGCGCATTTATGACTTAAATTTATTATTGTTTAATTTGACTTGTCGTCATAGTGACACTATTTTATATTTCGATATTAATAAATTTATTAATAACTTTAGTTTGATGTCAGATACGATGTATCTTTCTAAGAAATGTAGGACACAGATAGCTAATTTGTTAGCTTTTAATATACATGATACAGTTATAGGTGGTATAACTAAGTCTTTTCATAATAATAACTTAATCATTAGTAGTTCTACTAATGCAACTTTTACAACTAGTAATAAGGTTACAACCTCAGGTTTAAACTGAGGTCTAAGACAAAGGCCAAGCCCACATCCATTATTATTATACATCAAAATATTCAGGGTTTGGCTGGCAAGGACTTAGAATTAGAATTATTAGCAAAAAGTCAGGTAATTCATGTATTTTGTATAACTGAGCATTGGTTAAGAAGTCATGATACATCATTCCATGTAAATAATTTCCAATTAGCAAGCGCGTACGTGCGAAGCTCAGCTATTCACGGCGGTTCTCTAATATTAGTAAGAAGCAATATTAAATACAAAAATCGCAACGACATTGTAGACCTATCAGTGGAGCGTAACATTGAACTATCGTGTGTGGAGTTCAATAGTTTTGTAATAGTGTGTGTGTACCGACCCCCATCGGCCAATTTTAATATTTTTGAATCAGTAATGGAAGATGTACTTAGAAAATTAAAATTAAAAAATAAATTTGTTTTAGTATGTGGAGATTTTAATATAAATATTTTAGAAAACACTTCAACGAGTGTTCGTCTTCTTGCCTTATTTAAATGTTTTAATCTTTCAAATCTATTTCTCGAACCCACTAGAATAACTTCACATTCGGCCACTTGTCTAGATAATATTTTTACAGACTATGACCCTGTTTCTAAGTCACTCATTAGTAATCTTACGTCTGACCATTGCGGTTTGAAGGTGACCTATGATTTTGATATTAGGGATGAACCAAAAATAGTGAACTGTAAACCAGTTACAAAAGAGCGAATGGAGTGTTTCAAAAATAGTATAGCTTGTAAAATTGATGCATTACCCTTTGTACAAGATGATCCAGATGTACTTTATAGTAATCTTTTTAATTTAATTAAGACCGAATACAACCATGTGTTTACACCAAAAACAATAAAAATTACTCATAAACTTAAGTTCTGTGACTGGGCCACAACTGGTATATATAAGAGTAGAAATAAATTATATGATTTATATAGTTTAAAACAATATAACCAAAATGTTAATTTTACGCAATATGTAAAGAATTATTCGAAAATGTTTAAAAAAGTGTGCACAGTAGCAAAATCTAATTACCTTAAAGAAAAAATTAAAAAGTCTAACAATAAAATTAAAGCCACTTGGGACATTATAAACCGTGAAACAGGTAAATTTAAACCACGGGATAATACTTTCACTTTAAAAGTAAACGACAACTTAGTCAATTCAGATTCACAAATTGCTAATATTTTTGATGATTTTTTTGTAAATATACCTGTAATAACAACGTCAAATTTAGATTCATCACCAGAAGCTGCACAAACTTTACTCCAAAAATATGTACCAAAATGTAATCTTTCCTTTCAATTTAAATACATTGATTCAATGAATATTATTAAAACATTTAAATCACTTAAAATGAAAAACACGAGTGATTTGTGGGGTATATCTATTAAAGTAATTAAGAATATTATTCATTCTATTGCACCGTATCTTGCTGAAATTTTTAATAACTGTGTCGATAAAGGAATCTTTCCTGATCTTATGAAGTTTAGTAAAGTTATACCTTTATTCAAATCAGGGAACAAAGAAGATCCCAGTAACTATCGGCCCATTTCAATATTACCAGCGCTAAGTAAAATTTATGAAAAAATCATACTCGAACAGTTGATGTCATATTTTAACACAAACAACCTTTTACATAGTAAGCAATATGGCTTTACTAAGGGTCGTTCTACTACTGATGCAGGTGTTGCTCTAATAAAACATATATTTGATGCCTGGGAGAAGTCTCAAAACGCTCTTGGTGTTTTTTGCGACTTGTCCAAGGCTTTCGATTGCGTTGAGCACCGGACTCTGGTGATGAAGCTTCATTATTACGGTCTCAAAGATTTTGCACTAAATTTAATACAGTCATATCTCAGCTCTAGAACACAAACTGTTGATATAAATGGTACTAAATCATCTGGTTCACATGTAAAAATGGGAGTTCCACAAGGGTCGATTCTTGGTCCTTTCCTTTTCTTGATTTATATTAATGACTTGCCATTCTTTGTAGAGAACTTTTGTGAAATTGTATTATTTGCAGATGATACTTCACTCATTTTTAATGTAACTAGGTGTAGGACTAATTATGAAAATGTAAATAAAGCTCTTTCAGAGGTACTCCGTTGGTTTACTATTAATAATTTACAGCTTAACGCTAAGAAAACAAAATGTATTAAATTTATATTACCAAATGTCAAATATGAACCAACCGATATTAAAATAAACGGTGATCAATTAGATTTGGTAGATTCTACAGTCTTTTTAGGCATAACCCTTGACTCAAAGCTTCAATGGAATCCTCATATATCGAAATTGGCCGGTAAACTCAGCTCTGCTGCTTATGCCATTAGAAAAATTAGGCAGTTAACAGACGTTGAAACTGCTAGAATGGTCTATTTTAGTTATTTTCACAGTGTCATGTCGTATGGCGTCCTACTGTGGGGAACAGCGGCTGATATTGAAACTATATTCATTTTACAGAAACGAGCAATAAGAACAATCTATAGACTCGGATCACGAACTTCCTTAAGAAATCTTTTTAAAGAGATTGGTGTCCTGACAGTTGCATCTCAATATATTTATAATTGTATAGTTTTTGTACGTTGCAATATCAACTCCTATACTAAACATGGTGACGTACACAATTTCAATACTAGGAATAAGACAAAACTTGTAATGCCACTGTTCAGGTTACAGAAGGTTCTTGGTTCTTTCTTGGGGCAAGGTATACACTATTACAATAAAATACCAAGTACTGTACTAGATTTACCTTTAGATAAGTTTAAAAAACATGTGAAATCTATATTACTTTTAAAAGGTTATTATACAGTCAAAGAATATTTAGATGATAAAACAGCTTGGTTATAATGAAAAACATATACTCTATTTGAATTAATATAATAAAATTAATTTATATAATTTTTATACTGATATGATAGCCTTTATCAGCAGTGTCCTACAGATAACAAACAGCGTTGCGTTAAATAGATCATTAAGTTTTTATTTAGAGTATCTTGAGTATGTCATGCTCTCTTTATTTGTCTCTGCGGTGGTGGCGTGTGCGTCGGGTCGTTACGTTCCCTAAAATATGGTTGAGCGAAGCGATGGCTGATTCATATGTCATACTCGTGAACGGGTGCTGCCTGTGGAGGCTGGTCTGCTCTTGCATACTTATCTTATTTTTAATATTATTTACTGTAGTTTGACTTGGTTTTTCTTAACCAATTTTTTTTTTTTTTGAGTACTGTAGTGGTACTGTATGACATTGTGGAATTATACCTGATGTAAATTTGTTAACTTAGTTTTTTTTTTTTTTTTTTTTTTTTTTTTTTTATTTTGTGATATTTTTGTTTTTTATTTACATGTTGTGGTTGTCTTCTATAATTTTGTGTTTATTTGTAATGGAAAGTGTCCTACTATGATAGGGCATTTTCCAATATTTTTGACGCTGTAAGGGAGAAAAGAGCTGGACACTTGCTGAGTTTCTTGCCGGTTCTTCTCAGTACAAGATCTCCCGCCCAGAGTAGACTTACGAACCGATGGCATAGTGACATTCACAAGAGCTACTTGTAGCCTAAACTGAATAAATGATTTTGAATTTTGAATTGAATTTTGAATTTAGCCTGCCGTTCGAGTGCATAGGGGAGGCGCTCCGCTACCACGGGGTGCCCCATTACTTAATGCGTATCCTCCACAACTACCTAAGGGGGCGAACGGTAACATACCAGGGCGGAGATGGGCAATTGCGCAGTCAAGCAGTGTCGTGCGGGGTCCCACAGGGGTCGGTTCTTGGGCCGCTCCTGTGGAACGTCGGCTACGACTGGGCGCTGAGAGGCGCCCTGCTGCGGGGACTAAGAGTGGTGTGCTATGCTGACGACACACTCGTGACGGCTCGAGCGAACACCTTCCCAGACGCGACCGTGCTGGCCTCAACTGGGGTCACGCATCTGGTTCGTAGGATCCAAATGTTGGGACTTCGAGTCGCTCTCGAAAAGACGGAGGCCCTCTTCTTTTACGGGGCTCGCAGGCGCCCTCCTCCGGAGGCGCACTTGCGTATAGACGGTGTCCGGGTTGCAATTAACCCATGCATGCGCTACCTAGGCTTGACTTTGGACAGCAAGTGGAGTTTCTCCGAGCACTTCAGTCGACAGTCGCCGAAACTGGTTAGAGCTGCAGGGGCGTTGGGCAGTCTTCTGCCGAATCTTGGCGGGCCGAGTGGCAGTGCACGACGGTTGTACACCGGAGTGATACGCTCGATGGCTCTGTATGGTGCACCGGTGTGGGTAGACGCCCTGAATGCCAAAAACAAGGCCCTGCTACGAAGACCTCAGCGGGTCATGGCTATCAGGGCCATTCGTGGCTACCGCACCGTGTCATACGAGGCGGCATGTGTCCTTGCGGGCACCCCTCCATGGGACCTGGAGGCGAGCGTACTTGCTGCGGTGTACGAGCAAGAGGCTGAACTGCGTAGTCTCGGCGAACGAGTCGTGCCCGAGCAGGCAGCTAGGTGGCGTGAAGACGCTCAAGAAGTAGTGATGGAGCGATGGCGTGCACGCTTGGAGAACCCAAGTGCCGGCCACTGGACCATCGGAGCGATCCGGCCCGTCCTGGAGCGATGGGTCGGTCGCAAGGAGGGGACCCTCACGTTCCGTACCTCTCAGGTTATGACAGGGCACGGCTGTTTTGGCAGATACCTGTCGAGGATCGGACGTGAGGAGTCTGAGGCATGCCACCAGTGCGGGGCCGCAGCAGACACGGCCCTACACACTTTGGAGGTGTGCCCGGCGTTCAGCAGCGAACGTCAGGAGCTGCTCGCTGTCAACGGACCTGACCTGACGCTGGCGACAGTGGCCAACGCCATTCTCACCAGCAGAAGGTCGTGGGACGCCTTCGCCTCCTTCTGTGAGACTGTTATCTCGCGGAAAGAGGAGGCGGAGAGGGCGAGGGAGGACGACCCGTTATCTGCTGCGTCAAGACGCAGGCGAACGGGCCGTCGGAGGCGGCTGCATGGGTTGTTGCACCCATCGTAGCCCAACGCGGGGGTGGGGGTCACCATCTTCCCCACACTCCCCGCGACGTAGCCTCCAGGAGAGAAGGCGCCCCTCTCACATCCGGGAGGTATGGCGCCTTCAGTGGCCGACGGGCCAAAGTGGTGGGCCCTAGGGGGCGACCGCGCGGACTGCGAATGGCTCCATTGAGTGCTCGGGGTTCCGCAAAAGCGGTAGACGGATGTCGGGCGGTTTAGTGGGTCGGTCACAGCCCATCAGGTGACCAACCCCACACACCTCCCGGGCCTTGCAACAGCCCGGTCGAGAAGGTTTGGATGCAAATTCCGCTCGTAAAAAAAAAAAAAAAAAAAAAAACGGCTGGTTCCAACAGTCTCCCGCTCTGGCGTGTAGTAGACGCTTGGACCCAGCCGGCTGACATCTGGCTAGGCGGGGTCCCTTCTGGACCTCGCAGCTCCCATATGTGGCCCACTCTGGGTCGCATAACTCGCTTGCTCCTTCTGAGCAGTGAGAGGAGTTTTTGACGGCGTCCCTTCTGGGCGTCGTAACAAAGACGGCCGCCTCTTAAAGGTTCTCAGGTCGCACGGGGGGAAAGGGGGCACCGGTGAGAGCGGTGCAACCGGGGTGTACGCCAACCCCGAAGCCGTTATCTGCCCTTTTGCGGCAACGACCCCACCGTTGGCGCCGTGGGTACGCTGCGATTGGGCAGACCGGAGGCCAAACGGTCAAGAGAAGGAAAACTCAATAACACCCCGGAGAACACCGGCTAAAAACCTGTTGGTACCTCCCGCCCCCGACAGTATGTAGGGCGCCCTCGGCGTGTGGACGGCGCGTGGGTGACCTTTTTTTGGTCCGGGGAAGGGCAGCCCCTGAAGTGCCATAGTGAGGGGGGGAATGGCAACCCGGAAATTGCCAAACCCAAACATGAAGAGCAGTACTAAAAAGATATTACCCCAGGAGGGTACCCACCGACCGGTGGGAGAACCCCTCACCGGGACTAGCAAGGCGGGCGATAACTCGTCCGTCTCGTTGGCCCCGGGCAAGCCCCTCGTTTCTGGGGGGGGCAAAGTTCTGCGCAGTCGGGTGCTGGAGTCGGTAGAGGTGCCGGATTCGGACTCTGAGTCCGTAATCATGGGAAGCGTTGGTGGTGGGCGGAAGAGGCCACTTGACCCCGACTTGGACTCCGACGATCAGTCGGGGAACGAGTCTGTGGTGTCGTCGGCCTCGGCCAAGGTGTCGTCGGCGAGGAGAGGGC
This sequence comes from Eudonia truncicolella, assembly GCA_949315975.1. Classification (NCBI taxonomy): domain Eukaryota; kingdom Metazoa; phylum Arthropoda; class Insecta; order Lepidoptera; family Crambidae; genus Eudonia; species Eudonia truncicolella. Next base: position 175,822 of record OX438838.1, on the reverse strand, counting down.
GTGCAGTCGCCGCCGGAACGACAAGAGATGAGAAGCGAGCCGATGGTCGGCAAAGCAGGAACGCTAGGGATGTCGCGAGGGATGGGCGAGAGGGGTTGTCCGATGGACACCCGTCACCTCGCCCCGCCTCTGTGGACTCCTTTGGGGAACTTGTTGGGCTGACCAGCGAGGCTGCTTTAGAGATGGAGATCCCATTCGTCGCGGAACCGTCGGACCCCTTGACGGCCGACGAAATACAGGAGGTGGGCATCAGATGCGCGCTGGCCGTGAAGAGGGTGGCCCAGACATCTGGGCACCTTAAAGGAACGTGCCAGGGCACACTGAATAATGCAGTGGCGGTGATCCGACGATGCCTGTCCAACCTGGCATCCAGGACTTTGGACGATGAGTCCAAGCGGATTGAGGCGCAAAACCTGCGCCTCCAGGAGATTGTGGAGGGTTTAAGGGCGGAGGTCGCCTCACTGAGGAGTGAGGTTGGACGGTACAGTGCGTCACCGCGCTGGGCACAGAGCCCTCAAGTCGCCACTTCCGAACCCGGACGGGAGGATCCTCTGCTGGCAGCAATTGCCAGCATGAGAGAGACGATGGAGGCGTCCACCATATCCATTGGTGCACGGCTGGACCGCCTAGAGGCAAGATCGGTGGCACCGGAGAGTGTTTGCCCGCCCTCTGTGGTTGAGAGCGAGAGGTTTGGGGACTTCCCCCCTCTCCCTACTCCTGCAAGGGTGGCTGGGCGCAAGCGGGTGTCTGCCCCTCGCCATTCCGCTGTGTCGCTTATCAGCGACCAGACGTCGGCTCCTAGAGCCCCGCTTTCCCAAGCGGGCACTAGTAGAGCGCAGCCGCCGGTCCCACTCCCGTCTGAGACTTGGACGGATGTACCTCGTGGTGGGAGGAAACGGAAGGGCCGAAAGACACTTCCCGTTGTGGCGAGTCCCTCCACTCGCCCAACAAAGACGGTTCCGCCTTCGGCTTCTGTGCCGAGTTGTGCAGCAGTGCCACCACCGGTTCACCCGGTGGCGCAAGCGGCACCGAAAAAGAGGAAGCGCAGGAGGGCCGGGTTGAGGCAGCCGAAGACTGCGGCTATCGTCGTCCAGTTGCGCCCTGAAGCGATCGCGATGGGGATGACGTATGCCCAGACCATCGCGAAAGCGAGGAGATCTCGCTCGCCGACCTCGGTATAGGGGAAGGCGTGAGATCGCGAACTGCCGCCACGGGAGCGCGGCTTATTGAGGTTCCGGGTGCCGGGAGCGGCCAGAAGGCCGACTTGCTCGCTCAACGGCTCGAGCAGGTGCTGTCGGAGGTGGCCACGGTTGTCCGGCCTGAAAAGTGCGCGGATCTCCGCGTATCAGGGCTAAACATCGCAATCGCCGCCTCCGATGTCGCTGCAGCCGTTGCTGCGAAAGCGGATTGCTCCGTCGAGAGCGTGAGGGTGGGCCAAATCAGAGCTGGCCCTGACAATGCGCGATCCACCATTGTGCGCTGCCCCATACGAGCGGCCAAAGCGCTGGTGGTGACAGGCAAGCTGCTCCTGGGGTGGAGTACTGCCTCAGTGGTTGCCCTTGAGCCCCGCCCAATGCGGTGTTTCCGCTGCATGGGCGTGGGCCATACGAGGCAGAGGTGCCCATCCGCCGCAGACCGCACTGGACTTTGCTTCCGGTGTGGTCAGCAAGGTCACCAGGCGAGGGTCTGCACACGCCAACCACGCTGTGCAGTTTGTGCCGATGCCAGCAGGCCATTCGGCCATTTGATGGGTGGCAGGGGATGTAGTCCCCCTGTCGTCAGGGCTCGTCCGGAGATGCCGGAGCCAAGCCCTGATCCTGAGACTACCCCGAGGGAAGACGACCCGCCACTGGCGGAAGAGTCGGCCATGGAGACGGCAGAGGAGGCCGCAACGCCTCGTTTCGCAAGCCCTGCGCCCTACCCTCCCAATGCCTCTGCTTCCAGAGGCACCGGAGATGAAGGCGTGAGGGAGACAAAGGATCCAGGAATGAGTTCCGGTGCTTTAGCCCGGCTCAGACCCAGGTCCAAGGATGGGCGCTTTATCGCCCAAAAACCGGAGGAAGGCCCCAAAGGGCCACGCTGATTGTGGGGCTCTAATGGCAGTCAGCAGTGGGACGCCCGATGGGGCGTGGCCGGTGGATGGCGCGGCCCATTATTCCAACAGATTCCGCGTCAGCCACGAACCGGCGTGTCTGGTTTTCCTGGGGTTTTTAGTGGGTCGGCCGAACAACATCTCAGGTCAACCCCACATACCCCCGCGGGTAGCCCCGACCCGCGGGATGATTCCGTAGGGAATTTTCCCCAGGTTAAAAAAAAAAAAAAAAAAAAAAAAAAAGGTTGGAGCGGTTCGGGGTGCGAGTCAGATACCTCCACGTGGTGCATCCTGGGCAACGAGTGGTTCCAACATTCTCCGTTCGGAGAAGGTTGGGCCCAATCGGCTAACATCTGGCAAGGCGGGAGCCCCTTCTGGGCCCTGCAACTCCTATGTGCGTGTGAGGAGTTTTGAGAGCTTTGAGAGAGAGCTTTGAGAGAGAGCTTTGAGACCAGCTTTGAGAGGAGTAACACAAAGACGGCCGCCCCTTAAAGGTTCTCAGGTCGCACGGGGGGAAAGGGGGCACCGGTGAGAGCGGTGCAACCGGGGTGTACGCCAACCCCGAAGTCGTTATCTGCCCTTTTGCGGCAACGACCCCACCTTTGGCGCCGTGGGTACGCTGCGATCGGGCAGACCGGAGGCCAAACGGCCAAGAGGAAAAAGAGGAGGCCAAGAGGCCAGGGGAAAATTGCCGGCGCGCCCTGCCCGCCAGGCTGCCCCTTCCACGCAGACGGCGCCCCAAACGGGGCAAAAGGAGGTTGATATGACGGTCGAGTAATGTCAGGACGACCTCATATCAACTTCCTTCAGGTTAACCTGAACAACACCGCCAGGGCTCAGGACCTGCTACATCAGAGCCTGGTGGAGTGGTCAGTGGATGTGGCGGCGGTGTCAGAGCCGTATTTCATCCCCAACCAGCCCAACTGGGTCGGGGACACAAGCGGCTCTGCCGCCATGATGGTGCGTGCGGCCCCAGGTCACACACCCCCCTCAATCTATGAGCGGGGTGCTGGGTACGCTGCGGTCGTTTGGGAGGATATGGTCATATTCTCGACCTATTTCTCCCCAAACAGACCGCTCGCCGAATTCCAAAATTTTTTGGACATCGTCGGCGTAGCCATCCGAAGGGTGGCCCCGCGGCAGATTCTCTTCCTCGGAGACCTGAACGCAAAGTCGGTCGTCTGGGGCAACCCAGCGACCGACGCACGGGGCCAGGCGGTTGAGTTGTGGGCAGCTGCCGCTGGGCTGTCGCTCCTGAACAGGGGCGCAGTCCACACATGCGTGCGGCATAACGGCGGCTCGGTGGTGGACGTGTCGTTCGCCACTCCAGCCCTCGCTCGCACAATTAACGGCTGGAGGGTAGTGCAGAATGTGGAGAGTCTCTCGGACCACCGCTACATCCGGTTCGAGATCTCCACCCCGCATCAGCGGGCTGCACCGCCCACGAGCCGAGGCCGGCCTCCTCGTTGGGCGCTTAGTCGGCTCAAACCGGAGCTGGCAGAGGAGACGGCGATTTTCGAGAGCTGGCTCTCAAGTCCGATGTCCGGTTCGGACGTTAACGAGTCAGCTCGCCGTCTCCGAGGCGCTTTGACGGAGGTGTGCGAGGCCTCTATGCCTCGGGCGCAGCCTCCGCGGGACCGCCGCGAAGTCCACTGGTGGTCCCAGGACATCGCGGCCAAGAGAGTGGACTGTAGCGTCCATAGACGGGCCTATACCAGAGCCCGTCGGCGCCGCGTGAGGGACCGACCAGAGGAGGACCGACTGTACGAGGTGTACCAACAGTCGAAGAAGACCCTGCACACTGCGATCGCCTCCTCGAAAGAGGCATCCAGAGAGGAGCAGCTGCAGGGTCTGGATCGGGATCCGTGGGGGCGGCCGTATAAGCTGGCGCGCAACCAGCTAAGAGCGCGCGGCGCGCCCCTCACGGAAACAATGGATCCCGACCTCCTGGGGTCGGTCGTCGAGGGATTGTTTCCCCCGGCCGAGGAGGGTTTCGTTCCCCCTCGTATGGCTCCGCTGTCTCCTGACGAGGAGGGCGAGAGCGCTCCCCCTCTTATTGATGACGACGAGTGGGATGACGCCACTGCCCGTCTTAAGGGACGCAAGACGGCCCCGGGACCAAACGGTGTCCCGAAGAGGGTGCTCGACCTGGCCCTCAAGCATTTAGAAGGCAGGGCGAGGGAACTGTGTGACGCCAGTCTCCGCTTCGCACAGTTTCCCAAAGCGTGGAAGGAGGGGGCGCTATGCCTGCTGCGCAAGGAGGGTCGCCCGTCCGACGACCCCTCGGCGTATCGCCCAATAGTGCTGCTGGACGAAATCGGGAAGGTGTTTGAAAAAATCATCGCCTCCCGAATAGTCCAGCAGCTGGGAGGGGGAACGGGCCCCGACCTCTCTGAGGCCCAATATGGCTTCCGGACGGGGCGGTCGACGATCGACGCCCTGTCCGATCTCCGGGCTTTGGTGGAGGAGTCCGTCGAGAGACGGGAGGTAGTTTTGGCGGTGTCCTTGGACATCGCCAATGCTTTTAATAGTCTCCCCTTCGGCGTCATCATGGAGGCGCTTCACTACCATCGAATGCCTCCATATCTGCGCCGAATAGTGGGAGACTACTTGAGGGACCGGGACGTAACGTATGTGGGACGGGACGGCGAACTTGGCCGTCACAGGGTGTCCCGCGGCGTTCCGCAGGGGTCAGTTTTAGGCCCCTTGCTATGGAACGTCGGCTACGATTACGTCCTGCGGTGTGGCCTCCCCCCGGCGGTGCGGTCGTTTTGCTACGCAGACGACACGCTCGTCACCGTCCGGGGGACGCGGCTGGAGGATGTCCAGCGCCTGGCGTCCGTGTTCGTCAGCCATATCGTGCGGCGGATACGGACGTTGGGCTTGGAGGTGGCCCTCCACAAGACCGAGGCCATGGTGTTCCATGGGCCTCGGAGACGGCCGTCTTCGGGTGCGTCGATCTCTGTGGAGGGTGCGAGGGTCGGTCTCAGGCCCCAGATGAAATATTTGGGGCTTGTGATCGACGGGCGGTGGGGCTTCGAGGAGCATTTCAAGCTCCTCGAGCCTCGGCTGCTAAAAGCCGCAGATGCGCTGGGCCGTCTTCTGCCCAATGTGGGAGGCCCGAGCGCCAGCTGCCGTCGACTTTACGGCGGCATAGTGCGCTCCATGGTACTGTATGGGGCGCCGGTGTGGGCTGACAGTCTTAGCCCACACGCGGCAAGATGGCGGCAGCGCGCAAAGAGTGTGGCTATGCTGCAATGGTACCAGCGTTTGAACAATCCAAGCGCTGGCCACTGGACCATCGGAGCGGTTCGGCCCGTTTTAGACAGATGGGTCGACCGCAAGGAGGGCGTGCTCACGTTCCAACTAACACAGGTCCTCAGCGGCCATGGCTGCTTTGGCAGCTTCCTGTGCAGAATTGGACGTGAGCAAAGCGCCGCATGTCACCAGTGTGGTGCCGCCACTGACACGGCGGAACACACACTGGCGACGTGCCAGGAGTGGGAGCAGCCGCGCCAAGTTCTGCGGGCTGCGATTGGCACCGACCTCTCTCTAGAGGCCGTGGCAAACGCCATGGTCTCCTCCACGAGGTCGTGGGACGCGGTGGTCTCTTTTTGCGACACTGTCATCCGTCGCAAAGAGGAGGCCGAACGCGAGAAGGAGGCTGACCCCCTAGCGGACGCTAACAGGCGTCGGCGTACGGGTCGGCGGAGACGGCTACACGGGCAGTTGCACCCGTCCTAGCCGTCGCGGGGGTGAGGGTTTCCATCTTCCTCACACTCCCCGCGACAGTCTCCAGGTGTCGAGGCTACCTTCCGCATCCGGGGGTAGTGCTCAGTAGAGGTTCATCCTCAAGGAGTGTCCGAATGGACCACCGCGGCGGGCCGTGAAAGACTCCTCGAGTGCTCGGGGTCCCGCCCTGCGGTCGACGGATGTCCCTGGGTTTTAGTGGGTCGGGCAGACCATCGCCCATCCCCACACACCTCCCGGCGCTTGCAACAGCCCGGTCGAGACGGTCTGAGAGCAGATTTCCCAGGGTAAAAAAAAAAAAAAAAAAAAAAAAAAAAAAAAAAAAAAAAAAAAAAAGGTTAGGTTAGGTTAGGTTAGGTTGGGGTGCGAGTCAGATGACCTCCACGTTGGTGCACCCTGGGCAACGGCTGGTTCCAACAGTCTCCCGCTCTGGCGTGTAGTAGACGCTTGGACCCAGCCGGCTGACATCTGACTAGGCGGGGTCCCTTCTGGACCTTGCAGCTCCCATACGTGACCCACTCTGGGTCGCATAACTCACTTGCTCCTTCTGAGCAGTGAGAGGAGTTCTGACGGCGTCCCTTCTGGGCGTCGTACCAAAAAGACGGCCGCCTCTTAAAGGTTCTCAGGTCGCACGGGGGGGAAAGGGGGCACCGGTGAGAGCGGTGCAACCGGGGTGTACGCCAACCCCGAAGCCGTTATCTGCCCTTTTGCGGCAACGACCCCACCGTTGGCGCCGTGGGTACGCTGCGACTGGACAGACCGGAGGCCAAACGGCCAAGAGAAGGAAAACTCAATTACACCCCGGAGAACACCGGCTAAAAACCTGTCGGTACCTCCCGCCCCCGACAGTATATAGGGCGCCCTCGGCGTGTGGACGACGCGTGGGTGACCTTTTTGGTCCGGGGAAGGGCAGCCCCTAAAGTGCCATCGCGAGGGGGGGATTGCAACCCGTAAATTGCAAAAACGAAAATGAAAAGTCGCAGCACGAAAACTATACCCCAGGAGGGTACCCGCCGGGAGGCGGGAGAATCCCTCCCTGAGACCGTTTCGGTCTCAGGCTGCCCCACCGTATCTGGGGGGGGCAACGTAATGCGCAGAGAGGAGAGAGGAGTGGAGACTGCGGGGTGCTCGGACTCGGACACTGGTTCCGTGTTCTTGAGACCCGAAGGCAGTAGGAGGAAGAGGTCGCGTAACGCGGATTTGGACTCCGATGATTTTTCGGGGGCCGAGTCTGTGGCGTCTGCGGCATCAATACCGAAGATTTCGTCGTCTAGACGTGGGAGAGCGCCCACGGTCGGGACCGGCTTCGCAACGTCTAAAGCTGCCCTTGCCCGCAATCAACTGCGAGAGTACGAGGAGCAGCTAGACCGTGAGGAGGAACAGCTCGCAGAGCTGGATAAGCGGCTGTCTGCTGACCGTCGAGCCAGGGGCGTGGTATTGCCAGCCGTGATTGAGCCAGCGGGGCTGTCCAAAGGACGCCCGACTCCTGGCCTTTCCACGGTGGATTCCGCGGTCCCTGATGAGATGGATTCAGAGATGGCCACTCGAGTGGACATTCCATTTATCGCCAGTGCGTCGGACCCCATGACGGCTGATGAGATACATGAGGTGGGGCTGAAGTGCGCTTATGCAGTGAAGGAGGTTTCCCGGAAATCCGGGAACCTCAGAGGTACCTGCCAGCGCACTCTCAACAATGCCTCCATGACGATCCGGCGGTGCCTCGCCAACCTGGCGTCTCGGACCGCTTCTGACGAGTCGCGTCGTACCGAGGAAGCGAATCGCCGACTCCGTGAGGAAGTGCACGCCCTCAGACGAGAGGTGGCGTCCCTGAAGACTGCCGTCGATCAGGTGGGGACGGGACCGAGCTGTCCCGTCCGGGAACGTCCGGCCATAAAGACCGGATCGGATCAGGTCTTACTGAAGGCCCTCACGGAGATGAGGCGTACGATGGAGGCGTCTAACGCAGCCATGAACGCCCGTCTCGACGGACTTGAGATGAGTCGAGCAGCGCCTGAGCGTGCCCGTCCACCCCGTGCGGTTGAACGCGGACATCGGGGAGATAACTTCCCGGTGCTACCTGCGCCCGATAGGGTCGTTGGACGGAGGCTGGCATCGCCTGCTCGATCCTCGTCCGCACTGCCTGAGGTACGCCTCACTGCCCCGGTGAGAGATCCCTCTCTTCCATCGGATCCGCCCATGTCTGGTTGGACGACGGTGGGCCGTGGAAGAAGGAAGCGGGCACGTGGTGCTCCTGCCACTCGGGCAACAGATGTCCGCCCTCTGACTGCCCCCATCTCGGCTTCTGCGCCGACTCGCCTCGCTGTGCCGCCTCGCTCAGCGCCACAAGCGTCGACAAGCGCAGCCCCGAAGAGGAAGCCGCGAAGGCGGCGTAAGACTAGGCTGAGGCAGCCTACAACATCGGCGGTAGTTATAAAGCTGCGTCCGGAGGCCTTGGCGATGGGTGTCACGTACGCTGACGCCATCAAAAAGGCCAGGCTGGCCATCTCCCTACCCGACCTCGGTATCGAGGGGGTTAGGTCGAGGACGGCAGCCACCGGAGCGCGGCTTTTTGAGGTCCCCGGTTCCGAGAGCGGCGCGAAGGCCGATCTGCTCGCCAGCAGGCTGGAGCAGGTGTTGTCCGAGGTGGCCACAGTCGCCCGACCTGAAAAGCATGCGGATATCCGTGTGTCAAGGTTGGACGACTCTTACTCCACCGAAGACGTCGCTGCGTCAATCGCGGCGAGAGCTGGCTGCCCAGTGGGAGTATTGAGGGTGGGGCGCATACGAATGGGCCCCAACAATGAGGGGAGCACTATCGTGCGTTGCCCCCTTCGAGTGGCAAAGACGCTCGTATCGCCCGGCAGAGTCCTCCTTGGGTGGAGCTTTGCCCAGGTGGTTGCCCTAGTGCCCCGCCCAATGCGGTGTTACCGCTGCATGGGCGTGGGCCACACGCGGCAAAGGTGTCCCAGTGCGGTTGACCGCTCTGAACTTTGTTTCCGATGCGGTCTGCCAGGGCACCAATCGAGGGCGTGCTCTAGAGGGCCGAAGTGTGCGGTTTGCTTCGCTGCAGGCAAACCGCACCAACATTTGATGGGAGGCAAGGGCTGCAGTCCCCCTGCTGTCAGGGGTCGCCCTGATCCCCCCGCAACGGGGGTGGAGACTGCCCCGTCTGAGCCAGCTCCTGGAGAGCCGTTGGTGGATCCCCCACTAGACGTATCGGACATGGAGACGACGGAGGAGTCGTCCCGGACCGAGGGCCCTACAGCCGACCACCCCAATGCCTCTCCAATGAGAGGTACAGGGTCGGAAGGTTCTAGGGTGGTTGAGGAGGAGGACCCGGGCGAGGGCCTAAGCAGGCCTACAACTGGGTCCCCCCCTCCCGCGTGGACACGTCCACGCGCGCCAGACGGGCGGTTCGCGAAGGCGACCGCAGTGAAACCCACACCGAAGGCCGGCCCCACAGGGCCGCACTGACCTTGGGACTGTACAGGTCAGATGCGGGACGCCCAACGGCGTTGCCGGTGGGAGGCGCGGAACAATATCCCCGAGACAGCTCCCGCGCCAACCACGAAATCGGTGTGAGGTTTCCCCAGGGGTTTTAGTGGGTCGGCCGCGTTAAGGCCAACCCCACATATCCCGTAGGTCGTCCCAGCCTACGGGAACTTGGTTGCAAGTTTCCCCTGGGAAAAAAAAAAAAAAAAAAAAAAAAAAAAAAAAAAAAAAAAAAAGGTTAGGTTAGGTTAGGTTGGGGTGCGTGTCGGTTGACCTCCTCGTGGTGCACCCTGGGCAACGGGCAGCCTCAACATTCTCCTCCAATGAGGAGTTTGCGTGAGACTGACCGGCTAACAACCCGACAACTCCTAGGTACGTGCCTACTTTGGGCCGCACTGCTCGCTGCTCCTTCTGAGTGGCTTTGAGAGGAGTACAACAAAGACGGCCGCCCCTTAAGGGTTCTCAGGTCGCAACGGGGGGGAAGGGGAACACCGCCAATGCGGTGTAACGGGGGCCTACGCCAGCCTCCGATCGTCGTAAACCACTGCGGTCTCTGCAACGACCCCCACCTGTGGCGTTGTGGGGTACGCGGGTTCCGTGGTGGAGTGAGGGCTTGCCTTAACCGGCCGGCCGCGTGAAGGACACACTATAAAACCCGAGAGAAAACTCGTTAAAACCTGTCAATACATCCCGACCTTGGCAGTATTTAGGGTTCCCCGTGTATGAGGCCACTGCACGGGGTGACTGATTTTTGTTCTCTGCTCGTGGGATTCAGTTACAGATGAACAAAAATAAATCTTTAGACGTTTCGGAGAAGTCGGCGGAGTCTGTTGCCAGATCCGTCGTGGTTGGTAGGGCTGGTGACAGCCGTAAAAGGTCACATATTGAGGAGGACGACTCAGAAGATCTGTCAGGCAGTGAGTCGGCGGTGTCTATCGCATCGAAGGTGTCCTCGTCGCGCCGAGGCCGTGGAGCCAGGATCGGGACGGGACATTCCACCGGACTTGCAGACGCGCAAAGGATGCTCCGACAGCAAGAGCTGGAGGACTTTGAGGCGGAGCTAAATGCCGAACGAGAGCTCGGCGAGAGGGAACGTATGGAGCTCCTTAGGAGGTTCCAACAGCGGGACGAGGATTCGGCTGCCGCTCTCGGCACCGATCTACAGGGCCTCCGAGAAGAGATGCGCAAGATGCGGCCACCAAAAACCAGTGCTGTGCCGCGTGCCGCTGGTACTGCACGACGTTCGGCTAGTGCTGCATCACGTGCCGTGCAAAAAGAATTTACCGATCTTGGCTTCACTGATGCAGAGATTGACGCTGCCACCCGGACATTGGTTCCGTGGGAGGCTGAGATTGGCGGACCGTCTGCATTTGACGTGCAGCAACTGGGTCTGCAGTGCGCCCAGGCTATACGAGAGGTTTCCAGAAAATCTGGGAACCTCAAAAGTACCTACCAGCGGACTTTGAACGACGCCACTAACAACTTGCGTCGCGCGTTGGCAAACCTTACCTCGAGGTGCGTCAGCGACGAGAATGAGAGGCTGGTCTACGCCAATGCGAGACTACAGAGCGAGGTGCAGTCTCTTAGAGACGAAGTAGACGCCCTAAAAAAGGAGATGGGCAAAACGAGGAGGTCCCCTTCCCGCAGGGAGTCTGCTGCTCCCCCCTCTCCTAGACCGGACTACGAAGCGGGCGACGATTTACATCGCTCGCTGAACTCTGCCATCGCGGCACTTAACATCCGCCTTGATGGTATTGAGGCCAGACTACCCGCACCTGGGAGGGCTCGTCCCCTCTTGGCAGCTGATCGGAGGAGAAGAGAGGAGTTCCCGGCTCTCCCCACGTCTAGAGGCATCCCGCCGATTCGTTCGTCGGCAGCCCCCATTGCCCCCTCTGTAGTGCCCCCCCAGCCGAACATCAGGCAGGCCTCGGCAGCATCTGCTGAGGTACGGACCACAGAGTCGCGCCGAAAGAGGAAGGGCAAAAAGAAGACGACATGGACGGCGGTTCCCACTGCGGCACTGGCAGCGCCCGCGGTACCGGCACCAGCGCTGGCTGTGCCAAAGACAAAGAAGGTTCAGCTGCAGACACCAAAGTCCACGGCCGTGGTCGTGCAGCTGAAGCCTGAGGCCATAGCTAGTGGCGTGACCTACTCGGAGGCCATTAAGAGGGCAAAGAATGCCATATCTTTGGAGGGGCTAGGCATCCATTCCGGTCTTAGATCGCGAACGGCACAAAATGGAGCCAGGCTGCTAGAGGTGCCGGGAACCAACAGCGCGGAGACTGCTGACCGACTCGCTAAACAGCTGGAGGAGGTCTTGGCCGATGTGGCAGTGATTGTCCGGCCCGAGAAGTGTGCGGATATCTGCATCTCGGGTTTTGATGACACTGTCACACAGACAGACGTGGCCACTGCTGTGGCGCAAAAGGGAGGGTGCTCGGTCGAGCGTGTTAAAGTGGGCGCTATCAGAGATGCCCCCGCTGGATTGTGCTCCGTCTTCGTCAATTGCCCCATCAAGGCGGCCAAGATGTTGGCGAATGCGGGCAGGCTTCTCCTCACATGGAGTCCTGCAAAAGTGGTTGCGCTTGCCCCCCGCCGGCTGCGATGTTATAAGTGCATGGGCGTGGGCCATGCACGACAGAGGTGCCCATCTACCGTTGACCGGAGCGAGCTATGCTTCCGGTGCGGCGAGCCAGGCCATCAAGCGAGGGAGTGCTCCAAACAGCCTAAATGTATGGTTTGCGCCGAGGCTAAAAAGCCACACGGACATGTGTCAGGCAGCAGGGCTTGTAGTCCCCCTGCTACGAGAGCCACAAGTAATGGCTCTCAAAGGACTACAGCGAGGGAGCCTACTCTGGCGCAAATAACGCCGGAGACGGCAATGGAGGTAGCACCCACCCCGGCGCAAAAGCAGCTGATAGTGGTGATAGAGCCGATGCCAGTCATGGCGCAAACGCCACCAGTAGTGGCGATGGAGACGGTGGAGGAGCCGGAGCTCGAGCTGCAACCGCCGCTGGAGACACCGGAAACTCCAACAGCACCCGCGATCCACCTCCAAACACCTTCCCCCGATCCCGGGGCCTCGCACCCCAATGCGTCTCCTGCTGGGAGACGTACCGGGCGGCGGGTCCTGTCTGCGGAGGATGTGGCGGAGATGGCAGAGCGGGACAGGCTTGAGAGTGAGCGAGAGATGGCGGAGTATGAGGAAGACCTCGCTGCCGGCCATGTCCGCCCGTCATGGCGCAAGCCGTACCGGACGAAGGATGGGCGGTACGCCAAACAGGCACTGCCAAAAACAGACGAAGATGCCTGAAAAGGCGCAGCGGTAAGGTTCGCAAGTTGTCGGTGCGTGGCAAGCGCTCCTGAAGTCTGACCGCGGACCAGTATCCATGACAGATTCCGCGTCAACCACATATTCAGACTGTCTGCAGATCCCCGGGGGTTTTAGTGGGTCGGGCAGAACATCGCCCAACCCCACATACCCCGAAAGCGAGCCTATAGCATATTGCTCCCCGTGGGATGACTTGATAGCAAGTTTCCCCCGGGCAAAAAAAAAAAAAAAAAAAAAAAAAAAGGTTAGGTTAGGTTAGGTTAGGTTAGGTTAGGTTGGGGTGCGAGTTAGATGACCTCCCCGTGGTGCATCCTGGGCAACGGGTAGTTCCAACAGTCTCCGCCTGGCTCGTTGTAGACGTTGGACCTGTCCGGCTAACATCTAACATAGGCGGGGCCCCTTCTGGACCTTGCAACTCCCATACGTGGCCCATTCTGGGTCGCATAACTCACTTGCTCCTTCTGAGCAGTGAGAGGAGTTTTGAGTGGCGCCCCCTCTGGACGTCGCTTTACAAAGACGGTCGCCCCTTAAGGGTTTTTAGACCGCACCGGGCGTATCTGTGCGCAAAGACTGGTGGGGTATTGCAACCCGCAAATTGCTGGAAAACATTCATGACAAGCAGACCTACAAAATTATTACCCCAGGAGGGTACCCGCAAGGCGGGAGAACCCCTCCTCGGGACCGGCAAGCCGGGCGCTAAAGCGTCCGACCTGTCGGCCTCGGGCAAGCCTCTCGTGTCTGGGGGAGGCATAGACCTGCATGGCGGAGTGTTAAGAGAAGACGAGTGTTACTACTCGTCAGACGAGGCGGTAGAGATGCACGATCTGGAGAGTGAGAGCCGGAAGCGGGCTCACCCAGTCGTGGAATATGACTCAGGCGACGATGAGTTTTTGGCCGAGAATGAGTACCAGGCAGCGGCTTTGTTGGGAGTTCCCTCAACAAGCCGGGGTCGTGGCGCTTACCTTGGCACTTCCGTTGGCCTGCGTGCCGCTCAACAAGAGCTGAGTCGGCTAGAGGAAGAGGACAGGAGCCTCGCTGGTGAGCGAGAGAAGTCGAAGAAGGAAACCTTAGCGGAGAAAAGGAAAAGTGCCCCAAAAAAGGGTCCTGCTAAGAGTCGTTTGCAGTCCAGGGACAACACCATCAGTGTCCCCACTGCAGCAGAGGTTGAGCTAGCCACCCAAATTATCATCCCTTGGGAGGCGGAGCCGGGTGGACCATCAGCACAGGATGTCCACGAAGTAGGGATTCTGTGTGCTAGAGCCGTTAAGGAGGTGTCTAGGAAGTCGGGCAATATCAAGTCGACGCTCCAAAAGACGCTCAATAACGCCGCCAGCACCATGACTCGGGTTATGTCCAACCTGTCGTCTAGGACGCTCAGCGTTGAGACCAACGACCTCAGAGAGGACAACAAGAGACTGCGGTTAGAACTGCAGTCGCTTAGAGCGGAGGTTGATCTCCTACGAAAGGAAGTAGGCAAGGGGAAGAAATCCCCTTCCCGTAGTGAGGTCCCTTCCAATACCGGACCAGACCAAAATGCCTCTGGCATATTTGGCGTGATTCAGCGCTCCTTGAACGCTTCCATCGGGGAATTGAGTTCTCGCCTCGATGGAATCGAGTCAAGGCTGCCTGGATCCGAGAGGATTCGACCGCTTTTAGCAGCTGATCGCAGGCGATCGGTGGAATATCCACCTCTCCCTGCCCCGATTGTGACCAATCCGTCGGTTAGTCGACCACCGGCGAAAAAAACCTCCCGTCTCTCTGCGACAACAACACCAGTCGCCCGTCGTGCTGCTATGCCGACGGTTTGCCCAGCAGTGGCTGCCCCTGCGCCTCCTCCGGAGGCGCCGCAGGCGGTAACTCGTGGCAAAAAAGGGAGACGACGAGGTAAGAGGAGGCGTAAACCGCTTGCTGAGGGGGCAACACCATCTCGCCCCCAAGCGGCTTCAGGCCGCCATGTGCAAGGACGGACACGCGGCAAGACAGTGCGCGTATATACACCCAGGTCCGCAGCGATTATCATCACGCTGCGACCTGAGGCCATTGGAGGAGGTGTTACTTACGCCCAGACGCTACAGAAGGCGATAAGGAGCGTCCCACTCGCCGACCTTGGCATTACTGCTGGGGTCAGGACGAAGATGACGGCAACGGGAGCCAGACTTGTCGAGGTTTACGGGCAGCAGAACCGTGACAAGGCTGATCTACTTGCTGGTCGTCTCAAGGAGGTCATCTCCGATGTGGCCACTGTCGTCCGGACCGAGAAATGCGTGAGCCTGCGCATCTCGGATCTGGACGAGTCCGTCACAAAGGAATCCCTCTTGGAGGCGATTGCGACGAAAGGAGGATGTTCCCGGGAGTTCATCCGAGTGGGGAACATTCGTATGGGCCCCAACAAAACTGGCGCGACAATTGTAAGCTGCCCAACAAAGGCAGCGAAAGATATTGTTGCTGCGGGTAGGTTACTCCTCAGTTGGAGTGCCGCCCAAGTGACTGTCCTAGAGCCCCGCCCTATGCGGTGCTTTAGATGCATGGGAGTAGGACACACGCGCCCGAGGTGCCCCTCGGACGTCGATCGCACCGGAAATTGTTTCCGGTGTGGTCAGTTAGGTCATCGAGCAGTGACATGCTCGAAGAAGGAGTCGCACTGCGCTGTCTGCGCAGCGGCAGGTGTACCACACAAGCATGTGATGGGCGGCCGGGGTTGTAGCCCCCCGGCCACCAGAGGCATAACATCTGCCTCTGGCCCCGAGACTATTGAGAGGGAGCTCGGCAACGAGCGGATGGAAACAGTCGAGGAGGCGGCGAGCGTTGAGACGCCAGCGCCCCCCCCGACGCCTCAGAGCGCGGTTAGTAAAACCGCCTCAGTGACGCAGGACGCAGTGTCCAAGCCCAAGCTCGCACCGGAACGCATTCCGATTGTGGTGCTTGAGCGTGAGCGTTGTTTGCGCGAACGCGCAGCATCTCTTCGGAGAAACATGCCGCGTAGCGAAGCAAAAGAGGAGAGAGAGCGTGAGGCGCTCCGTGAAGAAGAGGAGACAGGGCGTCGACCTTCCTTTACAAGGTCGGCGGATGGCAAGTTTGCCAGCAAGAAGGGAGCCCCTTAAGGGCGGCTACACCTAAGTCGAGTGCCGTTTCGCACGTCTGAGGGCCAAGCGAGTAGTAGCCAAATGGCAGGTATCGCAAGGCCCTAGAACAGATCCGACTGTGTACGCTGTGTTTTTGCTCGGGTATGTCTGGTGGACCCTCTCTCTCACCCGGCGCATTAGCGTAGGGAAAGGGAGACGGAAAGCTAGAAGAGTCCCAGACGATTTGAAGTTCACTTTGGGCTGATAATGTACGATAAAGGTTTTCACAGCGAGAAAAAAAAAAAAAAAAAAAAAAAAAAAAAGGTTAGGTTAGGTTGGGGTGGGGTGCGAGTCAGATGACCTCCACGTTGGTGCACCCTGGGCAACGGCTGGTTCCAACAGTCTCCCGCTCTGGCGTGTAGTAGACGCTTGGACCCAGCCGGCTGACATCTGACTAGGCGGGGTCCCTTCTGGACCTTGCAGCTCCCATACGTGGCCCACTCTGGGTCGCATAACTCGCTTGCTCCTTCTGAGCAGTGAGAGGAGTTCTGACGGCGTCCCTTCTGGGCGTCGTACTAAAAAGACGGCCGCCTCTTAAAGGTTCTCAGGTCGCACGGGGGGGAAGGGGGCACCGGTGAGAGCGGTGCAACCGGGGTTTACGCCAGCCCCGAAGTCGGTATCTGCTCTTTCGCTGCAACGACCCCACCACTGGCGCCGTGGGTACGCGGTGACTGGCAGACCGGAGGCCCAATGGCCAAGAGAAGGAAAACTCACTAACACCCCGGAGAACACCGGCTAAAAACCTACGGACACCTCCCGTCCTCCGTAGTATATAGGGCACCCTCGGCGTGTGGACGGCGCGTGGGTGATCTTTTTGGTCCAGCGGGGAAGGGCAGCCCCTAAAGTGCCACTGTGAGGAGGGGTATGGCAACCCGCAAATTGCCATAAACCACAATGAAGAGCAGCAATAAAAACGTGTTACCCCAGGAGGGTACCCACCGACAGGTGGGAGAACCCCTCCCCGAGACTAGCAAGTCGGGCGCTAAGTCGTCCGTCTCGTTGGCCCCGGGCAAGCCCCTCGTATCTGGGGGGGGCATTATTCTGCGTGTGGAGGCGAAGGAGGAGGGCTTCCCGGATTCGGACTCTGAGTCCGTAGTCATGGGAAGCGTTGGTGGTGGGCGGAAGAGGCCACTTGACCCCGACTTGGACTCCGACGATCAGTCGGGGAACGAGTCTGTGGTGTCGTCGGCCTCAGCCAAGGTGTCGTCGGCGAGGAGAGGGCGTGCAGTCGCCGCCGGAATCTATGGCACCCGAACGGAGAAGCAAGCCGATGGTCGGCGGAGCAGGAACGCCGCGGATGTCGCGAGGGATGGGCGGGAGGGGTTGTCCGATGGACACCCGTCACCTCGCCCCGCCTCTGTGGACTCCCTCGGGGGACTTGTTGGGCTGACCAGCGATGCTGCGCTTGAAATGGAGATTCCATTTGTGGCGGAACCGTCGGACCCTTTAACGGCCGACGAAATTCACGAGGTGGGCATGAGATGCGCGCTGGCGGTGAAAAAGGTGGCCCAGACGTCCGGGCACCTTAAGGGCACGTGCCAGGGCACATTAAACAATGCCGTGGCGGTGATACGCCGATGCCTGTCCAATCTGGCATCCAGGACCCTGGACGACGAGTCCAAACGGATTGAGGCGCAAAACTTGCGCCTACAAGAGATTGTGGAGAACTTGAGGGCAGAGGTCGCCTCACTGAGGAGTGAGGTTGGTCGGAACAGTGCGTCACCGCGCTGGGCACAGAGCCCTCAAGTCGCCGCTTCCGAACCCGGACGTGAGGATCCTCTGCTGGCAGCAATTGCCAGCATGAGAGAAACGATGGAGGCGTCGGCTATTGCAATGGGTGCACGGCTGGACCGCCTAGAGGCAAGATCGGTGGCATCGGAGAGTGTCCGCCCGCCCTCTGTGGTTGAGAGCGAGAGATTTGGGGACTTCCCCTCTCTCCCTACTCCTGCAAGGGTGGCTGGGCGCAAACGGGTGTCCACACCTCTACCCCGAGTGTCGCTCATCAGCGAACAGACGTCGGCTCCTAGAGCCCCGCTTTCCCAAGCGGGCACTAGTCGAGCGCAGCCGCTGGACCCACTCCCGTCTGGGACCTTGACGAACGTGCCCCGTGGTGCGAGGAGGAAGAAGGGCCGAAAGGCACTTCCAGTTGAAGCGAGTCTCTCCACTCGCCCAACGACGACTCCGCCTTCGGCTCCAGTGCTGGGTCGCGCAGCTGTGCCACCGATTCATCCGGTAGCACAAGCGGCGCCGAAGAAGAGGAAGCGCAGGAGGGCCGGGTTGAGGCAGCCGAAGACCGCAGCTATCGTGGTTCAGCTGCGCCCCGAAGCGATCGCGATGGGGATGACGTATGCCCAGACCATCGCGAAAGCCAGGCAGGAGATCTCGCTCGCCGACCTCGGCATAGGGGAAGGCGTGAGATCCCGAACCGCCGCCACGGGAGCGCGGTTAATTGAAGTTCCGGGTGCTGGAAGCGGCCAAAAGGCTGACTTGCTCGCTCAACGGCTTGAGCAGGTGTTGTCGGAGGTGGCCACGGTCGTCCGGCCTGAAAAGTGCGCGGATCTCCGCGTATCAGGGCTAGACGTCGCAATCGCCGTCTCCGACGTCGCTGCAGCCGTTGCTGCGAAAGGTGACTGCTCTGTTGAGAGCGTGAGAGTGGGCCGGATCAGAGCTGGCCCTGATAACGCGGGATCCACCATCGTGCGCTGCCCCATACGAGCGGCCAAAGCGCTGGTGGTGACAGGCAAGCTGCTCCTGGGGTGGAGTACTGCCTCAGTGGTTGCCCTTGAGCCCCGCCCAATGCGGTGTTTCCGCTGCATGGGCGTGGGCCATACGAGGCAGAGGTGCCCATCCGCCGCAGACCGCACTGGACTTTGCTTCCGGTGTGGTCAGCAAGGTCACCAGGCGAGGGTCTGCACACGCCAACCACGCTGTGCAGTTTGTGCCGATGCCAGCAGGCCTTTCGGCCATTTGATGGGTGGCAGGGGATGTAGTCCCCCTGTCGTCAGGGCTCGTCCGGAGATGCCGGAGCCATGCCCTGATTCCCAGACTACCCTGAGGGAAGCCGCCCCGCCATTGGCGGAAGAGTCGGCAATGGAGACGGCAGAAGAGGTCCCAACGCCTCGCTACACGAGCCCTGCGCCTGACTCCCCCAATGCCTCTGTTTCCAGAAGTACCGGGGATGAAGGTGCTAGGGAGGCAGAAGAGCCCGGAAAAAGTTCCGGAGCTCCGACCTGGCTCAGACCCAGGTCCAAAGATGGGCGATTCATCGCCATAAAACCGGCACAGGAGGGCCCCAAAGGGCCTCGTTGATTGTGGGGCTTTATAGCAATCAGCAGTGGGACGCCCGACAGGGCGTGGCTGGTGGATGGCGCGGACCACTATCATAACAGATTCCGCGTCAGCCACGAACCGGCGTGTCTGTTTTCCTGGGGTTTTTAGTGGGTCGGCCGAACAACATCCTAGGTCAACCCCACATACCCCCGCGGGTGGCCCCGACCCGCGGGATGATTCCGAAGGGAATTTTCCCCAGGTAAAAAAAAAAAAAAAAAAAAAAAAAAAAAAAAAAAAAAAAAAAGGTTAGGTTGGGGTGCGAGTTAGATGACCTCCCCGTGGTGCATCCTGGGCAACGGGTAGTTCCAACAGTCTCCGCCTGGCTCGTTGTAGACGTTGGACCTGTCCGGCTAACATCTAACATAGGCAGGGTCCCTTCTGGGCCTTGCAACTCCCATACGTGGCCCACTCTGGGTTGCATAACTCACTCGCTCCTTCTGAGCAGTGAGAGGAGATTGGACGGCGCCCCTTCTGGTCGTCGTTTTAAAAGACGGTCGCCCCTTAAGGGTTTTTAGACCGCAATGGGCGTATCTGTGCGCAAAGACTGGTGGGGTATTGCAACCCGCAAATTGCTGGACAACACTATGACAAGCAGACCTACAAAATTATTACCCCAGGAGGGTACCCGCAAGGCGGGAGAACCCCTCCTCGGGACCGGCAAGCCGGGCGCTAAAGCGTCCGACCTGTCAGCCCCGGGCAAGCCTCTCGTGTCTGGGGGAGGCATAGACCTGCATGGCGGAGTGTTCGGAGAAGACGAGTGGTACTACTCGTCAGACGAGGCGGTAGAAATGCACGATCTGGAGAGTGAGAGCCGGAAGCGGGCTCACCCAGTCGTGGAATATGACTCAGGCGACGATGAGTTTTTGGCCGAGAATGAGTACCCGGCAGCGGCTTTGTTGGGGGTTCCCTCAACAAGCCGGGGTCGTGGTGCTTACCTTGGCACTTCCGTCGGCCTGCGAGCCGCTCAACAAGAGCTGAGTCGGCTAGAGGAAGAGGATAGGAGCCTCGCTGGTGAGCGAGAGAAGTTGAGGAAGGAAGTCTTAGCGGAGAAAAGAAAGAGTGCCCCAAAAAAGGGTCCTGCTAAGAGTCGCATGCAATCCAGGGACAACACCATCAGTGTCCCCACTGCAGCGGAGGTTGAGCTAGCCACCCAAATTGTCATCCCTTGGGAGGCGGAGCCGGGTGGACCATCAGCACAGGATGTCCACGAAGTAGGAATTCTGTGTGCTAGAGCCGTTAAGGAGGTGTCTAGGAAGTCGGGCAACATCAAGTCGACACTCCAAAAGACGCTCAATAACGCCGCCAGCACTATGACTCGGGTCATGTCCAACCTGTCATCTAGGACGCTCAGCGTTGAGACCAAAGACCTCAGAGAGGATAACAAGAGACTGCGATTAGAAATGCAGTCGCTTAAAGCGGAGGTTGATCTCCTACGAAAGGAAGTCGGCAAGGGGAAGAAATCCCCTTCCCGTAGTGAGGTCCCTTCCAATACCGGACCAGACCAAAATGCTTCTGGCATATTTGGCGTGATTCAGCGCTCCTTGAACGCTTCCATCGGGGAATTGAGTTCTCGCCTCGATGGAATCGAGTCTAGGCTGCCTGGATCCGAGAGGACCCGACCGCTTTTAGCGGCCGATCGCAGGCGATCGGTGGAATATCCACCTCTCCCTGCCCCGATTGTGACCAATCCGTCGGTTAGTCGACCACCGGCGAAGAAAACCTCTCGTCTCTCTGCGACAACAACACCAGTCGCCCGTCGTGCTGCTATGCCGACGGTTTGCCCAGCAGTGGCTACCCCTGCGCCTCCTCTGGAGGCGCCGCAGGCAGTAACTCGTGGCAAAAAAGGGAGGCGACGAGGTAAGAGGAGGCGTAAACCGCTTACTGAGGGGGCAACACCATCTCGCCCCCAAGCGGCTTCAGGCCGCTATGTGCAAGGACGGACACGCGGCAAGACAGTGCGCGTAAATACGCCCAGGTCCGCAGCGATTATCATCACGCTGCGACCTGAGGCCATTGAAGGAGGCGTTACTTACGCCCAGACGCTACAGAAGGCGATAAGGAGCGTCCCACTCGCCGACCTTGGCATCACTGCTGGGGTCAGGACGAAGATGACGGCAACGGGAGCCAGACTTGTCGAGGTTTACGGGCAACAGAACCGTGACAAGGCTGACCTACTTGCTGGTCGTCTCAAAGAGGTCATCTCCGATGTGGCCACTGTCGTCCGGACCGAGAAATGCGTGAGTCTGCGCATCTCGGATCTGGGCGAGTCCGTCACAAAGGAATCCCTCTTGGAGGCGATTGCGACGAAGGGAGGATGTTCCCGGGAGTTCATCCGAGTGGGGAACATTCGCATGGGCCCCAACAAAACTGGCGCGACAATTGTGAGCTGCCCAACAAAAGCAGCTAAAGCTATTGTTGCTGCGGGTAGGTTACTCTTCAGTTGGAGTGCCGCCCAAGTGACTGTCCTAGAGCCCCGCCCTATGCGGTGCTTTAGATGCATGGGAGTAGGACACACGCGCCCGAGGTGCCCCTCGGACGTCGATCGCACCGGAAATTGTTTCCGGTGTGGTCAATTAGGTCACCGAGCAGCGACATGCTCGAAGAAGGAGTCGCACTGCGCTGTCTGCGCAGCGGCAGGTGTACCACACAAGCATGTGATGGGCGGCCGGGGTTGTAGCCCCCCGGCCACCAGAGGCATAACATCTGCCTCTGGCCCCGAGACTATTGAGAGGGAGCTCGGCAACGAGCGAATGGAAACAGTCGAGGAGGTGGCGAGCGTTGAGACGCCAGCGCCCCCCCCGACGCCACAGAGCGCAGTTAATAAAACCGCCTCAGTGACGCAAGACGCAGTGTCCAAGCCCAAGCTCGCACCGGAACGCATTCCGATTGTGGTGCTTGAGCGGGAGCGTTGTTTGCGCGAACGCGCATCATCTCTTCGGAGACGCATGCCGCGTAGCGAAGCAGAAGAGGAGAGAGAGCGTGAGGCGCTCCGTGAAGAAGAGGAGACAGGGCGTCGACCTTCCTTTACAAGGTCGGCGGATGGCAAGTTTGCCAGCAAGAAGGGAGCCCCTTAAGGGCGGCTACACCTAAGTCGAGTGCCGTTTCGCACGTCTGAGGGCCAAGCGAGTAGTAGCCAAATGGCAGGTATCGCAAGGCCCTAGAACAGATCCGACTGTGTACGCTGTGTTTTTGCTCGGGTATGTCTGGTGGACCCTCTCTCTCACCCGGCGCATTAGCGTAGGGAAAGGGAGACGGAAAGCTAGAAGAGTCCCAGACGATTTGAAGTTCACTTTGGGCTGATAATGTACGATAAAGGTTTTCACAGCGAGAAAAAAAAAAAAAAAAAAAAAAAAGGTTAGGTTAGGTTAGGTTAGGTTTCCGGGGGGTGCGAGTCAGATGACCTCCACGTTGGTGCACCCTGGGCAACGGCTGGTTCCAACAGTCTCCCGCTCTGGCGTGTAGTAGACGCTTGGACCCAGCCGGCTGACATCTGACTAGGCGGGGTCCCTTCTGGGCCTCGCAGCTCCCATACGTGGTCTACTTTGGGCTGCGTAACTCACTACTCCTTCTGAGCAGTGAGAGGAGTTCTGGCGGCGTCCCTTCTGGGCGTCGTACCAAAAAGACGGCCGCCTCTTAAAGGTTCTCAGGTCGCACGGGGGGGAAAGGGGGCACCCGCCATGGACCGTGGTCCGTGGCGGGCGTCTACCCCCCCCGAAGCCGTAGTTAAGTGGCACTGATGTGCCACCTAACAAATAGCCGAAATTCCTTATGAATTTCCCATGCTGTGCGTTGTCAGCACGTGCCCGTGCACTGGCGCGCGGCCGTCAAATGCGCATTTTCCCGCGCAAGCGGGAATGAGCGCACGGAGATGGCCGTAGGTTGGTGCACGGGTGCAGGGCGGCGGCCGCGGCTCAATTCCTTTGGAAGTATACCGTGGTTGTCGCCTTATTTAGTGTTCGGATTGCCTTGTCCCCCAGGGGTTTAGTGCGGTATCCCCCTCCGTCTCGCCCTCCCAGCCGGGTCTTCCTGGCAGCTGACTTGGAGCTTCTCTCCTCGTCAGTGGGTGTGGAAAGGCGGACGGGTGAGTCCCACATAACTTGGGCCTCTTCAAGGTCCTCGTACTCGTAATGAGTTCCCCTGGGTAAAAAAAAAAAAAAAAAAAAAAAAAAAAAGGTTAGGTTTCCGGAGGTGCCTCGCCAACCTGGCGTCGCGGACCTCTTCGGACGAGTCACGCCGCGTTGAGGAGGCGAATCGCCGACTCCGCGAAGAGGTGCACGCCCTCAGACGTGAGGTGGCTTCCCTGAGGACCGCGGTTGACCAGGTGGGGACAGGGTTGAGCTGTCCCGGCCAGGAGCGTCCTGCCACAAAGGCCGGAGCGGATCAGGTCCTTTTAAAGGCCCTGACGGAGATGAGGCGTACGATGGAAGCATCTAATGCAGCCATCAACGCCCGTCTGGACGGACTCGAGATGGGTCGAGCGGCGCCTGTGCGTGCTCTCTCACTTCGTGGGAGGCCGGCCACGCCCGCGAGATCCTCGTCCGTCCTCGATGAGGAGTGCCTCTCCCTCCCCCAGGTGGAGGTGAGACAGGTCCCGCCCCCATTGGGTCCTCCTCCCGCGTCCGAATGGACGACGGTGACCCGTGGGAATCGGAAAAAGAGGGGCAAAGGGAGAGTCCCTAACGCGGCGATCCCCTCTAGTCGCCCACTGACTGCCACCGCCCAGGCTTTAGCGCAGGCCCGCCCTGCTGTGCCGCCAGTCCGCTCAGCGCCACAAGAGACGGCCAGCGAAGCGCCTGGACCAAAAAAGCGCAAGCGCAGGCGAGGGAAAAAGGTCCGGCTCAGGCCGCCAACAACAGCGGCTGTAGTATTGAAGCTGCGCCCGGAAGCTCTCGAGATTGGTGTCACATATGCTGACGCCATCAAGAGAGCTAGGCAGGCCATCTCCCTACCCGACCTCGGTATCGAGGGGGTGAGGTCGAGGACGGCTGCCACTGGGGCGCGGCTCATTGAAGTCTCAGGCTCGGAGAGCGGTGCGAAGGCCGACCAACTCGCCAAAAGGCTGGAGCTGGTGCTGTCGGACGTGGCCACTATTGTCCGACCCGAAAAATACGCGGAAATCCGCGTATCAGGGTTGGACAACTCTTTGTCCACGGACGACGTCGCTGTTGATTTGGCAGCGAGGGCTGGTTGCTCAGTGGAGGAAGTGAGGGTGGGACGCATCCGTGCGGGCCCAAATCGTGAGGGAAGCACTATAGTGCGCTGCCCCATGCGCGTGGCAAAGGCGCTGGTAGTGGCTGGCAGGTTCGTCCTAGGATGGGGCCTTGCTCAGGTGGTAGCCTTGGAGCCCCGCCCAATGCGGTGTTACCGCTGCATGGGCGTGGGCCACACTAGAGAGAGGTGCCCTAGTGCCGTTGACCGCACCGGACTTTGCTTCCGGTGTGGTCTGCCTGGTCACCAAGCGAGGGGCTGCTCGAAAGAGCCAAGGTGTGCGGTATGCGCTACGGCGAAGAAGCCGCACGCCCACATTATGGGAGGCCGGGGTTGCAGTCCCCCCGCCGTCAGGGCCCGCCCTGTTCCCCTCGAGCAAACGGGGACGACTGCCAGGAGGATGCCGGCTGAAGTGGAGCCCTCAGTGGAGCTGCCACTAGACCGCACGGAGGTGATGGAGACGGTGGAGGAGCCACCATCGTCTCCTAAGGTCCCCACGACCGACCACCCCAATGTCTCTCGAGAGAGAGATACAGGGTCGGAAGGCGTTGGGGTGGTAGAGTCGGAGGCCCCGGGCGAAGGCCCGAGCGTGTCCACCACTCCCGCGTGGGAGAGACCACGCGCACCAGATGGGCGGTTTGCAAAAGCCGCAGTGAAACCCACACCGAAGACCGGCCCCCCCACGTCTGGGGGGCCTCGCTGACCTGGGGCACTTAGGTCAGCTGAGGGACGCTTATAGCGTAGCCGGTGGAAGGCGCGGAACAATATCCCCGTGACAGCTACCGCGCCTACCACATTATCGGTGTGAGGTTTCCCCAGGGGTTTTAGTGGGTCGGCCGCGTTTTTAGGCCAACCCCACATATCCCGTAGGTCGCCCCAGTCTACGGGAACTTGATAGCAAGTTTACCCTGGGAA
Source organism: Eudonia truncicolella (assembly GCA_949315975.1). Lineage (NCBI taxonomy): Eukaryota > Metazoa > Arthropoda > Insecta > Lepidoptera > Crambidae > Eudonia > Eudonia truncicolella. Next base: position 150,582 of record OX438838.1, on the reverse strand, counting down.
AAAAAAAAAAAAAAAAAAAAAAAAAAAAAAAAAAAAAAAAGGTTAGGTTAGGTTAGGTTAGGTTAGGTTAGGTTGGGGTGTGTGGGGTGCGAGTCAGATGACCTCCACGATGGTGCACCCTGGGCAACGGCTGGTTCCAACAGTCTCCCGCTCTGGCGTGTAGTAGACGCTTGGACCCAGCCGGCTGACATCTGACTAGGCGGGGTCCCTTCTGGACCTCGCAGCTCCCATACGTAGCCCACTTTGGGCTGCGTAACTCACTTCTCCGTCTGAGCAGTGAGAGGAGTTACTGACGGCGTCCCTTCTGGGCGTCGTACCAAAAAGACGGCCGCCTCTTAAAGGTTCTCAGGTCGCACGGGGGGGAAAGGGGGCACCGGTGAGAGCGGTGCAACCGGGGCGTACGCCAACCCCGAAGTCGTTATCTGTCCTTTTGCGGCAACGACCCCACCGTTGGCGCCGTGGGTACGCTGCGATTGGACAGACCGGAGGCCAAACGGCCAAGAGAAGGAAAACTCAATAACACCCCGGAGAACACCGGCTAAAAACCTGTCGGTACCTCCCGCCCCCGACAGTATATAGGGCACCCTCGGCGTGTGGACGACGCGTGGGTGACCTTTTTGGTCCGGGGAAGGGCAGCCCCTAAAGTGCCACTGTGAGGGGGGGTATGGCAACCCGTAAATTGCCACCCCAAAACTAATGATGAGCAGCAATAAAAAGATATTACCCCAGGAGGGTACCCACCGACAGGTGGGAGAACCCCTCCCCGGGACTAGCAAGTCGGGCGCAAAGTCGTTCGACCTGTCGGCCCCGGGCAAGCCCCTCGTTTCTGGGGGGGGCATTATTCTGCGCGTGGAGGCGAAGGAGAAGGAGGGCTTCATTGATTCGGACTCCGAGTCCATTATCATGGGGAGTGTTAGCGGTGCTAGGAAGAGGCCACTTGACCCTGACTTAGACTCTGACGATCAGTCGGGGAACGAGTCTGTGGTGTCGTCGGCCTCGGCCAAGGTGTCGTCGGCGAGAAGAGGACGCTCAGTCGCCGCCGGAACATACGGCACAAGAGAGGAAAAGCGAGCCGATAGTCAGCGGAGCAGGTGCGCCAAGGATGTCGCGAGGGATGGGCGAGAGGGGTTGTCCAAAGGACACCCGTCACCTCGCCCCGCCTCTGTAGACTCCTTTGGGGAGCTTGTTGGGCTGACCAGTGAGGCGGCTTTGGAAATGGAGATTCCATTTGTGGCGGAACCGTCGGACCCCTTAACGGCCGACGAGATTCAGGAGGTTGGCATCAGATGCGCGCTGGCTGTCAAGAGGGTGGCCCAGACATCTGGGCACTTGAAAGGCTCGTGCCAGGGCACTTTAAATAATGCCGTAGCTGTGATCCGCCGATGCCTGTCAAACTTGGCATCTAGGACTTTGGACGACGAGTCCAAGCGGATTGAGGCGCAAAACCTGCGCCTTCAGGAAATAGTGGAGGGCTTGAGAGCAGAGGTCGCCTCATTGAGGAGTGAGGTTGGCCGAAACAGTGCGTCACCGCGCTGGGCACAGAGCCCTCAAGTCGCCGCTTCCGAACCCGGACGAGACGACCCTCTGCTGGCAGCTATCGCCAACATGAGGGAGATGATGGAGGCGTCCGCCATTGCAATGGGTGCACGGCTGGACCGCCTAGAGGCCAGATCGGTGGCATCGGAGGGTGTCCGCCCGTCCTCTGTGGTTGAGAGCGAGAGATTTGGGGACTTCCCCCCTCTCCCTACTCCTGCAAGGGTGGCTGGGCGCAAACGGGTGTCAACCTCTCTACCCCTAGTGTCGCTCATCAGCGAACCGACGTCGGCTCCTAGAGCCCCGCTTTCCCAAGCGGGCACTAGTCGAGCGCAGCCGCTGGACCCACCCCCGTCTGAGACCTGGACGGATGTGCCCCGTGGCGGGAGGAAGCGGAAAGGCCGAAAGGCACTTCCTGTTGTGGCGAGTCCTACCACTCGCCCACCAACGACGACTCCGCCTTTGGCTTCAGTGCCAGGTCGCGCAGCTGTGCCACCGGTTCATCCGGTAGCGCAGGCGGCGCCGAAGAAGAAGAAGCGCAGGAGGGCCGGGTTGAGGCAGCCGAAGACCGCGGCTATCGTGATTCAGCTGCGCCCCGAAGCGATCGCGATGGGGATGACGTATGCCCAGACCATCGCGAAAGCCAGGGAGGAAATCTCACTGACCGACCTCGGTATAGGGGAAGGCGTGCGATCGAGAACTGCCGCAACGGGAGCGCGGCTTATCGAGGTTCCGGGTGCTGGAAGCGGCCAAAAGGCCGACTTGCTCGCTCAACGGCTCGAGCAGGTGTTGTCGGAGGTGGCCACAGTTGTCCGGCCTGAAAAGTGCGCGGATCTCCGCGTATCAGGGCTGGACATCGCAATCGCCGCCTCCGATGTCGCTGCAGCCGTTGCTGCGAAAGCGGATTGCTCCGTCGAGAGCGTGAGGGTGGGCCAAATAAGAGCTGGCCCTGACAATGCGCGATCCACCATTGTGCGCTGCCCCATACGAGCGGCCAAAGCGCTGGTGGTGACAGGCAAGCTGCTCCTGGGGTGGAGTACTGCCACAGTGGTTGCCCTTGAGCCCCGCCCTATGCGGTGTTTCCGCTGTATGGGCGTGGGCCATACGAGGCAGAGGTGCCCATCCGCTATAGACCGCACCGGACTTTGCTTCCGGTGTGGTCAGCTAGGACACCAGGCGAGGGTATGCACACGCCAACCACGCTGTGCAGTCTGCGTCGAGGCCAACAGGCCATTCGGCCATTTGATGGGTGGCAGGGGATGTAGTCCCCCTGTCGTCAGGGCTCGTCCGGAGATGCCGGAGCCACGCCCTGATACACAGACTACCCCGAGGAAAGCCGCCCCGCCATTTGCGGAAGAAATGGCTGTGGAGACAGTAGAGGAGGCCTCAACGCTTCGCACCACGAGCCCTGCGTCCGACCCCCCCAATGCCTCTGCTTCCAGAGGTACCGGGGGCGAAGGTGTAAGGGAGGCAGAGGACCCGGGAACGAGTTCCGGAGCCTTGACCCGGCTCAGACCCAGGTCCAAGGATGGGCGCTTCATCGCGCCAAAACAGGCACAGGAGGGCCCCAACGGGCCTCGCTGATTGTGGGGCTTTATACCAATCAGCAGTGGGACGCCCGATGGGGCGTGGCTGGTGGATGGCGCGGTCCACTATTAAAACAGATACCGCGTCAGCCACGAACCGGCGTGTCTGGATTTCCCTGGGGTTTTTAGTGGGTCGGCCGAACAACATCCCAGGTCAACCCCACATACCCCCGCGGGTAGCCCCGACCCGCGGGATGATTCCGAAGGGAATTTTCCCCAGGTTAAAAAAAAAAAAAAAAAAAAAAGGTTGGGGTGTGTGTCGGGTGACCTCCTCGTGGTACACCCTGGGCAACGGGCAGGCTCAACATACTCCTCCTCGAGAGGAGTCTGCTGTGAGACTGACCGGCTAACAACCCGGCATAGGCGGGAGCCCCTTCTGGGCCCCGCACCTCCAACGTGCGGCCCACTTTGGGTTGCACACTCGCCGCTCCTTCTGAGCGGCTTTGAGAGGAGTTTTGACGGCGTCCCTTCTGGACGTCGTGACAAGGGGGGGAAAGGGTAGTCGGCGCCCCTTCTGGGCGTCTGTCAAGCGCCTCTGTGCGCAATGTCGTAACGAGGGTGTCATGCCAGCCCTTGTTTGTGTCGTGGTCGCGGGTTCTGTCCCGTCCGCCACAACGACCCCAGCCCTGGCATAAGCTGGGTACGTGGTGGTCTGGGTTCAGTCCCACAGCCCAATTGGGCGTCGACAAGGAAAAGTCGGTAAAACCCAGCGGATACCTCCCGCCCTCCGCGAGTATATAGGGCACCCTTGGCGAGTGGGCGTCGCATGGGTGAAGTTCACGGCCTACATAGGGAACGGCAGCCCTTGAATTGCCAGGGGGATGACAACCCCGAAATTGTCAGGGAGGCATCCCAAAACTGCCGAAAATGAGTTCGAGATCGAAAAAACTAATACCCCAGGAGGGTACCCGTCGGGAGACGGGAGAATCCCTCCCTGGGACCAGTTTACTGGTTCCAGGCAGCCCCACCGTATCTGGGGGGGGCAAAGACTCGTCAGACGCGTGGTATAGCCACAGAAGACTGGAAGGGAGGGAGTTCCTTGACGACCTGGAACGCCAAATCGCCGAGGTCAAAGGGGACGTTGAGAGTACCAGGGGGATGTCCAAGGCATTGCTCGAACGGATGACGAAGGGAGAGGTGGATCCAGGCTCTGCATCCGAACCGGAGATGGACCTGATGGAGGAGAACCGGCTGCTCACCGAGGGCAATAGGGTTCTGGGCGAGCGGGTTGAGGCGCTTAAGGTGCAGCTGAGGCGTCGCAAAAAGGAAGCCCTGGAGGCCGATAAGGCCAGACAGGTTGCTGAAGAGGGGAGGCGTGTTGCCGAAGCGAGAGTTGCGGACCTAATGGCCAAGGAGGCCAAAAGGTCTAGCGAGAAGGGGAGAGACCATGCAGAGGAGAATGGTGCTCCGCCCCCTGCCTTGGGGCTCAACGAGGGCGTGGTGACTGCGTTGGCAGCCATACAGCGCGCCCTTGAGCTCTCAATGGAGGGGGTTGATAGACGTTTCCACGAGCTTGAGGCCAAGCTCTCGCTACACGAACGAGCTAAATATAGCTCGGTGGCTGCGTGCAACGGTGCGGAGGAGTTTCCCGCCCTATCCGCAGACGCTGTGCCCAGACGAGGAGGGGTGCAAGCGAGAGCTCGGCCTGCCGAAATTTCTGCCCCTGCTGAGGAGCGGACTGCTGGCGCCCGCAGGCGGCAAAAGAGGAAGCCCAAAGGCCCTACCCGAGCAAGCGCTGGGGCACAGACGGTGCCCAACGCTGGGCCGAGGCCACTAGAGGCCCCAAAGAAGGTTACCCTGAGACTGCCCGGGTCGACGGCTGTGGTCCTCCAGCTCAGGCCGGAGGCTGCTGCCCAGGGGGTGACATATGTGGAAACCTTGGCCAGGATCAGGGGGGCCATCTCCCTGGGGGAGCTTGGCATCCCGGGCGTCAAGGTGAAGACGGCCCAATCCGGGGCCAAGCTCATTGAGGTGCCTGGTGCCGACAGCGGGGAGGCCGCTGACAGGCTGGCGGCGAGGATACAGGAGGTGGTGTCGGACGTGGCGACAGTCGTCCGTCCGGAGAAGCGAGCCCACATCCGCGTCTCCGACTTCGACGATTACGTCAAGCCGGAAAATGTGGCCGCCGCAGTGTCGGCGCAAGGGGACTGTCCACAGGAGAGGGTGAGGGTGGGCCGCATCTGGTCGGCCCCTAGCGGGTTCTCTACGGTGCTCGTGGAGTGCCCACTGAGGGTGGCGAGGAAACTCGCCAACGAGGGAAAGGTCCAGGTGATGTGGAACCTGGCCAAAGTCGAGGTCATCGGACCCAGACCCATGCGCTGTTTCAGGTGCATGGGGATGGGTCATACTCGGCCTATGTGCCCCTCCGCAGAGGATAGGACGGGGTGCTGTTTCCGCTGTGGCGTGCTTGGCCACAAAGCGGAAACATGCACCAAGCCGCCGCACTGCTCGGTGTGCGCGGCAGCGGGAGCCCCCCACGGGCATGTGATGGGCAGCGGAGGGTGCCGTCCCCCCGCCGTTGCGATGAGGATCCCGGAAGGGATGGAGAGGAGGCCCGCTATTGTGGCGGCGCAAGAGAGGATGGACGCGACAGAGGCGTCAGAGAAGGGACCATCGACGGCTGGGGCTTCCACAGCTGCGCTCCCGAAACCTCCCCCCTCGTCCCCTCCTGAACTGGATGCCCCCCCAATTGCTTCTTCCCTCGGAAGGGGTGCCGGGAGGGTCCCGGGCGTGGTGGCGACAGAGGTGGTAAGAGAGAGGGAACGCTTGAGGGAGGACGAGAAGGAGCCAAAACGCGAGGAGGCTGTCGCGCGCTCCACTCGTCCTAGAGCAGTCAGACGCCCCCGTTAAAAGGAGGCGTCTGGAGATGACGTGGAGAGGGCGATGCCGCCGACCGGACCTAACCCCGGTCCATGGCGGGCGTCTACCCCCTCCGAAGCCCAGTAGTGGCACATTAGTGTTAATAGCGGTAATCACTTTGATTCCCATGCTGTACGTTGTCAGCACGTGCCCGTGCACTGGCGCGCGGTCGTCAAGTGCGCATTTTCCCGCGCAAGCGGGAATGAGCGCACGGAGATGGCCGTAGGTTGGTGCACGGGCGCAGGGCGGCGGCCGCGGCTCAATTCCTTTGGAAGTATACCGTGGTTGTCGCCTTACTTAGTGTTCGGATTGCCTTGTCCCCCAGGGGTTTAGTGCGGTATCCCCCTCCGTCTCGCCCTCCCAGCCGGGTCTCCCTGGCAGCTGACTTGGAGCTTCTCTCCTCGTCAGTGGGTGTGGAAAGGCGGACGGGTGAGTCCCACATAACTTGGGCCTCTTCAAGGTCCTCGTACTCGTAATGAGTTCCCCTGGGTAAAAAAAAAAAAAAAAAAAAAAAAAAAAAAAAAAAAAAAAAAGGTTAGGTTAGGTTAGGTTAGGTTAGGTTAGGTTAGGTTGGGGTGTGTGTTGGGTGACCTCCTCGTGGTACACCCTGGGCAACGGGCAGCCTCAACATCCTCCTCCTTGAGAGGAGTTTGCTGTGAGACTGACCGGCTAACAACCCGACACAGGCGGGAGCCCCTTCTGGGCCCTGCACCTCCAACGTGCGTGCCCACTTTGGGCCGCGCGCTCGCTGCTCCTTCTGAGCGGCTTTGAGAGGAGATTTGGCGGCGCCCCTTCTGGGCGTTGTTACATGGGGGGGAATAGGGTAGGTCGGCGCCCCTTCTGGGCGCCTTTCAAGCGCTTCTGTGCGCAAGAGGTGGTACGAGGGCTTCATGCCAGCCTTCGTCTATGCTTTGAAGTGTCGCGGGTTCTGTCCCGTCCGCTACAACGACCCCAGCCCTGGCATAAGCTGGGTACGTGGTGGTCTGGGTTCAGTCCCGCAGCCCATTTGGGTGTCGACAAGGAAAAGTCGTTAAAACCCCGCGGATACCTCCCGCCCTCCGTGAGTATATAGGGTACCCTTGGCGAGTGGGCGTCGCATGGGTATGTTCGCTGGCCTACTGAGGGAACGGCAGCCCTGAAATTGCCAGGGGGATGACAACCCCATAAAATTGTCTGGGAGACACCCCATTAGCTGTCAAATATGAGCGCGTCTTCAAAAACAAAACTACCCCAGGAGGGTACCCGTCGTAAGACGGGAGAATCCCTCCCTGGGACCAGTTCACCGGCCAATGTCGGGGATCTGGTTCCAGGCCGCCCCACCGTTTCTGGGGGGGGCACGAAAACGCCTGATGTTTCGAAGAGGAGGAAGGTAGAAGGAGAGGAGTGGAGGGATGAGGAGTGTTCGAAAGGGAGTGATGAGGAAATGCGGAAAAAAGGAGATGTGCAGGAAATGGAGGTAAACGATGGCTCTAGAGGGGAGGAAGTGAAAAGTTCGGAGAGGGATTTGGAAGGGAATTCTGGATCCGATTCGGAGAATTGGTTGTCTTGGGAACCACTCACGTTGGAGGTCGTCAAGGAGGCGAGAAACATGCGACGGCGCCTGGAATCTCAGGAGCTTACGAGGAATTACTACATGTGTAGTGTCCTCGGTATGCAGCTACCTGAGCTGGAAAAAAGACTGGAGGACAACAAGAGCAAGGACAGGAAAGTGATGATGCTACAGACGAAAGCGGATAGGGAAATGTCGTTGTGGCTGAACCCGGAATCGGAGGATGACAAACTGGATCGGGTTGTCGATATCTCGGGAAGGCTCATTGAGGCGGTACAGCGTCACATCTCCGCATTGCCGGCCGAGCATGAGGTGGTCAAAAAGACCATGACCACTGCAATGCAGTACCTAAAGGAGATGCTGCAATGCATAGACTACAGAGGGACCGATATATGGAAGAAGGTCTTGGCGGGGATGGCCTCGTGGAAAGGGGACGAACGACTCCTAACCGAGGCCAACCAAATACTGAATGATCGGGTCTTGTGGTTTAAGGACCAGCTGAGGCTCCACAAAAAGGAGGCTTTGGAGGCCAATGAGGCCAAAGAAGCTGCAGAGGAGGAGAGGCGCCTTGCAAAGGCAAAGATTGTTACTTCCCCTCCCACGGAATTAAACGGGAGTGTAGTGGCTGCATTGGCGGCTATGCAACGCAGCCTGGATGCCTCCATCGAAGGCATCAACAAGCGGCTAGACGGGCTGGAGGCCAAGCTCTCGATGCCCGAACGGACGACATACAGCTCGGTGGCTGCGTGTAGCGGTGCGGAGGAGTTTCCCGCCCTCTCCGCAAATATTGGGCCCCTACGAGGGAAGATGCAGCCGAGAGTCCAACCTGCTCTGGCCCCATTTGCCCCTACTGAAGAGCGGACCATCGGCGCCTGCAGACAAAGGAAGAGGAGGGCTAAAGGCCCTACCCAGACGATCACTGTGGCACCAACAGTGCCTAATACTAGGCCAACGCCACCGGGTCTAAAGAAAAGGGGAAAGGTTACCCTGAGGCAGCCCAGGTCAACGGCCATAGTCCTCCAGCTCAGGCCGGAGGCTGTTGCCCGAGGGGTGTCGTACGCGGATACCATCACCAGAGCCAGGGAGGCCATTTCTCTGGGGGAGCTTGGAATCCCTGGCGTCAGAGTGAAGACGGCCCAATCCGGGGCCAAGCTGATAGAGGTGCCAGGTGCCGACAGCGGAGAGGCCGCTGACAAACTGGCGCAAAGGATCGAGGGCATTGTGTCAGACGTGGCGATAGTCGTCCGTCCAGAGAAGCGGGTGGACATCCGCCTCTACGACTTTGACGACTACGTCACGTCGGAGAATGTGGCCGCCGCAGTGTCGGCACAGGGGGATTGTCCGAAAGAGAAGGTTAGGGTGGGGAACATCCGATTGGGCCCCAGAGGCTCTTCATCGGTGCTGGTCCAGTGCCCTGTGAGGGTGGCGGGGAAACTCGCCAATATGGAAAGGCTCCGTCTAGGGTGGAACTTGGCCAAAGTGGAGGCTATCGGACCCAGACCCATGCGCTGCTTTAGGTGCATGGGGATGGGCCATACGCGGCCAATGTGCCCCTCCGTCACGGATAGGACGGGGTGCTGTTTCCGTTGTGGCATGCTGGGCCACAAGGTGGAAACATGCACCAAGCCGCCGCACTGCTTGGTGTGTGCCGAAGCGGCATTGCCCCATGGGCACATTATGGGCAGCAGGGGGTGTCGCCCCCCTGCCATCAAAATGAGGGCCCCGGAAGGGGGGGAGAGGAGGCCTGCTAATGCGGCACTAGAGGTGATGGAGACGACTGAGGAGTCGCCATCAAGAGTTGAGGCTCCCATAGCCTCACTCCCGAAACCTCCCCCATCGCCTCCCCCTGATTCTGGCACCCCCCCAAATACCTCTTTCCTTAGAAAGGGTGACGAGAGGGTCCCGGGCGTGGGGGTGGCGGAGGTGGTGAGGGAACGGGAAAGTCTGAGGGAAGACGAGGGGGAGTCAGAGCGTGATGAGGTTGTTGCGCTCTCCCCTAGAAGACTCAGATATCCTCGGAAGTGTAAGGGGATGTCCCGTGATGAGAGAGAGAGCGGCGTCGCAGGACGATAGTCCGCGATGAAAGATCTCTCCCCGAAGTGGAATGAGTGTCACGGAGGAGAAAGGTGGAAGCGCCTCTTCAGCCACACACCAATCACTTGGCAGTGGCAGTTATGGCGTTTGGCAAAAGTAGTGATTTTAAATTCCTATGCTGTGTTATCAGTACGTGCCCGTATACCGGCGCGCGGCCGTCAAAGTACATGTTTCCCGTGCAAACGCGGGAATAAATGTGCGGAGATGGCCGTAGGTTGGTACACGGGCGCAGGGTGGCGATCGCGGGTTTAATCCCTCACGGATGTGTGCCGTGGTTGTCACCTTACCTAGTGCTCGGATTGTGGTCCCCCAGGGGTTTAGTGGGTATCCCCCTCCGTCTCGCCCTCCCAGCCGGGATTTCTTCCTGGCAGCTGACTTGGGGCTTCTCTCCTTGTCAGTGGGTGTGGAAAGGCGGACGGGTGAGTCCCACATAACCGGGTGCCTCTTCAAGGTCCGGTAGTCATAATGGCTTCCCCTGGGACAAAAAAAAAAAAAAAAAAAAAAAAAAAAAAAGGTTAGGTTAGGTTAGGTTAGGTTAGGTTAGGTTAGGTTGGGGTGCGAGTCAGATGACCTCCACGTTGGTGCACCCTGGGCAACGGCTGGTTCCAACAGTCTCCCGCTCTGGCGTGTAGTAGACGCTTGGACCCAGCCGGCTGATATCTGACTAGGCGGGGTCCCTTCTGGACCTTGCAGCTCCCATACGTGGCCCACACTGGGTCGCATAACTCACTTGCTCCTTCTGAGCAGTGGGAGGAGTTCTTGACGGCGTCCCTTCTGGGCGTCGAACCAAAAAGACGGCCGCCTCTTAAAGGTTCTCAGGTCGCACGGGGGGGAAAGGGGGCACCGGTGAGAGCGGTGCAACCGGGGTGTACGCCAACCCCGAAGTCGTTATCTGCCCTTTTGCGGCAACGACCCCACCGTTGGCGCCGTGGGTACGCTGCGATTGGGCAGACCGGAGGCCAAACGGCCAAGAGAAGGAAAACTCAATAACACCCCGGAGAACACCGGCTAAAAACCTACGGACACCGCCCGTCCTCCGTAGTATATAGGGCACCCTCGGCGTGTGGACGACGCGTGGGTGATGTTTTTGGTCCAGCGGGGAAGGGCAGCCCCTAAAGTGCCACTGTGAGGAGGGGTATGGCAACCCGCAAATTGCCAAAACCCAATGATGTCGAGCAGCAATAAAAACGTGTTACCCCAGGAGGGTACCCACCGACAGGTGGGAGAACCCCTCCCCGGGGCTAGCAAGTCGGGCGCTAAGTCGTCCGTCTCGTTGGCACCGGGCAAGCCCCTCGTATCTGGGGGGGGCATTATTCTGCGTGTGGAGACAAAGGAGAAGGAGGGCTTCACGGATTCGGACTCCGAGTCCGTAATCGTGGGGAGTGTTAGCGGTGCTAGGAAGAGGCCACTTGACCCTAACTTGGACTCTGACGATCAGTCGGAGAACGAGTCTGTGGTGTCGTCGGCCTCAGCCAAGGTATCGTCAGCGAGAAGAGGACGCTCAGTCGCCGCCGGAACATACGGCACAAGAGAGGAGAAGCGAGCCGATAATCAGCGAAGCAGGTGCGCCAGGGATGTCGTGAGGGATGGGCGAGAGGGGTTGTCCGAAGGACACCCGTCACCTCGCCCCGCCTCTGTAGACTCCTTTGGGGAGCTTGTTGGGCTGACCAGCGAGGCGGCTCTTGAGATGGAGATCCCATTCGTCGCGGAACCGTCGGACCCCTTGACGGCCGACGAAATACAAGAGGTGGGCATCAGATGCGCGCTGGCCGTGAAGAGGGTGGCCCAGACAACTGGGCACCTTAAAGGCACGTGCCAAGGCACGCTAAACAATGCTGTGGCTGTGATCCGCCGATGCCTGTCCAACCTGGCATCCAGGACTTTGGACGATGAGTCCAAGCGGATTGAGGCGCAAAACCTGCGCCTTCAGGAGATAGTGGAGGGCTTGAGAGCAGAGGTCGCCTCATTGAGGAGTGAGGTTGGCCGAAACAGTGCGTCACCGCGCTGGGCACAGAGCCCTCAAGTCGCCGCTTCCGAACCCGGACGAGACGACCCTCTGCTGGCAGCTATCGCCAACATGAGGGAGATGATGGAGGCGTCCTCCATTGCAATGGGTGCACGGCTGGACCGCCTAGAGGCCAGATCGGTGGCATCGGAGAGTGTCCGCCCGCCTTCTGTGGTAGAGAGCGAGAGATTTGGGGACTTCCCCCCTCTCCCTACTCCTGCAAGGGTGGCTGGGCGCAAACGGGTGTCTACCCCTCTACCCCGAGTGTCGCTCATCAGCGAACCGACGTCGGCTCCTAGAGCCCCGCTTTCCCAAGCGGGCACTAGTCGAGCGCAGCCGCTGGACCCACCCCCGTCTGAGACCTGGACGGATGTGCCCCGTGGCGGGAGGAAGCGGAAAGGCCGAAAGGCACTTCCTGTTGTGGCAAGTCCTACCACTCGCCCACCAACGACGACTCCGCCTTTGGCTTCAGTGCCAGGTCGCGCAGCTGTGCCACCGGTTCATCCGGTAGCGCAGGCGGCGCCGAAGAAGAAGAAGCGCAGGAGGGCCGGGTTGAGGCAGCCGAAGACCGCGGCTATCGTGATTCAGCTGCGCCCCGAAGCGATCGCGATGGGGATGACGTATGCCCAGACCATCGCGAAAGCCAGGGAGGAAATCTCGCTGACCGACCTCGGTATAGGGGAAGGCGTGAGATCCCGAACCGCCGCCACAGGAGCGCGGCTAATAGAGGTACCGGGTGCTGGAAGCGGCCAAAAGGCCGACTTGCTCGCCCAACGGCTTGAGCAGGTGTTGTCGGAGGTGGCCACAGTCGTCCGGCCTGAAAAGTGCGCGGATCTCCGCGTATCAGGGCTAGACGTCGCAATCGCCGCCTCCGACGTCGCTGCAGCCATTGCTGCGAAAGGTAACTGCTCTGTTGAGAGCGTGAGGGTGGGCCAAATTAGAGCTGGCCCAGATAACGCGGGATCCACCATCGTGCGCTGCCCCATACGAGCGGCTAAAGCGCTGGTGGTGACAGGCAAGCTGCTCCTGGGGTGGAGTACTGCCTCAGTGGTTGCCCTTGAGCCCCGCCCAATGCGGTGTTTCCGCTGCATGGGCGTGGGCCATACGAGGCAGAGGTGCCCATCCGCCGCAGACCGCACCGGACTTTGCTTCCGGTGTGGTCAACTAGGTCACCAGGCGAGGGTCTGCACACGCCAACCACGCTGTGCAGTCTGTGCCGAAGCCAGCAGGCCATTCGGCCATTTGATGGGTGGCAGGGGATGTAGTCCCCCTGTCGTCAGGGCTCGTCCGGAGATGCCGGAGCCACGCCCTGATCCTGTGACTACCCCGAGGGAAGCCGCCCCGCCACGGGCGGAAGAGTCGGCCATGGAGACGGTAGAGGAGGCCCCAACGCCTCGTTCCACAAGCCCTGCGCCCGACTCCCCCAATGCCTCTGCTTCCGGCGGTACCGGGGACGAAGGCGTAAGGGAGGCAAGGGATCCGGGAATGAGTTCTGGAGCTTTAGCTCGGCTCAGACCCAGGTCCAAGAATGGGCGCTTTATCGCCCAAAAACAGAAGGAAGGCCCCAAAGGGCCACGCTGATTGTGGGGCTCTAATGGCAGTCAGCAGTGGGACGCCCGATGGGGCGTGGCCGGTGGATGGCGCGGCCCATTATTCCAACAGATTCCGCGTCAGCCACGAACCGGCGTGTCTGGTTTTCCTGGGGTTTTTAGTGGGTCGGCCGAACAACATCTCAGGTCAACCCCACATACCCCCGCGGGTAGCCCCGACCCGCGGGATGATTCCGTAGGGAATTTTCCCCAGGATAAAAAAAAAAAAAAAAAAAAAAAAAGGTTAGGTTAGGTTGGGGTGCGAGTCAGATGACCTCCACGTTGGTGCACCCTGGGCAACGGCTGGTTCCAACAGTCTCCCGCTCTGGCGTGTAGTAGACGCTTGGACCCAGCCGGCTGACATCTGACTAGGCGGGGTCCCTTCTGGACCTTGCAGCTCCTATACGTGGCCCACTCTGGGTCGCATAACTCGCTTGCTCCTTCTGAGCAGTGAGAGGAGTTCTGACGGCGTCCCTTCTGGGCGTCGTACTAAAAAGACGGCCGCCTCTTAAAGGTTCTCAGGTCGCACGGGGGGGAAGGGGGCACCGGTGAGAGCGGTGCAACCGGGGTTTACGCCAGCCCCGAAGTCGGTATCTGCCCTTTCGCTGCAACGACCCCACCACTGGCGCCGTGGGTACGCGGTGACTGGGCAGACCGGAGGCCCAATGGCCAAGAGAAGGAAAACTCACTAACACCCCGGAGAACACCGGCTAAAAACCTGTCGGTACCTCCCGCCCCCGACAGTATATAGGGCGCCCTCGGCGTGTGGACGACGCGTGGGTGACTTTTTTGGTCCGGGGAAGGGCAGCCCCTAAAGTGCCATCGTGAGGGGGGGATCGCAACCCGCAAATTGCAAAATCAATATGAAAAGTCGCAGAACGAATAGAATACCCCAGGAGGGTACCCGCCGGGAGGCGGGAGAATCCCTCCCTGAGACCGTTTCGGTCTCAGGCTGCCCCACCGTTTCTGGGGGGGGCAACGTAATGCGCACGGAGGAGAGAGGAGTGGAGGCTGCGGGGGGCTCGGACTCGGACGGTAGTTCCGTATTCCTGAGACCCGTAGGCAGCAGGAGGAAGAGGTTGCGTAACGCGGACCTGGACTCCGATGACCTTTCGGGGGTTGAGTCCGTGGCGTCCGCAGCCTCGATTGCGAAGATCTCGTCGTCGAGACGTGGCAGAACGGCCACAATCGCGACGGGTTTTGCGACGGCCAAAACTGCCCTCGCCCGCACCCAAATGCGGGAGTATGAGGAGCAGTTGGATCGGGAGGAAGAACAGCTCGCAGAGCTGGATAAGCGGCTGTCTGCCGACCGTCGAGCCAGGGGCGTGGTATTACCAGCCGTGATTGAGCCGGCGGGGCTGTCCAAAGGACGCCCGACTCCTGGCCAATCCACGGTGGATTCCGCGGCATTTGACGAGATGGACTCGGAGATGGCCACTCGAGTCGACATCCCTTTCATCGCCAGCACGTCGGATCCTATGACGGCTGACGAGATCCACGAGGTAGGGCTGAAGTGCGCTTTTGCGGTGAAGGAGGTATCCCGGAAATCCGGGAACCTCAGAGGTACCTGCCAGCGCACACTCAACAATGCCTCAATGACCATCCGGAGGTGCCTCGCCAACCTGGCGTCACGGACCTCTACGGACGAGTCACGCCGCGTTGAGGAGGCGAATCGCCGACTCCGCGATGAGGTGCACGCCCTCAGACGTGAGGTGGCGTCCCTGAGGACCGCGGTTGACCAGGTGGGGACAGGGTTGAGCTGTCCCGGCCGGGAGCGTCCTGCCACAAAGGCCGGAGCGGATCAGGTCCTTTTAAAGGCCCTGACGGAAATGAGGCGTACGATGGAGGCATCTAATGCAGCCATCTACGCCCGTCTGGACGGACTCGAGATGGGTCGAGCGGCGCCTGTGCGTGCTCTCTCACTTCGTGGGAGGCCGGCCACGCCCGCGAGATCCTCGTCCGTCCTCGATGAGGAGTGCCTCTCCCTCCCTCAGGTGGAGGTGAGACAGGTCCCGCCCCCATTGGGTCCTCCTCCCGTGTCCGAATGGACGACGGTGACCCGTGGGACACGGAAGAAGAGGGGCAAAGGGAGAGTCCCTAACGCGGCGACCCCCTCCAGTCGCCCACTGACTGCCACCGCCCAGGCTTTAGCGCAGGCCCGCCCTGCTGTGCCGCCAGTCCGCTCAGCGCCACATGTGGCGGCCAGCGAAGCGCCTGGACGCAAGAAGCGCAAGCGCCAGCGAGGGAAGAAGGTTCGGCTCAGGCCACCTACAACTGCGGCTGTAGTGCTGAAACTGCGCCCGGAGGCTCTCGAGATTGGTGTCACATATGCTGACGCCATCAAGAGAGCTAGGCAGGCCATCTCCCTACCCGACCTCGGTATCGAGGGGGTGAGGTCGAGGACGGCTGCCACTGGGGCGCGGCTCATTGAAGTCTCAGGCTCGGAGAGCGGTGCGAAGGCCGACCAACTCGCCAAAAGGCTGGAGCTGGTGCTGTCGGACGTGGCCACTATTGTCCGACCCGAAAAATACGCGGAAATCCGCGTATCAGGGTTGGACAACTCTTTGTCCACGGACGACGTCGCTGTTGATTTGGCAGCGAGGGCTGGTTGCTCAGTGGAGGAAGTGAGGGTGGGACGCATCCGTGCGGGCCCAAATCGTGAGGGAAGCACTATAGTGCGCTGCCCCATGCGCGTGGCAAAGGCGCTGGTAGTGGCTGGCAGGTTCGTCCTAGGATGGGGCCTTGCTCAGGTGGTAGCCTTGGAGCCCCGCCCAATGCGGTGTTACCGCTGCATGGGCGTGGGCCACACTAGAGAGAGGTGCCCTAGTGCCGTTGACCGCACCGGACTTTGCTTCCGGTGTGGTCTGCCTGGTCACCAAGCGAGGGGCTGCTCGAAAGAGCCAAGGTGTGCGGTATGCGCTACGGTGAAGAAGCCGCACGCCCACATTATGGGAGGCCGGGGTTGCAGTCCCCCCGCCGTCAGGGCCCGCCCTGTTCCCCTCGAGCAAACGGGGACGACTGCCAGGAGGATGCCGGCTGAAGTGGAGCCCTCAGTGGAGCTGCCACTAGACCGCACGGAGGTGATGGAGACGGTGGAGGAGCCACCATCGTCTCCTAAGGTCCCCACGACCGACCACCCCAATGTCTCTCTCGAGAGAGATACAGGGTCGGAAGGCGTTGGGGTGGTAGAGTCGGAGGCCCCGGGCGAAGGCCCGAGCGTGTCCACCACTCCCGCGTGGGAGAGACCACGCGCACCAGATGGGCGGTTTGCAAAAGCCGCAGTGAAACCCACACCGAAGACCGGCCCCCCCACGTCTGGGGGGCCTCGCTGACCTGGGGCACATAGGTCAGCTGAGGGACGCTTACAGCGTAGCCGGTGGAAGGCGCGGAACAATATCCCCGTGACAGCTACCGCGCCTACCACATTATCGGTGTGAGGTTTCCCCAGGGGTTTTAGTGGGTCGGCCGCGTTTTTAGGCCAACCCCACATATCCCGTAGGTCGCCCCAGTCTACGGGAACTTGATAGCAAGTTTCCCCTGGGAAAAAAAAAAAAAAAAAAAAAAAAAAAAAAAAAAAAAAAAAAAAAAAAAAAAAAAAAAAAGGTTAGGTTAGGTTAGGTTGGGGTGCGAGTCAGATGACCTCCACGTTGGTGCACCCTGGGCAACGGCTGGTTCCAACAGTCTCCCGCTCTGGCGTGTAGTAGACGCTTGGACCCAGCCGGCTGACATCTGACTAGGCGGGGTCCCTTCTGGACCTTGCAGCTCCCATACGTGACCCACTCTGGGTCGCATAACTCACTTGCTCCTTCTGAGCAGTGAGAGGAGTTCTGACGGCGTCCCTTCTGGGCGTCGTGCCAAAAAGACGGCCGCCTCTTAAAGGTTCTCAGGTCGCACGGGGGGAAAGGGGGCACCGGTGAGAGCGGTGCAACCGGGGTGTACGCCAACCCCGAAGTCGTTATCTGCCCTTTTGCGGCAACGACCCCACCGTTGGCGCCGTGGGTACGCTGCGATTGGGCAGACCGGAGGCCAAACGGCCAAGAGAAGGAAAACTCAATAACACCCCGGAGAACACCGGCTAAAAACCTACGGATACCGCCCGTCCTCCGTAGTATATAGGGCACCCTCGGCGTGTGGACGGCGCGTGGGTGATGTTTTTGGTCCAGCGGGGAAGGGCAGCCCCTGAATTGCCATCGTTTGGAGGGGGATGACAACCCGCAAATTGTCAAAAATAACATGGAAAGTCGCATATCGAAAAGAATACCCCAGGAGGGTACCCGCCGGGAGGCGGGAGAATCCCTCCCTGAGGCCAGCGGGTCGGGTTCGCCCGGCACGCTTGCTTCAGGCATGCCCACCGTTTCTGGGGGGGGCAACGTGTTGCGCATTGAGGGGAGAAGTGAGGAGGCTGCGGGGTGCTCGGACTCAGATGGTTCTGTTTTCTTGAGACCTGTAGGCAGCGTTAGGCGCAAAAGGCTGCGCGACGTGGAGATCGACTCCGATGACCTTTCGGGGTCCGAGTCGGTGATGTCGTCAGCCTCAGCGTCCAAATTTTCGACGGCCCGACGTGGGAAAACTCCTGCTGTCGGCACGTCGATAGGAAAAGGTGCGGCCAGGGCTACCCTTACTCGTGCGCGTCTGCACGAGTACGAGGAGCACCTGGATAACGAGGAGCGGTATTGTGAGGAATTGGGGGAGAGGCTCGCTGCTGACCGTCAAAGTAGGGGGGTAGTCATACCCGAGGATATTGGGCAAGCGGGGCCGTCTAAAAGACGCCCGACACCTTGCCAATACACCTCGGTACTTTCTGCTGAACCTACCGCGCGGGAAGCGCTGGAAGCCACCCGGATTGTCGTGCCCTTCATCGCCGACCCGTCGGACCCTATGACGGCCGATGAAGTCCATGAGGTGGGTCTAAAGTGTGCCTTCGCAGTGAAGGAGGTTTCCCAGAAATCTGGGAACCTCAAAGGTACCTACCAGGGCACACTAAATAATGCCTCCCTGACCATACGGAGGTGTTTGGCCAATCTGGCATCGCGGACGTCTTCGGACGAAGCGCGCCGCACTGAGGAGGCGAATCGCCGACTTCGTGAGGAGGTGCGTGCCCTCAGAAGTGAGGTGGCGTCCCTAAAGTCTGTGGTCGACCGAATGGGAACGGAGCTGAGTCCTCCACGCCAGGAGCGTCCTGCCGCAAAGGCCGGATCGGACCAAGTCCTTGTAAAGGCATTGATGGAGATGAGGCATACGATGGAGGCGTCCAACGCAGCCATTAATGCCCGTCTAGACGGACTCGAGATGAGTCGAGCAGCGCCTGAGCGTGCCCGTCCACCCCGTGCGGTTGAACGCGGACACCGGGGAGATAACTTCCCGGTGCTACCTGCGCCCGATAGGGTTGTTGGACGGAGGCTGGCCTCGCCTGCTCGATCCTCGTCCGCTCTGCCTGAGGTACGCCTCACCACCCCGGTGAGAGACCCGCCTATTTCTGCGGATCCGCCACAGTCCGGTTGGGCGACGGTGGTCCGGGGAAAGAGGAAGCGGGCACGCGGTGCTCCCGCCGCTCGGGTGACAGCTCCTGTCCACCCGCTGAATGCTCCCATTTCGGCTTCTGCGCCGACTCGCCTCGCTGTGCCGCCTCGCTCAGCGCCACAAGCGACGACAGGCGTAGCCCCGAGAAGGAAGCCGCGAAGGCGGCGTAAGACTAGGCTGAGGCAGCCTACTTCATCGGCTGTTGTTATTAAGCTGCGTCCGGAGGCTTTGGCGATGGGCGTCACGTACGCTGACGCCATCAAAAAGGCCAGGCTGGCCATCTCCCTACCCGACCTCGGTATCGAGGGGGTTAGGTCGAGGACGGCAGCCACCGGAGCGCGACTTTTTGAGGTCCCCGGAACCGAGAGCGGCGCGAAGGCCGATCTGCTCGCCAGCAGGCTGGAGCAGGTGTTGTCGGAGGTGGCTACAGTCGTCCGACCTGAAAAGTACGCGGATATCCGCGTGTCAGGGTTGGACGATGATTACTCCACCGAAGACGTCGCCGCGTTAATTGCGGCGAGAGCTGGCTGCCCAGTGGGGGCATTGAGGGTGGGGCGCATAAGGATGGGCCCCAACAACGCGGGGAGCACTATCGTGCGCTGCCCCCTTCGAGTGGCAAGGACGCTCGTGTTGCCCGGCAGAGTCCTCCTCGGGTGGAGCTTTGTCCAGGTGGTTGCCCTTGAGCCCCGCCCAATGCGGTGTTACCGCTGCATGGGCGTGGGCCATACGCGGCAGAGGTGCCCCAGTGCGGTTGACCGCTCGGAACTCTGTTTCCGGTGCGGTCTGCCAGGGCATCAGTCGAGGGCGTGCTCGAAAGGGCCGAAGTGTGCGGTTTGCTTCGCTGCAGGCAAACCGCACCAACATTTGATGGGAGGCAGGGGCTGCAGTCCCCCTGCTGTCAGGGGTCGCCCTGATCCCCCCGCAACGGGGGTGGAGACTGCCCCGTCTGAGCGGGCTCCTGGAGAGCCGTTGGTGGATCCCCCACTAGACGTATCGGACATGGAGACGACGGAGGAGTCGTCCCGGACCGAGGGCCCTACAACCAACCACCCCAATGCCTCTCCAATGAGAGGTACAGGGTCGGAAGGTGCTAGGGTGGTTGAGGAGGAAGACCCGGGTGAAGGCCCAAGCAGGCCAACAACCGAGTCACCTTCTCCCGCGTGGAGTCGTCCACGTGCGCCAGACGGGCGGTTCGCAAAGGCGACCGCAGTGAAACCCACACCGAAGGCCGGCCCCACAGGGCCGCACTGACCTTGGGACTTTACAGGTCAGATGCGGGACGCCCAACGGCGTTGCCGGTGGGAGGCGCGGAACAATATCCCCGTGACAGCTCCCGCGCCAACCATGGAATCGGTGTGAGGTTTCCCCAGGGGTTTTAGTGGGTCGGCCGCGTTTAGGCCAACCCCACATATCCCGTAGGTCGTCCCAGCCTACGGGAACTTGGTTGCAAGTTTCCCCTGGGAAAAAAAAAAAAAAAAAAAAAAAAAAAAAAAAAAAAAAAAAAAAAAAAAAAAAAAAAAAAGGTTAGGTTAGGTTAGGTTAGGTTAGGTTGGGGTGCGAGTCAGATACCTCCACGTGGTGCATCCTGGGCAACGAGTGGTTCCAACATTCTCCGTTCGGAGAAGGTTGGGCCCAATCGGCTAACATCTGGCAAGGCGGGAGCCCCTTCTGGGCCCTGCAACTCCTATGTGCGTGCCTACTTTGGGCCGCACAGCTCGCTGCTCCTTCTGAGCAGCTTTGAGAGGAGTAACACAAAGACGGCCGCCCCTTAAGGGTTATCAGGTCGCAACGGGGGGAAAGGGGAGCACCGCGAAAGCGGTGCAACGGGGGCCCACGCCAGCCCCCGATCATCGTAAACCACTGCGGTCTCTGCAACGACCCCCACTCGCGGCGTTGTGGGGTACGCGGGTTCCGTGGTGGAGCGAGGGCTTGCCTTAACCGGCTGGCCGCGTGAAGGTAACACTATAAAATCCCGTGAGAAACCACGTTAAAACCTGCCGGAACCACCCGCCACCGGCAGTATGAGGGTTCCCTGCGTATGAGGCCACTGCGCAGGGCGACGGATTTCTTGTTCTCTTCTCGTGGGATCAGTATATGATGAAACCTAAAAAACTTAAACCTAAATCTACTGAAGCCTCGGCGGGGCCTTGTACTAGGCCCGTCGTGGAAGTGGAGGCTAGCAACAGCCGGAAGAGTTTGCAAACCGAGAATGTTGATTCCGAAGGCCCTTCGGGGTATGAATCAACTTCCTCAAACCCGCCGATGTCAGGTATTGGGCGGAGGGCAGCATCTGGGACTAACATCGTTCCCAGACTTGCTCGCAGTAAGGTGGCTGGTGACAGCCGAGAGAGTAGACGGGAGGTCCCTGTCAACTTGTTGGACAATGAGTCTGTGGCTTCAAGCCTACCGATAGTAGTGTTATCGCGCATCGGTGAAGGCGTTGCTGCCGGTTCATTGTGTAGAACTGAGGAAGTGCGGGATGAGGACTCCTTCAATGGGAAGGGCAAGTGTGGTCTTCGCAGAAGGAAGGGCTCAAAGGCTAAGGAACCTTTGGAGCCACAAATATATGTGGATGTGGTGTCTGATGCCGGGACGGTCTCCGAGATGGAGTGCTTCTCAGACTCGTCGACACCGTTGGAAATGGGTCAGGAGCAGGTTTGGGTTGGTGATTGTGGGGAAGGCGCTCCGCAAAGCCCAGTCATTCCTGTTAACGATCAGGAGTTTGGTGGGAGAAGCCCCTTTGACGTGGACACGTGGGGCGTCGGGCGAGCCACCGAGAATCGGGAACTCGGTGATTTTAGTAGCCCGACCCACATGGAGGTTTCTGACGTTGCTGAGAGCAGAAAGAGGCCGAGAGGTGTGCCAGAGCTGTCCTCTGAATCTGAGGCGGATGTGCCTGCCGCACCTAAGGTCCCCACGGCCCGAAGAGGCCGCGGTAGACCTCCTACAGTCGGGACGTCCATGGGCCTAGGAAAGGCCCGTGAGGAATTGGGGCGAATGAGGCACTTGACCTTCGTCGACGAGGAGGACCTCACGAGGTTGAGTAGGGAGGCCTCCGTGACCTCTGATCCGGAGACTTCAAGGGCGTCTGCATTCAGGAAGAATGCCCCTCCCACTAGAGCTATGGGGAGAGTGTCCCCCCCAAAAAGCCCTGGGAGGCTGTTATCGGCGGCTGAACACCACACCAATTTCCTCAAAGGATGCGAGGCAATTGAAAGTGTGGTGAAGAAAAGCAAAAATATGAAGGGAACATGTCAGAAAGCCATTTATGAGGTTCTGGCCAACGTCCGCAAGGAGGTTGCTGACATGTCCCTTCTTACCATGTCGGAGGAAACAGTTCGGTTGGCAGCCGACAATAAAAGGCTGAACCAGAAGGTAGAGCTGATGGAGAAGGAGCTGAGTGCCCTTAAAAGGGCATACGAAGAGGGGAACAGAAGGGATCCTCCCCCACCCCCCCAGCCGAAGCCTAAGTCGCAACCCCAGCCGCCTCGTAGGGCATCACCGTCGAGGGACCTGGAATCAATGGAGCAGAGATTGGTTCGGACCCTCGGCAACATGATTAATGCCCGTCTGGAGGGCATAGAGGAACGGTTGCTCCCCGCCAGAAGTCTTCGTCCCCCACTGGCGGCGGATCTGAAAAAACAGAAGGCAGCCAAAGCCACTTACGCAGGAGTTACGACTGGCCCGCCAGTGCCTGCTACTCCCCTTGCCCCGGCTACCCAACAACGACGAGTGCTAAACCCCCCCTCCGAGCCACTGCCCAGCACTAGCCAGGCCCCGGCTACAGAGTGGGAAGAGGTTAAGCGAAAGGGCAGGAAGAAGCGGAAAGCCCCCCAGCCGGCCACACCAGCTGCGCCAGCTCCAAGGGCCGCTCCAAAGACGAGGAAGCTGCAGGCGCCTAAATCTGCTGCTGTAGTGGTCACCCTCTCGGACGAGGCTGTCCAAAATGGAATGTCCTACGAAGAGGTCCTCGGGAAAGCCAAAGCCAGTATAAATATCGCTGAGCTGGGCATCGAGGGTTTGCGCATCAGAGCGTCCGCCACTGGAGCCAGGATCATAGAGATCCCTGGCGCTTCCAGCGGCCCTAAAGCGGATGCGCTCTCAGCAAAGCTGAAGGAGGTCCTCTCCGCGTCCGCAAAAGTGGTAAGGCCCACTCGCTGCACGGACCTCAAGATCACCGGCCTGGATGAAACCGTCCAGGTCGAGGATATTGTAACCGCCATTGCGACCAAAGGTTGTTGTTCCCCGGACGAGGTTAAGTCCGGGAGGATTAGTTACGGGCCAAGCAGGATTGGCTCTGTCCTTGTCCGATGCCCGATGCAGGCGGCCAAGGTCGTGGTGGATGAAGGCAGGTTGTTCGTCGGCTGGAACGTGGCCCGGGTTATCTCATTGGAGCCGCTGCCAATGAGATGCTTCAAATGCATGGCACTTGGGCACACTCGGCAGCGTTGCCCCTCGGAGGTGGACTTCTCTGACACCTGATACAGGTGTGGTCAGACTGGCCATAAGGGGTTAACCTGCACTGTCGATAGGCTGAAGTGCGCCGTTTGCTCTGCAGCAAAGAAGCCAGCTGTGCATCTGATGGGGGGTCGGAGCTGTTCCCCCCCTACTGTAAAGGCTAAAGCGATCCCTTGGACAAGGGTCGCTTCGCAGGGGGCTGCTCAACAGAGCCAGGAGGTTGAGATGTCGGATCCTCAATGATAAGGACACCGACTCTCAACCTATTACAGACTAACCTAAACCACTCCGCAGCGGCACAAGACCTTCTGGTGCAGCACATTGCGGAGTGGGAGGTTCACGCGGCCGTAATTGCGGAGCCTTATTGCGTCCCCCCCCAGCAAAACTGGGCTGGTGATGCGTTCGACACCGTAGCCATAGTTACCCCAACAGGCACCCACTCCCCTCCTCTCTCCGTTAAGGAGAAAAGACCGGGTTATGTGGCGTGCGCCTGGGGTGACCTAGTGCTCATAGGGGTTTATTTTTCCCCCAATAGGAGCATCACAGAGTTCCAAGACTTTCTCCGGGAGGTCTGCGCGTCCGTGAGACGTCTTGCGCCGGCGCAAATTATCGTGGCGGGGGACTTCAACTCCAAGTCTACAGCGTGGGGTTGCCCCCGCACCGATAACAGGGGTCAGGCAGTGGAACAGTGGGCAGCCGAGGCCGGACTGGTGGTGATCAATCAGGGAACGGCCAATACCTGCGTGCGTAGAACGGGGGGGTCCATAGTGGACTTAACGTTCGCTACCCCCGTCCTAGCGGCGCGCATCCGAAATTGGCAAGTTCTACAGGACGTCGAGACCTTGAGCGATCACGTTTATATTTCGTTTAAGGTCTCGCCTCCCAGAGGAACGGGCCGACCAGTTTCTGGTGGGCCTCGTGGACAGTCCACATTTCCGCGCTGGGCCATGACGCGACTCAACATGGACATGGCTATGGAAGCCGCCAGCGTGCAGGAATGGGTCCCTGCTCCTGGTGGCCAAGATGTTGATACCATGGCCCTACAATTTCAAAGGGTCATGACGACAGTGTGCGATGCTTCTATGCGTAGAGCTGGGCACAATTGGAGGCGAAACCGGGTATACTGGTGGACGGAGGAGATCGCAAACCTCCGTACCGTCACCAACCAGGCCCGACGAGCATACGTCCGTTGCCGTAGGCGACGACACACGCTTGCAGAGGAGAGCACTCTCTTTAGGTCGCTCAGAGAGGCCCGCAAGGCGTTTAGGAGGGCTATCTATGTCGCAAAGGAAAAGGCCAGGGAGGAGTTCATCGCCGACCTGGACAGGGACCCATGGGGGAGGCCCTATTTAATGGTGCGCAGTAAGATGAGGCATCAGGCTCCCCCCACGGATAAGATGGCACCTGACTTGCTGAGACGAGTGGTGGAGGGGCTGTTCCCTGCCCAGGAACCCTTCTTCCCGCCCTCTATGATTCCTCCGACCGTGGACCCTGTGGTCATACCCGAGGAAGTACCGGAGGTCTCCGAGGATGAGATGGAGACGGCTCTGGACCGCCTCCGCGGAAAGAAAAAGGCTCCAGGTCCGGACGGGGTCCCTGGACGAGTTCTCCTTGCTGCCTCGGATCACTTGGGAGAGAGGCTCAGGCACATTTTTACTGCGTGCCTGAGAAATGGGAAGTTCCCCAAGATTTGGCGTGACGGGCGCTTGTGTCTCCTCCGGAAGGAGGGCCGTCCCCCGGACCATCCGTCGGCATACCGCCCAATCGTGCTGCTGAACGAGGCGGCTAAGCTCCTGGAAAGGGTAATTGCAGCGCGCATTACCCAGCACCTAGAGGGAGTGGGGCCGAACTTCTCGTCTCGGCAGTACGGTTTCCGAAAGGGGCGCTCCACACTTGACGCTATATCGGAACTCAGGAGACATTCGGACGATGCGACTGGGCGAGGGGAGGTAATGGTAGCCGTTTCGCTAGATATTGCGAATGCGTTCGGCACCCTCCCCTATGCCGTTATTGAGGAAGCTCTCAGAGCCCATCGTGTGCCCCCCTATTTAAGGGCCATCATCGGTGCTTACTTGCGCGACCGAGACGTGCTCTACGTGGACGCCGAGGGCCAGATGCGGGCCCATCGAATGGAGGCCGGGGTTCCACAGGGATCAGTTTTGGGACCCCTACTGTGGAACCTCGGGTTCGACTGGGTCCTCCGCGGAACCATTTTGCCTCGATCCGAGGTGCTTTGTTACGCGGACGACACCTTAGTGATGGGATGGGGTCCGGAGTACAAAGACGCGGCTAGGAACGTCTCGGTGCTGGCTTCGCTGGTGGTGGACCGCATCAAGCTTTTGGGCCTAAAGGTGGCCCTGGACAAAACCAGGGCCATTGCCTTTTACGGTCGTAGAGGGCGCCCTCCGAGGGGGGCGTATGTTCTAGTGGGCGGGAACAGGATTCGCGTTGGGGGTACTCTGAAGTACCTTGGCCTCACCCTCGACCCGAAGTGGAATTTTGAAGGGCACTTCAGACAGCTCTCCCCACGACTGGTCGCTGCTGCTTCGGCTTTGGCTCAACTCCTCCCGAATTTGGGAGGTCCCAGCGCGTCATGCCGCAAGCTCTATGCCCGTGTCATTGCCAGCATGGCATTGTACGGTGCGCCCATCTGGGCCGGGGCTCTTACCGCCACAAATCGATCTCTGCTGCGCCAAGCGCAAAGGGTCATGGCGGTAAGAGCCATTAGAGGATACAGGACTTTGTCCTGGGCAGCAGCTTGTGCGCTCGCTGGAGCCGCTCCATGGGAGCTTGAGGCAGGACTCTTGGCGACGTCTTACCGCCTGAGGTGTGAGGCTAGGGAGCGGGGACAGGCCCCAGCTCCAGAAGAGACAGGTAGGGCGATGAGGGATGCCCGTGAATCCCTAATGCAGCAGTGGGCGTCGAGCCTAGAGTCTCCGGTATACGGGGCCAGGACCATCGACGCAATTAGGCCGGTGCTGCGGCAATGGTGTGGGCGAAAGCACGGGGCCCTAACGTTTCGCCTGGTGCAGGTACTGACCGGACATGGTTGTTTTGGTCGGTATCTGTACCGTGTGGCCAAAAGGGAGCCGACGGCATCCTGCCACGAGTGTGGCGCTGTGGAGGACACGGTGGAGCACACTTTACAAGTGTGCGGCGCCTTCTCTCCCCAGCGTCACACCCTGACGGGGATCATTGGAGGGGACCTCTCTTTGCCAGGCGTAGTCAGGGCTATGCTGGTAAATGAGAGGTCGTGGACGGCTGTGGCCTCCTTCGCCGAGGAGGTCATGTGTCATAAAGAGGCAGCGGAGCGAGCACGCGAGACTAATGTCAACGCGGACCTACTCCGAAGAAGAAGGCCGGGCGGTCGGAGGCGTAGATTTGTGCGCCACGTACCGCCCTAGCACTAGCCAGTGGGTTAGAGGTGGGGACCTCGAGCCCGCATTGCACGGCAGTGCAAGAGAGTTTGAGGAGACGCCCAGACATCCTCGGGCGCCTCCTCTCCCTGATGGTAAACCGCCGGGCGGCACTCGGTAGCAGTGTAGACCACAATCCCGAGCCGCCCGTCGAGCGAGAGGATGTACTGGAGGTTTTAGGTTAGGTTAGGTTAGGTTGGGGTGCGAGTCAGATACCTCCACGTGGTGCATCCTGGGCAACGAGTGGTTCCAACATTCTCCGTTCGGAGAAGGTTGGGCCCAATCGGCTAACATCTGGCAAGGCGGGAGCCCCTTCTGGGCCCTGCAACTCCTATGTGCGTGCCTACTTTGGGCCGCACAGCTCGCTGCTCCTTCTGAGCAGCTTTGAGAGGAGTAACACAAAGACGGCCGCCCCTTAAGGGTTATCAGGTCGCAACGGGGGGAAAGGGGAGCACCGCGAAAGCGGTGCAACGGGGGCCTACGCCAGCCTCCGATCATCGTAAACCACTGCGGTCTCTGCAACGACCCCCACTCGCGGCGTTGTGGGGTACGCGGGTTCCGTGGTGGAGCGAGGGCTTGCCTTAACCGGCCGGCCGCGTGAAGGACACACTATAAAACCCGAGAGAAACCTCGTTAAAACCTGTCAATACTCCCCGCCCTTGACAGTATGTAGGGTTCCCCGTGTATGAGGCCACTGCACGGGGTGACCAATAATTGCTCTCTACTCGTGGGATTAATGTCAAAGTTGCTCAATCATTTTTCAAAAGACGTTTCGCAGAAGTCGGCGGAGTCTGATACCAGATCCGTCGTGGTTACTCGTGGTGGGTCCGACCCCAAAGGGAAGGACGTGGATGTTAGCCTTTTGGCTAGGCCCGAGAAGGGCGGAGTTGAAACGGAGACGGGCGTGCTGAAACTAACCTTCAGTTCGTCCAGGGCTGCTGGCAGTTCATCGCCAACCGCCGCGCGTTCGCGCAGCGTGTCTGCAGCAGGAGGGGAACGGGACGTCGACGTCGAGTCCGATTCATCGGTGGTTTCTATGAAATCGGCCGTTGACTCCGTCGCAAGTCCCAAATCTTCATTCATGAAGAAAAAGGGGAGTCGTGCCAGCTCGCCGGCAGTGTCGACTCGCAGCAAGGGCCTAGCCCGCACCTCCCCTTATCCCAGGCGTGGACAGAAAAACGACCAGTACAGTGATGTGTCAGACGACAGTACCATCAGCGTCGACACTCTGACTGGTTCGTTGAAGAGGAAGCGTCCCCCCAAAACATCTAAGGGGGGCAAAAAGTCGGAGGCTCTCTCGGACTCGTCTGAGGACGATCCGAAGAAGCCCGCCCAACGTGGTCGAGGGCGACCTCCCACTACGGGAGAGTACGTTGGTCTAGCCCGGGCAAAGCGCGAGCATGCCGCTGCAATCCGCGAGGAGCAGCAGGTCGCGCTCGACCGGGAGGTGGCGGAAATGGAGCGCCGCGCCTACGAGACCAGGGCTGCGTTCTACGCTAGTAGAACGGAAGGCGAGGCCCCTACACCCACAGATCCGGACCTGAAGACCACCCTCGACATCGAGGAGTTGGTGAAGGCGGACTGTGCGGTTATAGTGGAGGTGGCGAAGAAGTCGTCGCACCTCCAGGGCCCCTTCCAAAAGGCGTTGAAGAAAGCGGCGCAGTCCATTATGGATTGCTTCCGCGAGGTGTCCTCGAAAAACATCTCAGAGGACACCCGCATCTTGAAGGCGGAGAACGTGAGGCTGCAACAGCAACTGGCAGACCTCACGAAGAGCGTAGCAGCATTGTCTGCTGAGGTGAGGGACCTTAAGGGTGGAAGGAAGTGTGTCTCTCCTCCCCCTACTCTCCCTGAGGTTCAGCCCTCACTTGACTCAATGGAGATGGACAGCCCTCCTCCAAAGCCTCTCTCGCCGACTATCATTGTGCAGGAGGCGACTGGCCGCAACAAAAGCAAGGCCGCCTATGAGGAGCCGGACGCCCTCCAGGCATTTGAAGCTAGGCTGGCCCGAACTTTCGGGGCCATGCTGAATGCTCGCCTGGAGGGTCTGGAGGATCGCCTGCTGCCGGCCAAGAGCCTGCGACCGCCGCTTGCGGCCGACCGCAAAGCAGCAGCTGCGCCCGCGCCCCCCATTACCAAGGGGAAAGCCAAGCCGGCCAATACAACCAAGCCGGCTAAAAAGGGCAAGGTGGCGGCCAAAAAGCCGGATCCCCCGCCAAAACAGGCGAAGAAAGTCGGACCTCCTGCGGTCGTTCCGTCCACCTCCCGGGGTGCTGCCAAAGCGCCAACCCCGGTTGAGGCAGATCCGGAATGGACGACGCAGGAGTCGCGCAAAAAGCGCCAAAGGAGGAGGAGGAAGGCGACAACATCGGCCCCTCCGGAACAGGCTCCGCCCCGCCAATCTTACTCGGCGGCGGCCAAGCAGCAGAAGGCGCCTCGGCGGAGGCCAAATAACACCTCAGCCCCGCCCGCCACTGCTATGAAGGCCCGTAAAGATGGTCAGAAGATCAAGTTGGTTGCGCCGAAGTCGGCGGCAGTTGTAGTGACCCTCACTCCCGAAGCGGTTGAGAAGGGGGTCACCTACGCCGACGCGCTGGCCAAAGCCCGAGACTCGGTCGACATCGACGGGATGGATATCCCAAACCGTCGGTGCCGAAACACCATGACCGGGTCGAAGATCATTGAGATCTCGGGCAAGGCCTCTGCCGAAAAGGCCGACCAGCTGGCCGGCAAGATGAGGGAGGCCCTTGAGGGCATGGCCACGGTCATCCGGCCCACCAAAACCGCAGAATTGAGGGTGGGCGGTCTGGATGAGTCGGTGATGGAGGCGCACTTGGCCGCAAAGATCGCGGCCAAGGGTGGATGTGGTGTGGACGCCGTGAAAGTGCGCCCCATCCGTTACGGCCCTGACGGCTTTGGCTCGACGGTGGTGTCGTGCCCGGTCGCCGCTGCGAAGAAGGTCGTGGACGCCGGCCGCCTGCTGATAGGGTTCAGCGCGGCCAACGTCAGAGCACTGGAAGCCCGTTCCGACCGGTGCTTCCGGTGCATGCAGGTGGGGCACGCCAGAGCGAGCTGCCCTTCAAAAACCGACCGGAGCAACCTCTGCCACCGGTGCGGTAAGGAGGGGCACAGGGGCTTCGATTGTAGCGCGAAGCCCCACTGTGCCGTGTGTGCCGCTGCCAAGCGACCGGCAGGCCACGTTATGGGGGGGCGCAGTTGTAAGCCTCCCCTGGCCAAGGGCAAGTTGCCGGCGCGTCCAGCTCGCCAGGCCGCCCCCGCCACACAGAGGGCGCCCCAAACGGGGCTCGAGGAGGTTGATATGGTGGTCGAACAATGTTAAGACGGCCCCATATCAACTTTCTCCAGGTGAACCTGAACCACTCTTCCAGGGCTCAGGATCTGCTACACCAGAGCCTGGCGGAGTGGTCAGTGGACGTGGCGGCGGTGTCAGAGCCGTACTTCATCCCCAACCAGCCCAACTGGGTGGGGGATACGTGCGACTCTGTCGCCGTGATGGTGCGCGCGGCCCCAGGTTATACACCCCCCTCAATTTATGAGCGGGGTGCTGGGTACGCGGCGGTCGTTTGGGGGGAAATGATAGTAGTGTCTGTCTACTTTTCCCCAAACAGACCGCTCGCCGACTTCGAGGCATTCCTCGGAGTCGTCGGCGTAGCCATCAGGAGGGCGGCTCCGCGTCAGGTTCTCGTCCTTGGAGACCTGAACGCCAAGTCGGTCGTCTGGGGCTGTCCAGCGACCGACCAGAGGGGCCAGGCTGTGGAGCAGTGGGCAGCCGCTGTTGGGCTGTCGCTACTCAACAGGGGCGCAGTCCACACGTGCGTGCGGCACAACGGAGGCTCGGTGGTGGACGTGTCGTTCGCCACCCCAGCCCTCGCGCGCACGATCAGCGGCTGGAGGGTGGTGCAGGACGTGGAGACTCTCTCGGATCATCGCTACATCCGATTCGAGAGCTCCACCCTGCACCAAAGGCCCCCGCAGCCCACAAGCTGTGAAAGGCCTCCCCGCTGGGCGCTCAGCAGGCTTAAGCCGGAGCTGGCGAATGAGACGGCGATTTTTGAGGATTGGTTCTCGCGTCCGATGTCCGGTCCGGACGTCGATGAATCAGCTCGCCGTCTCCGCGGCGCTTTAACGGAGGTGTGCCAGGCTTCTATGCCTCGGGCGCAGCCTCCGCGGGACCGCCGTGAAGTTCACTGGTGGTCCCAGGACATTGCAGTTATGAGGGATGACTGCAGTGTCCAAAGGCGGGCCTACACTAGGGCCCGCCGGCGCCGCGTGAGGGACACTCAGGAGGAGGACCGCCTGTACGAGCTGTACAGGCAGTCGAAGAAGACCCTGCAGACTGCGATTGCCTCCTCAAAGGAGGTATCCAGAGAAGAGCAGTTGCAGGGTCTTGATCGGGATCCGTGGGGGCGGCCGTATAAGCTGGCGCGCAACCAGCTGAAAGCGCGCGGCACGCCCATCACGGAAACGATGGATCCCGACCTCCTGGGGTCGGTCATCGGGGGACTGTTTCCCCCGGCCGAGGAGGGTTTTGTTCCCCCTCGGATGGCCCCGCCAGCTCCGGATGAGGAGGGAAGGAGTGATCCCCCTCCTCTTATTGATGAGGAGGAGTGGAAGGACGCCGTCGCCCGTCTAAAGGGACGGAAGACGGCACCGGGACCTGACGGCGTCCCGAAGCGGGTACTGGACCTGGCCCTAAAACATCTGGGGGCCAGGGCCAGGGAACTGTGCGACGCTAGCTTAAAGTTCGCACAGTTTCCCAAAGTGTGGAAGGAGGGGGCGCTATGCCTGATTCGCAAAGAGGGGCGTCCAGCAGACGACCCCTCGGCATATCGCCCCATTGTGCTGCTGGACGAAATCGGGAAGGTCTTCGAGAAGATCATCGCTTCCCGAATAGTCCAGCAGCTGGGAGGGGGAACAGGCCCCGACCTCTCCGAGGCCCAATACGGTTTCCGGACGGGGCGGTCGACGATCGACGCCCTGTCCGATCTCCGGACTCTAGTGGAGGAGTCCGTTGAGAGGCGGGAGATGGTGTTGGCGGTGTCGCTGGACATCCGCAACGCCTTCAATAGTCTCCCCTTCGGCGTCATCATGGAGGCGCTTCGTTTCCATCAAATGCCTCCATATCTGCGCCGAATAGTGGGAGACTATTTGAGGGACCGGGACGTAGCGTACGTGGGACGTGACGGCGAGCTTGGCCGTCACAGGGTGTCCCGCGGCGTTCCACAGGGGTCGGTCCTCGGCCCCCTGTTGTGGAACGTCGGTTACGACTACGTCCTCCGGTGTGGCCTCCCCCCGATGGTGCGGTCGTTCTGCTATGCAGACGACACGCTCGTCACCGTCCGGGGGATGCGGCTGGAGGATGTCCAGCGCCTGGCGTCCGTGTTCGTTAGCCATATCGTGCGGCGGATACGGACGTTGGGCTTGGAGGTAGCCCTCCACAAGACCGAGGCCATGGTGTTCCATGGGCCTCGGAGACGGCCGTCAGCGGGCGCGTCGATCGTTGTGGAGGGCGAGAGGGTTGGTCTGAAGCCCCAGATGAAGTATCTGGGGCTGGTGATCGATGGGCGGTGGGGTTTCGAGGAGCACTTCAAGCTTCTCGAGCCCCGGCTGCTGGGAGCAGCAGACGCCCTCGGGCGTCTCTTGCCCAACGTGGGGGGCCCGAGCGTGGCGTGCCGCCGACTCTACGGCGGCATCGTCCGCTCTATGGCACTGTATGGGGCGCCGGTGTGGGCTGACTGTTTAAGCCCACACGCGACCGCCTCTCTCCAGCGGGCCCAGCGCGCAATGGCGCTGCGGGCGATCCGGGGCTACCGAACGGTGTCCCGGAAAGTGGCGTGCGCTCTCGCGGGGACGCCCCCGTGGGAGCTGGTGGCGGAGGTGCTCGCTGCAGCGTACCGGCAGCGAGCGGAGGAGAGGGCCAGTGGCGATCGACTGGCCCCCCAAGAGAGGCGTGCTGCGCTCGTTGGAGCGCGCGAGGAGATGTTCCGCCTATGGTCCGAGGACCTGGGCGAAGGGGCCTCAGCTACGCAAACGCGTAGCCTCGAGGCCCTACGCCCCGTCCTCAAGGCGTGGGCGGAGCGGCGCCATGGGTCGCTCACATACCATCTGGTGCAAATACTGTCCGGACATGGTTCGTTCGGACGCTATTTGCACCGGATCGGAAGAGAGCCGACCCCACAGTGCCACCATTGCGGAGCGGCGGAGGACACGGCGCAACACACCCTAACGGTGTGCTCTGCGTTCGGTGTCCGGCGCTCCGCATTGGTCACTGTGATTGGCGCGGACCTCTCCCTGCCGACCGTGGTTCTGTCCATGCTCGGTAGCGAGGGGTCCTGGGAGGCGGTCAACTCCTTCTGCGTCGACGTCATGACGCTGAAGGAGGAGGCGGAACGGGCCAGGGAGGATGACCCCCTGGCAAATCCGTGCCGCCGCAGACGCCTCCTGCGGAGAAGGCGGCAATACCAGCGCCTTCTCCATCCGGTGGGGAACCAGCGCGGTCCGAGCCCTAGGGGGGGCTCCGACCGTGCATTGCACAGGTCCCCACTGAGGGCCGACGCTCCGTATGTCCCGGCGCGTCGGCGACCCGTCTCACCAAATGACGGGTCAAGTGTGTCCGCCCATCGTTTTCGAGGGCGGTCACCCGCCCCCATCAGGGGCGGAGGAGGGGCTCGCCCGTATACAGGGCGAGCAGTCACCGACGGGGTTGTGGAAGTGTCCGAAAGGGTTCCCATGACCTCGTCAGGCCCCACCATGCCGGCGTTCGATGCGTCCTCCTCAGATGAGGACGACGCGATGATCGCCGGTTTGCTGGTCCCGAGGTGACGAGAGGACATCGGAGTGTTTTTTACCGAGTCGGCCACGGCTCGCTTTTTCTAGGGCTTCGGCCCTGGAACAGAGTCTTGGCCATCCTCGGACAGCCAGCGGGACCCCTCATTGCCCGCTGATGCGTCTGTTTGCAGATCTTTCACTCCGTTAAAAAAAAAAAAAAAAAAAAAAAAGGTTAGGTTAGGTTAGGTTAGGTTAGGTTAGGTTAGGTTAGGTTGGGGTGCGAGTCAGATGACCTCCACGTTGGTGCACCCTGGGCAACGGCTGGTTCCAACAGTCTCCCGCTCTGGCGTGTAGTAGACGCTTGGACCCAGCCGGCTGACATCTGACTAGGCGGGGTCCCTTCTGGACCTTGCAACTCCCATACGTGGCCCACTCTGGGCCGCATAACTCGCTTGCTCCTTCTGAGCAGTGAGAGGAGTTTTGACGGCGTCCCTTCTGGGCGTCGTACCAAAAAGACGGCCGCCTCTTAAAGGTTCTCAGGTCGCACGGGGGGAAAGGGGGCACCGGTGAGAGCGGTGCAACCGGGGTGTACGCCAACCCCGAAGCCGTTATCTGCCCTTTTGCGGCAACGACCCCACCGTTGGCGCCGTGGGTACGCTGCGATTGGGCAGACCGGAGGCCAAACGGCCGCGGGAAGGAAAACCCATCAAACCCCGGAGAAAACCGGTAAAAACCTACGGACACCGCCCGTCCTCCGTAGTATATAGGGTTCCCCGGGTATGGGGGCTTTACCCGGGGTGACCTTTTTGGACAGCCCCAACCAGGGGATTGTAACCCTAAAATTACTAATTCATGATGAGTAGACCTAAGCAGCAACTACCCCAGGAGGGTACCCGTTCAACGGGAGAATCCCTCTCTGAGACCGTTTCGCCGGCTAAGCCCGGCGGATCGGTTTCAGGCCGCCCCACCGTCTCTGGGGGGGGCAAGGATCTACGCAGAGTGATTGTGGAAGTGGGTGACTTGGCGGCTGACCATTCGGACTCGGACGAAAGGTCAGTCGTATTGCAGAAGGCGGCGGGCGATACTCGCAAGAGATCGCGAACGGCAGTTGACTCCGACGA
Source organism: Eudonia truncicolella (assembly GCA_949315975.1). NCBI lineage: Eukaryota > Metazoa > Arthropoda > Insecta > Lepidoptera > Crambidae > Eudonia > Eudonia truncicolella. Next base: position 116,063 of record OX438838.1, on the reverse strand, counting down.
CGATATGTCTGAGGCTGGCTCTGTCGTGTCTTCGGCGTCGAAGATTTCGACCTCGCGACGCGGCCGCGGTATGACGGCAAGGACCTCTGTCGGTCTTGCGGCATCTCAGAGGGAGCTGAACTGGCAGAACCTCAACGCCTTCGACTTACAGTGCGAAGAGGAAGCCCGTTCTAGCCCGGTAGGCAAGGCCCTGCGCGAGCGCAACTCGAGGTTAAGAGAAATGGAGATGGCGGGCATGGAGATGTCTCCTGGCTCTTCACAACCCGAAACCCAACGACGATATGTGCCACTTAACTTGGACCACATTGTTGGCCCAACTAAGGCGGAAATCGAGCAGGCGACCCGGTTGAATATTCCCTGGGAGTCGTCCTTTGGTGGTCCCTCCGCAGTTGATGTCCACCAAGTTGGCATCCTGTGCACTAAGGCAATTCGAGATGTGTCTCACAAGTCAGGCAACATATCAGGTTCTTGTCATAAGACCCTGAATGATGCCTCAATGACGATACAGCGTGTGTTGTCCAATTTGACGTCCAGGACAACCACGGCTGAGACTGACAAACTGCAGGCCGATAATGATCGGCTGCATAAAGAAGTGGCTGCGTTGAGAGCGGAAGTTGACGCTCTTCGCAAAAATGTCGGCAGGAGATCCTCTCCGTATGCAGCGATCCCACCCACTGACTCTCGGGATGAGCTGCTAATGAGCGCCATCGAGGAGCTGAAACGCTCCTGGAGTGCCTCCGTCGGGGCGATCCACGCCCGACTGGATGGCTTAGAAAGACCCGGACCTGACCAGGCCCAGGCTCGCCGACGGGCGGTGCCGGCTCGTGCCAGAAGAGTTGAGTGCTCTCCTCTTCCCTCGCATGGCGTGGATACCGCGTCGGTACGCCGCTCAACGGCGTCTGTGGCTGATCCTCACTTGGAGATGACTGATGGCGCCCTCCGCGTTACTCCACCCCGACCGTCTACCAGTCGGTCGGTTCCTCCAGAGCCTCTTCCTGAGACCTGGACCGATGTGGTGCGTGGAGGAAGAAGAAAGAGACGAGGCAAGCGCCAAGGGCCGCCCGAGGGGGCTCCACCAGCTCGACCCCATCTGACGACAGATCTGGCCCCGTCTGCCAGACCTCTTCCTCAAAAGAGGAAAGTGAGGATCCGTGTCCCCCGATCTTCAGCCGTAGTGGTGCAGTTGCGCCCTGAGGCCATAGAGTCGGGGTACACATATGCGAGGGTTCTGCAAAGGGCACAAGGAGAGGTGGCCCAGTTAGAAGATATCGGCATTATGACTGGAGTCAGATGCCGTACATCTGCAACTGGGGCCAGAATCTTGGAGGTTCCTGGCGACAAGAGCGGGGAAAAGGCCGACCATCTTGCGGAGGTCCTATATTCGGCAGTCCTTGACTATGCAACAGTCACACGGCCGGAAAAGAGGGCTGACATACGTGTCTCGGGCCTCAACGAGGCTGCCAGGCCGGAGGACGTCGCGGAGGCGATGGCCAAGCTCGCGGGATGCCCAGCTGAAAAGCTGAAGGTGGGCAAAGTTCGCATCAGCCCCAACAGCGTTGGGGCTACAATTGTGAGCTGCCCTGTTGCGGTGGCCAGGAAACTGGTGGTGGCGGAGAAGCTCCCGGTGTGCTGGAGCATCGCCACAATGTCTGCCCTGGGGCCCCGCCCATTGCGTTGTTTTCGATGCATGGGCGTGGGCCATACCAGGCCTAGGTGTCCGTCGGTCGTTGACCGAACTGGTATGTGTTACCGGTGTGGCGCACCAGGCCATAAGGCGGAGGGCTGCTCCAAGCAACCCAATTGTGCGGTGTGCGCGGGAGCGAAACTGCCTCACGGCCACGTGATGGGTGGTAGGGCTTGCTGTCCCCCTACCACCAGGGCCAAAGACCCTGGCAACAGGACCGCCGAGAGGGTGCCCGCACAAGGGCCCACGCCGGAAGCGGAAATGGCGGAGGTGATACAGCCGAGGCAGTCGTCGGGTTTGGCGCTGACCTTCCCGGCTTTCACCGCCCCTCGCCCTGAGTCCCCTACGGACGCCAACTCGGACACCTCTCAACGGAGAGGCACCGAGCGTGGCGACCAGCAGGGAGAGGAGGACTGCCCAGAGGGGCGTGCCCGATCTCCCGCATGGAGCCGCCCGCGGCAGAAGGACGGCAGATTTGCCCCTATGCCGCGGAAGAAGTAGCCGCAAGGCTGGTCGAGGGAGCCCAAAGAGGGCGAAATTAGTCGGATGCTGCAACGCACTCTGAGGCCTGGGCGGTTTGAATAACTCATCAGGTACCGCCCAGTCCACATATCAGGACGACTGATTTCCCGGGGGTTTTAGTGGGTCGGGCAGACCATCGTCCAACCCCACATACCCCGACAGCGGGTTGAGCCAGGCACACTGCTCCCCGCGGGATGACTTGGACGCAAGTTTCCCCCGGGTTACCAAAAAAAAAAAAAAAAAAAAAAAGGTTAGGTTAGGTTAGGTTAGGTTAGGTTAGGTTAGGTTAGGTTAGGTTAGGTTAGGTTAGGTTGGGGTGCGAGTCAGATACCTCCACGTGGTGCATCCTGGGCAACGAGTGGTTCCAACGGCCTCCGTTGGAGAAAGTTGGACCCAGTCGGCTAACATCTGGCAAGGCAGGAGCCCCCTTTGGGGGCCCTGCCTCTCCTATGTGCGTGCCTACTCTGGGCCGCTCAACTCGCTGCACCTTCTGAGCAGCTTTGAGAGGAGTCTCGGCGGCGCTCCTTCTGAGCGCCGTCTTTGTGGGTTTTTGTTGTAGGACACGACTTCGGGTATCGAACGTCGAGCGTCGAGTGTCGAGCATCGAGTGCCGAGTGTCGAGGGTTGGGAAGTGTATGTGAGGGTCGGAGTCCGAGTCGGGTCAGATTCGTGGTCGGAGTCGGAAGCTGAGTCGGGGTCCGGGTCACCAAAGAAGGGCAGGCGGGCTTCGCGATTTGTTGTGTCTTTTCGTCTACCAGCGAAAGCAGCGACAGAGAGCGGAGAAGGGGGCCGGCGGCGGTCGCCTGGCCCCCAAGGGAGGCGCTCTGCTCTTGAGGGAGCACGAGAGGAGGCGTTCCGCCTATAGTTTGGGGGTCTGGGCAAGGGGTCTCGGCTGCGCGAATGCGTGGTCTGGAGGCCTTGCGTCCCGTCCTCCGGGCATGGGCGGAGCGGCGCCATGGGTCGCTCGCGTACCATCTGATGCGGATACTGTCTGGACATGGTTTGTTCGGACGCTGTTTGCACCGGATCGGGAGAGGGCTGACTCCGCGGTGCCACCGTTGCGGGGCGGCGGGGGACGCGGCACAGCGCGCCCTAGTGGTGTGCTCTGCGTTCGATGTCCTGCGCTCCGCATTGGTCGCTGTGATTGGCGCGGACCTCTCTCTGCCGACCGTGGTTCTGTCCATGCTCGGTGGCGAGGGGTCCTGGGGAGGTGGTCAGCGGAGGGCGCGGAGCGGGCCGGGGGGCATGGCCCTCTGGCAGATCCGTGCCGCCGCAGACGCCTCCTGTGGGGAACCAGCGCGGTCCGAGCTCTAGGGGGGGCTTTGACCGTGCATTGCACGGGTCCCCACTGAGGGCCGACGCTCCGTATGTCCCGGCGCGTCGGCGACCCGTCTGTAAGGACGGGTCAGGTGTGTCCGCCCATCGTTTTCGAGGGTGGTCACCCGCCCCCCACCAGGGGCGGGAGAGGGGCTCGCCCATTTGGGCGAGCAAACCGACGGGGTTGTGGAAGTGTCCGAAAGGGTTCCCATGACCTCGTCAGGCTCCGGCATTCCGGCGTTCGATGCGTCTTCCTCAGATGAGGACGACGCGATGATCGCTGGTTTGCTGGTTCCAAGGTGACGAGAGGACATCGGAGTGGTTTTACCGAGTCGGCCTATACTCGCTTTCTCTAGGGCTTCGGCCCTGGAACAGAGTCTTAGCAAGAGCCTCGTACAGCCAGCGGGACAGCGGGACCCCTTTTGCCCGCTGATGCGTCTGTTAGCAGATTTCCACTCCGTCAAAAAAAAAAAAAAAAAAAAAAAAAAAAAAAAAAAAAAAAAAAAGGTTAGGTTAGGTTAGGTTGGGGTGGGGTGTGTGTCGGGTGACCTCCTCGTGGTACACCCTGGGCAACGGGCAGGCTCAACATACTCCTCCTCGAGAGGAGTCTGCTGTGAGACTGACCGGCTAACAACCCGGCATAGGCGGGAGCCCCTTCTGGGCCTCGCACCTCCAACGTGCGGCCCACTTTGGGTTGCACACTCGCCGCTCCTTCTGAGCGGCTTTGAGAGGAGTTTTGACGGCGTCCCTTCTGGACGTCGTGACAAGGGGGGGAAAGGGTAGTCGGCGCCCCTTCTGGGCGTCTGTCAAGCGCCTCTGTGCGCAAAGTCGTAACGAGGGTGTCATGCCAACCCTTGTTTGTGTCGTGGTCGCGGGTTCTGTCCCGTCCGCCACAACGACCCCAGCCCTGGCATAAGCTGGGTACGTGGTGGTCTGGGTTCAGTCCCGCAGCCCAATTGGGCGTCGACAAGGAAAAGTCGGTAAAACCCAGCGGATACCTCCCGCCCTCCGCGAGTATATAGGGCACCCTTGGCGAGTGGGCGTCGCATGGGTGAAGTTCACGGCCTACATAGGGAACGGCAGCCCTTGAATTGCCAGGGGGATGACAACCCCGAAATTGTCAGGGAGGCATCCCAAAACTGCCGAAAATGAAAGCGTCTTCGAAAATACAACTACCCCAGGAGGGTACCCGCCGAAAGGCGGGAGAATCCCTCCCTGGGACTGGTTCGCCGGCCAAGGCCGGAGTACTGGTTCCAGGCCGCCCCACCGTTTCTGGGGGGGGCAAGAACGCGCCGGATTTTGCAAAGAGGAAGGAAGTGGAAAAAGAGGTGTTGAGGGATGAGGAGCAGCCGAAGGAGAGGTATGAGGGGGAGGATCGGATGTTGCGTCTCATTAGGGAGATAGAGGAATCGGAGAGGGAAAGGCTTGCGAGGAGGGAACTGGAGGGGAGCTCTGAATCCGAGGCGGAGGAGGACCTGAGAGAGGACAATCGACTCCTTACCGAGGCCAACAAGGTCCTGAGTGATCGGGTCGAAATGCTTAAGGACCAGCTGAGGATCCGCAAGAGGGAGGCCTTGGAGGCCAATAAGGCCAGAGAGGCTGCAGAGGAAGCGAGGCGCCTTGCAGAGGCAAGGGTCGCTCCTCCCCCCGCTACGGAGTTGAATGGGAGCGTGATGGCTGCGTTGGCGGCTATGCAGCGCACCCTGGAGACCTCCATCGAGGGAATCGGCAGGCGGCTGGACGAGATGGAGGCCAAGCTCTCATTGCATGAGCGGAAAGGGTACAGTTCGGTGGCTGCGGGCAGAGGTGCGGAGGAGTATCCCGCCCTCTCCACAAATACTGTGCCTCGACGAGGAGAGATGCTGCCGAGAGCTCAGCTTGCTCCGGCCCCAGTCGTTTCTACCCCTGCTGAAACCTGGACTGCCGGTACCCGCCGACGAGGGAGAAAGAGGGCGAAGGGCCCTAAACAGGCTGGGGCGCCAGTGGTGGTGCCCAACGCAAGGCCGACGCCGCCAGGGAAGCCAAAGGAGAGGGCAGCCCTGAGGCAGCCCGGGTCGACGGCTGTGGTCCTCCAGCTTAAGCCGGAGGCTGTCGCCCGGGGGGTGTCCTACGCGGCCACCCTAGCGAGAGCCAGAGAGGCTATCTCGCTGGAGGAGCTGGGCATCCCTGGTGTCCGGACGAAGGCGGCCCAGACCGGGGCCACTTTAATTGAGGTGCCTGGCGCCGACAGCGGGGAGGCCGCTGATCGGCTGGCGCGAAGGCTGGCCGAGGTGGTGTCGGACGTGGCGACGGTCGCCCGCCCGGAAAAGCGGACGGACATCCGGCTGCTGGACTTGGGCGTGTCCACGACGCCGGCGATGATTGCTGCCGCGGTGGCGGCGCAGGGAGGTTGCCCGGAGAAGCGGGTCAGGGTGGGGAGGGTCGGACCGGGCCCCGGCGGTTACTCGTCGGTGCTCGTGGAGTGCCCAGTGACGGCGGCGAGAGCCCTCACTATCATAGGGAAGGTCCGCGTCGGCTGGGACCTGGCCAGGGTCGAGGTCATCGGACCCAGACCCATGCGCTGCTTCAAGTGCATGGGGATGGGCCATACACGGCCGATGTGCCCCTCCAGCGCGGACAGGACGGGGTGTTGCTTCCGGTGTGGCATGGTCGGCCACAGGGCGGAAGCATGCACCGGGCCACCGAACTGCCTCGTGTGTGCTGAGGCGGCGCTGCCCCATGGGCACGTGATGGGAAGCAGGGGGTGTCGCCCCCCTGCCATTAAAGGGAGGGCCCTGACGGGACAGGAGGCGGGGCGTAGCGTAGTTGTAGCGGCGCCAACGGCGCCTGAGAGGATGGAGGCGACAGACACCGTGGCGCCTGCTGTCGTAGCGCCGGTACCTCACCCCTCCCCCCCAAGGGAGGTGGTGAGAGAGCGCGAAAGCGTAAGGGAGGCCAAGGGGAAGCCAATGCGCGAGGAGGCCGTTGCGCGCCCCGATCGGCCTATAGCCATTAGACGCGGCCCCAAAAAGGTAGCGTCCGAAGGTGGCACGGAGAGGGCGATGTGCGAGACGCCGACCGGATCCGACCGCGGTCCGTGGCGGGCGTCTAGCCCCCCCAGCAGTAGTTAAGTGGCACTGATGTGTCACCTAACAAATAGTCGAAATTCTCCTGAATTTCCCATGCTGTGCGTTGTCAGCACGTGCCCGTACACTGGCGCGCGGCCGTCAAATGCGCATTTTCCCGCGCAAGCGGGAATGAGCGCACGGAGATGGCCGTAGGTTGGTGCACGGGCGCAGGGCGGCGGCCGCGGCTCAATTCCTTTGGAAGTATACCGTGGTTGTCGCCTTATTTAGTGCTCGGATTGCCTTGTCCCCCAGGGGTTTAGTGCGGTATCCCCCTCCGTCTCGCCCTCCCAGCCGGGTCTTCCTGGCAGCTGACTTGGAGCTTCTCTCCTCGTCAGTGGGTGTGGAAAGGCGGACGGGTGAGTCCCACATAACTTGGGCCTCTTCAAGGTCCTCGTACTCGTAATGAGTTCCCCTGGGTCAAAAAAAAAAAAAAAAAAAAAAAAAAAAAAAAAAAAAAAAAAAAAAAAAAAAAAAAAAAAGGTTAGGTTGGGGTGCGAGTCAGATACCTCCACGTGGTGCATCCTGGGCAACGAGTGGTTCCAACGGTCTCCGTGGAGAAAGTTGGACCCAGTCGGCTAACATCTGGCAAGGCAGGAGCCCCCTTTTGGGGCCCTGCCTCTCCTGTGTGCGTGCCTACTCTGGGCCGCTCAACTCGCTGCACCTTCTGAGCACCTTTGAGAGGAGTCTCGGCGGCGCTCCTTCTGAGCGCCGTCTTTGTGGGTTTTTTGTTGTAGGACACGACCTCGGGTATCGAACGTCGAGCGTCGAGTGTCGAGCATCGAGTGCCGAGTGTCGAGGGTTGGGAAGTGTTTGTGAGGGTCGGAGTCCGAGTCGGGTCAGATTCGTGGTCGGAGTCGGAAGCTGAGTCGGGGTCCGGGTCACCAAAGAAGGGCAGGCGGGCTTCGCGATTTGTTGTGTCTTTTCGTCTACCAGCGAAAGCAGCGGCAGAGAGCGGAGAAGGGGGCCGGTGGTGGTCGCCTGGCCCCCAAGGGAGGCGCTCTGCTCTTGAGGGAGCACGAGAGGAGACGTTCCGCCTATAGTTTGGGGGTCTGGGCAAGGGGTCTCGGCTGCGCGAATGCGTGGTCTGGAGGCCTTGCGTCCCGTCCTCCGGGCATGGGCGGAGCGGCGCCATGGGTCGCTCGCGTACCATCTGATGCGGATACTGTCTGGACATGGTTTGTTCGGACGCTGTTTGCACCGGATCGGGAGAGGGCTGACCCCGCGGTGCCACCGTTGCGGGGCGGCGGGGGACGCGGCACAGCGCGCCCTAGTGGTGTGCTCTGCGTTCGATGTCCTGCGCTCCGCATTGGTCGCTGTGATTGGCGCGGACCTCTCTCTGCCGACCGTGGTTCTGTCCATGCTCGGTGGCGAGGGGTCCTGGGGAGGTGGTCAGCGGAGGGCGCGGAGCGGGCCGGGGGGCATGGCCCTCTGGCAGATCCGTGCCGCCGCAGACGCCTCCTGTGGGGAACCAGCGCGGTCCGAGCTCTAGGGGGGGCTTTGACCGTGCATTGCACGGGTCCCCACTGAGGGCCGACGCTCCGTATGTCCCGGCGCGTCGGCGACCCGTCTGTAAGGACGGGTCAGGTGTGTCCGCCCATCGTTTTCGAGGGTGGTCACCCGCCCCCCACCAGGGGCGGGAGAGGGGCTCGCCCATCTGGGCGAGCAAACCGACGGGGTTGTGGAAGTGTCCGAAAGGGTTCCCATGACCTCGTCAGGATCCGGCATGCCGGCGTTCGATGCGTCCTCCTCAGATGAGGACGACGCGATGATCGCTGGTTTGCTGGTTCCAAGGTGACGAGAGGACATCGGAGTGGTTTTACCGAGTCGGCCTATACTCGCTTTCTCTAGGGCTTCGGCCCTGGAACAGAGTCTTAGCAAGAGCCTCGTACAGCCAGCGGGACAGCGGGACCCCTTTTGCCCGCTGATGCGTCTGTTAGCAGATTTCCACTCCGTCAAAAAAAAAAAAAAAAAAAAAAAAAAAAAAAAAAAAAAAAGGTTAGGTTTTTTTTTTTTTTTTTTTTTTTTTTTTTTTTTTTTTTTTTTTGTCAGATTTTCATCTTTGTGTTTTGAAGATGGTCTTTCTTTCTAGGTGGTAACTTAAGTCTAGGTACTTATTTTCTAATTTACAGTATTTCCTATATTTATATCCTTTACATTCCAATTTCCTATTATTATTACTATTACATTACTATTATATTATTATTATTACATTACATTATTATTGCATTATATTATTACATTACATTCCATTACATTACAATACATTACTTTATTACATTATTATTACATTACATTCTTAAAAATACTTTACAATTTACAAATAATTTACATTTTTTACATTTTACATTTACATTTACATTATTAATAATTTTCTTTTAACAATTTGGAAATATCGATACCTTATACTATAAAATCCTTATACTATTCGTCCTTCTATGGGTCTCACTCGAGTTATATCCATAACATTAACGCTACTATTTTATATATCTCAGTGTTACCCCTTGTCCTTATTTCTGCTTATAACTCTTTTTGCTATTTCCCTACAGTATCCTAAAAATATATCTCTAAGTTTCCTAGACCTAATTATCTGACTAATATTTACCTCGCTAACCTCGGTTTCCAGTTTTTGCTCTACTTCATGTCTTTCTTTTCCAAAAACAGGGCACTCCACCAGCAGATGGACTACGCTCTCTTCTTTTCCATCATCACAAATACATGCCGGACTCTCCCTACACTTGAAACGGTGCAAGTATTGGGAGAATCCGCCATGTCCCGTCATAACTTGCACTAGTACTGGGTCCAGCTCAATTTTCCTGATTATCCGGTACGCTTCCACTGCGTCCGGAAAAAAGACCTTTGTGGTCCCCGCCGTGTCCCCCCCCAGGTATCGCCCGTTCCAAACGTCTAGCGTCTCCAGACGAATCTGGCGCTTGACATAAGAAACGGGACACTTACCGTAGTCGGGCCTTGTCTTTATTTTAAGTGCCGCCTCCTTCGCGAGCTGGTCGGCCCTCTCATTTCCTGGCACCCCCACGTGCGCTTTCACCCAGAAAAGCTCAATTTTCTGGGCTCGAACCTTGGCTGTTTGTATGTTCGATCTCGTTCTGACCGCCAGGGGGTGCAGGGAATACGCGTCTGTTACTGCCTGTAGGGCCGACCTCGAGTCGCAGTATATGCGCGTGCAGCTCGCCTTCCTCTTCAGCACCATCTCCGTCGCTTTCACTAGGGCTACCAACTCCGCCTGGAACACGGTGCAGAACGATTCCAGTTTGGCTTTTTGGGTACATATTTCGCTACCGTCTTTCCATAGAGAGACGGCAGCTCCCACTTTCCCCTCGATTTTAGAGCCATCTGTAAAAATCTGTTCTGTTTCCTGGTCTCGTTCTGCACCGTCCTCCATGTCCCCGAAGCCCAGCTCCGTCTGCGACGCAGGGTGCGGCGCGTCAGTGGTGGCTACCGGACTCTCAACCTCCCGGTCCCCTATTACCTCCCGGGAATGCCCCTTCTTCACCTCGTACAGAAGAGCTGCCTCTTTTATACGAAGGTCCAAAGGTAGCATCCCGGTAAGCACTAGGGCCGAGTGTAGGGAGACCGTCCGGTACGATTTGGCCATCTTCCTGACGAACCCGCGCTGCACGGCATCCAACTGCTTGCGGACACTTAACTTCCCCGCCTCCGACGCCCACACACTAGAGGCGTACATGATTATTGGCTCTATCACCGACACGTATATTGTTCTGATCACCTCGGGGTTTAGCCCCCAATCGATCTTGGCCGCTCTCGACAATTGACGATAGATGTTAAGCGCTTTACGACACACGCTTGTGACGTGTGTGTTGAACGTCAATCTATCGTCAATTGTCAAGCCGAGAACCTTGATCTCCCTAGACAGTCCAATGCGTACCCCGCCCATGGTCAGGACCGGGGCGTCAAATTTCAGCTTCCTCGTCACCAGCAGGGCTTGGGTCTTGTGCGGTGCGAACTTCAGCTTATTTTTGACGCCCCACTCCCGAACATGCTCGAGGGCCGCATTAGTCCGTCTCTGGATCTCCGATCCACTATCTCCCGAGATGATCAGAACAATATCGTCAGCGAACGCCTGCACATGCTCGCCTCTTTCCTCCAGATCCTTCAGTAGTGGGTCCAACAGCAGATTCCAAAATGTTGGGCCCCCTACTGAACCTTGGACACATCCTTTGGTCGTGGCTTTCGACACCTCGGATCCCGCATACCTTACTCGTACCTTTCTTTCTTTCAGGTAGCTGTCCACGAGGCGCCTCAAGTTTGCCGGGCATCCAGACTCTGCTAGTCTGCACCTCACAGCCGGCCACCAAGCGCTGTCGAAGGCTCCCTCTATGTCAAGTGATACGACGACGGTCAGTTTCCTCTCTTTCAACCTGTCGCGTATATACTGCACCATGGCATAGAGCGAGTCCTCGGTGCTGCGCTGGGGCGTGAAGCCAAACTGCCATCTGCTCATACCCGGCAACACGTGCCATCGGATGCGTCTCATCAGGATCTTTTCGAGGATTTTCCCTAATACCGGCAGGAGACCAATAGGCCTGTAGGATTTTGGCTGGGTATAGTCCGTTTTTCCTCCTTTCCTCAGTACTACTACTACCGCCTCCTTCCACGCGACCGGGAAGTGGGCCAGAGCCAAACACCTGTTTAGCAGGGCTAGAAACAGCTCGGGATCCTGGGAAATTACCGCCTTCGTGATGTCTGCAGTGAATCCGTCGAGACCTGGAGCCTTTTTTGGATTGAAGCTGAGGGCAGACCATTTGAGCTCCTCCGCAGTAAAAGGGGGGTCACATGAGTCATCATGCTTCCCCTCATTTACTCTTTCTGCTACCTCTCTCGTCAGCTTATGGTCTGCCAAATCCTCCTCATGCTTGTCCTCCGGGTAAAAGGTCCTTGCTAAAAGGCTCGCGGATTCTGCGCCCTCCAGTACCCTCCCATCGACCATCAATGGGGTGTCTTCCTGTCGGGCTGCTGTGCACCTTATCACGCGGTAAATCCCTTCCCACATTGTTTCCCGCTCCTGCTTCTCGCAAAAGGTTTTCCAACTTGCGGTTTGGGCCCTATTGGCCTCCGCCATGTACTCTTCCTTTGCTTTCAGGTATCGGCCAACAACCCACTCCCGTCGAGCCGCGGATGCGCAAGATATGCGCCGCTTCTTCCGCATCACCTCTTTCTTCATCGCGGCCAACTCCTCCGTCCACCACGGTATACCAGTTCTTCTTTTATTTTTTGTTTTTGGTATTTCTACGTTACATGATTCTTTTATTATTTCTGTGTATTTATTTATTGCTAACTCTAATTTTTCTATTGTTGTTATTTTGTCTATTTCTACTTTATTAAAATTTTTCTCTTCGCAAATTTGGGTCAGTTTCGCACGAAACTGGCCCCAATTTGCCTTCTTAGTATTGTAAATTCTAGTCGTTGATTTTATGTTTATGCCTATTGATTTCTCTAATTTTATATTAAAGATGATTGCCGCGTGGTCAGAGCTCGTGACGTCGGCCGCCACCCTCCAGCCCTCAACTCGCCCTAGGACAGACTCCGAGCAGGCCGTGATGTCAACGTGACTGGTACATCTCACTCCACCTCTGATGGTGTCGAAGGTAGGATCCAGACCCTGATTGAGGAGGTGCAAGTTTAAATCATCAAGCATTCCTGCAACCTCCTCTCCCCTGTGATCCACCTCGCGACTACCCCACCAAGTGTTCCACGCGTTGACATCACCGCCCACTATAACGTTCTCCCCTCCAACCTCCATCACAGCCTTGGTGACCCCCGCGACATAGGTGTCGAGCGGCTTGTCTCCCTCGAAGTAGATCGACATCACCACAACCTCCCACGCCCCGGTCCTCAACCTCGCAACCGCGATGTTTTCGGTCGTGTGCGCTGGACATTGGATGACGTCGATCTCCCCGTCGAAGACCAAGATGGCCGCCTTGTTGACTGCGTCCGCGGTTCTCGTTTCACACTGTACCACTCTTACACCGGAGTAAGCCCTCATCGCTCCCACTCCACCGATGTAAGGCTCCTGTACTAGTGCGAACGTAACTTTGCGAGTCACCGCTTCGGCTATCAGCTCCTCCGTCGCGAGTCTGCTGCGCTGGAGGTTGGACTGGACAACACTGTACCGAGTCGTTAGTTTCGGTGCCGAGTTTTCCACCTGGTCGCCCTTAGCAGTATTGCACCGCTTGCCGGGCCAGTGCGTCCCAACGCCTTCGGATAGGACATTCCTCATCGAAGGCGTTGTGACCCACATTGGCTAAACTGGCCTTTTGGCAATTGGTGCAGCTTGGGGGGTGTCCGTCCCTCCTCTGGGCACAATCGGTCTTCATGTGCTGCCCTCCACAGTGGCTGCACAGGTCCTCGGGCTCGCGGCAGAACCGTTTGGTGTGGCCGTATCCGAGGCACCGTACACACTGGATGAGGGGCGAGTGGTCGGACACCCTGATCCGCTGCAGGTCCAGGTGGATCGCGCCGGCTTCGGTTAGTCGCCTCCAGATCTCGGGCGACACCTTGAGCACGACGTGCTCGACAAGGGGGTTTCTGGCCCTCTTCCTGTACCTAACTTCGGTTCTGTCATCCTCCTTTTTTAAGCCTTCCAACAGATGGCGGTTTTGGCTTTTCAGGGCCTTCAGCACATCTTCGTCTTTATTAATCTTGAGGACATCCCTCAACATGACCAATGGGTCCTTGTTGGCGACGTCCTCAACATTTAAATTCCTACCTTCCTTCTGTAGCCTTTCTTTGACTTTTCCCATCTCTTCCCTAGTCCCGCATCCAATTATCACCTTCCTGTCTTTTGCTTTCCGTACCTTCTCGATTTTCCAACCTTGGTTAGGTTAGGTTAGGTTAGGTTAGGTTAGGTTAGGTTAGGTTAGGTTAGGTTAGGTTAGGTTAGGTTGGGGTGCGAGTCAGATGACCTCCACGTTGGTGCACCCTGGGCAACGGCTGATTCCAACAGTCTCCCGCTCTGGCGTGTAGTAGACGCTTGGACCCAGCCGGCTGACATCTGACTAGGCGGGGTCCCTTCTGGGCCTTGCAGCTCCCATATGTGGCCCACTCTGGGTCACATAACTCACTTTTCCGTCAGAACAGTGAGAGGAGTTACTGACGGCGTCCCTTCTGGGCGTCGTACCACAAAAGACGGCCGCCTCTTAAAGGTTCTCAGGTCGCACGGGGGGGAAGGGGGCACCGGTGAGAGCGGTGCAACCGGGGTGTACGCCAGCCCCGAAGCCGTTATCTGCCCTTTTGCGGCAACGACCCCACCGTTGGCGCCGTGGGTACGCTGCGATTGGGCAGACCGGAGGCCAAACGGCCAAGAGAAGGAAAACTCAATAACACCCCGGAGAACACCGGCTAAAAACCTGTCGGTACCTCCCGCCCCCGACAGTATATAGGGCGCCCTCGGCGTGTGGACGACGCGTGGGTGACTTCTTGGTCCAACGGGGAAGGGCAGCCCCTAAAGTGCCACTGTGAGGGGGGGTATGGCAACCCGCAAATTGCCAAAACACACTATGGACAGCAGACCTAAAATCATATTACCCCAGGAGGGTACCCGCCGGGAGGCGGGAGAACCCCTCCCCGGGACTAACAAGCCAGGCGCTAAGTCGTCCGGTTCGTTGGCCCCGGGCATGCCCCTTGTATCTGGGGGGGGCAAAGTTCTGCGCAGTAGGGTGTTGGAGGTGCCGGTTTCTGAAGGTGGATTCGGCAAGGGGAAGGTGCGAGAGCTCGTTGTTGAGGTGTCCGAGGAGGACAAACGAGTTTGTGACGTGGGGTATGCGGCGGTTCAGTCCGCGAAGGCTACCCCTAGCAAGGAGAGGGAACAAAGACCTGCGGCGGCTACTTCCGCGGTCTCGGAGTTGGATCCCCAAAGTGACTCGGATGGCGAGTTGAATGGGGCTACGGTGGGTCGTAAGAGACCATACCCTGATCGCGTTGTCGACTCTGACGATGATGAGGACGAGCCTGCGGTTTCTTCTGCGCAGAAGGTTTCCTCAGCAAGTCGGGGTCGCGGTGCTAGGGGTAAATCCGGCATCTCTGTTGGCCTGAAGTCTGTGCAAGATGAGTTGCGACAGCAGGAACTCCACTCCTATGAGGAGGAAGTGGACCGCATGCTCATTGAGGAAGCGGAAGAAGAGGAGGCTCACCGTGCTGCCATACGGGAGGGCTGGAGGAAAGACGGAGAGCGGTTCAGAGCTGAAGTCGGAGAGGAGGCGATTGAGCGCTCTCGAAACGACTTCCTTGAAAGGAGGGCAAGGGAGTCCCTCTCTCCCAGGGTCACGCTAGCGGAGCAGCTAAAGAAGGCCAAAGAGGACATGGAGCGCGCGCTGGCCTCTAAAATTGAGTGGGACCCGGCAGATGACGACAGGGGACAGACCACAGAGTCAATCAAGGAGATTGGACTTCTGTGTGTCGAGGCGGTGCGTGAGGTATCTCGGACTTCCGGGAACCTCAAAGGCTCTCACCAGGGGCGGTTGAATAGAGCCTCTGCCGTCCTTATGAGGTGCCTGTCTAACCTCTCTTCTAGGACGGTAACGGAGGAAAACGAGCGCATTAGCGCTGAGAATAAAAAGCTCAGGACGGACATGGAGCGGATGCAGAAGGAGCTCGATGCTCTTCGGCAGTCTGTCTCCGAGGTAAGGAGGTCGCCTGATCGGCACCTCTTGCCCCCACCCTCGACTGACAATAGTGGAGTGGAGAGGGCGCTTGATGAAATCAGGCGCTCTGTCTCTACTTCACTGGGAGCCCTCAACTCGAGGCTTGATGGCCTTGAGGAGCGACTTCCAGCCCTCCCTGCGAGGACGCGTCCAACGCTCGCTGCGGACAGACGCAAGGCGGCGAACTCCGCTGCACCTAAGAAGAGAGCGGCGGCTCGCACATATGCGGCCGCTACAGCTGGTGCTGCTGACGCCATTGCCCCTCCACCCATGCCGGGACCTAGTCGGGTTCCTGATGGGAATGAGTGGTCACCGGCAGTCGGCAGAAAGAAAAGGAGAAGAGGAAAGGCCTCGGCAA
Source organism: Eudonia truncicolella (assembly GCA_949315975.1). NCBI lineage: Eukaryota > Metazoa > Arthropoda > Insecta > Lepidoptera > Crambidae > Eudonia > Eudonia truncicolella. The sequence goes on along the minus strand of OX438838.1, from coordinate 100,397 downwards.
CGACCGCTGTGACTACGGGTCTTGTCCAGCAACCGGCGCCTGGTTTGACCCAAAAGGCTGATGCTGTGCAGCGTTCATCGCAACCGGCATCCCGCCCCTCTAACAGGACGGTTCCACGACCACCAGTCGGAAAGAAGATGGTTAGATTGGTCCCCCCAAAGACGGCGGCCATTGTTATTAAGATCCGGCCAGAGGCGGCCGAAAGGGGGACCACCTACGCCCAGGCCATACAGCGGGCCAAGGAGGCCATAAATCTAGAGGAGCTCGGAATCACAGATGGCCTGAAATTCCGTGTAGCGGCCACTGGAGCAAAGCTCCTAGAGGTGCCAGGACCCGACTCAGCGGCCAAGGCAGACCTACTTGCCGAAAGGCTCGTGCGGGTGATATCCGACATCGCTGTCATTGACAGGCCCGAGAAGAGTGCAGAACTCCGTATCTCGGGTCTCGATAGCCATGTCGTGAGTGAAGATCTGGTCGCAGCTATTGCTACCAAAGGGGGCTGCCCTGAAGGCAGTGTAAATGTTGGGGCGATCCGTAATGCTCTCAGTGGCGACGGGTCTACATTGGTCAGGTGTCCAATGGCTGCCGCTGGGGTACTGGCCAAAGCCGGGCGGTTCAAGATCGGGTGGTGTTTTGCCAAAGTGGTGGCATTAGCGCCCCGCCCAATGCGCTGCTTCAGGTGCTTGGGCATAGGACATGTGAGGGAAAAGTGCCCATCACTAACGGACCGCAGTAGTCTATGTTACCGCTGCGGCCGCGAAGGGCACAAAAAGAAGGAATGCTCCAGAGAGCCAAGGTGCGCCATCTGTCTCTCTCACAAAAGACCGGCAGCGCACACGATGGGAAGCAGGAGCTGCGGCCCTCCGGCGACCCGGGGACGAGTTAACCCGCCCCTAGGTAATCCGACCGTAGAGAGGGGGCCTGAAGAGGCCATGGAGGAGGAGTTTGAGATGCCGGAGGTGTACCTAGGTATGGGTCGCGAGCCGGCATCTCTTGCCACATCTCCCGTTGCCGACCTCCCCAATGCCTCTCGTATGAGAGATACCGGGATGCCCGTGACGGAGGAGATAGAGGACCAGCCGGCAAGACCGGTTGTCCTGGCGCTTATCGCCAATGATGAAGGAGCGTAGCGCTCCCACGACGTCATGTAATAAAGCCCACAAGGGCTACAAAACAAGTGGAACGCCATCGCGTCTCCGATAGGCTGTAGCGGTCTAAGTCAGTAAATGGGTTCCGCTCAGCCTGAACGTCGGCCTGTTGAGATTCACCCGGGGGTTTTAGTGGGTCGGGCAGACCATCGCCCAACCCCACATACCCCGCAAGCGGGTTGAGCACGTTGCTCCCCGCGGGATGACTTGGACGCAAGTTTCCCCCGGGATAAAAAAAAAAAAAAAAAAAAAAAAAAAAAGGTTAGGTTAGGTTAGGTTGGGGTGTGTGTTGGGTGACCTCCTCGTGGTACACCCTGGGCAACGGGCAGCCTCAACATCCTCCTCCTCGAGAGGAGTTTGCTGTGAGACTGACCGGCTAACAACCCGACACAGGCGGGAGCCCCTTCTGGGCCCTGCACCTCCATGTACGTGCCCACTCTGGGCCGTACACTCGCCGCTCCTTCTGAGCGGCTTTGAGGGGAGTTTAGACGGCGCCCCTTCTGGGCGTCGTTACACGGGGGGGAACAGGGTAGGACGGCGCCCCTTCTGGGCGTCTTTCAAGCGTTTATACGCAACTCGAGGGAACGAGGGCCTCATGCCAGTCTTCGTTTGTGTTTTGTAGTGTCGCGGGTTCTGTCCCGTTCGCCGCAACGACCCCAGTTCTGGCATAAGCTGGGTACGTGGTGCTCTGGGTCAGGCCTGCAGCCCATTTGGGTGTTGACAAGGAAAAGTCGTTAAAACCCCGCGGATACCTCCCGCCCTCCGTGGGTATATAGGGTTCCCTTGGCGAGTGGGCTTCGCATGGGTGACCGTCGTTGCCTAATAGGGACCGGCAGCCCTTAAATTGCCAGGGGGATGACAACCCCATAAAATTGTCTGGGAGACATCCCAAATGATGTCAAAAACATGAAAGCGAACTCTAAATCTGCATTACCCCAGGAGGGTACCCGTCGTAAGACGGGAGAATCCCTCCCTGGGACTGGTTCACCGACCAAGGTCGGGGATCTGGTTCCAGGCCGCCCCACCGTTTCTGGGGGGGGCAAAGATTCGCTGAGTGTTGCAAAGAGGAGGAAGGCAGATGAGGTGAAGTGTGATGAGGAACGTCTGGAAGGGAGAGACGAGGGGATGGAGATTGGAGAGGAGAGTAGTTCGGAGGGTTCGATCGACTGGGACGAGGTTTCCGAACCTGAACCGGACGTCTGGATGACCTGGGAGCCGGTCACGGTGAGGTCATTGAGGGATGCTAAAAGCATGAAATCGGAGGCTGACAGAGAGTTCGATATGCGGCTCCGCTATATGAGCATAGTACTGGGCATGTCTTACCGGGACGTGAGCATCAGGTTCCTTGAAAATGAGGGGAAGGACCCGAAAACCAAGCACGTCCTGGAGATAGCGGAGGAGCAAATGCTGGAGTTACTGCATCCGGAAGCGAAGAAGGTGGGTCTTGACCGGGTGGCCAGCATTGCAAAAAATTTGATTTTCTCGATGGAGCATCAAATCTCCAAGCTGCCAAAAGAGCATGCGGTCGCCAAGGAGACCATGGCTGCCTCGATGAAATACCTGAAGGATATGGTGGATTGTATGGACCACAAGGGCATCGCTGCGTGGCAGGGGATGCTTGCGGAGTTCAAGGCCCAGAAGGAGGAGAAGAGGATTCTCAATGAGGCCAACGAGATCCTCAATAATCGGGTAATGGAGCTGAAGGGGAAATTGAGGCTCCTTAAGCAGGAGGCCTCAGAGGCAAAGGAGGTTGCAAAGGGGGCTGCGGTGGCGGAGAGGCGCCTTGCGGAGGCAAGGGTCGGTCCTTCTCCCTCTGTCCCTGAGATGAGTGAGGGGGTCGTGCATGCGCTGGCGGCCATGCAACGCACTCTTGAGTCCTCTATTGGAGGCATTAGCAGGAGACTAGATGCTCTGGAGGCTGGACTCTCAGTGCCCGAGCGCGTTAGGTATAGCTCGGTGGCTGCGCGCAGGGTTGTTGCGCAGGAGGAGTTCCCCGCCCTCGCCACCAACACTAGGCCCTTAAGAGGGAAAGTGCAGCCTAAAGTCCAGGTCGATCCGGCTCTTTTGGCCCCTGCTGTAGAGCGTACCGGCGACGTCCGCAGCCGGAGGAAGGGGAGGAGGAGGAGGAAAGCTAAGGCCCCTGTTCAGACGGGAGCACCAACGGTGCCTAATGCCAGGCCGACACCGCCGGGATTGCTAAGGGAGAGGGTTACCCTGAGGCAGCCCAGATCCACGGCGGTAATCATCCAGCTCAGGCCGGAGGCTGTTGCCTTAGGGGTGTCGTATGCGGACACCATCGCCAGAGCCAGGGAGGCCATTCACTTGGAGGAGCTCGGCATCCCCGGCGTGAGGATCAAGACGGCCCAATCTGGGGCCAAATTGATTGAGGTGCCGGGTGCCGACAGCGGAGAGGCCGCTGACAGGCTGGCACAAAGGCTTGAAGGCGTCGTGTCGGATGTGGCGATGGTTGTTCGGCCGGAGAAGTGGGCGGACGTCCGCCTCTACGACTTCGACAGCTACGTCACGCCGGAGACAGTGGTTGCCGCTGTATCGACACAGGGAGGGTGCCTCGAGGGCAAAGTAAAGGTTGGAGGCTTCCGGCCGGGCCCTGACGGATCAACATCGGTACTGGTCCGGTGTCCTATGAGGGCGGCGAGGAAACTCGCAAGTATGGGGAAATTGCAGCTTGGTTGGAGCTTGGCCAAGGTTGCGGCTGTGGGACCCAGACCCATGCGCTGTTTCAGGTGCATGGGACTGGGCCATACGCGCCCGATGTGCCTCTCAAAGACGGACAGAGCGGGGTGCTGCTTCCGCTGTGGCATGCTTGGCCACCAGGTGGGAGCTTGCACCAAGCCGCCGCATTGCCTGGTGTGTGCCGAGGCGGCGCTGCCCCACGGGCATATCATGGGCAGCAGAGAGTGCCGCCCTCCCGTCACGAAAATGAGGGATCCGGAAGAGCAGGGGAGGAAGCTTGCTACACCGGACAGGATGGAGGCGACTGAGGGGTCGCCCTCGGTAGTTGAGGCACCTGCTGCCTTGCAGTCGTTATCCCCCCCCTCTCCCCCCCTCAGCCTTGGGGCTGATATCGGCGCCTCTTCCTCTGGAAAGGGCGCTGAGAAGGCCCTGGCCTTGGGGGCGGAGGAGGTGGTGAGAGACAGGGAGAGCCTGAGGGAGAACAGAGAGGATGGGGAGTCTGAGCGTGATGAAGATGTCAGACACGGTGTCTCCCCTACACTGCCCAGAAGGTGCAGGCGGTCTGCCAGGTTAGCCAGGCAGCCACCTGGAAAGGAGAGGGAGCGCTGCTAGTGTCGGGTTCTGTCCTGGTACTTGTTGTGATCCCTAATGGGAGTTACTGTTTAGTGATGAGGTAGGTTTTTAAAATGTGCTGTTTCCGCATGCCCACAAAAGGGTGGGCGTGCTGTTTTATTCTTGTGGTGCCTTATGCGCGAAGTTGCCCGTGTGTGGGCGCGTGGCTGCTGTTACGAATCCACTTGTGGGTGCGCCTCAGCGGTCATAGGTTAACACACGGGCGACGGGGTGGTTTTCACGTGGTCATTCCTCAGGGATCAGGTACCGTGACCTCCACCTCAGCCTTCTGCTTTCGGATTGTGGTCCCCCAGGGGTTTAGTGGGTATCCCCCTCCGTCTCGCCCTCCCAGCCGAGACTTAGTCCTGGCAGCTGACTTGGAGCCTCTCTCCTTGTCAGTGGGTGTGGAAAGGCGGACGGGCGAGTCCCACATAACCGGGTGTCTCTTCAAGGCCCCGGTACTCGTAACGAGTTCCCCTGGGAAAAAAAAAAAAAAAAAAAAAAAAAGGTTAGGTTAGGTTAGGTTAGGTTAGGTTAGGTTAGGTTAGGTTAGGTTAGGTTAGGTTAGGTTAGGTTAGGTTAGGTTAGGTTAGGTTAGGTTGGGGTGCGAGTCAGATACCTCCACGTGGTGCATCCTGGGCAACGAGTGGTTCCAACATTCTCCGTTCGGAGAAGGTTGGGCCCAATCGGCTAACATCTGGCAAGGCGGGAGCCCCTTCTGGGCCCTGCAACTCCTGTGTGCGTGCCTACTTTGGGCCGCACTACTCGCTGCTCCTTCCGAGCAGCTTTGAGAGGAGTATCGCAAAGACGGCCGCCCCTTAAGGGTTCTTAGGTCGCAACGGGGGGAAAGGGGAACACCGCGAAAGCGGTGCAACGGGGCCCACGCCAGCCCCCGATCGTCGTAAACCACTGCGGTCTCTGCAACGACCCCCACTCGCGGCGTTGTGGGGTACGCGGGTTCCGTGGTGGAGCGAGGGCTTGCCTTAACCGGCCGGCCGCGTGAAGGACACACTATAAAACCCGAGAGAAAACTCGTTAAAACCTGTCAATGTTCCCCGCCCTTGACAGTATGTAGGGTTCCCCGTGTATGAGGCCACTGCACGGGGTGACTTTTATTTGTTCTCTACTCGTGGGATTAATGCCTAAGTTGAACAAAAATTTTTTAAAAGACGTTTCGGAGAAGTCGGCGGAGCCTGATTCCAGGTCCGTCGTGGGTAGTGGAAGTGTGTCCGACCCCAAAGGGAAGGACGTGGATGGTTGTGGCGCTTCAGGCGCTAAGTCCGGTCAGGACAAGGTAGTGGAGGAGAGGCCCAGTAGATCGGGCAGAGGTGGTGTGTCCCAAAGGGACGGTGAAAGGCCCTCAATGGGCAAGGTGGAAGATGGGCCTAGTCGCAAAGGCAAGGCTCTAAGCGTCTCCCTGACGCGGCTCGACTTGGAGAGCATGCGTTCTGCCGATCGCAGTCGCAGTCGTAGCCGTCGCCGAGGAGGCACTTCGAAAGTGGATGCCACTGTCTTTTTGTCGGCAGGGGAAGAGGACGAACAGCTGTCCGATTCCTCATCGTCGACTCTGACAGGCACAAAGAGGCCCCGAGCGGACTTGTCTTCTGAGTCTGACAACGACTCAGTTCGCTCGGCGCCCAAGATGATGTCCGGTCCGTCTGGGCGCAGAGGTCGTGGTCGTCCTCCGACCACGGGCCAATATGTCGGATGGGCCAAGGCCAAAAACGAGTATGTCGAGGCTCAGCGCCGCGAACTCGAACTCCAGGCCGAGAAGGAATGCGCTGAAATGGCTCGCAAGACGTATGCGACCAGGGCTAGCGGAGTCGAGCTCGTGAGCGAGCTCGACAAGGATAAGGAGGCACAGGCACAGGTCGTGGTGCGGCAGGCGGAGGATGATGTTGCCCTTCTGCTCCACGTGGCCGCTACATCTGGCCACCTGAAAGGGACCTACCAAAAGGCCCTACGGGATGTCGCTGCCTCGTACAAACAAAACGTTGACCTGTTGCGTCTCCGCACGGTCAGCGAAGAGACTGAGGCCCTTAAGGCAGAAAACCAACGCCTTAGTGCGGAAGTGGCAAGCCTTAAGGAGGACATGGCAACACTAAACGCCACGGTGGAGCACCTCCACAGTAAGTGTTACCGCCCCGTGGTAACGCCTTACTCGGGCATGGAGGAGGATATGGAGGTGGTTCCGGACCCACCGGCGATTACTCGCTCGGTCTCTGATCCGGCCAAAAACACGAAGGTGGTGAAACCCAAGCCTAAGGCGAAGGTTAGGGCAGAACAACAGCCTCCACCCCTTCCCGAAGTTGACCAAACCCTCATGGGTGAGGTCATGCGACAGGTTGGCTTTATGCTGTCGACGCGGCTCGAGTCGATCGAGGCAAGGTTGCCTCCTGAGCCGCGTCTGCGCCCACCGCTAGCGGCGGACGCCAAAAATAAGGCCAATGCTGCCAAAGCGTCGTACTCGTCGGTGACCAACAACTCGCCGGCTACCGTTCCCCGTTCATCGGGACGTGTGGAGAAGCCCCCCGTTGTTAAGGCAGCACCTCAGGGAGGCGACAAGCCTGGCAAGGGGGCAAAGGCTGCTAAGGCCGCATCGGCACCTGCCCCCCCTAAGACGGCAAAAGCGAAGCCAAATCCGACCAGGAATTTTACAGCTGAGGAGGAGTGGACTCCAGTGGTCGGAGGCCGCAAGGCCAGGCGTAAGGCCAGGAGTAAGGCGCCGACCAAACCGCAGCCGAACTCCCAGGGCAAGCAGGCCAAACGGCAGGCTCCTGCCCGCAAGAGGAAGCCCAAACTACGGCCACCAAGATCTGCGGCCGTAGTCTTGAACATTCAGCCGGAGGCAGCGGAGAGAGGCATCACGTTTGCCGACATCCTGCTGAAGGCGCAGGAGAGCGTAGTGCCGGCTGATTTGGGCATTGAATACGTCCACTTCAGGGAGTCAGCGACAGGTGGTCGTATACTCCACCTGCCGACTACTGCGACAGATGAGCAGGCCGACCAACTGGCCAGCAGACTCAGAGACGCGGTTGGTGACGTCGCCAGAGTCGCCCGTCCTGTGAAGCTCGCAGACCTCAGGGTCACAATGCTTGGTGATATGGTCCGACCTGAGCAAGTCGCGAATGCGGTGGCGAGCTTGGGGGGCTGTCCAGCCGACTCCATCAAGGTTGGCAGCCTTAGGAAAGGTCCTGGGGGCATGAACACTTTGTTTGTTCAGTGCCCAATACCTGCCGCTAAGGTGGTGATCGGCGCAGGCCGTATCGTGGTGGGGTGGGGCTTTGCCCCGGTACAGGCGCTAGAGGCACGGCCTATGAAGTGTTTCAGGTGCCTTGAAAAAGGACACACGCAGGCGCGATGTGTGGCCCAGATCGACCGCAGCGAGCTTTGCTATCGCTGCGGTAAGGCTGGACACATCGCATCGTCCTGCCACGCCAAACCGCACTGCCCTCTTTGTGCGGAGGCGAAGCGCCCTGCGAACCACATTGTGGGGAGTAAATCTTGCTCCCCACCGCGAAGGAAGAAGGCGGCCGGCAATGCCGAGACCCGACCTTCAGAAGGCATGAAGCAAACGCCTTGCGCTGACGCAATGGACACCGCCAATGTCTAGTTCGCCTACACGTCATCTTTTACAGGCGAACCTGAACCACGCTGCCGGTGCACAGGATCTTTTTGTGCAATCCATGGCAGAGTGGTCCATAGACATTGCGGTGGCGGCCGAGCCCTATTATATACCAACCCGTTCCAACTGGGTTGCGGACACTAATGACTCGGTCGCAATAATCGGTGGCTCTTCGACGTCTCCTCCAATCTCGCTCTATGAACGCGGTGCGGGCTACGTCGTCGCGAAGTGGGGCGAAGTGTTTGTGGTGGGCGTTTACTTTTCCCCGAACAGGACACTGACGGAGTTCGAGTCGTTCATCGACCTTCTAGGGACAATTATCAACCGAGTCCCAACTTCGTCGGTTGTCGTTCTCGGGGACTTTAACGCCAAGTCCACTTCCTGGGGCTCTGCGGTCTCTGACCTGCGTGGCGATGTGGTGGACGAGTGGGCAGTGTCCTCTGGTTTATGCCTGCTCAACAGGGGCAACGTCAACACCTGTGCCAGACTGCAGGGCGGGTCGATCGTGGATCTATCGTTCGCATCCCCTGCAGTCGCCCAGCGAGTGTCCGGTTGGACCGTCCTGGAGGGGGTAGAGACTCTGTCGGACCATCGTTACATCAGGTTCGACCTCTCCCCCTCTCAGGGTTCCAGAGTGCGTCGAGCGCCAAATGCGTCTCCGTTCCCGCGATGGGCCTTGACGAAGATGGACAAGGGGTTGCTCATCGAAGCCGCGATGGTCCAAGTCTGGTTCCAGCCTGCGTCTCCACCGACCAACGTCGATGAAGGGGCACAGTGGCTTGCGGAGGCCATGACGGAGGTGTGCAATGCCGCCATGCCTAGAGCTGGCCCGCGCCCTCCAAGACGCGAAGTGTACTGGTGGTCACAACATCTGGCCACCCTTCGCGTAGAGTGTATTGCCGCTCGCCGGGAATACACGAACCAGCGCAGGCGACGTAGGCGCAATGAGGCTGTCGAGCTGGTCCTTCGCAATGCCTACAAGGAGGCCAAGGAAGCCCTGAAGATCGCCATCTGTCAGGCTAAAGATTCGGCTCACGAAGAGTTGCTCGAGGAGCTCAACAGGGACCCATGGGGGCGCCCCTATCGTTCGATTAGGGGCAAGCTCCGAAACGTCGGACCCCCGTTGACCGAGACCCTTGAGCCATCGCTTCTGGAGTCTGTGGTTGGCTCTCTTTTCCCGGAGCGCGGTGCCTTCGTGCCGCCCAATATGTGCCGCCGCTTGACGCAGGCTGAACAACCAGCTGCTGCCCAGATTCCGCCAATAACATCTGGGGAACTGGGAGCAGCGTTCCTGCGTCTCCGGGCAAAGAAGACGGCCCCTGGGCCAGATGGTATCCCCGGTCGTGCATGGGTGCTGGCTGAGGAGCAGATGGAGGAGAGGTTCCGTAGCCTTCTAGACCTCTGCCTTACCACCGGGAAGTTCCCCACTAAGTGGAAGACGGGCCGGCTGGTCCTTCTCGTCAAAGATGGGCGCCCATTAGACTCGCCGTCAGCGTACCGGCCCATTGTCCTCTTGGACGAAGCCGGGAAACTGTTCGAGCGAGTCCTGGCGCACCGCATCGTGGACCACCTGAAAACCATTGGTCCGGACCTGGCTTCATGCCAGTATGGATTTCGGGAGGGTAGGTCCACGGTCGATGCCATATTGAGCGTGAAGGAATCGGCTCAGGAAGCAGTCTTAAAGGGTGAGGTTGTATTGGCGGTGTCCTTGGACATTGCCAACGCCTTCAACAGCCTCCCCTTTGAATGCATCGATGAGGCTTTGATGTCCCACGGTGTGCCCCAGTATCTGCGCAGTATAATTCGCGACTATCTGAGGGGTAGGAAAGTCGTCTACCAAGACAGGGAAGGTAGGCTGCGTAGCAGGTCCGTTACGTGTGGTGTTCCGCAGGGGTCGGTGTTGGGCCCGCTTCTATGGAACGTGGGGTATGACTGGGCGCTAAGGGGCTCCCTATTACGGGGTCTCAGCCTGGTCTGCTACGCGGACGATACCCTCGTAACGGCGCGCGCACAGGAGTTTCCCGACGCGGCCAGGTTGGCCTCGGTCGGTGCGACCCACGTTGTCCGGCGCATTGGCATGTTAGGCTTAAGGGTTGCGGTGGAGAAGACAGAGGCGATATGTTTCCACGGTGCTCGCAGAAAGCCGCCTCCGGGGGCACACATCACGATTGACGGTGTTCGCGTCGAGGTCAGCCAGTACATGAAGTACTTGGGGCTGTACCTCGACAGTCGGTGGAACTTCTCCGAACATTTCCGCCGACAATCGCCGAAGCTCCTGAAGACGGCTGCGGCGTTAGGTCGGCTCTTGCCGAACTTGGGTGGCCCCAGTGTGAGCGCTCGACGACTCTACACCAACGTTGTCAGGTCGATGGCGCTCTATGGGGCGCCCGTGTGGAGTGATGCCCTAAACGCCAAAAACAAGGCCTTGTTGCGTCGACCGCAGCGGGCCATGGCGATTAGGGCTATAAGGGGCTATCGCACGGTCTCATTCGAGGCGGCGTGTGTGCTTGCCGGAACTCCCCCTTGGGAGCTGGAAGCCGAGGTGCTCACTACCGTCTATAGACGGAGAACGGAGGCACGGAGCCGGGACGGAGCAGCTCCCGAGGAGGTGGCCAGATGGCGGCAAAGCGCAAATAGCGTGGCAATGTCGCAATGGTACCAGCACTTGGACAATCCAAGCGCTGGCCACTGGACCATCGGAGCGATTCGGCCTGTTTTGGACAGATGGGTCGACCGCAAGGAGGGCGTGCTCACGTTCCAACTGACACAGGTTCTCAGCGGCCATGGCTGCTTTGGCAGCTTCCTGTGCAGAATTGGACGTGAGCAAAGCGCCGCATGTCACCAGTGTGGTGCCGCCACTGATACGGCGGAACACACGCTGGCTACGTGCCAGGAGTGGGAGCAGCCGCGCCAAGATCTGCGGGCTGTGATTGGCACCGACCTCTCTCTTGAGGCCGTGGCAAACGCCATGGTCTCCTCCACGAGGTCGTGGGACGCGGTGGCCACTTTTTGCGACACGGTCATCCGCCGCAAAGAAGAGGCCGAGCGCGAGAGGGAGGCTGACCCTCTAGCGGACGCTAACAGGCGTCGGCGTACGGGTCGGCGGAGACGGCTACACGGGCAGTTGCACCCGTCCTAGCCGTCGCGGGGGTGAGGGCTACCATCTTCCTCACACTCCCCGCGACAGTCTCCAGGTGTCGAGGCTACCTTTCCGCATCCGGGGGGTAGTACTCAGTAGAGGTTCATCCTCAAGGCGTGTCCTAATGGACCACCGCGGCGGGCCGTGAAAGACTCCTCGAGTGCTCGGGGTCCCGCCCTGCGGTCGACGGATGTCCCTGGGTTTTAGTGGGTCGGGCAGACCATCGCCCATCCCCACACACCTCCCGGCGCTTGCAACAGCCCGGTCGAGACGGTCTGAGAGCAGATTTCCCAGGGTAAAAAAAAAAAAAAAAAAAAAAGGTTAGGTTAGGTTGGGGTGGGGTGCGAGTCAGATACCTCCACGTGGTGCATCCTGGGCAACGAGTGGTTCCAACATTCTCCGTTCGGAGAAGGTTGGGCCCAATCGGCTAACATCTGGCAAGGCGGGAGCCCCTTCTGGGCCCTGCAACTCCTATGTGCGTGCCCACTTTGGGCCGCACTGCTCGCTGCTCCTTCCGAGCAGCTTTGAGAGGAGTATCACAAAGACGGCCGCCCCTTAAGGGTTCTTAGGTCGCAACGGGGGGAAAGGGGAACACCGCGAAAGCGGTGCAACGGGGGCCCACGCCAGCCCCCGATCATCGTAAACCACTGCGGTCTCTGCAACGACCCCCACTCGCGGCGTTGTGGGGTACGCGGGTTCCGTGGTGGAGCGAGGGCTTGCCTTAACCGGCCGGCCGCGTGAAGGACACACTATAAAACCCGAGAGAAAACTCGTTAAAACCTGTCAACATTCCCCGCCCTTGACAGTATGTAGGGTTCCCCGTGTATGAGGCCACTGCACGGGGTGACTTGTATTTGTTCTCTACTCGTGGGATAAGTGTAAAGAATGAATACTAACTTTTTTGACGTTTCGGTGAAGTCGGCGGAGTCCTGTACTGGATCCGTCGTGGGTAGTGGTGGTGTGTCCATCTCTAACGAGAAGGACGTGGTTGTATGTGGCGCTTCAGGCGCGAAGTCCGGTCAGGACAAGGTAGTGGAGAAGAGGCCCAGTAGATCGGGCAGAGGTGGCTCGTCCCAAAAGGACGATGATGAGCCCAAAAGGGTGTTGTCGGTCTCGCTTACGCGGCTCGACGCGGCTGCAACTCGAACTCGCAGCCGCAGTCGTCGAGTTAGAGACGATCAGGACAAGGTGGAAAAGGTCGTTGTGGTTCGGTCGGAGGAGGAGGACGCAATGTCTGACTGCTCGACCTCCACAATCACCAGTGGTCGCAAAAGGACTCGAGCGGATCTGTCTTCGGAGTCGGACAATGACTCGGTTCGCTCAGTCCGTTCGGGGATGAAAGTGTCGACCTCTCGCAGAGGCAGGGGTAGACCGCCTACTACAGGGCAGTATGTAGGCCTTGCCGCTGCAAAGGAGCGGCACAATGAAGCTGAGCGTGTGGCTCTTGAGCTCCAGGCGGAGAAGGAGTTCGCACAGGCTGTTCACGAGAGCAGTGTCACTAGGTCCAAAAGAGCCACTCTAATGGGAGGCCTGGTGGACAAAGATGCAGAAGCCTGCGCGGAAGTGGTGGTCCGGCAGGTGGAGGACGACGTGGCGATGCTTGTCCATGTGGCCAGCACATCCGGCCACCTTAAGGGCACTTACATCAAAGCCCTTAAGAGGATTGCCACGTCGTACAAGGAGAACATAAGCCTGTTACGTCACCGTACAGTCACGGAAGAGACGGAGGCATTGCGGGCTGAAAACCTACGCCTCAGTGCGGAGGTCAAAACCTTGAAGGAGGAAATGGAAACGCTGAAAGTCACAGTTGAGTACCTCCATCAACAGCGTTTTCGTACCGAGTGTGACGAGGAGATGGCTGATGATCCGCCTCCGGTCGCTCCTGCGGCCCCTAAAGCCCTGGACGCCCCCGTGGCGCAGAAAAAGGAACCGCAGGCAAGGCCGAAGCCGAAGCCGAAGGCCACGCCTAAAGCTAAGGCAGAACAACCGCCCCTGCCAGAGGTGGATCAGACCCTAATGGCAGAGGTGATGCGGCAAGTGGGCCTGATGGTGAACACCAGGCTCGACTCCCTCGCCGCTAGGCTTCCTCCAGAGCCTCGTATGCGTCCGCCGCTTGCGGCTGACGCTAAGAACAAGGCCAAGTCGACCTTTGCGTCGGTCGCTAAAAGCGTGCCGACGTCAGCGCCCAAAGAAAAGGGCAAGGTGGTGGTGGCGGCCCCGTCTTCGGGAAAACCCAAAAAGGGTAATACCCCACGGGCCACCAAAACTCCTGCGGTACCTGTCCCGTCCACCTCAGCTGAGGGAGAGTGGACCCCGGTCACCAACGGCCGAAAGGCCCGCAGGAAGAAGGCGGCCAAGGCTAAACAGCAGGCGAAACCGCAGGCCAAACCGCAGGCCAAACCGAAGGCCAAACAAAAGCCCAAGCCCAAGCTGAGGGCTCCTCGCTCGCCGGCAGTGGTGATAACACTGCAGCCGGAGGCGCAAGAGCGAGGTCTGACATACGCCAACGTCCTCCTCAAGGCGAAGGAGTCCGTGAATCCTGCCGACTTGGGGATCGAGGGCGTACGGTTCAGAGCGGCGATCACGGGTGCTCGGATCCTCAACCTTCCGAGCACGGCCACGGAGGAGCAAGCTGACCAACTGGCCCTCCAAATAAGGAACGCTCTGGGTAATGATGCCAGAGTCTCCAGGCCGGTGAAATGCGCAGACCTGCGCATATTCGACCTGGATGACACCATCACTCCAGCGCAAGTCGTTGCACAGGTGGCAAAGGTGGGATCATGCTCACCTGAGCATGTTAGGGTCGGGCAAATGCGCCGTGGCGCTGGGGGTATGTACACGATTTATGTGTCATGCCCAGTTGCTGCGGCCAAAGTCCTGCTGAAGGAGAAACGTATTCACGTTGGTTGGAGCATTGCCCATGTGGAGGCTCTGGAGGCACGGCCGCTTAAATGTTACCGCTGCCTCGAAAGGGGACATACTAAAGCCCGATGCACGGCCATGATAGACCGTAGCGATATCTGCTATCGCTGCGGTAAAGCAGGCCACATAGCTGCATCGTGCTCTTTGGCACCACACTGCCCGATGTGCGCGGAGGCGAAGCGGCCCGCGTCACACATTATCGGCAGTAAACGGTGCCAGTTCCCAAGGCGGAAAAGGACAGTGGCCAAAACACCGGCCGCTAGTACCCAAGGAGGCGCACAGCAGACGCCTCAAGCTGATGCTATGGAGATAGGCAATGTGTAGCACGGCCCCACTAAGCCTTCTCCAAGCGAACCTAAACCACGCTGCTGGCGCACAAGACCTCTTTGTGCAATCAATGGCAGCGTGGTCAATAGGTATAGCGGTAGCGGCAGAGCCGTATTACGTGCCTGACCGCAGCAATTGGGTTGCGGACTCTACAAAAGTTGTGGCAATCGTAGGAGGTTCGTCAGACATGGCTCCTCCGTTCGTCTTTGTCGAACGGGGAGCCGGTTTTGTCGTCGTTAAGTGGGGAGGATTTGCCCTAATTGGGGTATATTTCTCCCCAAATAAGACCGTGGCGGAGTTCGAGGCGTTTATTGGCCAACTGGGCGCTGCGGTTCACCGTGCCTCGCCCCTGCCAGTAATCGTCCTCGGCGACTTCAACGCCAAGTCGACGACCTGGGGCTCCCCGGCCACATGTCAGCGTGGCGAAGTTGTGGAAGAGTGGGCCATTACATCCGGCCTGCTCCTCCTAAACCAGGGCATCACAAATACGTGCGTTCGACAGCAGGGCGGGTCTATCGTGGACCTGTCCTTCGCTTCTCCTGTCGTCGCACGTCGTGTGTCCGGGTGGAAGGTTGTCGAGGGGGTTGAGACATTGTCGGATCATCTGTACATCAGATTCGACCTCGCCCCCTCGAACGGTGTCAATACCGGCCGACCTCGTAACACGGGTCCGTCGCCGTTCCCGCGTTGGGCAATCACCAAGCTGGATCGGGAGCTGGCTATAGAGGCAGCCATGGTTCAATCATGGTTTGCCCGCCCTCCCACTCAATCGATCCAGGTTGATGAAGGAGCAAATTGGTTCGCCGACTCCATGTCGGAGGTTTGCGACGCGGCAATGCCCCGGGTTCGCCGCTGTCCTCCCAAAAAAGCAGTCTATTGGTGGTCGCAGGAGGTGGCTGCTCTGCGCGAAGATTGCATTGTTGCACGCAGAGCCTACACAAACCACCTTAGGCGGCGTAGGCGAAACGTGTCTGACGATGCGGCACTGCACACCGCATATAAGGAGGCCAAGGAGGCCTTAAAGGTCGCCATATGCCAGGCCAAAGACCAGGCAAGGGAGGAGATGCTCGAGAGTCTCAATCGGGATCCTTGGGGGCGCCCGTACCGCTCAGTTCGGGGTAAACTGCGCAACATAGGCCCCCCTCTGACTGAGTCTCTCGAGCCGGCGCTGCTCGATTCCATCGTCCGTGCCCTCTTCCCAGAAAGGGACGAGTTTGTGCCTCCGCGGATGGCCCCGGCAACATCAAACGGGGAAGACACCCATGTGCCGCCGATAACCACCGGCGAGTTGGGTGCGGCCTTCCTGCGGCTTAAGGCCAAAAACACGGCTCCAGGGCCTGACGGTATCCTAGGCAAGATCTGGGTGCTGACCGAGGAGGTTGTTGAGGAGCGATTCAGGGCTCTTTTGGACGCGTGCCTCGTGGCGGGTGAATTTCCCGCAAGGTGGAAGTCGGGACGCCTCGTACTGCTTAGGAAAGAGGGGAGACCCCTCGATTCTCCATCAGCCTACCGGCCCATCGTTCTTTTGGACGAGGCCGGGAAGCTATTCGAGCGCGTCCTGGCTTTCCGCATCAATAGCCACCTGAGCAACATCGGCCCCGATCTGGCATCCTGCCAGTACGGCTTTCGAGAGGCGCGGTCCACGGTGGATGCCATCTTGAGTGTGAAGGGGCACTCTCAGGAAGCTGTGGCTCAGGGAGACGTTGTGCTGGCGGTGTCGCTCGACATCGCCAACGCTTTTAACAGCTTGCCTTTCGAGGTCATCGGCGAGGCGTTGAGATACCACGGTATACCCAGCTACCTTCAGCGTATCATCCACAGCTACCTGCGCGGTAGAAGGGTAGTGTACGTGGATCAGGGTGGTAGGCTACAAAGCCGATCGGTATCGTGTGGCGTTCCGCAGGGGTCGGTTCTCGGGCCGCTCCTGTGGAATGTGGGCTACGATTGGGCCCTCAGAGGTGCGATGTTGCGTGGTCTCCGCGTAATATGTTACGCGGACGACACGCTAGTGACTGCTCGCGCCAGGGAGTTTCCCGCTGCAGCTAGGTTGGCCTCAGTCGGAGTGTCTCACGTAATTGGCCGGATTCAGCAATTGGGACTGAAGGTCGCCCTGGAGAAAACAGAGGCATTGCTGTTTCACGGCCCTCGTAGGAGACCGCCCCAGGATGCACATCTCCTGGTAAACGGCGTTCGTATAGATGTCAGCCCGTGTATGAAGTACCTCGGGCTGTATCTAGACGGAAGGTGGCTGTTCAAAGAGCACTTCCGACGCCAGTCACCAAAGCTGGTGAAAACAGCGCACGCGCTGGGGAGTTTGCTGCCAAACCTTGGTGGCCCTAGCTCCAGCGCACGCCGGCTTTATACTGGCGTCGTACGCTCAATGGCGTTATACGGAGCACCGGTGTGGGTGGACGCCCTTAGTGCCCATAACAAAACCCTTCTTAGGAGGCCCCAAAGGGCTATGGCACTAAGGGTGATACACGGTTATTGCACCGTGTCCTTCGAGGCGGCCTGCGTGTTAGCGGGGACTCCCCCTTGGGAGCTGGAGGCCGAGGTTTTAGCCTCTGTCTATGAGCAGAGTGCGGAGGTACGGAGCTTGGGCGGCAGACCTGTGCCCGAGCAGGTGATCCAATGGCGGGAACGGGCCCAAAAGATGGCTCTGCGCCAATGGCGGCAACGCTTGGAGCATCCAACTGCCGGCCACTTGACCATCGGAGCGATTCGGCCCGTCCTGGAGCGATGGGTCGATCGCAAGGAGGGTGGGCTCTCCTTCCGCATCACGCAGGTCCTCACCGGACACGGTTGTTTCGGTGGATACCTGCACAAGATCGGTCGGGAGCCTACCATGGAGTGCCACGAGTGCGGCGCTGGGGCCGACTCGGCTACCCACACGCTGGCATTCTGCCCGGCGTTCGGCAGCGAACGCCAGGCGCTACTCGCCGTCGTCGGACCTGACCTGACGTTAACGGCCGTGGCCAAAGCCATGGTCATGAGTGGAAGGTCATGGGACGCCTTCGCCTCATTCTGCGAGGACGTCATCTCGCGGAAAGAGGAGGCGGAGAGGGCGAGAGAGGATGACCCGATGTCAGTTGCATCGCGACGCAGACGAACGGGTCGTCGGAGGCGGCTACATGGGCTGTTGCACCCATCGTAGCCCAGCGCGGGGGTGGGGGCCACCATCTTCCCCACACACCCCGCGCCATAGCCTCAAGGTGGAAAGTGCCCCTCTCACATCCGGGAGGTATGGCGCTTTCAGGGGCCGAAAGGCCTAGTTGGAGGGCCCCAACGGGCCGCCGCGCGGACCGCGAATGGCTCCCAAGTTCTCGTGGTTTCGCTAATATGCGGCTGACGGATGTCCCTGGGTTTTAGTGGGTCGGGCAGACCATCGCCCATCCCCACACACCTCCCGGCGCTTGCAACAGCCCGGTCGAGACGGTCTGAGAGCAGATTTCCCAGGGTAAAAAAAAAAAAAAAAAAAAAAAAAAAAAAAAAAAAGGTTAGGTTGGGGTGCGAGTCAGATGACCTCCACGTTGGTGCACCCTGGGCAACGGCTGGTTCCAACAGTCTCCCGCTCTGGCGTGTAGTAGACGCTTGGACCCAGCCGGCTGACATCTGACTAGGCGGGGTCCCTTCTGGGCCTCGCAGCTCCCATACGTGGTCTACTTTGGGCTGCGTAACTCACTACTCCTTCTGAGCAGTGAGAGGAGTTCTGGCGGCGTCCCTTCTGGGCGTCGTACCAAAAAGACGGCCGCCTCTTAAAGGTTCTCAGGTCGCACGGGGGGGAAAGGGGGCACCCGCCATGGACCGTGGTCCGTGGCGGGCGTCTACCCCCCCCAAGCCGTAGTTAAGTGGCACTGATGTGCCACCTAACAAATAGCCGAAATTCCTTTTGAATTTCCCATGCTGTGCGTTGTCAGCACGTGCCCGTGCACTGGCGCGCGGCCGTCAAATGCGCATTTTCCCGCGCAAGCGGGAATGAGCGCACGGAGATGGCCGTAGGTTGGTGCACGGGCGCAGGGCGGCGGCCGCGGCTCAATTCCTTTGGAAGTATACCGTGGTTGTCGCCTTATTTAGTGTTCGGATTGCCTTGTCCCCCAGGGGTTTAGTGCGGTATCCCCCTCCGTCTCGCCCTCCCAGCCGGGTCTTCCTGGCAGCTGACTTGGAGCTTCTCTCCTCGTCAGTGGGTGTGGAAAGGCGGACGGGTGAGTCCCACATAACTTGGGCCTCTTCAAGGTCCTCGTACTCGTAACGAGTTCCCCTGGGTAAAAAAAAAAAAAAAAAAAAAAAAAAAAAGGTTAGGTTAGGTTGGGGTGCGAGTCAGATACCTCCACGTGGTGCATCCTGGGCAACGAGTGGTTCCAACATTCTCCGTTCGGAGAAGGTTGGGCCCAATCGGCTAACATCTGGCAAGGCGGGAGCCCCTTCTGGGCCCTGCGACTCCTATGTGCGTGCCTACTTTGGGCCGCACAGCTCGCTGCTCCTTCTGAGCAGCTTTGAGAGGAGTAACACAAAGACGGCCGCCCCTTAAGGGTTATCAGGTCGCACGGGGGGGAAGGGGGCACCGGTGAGAGCGGTGCAACCGGGGTGTACGCCAACCCCGAAGTCGTTATCTGCCCTTTTGCGGCAACGACCCCACCTTTGGCGCCGTGGGTACGCTGCGATCGGGCAGACCGGAGGCCAAACGGCCAAGAGAAGGAAAACTCAATAACACCCCGGAGAACACCGGCTAAAAACCTGTCGGTACCTCCCGCCCCCGACAGTATATAGGGCGCCCTCGGCGTGTGGACGACGCGTGGGTGACCTCTTTTGGTCCGGGGAAGGGCAGCCCCTAAAGTGCCATCGTTTGGAGGGGGATGACAACCCGCAAATTGTCAAAATAATCATGACAAGTAGAATTCAAGAGATACTACCCCAGGAGGGTACCCGCCGGGAGGCGGGAGAATCCCTCCCTGAGGCCGCCTCGGTCTCAGGCTGCCCCACCGTTTCTGGGGGGGGCAAAATTCTACCTGGCGTGATTGCGCAAGTGGGCGCAAGAGGGAGGAAAGGGAGATGTGAACCTGTTGGGAGCAGGCCACTGCCGGTATCCGGGCCGGCAGTTGGAAAACAGGCTACCGGTGAGATGGAGGCGTCAGTCGGATTCAAACTGACGTTTAAGACGCCCGATGCTCGGAGGCATGACGTTTCCACGCCGATAGCCGCGCGATCGCGCAGCTCTTCGGCCGTGAGGGCTAAAAGTGTGGCGGTTTTGCCCGCTACACCCAATGAAGGGGAAAAGGACGTTGAGTCCGACTCATCGGTGGTCTCAATGAGATCAGCCGTGGACTCCGTCCTAAAATCAAAATCGGACGTATACCGAAAGGGGAGTCGTGCAAGCTCACCGGCATTGTCGGTTTGCAGCAGCAGGGGTGAATCCCGCACCTCCCCTTATCCCATGCGAGGACGAAGGAAGAAGAACCAGGACCAGTGCAGCGAGATGTCGGACGACAGTTGTGTCAGTACTGACACCCTCACTGGCCCATTAAAGAGGAAGCGTCCCCCCAAAACATCTAAGGGGGACAAGAGCAATTCGTCCAACTCGGACTCGTCGGAGAACGGTCCGACGAAAAAGACGGTTCCGCGCGGTCGCGGGCGACCCCCCACCACTGGGGAGTATGTCGGCCTTGCCCAGGCCAAGCGCGAGCTCAACGCTGCAAGGCGTGAAGAGCAGCAGATCGCGTTGGACCAGGAGGTGGCTGACATGGAGCGCCGCGCCATCGACACTCGAGCGTCCTACTACGCCAGTCGGACGGAAGATGAGGCCCTACCCACAGATCCGGACCTGAAAACCGCCCTCGACATCGAGGAGGTGGTGAAGGCGGACTGTGCGGTCATAGTGGAGGTTGCGAAGAAGTCTTCGCACCTCCAGGGCCCCTTCCAGAAGGCGCTTAAAAAGGCGTCCCAATCGATCTTGGACTGCTTCCGCGAAGTGTCCTCCAAATCCATCTCGGAGGACACTCGTATTCTAAAAGCGGAGAACGTGAGGCTGCAGCAACAGCTGGCAGACCTCACCAAGAGCGTGGCAGTTCTGTCTGCCGAGGTTAGGGACCTCAAGAGCGGGAGGAAGTCCGGATCTTCTCCCCCTACGCTCCCCGAGGTTCCCTCATCCATGGATTCAATGGAAACGGACTGCCCTCCTCCAAGGCCCCTCTCCCCGATTGTCACCGTGCGGGAGACGGCTGGCCGCGGCAGGACAAAGACTGCGGTTGATGAGTCGGACGCTCTTCAGGCTTTCGAAGCTAAGCTGGCCCGAACTTTCGGGGCCATGCTGAATGCTCGTCTGGAGGGTCTGGAGAGCCGACTGCTGCCGGCCAAGAGCCTGCGACCGCCGCTTGCGGCGGATCGCAAAGCCGCAGCAGCTCCAACGCCCCCTGCTCCTAAAGGGCAGACCAAGCCGGCCAAGGGCAAGGCGGCGGGCAAAAAGCCCGATCCCCCGCCGAAGCGGACCAAGAAGGCTGGACCTCCAGCAGTCGTCCCGTCCACCTCCCGGGGTGCAGCTGTAAAAGCGCCTCCCCCGGTCGAGGTCCCGATTGGAGCAGAATCGGAGTGGTCGACGCAGGAGACACGGAAAAAGCGCCGCAGGAGGAAGAGGAAGGGCAAAACATCCGCCCTTCCGGAGCAGGCCCCACCCCGTCAGTCATATTCGGCGGCGGCCAAGCAGCCGAGAGCGCCTCGGCGGGAGCCTAATAAGGCCCCGTCCACTGCTCCTGCCAGGAAGGCTCGCGCAACTGGCCGAAAGGCCAAACTTGCTGTGCCAAAGTCGGCAGCTGTATTGGTGACCCTCACTCCCGAGGCGGTGGAGAAGGGAGTCTCATATGCCGATGCGCTGATTCGGGCCCGGGACCTGGTCGACATCGACGGTATGGATATCCCCAACCGTCGCTGCCGAAACACCGTCGCTGGGTCCAAAATAATAGAGATCTCCGGCGCTGAATCCGGCGAGAAGGCGGACCGCTTGGCGGAAAAGATGAGGGAGGCTCTCGCGGACATAGCCACGGTCGTCCGGCCCACGAAGTCCGCGGAAATCAGGGTGGGCGGACTAGACGAGTCCGTGACTGAGACGCACCTCGCCGCAACTATCGCGGCTAAAGGCGGATGTGGCGTCACAGACGTCAAGGTGCGGCCCATCCGGGATGGCCCCGGCGGCTTGGGTACGACGGTCGTGTCGTGCCCGATGGCCGCTGCCAAAAAGGTCGTTGACGCCGGCCGCCTATTGATAGGCTTCAGCGCGGCCAGTGTCCAGGCATTGGAAGCCCGTTCTGCCCGGTGCTTCCGATGCATGCAGGTGGGGCACGCGAGGGCTTGCTGCTCCTCGAGCACCGACCGGAGCGACCTGTGCTTCCGGTGCGGCAAGGCGGGACACAAGGGCTACGAATGTAGCGCAAAGCCCCACTGTGTCGTGTGTTCCGCCGCGCGTCGGCCGGCAAATCATGTCATGGGGGGGCGTAGCTGTAAGCCCCCTCTGGCCAGGGGAAAATTGCCGGCGCGCCCTGCCCGCCAGGCTGCCCCTTCCACGCAGACGGCGCCCCAAACGGGGCAAAAGGAGGTTGATATGACGGTCGAGTAATGTCAGGACGACCTCATATCAACTTCCTTCAGGTTAACCTGAACAACACCGCCAGGGCTCAGGACCTGCTACATCAGAGCCTGGCGGAGTGGTCAGTGGATGTGGCGGCGGTATCAGAGCCGTATTTCATCCCCAACCAGCCCAACTGGGTCGGGGACACAAGCGGCTCTGCCGCCATGATGGTGCGTGCGGCCCCAGGTCACACACCCCCCTCAATCTATGAGCGGGGTGCTGGGTACGCGGCGGTCGTTTGGGAGGATATGGTCATATTCTCGACCTATTTCTCCCCAAACAGACCGCTCGCCGAATTCCAAAATTTTTTGGACATCGTCGGCGTAGCCATCCGAAGGGCGGCCCCGCGGCAGGTTCTCTTCCTCGGAGACCTGAACGCAAAGTCGGTCGTCTGGGGCAACCCAGCGACCGACGCACGGGGCCAGGCGGTTGAGTTGTGGGCAGCTGCCGCTGGGCTGTCGCTCCTGAACAGGGGCGCAGTCCACACATGCGTGCGGCATAACGGCGGCTCGGTGGTGGACGTGTCGTTCGCCACTCCAGCCCTCGCTCGCACAATTTACGGCTGGAGGGTAGTGCAGAATGTGGAGAGTCTCTCGGACCACCGCTACATCCGGTTCGAGATCTCCACCCCGCATCAGCGGGCTGCACCGCCCACGAGCCGAGGCCGGCCTCCTCGTTGGGCGCTTAGTCGGCTCAAACCGGAGCTGGCAGAGGAGACGGCGATTTTCGAGAGCTGGCTCTCAAGTCCGATGTCCGGTCCGGACATTAACGAGTCAGCTCGCCGTCTCCGAGGCGCTTTGACGGAGGTGTGCGAGGCCTCTATGCCTCGGGCGCAGCCTCCGCGGGACCGCCGCGAAGTCCACTGGTGGTCCCAGGACATCGCGGCCAAGAGGGTGGACTGTAGCGTCCATAGACGGGCCTATACTAGAGCCCGTCGGCGCCGCGTGAGGGACCGACCAGAGGAGGACCGACTGTACGAGGTATACCAACAGTCGAAGAAGACCCTGCACACTGCGATCGCTTCCTCGAAAGAGGCATCCAGAGAGGAGCAGCTGCAGGGTCTGGATCGGGATCCGTGGGGGCGGCCGTATAAGCTGGCGCGCAACCAGCTAAGAGCGCGCGGCGCGCCCCTCACGGAAACAATGGATCCCGACCTCCTGGGGTCGGTCGTCGAGGGATTGTTTCCCCCGGCCGAGGAGGGTTTCGTTCCCCCTCATATGGCTCTGCCGTCTCCTGACGAGG
Organism: Eudonia truncicolella; assembly: GCA_949315975.1. Taxonomy (NCBI): domain Eukaryota; kingdom Metazoa; phylum Arthropoda; class Insecta; order Lepidoptera; family Crambidae; genus Eudonia; species Eudonia truncicolella. The sequence continues at coordinate 77,073 of OX438838.1, read as the reverse complement.
AGGGCGAGAGCGCTCCCCCTCTTATTGAGGACGACGAGTGGGATGACGCCACTGCCCGTCTTAAGGGACGCAAGACGGCCCCGGGACCAGACGGTGTCCCGAAGAGGGTGCTCGACCTGGCCCTCAAGCATTTAGAAGGCAGGGCGAGGGAACTGTGTGACGCCAGTCTCCGCTTCGCACAGTTTCCCAAAGCGTGGAAGGAGGGGGCGCTATGCCTGCTGCGCAAGGAGGGTCGCCCGTCCGACGACCCCTCGGCGTATCGCCCAATAGTGCTGCTGGACGAAATCGGGAAGGTGTTTGAAAAAATCATCGCCTCCCGAATAGTCCAGCAGCTGGGAGGGGGAACGGGCCCCGACCTCTCTGAGGCCCAATATGGCTTCCGGACGGGGCGGTCGACGATCGACGCCCTGTCCGATCTCCGGGCTTTGGTGGAGGAGTCCGTCGAGAGACGGGAGGTAGTTTTGGCGGTGTCCTTGGACATCGCCAATGCTTTTAATAGTCTCCCCTTCGGCGTCATCATGGAGGCGCTTCACTACCATCGAATACCTCCATATCTGCGCCGAATAGTGGGAGACTACTTGAGGGACCGGGACGTAACGTATGTGGGACGGGACGGCGAACTTGGCCGTCACAGGGTGTCCCGCGGCGTTCCGCAGGGGTCAGTTTTAGGCCCCTTGCTATGGAACGTCGGCTACGATTACGTCCTGCGGTGTGGCCTCCCCCCGGCGGTGCGGTCGTTTTGCTACGCAGACGACACGCTCGTCACCGTCCGGGGGACGCGGCTGGAGGATGTCCAGCGCCTGGCGTCCGTGTTCGTCAGCCATATCGTGCGGCGGATACGGACGTTGGGCTTGGAGGTGGCCCTCCACAAGACCGAGGCCATGGTGTTCCATGGGCCTCGGAGACGGCCGTCTTCGGGTGCGTCGATCTCTGTGGAGGGTGCGAGGGTCGGTCTCAGGCCCCAGATGAAATATTTGGGGCTTGTGATCGACGGGCGATGGGGCTTCGAGGAGCATTTCAAGCTCCTCGAGCCTCGGCTGCTAAAAGCCGCAGATGCGCTGGGCCGTCTTCTGCCCAATGTGGGAGGCCCGAGCGCCAGCTGCCGTCGACTTTACGGCGGCATAGTGCGCTCCATGGCACTGTATGGGGCGCCGGTGTGGGCTGACAGTCTTAGCCCACACGCGACCGCCTCCCTTCAGCGGGCCCAGCGCGCAATGGCGCTGCGGGCGATCCGGGGCTACCGAACGGTGTCCCGGAAAGTGGCGTGCGCTCTCGCGGGGACGCCCCCGTGGGAGCTGGTGGCGGAGGTGCTCGCTGTAGCGTACCGGCAGCGAGCGGAGGAGCGGGCCAGTGGCGATCGACTGGCCCCCCAAGAGAGGCGTGCTGCGCTCGATGAAGCGCGTGAGGATGTGTTCCGCCTATGGTCTGAGGACCTGGGCGAAGGGGCCTCAGCTACGCAAACGCGTAGCCTCGAGGCCCTACGCCCCGTCCTCAAGGCGTGGGCGGAGCGGCGCCATGGGTCGCTCACATACCATCTGGTGCAAATACTGTCCGGACATGGTTCGTTCGGACGCTATTTGCACCGGATCGGAAGAGAGCCGACCCCACAGTGCCACCATTGCGGAGAGGCGGAGGACACGGCGCAACACACCCTAACGGTGTGCTCTGCGTTCGGTGTCCAGCGCTCCGCATTGGTCACTGTGATTGGCGCGGACCTCTCCCTGCCGACCGTGGTTCTGTCCATGCTCGGTAGCGAGAGGTCCTGGGAGGCGGTCAACTCCTTCTGCGTCGACGTCATGACGCTGAAGGAGGAGGCGGAACGGGCCAGGGAGGATGACCCCCTGGCAAATCCGTGCCGCCGCAGACGCCTCCTGCGGAGAAGGCGGCAATACCAGCGCCTTCTCCATCCGGTGGGGAACCAGCGCGGTCCGAGCCCTAGGGGGGGCTCCAACCGTGCATTGCACAGGTCCCCACTGAGGGCCGACGCTCCGTATGTCCCGGCGCGTCGGCGACCCGTCTCACCAAATGACGGGTCAAGTGTGTCCGCCCATCGTTTTCGAGGGCGGTCACCCGCCCCCATCAGGGGCGGAGGAGGGGCTCGCCCGTCTACAGGGCGAGCAGTCACCGACGGGGTTGTGGAAGTGTCCGAAAGGGTTCCCATGACCTCGTCAGGCCCCACCATGCCGGCGTTCGATGCGTCCTCCTCAGATGAGGACGACGCGATGATCGCCGGTTTGCTGGTCCCAAGGTGACGAGAGGACATCGGAGTGTTTTTTACCGAGTCGGCCACGGCTCGCTTTTTCTAGGGCTTCGGCCCTGGAACAGAGTCTTGGCCATCCTCGGACAGCCAGCGGGACCCCTCATTGCCCGCTGATGCGTCTGTTTGCAGATCTTTCACTCCGTTAAAAAAAAAAAAAAAAAAAAAAAAAAAAAAAAAAAAAAAAAAAAAAAAAAAAAAAAAAAGGTTAGGTTAGGTTAGGTTAGGTTAGGTTAGGTTAGGTTAGGTTAGGTTAGGTTAGGTTAGGTTAGGTTGGGGTGGGGTGCGAGTCAGATACCTCCACGTGGTGCATCCTGGGCAACGAGTGGTTCCAACGGCCTCCGTTGGAGAAAGTTGGACCCAGTCGGCTAACATCTGGCAAGGCAGGAGCCCCCTTTGGGGGCCCTGCCTCTTCTATGTGCGTGCCTACTCTGGGCCGCTCAACTCGCTGCACCTTCTGAGCAGCTTTGAGAGGAGTCTCGGCGGCGCTCCTTCTGAGCGCCGTCTTTGTGGGTTTTTGTTGTAGGACACGACTTCGGGTATCGAACGTCGAGCGTCGAGTGTCGAGCATCGAGTGCCGAGTGTCGAGGGTTGGGAAGTGTATGTGAGGGTCGGAGTCCGAGTCGGGTCAGATTCGTGGTCGGAGTCGGAAGCTGAGTCGGGGTCCGGGTCACCAAAGAAGGGCAGGCGGGCTTCGCGATTTGTTGTGTCTTTTCGTCTACCAGCGAAAGCAGCGACAGAGAGCGGAGAAGGGGGCCGGCGGCGGTCGCCTGGCCCCCAAGGGAGGCGCTCTGCTCTTGAGGGAGCACGAGAGGAGGCGTTCCGCCTATAGTTTGGGGGTCTGGGCAAGGGGTCTCGGCTGCGCGAATGCGTGGTCTGGAGGCCTTGCGTCCCGTCCTCCGGGCATGGGCGGAGCGGCGCCATGGGTCGCTCGCGTACCATCTGATGCGGATACTGTCTGGACATGGTTTGTTCGGACGCTGTTTGCACCGGATCGGGAGAGGGCTGACCCCGCGGTGCCACCGTTGCGGGGCGGCGGGGGACGCGGCACAGCGCGCCCTAGTGGTGTGCTCTGCGTTCGATGTCCTGCGCTCCGCATTGGTCGCTGTGATTGGCGCGGACCTCTCTCTGCCGACCGTGGTTCTGTCCATGCTCGGTGGCGAGGGGTCCTGGGGAGGTGGTCAGCGGAGGGCGCGGAGCGGGCCGGGGGGCATGGCCCTCTGGCAGATCCGTGCCGCCGCAGACGCCTCCTGTGGGGAACCAGCGCGGTCCGAGCTCTAGGGGGGGCTTTGACCGTGCATTGCACGGGTCCCCACTGAGGGCCGACGCTCCGTATGTCCCGGCGCGTCGGCGACCCGTCTGTAAGGACGGGTCAGGTGTGTCCGCCCATCGTTTTCGAGGGTGGTCACCCGCCCCCCACCAGGGGCGGGAGAGGGGCTCGCCCATCTGGGCGAGCAAACCGACGGGGTTGTGGAAGTGTCCGAAAGGGTTCCCATGACCTCGTCAGGCTCCGGCATGCCGGCGTTCGATGCGTCCTCCTCAGATGAGGACGACGCGATGATCGCTGGTTTGCTGGTTCCAAGGTGACGAGAGGACATCGGAGTGGTTTTACCGAGTCGGCCTATACTCGCTTTCTCTAGGGTTTCGGCCCTGGAACAGAGTCTTAGCAAGAGCCTCGTACAGCCAGCGGGACAGCGGGACCCCTTTTGCCCGCTGATGCGTCTGTTAGCAGATTTCCACTCCGTCAAAAAAAAAAAAAAAAAAAAAAGGTTAGGTTGGGGTGGGGTGCGAGTCAGATACCTCCACGTGGTGCATCCTGGGCAACGAGTGGTTCCAACATTCTCCGTTCGGAGAAGGTTGGGCCCAATCGGCTAACATCTGGCAAGGCGGGAGCCCCTTCTGGGCCCTGCAACTCCTATGTGCGTGCCTACTTTGGGCCGCACTACTCGCTGCTCCTTCCGAGCAGCTTTGAGAGGAGTATCACAAAGACGGCCGCCCCTTAAGGGTTCTTAGGTCGCAACGGGGGGAAAGGGGAACACCGCGAAAGCGGTGCAACGGGGGCCCACGCCAGCCCCCGATCATCGTAAACCACTGCGGTCTCTGCAACGACCCCCACTCGCGGCGTTGTGGGGTACGCGGGTTCCGTGGTGGAGCGAGGGCTTGCCTTAACCGGCCGGCCGCGTGAAGGACACACTATAAAACCCGAGAGAAAACTCGTAAAAACCTGTCAACATTCCCCGCCCTTGACAGTATGTAGGGTTCCCCGTGTATGAGGCCACTGCACGGGGTGACTTTTATTTGTTCTCTACTCGTGGGTTAAGTGTACAGAATGAACAATAACTTTTTTGACGTTTCGGAGAAGTCGGCGGAGCCTGATTCCAGGTCCGTCGTGGGTAGTGGAAGTGTGTCCGACTCTAACGAGAAGGACGTGGAAGTTTGTAGCGCTTCAAGCGCGAAGTCCAGCAAGGACAAGGAGGTGAAGGAGAGGCCCAGCAGATCGGGCCGAGGTGTTCTGTCCCATAAGGACATTGAAAAGCCCTCAATGGGCAAGGTGGAAGATGGGTCTAGTCGCAAGGCCAAGGCCCTAAGCGTCTCTCTGACGCGGCTCGACTTAGAGAGCATGCGTTCTGCCGATCGCAGTCGCAGTCGCAGCCGTCGTCGTGGTGGCACTAAGGTGGATGCCACTGTCTTTTTGTCGGCAGGGGAAGAGGACGACCAGCTGTCCGATTCCTCATCGTCGACTCTGACAGGCACAAAGAGGCCCCGAGCGGACTTGTCTTCTGAGTCTGACAACGACTCAGTTCGCTCGGCGCCCAAGGTGATGTCCGGTCCGTCTGGGCGCAGAGGTCGTGGTCGTCCTCCGACCACGGGCCAATATGTCGGATGGGCCAAGGCCAAAAACGAGTATGTCGAGGCTCAGCGCCGCGAACTCGAACTCCAGGCCGAGAAGGAATGCGCTGAGATGGCTCGCAAGACGTATGCGACCAGGGCCAGCGGAGTCGAGCTCGTGAGCGGGCTCGACAAGGACAAGGAGGCACAAGCAAAGGTCGTGGTGCGGCAGGCGGAGGATGATGTGGCCCTGCTGCTCCACGTGGCCGCTACATCCGGTCACCTGAAAGGGACCTACCAAAAGGCCCTTCGGGAGGTCGCTGCCTCGTACAAGCAGAACGTCGACCTGTTGCGTCTCCGCACGGTCAGCGAGGAGACCGAGGCCCTTAAGGCAGAAAACCAACGCCTTAGTGCGGAAGTGGCAAGCCTTAAGGAGGACATGGCAACTCTAAACGCCACGGTGGAGCACCTCCATAGTAAGTGTTACCGCCCCGTGGTAACGCCTTACTCGGGCATGGAGGAGGATATGGAGGTGGTTCCGGACCCACCGGCGATTACTCGCTCGGTCTCTAATCCGGCCAAGAACACGAAGGTGGTGAAACCCAAGCCTAAGGCGAAGGTTAGGGCAGAACAACAGCCTCCACCCCTTCCCGAAGTCGACCAAACCCTCATGGGTGAGGTCATGCGACAGGTTGGCTTTATGCTGTCGACGCGGCTTGAGTCGATCGAGGCAAGGCTGCCTCCTGAGCCGCGTCTGCGCCCACCGCTAGCGGCGGACGCCAAAAATAAGGCCAATGCTGCCAAAGCGACGTACTCGTCGGTGACCAACAACTCGCCGGCTACCGTTCCCCGTTCATCGGGACGTGTGGAGAAGCCTCCCGCTGTTAAAGCAGCACCTCAGGGAGGCAAAAAGCCCGGCAAGGGGGCTAAGGCTGCTAAGGCCGCATCGGCACCTGCCCCCCCTAAGACGGCTAATCCGAAGTCAAATCCGACTAGGAATTTTACGGCCGAGGAGGAATGGACTCCTGTGGTCGGAGGCCGCAAGGCCAGGCGTAAGGCCAGGAGTAAGGCGCCGCCCAAGTCGCAGCCGAACTCCCAGGGCAAGCAGGCCAAACGGCAGGCTCCTGCCCGCAAGAGGAAGCCCAAACTGCGGCCACCAAGATCTGCGGCCGTAGTCTTGAATATCCAGCCGGAGGCAGCGGAGAGAGGCATCACGTTTGCCGACATCCTGCGGAAGGCGCAGGAGAGCGTAGTGCCGGCTGATTTGGGCATTGAATATGTCCACTTCAGGGAGTCAGCGACAGGTGGTCGTATCCTCCACTTGCCGACTACTGCGACTGATGAGCAGGCCGACCAACTGGCTGGCAGACTCAGAGACGCTGTCGGCGACGTCGCTAGAGTCGCCCGTCCTCTCAAGCTCGCAGACCTCAGGGTTACGATGCTTGGTGACATGGTCCGGCCTGAGCACGTGGTGAATGCGGTGGCGAGCTTGGGGGGCTGTCCAGCCGATTCCATCAAGGTTGGCAGCCTTAGGAAAGGTCCTGGTGGCATGAACACGCTCTTCGTGCAGTGCCCTATACCAGCCGCTAAGGTGGTGATCGGCGCAGGCCGTATCGTTGTCGGGTGGGGCTTTGCCCCGGTAGAGGCGCTAGAGGCACGGCCTATGAAATGTTTCCGGTGCCTCGAAAAAGGGCACACTCAGGCGCGATGTGTGGCCCAGATTGACCGCAGTGAGCTTTGCTATCGCTGCGGTAAGGCTGGACACATCGCATCGTCCTGCCACGCCAAACCGCACTGCCCTCTCTGTGCGGATGCGAAGCGCCCTGCGAACCACATTGTGGGGAGTAAATCTTGCTCCCCACCGCGAAGGAAGAAGGCGGCCGGCAATGCCGAGACCCGACCTTTAGAAGGCATAAAGCAAACGCCTCGCGTAGACGCAATGGACACCGCCAATGTCTAGTTCGCCTACACGTCATCTTCTACAGGCGAACCTGAACCACGCTGCCGGTGCACAGGATCTCTTCGTGCAATCCATGGCAGAGTGGTCCATAGACATTGCGGTGGCGGCCGAGCCTTACTACATACCAACCCGTTCCAACTGGGTTGCGGACACAAAAGGCTCGGTCGCAATAATCGGTGGTTCTACGACGTCCCCTCCAATCTCGCTCTATGAGCGTGGTGCGGGCTTCGTCGTTGCGAAGTGGGGCGAAGTGTTTGTGGTTGGCGTCTACTTTTCCCCGAACAGGACACTGGCGGAGTTCGAGTCGTTCATCGATCTTCTAGGGACAATTGTCAACCGAGTCCCAACTTCGTCAGTCGTCGTTCTCGGGGATTTTAACGCCAAATCCACGTCTTGGGGCTCTCCGGTCTCCGATCAGCGTGGCGATGCTGTGGAAGAGTGGGCTGTGTCCTCCGGACTATGCCTGCTCAATAGGGGCAATGTTAACACCTGTGCCAGACTGCAGGGCGGGTCGATCGTGGATCTATCGTTCGCATCCCCTGCAGTCGCCCAGCGAGTGTCCGGTTGGACCGTCCTGGAGGGGGTAGAGACTTTGTCGGACCATCGTTACATCAGGTTCGACCTCTCCCCCTCTCAGGGTTCCAGAGTGGGTCGGGCGCCAAATGTGTCCTCTCCATTCCCGCGATGGGCCCTGACCAAATTGGACAAGGAGCTGCTCATTGAAGCCGCGATCGTGCAAGTTTGGTTCCAGCCTGCGTCTCCACCGACCAACGTCGATGAAGGGGCGCAGTGGCTTGCGGAGACCATGACGGAGGTGTGCAATGCCGCCATGCCTAGAGCTGGCCCGCGCCCTCCAAGACGCGAAGTGTACTGGTGGTCACAAGATCTGGCCACCCTTCGCGTTGAGTGTATTGCCGCTCGCCGTGAATACACGAACCAGCGCAGGCGACGTAGGCGTGATGAGGCTGCCGAGCTGGTCCTCCGCAATGCCTACAAGGAGGCCAAGGAAGCCCTTAAGATCGCCATCTGTAAGGCTAAAGACTCGGCTCACGAGGAGATGCTCGAGGAGCTCAACAGGGACCCATGGGGGCGCCCCTATCGTTCAATTAGGGGCAAGCTCCGAAACGTCGGACCCCCGCTGACTGAGACCCTTGAGCCATCGCTTCTGGAGTCTGTGGTTGGCTCTCTTTTCCCGGAGCGCGGTGCATTCGTGCCGCCCAATATGTGCCGCCATATGACGCAGGCTGAACAACCAGCTGCTGCCCAGATTCCGCCAATAACATCTGGGGAACTGGGAGCAGCGTTCCTGCGTCTCCGGGCTAAGAAGACAGCCCCTGGGCCTGATGGAATCCCCGGTCGTGCATGGGTGCTGGCTGAGGAGCAGATGGAGGAGAGGTTCCGCGGTCTCTTGGACCTTTGCCTCTCCGCGGGACGGTTTCCCACTAAGTGGAAGACGGGCCGGTTGGTCCTCCTCCTCAAAGATGGGCGCCCCTTAGACTCGCCGTCAGCGTACCGGCCTATTGTCCTCTTGGACGAAGCCGGGAAACTGTTCGAGCGAGTCCTGGCGCACCGCATCGTGGACCACCTGAAAACCATTGGTCCGGATCTGGCTTCATGCCAGTATGGATTTCGGGAGGGTAGGTCCACGGTGGACGCTATATTGAGCGTTAAGGAGTCGGCTCAGGAAGCAGTGTCAAAGGGTGAGGTTGTATTGGCGGTGTCCTTGGACATTGCCAACGCCTTCAACAGCCTCCCCTTTGAATGCATCGGCGAAGCGCTGCTCTACCACGGTGCACCCCTGTACCTGCGGAAGATCATTCACGACTACTTGAGAGGGCGAAAAGTCGTATACCAGGACAGGGATGGAGTGCTGCGTAGTCGGTCGGTCACGTGCGGTGTTCCACAGGGGTCGGTGTTGGGCCCGCTTCTGTGGAACGTTGGGTATGACTGGGCGTTAAGGGGCACCCTATTACGGGGTCTCAGCCTAGTCTGTTACGCCGATGATACCCTCGTTACGGCGCGTGCAGAGGAGTTCCCCAATGCGGCCAGGTTGGCGTCAGTTGGTACGACTCATGTTGTCAGGCGTATCGGCATGCTGGGCCTAAGAGTCGCAGTGGAAAAAACAGAGGCGATTTGCTTCCATGGCGCTCGTAAAAAGCCGCCTCCGGGGGCACATATTGCGATTGACGGTGTCCGTGTCGAGGTCAGCCAGTACATGAAGTACTTGGGGCTGTACCTCGACAGTCGGTGGAATTTCTCAGAGCATTTCCGCCGACAATCGTCGAAGCTTATGAAGACGGCTGCGGCGTTGGGTCGGCTCCTGCCGAACTTGGGTGGCCCCAGCGTGAGCGCTCGACGACTCTATACCAACGTAGTCAAGTCGATGGCGCTCTATGGGGCGCCCGTGTGGAGCGATGCCCTAAACGCCAAGAACAAGGCCTTGCTGCGTCGCCCGCAGCGGGCTATGGCGATTAGGGCAATAAGGGGCTATCGCACGGTCTCGTTCGAGGCGGCATGCGTGCTTGCCGGAACTCCCCCTTGGGAGCTGGAAGCTGAGGTGCTCACGTCCGTATACAGGCGGCGAGCGGAAGCACGGAGCCGGGACGGAGCGGCCCTCGAGGAGGTGGCTAGATGGCGGCAAGACGCCAAAAGTGCGGCTATGCTGCAATGGTACCAGCGCCTGGAAAATCCTAGCGCTGGCCACTGGACCATCGGAGCGGTTCGGCCCGTTTTGGAGAGATGGGTCGACCGCAAGGAGGGCGTGCTCACGTTCCAACTGACACAGGTTCTCAGCGGCCATGGCTGCTTTGGCAGCTTCCTGTGCAGAATTGGACGTGAGCAAAGCGCCGCATGTCACCAGTGTGGTGCCGCCGCCGATACGGCGGAACACACGCTGGCAACGTGCCAGGAGTGGGAGCAGCCGCGCCAAGATCTGCGGGCTGCGATTGGCACCGACCTCTCTCTTGAGGCCGTGGCAAACGCCATGGTCTCCTCCACGAGGTCGTGGGACGCGGTGGTCTCTTTTTGCGACACTGTCATCCGTCGCAAAGAAGAGGCCGAACGCGAGAGGGAGGCTGATCCCCTAGCGGACGCTAACAGGCGTCGGCGTACGGGCCGGCGGAGACGGCTACACGGGCAGTTGCACCCGTCCTAGCCGTCGCGGGGGTGAGGGTTTCCATCTTCCTCACACTCCCCGCGACAGTCTCCAGGTGTCGAGGCTACCTTCCGCATCCGGGGGTAGTGCTCAGTAGAGGTTCATCCTCAAGGCGTGTCCTAATGGACCACCGCGGCGGGCCGTGAAAGACTCCTCGAGTGCTCGGGGTCCCGCCCTGCGGTCGACGGATGTCCCTGGGTTTTTAGTGGGTCGGGCAGACCATCGCCCATCCCCACACACCTCCCGGCGCTTGCAACAGCCCGGTCGAGACGGTCTGTAAGCAGATTTTCCCAGGTAAAAAAAAAAAAAAAAAAAAAAAAAAAAAAAAAGGTTAGGTTGGGGTGCGAGTCAGATACCTCCACGTGGTGCATCCTGGGCAACGAGTGGTTCCAACGGCCTCCGTTGGAGAAAGTTGGACCCAGTCGGCTAACATCTGGCAAGGCAGGAGCCCCCTTTGGGGGCCCTGCCTCTCCTATGTGCGTGCCTACTCTGGGCCGCTCAACTCGCTGCACCTTCTGAGCAGCTTTGAGAGGAGTCTCGGCGGCGCTCCTTCTGAGCGCCGTCTTTGTGGGTTTTTGTTGTAGGACACGACTTCGGGTATCGAACGTCGAGCGTCGAGTGTCGAGCATCGAGTGCCGAGTGTCGAGGGTTGGGAAGTGTATGTGAGGGTCGGAGTCCGAGTCGGGTCAGATTCGTGGTCGGAGTCGGAAGCTGAGTCGGGGTCCGGATCACCAAAGAAGGGCAGGCGGGCTTCGCGATTTGTTGTGTCTTTTCGTCTACCAGCGAAAGCAGCGACAGAGAGCGGAGAAGGGGGCCGGCGGCGGTCGCCTGGCCCCCAAGGGAGGCGCTCTGCTCTTGAGGGAGCACGAGAGGAGGCGTTCCGCCTATAGTTTGGGGGTCTGGGCAAGGGGTCTCGGCTGCGCGAATGCGTGGTCTGGAGGCCTTGCGTCCCGTCCTCCGGGCATGGGCGGAGCGGCGCCATGGGTCGCTCGCGTACCATCTGATGCGGATACTGTCTGGACATGGTTTGTTCGGACGCTGTTTGCACCGGATCGGGAGAGGGCTGACCCCGCGGTGCCACCGTTGCGGGGCGGCGGGGGACGCGGCACAGCGCGCCCTAGTGGTGTGCTCTGCGTTCGATGTCCTGCGCTCCGCATTGGTCGCTGTGATTGGCGCGGACCTCTCTCTGCCGACCGTGGTTCTGTCCATGCTCGGTGGCGAGGGGTCCTGGGGAGGTGGTCAGCGGAGGGCGCGGAGCGGGCCGGGGGGCATGGCCCTCTGGCAGATCCGTGCCGCCGCAGACGCCTCCTGTGGGGAACCAGCGCGGTCCGAGCTCTAGGGGGGGCTTTGACCGTGCATTGCACGGGTCCCCACTGAGGGCCGACGCTCCGTATGTCCCGGCGCGTCGGCGACCCGTCTGTAAGGACGGGTCAGGTGTGTCCGCCCATCGTTTTCGAGGGTGGTCACCCGCCCCCCACCAGGGGCGGGAGAGGGGCTCGCCCATTTGGGCGAGCAAACCGACGGGGTTGTGGAAGTGTCCGAAAGGGTTCCCATGACCTCGTCAGGCTCCGGCATTCCGGCGTTCGATGCGTCTTCCTCAGATGAGGACGACGCGATGATCGCTGGTTTGCTGGTTCCAAGGTGACGAGAGGACATCGGAGTGGTTTTACCGAGTCGGCCTATACTCGCTTTCTCTAGGGCTTCGGCCCTGGAACAGAGTCTTAGCAAGAGCCTCGTACAGCCAGCGGGACAGCGGGACCCCTTTTGCCCGCTGATGCGTCTGTTAGCAGATTTCCACTCCGTCAAAAAAAAAAAAAAAAAAAAAAAAAAAAAAGGTTAGGTTAGGTTAGGTTAGGTTGGGGTGCAAGTCAGATACCTCCACGTGGTGCATCCTGGGCAACGAGTGGTTCCAACATTCTCCGTTCGGAGAAGGTTGGGCCCAATCGGCTAACATCTGGCAAGGCGGGAGCCCCTTCTGGGCCCTGCAACTCCTATGTGCGTGCCTACTTTGGGCCGCACAGCTCGCTGCTCCTTCTGAGCAGCTTTGAGAGGAGTAACACAAAGACGGCCGCCCCTTAAGGGTTATCAGGTCGCAACGGGGGGAAAGGGGAGCACCGCGAAAGCGGTGCAACGGGGGCCTACGCCAGCCTCCGATCATCGTAAACCACTGCGGTCTCTGCAACGACCCCCACTCGCGGCGTTGTGGGGTACGCGGGTTCCGTGGTGGAGCGAGGGCTTGCCTTAACCGGCCGGCCGCGTGAAGGACACACTATAAAACCCGAGAGAAACCTCGTTAAAACCTGTCAATATCCCCCGCCCTTGACAGTATGTAGGGTTCCCCGTGTATGAGGCCACTGCACGGGGTGACTTTTATTTGCTCTCCACTCGTGGGATTAATGTCTAAGTTGCTAAATCATTTTTTAAAAGACGTTTCGCAGAAGTCGGCGGAGCCTGATTCCAGGTCCGTCGTGGTTACTTGTGGTGGGTCCGACCCCAAAGGGAAGGACGTGGATGTAAGCCTTTTGGCTAGGCCCGAGAAGGGCGGAGTTGAAATGGAGACTGGTGGACTGAAGCTCACCTTCAGTTCGTCCAGGGCTGATGGCAGTTCATCGCCGACCGTCGCGCGATCGCGCAGCGTGTCTTCAGCAAGGAGGGAACGGGATGTCGACGTCGAGTCCGATTCATCGGCGGTTTCTATGAAATCGGCCGTTGACTCCGTCGCAAATCCGAGATCTTCATTTATGAAGAAAAAGGGGAGTCGTGCCAGCTCGCCGGCAGTGTCGGCTCGCAGCAAGGGCCTAACCCGCACCTCCCCTTACCCAAAGCGAGGACAGAAAAACGACCAGTGCAGTGATGTGTCAGACGACAGTACCATCAGCGTCGACACTCTCACTGGTTCGTTGAAGAGGAAGCGTCCCCCCAAAACATCTAAGGGGGGCAAAAAGTCGGAGGCTCTCTCGGACTCGTCTGAGGACGATCCGAAGAAGCCGGCCCAACGTGGTCGAGGGCGACCTCCCACTACGGGAGAGTACGTTGGACTCGCCCGGGCCAAGCGCGAACATGCCGCTGCAATCCGCGAGGAGCAGCAGGTCGCGCTCGACCGGGAGGTGGCGGAAATGGAGCGCCGCGCCTACGAGACCAGGGCTGCGTTCTACGCAAGTAGAACGGAAGATGAGGCCCCTACGCCCACAGATCCGGACCTGAAAATCACCCTCGATATCGAGGAGGTGGTGAAGGCGGACTGTGCGGTTATAGTGGAGGTGGCGAAAAAGTCCTCGCACCTCCAGGGCCCCTTCCAAAAGGCGTTGAAAAAAGCAGCCCAGTCGATTATGGACTGCTTCCGCGAGGTGTCCTCAAAAAATATCTCAGAGGACACCCGCATCCTGAAGGCGGAAAACGTGAGGCTGCAGCAGCAACTGGCAGACCTCACGAAGAGCGTTGCAGTTTTGTCTGCAGAGGTGAGGGACCTCAAGGGTGGCAGGAAGTGCATGTCCCCTCCCCCCACTCTCCCTGAGGTTCTGCCCTCAGTGGACACTATGGAGACGGACTGCCCTCCTCCAAGGCCTCTCTCGCCGACTGTCGTCGTGCAGGAGACGACTGGCCACGGCAAAACTAAGGCCGCCTATGAGGAGCCGGATGCCCTCCAGGCATTTGAAGCAAGGCTGGCCCGAACATTCGGGGCCATGCTGAATGCTCGCCTGGAGGGTCTAGAGGACCGCCTGCTGCCGGCTAAAAACCTGCGACCGCCGCTTGCGGCGGACCGCAAAAAAGCAGCTGCAGCAGTTGCGCCCACGCCCCCTATTACCAAGGGAAAAGCTAAGCCGGCCGACACAATCATGCCGGCTAAAAAGGGCAAGGCGGTGGCCAAAAAGCCAGATCCCCCGCCAAAGCAGGCGAAAAAAGCTGGTCCTCCTGCGGTCGTTCCGTCCACCTCCCGGGGTGCTGCAAAAGCGCCTTCCCCGGTTGAGGCAGAACCAGAATGGACGACGCAGGAGTCGCGCAAAAAGCGCCAAAGGAAGAGGAGGAAGGCCAAAACATCGGCCCCTCTGGAGCAGGCTCCGCCCCGCCAATCCTACTCGGCGGCGGCCAAGCAGCAGCAGAAGGCGCCTCGGCGGAGGCTAAATAACACCTCAGCCCCGCCCGCCACTGCTCCTGCTAAGAAGGCCCGTAAGGCTGGTCAAAAGACTAAGCTGGTTGCGCCGAAGTCGGCGGCAGTTGTAGTGACCCTCACTCCCGAAGCGGTTGAGAAGGGGGTCACCTACGCCGACGCGCTGGCCAAAGCCCGAGACTCGGTCGACATCGACGGGATGGATATCCCAAACCGTCGGTGCCGAAACACCATGACCGGGTCGAAGATCATTGAGATCTCGGGCAAGGCCTCTGCCGAAAAGGCCGACCAGCTGGCCGGCAAGATGAGGGAGGCCCTTGAGGGCATGGCCACGGTCATCCGGCCCACCAAAACCGCAGAATTGAGGGTGGGCGGTCTGGATGAGTCGGTGATGGAGGCGCACTTGGCCGCAAAGATCGCGGCCAAGGGTGGATGTGGTGTGGACGCCGTGAAAGTGCGCCCCATCCGTTACGGCCCTGACGGCTTTGGCTCGACGGTGGTGTCGTGCCCGGTCGCCGCTGCGAAGAAGGTCGTGGACGCCGGCCGCCTGCTGATAGGGTTCAGCGCGGCCAACGTCAGAGCACTGGAAGCCCGTTCCGACCGGTGCTTCCGGTGCATGCAGGTGGGGCACGCCAGAGCGAGCTGCCCTTCAAAAACCGACCGGAGCAACCTCTGCCACCGGTGCGGTAAGGAGGGGCACAGGGGCTTCGATTGTAGCGCGAAGCCCCACTGTGCCGTGTGTGCCGCTGCCAAGCGACCGGCAGGCCACGTTATGGGGGGGCGCAGTTGTAAGCCTCCCCTGGCCAAGGGCAAGTTGCCGGCGCGTCCAGCTCGCCAGGCCGCCCCTGCCACACAGAGGGCGCCCCAAACGGGGCTCGAGGAGGTTGATATGGTGGTCGAACAATGTTAAGACGGCCCCATATCAACTTTCTCCAGGTGAACCTGAACCACTCTTCCAGGGCTCAGGATCTGCTACATCAGAGCCTGGCGGAGTGGTCAGTGGACGTGGCGGCGGTGTCAGAGCCGTACTTCATCCCCAACCAGCCCAACTGGGTGGGGGACACGTGCGACTCTGTCGCCGTGATGGTGCGCGCGGCCCCAGGTTATACACCCCCCTCAATTTATGAGCGGGGTGCTGGGTACGCGGCGGTCGTTTGGGGGGAAATGATAGTAGTGTCTGTCTACTTTTCCCCAAACAGACCGCTCGCCGACTTCGAGGCATTCCTCGGAGTCGTCGGCGTAGCCATCAGGAGGGCGGCCCCGCGTCAGGTTCTCGTCCTTGGAGACCTGAACGCCAAGTCGGTCGTCTGGGGCTGTCCAGCGACCGACCAGAGGGGCCAGGCTGTGGAGCAGTGGGCAGCCGCTGTTGGGCTGTCGCTCCTCAACAGGGGCGCAGTCCACACGTGCGTGCGGCACAACGGAGGCTCGGTGGTGGACGTGTCGTTCGCCACCCCAGCCCTCGCGCGCACGATCAGCGGCTGGAGGGTGGTGCAGGACGTGGAGACTCTCTCGGATCATCGCTACATCCGATTCGAGAGCTCCACCCTGCACCAAAGGCCCCCGCAGCCCACAAGCTGTGAAAGGCCTCCCCGCTGGGCGCTCAGCAGGCTTAAGCCGGAGCTGGCGAATGAGACGGCGATTTTTGAGGATTGGTTCTCGCGTCCGATGTCCGGTCCGGACGTCGATGAATCAGCTCGCCGTCTCCGCGGCGCTTTAACGGAGGTGTGCCAGGCTTCTATGCCTCGGGCGCAGCCTCCGCGGGACCGCCGTGAAGTTCACTGGTGGTCCCAGGACATTGCAGTTATGAGGGATGACTGCAGTGTCCAAAGGCGGGCCTACACTAGGGCCCGCCGGCGCCGCGTGAGGGACACTCAGGAGGAGGACCGCCTGTACGAGCTGTACAGGCAGTCGAAGAAGACCCTGCAGACTGCGATTGCCTCCTCAAAGGAGGTATCCAGAGAAGAGCAGTTGCAGGGTCTTGATCGGGATCCGTGGGGGCGGCCGTATAAGCTGGCGCGCAACCAGCTGAAAGCGCGCGGCACGCCCATCACGGAAACGATGGATCCCGACCTCCTGGGGTCGGTCATCGGGGGACTGTTTCCCCCGGCCGAGGAGGGTTTTGTTCCCCCTCGGATGGCCCCGCCAGCTCCGGATGAGGAGGGAAGGAGTGATCCCCCTCCTCTTATTGATGAGGAGGAGTGGAAGGACGCCGTCGCCCGTCTAAAGGGACGGAAGACGGCACCGGGACCTGACGGCGTCCCGAAGCGGGTACTGGACCTGGCCCTAAAACATCTGGGGGCCAGGGCCAGGGAACTGTGCGACGCTAGCTTAAAGTTCGCACAGTTTCCCAAAGTGTGGAAGGAGGGGGCGCTATGCCTGATTCGCAAAGAGGGGCGTCCGGCAGACGACCCCTCGGCATATCGCCCCATTGTGCTGCTGGACGAAATCGGGAAGGTCTTCGAGAAGATCATCGCTTCCCGAATAGTCCAGCAGCTGGGAGGGGGAACAGGCCCCGACCTCTCCGAGGCCCAATACGGTTTCCGGACGGGGCGGTCGACGATCGACGCCCTGTCCGATCTCCGGACTCTAGTGGAGGAGTCCGTTGAGAGGCGGGAGATGGTGTTGGCGGTGTCGCTGGACATCCGCAACGCCTTCAATAGTCTCCCCTTCGGCGTCATCATGGAGGCGCTTCGTTTCCATCAAATGCCTCCATATCTGCGCCGAATAGTGGGAGACTATTTGAGGGACCGGGACGTAGCGTACGTGGGACGTGACGGCGAGCTTGGCCGTCACAGGGTGTCCCGTGGCGTTCCACAGGGTTCGGTCCTCGGCCCCCTGTTGTGGAACGTCGGTTACGACTACGTCCTCCGGTGTGGCCTCCCCCCGATGGTGCGGTCGTTCTGCTATGCAGACGACACGCTCGTCACCGTCCGGGGGACGCGGCTGGAGGATGTCCAGCGCCTGGCGTCCGTGTTCGTTAGCCATATCGTGCGGCGGATACGGACGTTGGGCTTGGAGGTAGCCCTCCACAAGACCGAGGCCATGGTGTTCCATGGGCCTCGGAGACGGCCGTCAGCGGGCGCGTCGATCGTTGTGGAGGGCGAGAGGGTCGGTCTGAAGCCCCAGATGAAGTATCTGGGGCTGGTGATCGATGGGCGGTGGGGTTTCGAGGAGCACTTCAAGCTTCTCGAGCCCCGGCTGCTGGGAGCAGCAGACGCCCTCGGGCGTCTCTTGCCCAACGTGGGGGGCCCGAGCGTGGCGTGCCGCCGACTCTACGGCGGCATCGTCCGCTCTATGGCACTGTATGGGGCGCCGGTGTGGGCTAACTGTTTAAGCCCACACGCGACCGCCTCTCTCCAGCGGGCCCAGCGCGCAATGGCGCTGCGGGCGATCCGGGGCTACCGAACGGTGTCCCGGAAAGTGGCGTGCGCTCTCGCGGGGACGCCCCCGTGGGAGCTGGTGGCGGAGGTGCTCGCTGCAGCGTACCGGCAGCGAGCGGAGGAGAGGGCCAGTGGCGATCGACTGGCCCCCCAAGAGAGGCGTGCTGCGCTCGATGGAGCGCGCGAGGAGATGTTCCGCCTATGGTCCGAGGACCTGGGCGAAGGGGCCTCAGCTACGCAAACGCGTAGCCTCGAGGCCCTACGCCCCGTCCTCAAGGCGTGGGCGGAGCGGCGCCATGGGTCGCTCACATACCATCTGGTGCAAATACTGTCCGGACATGGTTCGTTCGGACGCTATTTGCACCGGATCGGAAGAGAGCCGACCCCACAGTGCCACCATTGCGGAGCGGCGGAGGACACGGCGCAACACACCCTAACGGTGTGCTCTGCGTTCGGTGTCCAGCGCTCCGCATTGGTCACTGTGATTGGCGCGGACCTCTCCCTGCCGACCGTGGTTCTGTCCATGCTCGGTAGCGAGGGGTCCTGGGAGGCGGTCAACTCCTTCTGCGTCGACGTCATGACGCTGAAGGAGGAGGCGGAACGGGCCAGGGAGGATGACCCCCTGGCAAATCCGTGCCGCCGCAGACGCCTCCTGCGGAGAAGGCGGCAATACCAGCGCCTTCTCCATCCGGTGGGGAACCAGCGCGGTCCGAGCCCTAGGGGGGGCTCCGACCGTGCATTGCACAGGTCCCCACTGAGGGCCGACGCTCCGTATGTCCCGGCGCGTCGGCGACCCGTCTCACCAAATGACGGGTCAAGTGTGTCCGCCCATCGTTTTCGAGGGCGGTCACCCGCCCCCATCAGGGGCGGAGGAGGGGCTCGCCCGTATACAGGGCGAGCAGTCACCGACGGGGTTGTGGAAGTGTCCGAAAGGGTTCCCATGACCTCGTCAGGCCCCACCATGCCGGCGTTCGATGCGTCCTCCTCAGATGAGGACGACGCGATGATCGCCGGTTTGCTGGTCCCAAGGTGACGAGAGGACATCGGAGTGTTTTTTACCGAGTCGGCCACGGCTCGCTTTTTCTAGGGCTTCGGCCCTGGAACAGAGTCTTGGCCATCCTCGGACAGCCAGCGGGACCCCTCATTGCCCGCTGATGCGTCTGTTTGCAGATCTTTCACTCCGTTAAAAAAAAAAAAAAAAAAAAAAAAAAAAAAAAAGGTTAGGTTAGGTTAGGTTAGGTTAGGTTAGGTTAGGTTAGGTTAGGTTGGGTCGCATAACTCGTTTGCTCCTTCTGAGCAGCGAGAGGAGTTCTGACGGCGTCCCTTCTGGGCGTCGTACCAAAAAGACGGCCGCCTCTTAAAGGTTCTCAGGTCGCACGGGGGGGAAGGGGGCACCGGTGAGAGCGGTGCAACCGGGGTTTACGCCAGCCCCGAAGTCGGTATCTGCTCTTTCGCTGCAACGACCCCACCTCTGGCGCCGTGGGTACGCGGTGACTGGGCAGACCGGAGGCCCAATGGCCAAGAGAAGGAAAACTCACTAACACCCCGGAGAACACCGGCTAAAAACCTGTCGGTACCTCCCGCCCCCGACAGTACATAGGGCACCCTCGGCGTGTGGACGGCGCGTGGGTGATCTTTTTGGTCCGGGGAAGGGCAGCCCCTAAAGTGCCACTGTGAGGAGGGGTATGGCAACCCGCAAATTGCCAAGCCTTAACATGACGAGCAGACATAACAACGTACTACCCCAGGAGGGTACCCACCGACAGGTGGGAGAACCCCTCCCCGGGACTAGCAAGTCGGGCGCAAAGTCGTCCGTCTCGTTGGCTCCGGGCAAGCCCCTCGTATCTGGGGGGGGCATTATTCTGCGTGTGGAGGCGAAGGAGAAGGAGGACTTCCCGGATTCGGACTCTGAGTCCGTTATCATGGGAAGCGTTGGTGGTGGGCGGAAGAGGCCACTTGACCCCGACTTGGACTCTGACGATC
The DNA here is from genome assembly GCA_949315975.1 of Eudonia truncicolella. Lineage (NCBI taxonomy): Eukaryota > Metazoa > Arthropoda > Insecta > Lepidoptera > Crambidae > Eudonia > Eudonia truncicolella. Next base: position 57,402 of record OX438838.1, on the reverse strand, counting down.
AGTCGGGGAACGAGTCTCTGGTGTCGTCGGCCTCGGCCAAGGTGTCGTCGGCGAGGAGAGGGCGTGCAGTCGCCGCCGGAATCTATGGCACCCGAACGGAGAAGCAAGCCGATGGTCGGCGGAGCAGGAACGCCGTGGATGTCGCGAGGGATGGGCGGGAGGGGTTGTCCGAAGGACACCCGTCACCTCGCCCCGCCTCTGTGGACTCCCTCGGGGGACTTGTTGGGCTGACCAGCGATGCTGCGCTTGAAATGGAGATTCCATTTGTGGCGGAACCGTCGGACCCTTTAACGGCCGACGAAATTCACGAGGTGGGCATGAGATGCGCGCTGGCCGTGAAAAAGGTGGCCCAGACGTCCGGGCACCTTAAGGGGACGTGCCAAGGCACATTAAACAATGCCGTGGCGGTGATACGCCGATGCCTGTCCAACCTGGCATCCAGGACCCTGGACGACGAGTCCAAGCGGATTGAGGCGCAAAACTTGCGCCTACAAGAGATTGTGGAGAACTTGAGGGCAGAGGTAGCCTCACTGAGGAGTGAGGTTGGCCGGAACAGTGCGTCACCGCGCTGGGCACAGAGCCCTCAAGTCGCCGCTTCCGAACCCGGACGAGACGACCCTCTGCTGGCAGCAATTGCCAGCATGAGAGAAACGATGGAGGCGTCTGTTATTGCAATGGGTGCACGGCTGGACCGCCTAGAGGCGAGATCGTTGGCATCGGAGAGTGTCCGCCCGCCCTCTGTGGTTAAGAGTGAGAGATTTGGGGACTTCCCCCCTCTCCCTACTCCTGCAAGGGTGGCTGGGCGCAAACGGGTGTCTACCCCTCTACCCCGAGTGTCGCTCATCAGCGAACGGACGTCGGCTCCTAGAGCCCCGCTTTCCCAAGCGGGCACTAGTCGAGCGCAGTCGCTGGACCCACTCCCGTCTGGGACCTTGACGGACGTGCCCCGTGGTGCGAGGAGGAAGAAGGGCCGAAAGGCACTTCCAGTTGAGGCGAGTCTTTCCACTCGCCCAACGACGACTCCGCCTTCGGCTCCAGTGCTGGGTCGCGCAGCTGTGCCACCGGTTCATCCGGTAGCACAAGCGGCGCCGAAGAAGAGGAAGCGCAAGAGGGCCGGGTTGAGGCAGCCGAAGACCGCAGCTATTGTGGTTCAGCTGCGCCCCGAAGCGATCGCGATGGGGATGACGTATGCCCAGACCATCGCGAAAGCCAGGCAGGAGATCTCGCTCGCCGACCTCGGCATAGGGGAAGGCGTGAGATCCCGAACCGCCGCCACGGGAGCGCGGCTAATTGAGGTTCCGGGTGCTGGAAGCGGCCAAAAGGCTGACTTGCTCGCTCAACGGCTTGAGCAGGTGTTGTCGGAGGTGGCCACGGTCGTCCGGCCTGAAAAGTGCGCGGATCTCCGCGTATCAGGGCTAGACGTCGCAATCGCCGTCTCCGACGTCGCTGCAGCCGTTGCTGCGAAAGGTGACTGCTCTGTTGAGAGCGTGAGAGTGGGCCGAATCAGAGCTGGCCCTGATAACGCGGGATCCACCATCGTGCGCTGCCCCATACGAGCGGCCAAAGCGCTGGTGGTGACAGGCAAGCTGCTCCTGGGGTGGAGTACTGCCTCAGTGGTTGCCCTTGAGCCCCGCCCAATGCGGTGTTTCCGCTGCATGGGCGTGGGCCATACGAGGCAGAGGTGCCCATCCGCCGCAGACCGCACTGGACTTTGCTTCCGGTGTGGTCAGCAAGGTCACCAGGCGAGGGTCTGCACACGCCAACCACGCTGTGCAGTTTGTGCCGATGCCAGCAGGCCATTCGGCCATTTGATGGGTGGCAGGGGATGTAGTCCCCCTGTCGTCAGGGCTCGTCCGGAGATGCCGGAGCCATGCCCTGATTCCCAGACTACCCTGAGGGAAGCCGCCCCGCCATTAGCGGAAGAGTCGGCAATGGAGACGGCAGAAGAGGTCCCAACGCCTCGCTACACGAGCCCTGCGCCTGACTCCCCCAATGCCTCTGTTTCCAGAAGTACCGGGGATGAAGGTGCTAGGGAGGCAGAAGAGCCCGGAAAAAGTTCCAGAGCTCCGACCTGGCTCAGACCCAGGTCCAAAGATGGGCGATTCATCGCCATAAAACCGGCACAGGAGGGCCCCAAAGGGCCTCGTTGATTGTGGGGCTTTATAGCAATCAGCAGTGGGACGCCCGACGGGGCGTGGCTGGTGGATGGCGCGGACCACTATCATAACAGATTCCGCGTCAGCCACGAACCGGCGTGTCTGTTTTCCTGGGGTTTTTAGTGGGTCGGCCGAACAACATCCTAGGTCAACCCCACATACCCCCGCGGGTGGCCCCGACCCGCGGGATGATTCCGAAGGGAATTTTCCCCAGGTAAAAAAAAAAAAAAAAAAAAAAGGTTAGGTTAGGTTAGGTTAGGTTAGGTTAGGTTAGGTTAGGTTAGGTTAGGTTAGGTTGGGGTGCGAGTCAGATACCTCCACGTGGTGCATCCTGGGCAACGAGTGGTTCCAACATTCTCCGTTCGGAGAAGGTTGGGCCCAATCGGCTAACATCTGGCAAGGCGGGAGCCCCTTCTGGGCCCTGCAACTCCTATGTGCGTGTCTACTTTGGGCCGCACAGCTCGCTGCTCCTTCTGAGCAGCTTTGAGAGGAGTAACACAAAGACGGCCGCCCCTTAAGGGTTATCAGGTCGCAACGGGGGGAAAGGGGAGCACCGCGAAAGCGGTGCAACGGGGGCCTACGCCAGCCTCCGATCATCGTAAACCACTGCGGTCTCTGCAACGACCCCCACTCGCGGCGTTGTGGGGTACGCGGGTTCCGTGGTGGAGCGAGGGCTTGCCTTAACCGGCCGGCCGCGTGAAGGACACACTATAAAACCCGAGAGAAACCTCGTTAAAACCTGTCAACATCCCCCGACCTTGACAGTATGTAGGGTTCCCCGTGTATGAGGCCACTGCACGGGGTGACATTTATTTGCTCTCCACTCGTGGGATCAATGTCTAAGTGTTCTAATAATTTTTCTGACGTTTCGGTGAAGTCGGCGGAGTCTGTTTACAGATCCGTCGTGGGAAGTAGTGGAGTGTCCGACCCCAAAGGGAAGGACGTGGACGTAGACGTGGATGGTGGCCTTCTGGCTAGGCCCGAGAAGGGCGGAGTTGAGTTGGAGACGGGTGGGCTGAAGCTCACCTTCAGGTCGTCCAGCGCTGCTGGCATTACATCGCCGACCGCCGCGCGATCGCGCAGCGTGTCTGCAGCAAGGAACGAATGGGACGTCGACGTCGAGTCCGATTCATCGGCGGTTTCAATGAAATCGGCCGTTGACTCCGTCGCAAGTCAAAAGTCTTCGTTCATGAAGAATAAGGGGAGTCGTGCCAGCTCGCCGGCAGTGTCGGCTCGCAGCAAGGGCCTAGCCCGCACCTCCCCTTATCCCAAAAGAGGGCAGAAAGCCGACCAGTGCAGCGATGTGTCAGACGACAGCTCCATCAGCGTCGACACGCTCACTGGTTCGCTGAAGAGGAAGCGTCCCCCCAAAACATCTAAGGGGGGCAAAAAGTCGGAGGCTCTCTCGGACTCGTCTGAGGACGCTCCGAAGAAGCCGGCCCAACGTGGTCGCGGGAGACCCCCAACAACTGGGGAATATGTCGGCCTTGCCCAGGCCAAGCGCGAGCTCAACGCTGCGAAGCGTGAGGAGCAGCAGATCGCGCTGGATCGGGAGGTGGCCGACATGGAGCGCCGCGCCTACTCGACCAGAGCTGCGTTCTACACGAGTAGAACGGAAGATGAGGCCCCTACGCCCACAGATCCGGACCTGAAGACCGCCCTCGACATCGAGGAGGTGGTGAAGGCGGACTGTGCGGTTATAGTGGAGGTGGCTAAAAAGTCCTCGCACCTCCAGGGCCCCTTCCAGAAGGCTTTGAAGAAAGCGGCGCAGTCCATTTTGGATTGTTTCCGCGAGGTGTCCTCCAAAAACATCTCGGAGGACACCCGCATCCTGAAGGCGGAGAATGTGAGGTTACAGCAGCAGCTGGCAGACCTCACGAAGAGTGTCGCAGCTTTGTCTGCAGAGGTGAGGGACCTAAAGGATGGCAGAAAGTGCATGTCCCCTCCCCTCACTCTCCCTGAGGTTCTGCCCTCAGGGGATTCTATGGAGATGGACTGCCCTCCTCCAAGGCCTCTCTCGCCGACTATTGTCGTGCAGGAGACGACTGGCCGCGGCAAAACCAAGGCCGCCTACGAGGAGCCAGACGCCCTTCAGGCATTTGAAGCAAGGCTGGCCCGAACATTCGGGGCCATGCTGAATGCTCGCCTGGAGGGTCTGGAGGATCGCCTGCTGCCGGCTAAGAGCATGCGACCGCCGCTTGCGGCGGACCGCAAAGCAGCAGCTGCGCCCACGCCCCCCATTACCAAGGGGAAAGCCAAGCCGGCTAAACCAGCAGTGCCGGCTAAAAAGGGCAAGGTGGCGGTTAATAAGCCAGATCCCCCGCCAAAGCCGGCTAAACCAGCAGTGCCGGCTAAAAAGGGCAAGGTGGCGGCCGAAAAGCCAGATCCCCCGCTAAAACAGGTGAAGAAAGCCGGGCCTTCTGCGGTCGTTTCGTCCACCTCCCGGGGTGCTGCCAAAGCACCTCCCCCGGTTGAGGCAGATTCGGAATGGACGACGCAGGAGTCGCGCAAAAAGCGCCAAAGGAGGAGGAGGAAGGCGACAACATCGGCCCCTCCGGAACAGGCTCCGCCCCGCCAATCTTACTCGGCGGCGGCCAAGCAGCAGAAGGCGCCTCGGCGGAGGCCAAATAACACCTCAGCCCCGCCTGCCACTGCTCCTGCTAAGAAGGCCCGTAAGGCTGGTCAAAGGACCAAGCTGGTTGCGCCGAAGTCAGCGGCAGTTGTAGTGACCCTTACTCCCGAAGCGGTTGAGAAGGGGGTCACCTACGCCGACGCGCTGGCCAAAGCCCGAGACTCGGTCGACATCGACGGGTTGGATATCCCAAACCGTCGGTGCCGAAACACCATGACCGGGTCTAAGATCATAGAGATCTCGGGCGAGGCCTCAGCTGAGAAGGCCGACCAGCTGGCCGGCAAGATGAGGGAGGCCCTCGAGGGCATGGCTACGGTCATCCGGCCCACCAAGACAGCAGAAGTGAGAGTGGGCGGTTTGGATGAGTCGGTGGTGGAGGCGCACTTGGCCGCAAAGATCGCGACCAAGGGTGGATGTGGCGTGGACGCCGTGAAGGTGCGCCCCATCCGCTACGGCCCTGACGGCTTTGGCTCGACAGTGGTGTCGTGCCCAGTCACTGCTGCAAAGAAGGTTGTGAACGGCGGCCGCCTGCTGATAGGGTTCAGCGCGGCCAACGTCAGAGCACTGGAAGCCCGTTCCGACCGGTGCTTCCGGTGCATGCAGGTGGGGCACGCCAGAGCGAGCTGCCCTTCCAAAACCGACCGGAGCAACCTCTGCTACCGGTGCGGTAAGGAGGGGCACAGGGGCTACGATTGTAGCGCGAAGCCCCATTGTGCCGTGTGTGCGACTGCCAAACGACCGGCAGGCCACGTAATGGGGGGGCGCAGTTGTAAGCCTCCCCTGGCCAAGGGCAAGTTGCCGGCGCGTCCAGCTCGCCAGGCCGCCCCCGCCACACAGAGGGCGCCCCAAACGGGGCCCGAGGAAGTTGATATGGTGGTCGAGCAATGTTAAGACGGCCCCATATCAGCTTTCTTCAGGTGAACCTGAACCACTCTACCAGGGCTCAGGATCTGCTACACCAGAGCCTGGCGGAGTGGTCAGTGGATGTGGCGGCGGTGTCAGAGCCGTACTTCATCCCCAACCAGCCCAACTGGGTGGGGGATACTTGCGACTCTGTCGCCGTGATGGTGCGCGCGGCCCCAGGTTATACACCCCCCTCAATTTATGAGCGGGGTGCTGGGTACGCGGCGGTCGTTTGGGGGGAAATGATAGTAGTGTCTGTCTACTTTTCCCCAAACAGACCGCTCGCCGACTTCGAGGCATTCCTCGGAGTCGTCGGCGTAGCCATCAGGAGGGCGGCCCCGCGTCAGGTTCTCGTCCTTGGAGACCTGAACGCCAAGTCGGTCGTCTGGGGTTGTCCAGCGACCGACCAGAGGGGCCAGGCTGTGGAGCAGTGGGCAGCCGCTGTTGGGCTGTCGCTCCTCAACAGGGGCGCAGTCCACACGTGCGTGCGGCACAACGGAGGCTCGGTGGTGGACGTCTCGTTTGCCACCCCGGCCCTTGCGCGCACGATAAGCGGCTGGAGGGTGGTGCAGGACGTGGAGACTCTCTCGGACCATCGCTACATCCGGTTCGAGGGCTCCACCCTGCACCAAAGGCCCCCACAGCCCACAAACTGTGACCGGCCTCCCCGCTGGGCACTCAGCAGGCTCAAGCCGGAGCTGGCGAACGAGACGGCGATCTTTGAGGACTGGTTCTCGCGTCCGATGTCCGGTCCGGACGTCGACGAATCGGCTCGCCGTCTCCGCGGCGCTTTGACGGAGGTGTGCCAGGCTTCTATGCCTCGGGCGCAGCCTCCGCGGGACCGCCGTGAGGTTCACTGGTGGTCCCGGGACATTGCAGTTATGAGGGATGACTGCAGTGTCCAAAGGCGGGCCTACACTAGGGCCCGCCGGCGCCGCGTGAGGGACCGTCAGGAGGAAGACCGCCTGTACGAGCTGTACAGGCAGTCGAAGAAGACCCTGCAGACTGCGATTGCCTCCTCAAAGGAGGTATCCAGAGAAGAGCAGTTGCAGGGTCTGGATCGGGATCCGTGGGGGCGGCCGTATAAGCTGGCGCGCAACCAGCTCAGAGCGCGCGGCGCGCCCCTCACGGAGACGATGGATCCCGACCTCCTGGGGTCGGTCATCGGGGCACTGTTTCCCCCGGCCGAGGAGGGTTTTGTTCCCCCTCGGATGGCCCCGCCAGCTCCGGACGAGGAGGGAGAGAACGATCCTCCTCCTCTTATTGATGAGGAGGAGTGGAAGGACGCCGTCGCCCGTCTTAAGGGGCGTAAGACGGCACCGGGACCCGACGGCGTCCCGAAGCGGGTACTGGACCTGGCCCTAAAACATCTAGGGGCCAGGGCCAGGGAACTGTGCGACGCTAGTTTAAGGTTCGCACAGTTTCCCAAAGTGTGGAAGGAGGGGGCGCTATGCTTGCTGCGCAAGGAGGGTCGCCCGTCCGACGACCCCTCGGCGTATCGCCCAATAGTGCTGCTGGACGAAATCGGGAAGGTGTTTGAGAAAATCATCGCCTCCCGAATAGTCCAGCAGCTGGGAGGGGGAACGGGCCCCGACCTCTCTGAGGCCCAATACGGTTTTCGGACGGGGCGGTCGACGATCGACGCCCTGTCTGATCTGCGGGCCCTGGTGGAGGGGTCCGTTGAGAGGCGGGAGGTGGTTTTGGCGGTGTCCTTGGACATCGCCAATGCTTTCAATAGTCTCCCCTTCGGCGTCATCATGGAGGCGCTCCACTATCATCAAATGCCTCCATATCTGCGCCGAATAGTGGGAGACTATTTGAGGGACCGGGACGTAGCGTACGTGGGACGGGACGGCGAGCTTGGCCGTCACAGGGTGTCCCGCGGCGTTCCACAGGGGTCAGTCCTAGGCCCCCTGCTGTGGAACGTCGGATATGACTACGTCCTGCGGTGTGGCCTCCCCCCGATGGTGCGGTCGTTCTGTTATGCAGACGACACGCTCGTCACCGTCCGGGGGAAGCAGCTGGAGGATGTCCAGCGCTTGGCGTCCGTGTTCGTCAGCCATATCGTGCGGCGGATACGGACGTTGGGCTTGGAGGTGGCCCTCCACAAGACCGAGGCCATGGTGTTCCATGGGCCTCGGAGACGGCCGTCAGCGGGTGCGTCGATCGTTGTGGAGGGCGAGAGGGTCGGTCTGAAGCCCCAGATGAAATATCTGGGGCTGGTGATCGACGGGCGGTGGGGCTTCGAGGAGCACTTCAAGCTCCTCGAGCCCCGGCTGCTGGGAGCAGCAGACGCCCTCGGGCGTCTCTTGCCCAATGTGGGGGGCCCGAGCGTGGCGTGCCGCCGACTCTACGGCGGCATCGTCCGCTCTATGGCGCTGTATGGGGCGCCGGTGTGGGCTGACAGTCTTAGCCCACACGCGACCGCCTCCCTTCAGCGGGCCCAGCGCGCAATGGCGCTGCGGGCGATCCGGGGCTACCGAACGGTGTCCCGGAAAGTGGCGTGCGCTCTCGCGGGGACGCCCCCGTGGGAGCTGGTGGCGGAGGTGCTCGCTGCGGCGTACCGGCAGCGAGCGGAGGAGCGGGCCAGTGGTGATCGACTGGCCCCCCAAGAGAGGCGTGCTGCGCTCGACGGAGCGCGTGAAGAGATGTTCCGCCTATGGTCTGAGGACCTGGGCGAAGGGGCCTCAGCTACGCAAACGCGTAGCCTCGAGGCCCTACGCCCCGTCCTCAAGGCGTGGGCGGAGCGGCGCCATGGGTCGCTCACATACCATCTGGTGCAAATACTGTCCGGACATGGTTCGTTCGGACGCTATTTGCACCGGATCGGAAGAGAGCCGACCCCACAGTGCCACCATTGCGGAGCGGCGGAGGACACGGCGCAACACACCCTAACGGTGTGCTCTGCGTTCGGTGTCCAGCGCTCCGCATTGGTCACTGTGATTGGCGCGGACCTCTCCCTGCCGACCGTGGTTCTGTCCATGCTCGGTAGCGAGGGGTCCTGGGAGGCGGTCAACTCCTTCTGCGTCGACGTCATGACGCTGAAGGAGGAGGCGGAACGGGCCAGGGAGGATGACCCCCTGGCAAATCCGTGCCGCCGCAGACGCCTCCTGCGGAGAAGGCGGCAATACCAGCGCCTTCTCCATCCGGTGGGGAACCAGCGCGGTCCGAGCCCTAGGGGGGGCTCCGACCGTGCATTGCACAGGTCCCCACTGAGGGCCGACGCTCCGTATGTCCCGGCGCGTCGGCGACCCGTCTCACCAAATGACGGGTCAAGTGTGTCCGCCCATCGTTTTCGAGGGCGGTCACCCGCCCCCATCAGGGGCGGAGGAGGGGCTCGCCCGTCTACAGGGCGAGCAGTCACCGACGGGGTTGTGGAAGTGTCCGAAAGGGTTCCCATGACCTCGTCAGGCCCCACCATGCCGGCGTTCGATGCGTCCTCCTCAGATGAGGACGACGCGATGATCGCCGGTTTGCTGGTCCCAAGGTGACGAGAGGACATCGGAGTGTTTTTTACCGAGTCGGCCACGGCTCGCTTTTTCTAGGGCTTCGGCCCTGGAACAGAGTCTTGGCCATCCTCGGACAGCCAGCGGGACCCCTCATTGCCCGCTGATGCGTCTGTTTGCAGATCTTTCACTCCGTTAAAAAAAAAAAAAAAAAAGATACCGGTAAAAAAGTAACGTTATGCTTGGTATCGTTACCTGGGTGACATTTTTACCGGTAAATTAACTAAAAGATACCGGTAAAAATTGGTTGCCTGTAAAGTCGATATACGGGCGAAAGTTTTACGTGACAACGACTTTGAGTGGTAAAATAATTTTAATGTGAATATTCATTCGTATAGTAGGAAGAAGGATGAAATAATAGTAACAAATTAAAACATTTATTTATACAAAGAATTATATTTAAAACATTAATTTATACAAAGAATCTCGCACTGAATTTCATATTAACAAAATTTTATTTTTACCTTTACACATACATACGTATTTACCTTTCACTTTTTATGTCTGTCTCTCTCGCTCTTAGGCGGGCTAACCATGCCCGAGTGGAAGGGACGCGTGCCTCTCACTCGCGCGGCAGACCGATCATAGTTGAGTGGGAGAGAGACGCAAGGCATTCGGCGGGCCTCTCTCTCGTTCGGTGACTCATCGTTACGTTACCGAGCGTTACACTTTTTCATAAGTGACTCCCAGCCGCAACCTAATTTAAGACGTTGTCACGTCAAAAAAAAGGTTAGGTTAGGTTAGGTTAGGTTAGGTTAGGTTAGGTTAGGTTAGGTTAGGTTAGGTTGGGGTGCGAGTCAGATGACCTCCACGTTGGTGCACCCTGGGCAACGGCTGGTTCCAACAGTCTCCCGCTCTGGCGTGTAGTAGACGCTTGGACCCAGCCGGCTGACATCTGACTAGGCGGGGTCCCTTCTGGACCTTGCAGCTCCCATACGTAGCCTACTTTGGGCTGCGTAACTCACTTCTCCGTCTGAGCAGTGAGAGGAGTTACTGACGGCGTCCCTTCTGGGCGTCGTACCAAAAAGACGGCCGCCTCTTAAAGGTTCTCAGGTCGCATGGGGGGGAAAGGGGGCACCGGTGAGAGCGGTGCAACCGGGGTTTACGCCAGCCCCGAAGTCGGTATCTGCTCTTTCGCTGCAACGACCCCACCTTTGGCGCCGTGGGTACGCGGTGACTGGGCAGACCGGAGGCCCAATGGCCAAGAGAAGGAAAACTCACTAACACCCCGGAGAACACCGGCTTAAAACCTACGGATACCTCCCGTCCTCCGTAGTATATAGGGCACCCTCGGCGTGTGGACGACGCGTGGGTGATGTTTTTGGTCCGGGGAAGGGCAGCCCCTAAAGTGCCATAGTGAGGGGGGGAATGGCAACCCGGAAATTGCCAACCCAAAAATGACGAGCAGATCTGAAAAAGTATTTCCCCAGGAGGGTACCCACCAACAGGTGGGAGAACCCCTCCCCGGGACTAGCAAGTCGGGCGCTAAGTCGTCCGTCTCGTTGGCCCCGGGCATGCCCCTCGTATCTGGGGGGGGCAAAGTTCTGCGCAGTAGGGTGTTGGAGGCGGTGGATGTGCCGGATTCTGATGACGAATTCGAGGAGGTGACGTGCATGGACGCAGCTGTCGACGGCCGGAAACGGCGATACGACACTGTGGACATCGACTGTGATGCCGACGAACATCTGTCGGAGATGGAGCTGAGGCCTTCCGGAGCCAAGGTTTCGTCAGGAGCTAGGGGCCGAGCTACCCGCAATCGCTGCGAGGTGCTATCTGAGCAGCAGGCGCGGAAGAAGCGGGCCGAATTGGAGGATCGGCTTGTCCTGCCGGTAGAGGAGGCCGAGTACGAGGAGCTGTTAGAGCAGTACTATCGACAGTACTGCTCTCCCAAAGCGGTGGCAGGGGTGGAGGTAGTTGCCGCTAAAGAGGGAACGGGAACCATCAAGGGCCGTGGTCCCAAACCTGTCCCTAAAGGGAAGTCAGCCGGGCCGTTGAGCCTGCGACTGTTTCCTTTGCCCGAGGAAGAGTCCGAGGCAAACCCCTTGGACCTCGCTCCGGGCACTAGGAAGTCTGCAGCCAGAGGGGCTAAGGAGGCGGTACACCCTCCTAAAGAGGTGTTGTGGGAGTCTGGACCCGATGACCCCATGACGGCGCTGGAGGTGCAGATGCTTGGAGACGCATGTGCTCGCATCATCGCGGAGGTGTCCCACAAGTCGGGAAACCTCAAGGGGAGCATGCAGAGGGCGCTCAATGAGTCGACCAAGACGTTGAGCAGGTGCCTGTCGAACCTGGCATCCAGGTCGGCTTCGGCGGAGACGCGCTGCACCGAGATGGCCAATACTCGTCTTCGAGATGAGGTGGGGAGACTGAGCGCCGAGGTGCAGGCGCTCAAAAAAGAGCTGGCAGAGGTCAGGGGCTCTCGCTCGAGATCTCCTCCCCCAGCATTGCCGGAACAGCAGATGCGGGCTATCTGTAACGAGCTGAAGGGAACCCTGGTCGCCTCTGTCGGTGCCATTGGCACAAGACTCGACGGCCTGGAGGCTAGGTTGGCTGCGCACGAGACACGCCCGGGTTTTGTGTCAGAGAGCCGCCCAAGCCTGGAGGACTTTCCTCCCATAACGGAGTCGCCACGTCGATGGCGCAGGACAATCACTCCAGTTGACCTGCCCATCGATCTAGCTGGAGAGCTGACCCCTCGCGTACCTTCGTCCCAGCCGGGTCCCAGCAGGGCATCTTTACCGCCTATGGCCCAGCCCGAGCCGTGGGTGGACGTGCCCAAGGGTAAGCGAGGCAGGAAAAAGAAGGGACAGGGAGTGCCCGCATCGACAGGCGCCCCTCCAGTGGGACCTCTCCCACCACGGACTCCGGCAGCTCGCCCTGCGACGATGCGTGACCGCTCTGCACCGCAGGTGCCGCGAGCGACGCCAAGCCGAAGGAAGAGGAGACGCGGAGGAGGAGGGAGGCTGAAACCGCCCACATCTGCTGCCGTCGTGCTGCAGCTGAGGCCGGAGGCCATTTCAAACGGGGTGACCTACAGCCAGGTGATTGCGAGGGCCATACAGGCTATTCCGCTCACCGAACTCGGCATCGAGGAGGGCTTACGGACTAGGATGTCTGCCACGGGTGCTCGTTTGTTCGAGGTCCCGGGGGCAGAGAGCGGCGCGAAGGCCGACAAGCTCGCCATTAGGCTTGAGCAGGAGTTGGGGGACGTGGCAACAGTCGTCCGTCCAGAGAAGAGCGCAGAGCTGCGCATCTCTGGATTGGACGAATATGCCACGCCCGAGAAAGTCGCCGCGGCTGTGGCGCTGAAGACGGGGTGCTCCGTTGAGAGCGTGAGGGTGGGGGCGATAAGAGACGGCCCCAACTATGCCGGTTCGGTGATTCTGCGTTGCCCCATTCGCGCGGCAAAATCGCTAGTCACCGATGGCAGGCTGTTCCTAGGCTGGAGCTCTGCCTCGGTGGTGGCCCTTGAGCCCCGCCCGCTTCGGTGCTTCCGATGCTTGGGTGTGGGCCATGCCAGGCCAAGATGTCCGGCACAAACCGACCGCAGTGGACTTTGTTTCCGCTGTGGTCGAGCTGGGCACAAGATGGTGGAGTGCACAGCTAAAGTGCCTTGCTGTGAAGTTTGTGCCGACGCCGGCAAGCCCCATGGGCATGTGATGGGCGGCAGGGGCTGCAGTCCCCCCGCCACCAGGGCCAAGGGCCTGGTAACCAGGACTGCCGGGACTGACCCCCGTCAGGTGGGAGAAGAGGAGGTGATGGAGACGGTGGAGGAGCCACTCCCGTCTCCCAAAGTCCCTACGACCGACCACCCCAATGTCTCTCTCGAGAGAGACACAGGGTCGGAAGGCGGTAGGGTGGTAGAGGCGGAGGACCCAGGCGAAGGCCCGAGCGGGTCCACCACTCCCGCGTGGGACAGACCACGCGCACCAGACGGGCGGTTCAAAGCCGCAGTGAAACCCACACCGAAGACCGGCCCCCCCACGTCCGGGGGGCCTCGCTGACCTGGGGCACATAGGTCAGTTGAGGGACGCTAACAGCGTAGCCGGTGGAAAGCGCGGCACAATATCTTCGGACAGCTCCCGCGCTAACCACGTTATCGGTGTGAGGTTTCCCCAGGGGTTTTAGTGGGTCGGCCGCGTTTTTAGGTCAACCCCACATATCCCGTAGATCGCCCCAGTCTACGGGAACTTGGTCAGCAAGTTTCCCCTGGGAAAAAAAAAAAAAAAAAAAAAAAAAAAAAAAAAAAAAAAAAAAAAAAAAAAAAAAAGGTTAGGTTAGGTTAGGTTAGGTTAGGTTAGGTTAGGTTAGGTTAGGTTAGGTTAGGTTGGGGTGCGAGTCAGATACCTCCACGTGGTGCATCCTGGGCAACGAGTGGTTCCAACGGTCTCCGTGGAGAAAGTTGGACCCAGTCGGCTAACATCTGGCAAGGCAGGAGCCCCCTTTTGCGGCCCTGCCTCTCCTGTGTGCGTGCCTACTCTGGGCCACTCAACTCGCTGCACCTTCTGAGCACCTTTGAGAGGAGTCTCGGCGGCGCTCCTTCTGAGCGCCGTCTTTGTGGGTTTTTTTTTTTTTTTTTTTTTTGTTGTAGGACACGACCTCGGGTATCGAACGTCGAGCGTCGAGTGTCGAGCATCGAGTGCCGAGTGTCGAGGGTTGGGAAGTGTTTGTGAGGGTCGGAGTCCGAGTCGGGTCAGATTCGTGGTCGGAGTCGGAAGCTGAGTCGGGGTCCGGGTCACCAAAGAAGGGCAGGCGGGCTTCGCGATTTGTTGTGTCTTTTCGTCTACCAGCGAAAGCAGCGGCAGAGAGCGGAGAAGAGGGCCGGTGGTGGTCGCCTGGCCCCCAAGGGAGGCGCTCTGCTCTTGAGGGAGCACGAGAGGAGACGTTCCGCCTATAGTTTGGGGGTCTGGGCAAGGGGTCTCGGCTGCGCGAATGCGTGGTCTGGAGGCCTTGCGTCCCGTCCTCCGGGCATGGGCGGAGCGGCGCCATGAGTCGCTCGCGTACCATCTGATGCGGATACTGTCTGGACATGGTTTGTTCGGACGCTGTTTGCACCGGATCGGGAGAGGGCTGACCCCGCGGTGCCACCGTTGCGGGGCGGCGGGGGACGCGGCACAGCGCGCCCTAGTGGTGTGCTCTGCGTTCGATGTCCTGCGCTCCGCATTGGTCGCTGTGATTGGCGCGGACCTCTCTCTGCCGACCGTGGTTCTGTCCATGCTCGGTGGCGAGGGGTCCTGGGGAGGTGGTCAGCGGAGGGCGCGGAGCGGGCCGGGGGGCATGGCCCTCTGGCAGATCCGTGCCGCCGCAGACGCCTCCTGTGGGGAACCAGCGCGGTCCGAGCTCTAGGGGGGGCTTTGACCGTGCATTGCACGGGTCCCCACTGAGGAGGGCCGACGCTCCGTATGTCCCGGCGCGTCGGCGACCCGTCTGTAAGGACGGGTCAGGTGTGTCCGCCCATCGTTTTCGAGGGTGGTCACCCGCCCCCCACCAGGGGCGGGAGAGGGGCTCGCCCATCTGGGCGAGCAAACCGACGGGGTTGTGGAAGTGTCCGAAAGGGTTCCCATGACCTCGTCAGGATCCGGCATGCCGGCGTTCGATGCGTCCTCCTCGAGGCATGAGGACGACGCGATGATCGCTGGTTTGCTGGTTCCAAGGTGACGAGAGGACATCGGAGTGGTTTTACCGAGTCGGCCTATACTCGCTTTCTCTAGGGCTTCGGCCCTGGAACAGAGTCTTAGCAAGAGCCTCGTACAGCCAGCGGGACAGCGGGACCCCTTTTGCCCGCTGATGCGTCTGTTAGCAGATTTCCACTCCGTCAAAAAAAAAAAAAAAAAAAAAAAAAAAGGTTAGGTTAGGTTAGGTTAGGTTAGGTTAGGTTAGGTTAGGTTGGGGTGCGAGTCGGTTGACCTCCTCGTGGTGCACCCTGGGCAACGGGCAGCCTCAACACTCTCCTCCAATGAGGAGTTTGCGTGAGGCTGACCGGCTAACAAACCGACAGCTCCTAGGTGCGTGCCTACTTTGGGCCGCACTGCTCGCTGCTCCTTCTGAGCGGCTTTGAGAGGAGTTCAAAAAAGACGGCCGCCCCTTAAGGGTTCTCAGGTCGCAACGGGGGGAAAGGGGAACACCGCCAACGCGGTGTAACGGGGGCCTACGCCAGCCTCCGATCGTCGTAAACCACTGCGGTCTCTGCAACGACCCCCACCTGTGGCGTTGTGGGGTACGCGGGTTCCGTGGTGGAGCGAGGGCTTGCCTTAGCCGGCCGGCCGCGTGAAGGATACACTATAAAACCCGAGAGAAAACTCGTAAAAACCTGCCAATACTTCCCGACCTTGGCAGTCGATAGGGTTCCCTGCGTATGAGACCACTGCGCAGGGTGACTTTTTGTTGTTCTCTTACTCGTGGGACTTTTATGGATCCAAATATTTTTTCTGACGTTAAGGAGAAGTCGGCGAGGTCTGTCCGCAGATCCGTCGTGGTTAGTGGGGAGATGTCCCGAAAGGGTAGAGATCGGAACCTGTCGGATGGCGAGGGCAAAAGCTCTGAAATAGAATTTGAGCCGGTGCCTGATCCGATGGAAGTAAATGAGGAGCGTAGAAAGCGTACGTACGCCAACTCTACCATCGACTCAGGGGAAGATGCTGATGATGGTGCCTCGGGAAGGGCAAATAGTAGAAAAGTCAGCTCTACAGCTAGAGGCAGAACAAGGAAGCCATCAATAGTGCTTGGTAGAGTTGGGAAACAAGCGCAGAGGCTTGGAACAAGTGTTGGCCTAGCAGAAGCCAAGAGGGCTGTTAGAGACCCCTCGGAGGAGGAAGAGTCGGAGGAGGAGGTTTCAGCTCCCCCGAGGGCTACCGCCAATAGAAGAGCCTTTTTGAAGGAAAACGAGGGAGGAAAAGACGACCCAGAGGCCAAACTTTTAAATAGCAGGGATGTTGCAACCCTGAGGGCCGAAATGATGCACAAATCAAAAGAGGAGCTCCTAGAGACGGCCTACAAGAGCCTCATTGAGGTGTATACATGCACCGCAATCTCTGGGAACTTAAAAGGGACGGTCCGCAGGGACATTAACGAAGGAATCAAGTCGATGCTGGTCTGTGTGGAGTCTCTCAGAGACATGTCCATATCGGAGGAGTCCAAAAGGCTCCGGAAGGACAACGAGAGGCTCCGGCGCGAGGTGGAGCTTCTGCGGACCGAAATCCGGGTCGTAAAAGAGGATCAGCAGGAACGCAGATCAGCCCGGAAAGGCACAGATGTGCAAAGGGAGGTGGCCGTCTCACTCGGCGACAAGCTGGAGTCGTTTAAGGCCGACTTGTATAAGTCTCTCGGGGGGATGCTCAACGCCCGAATGGACGAAATGGAGAAAAGACTCCCATATGAGCCCCCCATGAGGCCGCCGCTGGCGCACGAAAAGAGGAGGGTTGAGGCCAGCTACGCGAGTGCGATTACTGGGCCTCCCGAGACCGGACATAGTGCACCGCCGGAGGTCGCGTCGGTGCGGATACCAGTGTGGGAGAATCCCCCATTGCCCCAAAGGGCACCGACTAGGGAGCCTCCCCCAACACGGTCGGCCTCTCCCAGCTTGGCGGCGGCTTCTAGCACGCCTGCGGTGGAATGGAAGGAAAAGCTCTCCTATAGTGCAATGAGGAGGGCAAAGAAAGCCGCCGCTGCGGCCGCCAAGGCCTCCAGGACGGGTGCAAATGCACCAAGTAAGATGGCTGCCGCGGGTTCTGCTCCCGCGGCACAAAAAGGGGTGAAATTGGTGACGCCACGATCCTCGGTGGTCACAATAACACTCAAGCCGGAGGCCATGGCCAACGGCGCCACTTATGCCTCCGTAATGGAGAAGGCAGTTGGCGCCATCAAACTACAGGACTTCGGCCTGGAGGCGGTCAGGATGAGGAATACGGCGGCTGGTGGACGTAAGCTGGAGATCCCGGGTACGACCAGCGGGCCCAAAGCAGACGCGCTTGCGGCAAGGCTGAAGGAGGTGATTGCGGAGGAAGCAGACGTGGGGAGGCCTTTTAAGAAGGCCGAACTTCGCCTTGTGGGCCTGTCCGACGATGTCAGTCAGGACAAGGTCATGGCGGCGATTGTCGCAAAAACTGGAGTGACCCCGGGCATGGTTTCGCTGGGAGAAATCCGTGTCGGACCATGGGGGTCGAATTCGGTTCTGGTCCGACTTCCAGTTGCGCAGGCGAAGGCTTTGGTGGAGGAGGGTCGTCTGACGATAGGGTGGGCGCACGCCCAGGTTATCGCGCTGGAGAACTTGCCGGTGAGGTGTTACCGCTGTTACGGTACGGGCCACACAAAACATACGTGTGACTCAAAAGAGGATAGGAGTGCACTATGTTTCCGCTGCAGTGCGCCGGGCCATATAGCAGGGGGTTGTACGGCGGAGAAGCCTAACTGCGTGGTTTGCAAAGAGGCAAGGCTCCCGTACGACCATTACCTGGGAGGGAGGGCCTGCAGGCCCCCGATAACCAAGCCGAAGATGGCCCCTTGGACCAGGGCCACTCCAGCAGCGGCGGGGCGAAATGCGCCAATGGATGTAGAGCAAGCAACGGGACCAAATGTTAGCACGCCATAAGAAAGTACTGCAGGCGAATTTAAATAACGCCGCCAATGCCCAGGACCTTATGTTACAGCGAATGGCGGAGATTGGGGCGAACGTGGCTATTGCAGCGGAGCCTTATTCCATTCCTGCACGGCAGAATTGGATAGGATCTACCGATGGAAAAGTGGTCATCACTACCCCGGCCAATTCCACCTTGGCCCCAATATCTCTGCGGGAGAGGGGTGTCGGGTATGTGGCGGTTGCATGGGGGGACATCGCCCTTGTTGGGCTGTACTTCTCGCCCAACCGTACCCGCAGAGAGTTTGTAGATTTCATCGGTAGAGTCCAGGGGGTTGTCCGTAGGCTAGCTCCGCTGCAAATTGTTGTCGCCGGAGACTTGAACGCCAAGTCGAGGTCCTGGGGTTGCCCTGTAACCACCAACAGAGGGGAGGCGGTGGAGGACTTTTGTGTGGAGGCTGGGCTGGTCCTGCTAAATAGGGGTAACGCCAGCACATGCGTGAGGTGGCAGGGGGAGTCTATCGTGGACGTCTCGTTCGCAACCCCCGCCATAGCCTCGCGCGTCACAGACTGGAAGGTGCTGGACCAGGAAACTCTAAGTGACCATCTTCATGTGTCCTTCAGGATCTCCAGCACCCCAACAGCTGGTCTTACCCCCCTGCAAGGCGTTCGCACATCGGGGTTTAAGCGTTGGGCGCTCACGCGCCTCAATAGAGATGCTGCAATAGAGGCGGCTATAGTGGAGGGCTGGTCATCATCTCCGCCTGCCGATATGGACATCGATCAATGGGCGGTCCAATTCCGGAGTGCAATGACAAGGATATGTGACGCCGCTATGCCCCGGGTTGGAGACCGCCCACAGCAGAGAGCTGTGTATTGGTGGTCGGCTAACATCGAGAACCTTCGTGCCGCCTGTACGCATGCGAGGCGGCTCTACCAGAGGTGCCGCAGGAGGCGACACACGTTGGAGGAGGAGGAGGAGCTTTATAGCGGACTTAGCCAGGCGAGGTGGGACCTCAAGGTCGCGGTTCAGCGTGCAAAGTCGTCGGCATGGGAGGAGTTCTTGGCCGACTTGGATAGGGACCCATGGGGGCGCCCGTATCGTTCCGTTCGTAACCGGATGCGAAGTTCGGCGCCTCCCACTGAGTCGTTCCAGCCAGAGCTCCTGACCCGAATTGTTGAAGCGCTGTTCCCGAGCAGAGTGTTTGAGGTGGCACCCTTTGTTGCCCCTGAGCACGACACTGAGGTGGACATCCGGTCTATCCCCTGTGTGACGGATGAGGAGATAGGGATGGGTATCGACCGCCTTCGCCTCAAGAAAAAGGCGCCGGGCCCGGATGGGGTGCATGGCAGGGTTTTGGCTCTCGCCCTGAACCATGTAGGGCCCAAGATGATGGGGCTATTAAATGCCTGTCTCCAGCGGGGGAGGTTCCCACAGATTTGGAAGGAGGGGAGGCTCTGCCTCTTGAAGAAGGAGGGTCGACCAACCGACTCTCCATCCGCTTTCCGCCCAATTGTGCTCCTCGATGAGGCGGGAAAGCTGTTCGAGAGGATTATTGCCTCTCGAATTGTGGAGCATCTGAGAAGTGAGGGTCCCGACCTTGAGGAGACCCAATTTGGCTTCCGCCGTGGTAGATCCACGGTGGATGCCATACTGATGCTGAAGAGAGCGACGGAAGAGGCCGTCGCTAGGGGGGAGAGGGTGTTAGCGGTATCACTAGATATCGCCAACGCGTTCAACACCCTCCCCTTCAGTGCGATAATTGAGGCATTAAGATACCACAAGGTGCCGTGGTACTTAAGAAGAGTGGTTGGGGACTACCTGGAAAATAGAGCGGTACTCTTCTTGGAGCCGGGTGGTGCGTGTATACGGGCGCACAGCATGGTGTGTGGAGTCCCACAAGGGTCGGTGCTTGGGCCGCTATTATGGAATATGGGTTACAACTGGGTCCTGAGGGGGACTCTCCTCCCCAGGACGAGTGTCATTTGCTATGCAGATGACACTCTAGTCACGGCAAGGGGCCGTGACTACCAGGAAGCTTCCCGTAGAGCGGCTGCAGCGGCCACTCTGACGGTGAGGAGAATCAGGATGCTGGGGCTGGAGGTGGCGCTGCCGAAAACCGAGGCCATCCTCTTCCATGGTCCTCGGGGCAGGCCGCCCAGCAATGCCCATGTCCGGGTAGATGGTGTTTCCATCAGGGTTAAGTCCCAGATAAAATATTTGGGACTAACCCTGGATAGTAGATGGAAGTTCGAGCCACACTTCGCCAATCTCGCTCCGAGGGTGGTCGGAGCGGCGATGGCCTTGTCAAGGCTCTTACCTAATGTGGGAGGGCCCGGAGATAGTTGCCGAAGGTTGTATGCGGGCATACTAAAGAGTATGGCCCTGTACGGCGCCCCGGTTTGGTCGGACGCCCTGTCTCGGAAAAACGTCGCCTACCTGCGTAGACCGCAGAGGACAGCGGCTATCCGAGCCATCCGGGGATACCGTACGGTGTCGTTTGCGGCGGCGACCGCCATTGCGGGCATGGTACCGTGGGAACTCGAGGCCAAAGTGGCAACGGAGGTCTACGAGTTCCGCGCGGAAGGGAGGGCCAGAGGTGAGAGGCTCGCGCCTGCAGAGATAGAGGGGGCGAGACGAGAAGCCTTCGACATGGCGGTGTGGCAATGGGAGGAGTTATTGAGAACCCCAGAAGCCGGAGCCCGCACGACGGAGGCGATCCGCCCAGTGCTGCAGAGGTGGCTAGATAGGCCCCATGGAAGGATGAGTTATCATCTCACGCAGATACTTACCGGACATGGGTGCTTCGGTGGGTATCTGCACCGGATTGGTAGGGAGGAAACTTCAGTCTGCCATCACTGCGGCGACGAAGTGGACTCTGCACAGCATACCCTGGAGGTCTGCAGTGCTTTTTCGCAGCAGAGACGTGTGCTGGAGATGTCGCTGGGTGCAAGAGGCACTCTGGCCCTGACAGATGTGGTTGCCGCAATGGTGGAGAGCGAGAGTAACTGGGCAGCGGTGGCAGGCTTCGCCGCGGAATGCATGGGCCTCAAAGAGGAGGCCGAACGCACCCGGGAAGAGTCTGCCAACGCTGCGCCAGCCAGGAGAAGGAGGACAGGGAGGCGGCGTCGGAGGTACGCCGACCTCCATCCACCCTAAGGTGATGCCGGATCGTCTGGCGTAGTCAGGTTCTGACCTGATGCGCCATGACGATCCGAAGACTTCGTAGTTAGGAATTTAGGAATTAGGAAATTGTAGAAAATAAGTTAGCTATTAGGAACTAATAGGAATTTAGGAATTATGTAGGAAATAAGTTTAGTTTTAGGAAGGAACATAAAGAAGGGGGGGGCATCGGCATGGCTATTTCAGTATAGCACCCCAGATGCCCCCCGGGGGTCCTACGGACCGCTGTTGTGTCCTTCTCCTATGTCGTGTTGTCTTTCTCGTTGTCGTTGTTGGTGTTGGGTTGTTGGTGGTCGATGTGTTGTTGTGGTTGTGGTTGTTTGTTTGTTTAGGTCATAAGGAAGGTGAACGGAGACTCTGCATAAGACCATGGCGAGCGACGAGACGGCTGTATGGTCGAAGCCGTCTTGTCAAATTGAGCAGTCATGGTGGAATCCCGTTCCATGTAGGTAGGTTAAGGTGTAGGTTAAGGCTGTTGTGTGTCCGCATGCCCTCAAAAGGGGGGCATGTTGTTCTGGTTGTCTGTGATGTCCTGGTTGTCGTGTCCGCGTGTCCACCCAAAGGGTGGGCACGTCAGTTGGATTGTTGTGTCCGCGTGCCCACGCAAAAGCGTGGGTACGTCAGTCTGGTTGTGTGTCCGCGTGCCCACGCAAACGTGGGTACGTCAGTCTAGTTGTGTTGTCCGCATGCCCACGCAATGGGTGGGTGTGTCAGTCCGGTTGTTGTGTCGCGTGTCCACGAAGGTGGGCATGCCGGTTAGGAAAGTGGAGTTTTATGTGTTCACAAACTGTGAGCATGTAGTGTTTGTGGTGCTTTGTGCGTGTAGAGGATGGCTCCCGCGTCGGTATTGCCATTATGGCTAAGGTCCCGTTGTTGCCACTCCGCACTACACCCTAAAAGTTGGTCCCCCGGTGGTTTTAGTGGGTCGGGCATAACATCGCCCATCCCCACACACCTCCCGAGACTGTCTCGGTGAGACGGTCTGATGGAGCAGATTTCCACCGGGAAAACAAAAAAAAAAAAAAAAAAAAAAAAAAAAAAAAAAAAAAAAAAAAAAAAAAAAAAAAAAAAAAAAAAAAAAGGTTAGGTTAGGTTAGGTTAGGTTAGGTTAGGTTAGGTTAGGTTAGGTTAGGTTAGGTTAGGTTAGGTTAGGTTAGGTTAGGTTGGGGTGCGAGTCAGATACCTCCAAGTGGTGCATCCTGGGCAACGAGTGGTTCCAACATTCTCCGTTCGGAGAAGGTTGGGCCCAATCGGCTAACATCTGGCAAGGCGGGAGCCCCTTCTGGGCCCTGCAACTCCTATGTGCGTGCCTACTTTGGGCCGCACTACTCGCTGCTCCTTCCGAGCAGCTTTGAGAGGAGTATCACAAAGACGGCCGCCCCTTAAGGGTTCTTAGGTCGCAACGGGGGGAAAGGGGAACACCGCGAAAGCGGTGCAACGGGGGCCCACGCCAGCCCCCGATCATCGTAAACCACTGCGGTCTCTGCAACGACCCCCACTCGCGGCGTTGTGGGGTACGCGGGTTCCGTGGTGGAGCGAGGGCTTGCCTTAACCGGCCGGCCGCGTGAAGGACACACTATAAAACCCGAGAGAAAACTCGTAAAAACCTGTCAACATTCCCCGCCCTTGACAGTATGTAGGGTTCCCCGTGTATGAGGCCACTGCACGGGGTGACTTGTATTTGTTCTCCACTCGTGGGATTAATGTCTAAGTGTTCAATTAATTTTCTTGACGTTTCGGAGAAGTCGGCGGAGCCTGATTCCAGGTCCGTCGTGGTTAGTGGTGGGGCTGAAGACGGCCGGAATGAGTCTGTCGGGGACGTAGATGGGTGTGGCGCCTTGAGCGCTAAGTCCGGGAAGGACAAGGGTGCGAAGACGAGGCCCAGTAGATCGGGCAGAGGTGGCTTGTCCCAAAAGGACAGCGGAAGTCCCGCAATGGGCAAGGTGTTGTCGGTGTCTTTGACCAGACTCGACGTGGCTCGAACTCGGAGCCGGAGCAACCGTCGTCGTGGTGAAGGCAACACCATGAAGGTGGAAGAAACGGTGTTTCTGTCGGCTGGGGAGGAGGACAACTTGTCTGACTCTTCGGTGGCCACCGTTACGACCGAAGGAGGTCGTAAAAGGACAAGGACGCGTGCGGATCTGACTTCTTCGGAGTCTGACCAAGACTCGGTCCGCTCTTCGTCCAAGATGTCGACAGCTCGCCGGGGGCGTGGCAGACCGCCAACCACCGGAGAGTATGTAGGTCTCGCTGCTGCCAAAGAACGGCACATCGAAGCCGAGCGGAGGGCCTTAGAACTTCAGGCCGAAAAGGAGTACGCCGAAATGGTGCACGAGAGGCGTGTCACAAGGGCATCCAAAGCTGTCCTAATGGGTGGCTTAGATAAAGACGAGGAGGCCTGCGCAGAGGTTGTCGTCCGAGAGGTGGAAGACGACATAAAAATGCTGCTTCATGTGGCCAACACGTCCGGACATCTCAAGGGTACCTATGTTAGGTCCCTTAAGGCGATTGCCCAGTCCTATAAGGAAAACATAGGACTCCTGCGACATCGAACGGTCTCGCAAGAAACCGAAGCCCTGAAGGCTGAGAACCTCCGTCTTAGTACGGAGGTGGCCAGCCTCAGGGAGGAAATGGCGACTTTACGCGCCACGGTGGAGCATTACCACCAGAAGAGGTTGTCCCCTGTGGTAACACCCACTTCCGATACGTGGGATGGGGAGATGACCGATGTCATACCTTCGGTTGCACCTGCAGCCCCCAAAGCGCTGGACGCCCCCGTGGCGCAGCGAAAGGAACCGCAGGCAAAGTCAAAGCCGAAGGCCAAGCCTAAAGTTAGGGCAGAACCACCGCCCCAGCCGGAGATGGATCAGGCTATGATGGCAGAGGTGATGCGGCAAGTGGGCCTGATGGTAAACACCAGGCTCGACTCCCTCGCCGCTAGGCTTCCTCCAGAGCCTCGTATGCGTCCGCCGCTTGCGGCTGACGCTAAGAACAAGGTCAAGTCGACCTTTGCGTCGGTCGCTAAAAGCGTGCCGACGTCAGCGCCCAAGGAAAAGGGCAAGGTGGTGGTGGCCCCGTCTCCCGGAAAACCCAAAAAGGGTAATACCCCACGGGCTACCAAAACTCCTGCGGCACCTGTCCCGTCCACCTCAGCTGAGGGAGAGTGGACCCCGGTTACCAACGGCCGAAAGGCCCGCAGGAAGAAGGCGGCCAAGGCTAAACAGCAGGCGAAACCGCAGGCCAAACCGCAGGCCAAACAAAAGCCCAAGCCCAAGCTGAGGGCTCCTCGCTCGCCGGCAGTGGTGATAACACTGCAGCCGGAGGCGCAAGAGCGAGGTTTGACATACGCCAACGTCCTCCTCAAGGCGAAGGAGTCCGTGAATCCTGCCGACCTGGGGATCGAGGGCGTACGGTTCAGAGCGGCGATCACGGGTGCTCGGATCCTCAACCTTCCGAACACGGCCACGGAGGAGCAAGCCGACCAACTGGCCCTCCAAATTAGGAACGCTCTGGGTAATGATGCCAGAGTCTCCAGGCCGGTGAAATGCGCAGACCTGCGCATATTCGACCTGGATGACACCATCACTCCAGCGCAAGTCGTTGCACAGGTGGCAAAGGTGGGATCATGCTCGCCTGAGCATGTTAGGGTCGGGCAAATGCGCCGTGGCGCTGGGGGTATGTACACGATTTATGTGTCATGCCCAGTTGCTGCGGCCAAAGTCCTGCTGAAGGAGAAACGTATTCACGTTGGTTGGAGCATTGCCCATGTGGAGGCTCTGGAGGCGCGGCCGCTTAAATGTTACCGCTGCCTCGAAAGGGGACATACTAAAGCCCGATGCACGGCCATGATAGACCGCAGCGATATCTGCTATCGCTGCGGTAAAGCAGGCCATATAGCGGCATCGTGCTCCTTGGCACCACACTGCCCGATGTGCGCGGAGGCGAAGCGGCCCGCGTCACACATCATCGGCAGTAAACGGTGCCAGTTCCCGAGGCGGAAAAGGACAGCGGCCAAAACACCGGCCGCTAGTACCCAAGGAGGCGCACAGCAGACGCCTCAAGCTGATGCTATGGAGATAGGCAATGTGTAGCACGGCCCCACTAAGCCTTCTCCAAGCGAACCTAAACCACGCTGCTGGCGCACAAGACCTCTTTGTGCAATCAATGGCAGCGTGGTCGATAGGTATAGCGGTAGCGGCAGAGCCGTATTACGTGCCTGACCGCAGCAATTGGGTTGCGGACTCCACAAAAGTTGTGGCAATCGTAGGAGGTTCGTCGGACACGGCTCCTCCGTTCGTCTTTGTCGAACGGGGAGCCGGTTTTGTCGTCGTCAAGTGGGGAGGATTTGCCCTGATTGGGGTATATTTCTCCCCAAATAAGACCGTGGCGGAGTTCGAGGCGTTTATTGGCCAACTGGGCGCTGCGGTTCACCGTGCCTCGCCCCTGCCAGTAATCGTCCTCGGCGACTTCAACGCCAAGTCGACGACCTGGGGCTCCCCGGCCACAGATCAACGTGGTGAAGCTGTGGAAGAGTGGGCCATAACATCCGGCCTGCTTCTCCTAAACCAGGGCAGCACAAATACGTGCGTACGGCAGCAGGGCGGGTCCATTGTGGACCTGTCCTTCGCTTCCCCTGTCGTCGCTCGTCGTGTGTCTGGGTGGACGGTTGTTGAGGGGGTTGAGACATTGTCGGATCATTTGTACATCAGATTCGACCTCGCCCCCTCAAATGGTGTTAACTTTGGCCGACCGCGTAACACGGGTCCATCGCCGTTCCCGAGGTGGGCGATCACTAAGCTGGATCGGGAGCTGGCTATAGAGGCGGCCATCGCTCAGTTGTGGTTTGCCCGCCCTCCCAATCAGTCGGTACAGGCGGATGAAGGAGCGAACTGGTTCGCCGAGTCCATGACGGAAGTCTGTGACGCGGCTATGCCTCGTGTCAGGCGGCGTCCTTGCAAGCGTGAGGTCTATTGGTGGTCGCAGGAGGTAGCTTCTTTACGCGAAGATTGCATTGTTGCGCGCAGAGCCTACACAAACCACCTTAGGCGGCGTAGGCGAAACGTGTCTGACGATGCGGCACTGCATACCGCGTACAAGGAGGCCAAGGAGGCTTTAAAGGTCGCCATATGCCAGGCCAAAGACCAAGCAAGGGAGGAGATGCTCGAGAGTCTCAATCGGGATCCTTGGGGGCGCCCGTACCGCTCAGTTCGGGGTAAACTGCGCAACATAGGCCCCCCTCTGACTGAGTCTCTCGAGCCGGCGCTGCTCGACTCCATAGTCTGTGCCCTCTTCCCAGAGAGAGCTGAATTTGTGCCTCCGCGGATGGCCCCGGCAACATCATACGGGGAAGACACCCATGTGCCGCCGATAACCACCGGCGAGTTGGGTGCGGCCTTCCTGCGGCTTAAGGCCAAAAACACGGCTCCAGGGCCAGATGGGATTCTCGGCAAGGTCTGGGTGCTGACCGAGGAGGTGATAGAGGAGCGTTTCAGAGCCCTCCTAGACGCATGCCTCACAACGGGCGAATTTCCTGCAAGGTGGAAAACAGGACGCCTCGTACTTCTCAGGAAAGAGGGTAGACCACTCAATTCACCATCAGCCTACCGGCCTATCGTTCTTCTGGACGAGGCCGGGAAGCTTTTCGAGCGCGTCCTGGCCTTTCGGATAAACAGCCATCTGAACAACGTGGGTCCTGACCTGGCGCCTTGCCAGTATGGGTTCCGGGAGGCGCGGTCGACTATCGACGCTATTCTCGATGTCAAGGCTCACACACAGGAGGCTGTTGCACAGGGAGAAGTTGTATTGGCGGTGTCGCTCGACATCGCCAATGCATTTAACAGTCTCCCCTTTGAGTGTATCGGGGAGGCGTTAAAATACCATGGCGTACCTGGCTATCTGCGGCGGATAATTGAAAATTACCTGCGGAATAGATCGGTTGTGTACCTGGACCAAGATGGCAGAATGCGCAACAGAGCAGTGTCGTGCGGAGTTCCACAGGGGTCGGTTCTGGGTCCGCTCCTGTGGAACATCGGTTATGATTGGGCCTTGAGAGGTGCCATGCTGCGCGGACTCCGGGTGGTTTGTTACGCAGATGACACTCTCGTGACTGCCAGGGCCAAGGAGTTTTTGGAGGCGGCTACTCTCGCAACTGTCGGAGTATCGCACATGATCCAGCGAATCCAACTGCTGGGTCTAAAAGTCGCGCTGGAAAAGACCGAGGCGCTTTATTTTTACGGTCCCCGCAGAAAGCCGTCTCAAGATGCCCATCTTCGCATCAATGGTGTGCGGATCGAGATCAGCCCGTGTATTAAATATCTCGGGCTGTATCTAGATGCAAAATGGAGCTTTTGCGAGCATTTCCGGCGTCAGTCTCCAAAGCTGGTGAAAACAGCTCACGCGCTAGGAAACTTGCTGCCAAACCTTGGCGGCCCCAGTTCCAGCGCGCGCCGGCTTTACACTGGCGTCGTACGCTCTATGGCGTTGTACGGGGCACCGGTGTGGGTGGACGCCCTTAATGCCCAAAACAAAATCCTTCTCAGGAGGCCCCAAAGGGCTATGGCATTAAGGGTAATACACGGTTACCGCACCGTGTCCTTTGAGGCGGCCTGCGTACTGGCAGGGACTCCCCCTTGGGAGCTGGACGCAGTAGTGCTGGCCTCTGTCTACGAGCAGAGTGCTGAGGTACGCAGCCTGGGCGGCAGAGCTGTGCCTGAACAGGTGTCTCGATGGCGGGAGCGCGCCCAAAGGATGGCTCTGCGACAATGGCGACAACGCCTGGAGCATCCATCTGCCGGCCACTTGACCATCGGAGCGATTCGGCCCGTCTTGGAGCGATGGGTTGATCGCAAGGAGGGTGGGCTTTCCTTCCGCATCACGCAGGTCCTCACCGGACACGGTTGTTTCGGTGGATACCTGCACAAGATCGGTCGGGAGCCTACTATGGAGTGCCACGAGTGCGGCGCAGGGGCCGACTCGGCTACCCACACGCTGGCATTCTGTCCGGCGTTCAACAGCGAACGCCAGGCGCTACTCGCCGTCATCGGACCCGACCTGACGCTAACGGCCGTGGCCAACGCCATGGTCACGAGCAGAAGGTCGTGGGACGCCTTCGCCTCCTTCTGCGAGGATGTCATCTCGCGGAAAGAAGAGGCGGAGAGGGCGAGAGAGGATGACCCGCTGTCAGTCGCATCGCGACGCAGACGAACGGGTCGTCGGAGGCGGCTGCATGGGCTGTTGCACCCATCGTAGCCCAGCGCGGGGGTGGGGGCCAACATCTTCCCCACACACCCCGCGCCATAGCCTCAAGGTGGAAAGTGCCCCTCTCACATCCGGGAGGTATGGCGCTTTCAGGGGCCGAAAGGCCTAGTTGGAGGGCCCCAACGGGCCGCCGCGCGGACCGCGAATGGCTTCCAAGTTCTCGTGGTTTCGCTAATGCGGCAGACGGATGTCCCTGGGTTTTAGTGGGTCGGGCAGACCATCGCCCATCCCCACACACCTCCCGGCGCTTGCAACAGCCCGGTCGAGACGGTCTGAGAGCAGATTTCCCAGGGTAAAAAAAAAAAAAAAAAAAAAGGTTAGGTTAGGTTAGGTTAGGTTAGGTTAGGTTAATCGTTCCAGCCGGAACTCCTGACCCGGATTGTAGAAGGCCTGTTTCCGGACCGGGTGTTTGAGGCGGTCCCCTTCAGTGCCCCTGTGTACGGTGAGGATAGGGATCCCATGAGCATCCCCCACGTGACACAGGAGGAAATGGAGTTGGTTATTGACCGCCTCCGCCTGAAGAAAACGGCCCCAGGTCCTGATGGTGTACCGGGCAGGGTGTTGTCCCTAGCCCTCGACCATATGGGGATAAGACTAGTCGAGCTCCTGGATTCCTGCCTTCAGGAAGGAAGGTTTCCAAAAATATGGAAACAGGGCCGGCTAGTCCTGCTGAGGAAAGAGGGTCGTCCGTCAGACTCCCCCTCTGCCTATCGCCCAATCGTCCTGCTGGATGAAGCGGGCAAGCTTTTTGAGCGCTTGCTCGCTGCCCGCATCATCGAGCATCTCGACACCGTGGGGCCTAACCTGGAAGACTCCCAGTTCGGGTTTAGGAGAGGGAGGTCGACGGTAGACGCAGTTTTGACTCTGCGCAAAGTCACCGACGATGCGGCGCAAAGAGGGGAGAGGGTGTTGGCGGTTTCATTGGACATAGCCAATGCGTTCAACACCCTCCCCTTCAGTGTTATTGTACAGGCACTGCAGTACCACCGTGTGCCCTGGTACCTGCGCAGAGTCCTGATGGACTATTTACAGGACAGACACGTTCTGTTCTTGGAGCCCGCAGGGGTGCGGATACGTGCGCATAGGATGGTGTGCGGGGTTCCACAGGGGTCGGTCCTTGGACCACTCTTGTGGAACCTTGGATACAACTGGGTCCTGAGAGGGGTCTCCCTTCCCAGGTCGGGTGTCATCTGTTATGCAGATGACACCCTAGTCACCGCAAGGGGCGGTGACTACCAGGAGGCGGCGCGACTTGCGTCCATCGCTGCCACCCTGACCGTGTCGCGAATCAGGCTGCTGGGACTAGAGGTGGCGCTGCCTAAAACTGAGGCCATTCTGTTCCACGGTCCTCGGGGCGGCCCCCCTAGAGATGCCCATATTGATGTAGACGGAGCCCGGGTACGAGTTGGATCACGACTCAAGTACCTGGGGCTCATTCTGGATAGTCGCTGGTCTTTCAGACCTCACCTTGAAGAGACAGCCACAAGGGTGGTGAAAGCAGGAATGGCCTTAGCCCGCCTGCTCCCTAACGTTGGCGGCCCGGGAGACAGCTGCCGTAGGCTGTATGCGGGAATCCTCCGGAGCATGGCTCTATACGGAGCTCCGATATGGTCGGATACCCTTACGCCCAGGAACGTTGCACTGCTGCGACGGCCACAAAAAGTGGTTGCAATTCGGGCGATAAGGGGATACCGCACCGTATCGTTTGAGGCAGCAACAGTCATTGCGGGAATGGTGCCCTGGGACCTTGAAGCCATGGTGCTAACCGAGGTGCACGAATACCGGGCGGAGAGGAGGGCGAATGGCGAACGCCCGGCTCATGCTGAGCTGGAGGCGGTAAGGCGGGAGGCGTCTGATACGGCAATGTGGAGGTGGCAGCAACTCTTAGAGTCCCCCACATTCGGTGTCCGCACCGTCGAGGCCATACGCCCTATACTACCGGAATGGACAGATAGGCCCTTTGGGGGCGTCTCCTACCACCTGACGCAGATACTCACCGGACACGGGTGTTTCGGTGAGTATCTGTTCAGGATCGGGCGAGAGGAGAGCCCAATCTGCCACCAGTGCGGAGCTGGGGTGGACACGGCGCAGCACACATTGCAAGTGTGCGGCGCCTTTTCCACCCAGCGGCGCGGGTTGCGGGTTGCCTTGAGAGGTGACGACCTCACTCTCCCCAACCTCGTAAAGGTGATGCTGGAGAATGAGGAAGCCTGGGACGCGGCGATGCAATTCTCCGCGGAGTGCATGAGCCTCAAAGAGGAGGCCGAACGCATCCGCGAAGAGGCCATCAACGCTCCCTTGATGAGGAGAAGGAGACCGGGGAGGCGCAGGCGGCGATACGCGGACCTACAGCCGCCATAGTTGACTGTCTGCTTGCCCTGCTGGAGAACCTGAAAAGAAAGGGGAAAATTAGTGTATATAAATAAATGTTGTAAATATATAATGTGTGTACAGTAAATGTAAATATAAACAGTGTCAAGAGTGTCCCATTCTCGCTAGCTCAAAGAGCAGGAGGGGAAGGGACGGATGTAGGAGGTAGAGCCAGATGATGTCCTTGACATCACTGGATCTCCAGAAAATGGGTGGGAGTATGTATATGTTGTATATAGAATGATAGGTGGTGACATTTAAGATGAGTATAGGTGGTTCAGTGTGTGGTGAAGCACAAGCGAATTGGGCGGATTTCCATCCACGACAGCCCCTAACCGACATAAGTCGAAGGGATTGGAGTGAATGGTTGGCCACTGGGTGGTATATGTAAATAGTATATAATTAGTCATGGTCTATATGTAATATGTATGTAGTAAGAGTGCTGTGCAAGCCCAAGGCGCACAGCGCATAAAGTGTGTAAATAAATAAATATATATGTGTGTGTAAATAAATGTTTGTGTGTCCAATCGCACCAGTGAAACGGTGCGATGGCTTTGTGTGTGCGTGCGCGTTTTCGCCCATGTCCTTTCGCGTGGCTACTGTTATACAATCATTCGAAAATTCGAGTGATTGTGTCTCAGGGGCTGCAGGTCGGAACATGGGCGACAGGGTGGCCCTCGCGTGGTTATTTCCCTCGTGGATCAGGTCCCGCGACCGCCACCTTTAGCCTTCTGCTGATCGGATTGCGACCCCCAGGGTTTAGTGCGGTATCCCCTCCGTTTCGCCCTCCCAGCTGGGATTTCTTCCTGGCAGCTGACTCGGGGCTTCTCCCCTTGTCAGTGGGTGTGGAAAAGCGGACGGGCAGTCCCACATAACCACGGGCCTCTTCAAGGCCCGGGTAGGTGATACACCTTCCCTGGGTAAAAAAAAAAAAAAAAAAAAAAAAAAGGTTAGGTTAGGTTAGGTTAGGTTAGGTTAGGTTAGGTTAGGTTAGGTTAGGTTAGGTTAGGTTAGGTTAGGTTAGGTTAGGTTAGGTTAGGTTGGGGTGCGAGTCAGATACCTCCACGTGGTGCATCCT
Source organism: Eudonia truncicolella (assembly GCA_949315975.1). NCBI lineage: Eukaryota > Metazoa > Arthropoda > Insecta > Lepidoptera > Crambidae > Eudonia > Eudonia truncicolella. The sequence goes on along the minus strand of OX438838.1, from coordinate 25,744 downwards.
GGGCAACGAGTGGTTCCAACATTCTCCGTTCGGAGAAGGTTGGGCCCAATCGGCTAACATCTGGCAAGGCGGGAGCCCCTTCTGGGCCCTGCAACTCCTATGTGCGTGCCTACTTTGGGCCGCACGGCTCGCTGCTCCTTCTGAGCAGCTTTGAGAGGAGTAACACAAAGACGGCCGCCCCTTAAGGGTTATCAGGTCGCAACGGGGGGAAAGGGGAGCACCGCGAAAGCGGTGCAACGGGGGCCTACGCCAGCCTCCGATCATCGTAAACCACTGCGGTCTCTGCAACGACCCCCACTCGCGGCGTTGTGGGGTACGCGGGTTCCGTGGTGGAGCGAGGGCTTGCCTTAACCGGCCGGCCGCGTGAAGGTCACACTATAAAACCCGAGAGAAACCTCGTTAAAACCTGTCAATATTCCCCGCCCTTGACAGTATGTAGGGTTCCCCGTGTATGAGGCCACTGCACGGGGTGACTTTTATTTGCTCTCCACTCGTGGGTTTAATGTCTAAGTTGCTCAATAAATTTTTAAAAGACGTTTCGCAGAAGTCGGCGGAGCCTGATTCCAGGTCCGTCGTGGGTAGTAGTGGTGTGTCCGACCCCAAAGGGAAGGACGTGGATGGAAGCCTTCTGGCTGGGCCCGAGAAGGGCGGAGTTGAGATTGAGACGGGCGGGCTGAAGCTCACCTTCAGTTCGTCCAGGGCTGCTGGCAGTTCATCGCCAACCGCCGCGCGTTCGCGCAGCGTGTCTGCAGCAGGAAGGGAGCGGGATGTCGACGTCGAGTCCGACTCATCGGCGGTTTCTATGAAATCGGCCGTTGACTCCGTCGCAAATCCTAAATCTTCCTTTATGAAGAAAAAGGGGAGTCGTGCCAGCTCGCCGGCAGTGTCGGCTCGCAGCAAGGGCCTAGCCCGCACCTCCCCTTATCCCAAGCGAGGTCAGAAAAACGACCAGTGCAGTGATGTGTCAGACGACAGCACCATCAGCGTCGACACTCTCACTGGCTCGTTGAAGAGGAAGCGTCCCCCCAAAACATCTAAGGGGGACAAAAAGTCGGAGGCTCTCTCGGACTCGTCTGAGGACGGTCCCAAGAAGCCAGCTCAACGTGGTCGTGGGAGACCCCCCACCACAGGAGAATACGTTGGTCTCGCCCGGGCCAAGCGTGAGCATACCGCTGCAATCCGCGAGGAGCAGCAGGTCGCGCTCGACCGGGAGGTGGCGGTAATGGAGCGCCGCGCCTACGAGACTAGGGCGGCGTTCTACGCAAGTAGATCGGAAGGTGAGGCCCCTACACCCACAGATCCGGACCTGAAGACCACCCTCGACATCGAGGAGGTGGTGAAGGCGGACTGTGCGGTCATAGTGGAGGTAGCGAAAAAGTCCTCGCACCTCCAGGGCCCCTTCCAGAAGGCGTTGAAAAAAGCGGCGCATTCCATCATGGATTGTTTCCGCGAGGTGTCCTCTAAAAACATCTCAGAGGACACCCGCATATTGAAGGCGGAGAACGTGAGGCTGCAACAGCAACTAGCAGACCTCACGAAGAGTGTAGCAGCTTTGTCTGCAGAGGTGAGGGATCTTAAGAGCGGGAGGAAGTGCATCTCCCCTCCCCCCACTCTCCCTGAGGTTCCTGAGGTTCTGCCCTCACTGGACTCAATGGAGACAGACTGCCCTCCTCCAAGGCCTCTCTCGCCGACTGTCGTCGTGCAGGAGACGACAGGCCGCGAAAAAACCAAGGCCGTCTACGAGGAACCAGACGCCCTCCAGGCCTTCGAAGCAAGGCTGGCACGAACATTCGGGGCCATGCTTAATGCTCGCCTGGAGGGCCTGGAGGATCGCCTGCTGCCGGCCAAGAGCCTGCGACCGCCGCTTGCGGCGGACCGCAAAGCAGCAGCTGCGCCCACGCCCCCCATTACCAAGGGGAAAGCCAAGCCGGCTATACCAGCAGTGCCGGCTAAAAAGGGCAAGGTGGCGGCCAAAAAGCCTGATCCCCCGCCAAAACAGGCGAAGAAAGCTGGACCTCCTGCGGTTGTTCCATCCACCTCCCGGGGTGCTGCCAAAGCGCCTCCCCCGGTTGAGGCAGATCCGGAATGGACGACCCAGGAGTCGCGCAAAAAGCGCCAAAGGAGGAGGAGGAAGGCGACAACATCGGCCCCTCCGGAACAGGCTCCGCCCCGCCAATCCTACTCGGCGGCGGCCAAGCAACAGAAGGCGCCGCGGCGGAGGCCTAATAACACCTCAGCCCCGCCCGCCACGGCCCCTGCTAGGAAGGCCCGTAAAGTCGGTCAAAAGACCAAGCTGGTAGCGCCGAAGTCGGCGGCAGTTGTAGTGACCCTCACTCCCGAAGCGGTTGAGAAGGGGGTCACCTACGCCGACGCGCTGGCCAAAGCCCGAGACTCGGTCGACATCGACGGGATGGATATCCCAAACCGTCGGTGCCGAAACACCATGACCGGGTCGAAGATCATTGAGATCTCGGGCAAGGCCTCTGCCGAAAAGGCCGACCAGCTGGCCGGCAAGATGAGGGAGGCCCTTGAGGGCATGGCCACGGTCATCCGGCCCACCAAAACCGCAGAATTGAGGGTGGGCGGTCTGGATGAGTCGGTGATGGAGGCGCACTTGGCCGCAAAGATCGCGGCCAAAGGTGGATGTGGTGTGGACGCCGTGAAAGTGCGCCCCATCCGTTACGGCCTTGACGGCTTTGGCTCGACGGTGGTGTCGTGCCCGGTCGCCGCTGCGAAGAAGGTCGTGGACGCCGGCCGCCTACTGATAGGGTTCAGCGCGGCCAACGTCAGAGCACTGGAAGCCCGTTCCGACCGGTGCTTCCGGTGCATGCAGGTGGGGCACGCCAGAGCGAGCTGCCCTTCAAAAACCGACCGGAGCAACCTCTGCCACCGGTGCGGTAAGGAGGGGCACAGGGGCTTCGATTGTAGCGCGAAGCCCCACTGTGCCGTGTGTGCCGCTGCCAAGCGACCGGCAGGCCACGTTATGGGGGGGCGCAGTTGTAAGCCTCCCCTGGCCAAGGGCAAGTTGCCGGCGCGTCCAGCTCGCCAGGCCGCCCCCGCCACACAGAGGGCGCCCCAAACCGGGCCCGAGGAGGTTGATATGGTGGTCGAACAATGTTAAGACGGCCCCATATCAACTTTCTCCAGGTGAACCTGAACCACTCTACCAGGGCTCAGGATCTGCTACACCAGAGCCTGGCGGAGTGGTCAGTGGACGTGGCGGCGGTGTCAGAGCCGTACTTCATCCCCAACCAGCCCAACTGGGTGGGGGACACGTGCGACTCTGTCGCCGTGATGGTGCGCGCGGCCCCAGATTATACACCCCCCTCAATTTATGAGCGGGGTGCTGGGTACGCGGCGGTCGTTTGGGGAGAAATAGTAGTAGTGTCGGTCTACTTTTCCCCAAACAGACCGCTCGCCGACTTCGAGGCGTTCCTTGGAGTCGTCGGCGTAGCCATCAGGAGGGCGGCCCCGCGTCAGGTTCTCGTCCTTGGAGACCTGAACGCCAAGTCGGTCGTCTGGGGTTGTCCAGCGACCGACCAGAGGGGCCAGGCTGTGGAGCAGTGGGCAGCCGCTGCTGGGCTGTCGCTCCTCAACAGGGGCGCAGTCCACACGTGCGTGCGACACAACGGAGGCTCGGTGGTAGACGTGTCATTCGCCACCCCAGCCCTCGCACGCACGATCAGCGGCTGGAGGGTAGTGCAGGACGTGGAGACTCTCTCGGACCATCGATACATCCGATTCGAGAGCTCCACCCTGCACCAAAGGCCCCCACAGCCCACAAGCTGTGAACGGCCTCCTCGCTGGGCGCTCAGCAGGCTCAAGCCGGAGCTGGCGAACGAGACGGCGATCTTTGAAGACTGGTTCTCGCGTCCGATGTCCGGTCCGGACGTCGACGAATCAGCTCGCCGTCTCCGCGGCGCTTTAAAGGAGGTGTGCCAGGCTTCTATGCCTCGGGCGCAGCCTCCGCGGGACCGCCGTGAAGTTCACTGGTGGTCCCAGGACATTGCAGTCATGAGGGATGACTGCAGTGTCCAAAGGCGGGCCTACACTAGGGCCCGCCGGCGCCGCGTGAGGGACCCTCAGGAGGAAGACCGCCTGTACGAGCTGTACAGGCAGTCGAAGAGGACCCTGCAGACTGCGATTGCCTCCTCAAAGGAGGTATCCAGAGAAGAGCAGTTGCAGGGTCTGGATCGGGATCCGTGGGGGCGGCCGTATAAGCTGGCGCGCAACCAGCTGAAAGCACGCGGCACGCCCACCACAGAGACGATGGATCCCGACCTCCTGGGGTCGGTCATCGGGGGACTGTTTCCCCCGGCCGAGGAGGGTTTTGTTCCCCCTCGGATGGCCCCGCCAGCTCCGGATGAGGAGGGAGGGAGTGATCCTCCTCCTCTTATTGATGAGGAGGAATGGAAGGACGCCGTCGCCCGTCTTAAGGGGCGGAAGACGGCACCGGGACCTGACGGCGTCCCGAAGCGGGTACTGGACCTGGCCCTAAAACATCTAGGGGCCAGGGCCAGGGAACTGTGCGACGCTAGTTTGAAGTTCGCACAGTTCCCCAAAGTATGGAAGGAGGGGCTTTTGTGCCTTATTGCGAAGGAGGGGCGTCCGGCGGATGACCCCTCGGCATATCGCCCCATTGTGCTGCTGGACGAAATCGGGAAGGTCTTCGAGAAGATCATCGCTTCCCGAATAGTCCAGCAGCTGGGAGGGGGAACGGGCCCCGACCTCTCCGAGGCCCAATACGGCTTTCGGACGGGGCGGTCGACGATCGATGCCCTGTCTGGTCTCCGGACCCTAGTGGAGGAGTCCGTTGAGAGGCGGGAGATGGTGTTGGCGGTGTCGCTGGACATCCGCAACGCCTTCAATAGTCTCCCCTTCGGCGTCATCATGGAGGCGCTTCGGTTCCATCAAATGCCTCCATATCTGCGCCGAATAGTGGGAGACTATTTGAGGGACCGGGACGTAGCGTACGTGGGACGTGGCGGCGAGCTAGGCCGTCACAGGGTGTCCCGCGGCGTTCCACAGGGGTCGGTCCTCGGCCCCCTGTTGTGGAACGTCGGTTACGACTACGTCCTCCGGTGTGGCCTCCCCCCGATGGTGCGGTCGTTCTGCTACGCAGACGACACGCTCGTCACCGTCCGGGGGACGCGGCTGGAGGATGTCCAGCGCCTGGCGTCCGTGTTCGTCAGCCATATCGTGCGGCGGATACGGACGTTGGGCTTGGAGGTAGCCCTCCACAAGACCGAGGCCATGGTGTTCCATGGGCCTCGGAGACGGCCGTCAGCGGGCGCGTCGATCGTTGTGGAGGGCGAGAGGGTCGGTCTGAAGCCCCAGATGAAATATCTGGGGCTGGTGATCGACGGGCGGTGGGGCTTCGAGGAGCACTTCAAGCTCCTCGAGCCCCGGCTGCTGGGAGCAGCAGACGCCCTCGGGCGTCTCTTGCCCAATGTGGGGGGCCCGAGCGTGGCGTGCCGCCGACTCTACGGCGGCATCGTCCGCTCTATGGCACTGTATGGGGCGCCGGTGTGGGCTGACAGTCTTAGCCCACACGCGACCGCCTCCCTCCAGCGGGCCCAGCGCGCAATGGCGCTGCGGGCGATCCGGGGCTACCGAACGGTGTCCCGGAAAGTGGCGTGCGCTCTCGCGGGGACGCCCCCGTGGGAGCTGGTGGCGGAGGTGCTCGCTGTAGCGTACCGGCAGCGAGCGGAGGAGCGGGCCAGTGGCGATCGACTGGCCCCCCAAGAGAGGCGTGCTGCGCTCGATGAAGCGCGTGAGGATATGTTCCGCCTATGGTCTGAGGACCTGGGCGAAGGGGCCTCAGCTACGCAAACGCGTAGCCTCGAGGCCCTACGCCCCGTCCTCAAGGCGTGGGCGGAGCGGCGCCATGGGTCGCTCACATACCATCTGGTGCAAATACTGTCCGGACATGGTTCGTTCGGACGCTATTTGCACCGGATCGGAAGAGAGCCGACCCCACAGTGCCACCATTGCGGAGCGGCGGAGGACACGGCGCAACACACCCTAACGGTGTGCTCTGCGTTCGGTGTCCAGCGCTCCGCATTGGTCACTGTGATTGGCGCGGACCTCTCCCTGCCGACCGTGGTTCTGTCCATGCTCGGTAGCGAGGGGTCCTGGGAGGCGGTCAACTCCTTCTGCGTCGACGTCATGACGCTGAAGGAGGAGGCGGAACGGGCCAGGGAGGATGACCCCCTGGCAAATCCGTGCCGCCGCAGACGCCTCCTGCGGAGAAGGCGGCAATACCAGCGCCTTCTCCATCCGGTGGGGAACCAGCGCGGTCCGAGCCCTAGGGGGGGCTCCGACCGTGCATTGCACAGGTCCCCACTGAGGGCCGACGCTCCGTATGTCCCGGCGCGTCGGCGACCCGTCTCACCAAATGACGGGTCAAGTGTGTCCGCCCATCGTTTTCGAGGGCGGTCACCCGCCCCCATCAGGGGCGGAGGAGGGGCTCGCCCGTATACAGGGCGAGCAGTCACCGACGGGGTTGTGGAAGTGTCCGAAAGGGTTCCCATGACCTCGTCAGGCCCCACCATGCCGGCGTTCGATGCGTCCTCCTCAGATGAGGACGACGCGATGATCGCCGGTTTGCTGGTCCCGAGGTGACGAGAGGACATCGGAGTGTTTTTTACCGAGTCGGCCACGGCTCGCTTTTTCTAGGGCTTCGGCCCTGGAACAGAGTCTTGGCCATCCTCGGACAGCCAGCGGGACCCCTCATTGCCCGCTGATGCGTCTGTTTGCAGATCTTTCACTCCGTTAAAAAAAAAAAAAAAAAAAAAAAAAAAGGTTAGGTTAGGTTAGGTTAGGTTAGGTTAGGTTAGGTTAGGTTAGGTTAGGTTAGGTTAGGTTAGGTTGGGGTGTGAGTCGGTTGACCTCCTCGTGGTGCACCCTGGGCAACGGGCAGCCTCAACACTCTCCTCCAATGAGGAGTTTGCGTGAGACTGACCGGCTAACAAACCGACAGCTCCTAGGTGCGTGCCTACTCTGGGCCGCACTGCTCGCTGCTCCTTCTGAGCGGCTTTGAGAGGAGTGCAACAAAGACGGCCGCCCCTTAAGGGTTCTCAGGTCGCAACGGGGGGGAAGGGGAACACCGCCAATGCGGTGTAACGGGGGCCCACGCCAGCCTCCGATCGTCGTAAACCACTGCGGTCTCTGCAACGACCCCCACCTGTGGCGTTGTGGGGTACGCGGGTTCCGTGGTGGAGCGAGGGCTTGCCTTAGCCGGCCGGCCGCGTGAAGGACACACTATAAAACCCGAGAGAAAACTCGTAAAAACCTGCCAATACTTCCCGACCTTGGCAGTCGGTAGGGTTCCCTGCGTATGAGGCCACTGCGCAGGGTGACATTTGTTTGCTCTCTTCTCGTGGGAACTTTTATGGAACCTAAAATTATATTAACTGACGCTTTGAAGAGATCGACGAGGTCTGCTCGCAGACCCGTCGTGGTTAGAGGTAGAGAGTCTGATCTGTCGGAGAGCGATCTCGAAAGATCAGACAATGTGGAGTATGTGGAGGTCGAGGAACAAGATCCGGATACTGTGGTTAGGCAGATGATCGAGGACTGCCGAAAACGCACATTCGAAAACTCGACCATTCTCTCGGATGAAGGTGAGGAAGAGGACGAAGAGTCTGGAAGGCTGAATGAGAGGAAGATCAGCTCTGCAGCCAGGGGTAGGGCCAGAAAGGTCGCGGTAGAGCGTGGTAGAGCTGAGAAGCTCGGGACGTCTATCGGCTTGGCAGCAGCGAAGCGGGCCATCAGAGACCCTTCAATGGAGGAAGGAGAGTCGGATGAAGAGCCGTCTGCTCCCGCCAAATCGCCCACCCTAAAGTCGACGTTCATGAAGAACCTGGAGAAGGACGACCCGGCCAATAGATTCCTCAAGGACAAGGACTTGGTGGCCCTTCGGGTCAAGATGATAGAGAAGTCCAAACAGGAGTTATTGGACACGGCGTACAAGAGCCTGCTGGACATGTGCAGGTGTACCGCCCTCTCCGGAAACCTCAAGGGGACTGTCCGGAGAGACATGAATGAGGGACTGAAGTCAATGTTGGTGTGCGTAGAGTCTCTCAGAGACATGTCTTTGTCCGAGGAGTCCAAAAGACTCCAAAAGGACAATGAGAGACTCCGCCATGAAGTGGAGCTTTTGCGGGCGGAAATAAAAGCTGTCAAGGAGAACCAGCAAGAGCAACGGCCCACCCGGAAGGGAACGGACGTTCAGAAGGAGGTGGCTATCTCGCTGGGTGGTATCTTGGAGGACTTCAAGCGTGACATGTTCAAGTCTCTCGGGGGCATGCTCAACGCGAGAATGGACGAGATGGAGAAGAGGCTCCCATACGAGCCCCCCATGAGGCCACCGCTAGCGCACGACAGGAGGAGGGAGGAGGCCAATTACGCCAACGCGACGGCTGGACCGGCCAGAAAATCACGCGATGTGCCACCTGTGGTCGAGCCGGCCCACGTGCAAGTGTGGGAGAATCCCCCGATGCCCCAAAGGGCTTTGAGTAGGCAGGAACCTCCCCCCGTGCGATCGGCTTCTCCTTGCCTGGCTGCGGCATCCAGCACGCCGGCGGTAGAGTGGAGAGAACACCTCTCCAAAAGTACGAAAGCGAAGGCCAGGAAGGCCGCAACGAAGGCTGCCCAAGCGGCTAAGAAGGGTAGCAAGTCGGCAGCCGCGGGTTCTGCCCCCGCGGCAAAGGGAGGGAAGGTGGTTAAACTGGTGCCGCCACGCTCATCGGTGGTGACAATCACCCTCAAGCCCGAGGCCAAAGCTAATGGCGCCACGTACGCCTCCGTAATGGAGAAGGCGGTTGGCGCCATTAAACTACAGGAGTTTGGCCTGGAGGCGGTCCGCATGAGGAATACGGCAGCGGGCGGCCGTAAGCTAGAAATTCCGGGGGCGACCAGCGGGCCCAAAGCAGACGCATTCGCGGCGAGACTGCGCGAAGTTATCGCGGAAGAGGCGGAGGTGGGAAGGCCGGTCAAGAAGGCCGAGTTACGTCTCGTGGGCCTATCCGACGTCGTCAGCCAGGGGGGGATCATGACGGCATTGGTGGAGAAGACTGGCCTCTCTCCGAACATGATTGCAGTGGGAGAGATCCGTGTTGGGCCTTGGGGGTCCAATTCTGTCCTGGTTCGGCTTCCGGTAGCGGACGCAAAGAAACTGGTAGACGAGGGCCGTCTGGCGATAGGGTGGGCGCATGTGCAAGTTGTTGCATTGGAAACCCTGCCGATAAGGTGTTATAGATGTTACGGTGCGGGTCACACCAAGTACAATTGTGACTCGAAAGTCGACCGCAATGCCCTGTGTTTCCGGTGCAGTGCTCCAGGTCATCAAGCGGGCACTTGCACGGCGGAAAAGCCTCATTGTGCGGTGTGCGCAGAGGCCAAGCTCCCACATGGGCATTACTTAGGAGGGAGGACCTGTAGGCCCCCGATCACCAAGCCGAAGATGGCCCCTTGGACAAGGGCCACTCCAGCGACGGCAGAGCGCAATGCGCCTATGGACACGGCGGACATGACCACGGGACCCAATGTCAGTTCGGCCTAAAGTTACTATTTTGCAGGCGAACTTAAACCACGCCGCCAATGCCCAGGACCTTATGATCCACCAAATGGCGGAGATCGGCGCAGACGTAGCGATCGCAGCAGAGCCCTACTCCATTCCATTACGATCGAACTGGATCGGATCTGCCGATGAAAAAGTAGTCATTACGACCCCGGCCAATTCCATCTCGGCCCCAATCTCTCTGCGGGAGAGAGGAGTCGGTTATGTGGCGGTTACGTGGGGTGATATCGCCCTTGTAGGGCTGTATTTCTCGCCCAACCGTACCCGCAGAGAGTTTGTGGAATACATCGGCAGAATCCAGGGAGTAGTTCGTAGGCTGGCTCCGCTGCAGATCGTAGTTGCGGGAGATCTGAACGCGAAATCAAGGTCCTGGGGGTGTCCTGTGACCACCAGCAGGGGTGAGGCAGTGGAGGACTTCTGTGTCGAGGCTGGCCTGGTTGTGCTGAACAGGGGGGACACCAGCACATGCGTGAGATGGCAGGGGGAGTCCATCGTGGACGTTTCGTTCGCGTCCCCCTCCATAGCCTCGCGTGTTACAGACTGGAAGGTGCTGGACCAAGAGACCCTCAGCGACCATCTATATGTGTCCTTTGGAATATCCAGCACCCCAACCATCAGTCCTGCCCCTCAGCGGAGGGTTCGCGCAGCGCGTTTTAAGCGTTGGGCTTTAACGCACCTCAACAAAGAGGCTGCAAATGAGGCGGCCATGATCGAGGGATGGCTTCCACCACCACCGACCGAAACGGAAGTTGATGTGAGGGCGGTCCTTTTCCGGGCGTCCCTCACAAGAATCTGTGATGCCGCTATGCCTAGGGCCGGAGATCGCCCCAGGCAGCGGGCCATCTATTGGTGGTCGGACGAGATAGCGAACCTCCGCGGCGCCTGCATCCACGATAGGCGGATGTATCAGAGGTGCCGCAGAAGACGACATCCGCAGGAGGAAGAAGAGGGGCTGTACAGCCGCCTGACACAGACGAGATGGGATCTCAAAGTGGCGATCCAACGGGCGAAGGCGGAGGCGTGGGAGGAGTTCCTGGCCGATCTGGATAGGGATCCATGGGGGCGCCCGTATCGCTCAGTCCGTAATCGGATGCGAAGTTCGGCGCCTCCCACTGAATCGTTCCAGCCGGAGCTCCTGACCCGAGTTGTCGACGCCCTGTTTCCCAACCGGGTGGTCGAAGTGGCGCCTTTTGTCGCCCCAGAGTGTGACTCGGAAGTGGACCCGCAATCTGTCCCACGGGTAACGGACGTTGAGATGGAGAGGGCCATCGACCGTCTCCGCCTGAAAAAGAAAGCCCCGGGCCCGGATGGAGTCCATGGGAGGGTTCTGGCCCTTGCCCTTGACCATATCGGACCTAAACTAATGGAACTGCTGGACGCCTGCTTTCAGCAGGGAAGGTTCCCGCGGATATGGAAGGAGGGGAAGTTGTGCCTCCTTAAAAAGGAAGGGAGACCACACGACTCCCCATCGGCTTTCCGCCCCATCGTCTTGCTCGACGAGGCGGGCAAACTGTTTGAGAGGGTGATTGCGTCCCGCATTACCGAACACCTGGACGGCGAGGGCCCTAACCTGGAGGAGTCGCAGTATGGATTCCGACGGGGGAGGTCAACGGTTGACGCCATTTTAGCCCTCAAGAGGGCAACCGAGGAGTCCGTCAGCAGAGGGGAGAGGGTGCTAGCGGTGTCCCTGGACATCGCTAACGCGTTCAACACCCTCCCCTTCAGCGCAATATCGGAGGCCCTAAAGTACCACAGGGTGCCAGGGTACATTAGGAAGGTGCTTGCGGACTACCTGAGGGACAGGTCCGTGCTGTACTTAGAGCCAGGGGGCGCTCAAATTTGCTCGCACAATATGGTGTGTGGCGTTCCACAGGGGTCGGTTCTGGGGCCGCTCCTCTGGAACATAGGCTATAACTGGGTCTTGAGGGGGACCCTTCTCCCCAGGACGAGTGTCATCTGTTATGCAGATGACACTCTAGTCACGGCAGGGGGCCGTGACTACCAGGAAGCGGCACGGAGAGCGGCTGCGGCCGCTACACTTGCGGTGACGCGTATCCGGCTGCTGGGGCTGGAGGTGGCACTGCCGAAAACCGAGGCCATCCTCTTCCATGGTCCTCGGGGCAAGCCCCCCAGCAATGCCCAGGTTCGGGTGGACGGTGTCCCCATAAGGGTTGGAGCTACGCTCAAGTACCTGGGGCTCACCTTGGACAGCCGGTTCAAATTCGAGGCGCACTTCGCCAAGCTCGCTCCTAGGGTGGTCGGAGCGGCGATGGCCTTAGCCAGGCTCTTGCCCAACATCGGCGGACCGGGAGATGGGTGCCGAAGGCTATACGCCGGCATACTACGGAGCATGGCTTTGTACGGAGCCCCGGTTTGGTCGGACGCCCTGTCTAGGCAGAACGTCGCCTACCTGCGCAGACCGCAGAGGACAGTGGCTATCCGGACCGTTAGGGGCTACCGTACGGTCTCCTTCGGGGCGGCTACGGCAATCGCGGGGATGCTCCCGTGGGAACTCGAGGCCAAGGTTTTAACCGAGGTCTACGAGTTCCGAATGGAGCAGAGGGCCGTAGGAGGGAATCCCGCACAGGCGGAAATTGAGGGCGCCAGGCGGGAGGCCTATGACATGGCGGTGTGGCAGTGGGAGGAGGCGATGGCACTTCCGGAAGCCGGAGCCCGCACCGTCGAAGCGATCCGCCCCGTCCTGCAGAAGTGGTTAGAAAGGCCTCATGGGACGATGTCTTTCCACATGACTCAGATACTCACCGGACATGGATGCTTCGGTGAGTATCTCCATAGAATCGGCAGAGAGGAGACGCCGGAATGTCACCATTGCGGAGGAGAGAGAGACACTGCGCAACATACTCTCGAGGAGTGCAGCGCCTTCTCATCGCAGCGCCGAAGATTGGAGCTGGCGCTGGGCGTTAGAGGCACGCTGGCGTTGCCGGACGTTGTGGCGGCAATGGCCGAAGATGAGAGTAGCTGGGCAGCGGTGGCGGACTTCGCCGCGGAATGCATGGGCCTCAAGGAGGAGGCCGAACGCACCCGGGAAGAGTCCGCCAACGCTGCGCCAGCCAGGAGGAGGAGAACGGGAAGGCGGCGTCGGAGACACGCCGACCTTCAACCACCTTAGGGTGATGCCGGGTCGTCGGGCGCAGTCAGGTTCTGACCTGATGCGTCGCGACGGCCCGATGAAACAAACAGTAGGATTAGGAATAGTTAGTAGGATTAAACTAGGAATTAGTAATTAGGAATTTGTAGGATAAGTTAGCTACTAGGAATTCCTAGGAATTATTAGGATAGTTATAGGTATAAGTATGTGTCTAAATGTTAGCGCCTAGGAAGGCCCAGAAAGAAGGGGGGGGGCATTGGCATGGCTATTTGATTATAGCACCCCAAATGCCCCCGGGGTCCAATGTTACGTTCTCCTGTGTTGTCTTGTCGTTGTCGTAGTCGTTGTGTTGTCTGGTCGGGTTTGTTGTCGTGTTGTCGTGTTGTGTCGTGTCGGTCTTAGGTTTAGGTGTTGAGTTGGTGACCCGATACGGGAGAAATGACGAGCAACCGACGCTTGGTTGCTCTGATCGACCGTGGAGGGTTCCCACTCAGCGGGTTCCGTGTAGGAACATGGGCGGGGGCTCGAATATGGAAGTGATGGGCAGCGGGACGACAGACAGTTGTCCTGCTAACCCAAAGCGACCATGCAAGAGCCCCGGTCCAAGTGGTTTGTGTTTGTATATATATTTATATGGTGTGTATGTCCTTAGGGTAGTCGTGTGTCCGCATGTCCACAAAAGGGGGCATGTCTGTCTGTCTGGTTGTTGTGTGTGTCTGGGTTGTTGTGTCCGCATACCCACCAACGGTGGGTGTGTCTTTTGTGGGTTGGTGAGTCCGCATGTCCACGCAAACGTGGGCATGTCTAAGGGTTTTTGTGTCCGCGTGTCCACACAACGGGTGGGCACGTTAGTCGGGTTGTGGGGTCCGCGTGTCTACACAATGGGTAGACACGCCGGTCAAAATAGTTGTATAGGTTTAGGCTAATAATTGGTTGTGCTAATACGCGCAGTGAGGCCCGCGAAGGTATTGCCCTCGTGGCTAAGGTCCCGTGGTCCCTCCGCAATGCGCCTCGGAATGTCCCCCGGTGGTTTTAGTGGGTCGGGCAGAACATCGCCCATCCCCACACACCTCCCGAGACTGTCTCGGTGAGACGGTCTGATCGGAGCAGATTTCCACCGGGAAAAAAAAAAAAAAAAAAAAAAAAAAAAAAAAAAAAAAAAAAAAAAAAAAGGTTAGGTTAGGTTAGGTTAGGTTAGGTTAGGTTAGGTTAGGTTAGGTTAGGTTAGGTTAGGTTAGGTTAGGTTAGGTTAGGTTAGGTTGGGGTGCGAGTCAGATACCTCCACGTGGTGCATCCTGGGCAACGAGTGGTTCCAACGGCCTTCGTTGGAGAAAGTTGGACCCAGTCGGCTAACATCTGGCAAGGCAGGAGCCCCCTTTTGGGGCCCTGCCTCTTCTGTGTGCGTGCCTACTCTGGGCCGCTCAACTCGCTGCACCTTCTGAGCAGCTTTGAGAGGAGTCTCGGCGGCGCTCCTTCTGAGCGCCGTCTTTGTGGGTTTTTTTGTTGTAGGACACGACTTCGGGTATCGAGCGTCGAGTGTCGAGCATCGAGTGCCGAGTGTCGAGGGTTGGGAAGTGTTTGTGAGGGTCGGAGTCCGATTCGGGTCAGATTCGTGGTCGGAGTCGGAAGCTGAGTCGGGGTCCGGGTCACCAAAGAAGGGCAGGCGGGCTTCGCGATTTGTTGTGTCTTTTTGTCTACCAGCGAAAGCAGCGGCAGAGAGCGGAGAAGGGGGCCGGCGGTGGTCGCCTGGCCCCCAAGGGAGGCGCTCTGCTCTTGAGGGAGCACGAGAGGAGACGTTCCGCCTATAGTTTGGGGGTCTGGGCAAGGGGTCTCGGCTGCGCGAATGCGTGGTCTGGAGGCCTTGCGTCCCGTCCTCCGGGCATGGGCGGAGCGGCGCCATGGGTCGCTCGCGTACCATCTGATGCGGATACTGTCTGGACATGGTTTGTTCGGACGCTGTTTGCACCGGATCGGGAGAGGGCTGACCCCGCGGTGCCACCGTTGCGGGGCGGCGGGGGACGCGGCACAGCGCGCCCTAGTGGTGTGCTCTGCGTTCGATGTCCTGCGCTCCGCATTGGTCGCTGTGATTGGCGCGGACCTCTCTCTGCCGACCGTGGTTCTGTCCATGCTCGGTGGCGAGGGGTCCTGGGGAGGTGGTCAGTGGAGGGCGCGGAGCGGGCCGGGGGGCATGGCCCTCTGGCAGATCCGTGCCGCCGCAGACGCCTCCTGTGGGGAACCAGCGCGGTCCGAGCTCTAGGGGGGGCTTTGACCGTGCATTGCACGGGTCCCCACTGGGGAGGGCCGACGCTCCGTATGTCCCGGCGCGTCGGCGACCCGTCTGTAAGGACGGGTCAGGTGTGTCCGCCCATCGTTTTCGAGGGTGGTCACCCGCCCCCCACCAGGGGCGGGAGAGGGGCTCGCCCATCTGGGCGAGCAAACCGACGGGGTTGTGGAAGTGTCCGAAAGGGTTCCCATGACCTCGTCAGGCTCCGGCATGCCGGCGTTCGATGCGTCCTCTTCAGATGAGGACGACGCGATGATCGCTGGTTTGCTGGTTCCAAGGTGACGAGAGGACATCGGAGTGGTTTTACCGAGTCGGCCTATACTCGCTTTCTCTAGGGCTTCGGCCCTGGAACAGAGTCTTAGCAAGAGCCTCGTACAGCCAGCGGGACAGCGGGACCCCTTTTGCCCGCTGATGCGTCTGTTAGCAGATTTCCACTCCGTCAAAAAAAAAAAAAAAAAAAAAAAAAAAAAAGGTTAGGTTAGGTTAGGTTAGGTTAGGTTAGGTTAGGTTAGGTTAGGTTAGGTTAGGTTAGGTTAGGTTAGGTTAGGTTAGGTTAGGTTAGGTTAGGTTAGGTTAGGTTAGGTTAGGTTAGGTTAGGTTAGGTTAGGTTAGGTTAGGTTAGGTTAGGTTAGGTTAGGTTAGGTTAGGTTAGGTTAGGTTAGGTTAGGTTAGGTTAGGTTAGGTTAGGTTAGGTTAGGTTAGGTTAGGTTAGGTTAGGTTAGGTTAGGTTAGGTTAGGTTAGGTTAGGTTAGGTTAGGTTAGGTTAGGTTAGGTTAGGTTAGGTTAGGTTAGGTTAGGTTAGGTTAGGTTAGGTTAGGTTAGGTTAGGTTAGGTTAGGTTAGGTTGGGGTGTGTGTTGGGTGACCTCCTCGTGGTACACCCTGGGCAACGGGCAGCCTCAACATCCTCCTCCCCGAGAGGAGTTTGCTGTGAGACTGACCGGCTAACAACCCGACACAGGCGGGAGCCCCCTCTGGGCCCTGCACCTCCATGTACGTTTCCACTCTGGGCCGTACACTCGCCGCTCCTTCTGAGCGGCTTTGAGGGGAGTTTAGACGGCGCCCCTTCTGGGCGTCGTTACACGGGGGGGAACAGGGTAGGACGGCGCCCCTTCTGGGTGTCTTTCAAGCGTTTTATACGCAACTTGAGGAAACGGGAGCCTCATGCCAGCTTTCGTTTGTGTTTTGTAGTGTCGCGGGTTCTGTCCCGTTCGCCACAACGACCCCAGTCCTGGCATAAGCTGGGTACGTGGTGCTCTGGGTCAGGCCTGCAGCCCATTTGGGTGTTGACAAGGAAAAGTCGTTAAAACCCCGCGGATACCTCCCGCCCTCCGTGGGTATATAGGGTTCCCTTGGCGAGTGGGCTTCGCATGGGTGACCGTCATTGCCTCATAGGGAACGGCAGCCCTTAAATTGCCAGGGGGATGACAACCCTATAAAATTGTCTGGGAGACATCCCACAAGATGTCAAATATGTCAGCGAAGCTTAAAGTTACACTACCCCAGGAGGGTACCCGTCGTAAGACGGGAGAATCCCTCCCTGGGACTGGTTCACCGGCCAAGGTCGGGGATCTGGTTCCAGGCCGCCCCACCGTTTCTGGGGGGGGCAAAGATTCGCCAGATGTATACAAGCGGAGGAAGGTGGAAGATGAGAGGAAGCCTGTGGTAAGGCTGCCGGGAGAGAGCGATGAGGCTTTCAGGGACAGGAGGGAAAATGTCTATCGTTGCGATAGGGCGCTTGAGAGGTTGGAATGGTTTGATAGGGAAACCGAGTTGATAGAGGAGAATCGGCGCCTATCCGATACCATTGTTGGCCTGACTGACAGGATCTCCTATCTCAAGGACCAGCTTAGGACCACCAAAAAGACGGCCTTGGACGCCATTGAGGACCTTGAGAGCAAGCTCGCTGCAGAGGACGCGAGGCGCCTTGCGGAGGCGAAGGTCGCTGCTCCTTTTGCTGCGGGATCGGCTGAAGGCGTGTTGGATGCGCTAGCAGCTATGCAGCGCTCGTTTGATGCTTCCATTGAAGGAGTAGTCAAACGGTTGGATGGCCTGGAAGCCAGGCTCCCAATGCCCGAACGGGCGACGTACAGCTCAGTGGCTGCGCGCAATGGTGCGGAGGAGTGTCCCGCCCTCTCTGCGGGCACTGGGCTTAAAAAAGGAGGGGTGCAACAGAGGGCTCAACCTGCCCGGGCCCCAGTGGTCCCTACTAAGGAGCGTACCGCCGGTGTCCATAGTCGGGGGAAGGGGAAGAGGAAGAGGAAGAGGGCTAGAGGCCCTGTCCAGACGGACGTTGGGACACCGACGGTGCCCAATACTAACTCGGCACTGCCGAGCTTGAAGAAAGGCACGGTGACCCTTAGGCAGCCTAGGTCAACGGCCATAATCCTCCAGCTCAGGCCGGAGGCGGTTGCCCGAGGGGTGTCCTACGCGGACACCATCACCAGAGCCAGGGAGGCCATTCGTTTGGAGGCGCTCGGCATCCCTGGCGTCAAAATTAAGACGGCCCAATCCGGGGCCAAGTTGATTGAAGTGCCAGGTGCTGACAGCGGAGAGGCCGCTGACAGGCTGGCGCTGGAAATTGAGGGCGTCGTATCGGACGTGGCGGTGGTTTCCCGCACGGAGAAGCGGGCGGATATCCGCCTATACGACTTCGACAGATATGTCACGCTGGAGATGGTGCTTGCCGCTGTTTCGGCAGAGGGAGGCTGCCTTGCAGACAAGGTGAGGGTCGGAGGCTTCCGGCCGGGCCCCGATGGCACTACGTCGGTGCTCGTCCAGTGTCCAATGAGGGCGGCGAGAAGACTCGCGAATTTGGAGAGGCTTCGCCTTGGCTGGAGCTTAGCCAAGATTGTGGCTATCGGACCCAGACCCATGCGCTGCTTTAAGTGCATGGGGATGGGCCATACGCGGCCGATGTGTTCCTCAAATAAGGATAGAGCGGGGTGCTGCTTCCGCTGTGGCATGATTGGCCACCAGGTCGGAGCATGCACCAAGCCGCCACACTGCCTAGTGTGTGCCGAGGCGGCGCTGCCCCATGGGCATGTCATGGGCAGCAGGGACTGCCGCCCTCCTGTCACAAGGATGAAGGACCCGGAGGTACAGGGGAAGAGGCCTGCTACTCCGGAGAGGATGGAGGCGACTGAGGGGTTGCCCTTGATAGCTGAGGCTCCTGCTGCCTCGCTGCCGTCATCCCCCCCTTCCCCCCCCCCTGACTTCGGGGCTGACATCAACACCCCTTCCTCTGGAAAGGGCATTGAGAAGGTCTTGGGTCTGGGAGTGGGGGAGGTGGTGAGAGAGAGGGAGAATCTGAGAGAGGATAGAGAAGATGGGGAGTCTGAGCGCGACGAGGATGTCCGACGCAGTGTCTCCCCTACTTTGCCTAGAAGGAGTAGGCGGTCTGTCAGATCAGCCAGGCAACAATTGGGCGGATTTCCATCCGCGAACAGCCCCCAAACCGGCGCAAGTCGGAGGGACTGACGCGAATGGTTGGCCACTGGGTGGTGTATTTATGTATATATGTAGTGTTGTGTTTAATGTGCTGTGGGAGCTATGTGTAAGCCTAACGGCGCACAGCTCATATGTTTTAGCGCTTCGGCGCTTCTTAGTGTGAATGTATGTCTTTTGTTTCTGTGTGTGGGTAGGTTTTGTGATGTCCTTTCGCACCGGTGAGACGGTGCGATGTGTTTGTGTGTGCGTGCGCGTTTTCGCCCATGTCCTGGCGCGCGGCTGCTGTTGTACAGTCATTCGAAAATTCGAGGGACTGTGTCTCAGCGGCTGTAGGTCGGAACATGGGCGACAGGGTGGCCCTCGCGTTGGTTATTTCCCTCGTGGATCAGGTCCCGTGACTGCCACCCTAGCCTTCTGCTGATCGGATTGCGACCCCCAGGGTTTAGTGCGGTATCCCCTCCGTCTCGCCCTCCCAGCTGGGACTTGTTCCTGGCAGCTGACTTGGAGCCTCACTCCTTGTCAGTGGGTGTGGAAAGGCGGACGGGCAGTCCCACATAACCACGGGCCTCTTCAAGGTCCGGGTAGGTGTTACACCTTCCCTGGGTAAAAAAAAAAAAAAAAAAAAAAAAAGGTTAGGTTAGGTTAGGTTAGGTTAGGTTAGGTTAGGTTAGGTTAGGTTAGGTTAGGTTAGGTTAGGTTAGGTTAGGTTAGGTTAGGTTAGGTTAGGTTAGGTTAGGTTAGGTTAGGTTAGGTTAGGTTAGGTTAGGTTAGGTTAGGTTAGGTTAGGTTAGGTTAGGTTAGGTTAGGTTAGGTTAGGTTAGGTTAGGTTAGGTTAGGTTAGGTTAGGTTAGGTTAGGTTAGGTTAGGTTAGGTTAGGTTAGGTTAGGTTAGGTTAGGTTAGGTTAGGTTAGGTTAGGTTAGGTTAGGTTAGGTTAGGTTAGGTTAGGTTAGGTTAGGTTAGGTTAGGTTAGGTTAGGTTAGGTTAGGTTAGGTTAGGTTAGGTTAGGTTAGGTTAGGTTAGGTTAGGTTAGGTTAGGTTAGGTTAGGTTAGGTTAGGTTAGGTTAGGTTAGGTTAGGTTAGGTTAGGTTAGGTTAGGTTAGGTTAGGTTAGGTTAGGTTAGGTTAGGTTAGGTTAGGTTAGGTTAGGTTAGGTTAGGTTAGGTTAGGTTAGGTTAGGTTAGGTTAGGTTAGGTTAGGTTAGGTTAGGTTAGGTTAGGTTAGGTTAGGTTAGGTTAGGTTAGGTTAGGTTAGGTTAGGTTAGGTTAGGTTAGGTTAGGTTAGGTTAGGTTAGGTTAGGTTAGGTTAGGTTAGGTTAGGTTAGGTTAGGTTAGGTTAGGTTAGGTTAGGTTAGGTTAGGTTAGGTTAGGTTAGGTTAGGTTAGGTTAGGTTAGGTTAGGTTAGGTTAGGTTAGGTTAGGTTAGGTTAGGTTAGGTTAGGTTAGGTTAGGTTAGGTTAGGTTAGGTTAGGTTAGGTTAGGTTAGGTTAGGTTAGGTTAGGTTAGGTTAGGTTAGGTTAGGTTAGGTTAGGTTAGGTTAGGTTAGGTTAGGTTAGGTTAGGTTAGGTTAGGTTAGGTTAGGTTAGGTTAGGTTAGGTTAGGTTAGGTTAGGTTAGGTTAGGTTAGGTTAGGTTAGGTTAGGTTAGGTTAGGTTAGGTTAGGTTAGGTTAGGTTAGGTTAGGTTAGGTTAGGTTAGGTTAGGTTAGGTTAGGTTAGGTTAGGTTAGGTTAGGTTAGGTTAGGTTAGGTTAGGTTAGGTTAGGTTAGGTTAGGTTAGGTTAGGTTAGGTTAGGTTAGGTTAGGTTAGGTTAGGTTAGGTTAGGTTAGGTTAGGTTAGGTTAGGTTAGGTTAGGTTAGGTTAGGTTAGGTTAGGTTAGGTTAGGTTAGGTTAGGTTAGGTTAGGTTAGGTTAGGTTAGGTTAGGTTAGGTTAGGTTAGGTTAGGTTAGGTTAGGTTAGGTTAGGTTAGGTTAGGTTAGGTTAGGTTAGGTTAGGTTAGGTTAGGTTAGGTTAGGTTAGGTTAGGTTAGGTTAGGTTAGGTTAGGTTAGGTTAGGTTAGGTTAGGTTAGGTTAGGTTAGGTTAGGTTAGGTTAGGTTAGGTTAGGTTAGGTTAGGTTAGGTTAGGTTAGGTTAGGTTAGGTTAGGTTAGGTTAGGTTAGGTTAGGTTAGGTTAGGTTAGGTTAGGTTAGGTTAGGTTAGGTTAGGTTAGGTTAGGTTAGGTTAGGTTAGGTTAGGTTAGGTTAGGTTAGGTTAGGTTAGGTTAGGTTAGGTTAGGTTAGGTTAGGTTAGGTTAGGTTAGGTTAGGTTAGGTTAGGTTAGGTTAGGTTAGGTTAGGTTAGGTTAGGTTAGGTTAGGTTAGGTTAGGTTAGGTTAGGTTAGGTTAGGTTAGGTTAGGTTAGGTTAGGTTAGGTTAGGTTAGGTTAGGTTAGGTTAGGTTAGGTTAGGTTAGGTTAGGTTAGGTTAGGTTAGGTTAGGTTAGGTTAGGTTAGGTTAGGTTAGGTTAGGTTAGGTTAGGTTAGGTTAGGTTAGGTTAGGTTAGGTTAGGTTAGGTTAGGTTAGGTTAGGTTAGGTTAGGTTAGGTTAGGTTAGGTTAGGTTAGGTTAGGTTAGGTTAGGTTAGGTTAGGTTAGGTTAGGTTAGGTTAGGTTAGGTTAGGTTAGGTTAGGTTAGGTTAGGTTAGGTTAGGTTAGGTTAGGTTAGGTTAGGTTAGGTTAGGTTAGGTTAGGTTAGGTTAGGTTAGGTTAGGTTAGGTTAGGTTAGGTTAGGTTAGGTTAGGTTAGGTTAGGTTAGGTTAGGTTAGGTTAGGTTAGGTTAGGTTAGGTTAGGTTAGGTTAGGTTAGGTTAGGTTAGGTTAGGTTAGGTTAGGTTAGGTTAGGTTAGGTTAGGTTAGGTTAGGTTAGGTTAGGTTAGGTTAGGTTAGGTTAGGTTAGGTTAGGTTAGGTTAGGTTAGGTTAGGTTAGGTTAGGTTAGGTTAGGTTAGGTTAGGTTAGGTTAGGTTAGGTTAGGTTAGGTTAGGTTAGGTTAGGTTAGGTTAGGTTAGGTTAGGTTAGGTTAGGTTAGGTTAGGTTAGGTTAGGTTAGGTTAGGTTAGGTTAGGTTAGGTTAGGTTAGGTTAGGTTAGGTTAGGTTAGGTTAGGTTAGGTTAGGTTAGGTTAGGTTAGGTTAGGTTAGGTTAGGTTAGGTTAGGTTAGGTTAGGTTAGGTTAGGTTAGGTTAGGTTAGGTTAGGTTAGGTTAGGTTAGGTTAGGTTAGGTTAGGTTAGGTTAGGTTAGGTTAGGTTAGGTTAGGTTAGGTTAGGTTAGGTTAGGTTAGGTTAGGTTAGGTTAGGTTAGGTTAGGTTAGGTTAGGTTAGGTTAGGTTAGGTTAGGTTAGGTTAGGTTAGGTTAGGTTAGGTTAGGTTAGGTTAGGTTAGGTTAGGTTAGGTTAGGTTAGGTTAGGTTAGGTTAGGTTAGGTTAGGTTAGGTTAGGTTAGGTTAGGTTAGGTTAGGTTAGGTTAGGTTAGGTTAGGTTAGGTTAGGTTAGGTTAGGTTAGGTTAGGTTAGGTTAGGTTAGGTTAGGTTAGGTTAGGTTAGGTTAGGTTAGGTTAGGTTAGGTTAGGTTAGGTTAGGTTAGGTTAGGTTAGGTTAGGTTAGGTTAGGTTAGGTTAGGTTAGGTTAGGTTAGGTTAGGTTAGGTTAGGTTAGGTTAGGTTAGGTTAGGTTAGGTTAGGTTAGGTTAGGTTAGGTTAGGTTAGGTTAGGTTAGGTTAGGTTAGGTTAGGTTAGGTTAGGTTAGGTTAGGTTAGGTTAGGTTAGGTTAGGTTAGGTTAGGTTAGGTTAGGTTAGGTTAGGTTAGGTTAGGTTAGGTTAGGTTAGGTTAGGTTAGGTTAGGTTAGGTTAGGTTAGGTTAGGTTAGGTTAGGTTAGGTTAGGTTAGGTTAGGTTAGGTTAGGTTAGGTTAGGTTAGGTTAGGTTAGGTTAGGTTAGGTTAGGTTAGGTTAGGTTAGGTTAGGTTAGGTTAGGTTAGGTTAGGTTAGGTTAGGTTAGGTTAGGTTAGGTTAGGTTAGGTTAGGTTAGGTTAGGTTAGGTTAGGTTAGGTTAGGTTAGGTTAGGTTAGGTTAGGTTAGGTTAGGTTAGGTTAGGTTAGGTTAGGTTAGGTTAGGTTAGGTTAGGTTAGGTTAGGTTAGGTTAGGTTAGGTTAGGTTAGGTTAGGTTAGGTTAGGTTAGGTTAGGTTAGGTTAGGTTAGGTTAGGTTAGGTTAGGTTAGGTTAGGTTAGGTTAGGTTAGGTTAGGTTAGGTTAGGTTAGGTTAGGTTAGGTTAGGTTAGGTTAGGTTAGGTTAGGTTAGGTTAGGTTAGGTTAGGTTAGGTTAGGTTAGGTTAGGTTAGGTTAGGTTAGGTTAGGTTAGGTTAGGTTAGGTTAGGTTAGGTTAGGTTAGGTTAGGTTAGGTTAGGTTAGGTTAGGTTAGGTTAGGTTAGGTTAGGTTAGGTTAGGTTAGGTTAGGTTAGGTTAGGTTAGGTTAGGTTAGGTTAGGTTAGGTTAGGTTAGGTTAGGTTAGGTTAGGTTAGGTTAGGTTAGGTTAGGTTAGGTTAGGTTAGGTTAGGTTAGGTTAGGTTAGGTTAGGTTAGGTTAGGTTAGGTTAGGTTAGGTTAGGTTAGGTTAGGTTAGGTTAGGTTAGGTTAGGTTAGGTTAGGTTAGGTTAGGTTAGGTTAGGTTAGGTTAGGTTAGGTTAGGTTAGGTTAGGTTAGGTTAGGTTAGGTTAGGTTAGGTTAGGTTAGGTTAGGTTAGGTTAGGTTAGGTTAGGTTAGGTTAGGTTAGGTTAGGTTAGGTTAGGTTAGGTTAGGTTAGGTTAGGTTA